>OZ026521.1:52688047-53945547 GCA_964019695.1 Loripinus fragilis | reverse complement strand
GATCAGGTCTGACATTTTGTCGGTCCTGATCTGAATCTAAAACTGTTTGCAAAGGTTATCAGCAGACAACAATTGTAGGCAAAGAGAAACTTCAGCTGTGTATATCTAAACCAACTTGCAGGGTTCCACTTAATAGTATGCATTTACAAGCAGAGTAGAAAACAATATGTATCCTGATCAGCTGGTTTCAGGACCCAGCTGATTGGGATCTATACTGTTTTCAAAACAGGTTATAACCAGGTACAGTATGGTATGGGCCATTTTACATTATTTACAGGTCATATTTTTTGTAAAACACATCAGAAGAAATTTAGGATACTGCCTAATTATGACAATTCCCTATGAGTGTAGATCAAGATCAGCTAGCTTCTGAGAGGCCAGCTGATCAGGTTCCACACTGTAAGGTACAAGAATTAACATAAAATAATAAATGGATAGAAGTGAAATGAACAAAATATTCACTAAAAATATATATACAAACTACAAACATGTACTTAAAATGAATAGTTTAGCATTTTAAAAGGATTTTTTGCCGAGTGATCATTTTCTTATCCGCCAAACTTATTTCAAGAGCCAGTTTAAATATCTTTTATGGAATGTTTCTTGAGTTTGGGCATTTTTTACTACTTCAGGCAAGCTGTTCCAAATCAAGCATCCAGAATATCTCATGCTCTGCTTAAAACATTCTGTTCTTGATTCATACTTTAGTGTGCTGCACTAGAACACTACACGGGTTACACATGCGCGGATCCGGGAATTTTCGTCAGGGGGGGGGGGGGGGGTGTCCAGGTCAGTCTGACAAAAAAGCATTGACAACGTTTTTTTTGTGTGTTTTTTTTAGTCCTCAGCTTATTTTACAGAAGTCAAGTGGTCAATTTAAAATAAATCTATCATTTTTCAAGGTTCCAGAGGTGGTCCAACATTTTCAAGGGGGTTCCAACTTTTTCCAGGGGGTCCAATTGCTTATTCCCTATAGCAACCCTGCAACTTAAGATTTTCCAGGGGGGGGGTCCGGACCCCCTGCCCCCCATCTGGATCCGCACTTGTTACAGTTACATTTTACTATTTGATTCAAACCAGAACAAGTGCAGTAGATTCTACTCTATTACGTTGAACAGAACTTTATTCGTACTAGGTCGGTGTGATGTTCTGGGACAAGATAGTACAGTTGAATCAAGTTCGCACTATGCATAACTTGAATAGGAATGTTTTCGTTGCGCAACGGACTGTTACAAAAAAGCGCTTTTTTGAGGCATAATCGTTGCATAGAGTTTGGAAAGCGCTACGTAGCGCTACATTAAAGCGCTCGCGTTAAGCAACTCTCGCCAGCTGTCCGCTTTCCAAGTCAGCTTGTGGGTAAAAATGTCCTATAATCTCTATAACTAAATTCTTTAGACTTGTGCGTTGGATAAATACGTTGGGAGCCCTTCGTTTAAACAAGAACAACAACAACATGCCAGCTCAAATTTGAGACTAGAAAAAAAGGACTGTATGCTTGTCAAGAAAAAATGGGCATTGGTATACTAGTCAGGTAAAAAGAGTCTTAGTCAAATACATTTTGCTCAAAATATGGTGTCAATCAATTGCATAGCAGAGCTGAAAAGGGGAGGCATTCCTTCCGTACATCCATAATATACAATACATATAGGGTGAGCCCCTCCACCATGTTTCCCTGGCCATGAACCAAAATTATTGAAAAAAAAATGTGTATAACTGGCCTGAGGAATACCACAATCACAAACTGCAGACATGGGATATTGGTACATACTCATGTAAAGTCAACATTTATGCATGCATGCTATCATGTCAGTATAATTGTGTCAACTTTGACCTTTGCCTTCGTCTACGTCACTACGCCCTCTGTGTGTGTGTGTGTGTGTGTGTGAGTGTGTGTGTGTGTGTGTGTGTGTGTGAGAGAGAGAGAGAGAGAGAGAGAGAGGGCAATGGAGGCTCTGCTGAGAGTGCACATTTGCACATGCGAGTGCTGAAATTTCATGAACTGGCTAAAATATTCACTTGTGACAAAGCTAATCTTTGTTAACCGGATCTACTTTAAATTTGTGAAAAGAAGTATATGAAATGATGATATCCCATTATTCTAAACAGGATGAAGTAAGCTTAAAATGACACCGATGACTATTCACCCGGATTCTGCATTCAAATTGATTGGACGACCGGGTACAACAGTCTTCTTACGTCAATGTGAGTCTGTAATTTCAAGCTGGGAAAGATGAAAACTGTCAAGCCTGCTAATGAGAAAACAGAGTGGTCTAATTTCTAATTGAAGCACTGACGGCAGAAGTACTTAAAGGAAAGCATACTCCATAAAAACGATGCCAGCGTAAACAATTAATGGAACAGAACAGAATCTAATTGTGTGAAAGCAATTGTACACCATGGGTCAAAATAAACGATTTTAAGCGTATTCAATTTTTTTAACATGTACAATCTTCCCACACAGCATACAGTCACGGGCCACTATCTGCCCGCCAGCGAAACGCCATTGGAATGGCGTTTCGCTGGTGGGTGAATAGTTGCCCGCTTTTATCCACTGACTGGATATTTACTTCCTTACTTACTGTATGCGAGCAGTTAAGTATACTTTTCTAAGCGTTGAAAGGATGTAATAAGTGCAAGATTCTCATGAAATGGCCCATTTATATAGCTTTCCGTCATTTAGGCATCCAGTGTTTAGGAGAGCTGGGGAGAGAGAAGAGCTATTTATCTTCAGGAAGCTGTGGGATACTGGAATACTGGTAATAATTTTTTTGGGAGCAGTCTCATACTTTTGGAGATTTAGGGAGCTGAGGAAAGTAAACTCAGGGATTTGGGAAGATCAGGTTATTATTTTTAGGGATCAAGGGAGCGCAGACCCAAGACTTGGCCTCATTATTAACCTATTTAAGCCGAATAAAATATCCTATTATTTGGGCCAATCCATACCCGTTTTAATAAGGGTTGGTGGTTTGAATATTTCACATTTTATTCAAATTTAGATAGAATATTCTGTAAGCAAACAACAGAGATCCTGATCCGGGCATACATTGTTTGCTATATGCTCCAAAAGGGCAATAGGCTTTTATTTGTTAACTTTTGGAGAAATATATAGACAGAAGTTTTTTCGAATCCGACCAGAGAAAAACATGTCGAGACTATTCCACCAAGCTATTTGAAGGTCACTTTTGTCATGTTTGTATGAGCTTGGCTTTCAAAGCGTGGTTGGAGAGGCTAAGGCAGTACGGACTCTTTTTCCGCCTTGCGGCCTTCACGTTCCCTTGGCAGCAACCCAAAATTCCATGGCGGATCTAGATCCATGTAACCATAAGATGATGATTATTATGACGATATCGTGCGGTCGTACGTGCGTGTGTGTAAGAGCGCGCGCGCGCGCGCGTGTGTGTGTGTGTGTGTGTGTGTGTGTGTGTGTGAGAGAGAGAGAGAGAGAGAATAAACAATGACCCCCATTCTATAATTGCTGCTCAACAAAGAAAAGTAGCAAGGCTCTAACCAACCTGCTTAGCTACGGAGACTAGGTAAATAAGATTTTGCATGAAACATTGCAGGGAACAAATAAAACATGTGCTAATTTGGCAAATTGCACAAGTTTCATATTTCATAGATTTTAGTTTGCAGCTGTTCATCTTTAAGATTTGTATACTTGAGCTATAGGCCGGGTCACTGTATAGGTGCGCCTCATGAAAACCTTAGTAAAGTCCGTGCTCGATCAGAGTAGGGTGACAAAACAGATTTTACAGTTAGAAGTATGAAAGAAAATCCTATATTTGTCCAATCAGGTAAATAATGTACCATAACGTGACCAACTACGTAACTCAAATCTTATCGAGCAAGGACTCTAAATATTAATTTTCAAAACACACAAATATTATATAATAAATGTGATTTCTTTTTATGTACGTAGAACCACGATTTTCATGAAATGCATGCTCTTTTGCGCGGATCAAACAGCTGTGACGAAACAATTTTTTACTATATTTCGAGTTCGAGTCTCATTATGGCAAGATCAATGAAGATCTATGTCACTGTCTCCAGAAAAATACTTTTTAATATTTTCAATATTTCAAAGATGATGCTATTAAATTTACGCCAAACGACCATCAGGGAATTTATCTGAAAAAACAAAATAGCGAAGGCGACAGGATTGCATCATAGAACCATTTCTTGGATACGTCATAGCTCAAAGACATTAAACTATTTTGGGCACAGCTGGAAGCGACATGTTGCTATCCAAACTGCCAGACGTGTTTGACAGCTTGCCAAAGATGCGTCCAAGTCCATATCTGCCGAACGATGAACGCATATTTGTGATCATGTCAAGAGGATGGAAGCTGAGCGAGGGACAACGTGTGCGAAAGCGAGATTGAGGAGTTCGTAATCCACCTTTGTGAGGATTTGTCAAATAAAGAAGACTGGCCATTTATTGTCATATGATTTCATGAAACAATTTAAATGAAAATGAATACGAGATAAAAAGAAATAAAAACAATGAAACATATTAAGATGTGAAAAATATGAAATAAAAATAAAACATTTTTTTGGCACGAATGAACGTAATCTATTTTGCTTAATTTATAGATTACCACGTTAAAAGGGTAAACGACGGAGTTATTCTGCAAAATTTCGATACCAAGTCTTTAAAATATTGTTAATTTTGACAATTTCGATTTGAATATTTGTCAATTTAACATAAATTTTGTGATTTTCGGATTCGCGTTTCAAATTCTCACAACTTCGCTGCAGCTATTTGGTATTTATTGTCAACAACAGGTATAATCCGTTTCTTGTTTACTGTCGTGAGTTGGCTCCCGGTACCGTTAGTTTAACAGGTGACCGGGCCAAGGGCGGCGACAGTAAACATGATTCACACTATAACACGGGACATTGTAGTGCATTATGGTACATTGGCACATTCACAAAATAATCCAGGTTGTGTGACTTCGATTAGAAATATAGAAGCGCATTATGGTACATGGGATACCACGTGGTACAGTGACTTCAGTTAGAACTACATGTATAGTGCATTATGATACATATGTTGTTTTGGCCCCGTGTCATTTTGGCCCTGGGTCGTTTTTGTCCTGTGATGTTTTGGCATTTTGTTTGAGGTAGTTTAATAGTAGTTTTATAGTATGGTAAAACATTTATAACATGATTATGGCCCTTGACTCATGTCAGAATTCGTTAATATTTATCATGTGAGCCGCGACATAAGATTTCCAACAATGTGGTATGTGCGACCAGCAAAGCCTCAGACCAGCCTGCGCTTGCGCGCAGTCTGATCAGAGCCTTTGCTTGTCGCTAGAATATTCTTTGAGTGTTAAGCTACTGACCGAACAGCATTTGGAGTTTTTTAAGCTTAAAAGGAGGCTGCATAGGCGCGTCTGAGTCTACACTTGTCAAAATACCACATTGTTGGAAATCACATATACAATAAATATAAAAAAAATCTCCTGCTGATGATCGAACTCACCACATTCAGCGTAGTTATCCAAAACGCTATGGATCTTTCTGATCATTATTATTGAATGTATTCCTAAATTATAAATATCACCTGAACCAGCTTAAATAGCTGAACCACGACTAGATATGAATATTCAAATCGTCGTCTATACAGTGAACCAATAACTTAATTATACTTGACATTCGCCTTAAAGGGAATTGCCACTCATTATGCTATTATTAGTCAATCTGGCAACAACATTCTTCTCAGTGTCAAACCTTGGGCGAACCTTTTCTGCAATTGGTCCAGTTGGCAATGGTTCGACACCCCTATATATTGATATCTTAATCCATTTAGGCCTGGCGTAGCGTTCCATTACCAACAAAGGATGAAGACCCAGATGAGATACCACAATACCCCGAATCTCATCAGTGAAATGACTGCACTGGTAGCTTTGACCAAACCTCATTCAGCCAAAATAGTGTAATAATTTGGAAATTTCGATCAGCAACCCCTTAAAATGAATAATTGACCCATGTCTATTACAATGAAATATTACGAAAGTAAAGTTTTAATTCCGAATAACTAGGTTAGTTAAAGAAAACAAATCTGCATGGCCCCAATATTATAAAACGTTTTTCATGTTTACTCAATTGAGCATGAAATTTCAACTCTTGATGCTGAAAAGTAAATATTTTTCTTGTCGTATGACTCTTAGATGTTTGTCATACACTGAAGGACTTTAAAAACGCAAAAATCGAAATTCATAATATTTACTAACTTTTGATGTCTCAATTTTATTGAGATTTATCACAAATGAACTTCATTATGTCAGCAAAACATGTTTCAAATTTTATGTCAAAATAATAAAAACGTTAGAGCAACTGTCTATCAAATAGCAATATCCTATGATTCTAAAGTTGCAATTTGAAAATTGTATAGAAATTGGACACGATTTTGAATTATTGTGATAAAACATTTTTATTAAATAATCAGAAAAAAATTACCCTTGGAGTCCTACTGTACGTCTGGCACTGACAGTAGCCGGCCTGAATTGATATCGTCGATGTAAATATCGTCGGTACACAATCAAGGTAAGTTGCTTCTTACATTATGTAACATCGGTCGCCATTCTTGGCTGACTAGACCTGCATCGATCCTCAACTGTCCCAGTAGCTTGGTAACGATCTCTGAGCGCTGTATAGTTGACGGATGGCAGTTATGATATCTGGCGACGTCAGAAACACGCACCCCAGCTTTTAACATTCCACTTGCACCAGATCCTTCATGTTCAGACAAACGTGGCATGAAAAATACAGCTATAAAAACAAAACTGCTGTGTTTTTATACATGTATACTTACAAGCTACATGTTTGTTTGTTTGTTTTGTTGCCTTACGTCCCAAGTCAACAGCTATTGTCATTGCGGGACGGTCAGTTCACCTAACCACACTTTTTCCTGGGCAGGCTTGAACAAGCGGTTAACCAGTAATTCGTGCACATACTTTCGCTTGTAACTGACAACAACCCTTCTTGAATAAATCAGCGGAAGGAGACAAGCTACATGTGAAATGATAAAATATCTTGCTTCATTGATTCGTGGGGACGCCACGTGCAAAATATAGTAAACCAGCGATACGTAGCTGGTGGTAGCCAGTGTCTTTAAAACCACCGTTATTTGGTATAGATAGAAGAAGGGTGTCGTTCCCATCCGTTTTTATCTGTTAAAGAAGGCTAAAAATGTTCTGAAAGCAAAAATAATAATTTTCATTTTTTGCGTTTTAAAGTCCTTCAGTGTATTTGTATTAATCCTGCTAATAAATATTAAAATGCCAACAAGTGTTGCCATTTTAATATGCATGGGCAGGATAAATCTTTGCATCAGTTTTGTTGAGCATAAGTAGAGTTTTATAACCTCGACGCCTGCAAAAGATGAGGCTGCAAACTGGCACTCGCTAGGTCCGCCAATCGCATCTTGAATTTCATTTGCAACGTTCTTCACTCCTATAAGTACCAGCGAATCTGACTATGCCTTCATTTAGTTTGAAAATAAAAATTAAAAACATTTAAAATAAATAACAAGCCACAAAATGGTATCTGAACTGCTTGTTCTGTTTATTATTGCTGGCTGCACCAGGGTTTATAGTCACTATATGGCAGGCAATGAACCGAAGTGTTCCAAATTTGATTTTGAAGAGAAGGTGCTGGAGAAAATGGTGAGAATAGAACATTCATCGGAAATAATGATGGAAAGATTCAATGATTTGTTTGAAAGGGTAGACAATAATTTAAAAACAATGAGGGACGAATTTGAAGACATGAAACTTCGAATCAAAGAAGACCAGGATTATTACAAGCAGAAACTAGATGGTAAGATTACGTAAAGTTATTACTTGCATACCTGAATAGGATATCGAAGTTTTAACCTGGTTTGAGATATTCTTTCCCCTTATCATCTCCCTTACCGAAACGAAACGTAGGAGCATAACTGGGTACAAATAGTATATATCACCTATTTAACTCATAAATCGAGTTGACAGACATCTAACGTCGAATCGATACCAATACAGCATTGGTTCGCACCAGGACATACTTGAAGTTGCCGATTTATATTTTTGCCACATTTTGTGCATTTTTTAAAATGCATGCTCCTTTAAAATTATCCAGCTCATCGCTTAATATTTATTTAATTGAGCATTTGCCATGCCAAGTAGAACATAAGACACAAGAAACATGTTTCGGCTATGCAAAAATTCAAAAGCAGTCGTACTCGTATTACGGATGTCTTGCCATAGCTTGGCTCTATCTATTGTCAGATTACTGCATTCGTGTTTACAATGGTGAGTAATATTATCTTAATAAGAATCACAAGCGATGCAGAGTATATTATGTCTTGTATCAGTCAAGCTAGCAGTCATTTGTATGACAGACGTACAAGGTGATAATAGTTTCCGCTGACTTTTAGAGAAATACCACGCCCAATGAGGCTGCAATTCAGGGTGAACAATTCTAAAGCGATAAAACTCTTGTGTCAGTGTTCTACCATTCAATGAACAAATCGCACTTTTGTGCAGTCTGCCTTTGAGCAAGCGATTCCAGGCATTTTACTTGGAAATCTACTAGTATCAACAATCTGATAGTTTTCTAACATTTTATAACATTTGGTATAGAACCATGTTGACCATTATAGGGATAAGTCATATAAGACAATAATCTAAACAGGAAAAAAAACCTTTTCACCCATGTGCATGTATTAGTTCTACAGAGTTGGCCGAAAAGTGTTAATTTCCTAAGATCAATCTCTGTTTCTAATAGACATATACCCATCAAACTGAGGGCAGCATCTGTATGCCCAGTGTTTGCATGGTCTTTATGCAAAATCTGTATAAACGTTCTAATGTGACCATTTCACTTTCAGTTAAGTTGTTAATGTACCCACAGTCATACAGAAATTTTGGTAATACAACGGACTTGTAGATCTTCATAAAGAGGGTGCTACGTTTCTTGTAGAAGTATCCCACTATTAGCAAGACTGAAATAGGTTCCTTTTAATTTGTCTGTTACATCTTTGATTTTACCTTTTTTGCTTAAATATATGTTATTTATAATACCTAGGTGCTTGATGTTTTTGTTTCTTTAATAGTATTATTCCCAAAACGCTATACTCGTTTTGACATCATATAAAGATATATTTGGTTTCATTGTATACAATAACGGAACTTTTTAGGGCTAAATATTCATATCGCCATTTGCATGAGTAAGCGTATTACATACATAAGAGACAGAGAAGACCAGCAACAGACAAAGCTAAAAGTACCATGTCATCTGCTTCAGTAGGAGAACATACATTCGTTGTTAGCATTTTAATCCAACATTGCACCTTGTTAACTGCTCAAGTAAATCATCGATGTTACATGAAAACATGAAGGGAGATAACACTCCACCCTGACTTGAACCTTGATGCATATGAAAGTAAATCGATTTATGTCCCTTGTATAATACACAAATTTTCATATTGGTATGGAAGTCTATGATGATTCCGATCAATTTTGATCTTATTCCCAAATCATAAAGTTTTACAAACAATCCATTGTGCCACATTCGATCAAATGCCTTCTGTATATCCAAGTAACAAACAAACAATTTGCTGTGATTTTCTTTAGCTTACAATATACATTCCTCGATCATTAATGAGGACATATTACAACCCACCTGTGGTCTAAAGCCTTCTTGTAATCAATTCAGGGGCTTTGTAATAGCTGCGTTTACTTTTCCGAGCAGAAGCTTTTCAAACAGTTTTAGTATAGCTGATGACAGGGTAATTGCCTAATAATTATTTTGGTCTGTTTTTTACTTTTTACCACCTTTGTAATGCCCTTTACATGCTGAATGAGATATATCCATAACTAAACATAGCTGTATAACATTTGACTGATTTTACATACATAAATCCCCACCATGTATTAAATGATCATTATAAATACAGTCAGCACCACAAGCCTTCTTCTTTTTGAGTTCTTTTATGGCCCCTTTTACCTCTAACATGGATATATATGTAGGATTAGCGTCCTGTTCATTTTCAATTTCTTCCTTGATATACTTAACCCTGGTCTCTACTTCCTGCTGAAAATTTGAATCATAATGAGGTCGCTCACAGTATACATTTTTTTAAAATAACCCCCCAACCAGATACAATTTGCTCAGGACCCCTACAAACTGTAGTACCAAATTTCATCTCACGGTCTGCCACATTACTTGAAAATTTCTTGCAACAGTTTATTTCTTCCAAAATAGAGCACTATCAAACTCAGTAGCCTAATCAATGTCTATATTTATTTCCGTTAAGAAATTATCAGCACATCTTCTGTGATGTGCTCGAAACAAGCATTTAGCAGATTTATAATTTTTATACGAAAATGCCTATTGCCCCTTGTTCTCCCTGATCTATTCCATTGACATCTTTTCTCCCTCATTACTGTAGGAAGATCTTTTAGAGTAGAGTACCAGTATGGTTTTAAATATGGCCTAAATTTCGTCCTGGGTAAAATAAGGTCAATCTCTCTAGTCTGCATGAGAGGAGCGCAGTGGCTTAGTTGATAGAGTGTTAGACTGGGGATCGGAGTATCATGATTTCGAGACTCACTGAAGAAATTGTGATGTGTCATTGGTGCTTTATCGTCAGCTAAAAACAAGTTTGGTAGGATGCATTTAAGCCCCCCCCCATCCCCCGTGGCTTGGGCTGCTGTCCGTTCTAAGGCGGTGGTTCTGTTGTTGTTGGTTTTTTGTTTATTGAAACTCCAATTGTGGGAGTCTGTAGTTGTTCTGTGTTTTGTTGTGCGTTACTTTATGTCCATTCTAGTATTGCAATCATCTTGATGGGGTAGAGAGAGCTGGTTGCTTTGCCTAATTTGTCTTCCTGGTGTCTCGTGATGGTTGAGAGGCTCTTCCTCGCGGTGCCATGGGGCTGTCTGTGGTTTGTGATTGTGGTATTTCCTGATAATAATCACTTACTATTTTTAACGCTTTTGTAAATGGAGCAGACCCATATGCGGCAGATCTTTCCTGATCAGGATCTCTCCCGTTAGCTTATGGAAGTATGTTAAAATCTGATCCTACACAGGTGGACCTTACAAGTTATTTGGGTTTTTTCTATGTATCGAAACGAAAGTTTATTTATATAATTATTCATAGTGGGTGGAGCCTATGAAGAATATTCATGAATGGAATAGGTAAAGAAGGTTTCGCACAGGTAACGAGCACCAACATCCCATGTGTTGCATAGCTTATTTATTAATGTATGACGCATGTACTACTATGCGCTATTGATTTCTGTCCTATGATATGGGAGTAATAAAAATGCCTTAAAAGTATTTTTTGTGTACAGATAAACAGATGAGATTGAGATTTAGCTCGTTATGTTAAAATTTCATGTGCTTTAATAAATTTAATTTCGTTTTCAGAAATACACAATCGACCATCTTATGCCTTTTCCACCACGTGGGTAGACAATACTGATCCATCCGTCAATGATGTCCTGGTGTTTACCAGGGTTCTACTAAACGACAACACTGTCTATGATGCAAATACAGGCACATTCAAGGCCCCTGTAGATGGGACCTACATGTTTACAGCAAAGGTGTGCGTCCAAGGAGGAAAATACTTGAAACTCTCATTCTTGGCGCAGGATATAGTCATTGGCTCCTTTATATCTGGCGACAACGATTGGCATTCGTGTACTTCCTCAACAGCTATCAGTCAGCTAGAGACAGGGCACACAGTTAAGCTAGTTGTTGTACAGAGGCACGGAAGTGGGGCCATAGTTGTGAATCAGGACGCAGGCTATTTGAGTAGCTTCGTTGGAATTTTATTAAAACAATAATATGATGATCTTTCAAATAATGAGCTGGTTTGTAAAGCTCAGGACTTTTCCAGTATGATAACCTAATGAAATGTGTGCTTGAACAATCAGGGGCATATCCTCTATAAGTTAACCCTTTGAGTACTTGAATCTCCTAAACGGGTACTTTGGCAAACATGAAAACCCAGATGAAATGCCGCATAATGTGGCATTTCATCAGGGTCTTCATTGTTTGCTAAGCCAAAATCGATTTTCAGGGAAAGAAATATATTTTTAGGGGAAAGTATAACCTGTGACCCCGTAATATATACAATGGAACATTCTGACTTAATTGTATCACACTTTATGGGAAATTCCATTGGAATTAAAAGGGTTTTAAAAGCTTTTTATCAGTTAAAGACGTTGAAGCTGTGACTTTAAACAATGATTTCAAAGTTAGGCTGCAGAAAGAAACTTATTAAAGTTATATCTGGAATTATTTAGGCCAAGGTCCAAATGCCAGTCTCAAAAATATACCAGATTTGTGCTAAAAATTAGCTTATCTTCTGATCTTCAATGTTCTTACAAGCAATTTTTATATCAGGCGTACAAAATGTTTTTGCATATTAATATTTAAGTGAATTAGACGAAACAGTCAGACGGAATTGGGCTCCAAAAGTACGTATTATTCACCCCAGGGTTTGGTTATATCTGGATTACTCAGTCATAATGTGGGAGATATTGGCATGTTCATATAACATTAACAGGCTACATGGCCCAGAGGTTGCACTCAGATATAATTGAGTCTTCTTGGTGTGATACATTTGTAAAGTAGTCAAGTCTTTAATAAATGATGAAAAGTATTTATGCATACACATACCTTTTTTCTTAAGGAAAGCATTTGCAATATTTCGTTGCTCTATCCACTTTAATATTGAGCTTGATCGCCATATGGGAGTAGCCAGAGCGGGTATAATTTGTTTATTTTGTCTAAATCACCATAATTCACCATAATTTACTTGTTGTTGAGGATGAATACCATGTATTTTTAAATGTGATAAATTTGATGCCATAAGAAACGAGTATTTGAACACGTGGTATCAATCTGATGAAAGTTTGCAAACTTTCCATAACATTATTAGTACAAAAAATCCTGTATTGATAAAGCAAATGTGCATATATATCAACGAATTGTTGACACTTATAAACAATGATAACTCATTATTACTTTAAATCTCAAACTGCTGTCTCCAAATAATAAAAGAAATGTAAGTTCAACAACAGTTATGTTAGCTGTGATCTGGATAAGCTAGACAAAAAATAGTAAGTGAGTATGATCAGGAAATACCACAATCACAAACTGCAGACTACCCCGTGGCACCGTGAGGAAGAGCCGCTTAACCATCATGAGACACCAGGAAGACAAATTAAGCAAAGCAATCAGCTCTCTCTTCCCCATCAAGATGATTGCAATACTAGAATGGACATAAAGTAACGTACAACAAAACATAGACCAATTACAGACTCCCACAATGGGAGTAACAATAAACAAAAAAGTCAACAACAACAGAACCACCGCCTTAGAACGGACAGCAGCCTAAGCCAACCCTATTTTTAAGACAATGTTAGTGATTGGTTTCTCTTGCTGACCTAAGCCTATAGCATGGGTTATGATAACAAGGTATGATAGCATGGTATGATAACAAGGACCTCACTACTACTTTTATTTTTGCTTAAATAAAATGTGATGTATTTTGGGCCAGTGGCGTTTGTTTACCAATATAAATAAAATCTTGAATCTTGACGTTATGTAATATGTATTTGAGATAAAAAAAAACCCATGTGACCAAAAAAAATAATAACGGAGAAAATGAAGATGGAATGACACTTTTACTAAAAAAAGTAAGTGAATATGATCAGGAAATACCACAATAATACACTGCAGACCACAAAAACTGGTTACTTTTTTTATTGTTGCACAAATATTAACTGACTAAAGTGATATATTATTTAACTTTTTGAGGTTATGTACCTAACCGTGATTAGGAATCATAAACTAGCAAAACGTGCTGTATCATGCTTTTACTATATTGGATATGTTTCGAGAAAATAGGTCCTATTTGATCGCAATCATGTAAAGTAAGGTAGAAGGCAAGTGCAACACCTGACACAGGTCATCGAATGGGAAAGTGACAAAAAACACAAGAAAACATAATATACAAGAAATCCAAGAGATTAGCCCTTTCCCTACAGGTGACCTCAAGGTTGCAAGAAACAGACATCACAGTATGGCGAAGACAAAAACAAACAATAAACAAGATCAACACAAAAAACACCGCATTGGAACGGTCAGTAAAACAATTACTAAAGGGCTTAAACTATAGTCATGGTACTAACCTAACCCTTATTCTGATGTGGATCAAGACACATAGATGCTTGGTTTGCATGAATCATCTCCTTGTTCATTTAAATCAAGATATAAAAAGGAGATAAAACTAAAAAGAAGGACTCAACAGTACATACAAATGAATACCAGAGCAAAAGAAATCCAATAGTTAAACACCGGTGGGTCAGACATCGGTGCAGCATCAGGCCCCAACCATCTCATCTATAGAAAGAGTCTGTGGTCCGATCCGCCGGAGTGCAATTAAAGAGGAAAGCAAAGTTGCCAACCGTGATTGAGTTGACTACCTAACATGCAGTCTGCTGCAATACATTTATGTTATAACCAATCATTTTATAATTAGTAAATTATTTTATTAAACTGCACTACAACATTATTAGTACCAACACTTTTCTATAATTTATACACTTATTTGGCATAAAACTCTTGTCCCGAATAATCCATGGCGCAAGAGAGATTTAAGTCCGACATAGAATTTAGATATCCAATCATAGTATTTGCAATAACATAATGAAAACATTTTTGCAGTATTTATGATACAGGTAGTCTTGTTTAAGAAGTTTCTGAGTAACAGTATATTGCGAGTGTTGAAGTCAGCTACATGGCTAGAAGCTCTAGCAAATGGGATGACTCAGTTGAGAAATATCAACTACATAGGATGTAGAAAGAGGAATATCACCATCTAAAAATGGGAAATTGACAATCTAAAAATCAAAATTGTCACGTTTATCGTAAATTTTGGTAGAAAGAATATCATTAGAAATAACCAAATGCAAGTCCAAAAACGAGGCTTCAATATCAAAGGTATTAGCTTTAATTAGTTGGAGTCCTGATGGGTATATTTGATTTACCATATTGTCAAAATAAACATTATATATGTTTAAAATATCATCCAAATATCTGGATGTAGTGTTAAAAGCGTCAATAATATCAGCCTGCTTATCATCAGAAAGGACACAGAAAGTCCCTTTCTAAACAAAACAAGAATAAATCTGCAACTAGGTACGTACAATAAGTGTCCATAGGAATCAATACAACTTTCTATACGACTTAGTGCCATATCGTATAAAAATGTTGTCCAACAAAAAGGTTAGCGCATCACATACATTTTGATAAGCCCATACATAATATTGGCCGTCTGTTCTGAAGTGAAAACGCGTTTCTGTCATTACATGCAAGGTAAGGAGAGCATTTTCTTTGGAATGTTCTTTCAATTAGACCAATAAGTTTATCTTTAATTAAATTATGAGGTAAACTAGTGTAAAGAGTGGAAATGTCATATGTAGACAAACTGGTCACGTTGAAACCCCTAGCTTTAACTTTATCTAATACTTCACCAGAATTTTAATAGACAAAATTTAAGATTCTTACCAGATCTTTCATAAACTTTTTCGCTGTATTTAATTACATGCTTTTTGATAGCGTTTAAATAAGAGGTTAACAATTTAGAAAGTTCTGTTTTTGTACAAGAACTAAAATTTGCAATAAATCTTTCTTTATAAGGGTTTTCACGGAGTTTAGGTAACCAGTATAACGTAGGAACCTTGTCTTGATTTTCATTAGCTTTGAAACCAGAATTTAGGGCTGTATGGCAACCATGTCCATCGACAATAACCTTCTCATTCAAGGAAGCCTGCAGTTAATATGCATTAGTATGATCAATTAGCTCATGATTTAAAGTATCAACATAATACAAACGTCAAACAACTACACTGCTGGAACCAAAACATACTTCATATGAAATTCCTGGATACCTCGCTTAAGGTGACAAAAGGAAGATTTATGTTTTAGAGGTAAAAGATAAGTATTATGAGAGTAAAATGCAATATGAGTATCAATAATTTTAAAAATGATAACAAGGCATCATTTTCAACATTTTTCGTTTACACCACTGATTACTGAAGTCATTTAATGAAGCAGCAATCTCCCTTTGACATTTAAGAAAATCAATATTAGAGGGAACTCCATATTTAGGGCCTTTAGAAATAATATTTCGAACTCTAGAGTCAGGGATTACATTGAAGTTACAGGAAATCAGTCACGTGCCCTGCAGGGGGGTAAGAATAAATAGAAGTTTGACAGTATCAGGAGTCGGGAGTTTTGGAATCAATATTCATATTGGTAAAGATTTTATTAAAGTTAAATATAGTAAATCTAATAGGTTTGTTATATTTATAGTAAATGATAGGAGTTCCTGTTTTATAAAGTAATTTGGAACAGGGGAAATCACTGATCTTTCTTTAAAGATACTATGCAAATCGATAAACTCTATATAGAATTTTGATAAAATGGCGTTTATGGTTGACCTCAGAATCAAAAATGTTGAACATAACACCTTCAAGTTGTCAGAAGAGCTGCGTTATATTATTTGTTAGATCTATCGTAAAATGTATTAGCCTCTAACTCTAAACTACGTAAAACCAAAATACGTAGAGAATTTAGAAATGAAAGTTAACCATGTCGACCATGATTATTTAAAACAACTTAAAGATCCTTTAGAGAAGTATTTATACCATTAGATCTAACTGTATTATTCTTACATTCCAAAAGAGAAAAACTAGAACAGTCGGACTACGACAAAGGGCCCCTGCATAATACCCTACCGTGAAAAGGGATATCCGTTTTGGCGACAATCTTGATTATCGCTCATCAGACAAAACCCATATTCAGACATGGACAATAATAGTTTGATGAAAGTCGTTCATAGATGAACATTGGAAGAAATCAGATGATAAATGACTAAGTTCAAAGAGTGTCCACAAGTGCAAACTGACAGATGGCGGCCATTTTAGCGGCCATCTTGGTTATCTGACAAAGCCCATATTCATACTGAGGCGAGAAATTGATAAAAGTAATTTATATATGAAATTGGTAAGTAATCGGGTAATAAATGACTAAGGTAGAGTGTCCACAATAGCAAACTCATAGGCGGCGGCCATTTTGTCGGCCATCTTGGTCATTGTTCGTCGGACTAAACCATTATTCCAAGTTGAACGAGAATTTGATGGAAGCAACCCATATATTAAATTTGAAAGAAATCCTAAAAAAAATGAATGAGTTTGAGTGACCACGACAGAGGACACTGATAGGCGGTGGCCATTTTGTTATCGGACAAAGTCCATTAACGAACATGGGTGAGAGTTTGATAAAAGTAATCCATATATTGGATTTGGAAGCAATCAGGTAATAGATGACTAAGGTAGAGTGTCCACAAGAGCAAACTTATAGGCGACGGTCATTTTGTCAGCCATCTTGGTTAACATTCGTCGGACAGCCGCCACATTTCCCGAATTGGAAAACTAGCTGGTTGAATGGTGGCAATGCATTCCACAAGGCGTGGGTGGGTTACAACCCCAAGCTTCTTTTAAGCAAGCGCAAAAGGCTCAAAGGTGGCGGTCATACAAGATAGGACTTAAAATATATAAATTTGTGATCATGTCTGTATTTATTTTCAACAAAGCCAGTGAATTGGGGTGGCCTTCATTTTATTAGCATGAGTATATACTAGGCCAAAAAAGAAACGCCGCGTACAATAATAAAAAATGTTGTGTGTTAAATGAGAGTGGCAAAATTTCATCATCTGTCTATGTTTTGCTATTTATTCTTCCGCACATTTTCCCCATTGATTTATTGAGATGAGTCAATCAAAACCAGTGTACTGACCAATTTTCCATTTTCCTGTTTCTCACGTGCACACTCAGTCCATTCAGATTTACATGTGTACTATCTATTGAAATCTCTAGTCGAACATCCCAAGCGTCTAAAACATTTGAAAACTTTGGAATTTTAAATTACACATTGCTAATTTACGGTGATAAAATTGGCACATGTGGAACGTGAACGTGCAAAAGGAATGTTAAAATCTAACGTGATGCCATTGGTAGTAGCCAAACGATTTCGGTGCAATGTTAGGACGATTGGACGTCTTAAGAATCGTTTCAAACAAATTGGGACAACGTCACACCGTCTGCGTCCAGGGCTCCGACGTGTGTCGACGCGACGTCAAGATCAAGACATCCAGACGTCACATTTGCGCAATCAATTTCATCTGGAGTCAGTCACAGCTAGGACATCCCAAGGCACTCATTATCCAAACATCAGGGCTCAAACTGTGAGAAATCGTTTCAAGAGGTTTGTTTAAGACCCCCACTTCCCAACGTTTGATGGAACTTAACTTTGGTGCAGTATTTACGTCAAATTAAGGAACACGCGGTAGTACGAACGTCTTAATGAATTGAGAAACTGGCAAAGAGCATTCTCTAGCACCATTTTGCTCTATTTTTTCTAAATACTGCATATTTTTAATGAAATACACAACTAGTACAGTTAGCACTTTTCATACATAGCGGCGTTTCTTTTTTGGCCTAGTATATAACATAAACCAGATCAGATTATGTTCACTATTGATAATGGAGAACTGTACTACTATTTACAGATGAGGTGCTGGTAATTTTAGTACATAAATGTGTGCAACAGATACACCTCTTGGCATTGCACTTAGAAACATTAGGATACACTGCACGTTTTTGAACACAATAAATGGTTAAGTATACTTTCTTATAATAGGTGACCCAAGGTGGCCTGCTCAGCTACAAAGACTTGCTATGCCATTGAAATTTGGCATATGCATGTAGTAGGTTTGGCTACGCATCATACTTTCCTGAGAGAGATGCTGATGGTGCTGATCAGAATGTGCGGATGTATGGATGGGTCTGTGCCTTTGTTATTCCCAAGCAATAAAATTTAAAGAAGAAATTATCGCAATGTGTCACACATGATTATTGCCTAAGCATGGATGATTCTCTGTTCTGTTGGGCTTTGTAGAACTGGCGCTGCTGACTGATAAAGATCATCCTCATATACCATGTATACACCTAGTATGATATAGACCAGTGCATGAAATTCGGGTACTTATCGTATATATGCAATTGCCTCTAATAAACACCCAAAATGCTGTATTGATCGAAGCTAGCGGTATAAATTTTGGCCTACATCATCTACAGACATACTTTGTGTATGCGAGCAGCAAAGGCTCTAGAGAGTATGTTCATATATGCAGACGCACCTGAGACTTCACAGCTCGCTGATACGATAAGGATCGAAATATCGTGTAATGGCTTAAATGTGAGGCCAACTTTGATAGCAAGGGCATCTGAAATGCAAGCGCTTATCAAATCATGCAATTTGCCACAAACCCAATCAAAATCGAATAAAAAATAAGAACGTTATAAATGTTTGTATATGAGATAATAGAAGCAATGGAGGGCAGCCATTTATAGGTCTTGTGCCGCCACACAGCCCTACTTGAAACTGCATTAACAGAATAACTAGTTTTCTGCAATTAATTTTTAACTTTGTTTGCATTTTTAATGGTTCTTCTGTTGAAAATAGTTTTTGAAAAAAATCTGTAAATTTAGCATTGAAATTGGATGGGTTTTTTTTTTCAATTTACAAGAAGTTAATTAAATATTCCAAATGACGGCCTCCATTGGCTTAATAAAAGTCAGAGTTTGGATTTTCAAATTGCTCTTTCTTTCTTAATTTATATCCAATTTTGATCGGGTTTGTGGCAGATTGCATGGTTAAATAAAGGCTTGCATGCCAGACTCACTAACTTTTAATGTTGCCGTCCCCTATAAATGTGCTTCAAGAATCTGGTATGACAAGCTATAATCATCGTAAAATTTCAACAGTTCTAGAACTACATGGTAAGAAAAGCAAGTGAGCATTTCTCTTACTTCTTAATGTTTTGGCCATCTTGTTTGTGCATGTAAATATTCCAGGTATATTATCATCGGATCACTGGACGAGCTACGGTCCTGATACATTGGTAACATGGTCATACGAGAGATGATCTTTAAGTAGTGTCCCGTGCACCATTTCCTCAATTACAAAGTATCATATATACATTTATTTAATAATTCAATACCCACACACTGATACCAAAATAATACGTGTGCATGTACGCTAAGACAGTGCAATCTTGTTTTAAAATGGTGTACAGTACTCGTAGACCACTGTGCTAAAATATAGATGAAAAGTGTCATGGAAATTCTACAGAAATTCGGGCTCACGTTAAGAATCGCTCAAAACTTGGACACAAACCCAAGTCATTTTATAATGAAATTGTGGAAATTTACGGAGATAATGCAAAGGACAGTTTTCAGATGAGCAAAGCAACTTGATTTTGTGATGGAAGGGAGCGCCTTGAAAATCGACCAAGGTCAGGTTAAAGAATCAGTCAAACCACAAAAAAGCAGCAGTGAAAATTAAAAAACTACTTGAAAATAATGTAAGATATACCCCCAGGAAATTAGCTAAGCTGACTGACGTTCATTTTATTGTACAAAAGCAGTTCTGTGTACGAAGGATTACAGCTCAATGGAACCCACATTACTTTTTGAAGAGCAAAAGAGGTCACGTGTTTCTTTTGCGAATAACATTTTGAAGCCATATCCGAAATGTGTCAAGAATAAATTTTCTAACCTTGTTATTGGTAACGAAAATTGGAAGAATTTTTGAAATTCCAGAGAAAAGGCAGTGATACAATTTAGACCACTCAACCTACCGAAATACCTTGTAATGGCAGACGAACTATGGACACGCGGAAGGGTAGCCCTTAATGCGTCAATCGCAACAAAAGTCATCTGCTTTTCTCATCTGCTGAAATGTTTAAGAAGCCTCTATGGCAAACAGTGTGGACTCAGATCAGACTGCTCCAATAGGTAAAGCTAGGCATTATTTGCAGCAGACGACGTCAGCAGACGACATTTTCAGATGCATTTTTTTATTGGCGCTTTAAGGGTTAGGTATGCGGTATACAATATATGTGCCTGTAGCTAACGGGTAAAGGTGATACTGTTTTATTTTACGTGGATAAAGCGTTGAAAAACCCAAGCCGTAATTTCAAAAACGATGACAGAAAGATGAATTTAAGTATGCCAAACATCTTTATGATAATGTCCATTTGCACAAGGCCTCCAATGTTCATTATTTCTCGAGGGTGATAAAATAACTATTTTGTCCCTTTCACCTTATTTTTCAGATATGGTCCCATATGACTACTTCTTATTCCACAAGACATAAAATATGCTAGCTTGTGGAAAATAGTCACGTCGTTTTTCTGTGGGACCTACCGTTTTTCAATGCTAATAAAGGGTAAATGACTATCAAAATACATTCCAGATGTAGATTAAAAGACTGAAAGTTTGCACAACATTCGATGGTGACCATTTTGAAAGAATGAAATAAAAACAAATCATAATTTTACTGTTTGTTACTGATTCTAGACCCGATTCTGGACCCAATGTACACTATTAAAAGATAATCCCTCGTACCTTGCTTGCACACTGCTTTAAAAGCTATATTCAGTTTGATTGTATTTAAAACTACATCAATGACGGTTATTTTTTTTATTTTTACTAGACTATCACTAGAATTATGTTAGCCTCAATGTGTTGTAGCTGGAAACAATGTATAAGTTTACACAAAAACAGGTGGCAGCTCATCAGCCAGCACTTTTGGTTTTAACTCGAATGTATTTTACAGTGCATCGTAAAGGCTTAAATTACTAATAAACGTCCATGTTCAGCGTTGCTATCTAGTAAGACAAGGCATCTAAACCATTGTCTGCGCCATTGTCTTCGCTCGAACTCTATCCCTGCCCCCACCCCCACCCCCATTTTTTGTGTGTTTTATTATCCTTTGAAAACGAACTCTGCTTTAAAAGCTATAATCAGTTTGATTGTATTGAAAAACTACATCAATAACGGTAGTTTTTTATTTTAACTAGACTATTACTAGGGTAATGTTAAAGTTGGGCACAATTTGTAAGTTTACACCAAAACAGGTGGCAGCTCATCAGCCAGCACTTTTGGTTTTAACTCGAATGTATTTTACAGTGTATCGTATAGGCTTAAATTACTCTCAAACGTCCATGTGCAGCGCAGCTATCCAGTAAGACAAGACATCTAAACCATTGTCTGCGCCATTATCTTCGCTCGAACTCCCTCCCTGCCCCCCCCCCCCATTTTTCTGGGTGTTATTATTATTCTTTGAAAATGAAATAATTTGATCTCACAGAGACCAAATTATTTCAGTCTCATGTGATATTTAAGAAAAATGAGATAAAATCAGCAAAGCGAACCCCCACCCCTTTATACACTTGAACCTCCTTTCTAGAAATCCTGGATCCGCCCCTGATTTACTTCCTTACTTGCTATAAATGCCAGCAGTGAAGGCTCTGGAAAGACAGACTTGCAGACACGTAGACTATGCTTGTTTAAGTGTTGAGTGCACGTAGATATTATTAGTGTCAACTTCGCATGTACTGATACATTTATATAAATACAAATCTAAATTGTCCTATGTTGAACACAGCATTATTATTTTTTGGAAAATATAGACAGAAGGATTTGGAAGAGATTGGAGAATAATTGGTCGAGCCAATCCACTAAGCCTTTGCGGTTCACGTTTTGGACTCTTTTTTCCACCGCGTGGCTTTCATGTCCCGTGGCAGCAACGCAAACATCTCATGGCGGATCTAGATCTGTGTTGCTGTTAGGAGATTTCGAACATCTACGCAGTGTGTGTGTGTGTGTGCGCGTGTGCGCGCGTGTGTGTGTGTGGCCTCAATACAATCTGCTTATCTACAGAGACCATCTTAAACACTAATATGTTGCATGAAACAAAATATACTTTACAGGTAGCAAAAAACGACAGAGTGGTAAACACAGGTTTTATATTTTGTTGATTTAGTAGTTGTACATCTATGGTATTATTATTCAATCCGTCAGTAACATACCTCTCAATGTCAAACCCTGGTAGACCCTTTAACTTTCTCAGCAACGGATCAACTTAGCAAGGGTTCGGTCCATATACATTAACATCTTAATCTATATTTGACTCGCGTATCTCATCAATGATTGTAATTAACAATATTTTATTTTAAAGATACAAAGCTTGAGTCCATGTTACATTAATTTATACAAGCACATGATAAGATCACTGCTTATAGCCAACATCACCTGCACACGAGGAGCATTTGGAAAGTTCTTAGCATTGTCTTTGATCTCAGTAACCGCTTTACAAACCCTATCATGTTTGGTATCATTTTAAAGAGCTATCATCCTCTATGTTATGGCACACATTTTTTGAGGTTGTTATAATGCAGACACGAAACATATTATTGTGAATACATGTACTGTTTGTATACTGGAAAACGCAAAATTTCAGTGGAAAATGTAATTTTTTACCTTTTGAAAAGTGTGCAGAACATTAAAAATAGTTCATGAAATTAGATATTTTTGTACCATTTGGTAGGCCATAAACTGGTACAGCGTTTATACAATTGATGACCTAATTGGATGATTCTTATAACTAAATACCGGAACAGCAATACCATGACCGATTAGAAAGCAAAGCAATGCTCTTAGTTTTACGACTAAAATCGCATGTCACAACGCACATATTATGAAAATATATTACCGACTGTAGCTTAAAAATGCCATATGTTGGTATTTTTGTCAAGCACACTTTTGCTCTTTGTATTGAAACGAAAAGATTTTTTTATGCAGAAGAAAGGGAAGATAACACTTAAATCTTACAATGGGGCGATATGAGTTTAGCTATGAGTTGACGTTCTGGTTCGTTTCAATTGAAAACAGTGGCAAACAAGAAGGTAAAAATACATTGAGAGTAGAAATCAACCAGTTTTGTGATGGTTATAGCAATACCATGAGTTCTTATGCCACCGACAAAATAAGAGGGGTTGAGTTACCCCACCCACTTCTTGAGAGTAGGGGTAGTGTTTTTAGGAATAATTATCTTGAATTCAAAACTAAACAAGCCACACCATTTAGCCAACGAAATGATTTTTATGCATTGTTAGCTACAAATAAAGCAAAACATATACTCAATTAGCTTTTTTTTCGAGCTCCTTTAGTGACACAATTTTTAGTTAAAGTATAAAGACAATAAAAAAAGTCCCATTTTTGAAAGTTTACCATTACTCTATTAGTCAACATTTTCCGAAAGTAAAGGTTTAAATCATGCAAGCAGTGATCGCATAATATATTTTGATAACAAATAAGTTGGCACCAAATCATTAATTTGTCAAATCTTAATCGTAAATAAGTGCCCCAATTTTCTTTTGTTTTTTTTCCAAAATATTTTGCTTAAATTTCCGCCAGTGTATAAACCCTTCTCATTTTGAGCATGCGCTGCACGTATACGCCAAGTCCTTTTTCCACAAAAATTAAATCATCAGGTAGCCTTTGAATTTTAGATTCCAAAAATGTATTATTTGATAACGTTTTATCATTTCATTGTGGAGTTATGATGCCATGCTAAGAACTTTCCAAATGTCCCTCGTACAATAAGTAGAATGGATGGCGTTGACTAACATTTTAATGAATAACAACGTACAAGAAAAATGTTTGCTCTGGTTAAACCACTCTCATCAAATTCAAGTATGTATTTGAAAATTTAGATACCCATTATTATGAATTGTATACCTATCCATTACGATAAAACAGCATGCAAGGCAATTCCTATTCCAATAAATAGGTTAATTTAAGAAAACAAATCAGCAAGGTCCCAAGATCATACTACGTGTTACATGTTCATCATCATACAACCGGTCATATGCTCAACTGAACAAAGCATGACATTTTCTTGCTCTTGCAACATTTTACTTGCCGAAAAAGAGTGTTCTTGTTATAAACTCTCAGATGATTGTGTCAATTTGCCAAAAAAATATTAAAATGCCAACAAGTGTTGGCATTTTAAAATTAATTGGACAGATAAAATTAAGGATCAGTTAAATTGAGCATGAGAAATATTCATAGCCTGCACGCCTGCAAAAGATTAGGCTGTCAACTAGCACTCACTAGGTCCGCCAATTGAAGCTTTATCTTCATTTACAACGTGATTTGCACTCATTTAAGTAAGCATTCTTACTGTGCCTTCATATGAGTATAGAAACTAAATTTCAAATAAATTACAGGCCACAAAATGGTATCTGAACTGTTTGTTTTGTTTGTAATTGCTGGTTGCACCAGGGTTCACTGTTATGTGGTGGACGATGAACCGAAGTGTTCCAAATTTGATTTTGAAGAGAAGGTGCTGGAGAAAATGGTGAGACTGGAACACTCGACGGAAATAATGATGAAACGATTCCATAATTTGCACGAGAAGGTAGAAAACAGTTTAAAAACAATGAAAGACAAATTTGACGCCATGAAGCTTCGAATCAAAGACGATCAAGATTATTTCAAACAGAAACTAGATGGTAAGATTATTTTAAGTTATTTCTTTCACGCTAGTTAGGTTTCAGGAGTTTTTATCTACTGTGAGGTAACCTTTTCTTGCACGCCAGATAAGAATTTCATTACAACATAACAATCACCTTTTTTCATCACTAGACAAGCTACATTATGCCGAACTGTGATCCTCTGAGGGGGGTTTCTATTATAATCCTACTCTAACATTCATGCTCTTGCATACCCGATAAGGTGTTCAGGATTTATAATCCATGTCAATAAACCTTATCTCGTTTACCTATATGAGATAACATAATCTATAGACCTGTGGAATAGATAAAAACGCGTCATGGTATGAAGTCAAATGGCGTCATTGTTATGCTGAAGTGGCGTCATTATACTATGCTGCATGTCAGCATTGTATCAGCTGCGAAGCATAGTCAACACTTAGGGAGCATGCCTCCGTCGGCGTGGTCGTCGGTGTAGATGGTGGCGTCGTCGACGTCCGCGACATCACACGTTTGGTTTCTGATCAATTACTTTTGAAGGGATGTATCAATTTTGTCAATGTTTATAGAAATGTAAAGCATCATTAAATACAGGTTAAGTTAAAATTTGGAGATCATCATTAAAGTTTTAACAGAGTTATGACCCTTTTTTACTAAGGTTTTGGCTAATGCAAAAGCTATCTTGGCTTTTTATATGTATTTGCCCCGAATCTATTACATCTGACAACTTATCACTATAGGGAATGATTGCCTGATGCCTCTAGATAAGCATGTAGGTGATTGTTTTTAATCCACCCCATGACCCCTTATGCGGGGTCAAAAGTTAAATATTTAAACTTTGCAATAACTAGGTCAGTTTCAATAGTTTTACTGAAATTTGGCATGCAGAGAGAAGTAAAATAGATATTAAACATATAAAATGGGATATTAGTTTTAAGCCCTCGGTCCGATCCCCTAGGTGGACTTAGGGGGTGGTTGCGGAGGCCAAAATTCTTTTTTTCCGAATATGATTAAGAAATACAAATGGGGAATTCATTGTTTGTGTGAGAACGGAAAGTTTAGTTCTTTTTGGCGATCATGATTTATTATCACTTAGCAAGCCCTTAGACACCAGGGAATGAATAACGGGTCAGATTGGTATATCTCATCCTCACTCTTAGACTGTCCCCTGTCGTTATTGTTATTTTTTTCCCTACATGTCTCTTATTGCCTCTTTAATTCAAGCTCAACTGTTAACACTGGCTGAACAATCTTTACAGCCTGTAAAAATATTTAGAGGTGTTCAAGATGTGTGTCCCTTCATAACAAGAAATACAAGTTTAAAAAATGATAGGGTCTGGGGCCAGAGACCTCACAGTCAATAAAGATTCTTTTTTTAATCTCTGATTATCTCATCACAGTTATCTCCGAGTCGAACGTCAATTGTAGCCTTTTCATTGGTTTATTAGAAGTGGTGCATATGGTAGTAAAGTGATGAGTTGTGAGCAAGATAAAATATCCATCAGAAGTGGAAGCTTCGTCGCTTTTTTTTTTATCCCAAACTGTGATTGTGCACACCTAACCTTCCAATTCAGACATGTAGAATAGGTTTAACGTGAAAGTGTACGAATTGTATTTTGATACCCATTAATCGTCGACTAACGTTAATTCTAACACTGCAGTTGCGTTTCTCAATGAGTAATTGTATTTTTTGACACACTCCTTCTCTGGTGCTACCTTATTGAAGCACTGTGAAGTTCTACTCTAGTCTTGGATCCACCAAAGACGGCTATTACACACAACTTTTAATTTGTTTATAAAAGTAAAGACAAAAAGGCTTCGCGTAGGGCATTAATATCAACATTGACATTATTTGGCTTGTAATGATAAAAATGCCTTTTTTACTTCTGAACAACCTAAACGATATAAATTGTGGTCATGTCAGAAAATGTGTGATGCGCTCCATTATCTTTTGGACAATACATTTATAAGATTTGGCTCGAAATTATATAGACAAATTGTCGGTATTCCGATGGGTACTAATTGTGCTCCTCTTGTTGCAGATTTGTTTTTGTTTTGTTATGAGAGAGACTTTATGTTGTCTCTGTCAGACAATAATCAAGCTGATATTATTGAAGCTTTTAACTCTACCTCCGGATATTTAGATGACTTACTTAATATTGATAATCCTTATTTTGAACAAATAGTAGGTCAGATATATCCCACTGAACTTCAGTTAAATAAGGCGAATTCTTCTGATACTGAAGCTCCGTTTTTGGACTTGAAATTGTCAATAACAAATGGCATAGTTTCTTCTAAAATTTATGATAAACGGGATGATTTAATTTTGAAATAGTAAATTTCCCATTTCTTGATGGAGATGTTCCTCGCTCTCCGTCCTATGGTGTATATATTTCTCAGCTTATTCATTTTGCTAGAGTGTGCTCTAATGCTGATGACTTCAACAATAGAAACTTATTTTTAACTGCTAAATTATTTAAACAAGGTTATAGATATCATAAAATTCGAAAAGCATTTTCTAAATTCTACTACAGACACTCAGAGTTAATTGTTAAATACAACATTGGGTTAAAAACTCTTCTGCAACAAGGCATATCAGAACCTATATTTTATGGTGATTTAGTCTATAAATTCAAACGAATTGTTGGAAAACCTAATTTTAGTGATCAATTCAAAAATATAGTAAAACGTTATATAAGGGTTGGATATAATTTGGATTTCATGCGACAGTCTGCATGCATAGTTTTAAACCCAATCACGGTTTATAGCTTTGGTTTCCTCTTTAATTGCACGACTGTGGGTCAGGCCTCAGACTCTATGACGGCTCGGACGTAAAGCTTTAATCGGTGGGTTGGGCCTGATGCTTATCTGTAGCTGGACCCACAGAGGTCTCAACTTGAGTTTTTCTTTAGCTCTGACTATCTGTGAGTCATGAGCCCTTTTCTTTGTTTCATCATGGAATGTTAATTTGATTAGAGTGTTTTCCATGATGATACATTGCATTAGTTAGATGGCCTCCATGCGAGCTGAACATTTCTTGTACTTCAACAGCAGCAGAATCTAGGGCGAAGATTTGGTACCAGTAAAATGCATTTAAGCCCCCCCCCCCCCAGTGGCTTGGGCTGCTGTCCGTTCTAAGGCGGTGGTTCTGTTGTTGTTGACTTTTTGTTTATTGTTACTCCCATTGTGGGAGTCTGTAATTGTTCTATGTTTTGTTGTGCGTTACTTTATGTCCATTCTAGTATTGCAATCATCTTGATGGGGAAGAGAGAGCTGATTGTTTTGCTGAATTTGTCTTCCTGGTGTCTCGTGATGGTTGAGCGGCTCTTCCTCGCGGTGCCATGGGGTTGTCTGCAGTTTGTGATTGTGGTATTTCCTGATCATACTCACTTACTTTTTTTGAGCCACACCAAATGTTCAGATTTTTTGTCCACAGTCTTTAGGGACTGGCATTTGGCTGCTTTCAATATTATGAGTGAGAGCTAGATAACAGTCTGATTTCTGTCGTCTAAATATAATGAGGAAAAGTATGATTCCACCTGAATGATATATACGTAGTAATGGAAAACAAATGTCCGGGTCAACTGACCTTACTTTATTGTTGGAAGAAAATTACAAAGCTGTGATATTTTGATTGGTTCTTTTTTTCAATTTTGTCACAAATGTGAAAACAACGTCGTATCATATTTGTAGGTGGAAATACCTTTTGGAACATCATAATGAGCTGATAAAAATAGCTTGCTATTCACAAGGTCATTATGATATATGTCTTAATTTTTCAGCTTTTTGCTGGCTGCCCATAAGCAATTTTTTCGAATTTTAAGATAACAGTACCCTTTTTGTGTGGAAAAAAGCTAGGAATAGTTAAAATTTAGAATAAATACATTCCTGGAATAGAGTAATAACCTTATGTGCTGGTTAATTGATGAGGTTCTGGATTGGAGACGGGGATGTTCTGGTATTCTTTGATACATGTAATTGAAACGTTATCCCAGTATGCAATCTAATTAATATTTTTCTTCATTCATTATAACATAAAAATGCTATCTTATATAATTACATCTTATAATTAAAGTGTATATCACCAGGCGTATTCACTACCTCCGTTTTCTTAATCCAGGCCACCAGCGTTTGTTCTTTTTTCCCCTGCTTTATAACTTTCAGATTTTATTGTATTGTGTTGATTCATTGTTCTTAAAAATAAACCATTTTTCTTGTATATTTGTTCCGCTATTTTTTATGGAAAAAAAAAACAATTCTTTATTTTAGGGGCTCAGATTTCCTCTTATCATTTTAAATAAGGTCAGTATTATCTTACCAATAATCCCCGTTTAGACCCTCATTTATAAATTTAATAAATGGGTATGCTCTATTATTGAATGGGAATACTCTACATATATTTAGATAAGAACAATGTTTTGTGTAGTGACATATTTAATAAGTTTGTCTTTCAGATATACTGAATCGACCATCTTAGGCTTTTTCTGCCTTGTGGATAGGCAATACAAGTCCATCCGTTAACGACGTACTGGTGTTTACTAGGGTTCTGCTCAACGACAACGCTGTCTACAATGCAAATACAGGCGAGTTCAAAGCTACTGTAGATGGCACATACACTTTTACAGCAACCATCTGCATGTATAGTAACAGATACTTGAAGCTCCAGCTATTAGCCGATGATACTGTAATTGGTTCCTTCATCGCCGGTGACAGAGACTGGGGATCATGTACATCATCAACAGCTATTAGCCAGCTACAGAAAGGACACATAGTTAAACTTGTTGTTGTAGAAATATACGGAAGTGGAGAAAAAGTTGTGAATAATGACACAGGTTATTTAAGTAGCTTCGTTGGAACTTTATCAAAACAATAATTTGATGGTATTTCAATCAAGATTTGATTAATTTATAAATTTTGAATCAGTCTCTTGGTAGTATAGTAAGTTTAGCTATTACACTTTCCGGGATGGGAATAATATAGGCGCTAATCAGAATGTGCACAGTGATGTGTAGGCTAGTGTGCACCCTTGTTATTTACATGTAGCAAAAGAAGATTGTCTCGAGACGCTGCAGATATGATAACTGTCCTGGTACGGAGAAGTCTCCATAAAGTTGGGTTATATAAGAACTGGCAGTGCTGCCGGGTAAGCATCATGTTCCAATACTGTATACCTAGTATGATATGGGCATGTACACGCGATTTCAGTACGTACATGCATCTCATATCTGATTTATCAAGAGAAGCTAGAGGTGTAAAGAATTTCTAACGATGAGGCTGGCTATTTTCCTAAATGAGACATTCGTTTTATTTTGTTGAAATATGGACTGGAGACACTAGGCACATTCAAGAAATATACTAAAGGACTTTGAAAACGCATCACCCAGATTAAATCCTTTATTTCACAATCCCTGAGAATGTCAGCGAAATAATTATTATTGCATACCATAGTCTGACCATCTTGTAGTGTGTCCTAGAAATTCCATGGTTGTAAATTTACTTTAAGGTATTGAAAAAGTATCCGTTTTAAGACAGGGGTGGTCGATTTTGAAGGACACAATTTTCAGCTGCAATTTAACACGCGTTAGTTTTGATTACTGACTCAACGAATTTGCGTCTTTTGCTTCTTTCACGATTGTACATTCATCATTGAAGGATTAGAAATGAATTGACAGTTCGGTATGCTCAAAATTACACCCCTTTAAAATTACCAACATACCCCACCCACCCTGATTACTATAGTCTAGTAATAAAATTCAACGTCTTAGGCCTTTCAAAGTTTCGATTTCTTACGTCCGGTTATGTTGGGTGAGGCTAAGGGCATACAGAAACGACAGATTATGCATAAATTACGCTTGTATCACGTGTCTTTTGTATTGTGCAAGTGACGTTAACGTAAAATTTTAAGACGTTCTCGATCACATGACAGCAGATCCCCTGCAACGATTTACATCAAAACGTCTTCCACACATGCTTGTCAGTGTATGTAATCAATATCAGTAATGAAAGCGTGCATAAAGGTATCTAATGGAGATGTTTCTAAAAAGGAGCTATAAATTGATGTTCAAAATTGACGTTTATTTTCGAAATTTTGAAGTTACCAATTTCTTTTAATTAGAAAAAGTCTTTAAATTCTTTTGGTGATATTGTGTCACACCCGCCACAGTTTAAACATAAACATAATAAAAAAGCTTCATTAAACTGTGCAGAAATGTTTGGATGCTGTATGTAGCCATGTGACGTCATCAGCAGTGTCGCGTAATAGTGCAGTCAAATTACTGACTGATTCATACCATTTCTGGGTTGCACATTATATTTGCGAGTAACTTTTCAATCACATATACGGTTTGAAAGAAAAGTGCAAAAATATGGTAATGCGTTTTCAAAGTCCTCTAGTTTACATATAAACCAGCTGTCTATGCACACTTGCACAAAAGTCCGTATATTTAAATCGTTTTTCCCCTTAATGCATGCAATAACCCTACTTCAATTTGAATGAGAATTTATTTTGATCATCAACTGTGCTTGCTATTTTAGTGACATGTTTGTGAAATAGACCGTTAAACTGAGGTAAACAACTGTCCTATCACAATAGAGTGTATATACTTATACAGTTGATGTACAATAAAAACTGCCATCTTGCAAAGCGGTCTATTTTTGTCAGATGTTTGGTGTCGTCTTGGCTTGTGCAACCCCTTTCCCCCTAGACCCAAGACGCCATTTACATATGTTGTATATGTTTATAGCGACCAATCATTGTCCAAATGGCATCTTGGGTCTAGGGGGGAAAGCATTTAAAATTTAAAAACAAACTGAAAGACACCAGTTTCATCTTACCAATGACAAAAACGTCACAGCTTTAAGTATATTCCGTTCGCATGCGCAGAAGGAATAACGTAAAGTTTAGGACACTTCTATCCTTAACACTTTAGCAATTTACTTTTTGGAAAACTAGCAATGCATTTACTCGAAGTCTGGTCTAAACGGACGTAAAATGAGGGGTGGGTGTAGAAAGCACATGTTTTCACGGCTTTGTAAATGATGAAATAGCTTTGAAACGTATTTCGATGCTTACTATGCATATTTTACTGCCGAACCATACAAATTTTAAAAACATGAGGGCAATTTGAAAATTCGGTGTTTGTAATCATGTCAACTAGGGAAAATATACGCCTTATTGTTAGAGCTCCTTGTGGCGAGAACCTTTAACTACATCTATACTTTGAGCATACGAGCAGCGAAGGCTCTGGCCAGTCTGCGTGTATGCGCAGACTTACCGGAGCCTTTGATGTCCCTGAGCCTTTGATGCTCACTGATGCGATGAGTACCAAAATAACCGAATAAAGTAAGAAAGAGGGCAAAGATCAGCAATCGATACAATCAAGCACCACACCTGACCTAGGATACCAATGGGAAAGTGACAACGTCACAATTAGATATCACAAATGAGAGCAAAGAGGTCAGCCCTTTCCCAGCAGGTGACCACAAGGCATCAACAAACAGACGTGCATGAAAGCATAACAAAACAAGACAGAAATAACATAAATGATCCACAAAAGAAGCACCGCCTTGAAACGGTCAGTAAAAATATTTTACTGGAGGGCTTAAACCGGTTTGTCTTCCTGGTGTCTCGTGATGGTTGAGCGGCTCTTCCTTGCGGTGCCACAGGGTTGTCTGCAGTTTGTGATTGTGGTATTTCCTGATCATACTCACTTACTATTTTAACGGTGCACCAACCTCACCCTTAGTTCAGATGTGGATCAAGGCACATAGATGTTTGGTTTGCATGAAAGACCCCTAACTTGTCAATGCATCATCTCCTAGAACATATAAATTAAGATATAAAAAGGAGATAAAGCAAAGATAAAGACTCAACAGTAAATAAAACTGAATAAAGGCCCATATATGGTTTATGAAGATTTCTTTCATCTACAACTTCAATATTTAACAATATGGTAAAATAGCAAGTGAGCATTTCTTTCTCACTTGCTTATATTTTTGTCAGCAAATGTTCCAGGTATATTAGCCTAAGATTTGGAACTTGAACATTGTAAAATGTACGCATTCATTTAGCGTACTTGTCCAGTCAAATCACATTAAATCGAAGATCACAGACTCCAGGATATTGTTTGCGAGTTAGTACATTTTGTACTTCGATGGAATTACAATGTAGAATGTATGTAATATATACATTTGTAACCAAATAATGTATCATTTCCATCCTTTCTTATCAAAACATATATGGTTTGGGTAGTACTCAAAGGACCTCGGACAGTTTCCTATTCAATCTGCCCATATTTTGACAGCCTGTGGCTAGCATAATGCAAAACTGACAACTATAGTTTTGTGCTTAAGTTAAAGCCTTACATTTTGTGCATCTAACAAAATAAAAATATTTTGAAAATATTGCGTAATTATGCCAGGACTTTAGGGTTTAGGGGGTGGGGGTATTTTTTGTGACCAAATTTTATTTCACAGAAAGTAAAAGTTTCGTCGAGTATTTACCTAAATACATGTAACTATAATGTTTGCGGCATACAACTTGAGACGAAAGTGATGCGTTTGCATAAAACTCGGGTTGAGAACATTTCATTGTTTCGTCTAAAGAAGTGTGCTGTCAATTACTTTCGACTATTACCTGTAATGTTTCGAGTTCAACCAGTTCGACTTGTGCACTGAGGTGAATCAATATGTATACTGTTTAAATCATAGTCTAGGTAAACACAGTTTTTTTTAGCGTAAATCGTAATATTTTATAACACTTCAGATTTAACCTATAATTTTGGTGCTTAAAAGAAACGTCTAATTGCGACGATTCTTTTGAGTACTCACAACACGATGTTTTAGTTGAGAAAAGAGACAATTAATTTCTTTGTAAGCATTCATAACTAAAGCCCTGATATATGCCATTGCAAATTGATATTTACCTACAGGTTTTTACAAAATAAGTTTCTAATAAGTTTTTAAGATAAAGTGTTTTTGAGCATTTTGACAGCGTTCCCCCCCACGTGACCAAACATTCCGTTTTTATATGATGTGTGAAATGTAAAACGACAACTATATGCAAAAGGATTAGTTTGGTCACGGGGGGGAAAGCACCTCAGTAAAACTTTTTCTATCTTCTATACGTTGAATAGCAAAAACGGAGTTTTCAACCCATATTTTTCAATTGGTACTTGTCCAATGAGAAAACGGCTTTTGTGGATAAGTCGAGGGTTGAACCTACAATCTTTTTCATAGAAAAAAATATAATTTTCTTTGAAACTTGTTTCTGGTTATTTTTATGGGCAATCCTTCATTAAGACTGTCCAAGGTCCTTCAACGAAATGATACTTTGAAGAACCAAGAACACTAGACTGGCAAAACTTCTTGGACATTAATATATCAGAAAATATCTTCATTTTCTGTTCAAGTACTGTAAATTCGGAATTTCGCGATGGTTTAATATTTGTCGTGCGAAGTTTCGTGAAATTAAAATCCTCGCGAAATGGCGAGATCACTCTGCCGTTTGTTAATATGACTAAATCATGTTCTAGTCATGAGTTTTTAATGTCGCAAATACGTTTTAACGCTATTAGCGAAAATAAAATTCTCGCGAACATTTCCGAATTTACAGTACTGTAATCTTTCAAAACCTGTACCTTTTGATTGCCACTTGTTTCTAAGACATATTGCTATTCGAGTGGGCCAGTTTTGGAAAAAGAGCGCTTGAAAAGAATAAGAAGATTCCTTTTTTTTGTAAGTATAAATATTTCAGGACTGCTTTCAGCAGACCAAACGAATGTCCAGAAAAAATTAAATTTATATATTTTTTAATTATCCTTTTCTTTGAATCCAATGTATGCTCAATTGTTTTAAGTCAGCGAGTTTGACAGGCAATGGTTTGAGCTGAGGCTTGTATTTAATAGTTGCCAAACTGGCATTTTTTAGTTCGAATTCTTTTTAAATCAAATCAAATTGTGTTTAGCAAGTGGTAGATTTGCTTCATAAACATAATATATTAGGTTCAAAAAATGCAAATGGACTTAAAATTATTGTGGTTGCTAATGCGTGTAGGATTCTTTGTTATTATATTACTGTGGCATTAGTGAAAGCAGAATATAAGTACATGTAGTAGTACGGGCTTTTGGAAAATAATGCAAATTACATTGTTTAACAGTAACTGTAGGTATTTTTACTATTTTTTCTTGGTCTGTCCTTCGATATATTCCCCACCTACCTGAATACACCGTTTAAGACGGTCGATCCACGTTTTGAAGCAGTTCTCGTACTCCTCAAAGGTAGACATATTAGATACTGGTGAACCAACAGATCCGAGGGAGTTCTTTAGTCCAGATAGATGGTATTTTAGTTTTGGAAACAGGATATAATCTCAAGGGGCAGTGTCTGGGTAGTAAGGGGATGAAGAAGGACTTAAAACCTTTCCGATTCCAAAAACTCAGTCACATTGCGTGCCTTATGCGCTGATGCGTTATCATGCATGAGTCTGAGGTGCTTGAGTTTTGTTTTGGGCGGCGAATTGAGTAGATATTTTAATGTTTCTTAATAATGCAACGTTTCTATAGAACTTTGCTTTTACAGTTTTCTTTCTTGTCACAGGAATTTGCAGCACTGGATCAGTACTATCGAAGAAAATCATAAACATAACCTTCTTGAGCGTTCACGTTCGTTTGGCAATAATAGAGCGTCTCGTACTTTTTTATGGCCCAAACTCCGTTTGAACACTATCAGTAAGCCCCAGGTCTATTCACTAGTAACACGATGGTAAATGTATACGTCGATTTGCTGGTTTTTACGCGTATTGCCGGTACTTCATAGACCGGAAGTGGTAGATATTGGTGTTAATACTATATAGAAAACATGCCATATGCCTAAAGGACTGTAGAATTAGATCATTTTTAAGTATTCACTATGTACATGGCGTTTTATGGAAGCATTTAGGAATAGATTCTTTGTTTTGTTTGTTTGTTTTGTTGCTTTACGTCCCAAGTCAACAGCTATATGGTCATTGCGGGACGGTCAGTTCACCTAACCACACTTTTTCCTGGACAGGCTTGAACAAGCGGTTAACCAGTAATTCGTGCACATACTTTCGCTAAGCTTTGTTACTGACAACAACCCTTCTTGAATGAATCAGCGGAAGGGAGGAGAATGACCGTAGAAATCATTTCATGATCAATCTCCACGAAAGTATGGGACCGGACCGGGATCGAACTAGCGACCCCTGGATCTGCAGTCAGACACGCATCTGTAGCCAGACACGTTACCGACTGCGCTACGCGGCCCGGCTAGGAATAGATTCGAGTGCCGATCATCCAGATCGGTACTCGAATCTATTCCTAAATGCTTACATAAATCGCCATGTGCATTCCGATGTATTTTGCTATATTACGCATAAGTGGTAATTTTACCGACACGTGGTGGCTTTTATCACGGTTGTCACGCTTGGCGCGAGATAAAGCTGAACTTGTATTATTATTTTTCGAGCCCCCTCGTATTGTACTAAAGACTTTGAAGTGAAACATAGTTTTTCGTCTTTAAAATTTCGCCAAAATGTTACTTCGTGCTGATATTTGGTTTGGGCATACAAATAGTAAAAGCATACACACTGTCATACTTTCCTTCATTGGTGAATAATGCAAAACTTAATGCTCTAATAATCTTGTAAAATCTATTTCCTTGATATGACATTACCAGTTCAGTACCACATTTCTAGACTTAATGGTTTCAGTGTAATACACGTGGGATAATGATCGCATGTTTTTAATAATCAATCAAAAAGCAAATAAAGATCTGCTAGAAGACTGCTAGACATTGTCCACAATACTATTTCTATAAATACAGTGAATATGCTATTCTGAACCAAAAATGGTGGGTTGAGTTTGCATTTAACGCCTTGCTAGCACATGAAGATCAAAGTTGAATGCATCACCTAACAGTTTGGATAAGCAGTTGAACGATCATATGCTTCTTTGCAAAGTGGCTTTCCACTAGGATTAATCTTTTCTTGATCACCTGATTGAAGTTTATGCTGATATTATCCGTATGAGAACTCTCAACACTCAACATACCAACCCGTGGAAAGGATAAAAGACAAACAGCTGCGCATTGGACGGCAGTGTTAAGTTTAAGTGACGTCATCATGTTATTTCACATCTCAGCGTATTTAAGAACATATATAAGCCTTTTTAAAATGCAAGAATGTCAGCAAGAAAAATAATCGAGGGTGGGATAAATAGAATCCATCATTGGTGTTCAGTGGGGACAGAAAAAAAAATCGAAACCCGAGGGCCCACCTTTCCAGTGGTTTTGCTGAGTTTCCTACTGAATGGTGGACCCAAAGTTTGGGATTTTTCTAGAACTGCTGAACAGTAATGATCTATTACTTTTCTCACATACCCATTTTATATTAAGCGACGTACTGTATAATATTTGTTGGCGACGTCATTGAGTTGATGTTTACAGTAGATGGCACCTTCAATTTAAAATCTACACTCTAAACGATTTTGCGTTGTTCGCTATCAAAAACAAATTAAATATCTTTAGTTTAAACTTTTATTTCATTTTTGTATAACAACATGTGTACATATAATGCAATTAGTTCACATACAGATCATTTCGAAATACAAATAAGAGATTCAGAAGAAAGTCTATTGACTTTTGTAAATCTGTTTCCCAGCAAATCAACATTAGAAATACAATAAACGTATGACTTGAATTGACATTAGTATGTATAAACAATACAGCAAAAACTCGACAATTCAAACTGGAAAAAACAGGTTTAGCTGTATATATTATAATGTCAAAACTGCTGTTTAATACAAAGTATGAATTTTGACTTTTGAAAAGGAGAATGAATATTTTACAAATTACAGTTATCCTTGTTGTCTCCACGGGGTTTTGAGATGATCAATTCTTTTGGGGGGTGGGGGTATGGTCGTTGCCTCTATCTACCCAGCTAGCAGAATAGTCGTCAAACCAATCAGTTGTGAACATACAAGTATTTTGGTGGATAATATGCTATCGTTAGAACCTTGAGATATGATTTCTGCAAATGTAGTGTGATATTAGAGCATCGCTATGTGTATACAAAACGTATTTTAAATAGTACTATTATTGCAAATATTAAGGTATGTTCCATACAAATGCAATGCGTTATTGAATCATTAATGTGTATATTCAAAACGTTTTGACTTAATTATAAATTCTTGTACTGCTTTACATATCTGCTTATTTTGAACAAAAGTTAGTGTTATATCACCACAGAGTAGAACGTTAATATTAGGTTGACAGATATCTGACAAAAAATCTTTTACTATGTTTAGTAACTCAAATGTAAATAAAAATCATTCAAATGCAATCCTTTTGCGTTTTTCTTTCAAAGTCTTGATGTTTTGACAGCTGTTAAAAATAATTGGATAAACATTCTTTATATGTTCAATGTTTCCTTCGATAGAGCTTATACATAGTCACACGCTAAATCACTTTTTCTTTCAAAGTAGGTGGTCTAAAATGCAACGTGTCTAATAAAATGTACTCTCGTCTCTACAATTATGAATCATTTTGCGCAAGAAAATAACTTGCTTGTACACTGTAAAAACAAGAGTAACTTTACACCAAATTTGGTGACAGCTGAACTACCACTGATCTTGGTGTAACCTTTTATCTACTTTAGCAGCTTTGTTCTGTTGATTGTATTGATCCAGAGAATAGCTGCAGAAAAACAGGTACACACCATTAACTTGTATTTCTGGGGTAATATTGGTCTCAAGTTGTTATAGTACGAAAGTAAGTGTATGTTTAACCCAAAAGAGATGGCGGCTGAGTCCACCAACGTCACTGCGTTGTGTCCTTGAGCAAAACACATTAATCCTAGCTTAGTACTGGTTCAACCCAGAAAGACCCGTCCCTTTATAACTGAAAGATTGTTGATGGTACGTAAAGAATCAAGTCAAACAAACAAATAGCGGCCGAGTCGCCATCTCTTTTGTTGTTAACTTATACATATTTTTACCATCTGAGCATTTTTGTGTATTTTTAAAATTATTACTTTCGTATGCGAGCAATGAATGTTCTGTTAAGACTTGCAGACACATGTACATATGCTTATCTCAGCTTTGGGGGCACGCGGGTGCAATAAGTGCCCAATTCTCATGTAGTGGCTCATTCATATTAAATATATATCTTTTCCTTTGGTGTTTTCTAGTCAGTTCACAGCATTATTACTTTTTTGGAGAAATCTAGACAGAAGACCTGAGAAAAACTTGTCGGGACTACTCCACTAAACCTTTGCTGTTTACCATTGGCGAAGCTCTCATTACGCATTTCAAGGGAGGTCACCTAATGTCACCTAATGATTGTCCATACTATAAGGAGCTTCTCATAAAGGAAAGAATTAGCTATCTCTGGGAGCAAATTCTTACCTTAAAGAGAAGTTCCCATTCTGAAAAGGGACGCCATTGAATATCATCACTGCTTGATCCAGTAATCTCCCTTTGATGTACGTAACTTTCTCAGCGTTTTGGCTACGCCATTGCAGTCTTTTGTGATAAATACCACATGAATAATGTATGCATGCGATTAAAGCTATACTATGCACAATAAGTTTAGCAATTGTTTTATATGGTTGAGCCCATCCACATCAGACCTCAAGTTTCATTTGCTGTCATGAAGATACAAGCGCCAAGCATCTGACAAGAATTTCCATTTAAGAAAATATGGAATTACCTAACGCAGCGGCCGTGCTAAAGTGACGTTAAATTTTAAGGCTAGCGGGTAACGTGGGTATTTCTGATCATTGGGGGAAGCCAAAAACATTTTCAAGCGATTGTTTGGTCACTAAAACCAAAAAAAAGCATAGCAAATGCTGCAATTTTCAGAACTGTCTAAGAGAAATAAAGGACCAAGTTTACACAATTTGACGTTTTTAGTAATGCTTTTACGTTATCGCCTTTAAATGGTGTTTCTAGTCGGGTTTTCTTGAACCACATTGACAAGTGAAACTGTATTATGCCTTCCAACACATTCAGAAAAGTGATGTTGAATGAAACATCTTCATGGCTATAGAGCACGAGCCGAAAGATAAAATCTAACGTCACCATTATCTCGCAGATGCGTCGCACCATTTTCCCGCAACTTAAGGTTTTAATCAACCATAAGATGAGCTACATTGTAAGCCTATGCCACCTTTGTAAACTGAGTCTCCGTTGAATTGGCACACCAATTAACATTAGAAGTGTAATCAAATGATGACTACGTTTTGACGTCATTGATGGCAGCTGATGCATGGAATCTCTATCACATCTGTCACACAACCAACAGTTTTTATAGGCGTATGATGCATGAAGAAGATGTAAGACCACCAAACGAAAAATCACATGTTTATCATTTAGCATTACTTTTTACGGATGTCGTTTTTGCTTACTGACCCCTCCTGCAATTCTTGCTCTCCCCAAATGCCTATTTAAAGGATGGCGTCTGTAAATGTGTGGTTTCATTTGCCTAAGATCCTTTTCTCGTCATTGCATTTAAAATTGTTCGAGACTGCAAAAAGATGAGCACATACAGATGCGAAACATAAGAAATTGCTTAACTTATTGTGCATAATATATTCTAGTCAGTTTATGTTGATGTTCTACGACCCAGTCAATATTTTTTCAGTCATGTTCGAACGTGTTGAACTAGGGTTGAAATAGTACTAAGCAAAGGGTACAATATCTTGCTCAAGAACAGAACACAGTGTCTCCGTTGTGTCTCGAACTAGCGACCATGTGATCCCCAAGTCTAACGCTCTACCACAAAGCCACTACCCTCAACGCGGTATAGTGTATAGGTGACATCACAGTCTGGTTGGACAGGCTCAGCAGCATGGTCTCATTTTCCTTCTTGCGGCTTTCATGTCCCCGTGGCAGCGACCCAAATTTCATGGCGGATCTAGATCTATGTTGCTATGAGGGGCTTTCGACCAGGCATACAGATGATGATGATAATTATGGCGATTAGGTGTGTGTGTGCGTGCGTGCGTGCGCGCACGTGTGTGTGCGTATGTGTGTGTGTGTGTGTGTGTGACATAATTCACGTCAAAAATATGTTCTTAAAAGCCCATGATCCCAAAGGACAAGAAAATAAAATCTACACTATAGTGAAGGGCAGGGAGACCCTGATCGATCCTTTAAGTTTATCTGCAATCGATCAAGTTCGAATGGGTTCGACCCCTATTTTATACATTAATATCTTAATCTACATGTAAATATGCCTAGCGTATCCCATCAGCGATTGCATTGTTTGCTTTGTCTAAACCACAATCATCAAATGTATTAATTGTGAAATTTCGATACTCATTATAATGAATATAAAACATGTTTTTTTTCCAATAAAACATTATGAAAGGAAAGTTCTAATCCAAATAAATGTATTAAAATTAAAGAAAACGTATCTGCACATGGCCCCGAGGTTAAAATAATTATTTTTTGTTTGTTTGTTTGATTTAATTCTTTACGTCCACTCAACAATCTTTCAGTTATGCGGGACGGTTCTTCCTGGGTTGAACCAGTACTAAGCTAGGATAAATGTGTCTTGCTCAAGGACCACAACGCAGTGACGCCGGTGAGGCTCGAACCCGCGGCCCTTCGGTCTCGAGTCAAGCACTCTACCACTGAGCCACTGCGCTCCCTATTTAAAATAATTATGTCCAACTCAACAGAACATGATATTTCCACTTCCTCATAACATAAATATTAAAATGCCAATAAGTGCTGGCATTTTAACATTAATGGGCTGGAAGAGTTTCAGGATCAGTCAAGTTCTATAGCTCTAAGCCAGGTAAAGATGAGGCTGCCAATTGGTACACGCTAGGTCCAGCAATTGTAGCTTTAACTTTGCAACGTTATCGGCACACGTATAAGTTCCTGCGATCTTACTGTGCCTACATATAGTTAGGAAGTACAGTACAAGCTTCATTTAGAATAAATTACAAGCAACACAATGCTATCTAAACTGTTTGTTTTCTTTGTTATTGCTGGCTGCACCAGTATCAGTCAAGTTCCATACCCTTGAAGCCAGGAAAAGATGAGGCTGCCAATTGGTACTCGCCATGTCCGCCAATTGTTTGCAACGTTATCTGCACTCATATAAGTTCCTGCGATCTTACTGTGCCTACATATAGTTAGGAAGTACAGTACACACTTCATTTAGAATAAATTACAAGCCACACAATGATATCTGGACTGTTTGTTTTGTTTGTCATTGCTGGCTGCACCAGGATCAGTCAAGTTCTTTACCCTTCAAGCCTGGAAAGGATGAGGCTGCCAAGTGGTATTCGCTAAGTCCACCAATTGTAGCTTGAACTTTTTTTTTATTTTTTCTGCACTCGTATAAGTTCCGTCGATCTTTAACTGTGCCTACATATAGTTGGAAAGTGCAGTACAAACTTCATTTAGAATAAATTACAAGCCACAAAATGATATCTAAACTGTTTGTTTTGTTTATTATCGCTGGCTGCACGAGGATCAGTCAAGTTCTATACCCTCCAAATATTCTGGAAAAACGGATCAGGCGAGGCTGCCAACTGGTACTCGCTAGGTCCGCCAATTGTTTGCAACGTTATTTGCACTCGTATAAGTTCCTGCGATCTTACTGTGCCTGCATATAGTTGGAAAGTACAGTACACATTTCATTTAGAATAAATTACAGGCCACAAAATGATAGCTGAGTTGTTTGTTTTGTTTCTTATTACTGGCTGCACCAAGATTCATTGTTATGTGGTAGACGTTGAACCAAAGTGTTCCAAATTTGATTTTGAAGAAAAAGTGCTGGAGAAAATGGTGAGACTGGAACACTCCACGGAAATAATGATGAAACGATTCCATAATTTGCATGAGAAGGTAGAAAACAGTTTAAAACCAATGAAAGACGAATTTGACGCCATGAAACTTCGAGTTAAAGAAGACCAATATTATTTCAAACAGAAACTAGATGGTAAGATTATGTAAAGTTATTACTTGCAAACCTGGTAATGTTATCTGAACAATTTTTTAAATTAGAATTAGAGCTGATTTATCATCACTCAACATGCCTTATAATGCCAAACAGTGATCCTGGACGGAATTTAACGTTGAACGACCGCAGTGGGTGTAAAATTTTGGGCTTAAAGAATCATTTTTATTAAAATATAAAGCAATTAGTACAAGTTTTATACAATATATTTCCCTTTGTGAACCAGCCAAAGCTTTTGTCTGTTCATTCGTTACATGTACCACAATATACGCAATATATGAAAGTGGCTTGTGTTGGTTCAAAAGTGTGTAGGCAATTTGCGAAATTCAATATTCTAGCTGGAAATGACCGTGGGGGACCTCGTGTTAATGAAAGGCACCGATGGTAAAACGTTAGTTCATACCAATCCTTGAAAGGATAGTTTTAAGTTTAAGGCACACTTTGGGTCCAAATTGAGGGCCAGCAAAATAAGCTGTTTTTACAAAACAAATGTTAAAAGATGCCTGTTACTTCTTATCACCTATTTTGGCCTTTCTAGCACCTTAAGGACAATCATTTACGAGTGTCAAATTGCTCCTTGAGATCTCAGAAATAGGAAAAAAAAATGTTCCTTAAAGATACACATGTTTGGACTTTATGAAAATACAGGGATGCCATGGCAACATGTAATGCGAATCTTAAAAAATAAGCCACAGACCGTTTTTCTTGTGGCCAGATATTTTAATGATATAATTTACATATTCAACCATCCTTGCATGTTTTTATATCATCAATGATACATTTTGACAAGTCTTTGCATCTAGTGGTGGTATACGAAATTATTTCATTTGCATATTCTAGAATATTAATGAAAGTCTTATAAATAAGGTGAAAACATAAACAAACATAATAAATAAACTGATTATAGCCTCAAACCAACTACCCCAGGATCTAATTTGACCTACCTTGCACCACGAGGACAATTTTGAATTGTTCCCTGGGACCCCCTAATGAAAAAAATCCCCATAAATAAACCAGGTTGGGCTATGTAAAATGCATGGCTGCCATGGCAACCCATAACGCTTTTCTCAAGGATGGGGAAGTACCTACAACATCAATCATAACTCAGCTGCTACATATCATGGACTAAATAACTTGATACCAAACTAAAGTAAGACATGATACTTTCATTTCATGTCTGCAAATGCAAATTATCTAATTTGCCTATTCATGCATATTAATGAAAACCTTAAAAACAAGGCAATATTATAAAAAAAAAAAACACCATAAATAACTAATTTCAGCCCAAAACCATCACCAAACCACCATTATTGCATGTTCTGTAGCATCAGTAATGCAATTTGACACATCCTTTCATCTTACGGCCATATATGAAAATAATATCATTTGCATATTCAAGAATATTAATGAAAACTTAAAAATGAGGACAAACCCATTGGATAAACTAGTACACCATGCAATGGGTAATTAGACCTACATTGAACCCTACGAGCATTTCTTGTTGACGTCAAATGGTAAAATGAAGCCCCTCAAAGGCAATAAATAATGTTAACCAATAATGAATTTATTACGGTTATGTGAAATTGCATGGTATCCATGGCAACCCGTTATACTATGTTAGAGAATGGGGAGGGTTTTACAAGAAAAAACTCATAACTCAGCAGCGACTCTTCCTAGAACACGAAAGTTGGTATCAAATTGATTCAAAGACATAGCACTTTTACTTACTGGTAAGACATGTAAAGGATCATTGACGGTTTGGGCCTTGGACGCCTATTTTTTCTGATTCCCAGAACGCTGCTTTTGAGCTTCTAGTGTGGTGCATGTAGTATCAGTGCAATAGGTGAATCTAATGGCAAGAGCCAGCTAGCAAAATATTTTCAAAATTTCTACGCATTCGAGAGTTATGGCGGGTAGAAAGGGGAGGGGGTCTGAAATTTCATGAAAATAAAAAGTGCTTTAAAAAGTGATTTCTACACGTTTTCTTGATTTATTTGGTAGGCATGGTGATATCTAGTGAATATACCATATGCAGAGTATTAACGAATCACGATAATTGATGAAATTGTTTTAAAAACAAAATATGTTTTGTAATGAAATGATTTTGGGGAGATAATTTAGAAGTTACCTGTACATTTTTGACTACATATACCGTAAATAATACAAAACTGAAACCTCAACAAAAGAAATAAATATTTTTGAAGGAATGAAAGTGTCCCATTTAGCATTGGAAAGTAAAACTGAATCTAACTAGATCCTTTGAATATTACTTTTGCTTTGTTTAAAGGGCATAGCATGTTGAATGTATTTAAAGTGTCCGAATATTTATGGTATACATATGCATGTATTTCCTTATATGAGACAAAATATTGAACACTAAAGTATTTACCTGTTATAACTCCTTGCATGCCAGTGGATAATTTTGTCGTCTGCCAATAGCCTTTTGCAAACAATTAGAACCCAGATGAAGACCAACAGAATGTCGGTCTTGATTTGGATCCAAACTGCTTGACAATATGATGGTGGTCCTGGGTGGTTTATTTTTAAAAACTTAATTTTGAAGAAAGTCAGCAGACAAAAATAAAAACATGAACAATTCCCTAGCATGCAAATAGATAAGTACAGGACATTTGCAAAATAATGTGTCATTTAATAACAGTGAGATTTTTCTTATGAAAAAATGCATAAAACCTTGCTAATTCTACTTTTTATCTTTAAGAACTTTATATTATACTAGCACAGAATACAAAGCAATTTAGAATGTTGGTTCTAGAGAACCTCATTACTGTCATTAATTTCTTATTTAGTAGAAAAGGCATTTTATGGGCTTAGGCCCTGGGTTTTTGGGCTGCTGAACATCTTTCCCCTCCCCCCTTGTGCCAGCAAGCCACTTCCATACAATGTGTAAAATAAGGTAACACATATACATGCAAAAGCTTTTGCTGGCACACGGGGGGGATTGATATTATAAAAAATGTTTTCGGATTTCTATATATCTTAATGTAAAACTGATTGTTCTACCCAAACTTTTACATCTTTGAAGCATTTAATATCGAAAACGGATTTCACAGCCATAAAGTACTCAGGACAGGGTAGCTTCATGGTGAAGAAAAGGACGATTGACAAACTTATATTTTACTGAAAACCATAGGTTTACCCATAGCAAGTGTCAATGATCCTTATCTAATTCGAATATTCATGAATTTCAATGAAAACAGAAGGGAATAAAAAAATGTGGAAAAATTAATGTGATATACTTACAATATTACTCATATCTCTGTTGATAATTGTCTTAGAGTGCCAAACTTGATATCAAAGTAGTGAAATGACATATTTTTTCTTACCTTATGGGCAGATATTGAAGCAAAGTCATTGGATTATTCATCATATTAATAAAAATATTGTAACTGACTTAAAAACAAGGGGGTATGCTTATAAAACTACTCATATCTCAGTTGCTTTGTGACATATGGTACCAACCTTTCTACCAATTTCATGCCTAGAAATAGCGCTTTTTAACAAGTGGTATGATATAAAATATACTCAACAAAAAGTTAAAGAAATCTCAGAAAACCATGCAACATTAGAACACCAAAGCAAACAATTATTCAATTTTTATTTATTTGTGTAGATACATGTCATTGGTTGACAAAATGTTTGCTTAAAAGTTGCTAGCACCAATACCTTTATTGTGGCACAGTGTCAAGTAACCAAGGCGTCAAAATCATTTTTCGCAAAATGTCTATGGAGTATTCCTTCATAAACACACGTTTAACTTGGACGTTTTCAAAACTTGAAATGCAATTCTTTTGAATGACATATGACATTAACTTGATAGCCTTAAACATCACATTTCGAAGATGTGAATACCTTAAGTAAGGAGTGTGTCCTGGGGCAGCGACAAATTAGGACTAGCACCGTTTTCGTACGCGTTTACTCTTTCAAATATTTCTTGTGATTTGGTGCTGATGGATCAGCATTAATATCTCTGATAACACTGCATCCAGAGGCTGGGGGTTTCTTGGTGTCATTATTATGCGGTGGACAGCATAGCAAACCTGTGGCCATACGCCCACACCCATATACCTTTTCAGGTAGATAAATCCCCATGTCTTAATATACATGTATGTATAACCTTTCAATTCATATTTTAAATAAGACCCAAGAAAACATGTAATATCTGAGAATTTATTACGGGTGTGAATTGTAAATAAAAAATATTTCCGAGGGTCATCATTTGATACCTCGACCTTTGACTGACCCCAGTCATAGCTTAGTTACTGCCAATTCTGAAACTGCATCACTGCTGATCTGAAAGTAGTCTAGAAACTTATAACATTATCATTGAATATTCACACTTTGTATTAAGCATGTACATGTATGCTCCTATCGAGTGGAGATAAGCCACATGGATTTCGGTCTGACCCGTTGCTAAAAGTTTATGGGAGTGATAAGTTACATATAATACCTTGTGAGACTTTAATGGATGAAGAGACTATACTGATTATTTTACTAAGAAAAAATGTTCACGTGAAGTGACACATATAGGATCTTACATAAGTGCTCATGTTTAATTGAATTTATTAAACGAGTTTAGCGAAAATGCTCGGCATGCCGAGCATTTTATCGCATTTTAGCAACGAGTTTAATAAATTCAATAAAACAGGGACACAAATATTCGATTCTATTTATCATATGACCCTAAAACTTCTTTGAAATTGAGTTTTTTTTTTTGTGTGAAAACGCCATGTTTTCGCGACGTTATAACAGCCGTCAATTCATAACGTAACAAAATATGTAAATATCGATTTTAATGCATGGCGTTATATCACCCCCAGACGCGACGTCATACATGTATGATAAATTAATTTTTGTTTTCAGAGATACAGAATCGACCATCGTATGAATTTTCCGCCCTTTGGATAGCCAATACAGATCCATCCGTCAATGATGCCCTTAAGTTCACCAGGGTTCTACTAAACGACAACGCAGTCTATAATGCAAATACAGGCGAATTCAAGGTAAATGTAGGCGGAACATATCTTTTTACAGCAAACGTCTGCGTTGTAAGAAACAAATACTTGAAGCTGCAGTTCTTGGCGGGTGATACTGTAATTGGTGCTTTCATCTCTGGCGACGTAGATTGGTATTCATGTACAGCTTCAACAGCTATTGGCCAGCTACAGAAAGGACAAATAGTTAAACTTGTTGTTGTAGAGAGGCACGGAAGTGGAGACATAGTCCATAATGATAACAACGGCTATTTGAGTAGCTTCGCTGGAACTTTATTAAAACAATAATCTGATGATCTTTCACTAGTATTTCAGGACTTTTCCAATGAGGACATAAAAAAATGTGTGTTTGGAGAAATTAGAAATCAACGTAAAGTAACTCATGTGATACACACATGTACTGGAAACAATGTGTGTTTGTTTTGTTAATTTGATTGAGTTAATGCGTTACGTCCCAGTCAATAATTGTTCGTATATATCGGGACGTTTCTTCTGTTGAACAAGTCTTAAGCAGAGGATGAAGGTAGACTGGCTCCAGTCCTTAAAACAATTTATCATCAATGTGTCATATTATATACTTGTAGCTAGTCTAACTCTGATGGATCTGTTAAAACAGTAAAACCTCGAAAATTCGAACTTCGATTTTTTCGAAACACTCGCTATTTCGAAATAAATTTGGGACACTCTATATTCAGACACTAGGGCCTATTCATGATCTTTTATAATACAATGTAACTGTCTATAATAACATTATGTTTTTGGTGTGTAAAAGAAACGCCTCATGAGACGTTTATTTTACGCGCCCAAAACTTATGTTTGATTGAGAAAAAAACTAGTAATAATCATCATGTGGTTTATATTTTTAAGTTTATCTCAATTACTGCTAATGTGAAATACAACCTTTCGTCCCAAGACCTTCGAATTTACGGGATTCTACTGTATAGACGCATGCATGTGCATGTGATGATATGTCTATTTCGATGTCGCATTCGCATGAAATATAAAAAAGAAACATGTGCAAAATTGCACAGGTTTCATTTTTGCAAAATTTCACAGGTTTCGTTTGTACAAAATTGCACAGGTTTCATTTGTGCAAAACTGCACAGGTTTCATTTGTGCAAAGTTGCACAGGTTTCATTTTTGTGCATTTCTCTCTTGTGTACTGCGTTATCGTCAGCCACATCTATATGCAGTCAATGACCCCTACTTGCTAGACCGATAGTTTGCGTGATAGCTATTGCGAACAGGAAAACATTCAGAAAATGATGAATAGACCCGAAGAAGCGACTGTATCAATCGGGTCTTGACGCGAGAAACATGTCGTCAAGCTAAGCGACGAACTTAAGTTCTGCACATAGTAGGTTTACACAATTCTTTCTAGTTAGCGAATACATATGTAACAAATGCCCTGGTCAGACTGCACGGATGTAAATATTTCACCTGATCGCTTTTCAATTTTGTGACAAATGAAGGCTACATGAAGTAACTTATTTAGGTTATATGCCTGAAACTATTTAGGCCAAGGTCAAAATTGAAATCTCCAAAATATAACCCATTCACTTTGAAAAGTGTCTGGTTTCCTTATCTTCAAGGGCCTTGCGCACAACTTTCTAAAGGATGCGTACAGAGCTTTCTTGCATAGTCATAAAATTATGTAATAGGTCTTTCAACTAAATTACCCTCATGTCTATGAAAGTACGATAAACTGAGAATATGGAATGAAAAAAGACACGTTCACTCTAACAGGTTATTTTTGCTTTTGATGAAGAAAAATATAACTGCTTCAAGTTAAATACTTTTTAACTTAGTGTGGTTACATGAACTCGTATGTACCTGTTCAAAGAACCTGAGTCTTCGGGGTATATATTGGTATAAAGGTTTGTCCATGACGTTGATCAAAGCTAGAATAATTGTGTGGCCTTACTTTTGAACGTCATTAGCTTTCAAAGGACCTATTTATACAGCGGTTATTCGTATATATAGATAGCTAGTAGTCAGATATTTCTTTTTTGATGTTTTGATGTTAAAGCTTCCGTCATTAAGGCGTTTTGTTTTTTACGGAAAGGCAATAATTATTTAGTAAGAAATGTGTATGGTCTTCACGTATTCATATTTCCCTTTCTTCTATACTTCCAATTTGATTCGCGACATGTAATTTCCAACATTTTGACGTTTTGACATGAATAGACTCAGACGAGCCTGTGCAACCTCCTTTTAAGCTCAGAAACGCCAAATGATGTTCAGTCAGTAGCTTAACAATAATAGATTATACAAACGACAAGCAAAGGCTGATCTGAGCATTTGCTGGTCGCACATACCACATTGTTGGAAATCTCATGTCGCGGCTCCTTTATCTTTACAGTGTTAATCAGAATAACAGAATAACGCAACTTTATTTCAGAAAACATGTGTGCCGACACGTAGGTGGCACATGAGACAATAATGGTCCTATAACCACGCAACTAACAAGTTAGCAATATACTCCTATGAAACATCTCAAGATAAGCTGACAGAAGCATAAAATAGCCACTCTATTATTGTCATCCAGGTGCATGACAAACCACATGAAAAGTTGTTCATTTCTACATGCTCATTTCTTTGAACAAATGAAAGTGATTGAGAATTTGTTTAAAAAAGCTTATGGTGAAAAACTCATTCATTGCAAAGACATATGATGTAGGTATACATTGGAATTGCCTCATATGTTGCTGAAACTAAGGAAGAAAACTATTTGGAAGTTTGCATTTTCAAAGTATCGTTTCCATTGTCTTTACCTCTTTTAAACATCCCAAACTGCCAATCAGTACTAAAATTCCTGTCACTCTACTGCAAATTGTTTATATTTGCATGAGATAAATCTCCAAATTCGAGTTCATGAACTACCTCTTTGCTAACCTGCTAATTGCGTGGTTGTACATGTAAAATAATGTTTCGGGTTTTATGAATATGAGTATTTGCGGGGTTTTTTTTATTTATGTACCCTGCCTTACCAAGTTCTACTATGCATTTGAGCCATGACATGTGATTTCCGACAATGTGGCATTTTGACAAGTGAAGACTAAGAAGAGCTTGTGCAGCCTCTCTTTAAGCTTAGAAACTCCAAATGATGCTCACTCAGTAGCTCAATATTCATAGAATATTCAAGTGACTAGCAAATGCCCTGAACAGACTGCGCGCATGCGCATGCTGATCTGAGGCTTTGCTGGTCGCACATACCACATTGTTGGAAATATCATGTAGCGGCACATTTCGTTTAATTATTATGGAATTAAAGATAAAGAACAAAGAAAAACGTTGCTAACAAGAAAAGATATGACAGTGAACTGCCATATCAAAGACCCGACCTCATTGAAATGATGAAAATTGAAATTGATTTTACTACATCAACAAATGTTCATACTAGTTTCTATATAAGTGTAAGGGAATGCCTAGATTGATGAAGAAATGGCGTAAAAGCTAACACCAATTGTAATTATAGTGTGTCCCTGTTGTCACAGTGTCACAAGCTTCCTATAATTCGAATTTTCGATAATTTGAAATTAAATCTCCAGTACCTTTGACTTCGAAATTACGAGATTCGACTGTATTTATATTTTATATTTATCAGTCAAGTGTCCATTTTCAATTTTACCGAACATGGCTGGTTTTCCAGTTATTTTGAATTATTTCAGACATAACGAAGTTTTTGGAACATGCAAAACTCCAAAGTCCCGCGCCCAGCATCATTGCGATAAATGTTTCGCGTCATATAAACGTATAAGTAAACATAAAGCGTTATTGGAGAAGCACAAAACGGGCGTGCAAACGGGCATCAGAGTGGAAAGCAGAGGTCCGACGTTTTGTTAGGGTCTGATCTGGATCTAAACAGTTTGCAAAGCACTAGTAGACACAGCCACTTTTTACTTAGTGCTGGTTCAACCCATTCCAACATAACTGAAAAACTGTTGACTAGGTTTAACTCATTACCACACATTTTTCCGCACTGCGAAATTACCAGCATGCAAAGAGTATTCCACGTTGTGCTAGCCTGGCCTAGGCTCTGAGTTCAAGGAAAACTACTGCTACTGGACACAAATTTTCTCTGCATAATCTCCCTTCTTTGCTCAAACTCAGAGCCTGTAAAGTCTGCAGAGCTGGTCCCAGAAATTCCTGGGACCTCTAGTTCCGCTGTCATGCTAATGGCCCATATAAAATTGCTAGCTCTATTATCAGAATTTATGACTTAACCTGTGTTCATAGAAACATTTTATCCCCAGAGTGAAATGGATGAAAAAAATGAGTTTGGGAGTTTTTAGATAGCATACAGCCAAAAATCAGAAATGTTAAAGAACCATTTGCAGGGGAATGATGATCTGTCCTGCTCGCCATCTCGAAGTAGTAAAAGTCTGACATGCCTGCGTGTACCATGGCTGTTAAAGTCCTTAAGCTCTGATCAGCCTGCACAAGCGACGGTGATCTATGTTTCTCATTGGGTCGCCTTGATGCAGTTCCAAGAAATAAAAAAAACATAATTCAGTATGGGAGCGCAGTGGCTCAATATTAGAGTGTTTGACCCGAGACCAATTCAAGCGGTTGCGAGTTCGAGCATCGCCGGCGTCACTGTATTGTGTCCTTTAGCAAGACACATCAATCCTTGCTTAGTACTGGTTAAACCCAGGACGACACGTCCGGACATAACCGAAAAAATGTTCTCTTGGACATAAAGAATCAAATCAATCAATAAAGGTACGTGTAGTATATTCATGAATTCAGCTTACGGACAAATTGATGTCATATATACATCAGCCCAGAATCATTGCTCCAGAAATAATGCTCAGCTGTGATTGAGCCGTTGAGGAAAAGGAATATTGTGGAATTCAATCTGGTCTGCATGGTTTACTAAGATACCTAAACAGAAATATATCTCGTTTTATAGAAATTATGACCGGCAGCCCCTTAAACATATGTGATTCTATACTTGTTCAATATGTATGACATAATGCATCAAAACTAGTTAATCTTCTGAGTGTTTGCAATGCAATTGTCAAATTACACTAGCAGATGAGAAAGCAGACAATGTTTGTTGTGGAGTATGTGGAGAACCAGCCATATGCTTCACAAAATATAGGCATCTAAAGCTGGCGCTTCACCAGGGTCTGCACAATTTTCTATGACAACAGTATTTAAATTAAAACTTAGAAATTTCAATGTGTGGCCAATATAAAATGGACTTTCCCATACTTTTCCATTATTAAGCTACTTGGTCACTGCATATATGCGGCAACTTTAATATTCATATCTGGGCGTGATTCGACTATTTCATTGCCCAAGAAGGGAGATCTGATAATATCTTATTAAGAGTTAACCTGTTTAATACGTTGTTTGAGCCGCGCAGACGTGCATGCATTTTATGAAAAACGTTACTTGTGACTGAAAACTACAATTTTAAAGATCATCTGCTTTTGTCATCTGTTGAAACTGTTTTTGAAGCTTCGTCGGCAGAGTAGATCAAGCTCAGACTGCTCCTGTGATCAGACTGCACCTGTGGGAGCAGTCTGATCTGGGCATACACTGTTTACCTATATACTTAGTTAATCATAAACATAGTCATTTTGCTGGCATTTTATGGTTTAAATGATAATATTAGCCACAAAATGAGATTTCCAACAATGCGGTATGTCCGACCAGCAAAGGCTCTGACCAGTATGAGCATCTGCCCGGCCTGATAAGAGCATTTGCTAGTCGCTTGAATATTCAATGACAGTTAAGCTACTGACTGAACAGCATTTGGAGTTTCTAAGCTTAAAAGGAGTCTGAGTCTACCCTAGTCAAAATGACACATTGTAGGAAATCACATGTCACGGCTCATGCGTTTTGTGTCATTGTGCAAGGTGATACTTTTTGCATGCTTGGTAATTTAGCTTGCTTTTTGTCGTCTGCTGATTTTTTTTTCATGTTTTCCCTCAAAATTATGACCGAAAAAAAGTTGAATGCAGACATAAAGCAACATGAAAAGTAGTCCACACCCTCACTACATATTTTTGTGAAAGAAAAGAAATTTCAGTACCTAAACTCTTTGCATGCTGGGAAACTTTGCTATTGTGTCGTCTGCCGATTTCTTTTCTAAAATTAACTTTTTAAATACTTTCAGAAGCAGCTTTAGTATCAAACAATTTGAATTCACGTCAGGCAGGATGTAGTGCGTTAACTATATCAATTGGTCTAAACTAGATGCGATAACACTAGCATGCAAAGGGTGAATGCTGGCCTGAATTGTGTTGGAATAACCATTTTATGTAATATTTCCCCAGTACTTCTCAAAAGATTAACCAAAACAAATTTGACCAGCAGTGGATAATTATCTAAAAATTATTTGAGATTTCATGTTCAAATGATCCCTGACTAACTTACATCACTTAATGGGTTCTTCAAACTAATAGCCCTTCAGAGACTACTTTTGTGTGTAAAACGGCCATCATAATTGGGTCGCCGTATCAAATGAAAACGCATTATCAGTAACCTTTACCTGGAGAGCTTGTCTGTGTTTTGATAAAATTGGCTGTAATAAAAGAATTTCGCATTGAATTTAAATACCAATATGATTTCCAAACTATGACGTCGGTTTCCAAATAGACAATTGTCGGTTTTCAGTGTTACATGTAATATATGTGGATATATTAAACGTTTAGCCAGAAACCTTTTCCCAAGGCCAGTTAGACTGACAGTCGTGTAGGAATTATTTTAGTCTGGTTCCATCCCCTAGATATACCTTTCAACAGGGCACCAGATTAGAATTATTTGTGTAAGTCTTCTTTTCCCTAAAGTAATTACAAATAAAAAAATAAATAGATCTAAATAATAATAATAAGATATAACTTAATATAAATAAAACAGATTGTATAATAAAAATGCATTTTGATTCGACCGTCAAAGACACATTTCCCATGAAACGATTCTGTGTATAGCCCTGAAACTGTGCAACTTTTGACCGGAACTACTTGTGTAAGTCTCATTTAGACGATTATAATTATAGAGACATATGAATGTTTAGGGAACGATTTGATCGGGTCTATATCAATTGGTCTAAACTAGATGCGATAACACTAGCATGCAAAGGGTGAATGCTGGCCTGAATTGTGTTGGAATAACCATTTTATGTAATATTTCCCCAGTACTTCTCAAAAGATTAACCAAAACAAATTTGACCAGCAGTGGATAATTATCTAAAAATTATTTGAGATTTCATGTTCAAATGATCCCTGACTAACTTACATCACTTAATGGGTTCTTCAAACTAATAGCCCTTCAGAGACTACTTTTGTGTGTAAAACGGCCATCATAATTGGGTCGCCGAATCAAATGAAAACGCATTATCAGTAACCTTTACCTGGAGAGCTTGTCTGTGTTTTGATAAAATTGGCTGTAATAAAAGAATTTCGCATTGAATTTAAATACCAATATGATTTCCAAACTATGACGTCGGTTTCCAAATAGACAATTGTCGGTTTTCAGTGTTACATGTAATATATGTGGATATATTAAACGTTTAGCCAGAAACCTTTTCCCAAGGCCAGTTAGACTGACAGTCGTGTAGGAATTATTTTAGTCTGGTTCCATCCCCTAGATATACCTTTCAACAGGGCACCAGATTAGAATTATTTGTGTAAGTCTTCTTTTCCCTAAAGTAATTACAAATAAAAAAATAAATAGATCTAAATAATAATAATAAGATATAACTTAATATAAATAAAACAGATTGTATAATAAAAATGCATTTTGATTCGACCGTCAAAGACACGTTTCCCATGAAACGATTCTGTGTATAGCCCTGAAACTGTGCAACTTTTGACCGGAACTACTTGTGTAAGTCTCATTTAGCCGATTATAATTATAGAGACACATGAATGTTTAGGGAACGATTTGATCGGGTCTCAATAATGCACGATACCAAACTAACAAACTAACTGATATATATTCAGAAAAACAATTGAAAGATATGAAATTCGCTTGACCTAATAACATTTTAGAAAATAATTTCCAAACAAAGAACTTACCTATCTGATGTAATTCATCAAAGTGCAAAATAAAAGTTACGATACAGTACCACTCCAAATGTACCAACCCTCTTTACCCAAAGTCCACAAGCAAAAAAATTAGCGTTTATATTTTTTTGCTGCAATATTTACCCGCTCATTACTTGTGCTCTAATTCTAACCACAGACAGATGTTCACACCCATTTATAAGTAATAACGGCTTAACCAGACATTATGGAATAAAAACGATAAAAATGGGTTTCAATCATTTTTGATGATTGTGACTTTTCGGTATGGAGGGATGCACTATTTGGACATGTACTGTACTTGAATCATTGAAGCTTGACTTAAAGCAAACCATTATTTTGATCGCAGATATCTAGAACTATGAAATGCATGCATAATTAAGTCATTTTTATTGCATTGGGTGTTAGAGATGGAACTGAATCTAAATATCCTTCACTTGTTTTTCTGAGTATACAATGGTATATACAATATGTATAATAGATGGATCTACACTAGTGCTACCACGATTGATCGTTTAATCGATCAGTAAACACAAATTAAAGATTTTCAATATAACGTCTTAAAGCTGCATAGTCTGTAACTTTTGATCTTCTTATTTTAAAAATAATGTTTTTATTTTTCAAGAACACAGTAAAAATACTCAAATTCAGGTAAACATTTTACAATGTTCGTAAATCTTAACAAGTTATCACTATCAAAACTGTAATATTTGTGGGCTGAGACACTCAGAACAACTATGAAATGGTTATAGAACTTTATATAGGTATGAATACAACAAGATCTATCTAACAACTACTGCAGGTATCAGAGAGGCTTTAATCAAATATAGCACTTGAGAATGTTATAGACTAGCAAGATATACTACATATCTTTACATCTCCCTCTTTAAGATTTTAATTAATTAAATAATCAAAATTTGAAAATTTTATGTTTTTAGTTTTGATCAATATTTCTGTACGTTTGCAGCAAGTCTATCAAAGTTTTGTCTGAAACAATATTCTCACAGTTTTCTGTTACAAATCATGAGGTCAGTTTATCTTTAATCAAGGATTAATGTATTTCTTCAAGGAAAGTGGTTTTATCAGTATCTTAGGTCTGTAAGCTGTTTGCTCAAAGAATATTATCACTGTAATCAGTAAAGAGAGAATTAATGGTTTACATTATAACTGAGATTCTGTCTATTTCACTATATACAAAATAAAACATTCAATTACCAGAGTTGGCTTTCTTGAGAAAAGATTTTCATTCAGAAAACAAGAATTTTTCTCATCTTCTGCCGAATCTAGAGAAAAGGTACCTAATGGCTCAGACGGTCATCAAAGCAAAAATGTACCTTACAAGACAATATAAGCACACCTGATAATTCTACGCTTTACCGTAGTACCTCTTGTAAAGATTACGTATCTTTACCACTAATCTGATCATATGGGGATTATTGTGCCCCATTTATTCACTGACACAATATAATCCAGTTTCAGAATCACTTCATCATGGAATAATCTTCAAATTGTTTGGGTAACTTGACTTCTCTGCCGCTTGATGTGTATTTCTTTGAATCATCCTGTGGAACAGTATTTGAAGATTGTTCATCTGAACTTGAATTATTGTTATTCGACACTTCTTGCTGGCAATCATAGAAGATTTCAGGTTCATCAGAGCGATTTTCAGTCGTTTTCATCAGATGTCGCCGGTTTCTTCGTAGCTTTTGCCCTCGTTCTGTTCGTATCACATATGACCTAGGAGTTTTGGCTTTGCTTTCAACTGTAGCAGGTTCCCATTTATTTTCATTTCGTACTCGAATCTGATCATCTGGGTTGAGCTGCTGCAATGGTTTAGCTCCACGATCATAATAGTATTTCTGTGTATGCTGTTTTTCTTTCAACGCATTTTGTACTTTTACTCCATCGTACTGAGGATTTAGAAGCTTTTCATTTACAGGTAACTGAGTTCGAGCCCTTCTCCCCATTAGCATTTGTGTTGGAGATAAATTTATACCTTCAATTGGCGTATTTCTGTATTCCAGTATTGCTAAATACGGATCAGAGTTACTCTTCTTTGACTTTTTCAGTAGATTCTTACAAATTTGCACATATTTTTCGATAAATCCCATACTTTGAGAATATCTTGGAGATGAAGTAATATGTTCTAATCCATAACTGTTAGCAAAGTCTCTAAACTCACTGCTCGAGTAAGCAGGACCATTGTCACTCTTTAGTATGACCGGAATTCCATATCTGGAAAAGTTTTCTTTAAGAATATTAATAACAGTTTTGCTGGAACTGCTAGAAATTTTCTTTACTTCGAAGAATTTTGAAAAGTAATCAGCTATGACAATATATGTATCCTTGTCTAGCTCAAACAAATCTGTTGCACATATTTCCCATGGTTTTGTAGGAATTTCATGCGGTAACATTGGTTCTTTTTGCTGTGTTCTTCTAAATTCATTGCAAATTGAACATTGACTAATAATGTCCTTGATTTGCGCACTCATTCCAGACCAAAAGAAAACGTCTTTCAATCTGTTTATGCACTTATTTATACCCAGGTGACTTTTCTGGTGTATTTGTTCAATTATAGCTCTTTGCATTGACCTAGGAACTATCACTTTTTCACCCTTAAGCAGTAATCCATCAAAATATGAAATTTCGTCTCTAAAATTCCAATATTGAGTTATCCGTAGATTTATCTGTCTCTTGTTCTCGGGCCATCCCCGTGAAACAGTGTCCTTAAGGATATTTAATTCCATGTCTTTGAGTGTTTCTTCCTTCAATTCGGAAAGTTTTGACTGTGAGCATGGCAAGTTTTCTATGGAGAACATGCTATATTTCTCATCACAGATTGGAGTTTCATCTTTACTTATGCATGCTCTGCTTAACATATCAGCTATGTATAATTCACGTCCGCTTTTATATTGTACTTTTAAATTGTATTTCTGTACCTTCAACATCATTCTTTGTATTCTAGGTGACATTTGAGATAAGGGTTTCTTGAAAATACTCTCCAAAGGACGGTGATCCGTTTCAACATGTATAGGTCCCTTGGCATATATGTATTCGTGAAATTTGGTTGCTCCAAAGACTATTGCTGCCATCTCCTTCTCTATCTGTGCATAGTTCTGTTCACATTTATTTAGAGATTTTGAAGCATATGCAATTGGATGTCCATTTTGAAGAATACACGCTCCTAGTGCATCTTTTGAACTGTCCACAGATAGCACTATATCTTCTTTCTCATCATAATATGCTAAAACAGGTGCGGAAGTTATAGCTCTTTTGAGCTCATCAAAGCTTTGCTGCTGAGCTTCCTCCCAATGCCAAGCAATGTCTTTCTGCAAGAGTTGTCTTAGCGGTTGGTTTATTCCTGATAGATTGGGAATGAATTTTCCAAGATAGTTTACAGTTCCCATGAATCTTTGAAGTTCTGTTCTGTTCTGGGGCTCTGGAATTTCCATTATAGCTCTCAATTTCTCAGAACTAGGCTTCAAACCATCAGGTCCAAATGTGTGTCCAACGTATGCAACTTCTGAAAGTCCTATTTTGCATTTATCTCTGTTCAGCTTCATATTAGCTAGTCTTATCCGTTCTAGAACTGCACAAAGACGACTATTATGTTCTTCCTTATCCTGACCCCATATCAAGATATCATCAGCAATTACTTCACAGCCGTCAATGTTTTCTAATATTTGAGAGATTGTCCTTTGAAAAACCTCACTTGAGCTTTTAATACCAAAGGGTAAACGCAAATATTTATATCTTCCAAACGGAGAGTTGAACGTTGTGTATTTCTGGCTGTCTTTTGTCAAACGTATCTGCCAGTATCCATTTGATGCGTCAAGAACACTGTAGATTTTCGCATTCTTAACTTTGGCTGCGACTTCTTCAACTGTTTTCATTGGAAAATGTTCTCTTAAAATGCTTTTGTTTAGTTCTCTGGGATCTAAGCACAATCTAACACTCTTGTTTGGTTTCTCAACAACAACTAAAGAATTCACCCATTCTGTAGGTTCTGTGACTTTTTTAATGACTTTCATTTTCTCAAGTCTGTTCAATTCATTTTTCACTTTATTTTTCAATGCATACGGTATTTTTCTTGGTGGATTGACAACAGGTTTAGCATTTTTATCCAAGCGAATTTTATAGTCCGTTGGTAAACAACCCAGTCCTTCAAAAACATCGCTATAATTGTCAAGAATTTCTTCTGTTGTAGCTGTCTTACTGTTTAAGTTTAAGCTGTATAGTCTAGAAATTAAGTTTAAATCCAAACATGCTTTAAGTCCAAGGATTGGCATCGATTTGTCCTTCACAATTTCGAATTCCATTGGAATGTACTTGTCTTTTGTAGATACAAGCAAAGTAGCTTTCCCCACCGTGTTTAATCTATGACCTGAGTAGGATACTAATCTTGATTTTGATGCTTTAAGTGGCTTATGGCTAATCTGTTTATAAACATGATATGGCAATACATTGCACTGTGCACCCGTATCAAGTTTCATGTTGACTGTTTTATCACATATTTTCATGTTTACTTTCCAGTCTTTCACATTCTGTTCAGTTTCTACTGAGTCCAAGGATATGTCTGAATCATAGTCATTTTCTTGCAGTTCATGCATTTTCTTGTTTTTACACACTGTAGAAAAATGGTTCTTCTTTTTACAATTATGACAAAGTTTACCAAAAGCTGGGCACTTACGTGGTTCATGTTTATACCCACATTTTCCACATTTCTGTTTTATTGTAGATCCAGCAGGTTTATTGTCTGTATTTTTCACTGACTTGCTTTTCACAATTTTCTTTTTAACAACGTCCACGTTGCTTCCAGTGGCTCCACTTGACGTACTTTGAATAACTTTCATCTGCTGAGTTGAAGTTTCTGCTGCACGACAAATATCTATTGCTTTCTGCAGGGATAATTCTGTTTCCCGCAATAATCTGCTTCGTACAGAGTCCTTTAACACACCACAGACGAGTCTGTCCTTGATGAGGGAATCCGTTAAATTTCCAAATTCACACGATTTTGACAAAATCCTGAGTTCTGTGACGTATGAATCAATTGATTCTCCCTCATTCTGATTCCGTGTGTTGAACTGATGTCTCTCATAAGTAAGGTTACTCTTTGGGCTGCAGTATTTCTCAAACTTTGACAAGACTTTGTCTAATTTCTTGTCATCCCCTGGAGTGTCACCTTCTTGATTCCATCGAAACGTATTGAAAATTTCAATCGCATCTGGCCCTATAACATGTAATAATGTGGCACACTTCACTTCCTCTTCTGAATTACTTATTCCAGCTGCAGTTAAGTAAATCTGAAATTGTTGCTTGAATTTCCTGTAATTTTCTTTCAAATTTCCAGTTAACAACAACTTTCCTGGAGGATGTAGATTTTTAGCCATTTTAATGTTAATTAGTAAATCCAATCAATAATTAGTTAATCCAATTAACTTCTGACACCAGTAATTGCAATTATGTTAAAATTCAACGGTCTGGAATTATTGGAGGGACGCAAATAATTCACAACAAGAGAAAAACACACCTATTTGATAAGAAGATTCACTTTTCCATGCAGTTTTCAGCTGTATTGAACATTTTTATTGTGAAAACAGCTTAATTCTACTTTTACAAATAATTTAAAAAGAAAAGATTTTTTTTCGAAAAATGTTCATAGTTACAGAGTATGCAGCTTTAATAGTCGATTTCAAAATCATGACAACTCTTTAGGGTAAGAATTTGCTCCCTATGGAACGGATTATTCTCTTTGAGCCAGTGCATGAGATTTCCAACAATGTGGTATGTGCGACCAGCAAAGCCTCAGATCACGCGCAGTCTGATCAGAGCCGTTGCTAGTCGTTTGAGTATTCTATGATTGTTAAGCTACTGACTGAACACCATATGGAGTTTCTAAGCTGAAAAGAAGGCTGCAGAGGCTCATCTGAGTCTACACTTGTCAAAATGCCATATTGTTGGAAATCACATTTCACGGCTCCTTTATTAGTTGCACCCCCTCCCCCCCCCGCTATGAAAAGGCGATAAAGCATAATATGCACTGCCAATCGATTGCCATTCCGGCCACGATTAATCAGTCCTAATCTAGAGTAAAGTTGGTTAAATTCGGACAGACAGCTAAATTCGGACAGCGACCTTGTTTGTTTCATATTTCAAATATTGGAATAAAATAAATTACCGAAGCAAACAGTGAAAGTCCTGATGAGACGGCTCATAAGGAGCCGTCTCATCTGGATATACACTGTTTGCAAATGTGTGTCCGAATTTTCCTGATGTCCGAAGTTACCCGACTTTACCCTAGAGTACTTCTTGTTTCAAGAGTAGAAGTTTCTGGGCTCAGCATGGCACGTGTGATGTAATTTTGTCATTTTCAACCCGAAATATACCCCACGCAATGCAAGTGCAGACTTTCAACTTTCTATAGTGGCCTTTGGCAAGTCATATGATATACGCTCGGATCCATTCATAGTGGGTGGAGCTAAGCATGAATATTCATAAAGGAAAGGGTTAAGTCTGTGCTGACAACACACTTTTAACATAAACTACTCTAAATAAAGGTGGTATGGATCTGCACGCATTTTGTACATTTCGCGACGTTCCACGTGTATACCTTTTTGTACTTGATATACATGAAAAACGGTCAAAACATAAACAGAGTGGTCTGTAATGTGACACAACCTCATAAGCTGGCAGACCGTCGAGTAATGTGTCGAATGCCTGAAAAAAGGAAACTTGAGACTACCATTCCCCTGAAACTCTAGGATAAAAATCATGTTTAATAGCACCTATTATACCAAACACGACATTTCAGTTATATAACCACGGTATTTTTATGCTGCGTAATCATCATTTTAATCACATCCGTAAATGAAAGCAAGACTATTAACGCTGTCACGATATTGCTCCATGTGTTGCTGCAGCGACGTGCCATTGGTAATGCTAGGGTTTTGAAATAATCACAAGGACTGCAATAACCCTATTCACGCTCAATTCACGTAAGCAGATTTTTGTTCGTGTAATATATTTTAAAATGCCAACTATTGTTGGCGTTATAAAGTTAATTATCAGGACAAATTACATTGTTTGCTGTTCAGAGCAATACAGGGAAAATGCCTTGTAGAGCCACAAAATGGGTACACAATATGCTCCTCGAGAGAGCATATTGTGTATGGAGTTTTTTGTGGCTCTACAATGCCTCATTGCATATGGACACGTTTGTGTTTTGTTTCGTCGGTATTTTAAATTTCATTACCACTAGATGAGATTTCCAATAATATGGTATGTGTGACCAGCAAAGCCTAAGATCAGCCTGCGCATACGCGCAGTCTGATCAGAGTCTGTGCTAGCCGCTTGAATATTCTATGAGTGTTAAGCTACTGAGTGAACGTCATTTGAAAAGGAGGCTACACAGGCTTGTCTGAGTCTACACTTGTCAAAATGCCACATTGTTGGAAATCACATGTCGCTGCTCAAACGGAATTATCTGCTGTCCATTGTGATATTAACCCATATAACTATAGGGACATAAGCAATAGTGCATGCCTAGATCAGACGCCACATATTGTGGCGTCTGATAAGGGTCTCCACTGTTAGCTTATATAGTGTATTCCTAAAATGTGAAAAGAACTATCACCCAACAACCCTTAAAATTGAAATGGACTTGTCAATTTGATAAGAGTGGGATATTCCATTCGGCTTAAATGGGTTAATGAGGTTTACAATTTTCATCCTAAAATGAGTTGAGTATGAAAAAAGTTTTATGACCGCTGGTGCCCCCAGTGGCTTAGGCTGCTGTCAGTTCTAAGACGGGGGTTCTGTTGTTGTTGATCTATTGCTTAATGTACTTCCCATTGTTTATGGGAGTTCTGTGTTTGTCTTTGTTTTGTTATGCATTACTTTGTGTCCATTCTAGTTTTGCAATCATCTTGAAATGGAAGAGAAAGCTGGTTGCTTTGCTATTATTGTCTTGCAAATGTATTGTTGCTTTACATGTCCTGTGGTTCTTCCTCACGGTGCCGTGGGTTGGTCTGAAGAGAGTGACTGTGGTATTTCCTGATCATACTCACTTACTTTTTGCTAGTTTGATTTTAGAACATGCCTAGTGCGAAAAATGCGACTTTCTGGTAGTCATGAGCCATTTGCTTTGTTCCATCAGTGTGTTAATTTGTTTAGATGTGATTTCTTATTCTTCAAAAAGTAAATGAGTATAATCAGGAAATACAGCAATCACAAACTACAGATCAACCCACGGTACCATGAGGATGAGTTACAGGACATTTACAATAACAAGACATCTAAAAGACAGCCAGCCCTCTCGTTCTCGTCAAGATGATTGCAAAAACTAGAAAGGATATGAAGCAATGCATACCAAAACAAAGACCAACACAGAACCCCCACAAACAATGGCTGAATGGCTGGTACATAAAACAATAAATCAACAACAACAGAACAGACAGCAGCGGGTGCTTAAATGCATTTTACTGGCGCCAAATCTTCGCCCTAGATTCTGTTGTTGTTAATAGGTCATTTTACAAAAGGTGACCTGTCCCACGCCTAAATACTTGCATTTTTGTTTCAAGTTCAATATCCTGCTTTTGGAAGTATGTTTTGATTAATTTGGCCAATTATCTCACTTTTACTACTTAATACAGATATTCATTTATTTTCCTAAATGAATTACGGGTTATCCCCCTCAAAATTGCTTGTCCCATCGCAAAATAGTGATTGTTGAACTTAAGTTTTACAAACATTGTCTGTATAAACAAAACAAACAGGGACGTGATGTGAGTCTTTGGGAGAAATCTACCAATGACAGTAAAAATGAATAACCTTTGTTTTTGTTTTGTAGCTGTGACATGTGTGTTTAGGTCTGTCCCACAGTTTGTGTCATCCCTGTTACTAAAGTTACAGTTATAGATTTTCAGAGTTACTACCAATGAAAATAACTTTGCACTGCTCTTTTGTGAGGTATAGAGTGTCAATTTTCTAAAAACGTTATATTGTTTAAGAAAAGATTGCTTAGAGGAAAATATGAAACAATTAAACGAAGTAGGTATTGAGTCAGACAGGTAATCTGTCATCCCTGTTACCCATATTTCTATAAAAATGTATATGCTGCAAACAAATAAAAATCCAAAAAAAAAATAATAATTATGATGTGTCTCAATATTATTGTGTAAAGAATTTAAAGTTGCTTCTTCCAGACAGCAATTCAAGTGGGAGTTTACATACGTTTTGTCATCCCTGTTACTGTATTCCCTTTTACTCACCAGCAATAGCAAAACCGACTAGGTATGTAAATTATAAAAAGGTGGCTGTGTTCAACCATTTATAATTCTTTCAACTAGGCTAATTTTATATGCTGTGTCTTAACAACAGTTTAAGTGGGCAATTTGAACAATTTTCATTAAACTTTACTCAAGGTCAAGGTCACACTTTAATGTTGTGGGATTTACCCTTCAATTTTGTGTCCGCTCAATATCTTCTGAACCCTTTGATCGATTTAAAGTTAACTTCACCCAAATGTCCCTCTCAGTGAGACGGTGTGCAGAACCCATGAACCGGGTCTGCAAACTCAAGGTCAAAGTCAACTTTCAAGGTCATGGGATTTACCCCCTTCAATTTCCTGATGCTCCATATCTCCTGAACCCTTTGATCGATTTTCATTAAACTTCACCCAGATGTTCCTTTCGACGAAACGGTGTGCGAAACACATGACTCAGCTATTGAGCCTCGACGTTCATGTCACAGTTCAAGGTAATGGGATTTACCCTTGAAGTTTGTGTCTGCTACATATCACCAGAACCCTTTGAAAGTTGTTCATTAAACTTCACCCAAATGTTCCCCTCAGTGAGACGGTGTGCAGAAGCAATAACTCAGCTACCAAGACTTTAAAAGGTCATGGTCACATTTCAAGGTCATGGGATAGTTTTACCCTTTAATTTAGCGTTTGGTTATTTCTAAATAATTTTTAAAAAATCACTCAAATGCACACCTCATTTAGACGTTGTGCAGAATCCATGACTCAGTTACGCACAGTCAAGGTCAAGCTCACACTTAAAGGTAATGGAATTTACCCTTCAATTTTGTGCCCGCTCCAAGCCTTGCGAACCCTTTGTACAATTTTCGTTAAACTTTACTCAACTGCCATCTTGGTGAGACGGTGTGCAGAACCCATGACTCAGCTACACGTTCACTCAAGGCCAAGGTTACGCTTCGATGTTATGGGATTCTGAATCGGGGGATTTAGCTGTCCTTCAAACAGCCGTCTTGTTCATTGGAAAACATGTTTAACATACGCATATAGGGGAAAATCAAACATCTGAAATCGTAAGGCCTAGTTATTGGATATTTGATATGCAACATCATTTAGAGGACCTTTTCGAAGTTTGTTCAAATCATGTCCACAGGAACAAAATGCCCAGGGCGGGGGTCACATATTTTACATATGCTTACATAGGGATAACTTAAAAATATCTTCTAGTCTGTAACCACTATGCCTTAAGCCTTCACAATTAGTATATAGCATCACCTCGTTGACCAAATTTGTTCAAATTGTGGCCCTGTGGCAAAAAAGATCCCGCCCTGGGGTACACTTATTTTATGTAGGTTTATCCTGGGTCAGGTGTGGTGCTTGATTATATAAATTCCTGATCTTTTCCCTCTTTCCTACTTTTATGTAAGGAATCAGTAGTAGCATAATCAAATTTATTTCGAATAACCACAAAGCCTAGAGCCTGTAGCATAATGAATCAAGTCCATTCAAATAATGGGACCAAATTGTTCCGTCTTAGAAGTTACATGATTTACATGAAGGATATTAGCATTTTTGTGTGATCTAGAGACTTGATATTTGGTATTTAGCGTCGTCTAGTGGCTTTTTTACCAACTTTGTAACATTGATAGTTCTTTGGTCAAAATGGCCCCACCTTTATATTGTCATATAGTATCTCGTAAATTCGAAGTCCTTGTGACTAGAAATGAATACCCATGTATCGAAACTTTCAATTTATAGGGAGGAAGACATAAATATCATAACTCCTAAAATTATTATTTTCAGTGTGTTTTTTTTTTTTCATTAACAAACATTTGTTTTTATGTGTAAAACAAAAGTCTCCGAGAGACGTTTCTTTCACGCATCAAACGCATTATTGACAGTTATTAGAATAGTTCATATATAGGCTCTATTTCTTATTCCAGCGTACCTCGAATTTATTTCGAACAAGAGAGTATTTCAAAAAAAAAAAATTTCGTATTTTCGAGTTTTTTTCATTATATAGTGATTTAAAATTTTATGATAAATCTTCTCCAAAGTAACTAGATCTAGAGTCTTAATACAAATGCATTTGGTATGTAGGATCAACAAGTGGTCCTTTTCTAAGTTTGTTCAAATAATGGCCCCGGACCCCAAAATAGGTCACAGGGTAATTAGGGCATTTTCAGTTTCTAACTGACACCTGTTAAAACATTTAACGAAAATTCCGGTGAGTGATCGAGATACGTGTTTGAGAAGCATTTATAAATTGCTCTTTCAACAACAAATCTTTCAAACCATTAAACGATTTGTCTGCACCTGCCATCTCAAGCCATCTAATTAAATAGCTCTCTATTCTAACAGCAAATTGGGGAGCACTTTCACCACTTTCTGGAAGACATGACCTAAATTTTTGTCTAAAACCTTCCTGAGTTAACGCAAACCTTCTCAATAAGGCAGTCTTTACTTTCTTATAATCATTTGCTTCTGCAATTGATAGGCTGCTATATACCTCTAGGGACTTACCCTTCAACAGTGCACTAAGACTTACCGCCCAATCTTTCTGTGGCCATCCTGCACTTTCTGCAAAGCGCTCAAACCTATTTAAATAAGCATCCATATCATACTTACTGTCCTCAAAATGAGGAAGTTTGGGACCCTTTGATAAATGTTTAACCGAAACATCCTTTCCAATTTCAGCTGCGTGTACCTTAACCTTCTCTAGTTCTACCTGTCTCTCTAACATATCTAACTTTGCTTTATTCTCTAGCTCCATGAGTTTCATTTTATTTAGATTTTCTAACTCTAATTCCTTTATTCTATCTTCCCTCGTTTTCGCTCTCTCCTCTCTTTCAGCTCGTTCTTTCTCAAGTTTACTTTCTCTTTCTAATCTTTCTTGCTCTTTTCTTTCCTCTCTTTCTAATGCTTCACGTTCTTTTCTTTCCTCTCTTTCCACAGCTTCTTTCTCTTTACGATCAATAAAACTCAACAAATCGGTTCCTTCTAGACCTAACTCTTTTCCTATTTTAAGAATCTGTGTCATTTCCATGATGAAAACTATGACCTATAATACTTGTTGTACAGAAATGGATCAAAATGCAAGATTTTTGTATGGTATTAGATATGTCACCTGACCATGTATTGTTTATTTGCCTAACTGTTTCTCAAGTTCTATTTTTAAATGTTCCTGCAAGAAAGTAATTGAATTAGATCTTACTTTAGCTTGAATCTTCTGTCTCTAATTCAAACCTGTCATCACTGCCATAAAGCTGTCACTGAAGTTTATGCAAACATCACCATAGGAAAGAAACATCACTCTAGCAGTCCTCGAAAAATAGAATCATCTCCACCATGAAAACATATATCCCATAAGTACTCAAAATCCACCATGAGGAAACAGACTAAAGGATAAATTTGAATCCACCACTTTATCTATGCAAAAACTATGCACAGACCATATTCCGTAATATGTAAACATTCTTCATAGAGCTGGATACACTTATCCACCATGTTCCTTACAGACTATGTTCAAAGATTGTAAAGCAAATCACATCAGGATGGAATCAATCCCACCGCTGCCACCAAAATGTCACGTATACCGAGGGCCATCCTTGTATGTGCATGGTAGTGTAATTTAAAAGTAGACTTCTAATAAGAAATAAGTTCACACAGCATTATTTATTCAGACTAGTAACTCAACATCAACACATAGTCAAAACAGCAACCATTCTAAATGCCACTCTCTACTTAAGCATTATGCAGTTAGACATAACATTTCCCAAAAACAGAGGGTTTCCACACAGGAAAGCACTAAGCCTAAACCACAAAGGTTTTCCACACAGGACTGCACAAAGCTTTGACACTAAGTCTTTTGAATAATGACACGAAGTCGAAAGCACTAAGCTGGTCTATGTCAACTACATAATCACTGCATGACAGCGCTCAACAATGAGTTTGAGTCCCAAATAAAATGGCCACCTGAAAACAATGTAAGTACACTAAGTCTATTGACCATCAATGTTCAAGTAAAAACAAATATCAATTTCAAAGAAAACAGATCACCCTTTGATCTAAGGCTGCTAAAAGCTATCATATTTATATGGCATTTGCTATAGAGACAATATTCAACTAACTGTACAGTATAATCCCAATTAACTGTACAGAACATTTGAATACTATAAATGTGCTACACAGACTATATACACATGCTTGTACAGTATATTTGCAACTCATGTACAACATTATCACATTCAGATCATGTAAATTATTTGGGATATTTGCAACTAACTGTACAGTACACCAGCAATCAACTGTACACTAAACTTGCAATAAACTGTACAGTACACTAGCAATCAACTGTACACCATGATTGCTATAAACTGTACATATAATCGCAATCAATTGTACAGTAAAATCTCAATTAACTGTACAAAATAATCGCAATCAATTGTTCAGTAAAATCTCAATTAACTGTACAAAATAATCGCAATCACCTGTACACAATGTAGACCTTGAAATCAGTACTTAAAATACCAGCCACAAGTAAATCATAACATTATGCGGACCAAGCAAATATTTTACAAGTTTTTGACCGATATGTGCTCTGCAATCACCCTAGACTTCTGTAAAGTATGCACTTAAAAATCATATCTGAAGCTAGTCTATTCACAAGAATATTTCAGTTCAATTTGATATTCAGACTGTCACTGCTCCGTGCACTAGCTAAGTGCAAATATATGAATAAATTTTGCATCATGTGCAGGGCAAAGTCATAAAATAAATCTACTTACAGAAATCACGGCAGTCTCTCTATATATTTCCATATATCACTATTCAATATTTGTCCCAAATCACATTTTCATCTGCACTGTTCAAACACTAAACCAGGAATGATTATAATAATTCACCTACAGGTTGTGTCCTAAAGTTAAAAATACAATTTAAAACCACATGTCATCATATTTGTGACAGTTACGCTTCGATGTTATGGGATTCTGAATCGGGGGATTTAGCTGTCCTTCAAACAGCCGTCTTGTTCATTGGAAAACATGTTTAACATACGCATATAGGGGAAAATCAAACATCTGAAATCGTAAGGCCTAGTTATTGGATATTTGATATGCAACATCATTTAGAGGACCTTTTCGAAGTTTGTTCAAATCATGTCCACAGGAACAAAATGCCCAGGGCGGGGGTCACATATTTTACATATGCTTACATAGGGATAACTTAAAAATATCTTCTAGTCTGTAACCACTATGCCTTAAGCCTTCACAATTAGTATATAGCATCACCTCGTTGACCAAATTTGTTCAAATCGTGGCCCTGTGGCAAAAAAGATCCCGCCCTGGGGTACACTTATTTTATGTAGGTTTATCCTGGGTCAGGTGTGGTGCTTGATTATATAAATTCCTGATCTTTTCCCTCTTTCCTACTTTTATGTAAGGAATCAGTAGTAGCATAATCAAATTTATTTCGAATAACCACAAAGCCTAGAGCCTGTAGCATAATGAATCAAGTCCATTCAAATAATGGGACCAAATTGTTCCGTCTTAGAAGTTACATGATTTACATGAAGGATATTAGCATTTTTGTGTGATCTAGAGACTTGATATTTGGTATTTAGCGTCGTCTAGTGGCTTTTTTACCAACTTTGTAACATTGATAGTTCTTTGGTCAAAATGGCCCCACCTTTATATTGTCATATAGTATCTCGTAAATTCGAAGTCCTTGTGACTAGAAATGAATACCAATGTATCGAAACTTTCAATTTATAGGGAGGAAGACATAAATATCATAACTCCTAAAATTATCATTTTCAGTGTGTTTTTTTTTTTTCATTAACAAACATTTGTTTTTATGTGTAAAACAAAAGTCTCCGAGAGACGTTTCTTTCACGCATCAAACGCATTATTGACAGTTATTAGAATAGTTCATATATAGGCTCTATTTCTTATTCCAGCGTACCTCGAATTTATTTCGAACAAGAGAGTATTTCAAAAAAATAAAATTTCGTATTTTCGAGTTTTTTTTCATTATATAGTGATTTAAAATTTTATGATAAATCTTCTCCAAAGTAACTAGATCTAGATACCCCGGCATCCAATTTAGGTTACCTTGCACCCCCCCCCCCCAGGACAATTTTTCATGGGTGCCAAATTGTTCATTGGGACCCCCTGGATGGGAAACGAAGGTGTCCTCAAAAAAATTTTGGTTTGGGCTATGTGAAATTGCATGGTTTCTATGCCAACCCATAGCGAATTTGAGAAGGGGGGTCTGCCTATATAATTACTCATATCTCAGCTGTTACTTATCCTAGACTACTAAACTCAATACCAAATTAAAGCTTAGACATATGCCTAATATCCCCTTGTTGCATATGGAAATTGTCTAATTTGCATATTCATAAATATTTATGAAAACATTAAAAATGTGTTTCACGAATGGGGGTATACGTACAAGATCAATAATATCTCAGCTGCTTTTAGTCGTAGAGTACTAAAATTTGTACTTAAATAAAGCTAAGACATAGGCCTTTCATTCCATGGTCAAATATGCAACGTATCTTATTTGCATAATTTGCATATTCATGAATATTAATAAAAACGCTAAAAAATAAGGGAAAATCATTACAAATATAAATAGGCTGATTTCATCCCAATATTGTCATTGTTGCATGTTTTAATATAATCAATGTTACAATATGACAGGTCCAATCATCAAGTGGTCCTATATGAATATTATCTCATTTGAATATTCATGAAAATGCCTGAAAACTTAAAAAAATGAGGGAAAATCACGTAAAAACTATAAGCCTAGGGGAGGGGTTAAGGTACGATCTATCCTGCACTCCTAGGGCCTTTTAAATTCATGCCAAATTGTTCAGTGGGACAATCAAAATGTGAAATGAAGTTCTCCTCACAAGAAATTAGGTATGGGCTACGTAAAAATGCATGGTTTCCACGACAACCGCTTATATGATTCTCGAGATTGGGGGGTAGGCCTACAAATTCAATCATATCTAGGGTTCTACTTATCCTAGAGCCCTAAAATTGGTGTCAAATTAAAGCTTAGACACATGTCTTTCTTCTTGTGGTCAGATTTGTAAATCATCTAATTTGCATATTTATGAATATTAATGAAAACCTACAAAAATGAAGTAAAATCATAAAAAAACAACATAAATGAACATATTTCAGCACAAAAACATCATCAAATCACCATTGTTGCCAGTTTTTATATCCTCAGTGATTCAATTTGATAAGTTCTTTCATCTAGTGGTCCTATATGAAAATTATCTCATTTGCATATTCATGAATATTAATGAAAAGTTTTGTAATTAAAGAAAAAATCTTAGAAAAATTAAGGGATGTACATATAAAATGACAAATATTTCACCTACCATGTGTTCCAGTGTATCAAACCTAGTGCCAATTTAATGCTTAGACATCGTACTTTTACCAAAAGGTATAATATGAAAATATTTATCATGAATATTCGTGAGTTTTAATGTAAACAGAAGAAATGAAAGAAAAATTGCGGCAAAAATCAAGGGGGTGCACTTCCAAAATTACTCATATCTCAGTAGTAAAGTGCCCAATAGTGCCAAACCTGATTTTAAGTCAATGCATAGACACAACATGTTTACCAAAATGATCCAATTCATAACACATCAAATTTAAATTCTCATGAATATTGATGAAAACATGAGAGATTAAGAGGAAATACAGGAAAATTAAGGGGGTATAGCTACAAAGTGATTCATATATTGGCTTCCAATTGCCCAATAATAACAAGCTTGGTACCATATCAAACAGCAAAATCCTAAGTAAAATTGAGTAAAAGAAAAAAGTATAAAATTTATAACAGCTGAGATATGAGTAATTTTGTAACTACACTGCTATCAATTTGCATACATTTTTACTTGTATTTTTAAAGTTTTTTTTATTAATATTGATATTAAACAAATTAGTTAATTCTTATATCTTCCCACTAGGTAAATCTGCTATGCATAGACTTAGATTAAGTATATTGTTTGCTACTCTAGGCCAATTATCAGCTAAGATATTGGTTATTTTGTAGGTATACCCCATTCATTTTCGGCGATTTTTCTCTTTATTCTAATGTTTATATTAATTTTCATGAATATGTAAATGCGACAACTGGCAAATATAACCATTGAGATAAAGGGCTGTATCATAGCAATAAGTTGGCACCTTGTTTGCTACGTAAGGGCCATAAGCTGCTGAGATATGAGTAATTTTGTAGGTATATCCCCTTCATTTTCAAATATTATTCTCAAAATGCTCATGGTTTTATCAATATTCATGAATATTATAATATGACTGTTTTAAAATTTGATGATTTGTTAAACATACTATTGTCTTAGCATTAGTTTAAAACCAATTTTGGTACTCTAGGGCACTTAGCAATTGAGATATTATTAGATTTGTAAGTGCACCCCCTTGATTTTTCCGCGATTTTTCATTTGTTTCTTCTGTTTTAATTAAAATTTATAATTATTTATGATAACTATTTTTCAAAGCTGAACTTAAGGTAAAAGTACTATGTCTAAGCATTGATTTGGCACAAAGTTTGATACATTCGGACACATAGCTGCTGAGATATTGGTAATTTTATACATACACCCCCTAATTTTTCTGAGATTTTATCTCTCATATCTAAAGTTTTCATTAATATTCATGAAGATGGATATTAGATAATTTGCATATCTAACTACCAAATAAAACTACTATGTCCAGGAATTAGTTTGGTACCATGTTTTGTAATCTAGGATGAGATGTTGTTAAGATATTAGTATTTTTTGTATGTATACCCCCAATCTTTACAGTCGGCATAATGGGTTGCCATGGAAACCATGAAATTTCAAAAACCCAAATAACATTTATTTTTGAGGTCAATATTTTTTTATATTTAAGTGGTCCTATTGGACAAATTTATGCCCATAATAAAATGTCTGATGTGTTCAATTTAGGTCTGATTACCCCTGTTGCATACTATAGTTTACCCATGCTTTTTTCCATCATTTTAAGATTTCATTAATATTCATGAATATGCAAATGAGATAATTTTCATATAGGACCATGAGATAATTTTCATATAGGACCACTGGATGAAAGAACTTATCAAATTGAATCACTGAGGATATAAAAACTGGCAACAATTGTGGTTTGATGATGTTTTTGTGCTGAAATATGTTCATTTATGTTGTTTTTTTATGATTTTACTTCATTTTGTAGGTTTTCATTAATATTCATAAATATGCAAATTAGATGATTTACAAATCTGACCACAAGAAGAAAGACATGTGTCTACGCTTTAATTTGACACCAATTTTAGGGCTCTAGGATAAGTAGAACCCTAGATATGATTGAATTTGTAGGCCTACCCCCCAATCTCGAGAATCATATAAGCGGTTGCCATGGAAACCATGCATTTTTACGTAGCCCATACCTAATTTCTTGTGAGGAGAACTTCATTTCACATTTTGATTGTCCCACTGAACAATTTGGCATGAATTTAAAAGGCCCTAGGAGTGCAGGATAGATCGTACCTTAACCCCTCCCCTAGGCTTATAGTTTTTACGTGATTTTCCCTCATTTTTTTAAGTTTTCAGGCATTTTCATGAATATTCAAATGAGATAATATTCATATAGGACCACTTGATGATTGGACCTGTCAAATTGTAACATTGATTATATTAAAACATGCAACAATGACAATATTGGGATGAAATCAGCCTATTTATATTTGTAATGATTTCCCCTTATTTTTTAGCGTTTTTATTAATATTCATGAATATGCAAATTATGCAAATAAGATACGTTGCATATTTGACCATGGAATGAAAGGCCTATGTCTTAGCTTTATTTTAGTACAAATTTTAGTACTCTACGACTAAAAGCAGCTGAGATATTATTGATCTTGTACGTATACCCCCATTCGTGAAACACATTTTTAATGTTTTCATAAATATTAATGAATATGCAAATTAGATAATTTCCATATGCAACAAGGGGATATTAGGCATATGTCTAAGCTTTAATTTGGTATTGAGTTTAGTAGTCTAGGATAAGTAACAGCTGAGATATGAGTAATTTTATAGGCAGACCCCCCTTCTCAAATTCGCTATGGGTTGGCATAGAAACCATGCAATTTCACATAGCCCAAACCAAATTTTTTTTTAGGACACCTTCGTTTCCCATCCAGGGGGTCCCAATGAACAATTTGGCACCCATGAAAAATTGTCCTGGGGGGGGGGTGCAAGGTAACCTAAATTGGATGCCGGGGTAAGAGTCTTAATACAAATGCATTTGGTATGTAGGATCAACAAGTGGTCCTTTTCTAAGTTTGTTCAAATAATGGCCCTGGACCCCAAAATAGGTCACAGGGTAATTAGGGCATTTTCAGTTTCTAACTGACACCTGTTAAAACATTTAACGAAAATTCCGGTGAGTGATCAATAGTGATTTTAAGTGAAAACTGAAATGTCACTTTGAGCATTTAAGAGCTCATTCTATCCAAAGCACATTCACCAGATTTAGGTTAATATCATTCAAGTGCTTTCTATGATTCTGAAGAAAAAATTGGTGATGTCATCTCTGTAACTCAACGTCATCCTTGTTACCCGTCAACTTTTCCTCAATATATTAACTTATCTAATGTTCTGCGGTTACATTTAATTTACTAATTTGTAAGTTGGTGCCTGCGGCTAACTATTGCAGAAAATGAAGATACTCATCCTATTATTACTCAAAATGGATTTGATGTTACATATATTTGTCTAAAAACACGTTGTTTCAGTAAAATAACTAATAATTGAATATATTATTAGTAACAAAAACATTTTCAGCGGAATAGGCTTGTAAACTTAAAGGTCTATAAAGGAGATTTAAATATGTAAAAAGAAAAAGCATCGATAATAATCTATTAAGAAAATTGAGTTGAAATTAAAATTAAAAAAAATCCAAATTTGTTGTGTAATTTTTTGCAAAAAAAATTGCTCGAATTCCTCACCCTTTGTAGAATGACCCATATACACAAACATTGTTTAGCTCATATGGGGCTTCCTAACTAATGCAATGCATCATCACAGAGAAACAAGCTAATCAAATTAATACACAATGATGAAACAAAGAAAAGGGATCATGACTCACAGATAGTGAGAGCTAAAGAAAACCTCGAGTTGAGTTACGGTGGGTCCAGCCAACGACAAACATCTGGCACCAACCAACGGATAAGAGCTTTACGCCAGGGCCGTCATTGAGTCTGAGGCCTGATCCACCGTCCTGCAATGAAAGAGGAAACTATAGCTATAGACCAATATTGGGTTTACAACCAGTCATGCAGACTGTCGCATGATATCCATTTTGTATCACACTCTTTTATAATGCTTAATAATCGTTTTTAATTGATCATTAAAACTAGGCCTTCGAACCATTATTTTAAATTTATAAACTAAATCATCATGAAATACAGGTTCTGATATGCCTTGTTGCAGAAACGTTTTTAAACAAATAGTGTCATTTTTTAAGTCTTCCCTTCCATAGAGAATGGCAAACATATAGCATACAGCACTAAACTTATCGCCCGTGAGATAGATTCTCACATTGATTCAAGAGTTGACATATCTTCAAGATGACTAAAGCAAGTACACTTTCATTCTCTTGTTAAAAGGATAACTAACTATGTCGCAACCTGTTATGATATACGGATGAGAGAATAGTTTCTGTTAAGGTCTTCTTCGTGTTTTTGTCGTACTTCCTTCACAGAGCTGATACAATTCTATGAACCAGTATGCACTAAAGGTTCTGAACCCACAACTATTTTAGATTGGGTACATGTACATGTATTCCAACACAATGATAGTACATTGCATTGAGAGATATAACCATATCTGTTGCTTGAAGAACCACAACATCACAACTGTATGACATCACAACTGTAGGTCTACACAGAGTAAGCTGTAGGAGCGAACATTCTACTAGTGGTACCAGCCTCTTCATGCTCTTTACACTACAATTTTGATTACTATGTACATCCAGTTTCGGTAATCTCAAATGTCTTACCTGGATCATTCAACAGACCCAGTGGCGGATCTAGGGGTTCGCTTAAAACCCCTCACCAAACCTGGTTTTAAATATTCAATGAAAATGAAATAATTTGGTCTCAGTGAGACCAAATTATTTTTTTTCATGCGATACTTGAGAAAAATGAATTATTTTTACAAAGCGAACCCCTATACCTTTATACATACGAACCCCCTTTCTCGAAATCCTTTCGATTATCTGCTGGCAAGCGAACGTTCTTTTTTCATCCAGGAATTGTCAATATAGTCCAAGAGATTGACTTCATTCTTCATATTTTGTGAAATCATGTCCCGGTCAGGAACATCAAGTGTATCCAGGGGCGTAGCTATCCTAGACTTCAAAATATGCACGTGTGGAACAGACTGAATGCATTCAAAAGGGTATATATACAAACAGCGTAGACCCAGATGAGACGCCGCAAAACGCGGCGTCTCATCAGGATCTGCGCTGTTTGTCAAGATAAACACACTCTTGGTAATGGTTGATTATATAAATCGTATATGATCAGGCCCTCATTCACTTTGCGCTAATATTGGTGATAAATTATGACAATATCATCACTTGAAAATTCTGTCAAATATGGATTTAGAGAGATTAATATTGCTTCTACGCACATGTTTTGTACACGTAAAATCAAGAATCCATCAGAACTGTGATAGAATTGTTCCATATTTTTTTGGTCCACATGTTTTTGCGTATATGTAGCTACGCACCTGGTATCATGAGATTCATATTCTTTCCTGGCACTAGAGCAAGATTTACCCTGATTCTTATGTAATTTTGTTTCAGGCTTACTGATCGTTCCAAGTCATACACTTTGGCGTAGCTCCAATTACTTAGTTACGCACGTGCGTAATATAAAACAACATTCAAGGGAGGTCACATATGTGGTAAAAGTGATTTATTTTCCATGCCCTATGGAACTGCTTTTAAAGGAAAGAATTTGCTCCATCTGGGAGCAAATTCTTTCCTTTAAGAGAAGTTTCCGGTATGAAAATGGACGCAATTGAAGAGGACCACGTTTGGTCCAGTAGTCCAGGCTGGTCTGCGCGTTTGTTGTTCGCAGTCTTCGAAGACAGGTTTTCTCGTGACGAGGCCCAAATAATGATTTGCAGTCTTTTTGTAGCCTTGCAGGAAAAAGTTACATCAGTATTTAAGATTGTTGTTGTTTTTTTCTATCAGTATACATCAAAGGAGCTACAGACCATACTCAAGCTGGCACGTGCAACTGTGTTGTTCACATAATTCAATGGACATTAATTGGTACTGTATATTTAGATTTGTTGTCCATGTTAGTATCTGAAAGTACTTGTTAGAATATTCCGTCACAAACCTATGAGACTTCGCACACTTAAGATCTCTAAGGAACGTATTTAGGCAAACACACACAGCAGATACATGTAGACATGTATACCGAGTGAGATGAACAGGCAGACACACACTCAGGCAGATATACAGACACAATATTTAATGTGTTATAGAAGTAAATAAATGCTCATCAAATTAGCCTGGCTAGTTGAATTCAAAGAGACATGTATATAGTATAAAGCGTTTGTTCATCAATCCATAGTTTGAAATGTCGGTGGCGTAATTTGGTGTATGTTCGGATTTTATATATTTAGTTTTCAAAAGAAAACATTTTGGCATAAAAATGATAACATGTGCCACTATTGCATCACATTTAGAGATGAGTGGCAAATTCCAAATGTTATTGTTTTTATTGTTATGTAACATGTAACATTGATATCGCGAAGCTCAGACGGTCTGACACTTATGTAAAAATTGTTGTACATGTGCATATTCCCAGAAGAGATGTGTTACAGTTATTAGTCATATCCAAACTACGTGTAGCGTAAGATCATATCCATCGGCCTTTGACCGGTACATTTGTATATAGAGATCCAGTTAATCCAGGCATTACTGTCAATTCAGAAATTAAGTATCGCAAGGAGTTTATTTTCGCGAAACTTCGCATCCGTTTTGCTGAAACGAACACCTATTACTCCGCAGGCTAATCGTGCACCAGTCACGAATTTCTAACATCGCAAATATATCTTTCAACATTATTCGCGAAAATAAAATTCTCGCAAAAATTTCTGAGTATGTGCATGAAGTCATCATGTCAAAACTCAAATTTACTGATGCCAAGAATTAATGGCTAAAAATGTTATTATCCTCTCGCCGAGTGACTAGACTTAATGGAAAGTGGACACGAAAGATTATCACATTAAAGAACTATCAATCGCATGACAAAAATAACAGAGGAAGCACTAATGTCATTCTATGACATATTTTTCTATACAAATAAGCCAGCGCAAGAGAATGTAATACGTATCGCATATTCGTGCATCGAAGGCTCATGCGAGCCTGCGCAAATGCGCAGACTCGCCAGAGCCTTCGCTGCATGCATACACAAAGTAAAGATGCAGATGATCTTTCGGGCAAAAACTTAAGCATATAGTCTCGTTAGATAGGTCAGTATGGGTGTATGAATGAGACGTTTGCGCATAAGAGATAAGTATCGAAATCCCACGAACTGACCCTAATGGACTTTGGAAACTAATTAATTACATTACATATATACATATTGATCTGCACTAACACTCAAGCCGGGTCGCGTAGCGGCAGTCGGTACATTTGTAACGTGTCTGTCAACAGATGCGAGTCTGAGTGCAGATCCAGGGGTCGCGAGTTCGATTCCGGCCCGGTTCCATACTTTCGTGGAGATTGATCATGAATTAAGAAATGAATTCAATTTTTGGAATGTTCATTGAATCATGAATACTTCGGGTCTCTTGCAAAGTAAGTGAAGCCCTCGTTAACTTTGCAAGAGACCCGAAGTATTCAAGATTCCATAAACATTCCAAAAATATATTTATTGCTTATATTTACATTTTTATAAATATCTAATACATGTATATAGAAAGTATATAAGATTAAGGAATTAAAATAGTTTTGTGGGGAGCCGGACATTCCCCCCCCACACACACACACACACGGACATCTGCCCCCCTATGAAAAATGGCATGTGTGGACATCTGCCCCCCAAGCAATTGACAGGGGAGGATAATTGCCCCCTCAACAAATGCATAATGGTGGATATTTGCCCCCTCTAAAAAACAATGGGAGGACATTTGCCCCCCCCCCCCCGCCCTTTCTCACCCTGATACCCTAAAATAGGGCGAACTGTTAACCTCCATTTCGCTGACATGGCTGAATAATTGTTGACTGGGAAGTAAAGCTTCAAACAAACAAAGTAACCAAAAATGAAAATGCACTCCTGTTGTGCTTTCACTTAAGGTGCATGTAAACAAGTGCATTGAATACTACAAAACATGAAGAATGCTTTGTATTGTCTCATAGGCTACTAATCTTTGCTTTTGGTGAGCACATACTCAGAAAGGTAATATAATCTACATTACTGTACTTTTATCAACCTGCGTTATAACTGTATATTTCTTATCATTGCTCATGACACTGAGGGCAAATATCTTAAGATTTAAGAATCTATATTTTAAATATTTTAATACATGGCTTTTAAAAAGATGCAGTTTTAAATTATATGTAATCATGGAAATAATTAAAAGCATCAGAGGAGGATCCAAGTTGTGTAACAATGGATATTGCTACACAAAGAAGAAAACTACAAAATCAACGGTCCGATGGGAATGGTCAAAAAAGCGCTCTGTACAGTGCCACGGCAGTGTGACAACAGATTTAGCTGTAAGTATTGCATTTTGTCCTGTGAATGTTTGAATGCCAAGAAGCTTTTATTAGATATCCAGGAAGCGGAAGCCATCCAAAAATGACTGAAAAATTGTTGATAGGGGATTAAGCATCAATGCAAAATAAAGAAATTATCTATTACTTTCTTTATTTTGCAGTAACCCCGCTACTAATCAGCGCACATGATTTTGCTGCAAAACTAGAATTGTCAGAGGTTTTTGCTATAGCACCCCCCCCACACACACACATAGTGTCATCAAAGGAAGGGATTAGTTCAGGGCATTACTTTTTAAACTAATATTAAAAACAACATAACAATGCCAAACTAGATCATGTCCATATAAATGTAGACATTGAAAAGAATGAAATTTTGGCATCAATCAAAGGCTGTAACTCTGCTACAATTTCTAGAAAATGACCTGTTACAATATCAGCCTAGAAATAGCATGATTTCTCAAGTTTCTAAGTCCAAAAAATTGTATATTACCCCGACTTGTATTTGCAACCTTCAATGGTCTTAAATGTTTGTGTGACAGTGACATTTGGTTCATGGATGGCACTTTTGGTACCCCACCAAAGCAGTTTCAGCAACTGTTTATCATAAGAGTTTTGGAGGAAAAGTGCCCTATTACATGTGTGTATGCCTTATTGCGAAGTAAAGATCAATCCACATATGAAGAGACTTTCACAGCAATACTTAACACATGTAATGAACATAATCTGGTGCCAAATCCAGTATCCATCACTTGTGACTTTGAAGTTGCTATTCATAATGCTATACATACTATGTTTGGTGCAGGGATTCGGATCCAGGGTTGTTTTACCACTTAACACAAAGCACCTGGAGACGTGTTCAGCAAGAAGGACTTTCAGTAAGATACAAGGAGGAAGATGAAATAAAACAGTTTTGCAGTATGCTAGATGGACTGGCATTCCTGCCACCTGAGAGGGTCTCAGAACGAATGAACCCGCTAAAACAACAAGTGTCTGAGGGGCTATTTGACCCTGTAGAGTATTTGACCTTGTAGAGTATTTTGATACTACATATGTACATGGCCCTCTAAAAGCAATCCCTGGTGCCCGAGGTCTAATGCGGATGCAGCGAACAAACTCACCAAGATTTGCTATTGACAAGTGGAATGTCAATGCAGTAACACTGGAAGATGGTCACAGAACGAACAATGTTTGTGAGTCATGGAACTATGCCTTTAATAAACTAGTAAGCAACAAAAAGCCTGGGTTATGGCATGTTATTTCATGTATACAAAAATACCAATTAGCTATGATAACAGAACTTGAGAGAATAAGAATCAGAGATCCAACAAAAAAGCAAAACCAAAGACATACAGTCACTCTCCAACAGAGACTAAAAACTTTATGTGAGAAGCTAAACTCTAATGAGAAAACTTTACCTGAATTCTTACATGCTGTAGGCCATTGCATAAGATTTTAAGAGGGAATTATTTAATCCTACACATGCCTACAGAGACTTAGAACAGCCTTAGTATCTGATGAGTCCAATTTTTTGCTTTCGGCATGAAGAAAACTAGTCGTCAATATATGAGCCGCAATATGAGAAAACCGAGAATGTAGTTTCTGACCAGGTCTGAAGTAGAGGTATTGTTCTATCCAAGTAGCGAAAACAAAGGCGCTGATCAGCTCACGATTACCGCAAAGCTGATCTGCGTCTTTGTTTTCGCATATGCAGATTGTTGGTTTTCTCATGATGCGGCTCATATATACATGTATGTATTAAAGATTATCTTAATAGTAAATATTAAATCACTAGCGGGTTTTAACAGATAATCAAAGATTTTCAATTTATTTAGTAAGATATTGGCTGCCTTTTAAGTATGCTTTAAGAAGTATTATTTTGTTTTAAGTGTTCTGAGTTGATTTAGTACTATAACTCTAAAATATTTTAATTGCTATTGTGCTCATTTGATTCCAATCTTTTATCAAAAGTGTTATTTTGGCTAATGAATTTTAACAGTTTGCTTATCAAATATTGTATTGTAACTATTGTATATAGTAAATTTTAAGTAGTGCTAATAAAACAAAGTACTTATGGTAATGTCATTAATTATGAATAGTTGTCAGTGTACATTTATTTTGATCACCTAATTGCAGATCAAGCTTGAAATGTTCATTGACTGTGTGTTGATGAATGGGAGGGGGGCAAATGACCATGCTATGCACTTTGATTACGGGGCAAATGTCCAACACCTTTTTTCAGTTGGGGGCACATGTCCTCCTATGTCAATTGCTTGGGGGGCACATGTCCTCATATGCCATTTTTCATAGGGGGGGGTCACATGTCCGGGGGGAGATGGGGGGAACGTCATAAAATATAATCGTATACAAGATACAAGATACAAGATACAAGAAATTTTATTTTCCGTCGGTTATAGTACAACAAATAACATTAGCTACAAGAGCTATTTTCCGACATAACAGATGTAAAAATTAACATGTAAAAGCAGCTGTTAAAAGAGAGGCATTGGTTATCACATATATTAGTAGATTACATACATATTAAATTATTATAAGCTATGGCAAGGATTTTGATTTTAAATTGCATGCATAAAAACACATTAAAAGCTATAAGCACATATTTACAGGTTTGGTTATAAATACATCATGCATTGTTTGAGTTAACCCTTGAAGCACCGACCACAACAAAAAAGTTGTCTGCCTCTCTCGTCTGCAGAGTTGTTTCGAAAAGTAAGTAATGGTGCAAAGATCAGGAATCGATACAATCAAGTACCACACCTGACCCAGGATACCAATGGGAAAGTGACAAACTCACAGAAGACACCACAAACAAGAGCCAAGAGGTCAGCCCTTTCCCAGCAGGTGACCACAAAGCACATATAAACAGACGTGCACAAAACATAGCAAACACAAGACAGAACAAAAACATAAAAGATCCACAAAAGAAGTACCGCCTTGGAACGGTCAGTAAAATATTTTACTGGAGGGCTTAAACCGGTTTAACGGCGCAAACCTCACCCTTAATTCAGATGTGGATCAAGACACATAGATATTTGGTTTGCATGAAAGACCCCTAACTTATCAATGCATCATCTCCTAAAACATATAAATCAAGATATAACAAGGAGATAAAGCAAGGATAAGGACTCAACAGTAAATTAAACTGAATACCGGAGCAAAAGAAATCCAACAGGTAAACCCCGGTGGGCCCGACAAACAGCCAAAGCATCAGGCCCCTACCATCTCATCAATAGATAAGTCTTTAAGTCGGAACCATCATAGAGTCTGAAGTCCGACCCACCGGCGTGCAATTAAAGAGGAAAGCAAAGTTGCCAACCGTGATTGGGTTGACTACCAAGCATGCAGTCTGTTGCAATACATTAATGTTATAGCCAATCTTTTTATAATGGGAAATTATTTTAATGAACTGCGCTGAAAAATTATTAGAGCCAACAATCTTCTTCAACTTATACACCAAGTCACCATAGAAATCAGGTTCCGAAAGTCCTTGGCGCAAGAGAGATTTAAGTCCAACTTGGAATTTAGAAATCAAATCATAGTATCGTCTATAAAATTTTGAAAATGTTTTGCGAAGTTTATGATACCGATAGCCTTGTTTAAGAAGTTTATGAGTTAACAATTTATTGCGCGTGTTGAAGTCAGCAACATAGCTAGATGCTCTAGCAAAACGAATGAGTTGAGAGATATAGACTCCATAGGATGTAGAACGAGGAACATCACCATCTAAAAACGGGAAATTGACAATTTCAAAATCAAAGTCGTCACGTTTATCATAAATTTTGGTAGAAACAATATCATTAGAAATTGACAAATGCAAGTCTAAAAATGCGGCTTCGGTATCAGAGGCATTGGCTTTATTAAGTTGGAGCTCTGAAGGGTAAATCATTGACAAACAGCGTAGACCCAGATCAGACTGCTACTGTTGGAGCAGCCTGATCCGGGTCCTCGACGTTTGCCATCTGCGCTCAAAACACGTCACCAGCATCAGGAAATCATATGCAGCAGACGATTTAAGCAGACAACACTTTCGGCTGCATTTCTGTCGGCGGTTTAAGGGTTTAGATTTGAATTTTTTTACGATGCACTGCTAACTAGATATAAAGGTCTCCCTTTAATGTCAAAAGTTAAGACAAAAAACACTGCATCTAAAGTGATGGTATAATCTTAAAGATCATGGTATCTTTAAGATGGAGGGCGCTATCATGCTAAAGGCCTTATTTGCGAAAAGCGAAAGGCACAGGAAGCCCTGATCAGGTTCCCTGTTGCAAACGAAAAATAAGGCACCTAGCATGCTGCATGAAATAAAGCTATGGGCTTAAGTTACTGATTAAGACATGTCTGTAGGCTATTATAGGTAAAAAGCTGATCCTGCAGCAGAGAAAAAATAAAGCAAATAAACTAAAAATTTTAAAATAACATGCGATCCAACTAAAAATAAAAAATATATCAGCAAACCATTAAACATGTTGACTAACCTCCCGAACCGCGACAGATGGCACATCTGCAGTTCGGGCCTGTCCAGGTGCGAATTTGGCGCCGAAACTCTGCAAACTCTGAAACTTTCCTCATGTCATTTGGAAGGGAGTTCCACACCCGGGCAGACTCGAACCTGAAAGAGCATTGGCCATATGTGACGGTTCGGACTGTTGGAACCTTGATAGCATTTTCATACCTGAAAGCATAAGAAGAGGTTTTAAGTTGTACAAGGTCCCTTATGTATTCTGGTGTTAGATTGTTTATGCACTTGTATGTCTCTGCAGCAATACACCTGAGTCTATTTAAATGAAGAGTTGAGAGCTCGGCTTTCTCCAGCAGAGAGGCATAGCTTGATGTAAAATCGCTGAAGACAATTCTTAATGCTCTATACTGTAACTTTTCAAGTTTTTCTGTATTTGTTTTGCTGCAGAAGTGCCATACAAGTGGACAGTAATTGAAATTTGATTGAATAAAAGATCTAAAAATTAAAAATCTTGATTTTTCATTTAAAAATTTACTTAGTCTCTGTAAAACATTCAGCTGTTTAGCTGCTTTTTTGCACATTTTGGTTATTTGGGTGTCAAAATTGAGTTTGTAGTCCAGTTCTACCCCAAGGAGCTTTACATTTTCTTCACATGTGATATTTACCTCTGCAATTTGTATGTTTTTCATTTCTGCATTGGTTTTCTTTCCAACTGAAATAGCCTGGAACTTATCAGGGTTTGCCTGCATCTGATTAGTTCCAAACCAGTCCAGTAGGATGATGCTCTCTTGTTGTAGAACTGATTTGAGAATGTCCAGGATTTTGTGGCAGTATGATAAAGTATTATCATCTGCATAATTGTACATGGAGCAGTACTTTAAAAAGTAAAAAATGTCATTCATGAAGATATTAAAAAGTAAAGGTCCAAGTATGGAGCCTTGAGGCACTCCCTTGATTATCTTTGACCAGGTACTGAAAAAATCTCCAATCTTGACTCTCTGGTGGCGCTGTCCCAAGTAACTCTCAAGAAGCTTACATGACCCTTGGGAGACTCCATATGCCTCTAGTTTTGCAACCAAGAGGTCATGGGGCAAGCAGTCGAAAGCCTTTGACAAGTCCATCAGGACAGCGCCAACATACATGTCTTTGTCTAGTGCTTCCTTCCAATCTTCCACAATACGGAGCAGTGTGGTTTGGCACCCATAGGCTGGTCGGAAAGCAGATAGGAAGTTGTGAAAGATTTTGTTGAAATGCTCAGATAGTTGGTCACTAATAAGTCTTTCATAGATCTTAGAAAGGGTGGGGAGTATGCTCACTGGGCGGTAATTTTTTGGGATAAAAGGGTCATCTTTTTTGAATATGGGGGTAACTTGCGCCATTTTCAGTCTGTTTGGGAAGGTCTCTTTGCATATAATTGCATTGGCAATGTTGCAAATGGGCTGACTCAAAGATGGCATTGCTGCCTTAACTACCTTTGGGGGTATAGCATCTACCCCTGTTGCTTTTTTAGTATCAAGTTTTTTAATGCATTTAGAAACTTGTTAACGGTTTAGTCGGAGTGTGAAACGGAAAAGCGGAACAGCCAGCATCTAAAGATTCATTTAATTCATTTAAGGATTGCGTCGAAAATGTAAATATTTTTGTCTGAATCATTCCATATTTTGAGTATGTGGGCAGTGATTGCTCTGGCCTGACTTTGCATACATGTATTTGTTTGAGTATTTGCTGCTTGTTTATATCACAAGTACCAAAATTTATGTCGTGGCTCATTAGCGATGATCTATGATTGGAGAATTTCCAAGAAAACTTGCGACCAACAAAACATAGACCAGCTTGTGCATCTGGGTAGTTTACTCAGCACAATTGCCAGTCGATCGCTTGACAGTTAGAAAGCTCAACTATCTAACTTTCAAATGCGCATAGTTACCAATGTTTTAATTAATCGCAGCTGCTTAGCAGACTGGTCACAACATAGTCAGAAATACCGCAGGCTGCAGGAATCAACCACGAGTGATCAGTAAAATATGTCACGAGGATCACCGTTTCACATCACGAGGCTTGCCGAGTGACTCGATGAACGGATTTTTATATCCCACCCTCACACAAATAATGAATTCTTATTCTTGCTCACCATTGACTTTTTATTTTAGAATAAGCTTCCAGAAGTCCATGAATACGCTGAGATGCAATATCACATTCTGATGTCACTTTGGCTATACCATTGACTAACATCGGTTGACGACCATGTGCGTGAGATACAGTGAACATTCCTCCAATCCGTGACAGCATGGGTAATATAACATGGGTAAGATAAGTTTCTGACCCCACAAGTCGTTTATGGCAGTGACGTAAGGTACATGTAAATCCCAAAACCGTTATATCTTTCAATAACTGTAAGATCATGAAGATCTAAAACTTAAATTTAGTATCAATACATATCATGACCTCACTGTCGGAATCTCCTTGTTTAATATATTCAAATAATTCAAATAAATTTATTTAAATTTGATTTGTTTAATAGTAACAGAGTTGCACCTGACCTAATGGGCCTGTAAGTCACCACATACTAATATGTAATACAATATCAGAAAAGTGAATATGTTGTTTTGCCTTGTCCATACAAAGTACACATTAACGTAAATCTACAAACTGCAGACTTGTTTCACGCCCTAATCACGTGGGGAATCAGGCTGTTGTTATGCAAATGTGAATTCGAAATAAGCGAATATTGCAGACCCAAATCAGATGCGACCAAATGTGACGTCTCATCGGAGTCTATCCTGTTTTCTTACATTATTTACCGAAGTACTCAGGAGTAGATAATCCAGTTCAATACAATAGAAAAGGTAATGATGAAGGAATGTATATATGTGATAAGTAACGAAGTCGTGTGAACGGCTGATTTAGCATTCATTCAAATGGTAGACAAAAGGAACTCCAAGACCCTTATTTGACTTCTAATTATTACTTTTGACCTCGGCGAATGCAAATACAGTGAGCCACTTTAGTTACGCACCACTTTTTCAGTGCCGATATTTTCGACAAAAATGGTGGAATCGCACATTCTCTGTGATAATTTACTTATTGGCATTTTATCTGTTTGTTGACATAAAAAATATCGGAAACACTGATACTAAACATTCTGCTTCGTCAAAGGCAATTTTGACAAAACTGCACATGCAACCTGAACGTCTATATTTTATATTTGCGTTTTGCGCTAGACATTATCAATGGTGATAGTTGTGACAGAAAACGCAAAACCAATTATCTTATTCAACAAAAACCCATTTTTTAGGTCGGTGAATTTAGTAACGTTACTTTATGAAGAAATGCTCGTTTTGACGTCATATTAATGTCAGTTACAAAAATCAAACAGGGTTTCCTTCGCAAATTGTTTTGTTATGAGTCACTAGTTGACATACATGTAGAAGTATCAAAACACTAAAGCATCTTATTATTGGCACGTCTTATAACCTTGGTAGTAGTGACGTCATCACTCACGTCAACACCATAACGCCAATAAATCCGTTATTTTTTTACGAAAATAAACGTCAGATATATGGTTGTTTAAAATGAAATTGTAAAAGAAAAGTTTTGGTAACTAGTTAACTTAGACTCATACGAAAATTTAACTCACTTCAGTATTAAAACCAAACTTTTTCAAACCTTGGCTAGCTGGGAACCAAAATAGTAAAACGTTTAAAACAATAATGAAGTTAACAAGCGCATTCCAGCCTTAGATATTGTCAATTACAAATCGGCTCTTTTCTCTGGCATAGCAGAAATAAGACTCTGAAAAAAGTGCAATGTGAACTGAATTTCATTCGAAATAATGCAATGTGAAATGGTGTTTTCAGGGTAGTGCCCTTCAAGATCAATTTTTCTCATTCGTTTCTGATATGATCACAATGAAATTTCAATGGGGTATTGTAAATAAAAATGCGCTTTACGCTGGTAGTCTCAGAATTAATAGATCATATTTCTTTTCTGAGTAATTTTACATTTTATAACTGGTGCGTAACTAATTTAAAAGTGGCTCACTGTTCATCACACTTGGCTGAAAACAAGCCACTTAGTGCACGGTTCATGTCACTTAATGTGATTTCAGCAATCTGCGAGAGTTAGCAGGCATTGCAAAAGAGCAACGATCGAAATACTTAAATTTAATTTTTTTAAACAAATACATTGAACCCCCTAAATAAGGAAAAGGAACGCTATAGGTGTCGAAAATGAGCGAATAATGCGCTCAGTAGGTTGTCTTTAAATGCGGATAAAAATCCTTTTAAAAGGAAGGCTTCCAAGGTTTTGAAAGTTAAATTTCACCACACTTTTTGTCTAAAGAAATATCTATTAAGTCATAATGCATTGTACTAATTGTCAACAACAACAGAACCACCGCCTAAGAATGCTCAGCCGAAGTCACTGGGGGCTTAAGTTAATTTTTCGCCCTCGATTCTGCTGTTGCCAAACAAGAAATACTGTTCAGCTCGCGTAGAGGCTTCCTTACTTATCCAATGTATCAACATGGGGAAATAATCAAATTATAAACATACTGTGATGAAACAAAGAAAAGGGCTCAGGCTCAACTCACAGTCAGAGCAAAAGAAAAACCGCTGTTGAGCCGCAGTGGGCCCCACTTAAGGGAAACATCAGGCACTGACCCATCGATGAAACTTTTATGCCAGGGTCGTCATGGAGTCTGAAGTCTGATCCACCGCGAACATTGGTGTATTTCTTATTCCAAATGATAGCATGACAAATGAAAATAAAATTGTCTCACTGAAACGCAGACTTGAGCCTAAACACCATGCGTGTGACTTTCGATTTTAATCCTTTCAAGTTGAATAAGCTATATTTTGCATTACATCTTAAGTATTGTTCTGAATTTTCATACTTGATGTGAATAATATTGTGTGTTTTTTTGTTTGATTTGATTGTTTACGTCCCATCAGCAATCCTTCAGTTAAACAGGTACGAGTCTTCCTGGGTTGAACCAGTACTAAGCTAGGATAAATGTGTCTTGCTCAAGGACCACAACGCAGTGACGCCGGTGAGGCTCGAACTCGCGGCCCCTCGGTCTCGAGTCAAGCACTCTACCACTGAGCCACTGTGCTCCCTATGTTGATTTTTTTAAATACGTTTACTATAATTAAGCTTTTATTGTAAATTGTTTACTGTATGCGTCGGAATCTTCCTTAAAGCTGCATAGTCTGTAACGTTTGATCTTTTAATTTTAGAAATAATGTTTCTATCTTTCAAGAACAGAGTAAAAAAACTAAAATTCAGGTAATACAGTTTACCAATTTCGTAAATCTTAACATATTATAAGTATCAAAACAACAGCATTTATGTTAAAATTAACTGTCTATAATTATTGGAGGGGCGCAAATAAGTACCAACACACCTGTTTTTATAAGTTAATTTACTTTTCCGTGCAGTTTTCAGCTATATTGAACAGATTTATTGTGAAAACATAACTTAATTCTACTTTTACAAATGATTTAAAAAGAAAATAAAAAAATCGAAAAATGTGTATAGTTGCAGACTTAGTCTCTTTAAGTATACATTTTGCTGAACAAGCATATGCTGGAGACACTATTCAGTACATTGTTGTATATACGCCGGATCCATGTCATTCTGATCGGAAACCGTTTCGTAGAAACGACGTTTGGTCGAATGCGACGCTTGGTTGACTACGATGTTTGGTCGTCTATCAGTTGGTTTTAAATTCATCGAATTTAAGTCGAAAAAGCACTTGTACTGAAAAAAAAAAATTGTTCACATAGTTACTTTTTACTTGCAATGATAAAGGATGACGTGTTCGATTAGGCACGTTGACTACATGTATTTCAGCCTTAGCTATTTTTTTGAGAGTTTAGTTTCCACTTTCTAATTTTAGAGATGAAATTGAAACCAACTTTTATTTAAAAATATTGAACAATTGTATTCAATTGACATTTAAATCAATATTCAATCAATAGTTTATATTACAGGCATAAGCTTTTCCCCGTCGAAAATCCAGTATAGTGCAATTTTCAGTCCTCAACAATGCGCAATACTGTCTCAAAATTAATCACCTCACAAACTTACCTTGAAAATATTTCACTCAAAAAAAACTTTAGACTGCTCATAATTAGTACCGTTATACTGTCCGTGAAGGATAAGTTGGATGTCGCACGGTAGAGCATACAAACAACAGGAGGTAAGACAGGCTATTCCGTAATTAGCGGTAAAAGCCTACTTAACCCTTAAAACGCCTGAAAATATGCAACAGAAAATGTTGTCTGCTGGATACATTTATTAGCCTATGTTCATGTAAGTATAGAGGAAAACAATATCGAACCAGCTCAGATGGATGTGGATCTACACTCTTTGTCGAAGAGGCCTTTAAAACATTACAGTTGATTAAAAAAAAACCTACATTTATTGGCGATGGCACAAGGGTCTGCCATTTTACCACTGCGCTTGGCCAACAACGATAATTTTTTTATTGATGAAAGAACAAACGAAACTGTGTTACCTGTTTACAACAATGGACTATAGTACGAATCATGTTTATTGTCGTCGCCCTGGACCCGGTCACCTGTTAAACTAACGGTGCCGGGAGCCAACTCACGACAGTAAACAAGAAACCACTTATCAAAACATGCTCTGACGTCACTGTCATCTTATCCTAAAACTACAGTACCTTCATTATAAGCACCACAACAGTTCAGGTTTCGTGCGTTCCACGTGTTTTTAAAATTAATCGAGGGTGCCCTTTTAAGGCTACAAAAGGGTAAACCAAGGTTAGCTAAAAAAGCTACGAACCGACGCGTAGCGCATTATAGTTACTTAGCAACAATTTAATGTCCTGGCTTTGCTTTTACTTATGCCACTCTTTATAGTTTTGTCATGAATTTATGTTTTTAAGATTTATTTTAGTTAACGTGACACGTCAAAACATCTAAACATCCCCAATTATACCTGAAAAGTTGGACAATACATCTAGAACCAGGCTGTAGTTGCCCTAAGAAATACTGGTACGAACCCCTCGAGAACCAATTGGATACGAATAGATACACTTTTTTATCCTTGGTAGACTTTCTCTTGATCATTCTCATTTTTTATCTCTGTCAGTAAAGAAGAGAGAGAGAGAGAGAGAGAGAGAGAGAGAGAGAGAGAGAGAGACACACACACACACACACAGATAGGTGGGCATTTTAAAATTTTGAGATGATAACAGGGAACGGCCGAATAAGTTCGACCATTTTTTCAGTTGTTTGCAGCGGAACGCAAGGTTATAAACAAAAAATGGCTGAATGTTGTACTTGCCATTCAAGAGAGGTTCTTAAATATACAGAATTGAGATTTATAAAAGCGGCATCATGTTGGTCGATGGGGAGTTTGGGAAAGACCAGTAAGAGGCTGCTGCTGGGGAGTTTACATCCGGTTCATAGCCAGATATTTTATTTCTGCTACATGTACTTGCTAATCGAGCATGCCCGAATGGAACACGCACCCTGTCGGAATCTGGTTTCAGATCTCTAATAAAAATAGTAAGTGAGTATGATCAGGAAATACCACAATCACAAACCGCAGACAACCCCGTGGCACCGCGAGGAAGAGCCGCTAAACCATCACGAGACAACAGGAAGACAAATTAAACAAAGCAACCAGCTCTCTCTTCCCCATCAAGATGATTGCAATACTAGAATGGACATAAAGTAACGAACAACAAAACATAGAACAGACTCCCACGATGGGAGTAAAAATAAACAAAAAGTCAACAACAACAGAACCACCGCCTTAGAACGGACAGCAGCCTAAGCCACCGGGGGGCTTAAATGCATTTTACTGGTACCAAATCTTCGCCCTAGATTCTGCTGTTGTTGAAGTACAAGAAATGTTCAGCTCGCATGGAGGCCATCTAACTAATACAATGTATCATCATAGAGAAACACTCTAATCAAATTAATACACCATGATGAAACAAAGAAAAGTGCTCATGACTCACAGATAGTCAGAGCTAAAGAAAACTTCAAGTTGAGCCATGGTGGGTCCAGCTACAGATAAGCATCGGGCACCAACCCACCGATTAAAGCTTTACGTCAGAGCTGTCATAGAGTCTGAGGCCTGACCCACCCTCGTGCAATTAAAGAGGAAACCATAGCTATAAACCGTGATTGGGTTTAAAACCCTTTTGATTTCAGTAATAAGCTGGTAACCAGGAAAGACCAACTACCGTACATCACCATCGCGTCAGCGATTTCTAGGTGATTGGTTTCTAGGTGATTTCTTATTAAATAATTGAGTTGACCATTTCGACTGAATGTCGTACTTGACTATTTGTTTGACCAAACCTAATACTCGACGGAAAATCCCATCGGCCATAAGTCGTATGTGACCAAAAGTTATATCGACGAAATGATTTTCGACGAAATGTCGTGTAAGATTTTCGCCCACAATGAACGAGTGCCACTTAACTTTAATATCCCTATAATTGCGCCAACGTGGCAAAATATAGTGTTTTCTTTTCTATGGTTATTTGTTAGTATGGACGTGACTTTTTTCACACGTTTAGTGAAAAAACACAATTATATAGGACATGCTTAATCAAGTTCTTTACGTTAGCAAAATTGAGCCAAATCATGTGAAGGCTGTTTATGCTTCGTGTGAAATCCAATAGCAGACCGACCATCACAGTCCAATGAGCAAGACCTCCAGATAAGCGTTTTTTGTTTGTTTGTATGTTTTGTTGCTTTACGTCCCACGTCAACAGCTATGGTCATGGCGGGACGGTCAGTTCTCCTAACCACAATTTTTCCTGAGCAAGCTTGAGCAAGCAGTTAACCAGTGCTTTGAACACATACTTTCGCTTGTAACTGACAACAACCCTTCCTGAATGATTCAACAGAAGGGAGGAGAATGACCGTATAAATTATTTCATGATCAATCTCCACTAAAGTATGGGACCGGGCCGGGATCGAACTCGCGACCACTGGATCTGCAGTCAGACTCGCATCTGTTGCCAGACACGTTACCGACTGCGCTATGATCCAGATAAGAGTGTGTAATTACATATTATTTTTGTTATTTCTCAGCAAAATCCTATTATGTTAAAACTGATGGGTGAGGAATTAATCGCAATTTTACACTCAAAGTATGCTTATCTGGTCATACAGTCAAGCCATAATTATATTTAATCAAAACCTTACTGCGCTACCGGCTACGTCATCATTACACAATTAAAGAAGCTGAGCAGGCTGGTGCATGCTTCACCTGGTTACACATCTCCGAAGCAAGCGTTATGTTTACGTGGCTTCTTTGAAGAACATACTCCCCGATATACACTACGGTGCCTAAAGTTCATTTTTGGTTAGCCGTGAATAAACATGATTCTTGATGTACACTGACGAGCAAAAGGTACATTGACTTTCTACATTGGTAAGTGACATATGAACCGAGGCATGATATTTCCACCAATGTAGTATCTGCGTCCAGCAATGGCTCAGAACAGCCTGCGCATACGTACAGTCTGATCAGTGCCTTTGCTAGTGGCTTGACTATTTTATGACTGTTAAGCTACTGACCGAAAAGCAGCTTAAAAGGAGGCACATGCTTGTCTGAGTCTATCCTTGTCAAAATAGCACGTTGTTGAAAATCTCATGTCGCGGCTCAATTATTATCCTTAGGTGTTGAGGTTTAAGGATCTCAGCGAGTATTGAACCAGGGACCGAACACCATAGGTCTTTAGCGGTTTGTAAACGCAAATGTGTGATTATTTTCTCATCTTAAACATATACTTTGGGTGCTCCAAAGAGCCGTCTAATTGAGACGGTTCTTTTGAGTACCCACAACAAAGGCGTAGCCAGAACGCTGAAAAAGTTACGCACATCAAAGGGAGTCTACTGTATCAAGCAATAATTCTCTACAATTACGTCCCTTTTTAAAATGGGAACTATCTTAAAGGAAAGAATTTGCTCCCAAAGGGAGCGAATTCTTTCTTTTAAGAGCAGCTCCTTAAGGTGTGGAAAATCACTTTTACCATATTAGGTGAGCTCCCTGGAGTGTTACTATTTTATAACGCACGTGCGTATACTGCGTAATGGGAGCTACGCCAATGCACAACATATGTTTTGGTTAAGAAATAACAACATTATTTTTTTGAGTACGTACTCTTATCTTGAGGCTTTAGTACGTTTACACCGTAGTAAATGTTCAGTTTGTTGCAAACCGATATGTTGTTAACTGATATGCCTGTTGGATTTTATGGAATCTTCTTATTTTTCTTAGGGTCGAGCAATCTACTTTCTGAATGCACTGGTAGTTTACCCATACACGTACACGTTCCGATTCCTCAAACATATTTGATATGTTTTCTATTTGCGCATATACGTGTAATTCTCACTACAAATACACGTGCAAATTCATTTTATCAACATCTCCATTATCACTACAGTCTATTCCAAAATTAAGTAAATATGATCAGGAAAAAACACAATCGTACATTGCAGACCAACCCACAGACCCGTGAGGAAGACCCTAAGGACACTAACAAATACTAGACACCAGGTAGTCAATTAAAGTAAAGCATGCCGAAGTTAACTCTCATAAGCACATTGATGTCATCTTTTCAAATGATTGCACTTGGCTTAAACATCTTGAATCAGTCAAATCCATAGCGTGGAAGCGAATCAATATAATGCGTAAATTAAAATTTCAACTAGCCTAGGAAATATCTTCAGACTATTTACTTTTCATTTATACACCCACTTCTAGAATATGCTGACAATGTGTGGAATAATTGTACTCATTGTGAATCAAATGATTTAGACAAAATCCAAAATGAAGCTGCTAGAATAGTTACTGGTGCAACTAAGTTAGCCTCCATTGATTCTCTTCACACCGAAACAGGTTGGGAAACACTGGGATCAAGAAGGAAACACATGCTTAACTAATCATGTTTTACAAAATGAATAATGGACTTTGCACTGACTATCATGCTTTCCTTGTGCTCGCTACTGTTAGTAGTGCGTCAACATACCCTTTACTTAACTATTCAGATCTACAAACATTACATACAAATTCTGGTCTTTACTATACATCTTTCTTGCCTTCTGTTGTCCGTGATTGGAATGAACTTCCAGAGCAAACTCGAAATGTTCCAAGCCTTAACATCTTTAGACAGACTGAGTACCAACTTGAGTGCATCACCCCGATACTATAACACAAGTAAAACATATTGTCAAATGTATACTGTATATCATGCTAGACTAAGAACTACATGCAGTCCTCTTCGTCAAAAAATATAGTTGATAGTCCCTATTGCACTTGTGGTTATATAGAAGATACTCATCGTTTTTTTATTTGTATGGAATCAGTTCACAGACCTAAGACGTGATTTAACAAAGTCAGTGTCAGATATATCAACCTAATCTTAACGTTCTACTCTGTGATATATCATTAAGTTTTGGTTAAAATAAGCAGATATTTGAAGCAGTACAAAAATTTAGAAGTAAACACGTTTTGAATATACATATTAATGTTTCAAAAATACATTGCATCTGTATGAAACATACCTCGATGATGCTCCAATATCACACTACATTTGTAGGAATTATATCTCAAGTCTCTCAATCATAGTTTACTCCTCAAAATAATTGAATGACCAATGCTATCAATTTTAACATTGGCGCATTTTGTGTAGAACGTATTTTGAAAACCAATTTTACAATCTAACCTAAATTTTTCGGACATCTTTGACGCCCAATTGCCAAGTTAAACGACAAAAAGAAAATGATCGAAAATGTTACTAACAAGGATTTATTGTCATTTTAAAACTTGACCTGAATGCATTGGAATGTCATTTTTTGAGTGTGATCCATGGACCACAGAATTGCATGAAATGATCGAAAAATGCTTTTAGATGCTGAAATCTCTGTTTTGACATGATTGTATGGTGTTTTAATCCCGCCGATACCATCCACCTCTTCCTGAGAGAGAAAATTGCCCCTTTTGGCTGTGGCGTAATGGCCAGGCTATGGGTTCAGACAACTGGTTTTGGCGTTTATCTGTGACAATCTTTAAACAATTCGCTGGGACATCTTTCTAACACTCAAAGGCAAAGAATGACGATTGAAAATCTGATTCTTGACGGCCAAGTACACACATTGTTTTCAGAAAACAAAACAATGTCAAAACTCCATTGTCAGAGATGAAAATGCTTGCTTCCCAGTATATTGAAACTGTTTGAAGAAATTTTTTGCATGTAAGCTGAACTGTTTAAAACAAAGTTTAATTTGATGTCACTTTGATTCTATTCGAATGACCACAGTAAAAAAATCTTTACCCCACCCACTGCCTTTTGAAAGTGTGTTTTTGAGGGTATGTGCATTTGAGACACTGTTATGGCAGAATTAGGCATGGAAATCAGCTAAAAAGATTCTTGAATTATGGACATAAAGAATAGAAAGCTTTGAGCCAATTTTTACAGAATTTAAATGTTTGAGCTAATTATACTCGCATTCTTAAATCTTGGTCCTTAAATTATTTTGAGGAGTATATTTTATCTAAAGTACTAGTATATTGACAACTTATTAGTCTGATGACTATTCTGCTAGCTGGGTACATAGAGGCAACGATCATAACCCTCCCCATAAAAATTATCATCTCCAAACCCTGTTGCGACAATAAGGATATTTTTTTTCGGTTGGCAAATACTGATGTTAACCTCAAAAGACGGCATCAATTGTATGATACCGGTGCACATCAGCATATTAAGGAACTTCTTGCAGCTTATTGTGAATTTAAAGATGAGCAAGAAAATAATCCTTTATTTTATGAGGGGAGGAAAGAAAACCCGTACCTATAGATTGCCGTTTGATATCACTCTGCATGGCCCGTGATAACAACCAGTGAAGCCTCGTGCTGCCAAATGGTGATCATCAGGAAGGACTTTTCTATTCGCCCCTCACACTTATGATAGATTCTTGTAGTTTTGCTGAAAAATCTTTTCTCACAAGTGTTACCATTCCAATTGTCTGGCGCCAGACCCTAATAGCTTTTTATGTTTTCTTCTTTTGAAGGGACATATCTTGATCAACTCAATACATTTTACAGGCTTAAGTTCCTTGGCTGAAAAAGATAGGGTCGTTATTGTTCAGCCAGTGTTAACAATTCAGTTTGGATTAAAGTGGCAGTAAAGACATATGTAAGGAGAAAAAATAACAATAACGACAGTGATCAGTCTACCATTCCAGCTGCACAAATTCCACAATAAAACTAGATGTCTGAGAAAATTCCCCACCCACAGATCACAGGACAATCCAGAAAACGTGCATATACAGGTCGTTTCGCAATAAAATTGTTTTCCTGTTAGTTTAGTAATAATGTGTTAAATCAAACAAGTGGCATTGATATGCTTTATAGTCGACATACATGAAAAGAAATAAACAAAAGGAAATTTAATCAAATACTTTGACATGAAAAAAATGGCCTGCAAAAACAAGTACCCCGTTGAAATGGGGGCATACAGCAAAAAACCATTGCCATGCAATGGCCTTAGGTGATCATTGGTTAATAAACACTCCAATGGCTTGTATTTATCTTCAATAAACCTTTGGGATATTTTGCTATACAGCAAGTCTGAAAATATGCATCCAAAATTAAAAATGTCAAAACACGGTGTCAGACTCGGTGCCAGGTGCTATAAAATATCACATCTAACAACAGGTTAATAGAAGATGCAACTTATGCAGCATCATATCCTATTCAATGATTTGAAATATTCTATAATGAACTGTGGAACGAACTTTCTTAACACTCTTTATAATTAAAATATAGCAACCAGCTCCCTCATCTCCGAGATGATAGCACAACTAAAATTGATTTAAAGAACTCTTGCACAAAGACAGGACTAAGCACAAAATCTCACACACATTGGAGCAACAACAAACAATGAACAAACAACAGCAGTATAACCGCCAGAGAACGGACAGCAATCAACGACACACAAAACATTGTTACTGGCCAAATCTTCATCTTAGAGTCTGCTTTTGTTACAAAAACACATATCAAGCAATTATACAATTGCAAAAGCAAGTTGTCTGTCAGAAAACAATATCTGCTTTGTCCCAAGAGTTATTAATAACTACAAAACAATCATAAGTTTGACATTCAAAAGGTAAAATCGTGATTTTTTTCGTTTACAATATTCTAGAATACTGAACGCTTTTCATTACAAACCTTTCATTGCAAACGGTTACTGAATTGGAGTCTTTAAGCTCAAGGAGTAGTAAGTATGTATGTTAAAAGTACTTGAAACCATGTGTTTTGCTACAACTTTGATATATAGGGGGTTATTTCGTTTGACCCTAGCGACATTGTTGCTTAATGCATATTCTTCAAATTCTTCTATAATTTTGTAGTATGATTAATGTAGTGTACATGTCTATATACTTGTCATTCTAAGAATCCTGGGTGAAACAGGAAATTGTAAACGATAACGTACCCTGCTCCTTAGAGAAACTTTGCCAAATCGTAAAATTGCACCCAGTAGACCACAATTAAAGCCCCTAAAAGCGAGCGATGTATCGGTCATACAGGATGGGTGTAAAATAACCCAGTTATCTTACAAAATTCAGCTTTGACAGTTTACCATACCACAGTAGCTTGAAGTTCGGTCCTCATATCACTTCTATAGCCTCAAAACCAAAAGCTCACAAAATCATTACTACATATCACGTCTATAGCCTCAAAATCGAAAGCTCACAATATCATTACATGTACGTAGTAATAGCTTTGTGAGCTTTTGATTTTGAGGCTATAGAAGTGATATTAGTACCAAACTTTAAACTCCTGCGAGCATATGCCACGCATCAATTCAAATGATGACAAATGTAGCCCCTGAAGTATGATTTTGTGAATAAAACCGAATTGTGTTTTCGGTGACAATCTTTAGCACCATGCTGTAGTGTTTTGTTGTTGGAAATTCAAATAATGGACATGACTCTCTTAAGACGCGTTTTATGAGAAGAGACACTTCCGCAAATGCACACATTCAAGACACCGATTAGAAGGCCTGCTGCCAATGGTCTTCGTTGTACAATGATGAAGATATATGCCGATGTGAATAGCAATTTAAGCTCAAGTCAAAGTCGTTTATAACACTTGTATAATATGCAGGCTTATCAGGTCATTGCTTTTCAAGACACTGTACACGAAAGCATCATTTTTCCTTGTCCGATATTAATCAATAGTCAACTATAAAGATACAAAGACAATCGTATTTTTGAAGTTTCTGCAATCCCTCAATGATATACATCAGTTTAATTGCCAGATGATAACATCAATTTCGCATTGATTGCCATGTAGTAAGGCGTGTTTTAATGCGCATTAAAAAGTTTCCGTATGATTGGTATATTCAAGCCATGTCTTTCGAAAAAAACACACATTACATTTACTTTTACATTACTGAGCTGTTTACATGTATGTCAAATATCTGCTCAATTCGCACATACCGATAAAGGAATGGCTTAGTTGCATAATTTTGATTGACGTCCATTCGAGTTGACTTTGTAATATTTCAATTACGGAACGTTTCCGTTAAAAATCAGTGATCCTCTTAAAATCAGGACACACTTCATAATCTTTCAGATGTCTCCAAGAATTTAATTGCAGCGATTTAAATGTGATGCACAAAGTATATAACCTCTGCATTTTACACAGATTTTTAAAATTAATAGTTTGTACATTTCCTGCGGTAGTAACAGCAAATTAATGCCATCACATACGGATTAAAATGCGTAAATTCAAGTAAAGCCAGTCCATCGTCCGCCGTCCGTCGCCAACAATTGTTTCAATGGACATCTCCATCTAAACTTCTGGCTGGATTTTGACAGGAATGATCCTGATATGGCCCTCTTCAATAGTTTTGGTCTGTTGCATATATATACTTAAACCAAGTTCTAATCGGTCACCTTACATGTTTACGCTAGTTCAGAAAATGAAACATGGACGAAATTAGAGAAAAGGTACCCTCATTTAAAAAAGTCACACTTTTTCTACGATATAAACCATTACACAGAGCCCTTTTCAATTAACGTTTTTGTTTGTTTGAAAATGTTACTGGCTACCTTGATATAAGAAGAATAAACCTCAAAAGTTTTGTTTCAATCGGACTCGTCGTTTTTGCTTCTCAACAACACAAGACAAACACTTTTAGCAGGTTAATCATTGAAATTCAGCTTAAAGAGTGCAATTTACATAGAGAATTTGCACTGCTCGGTACGCTTTATTTTGGCATTGAAAATTTCAGCGATTATTCATTATCACCAGACGTCACCGTTCTTCTTTGAAAATTGAAAAAAAGACATAATGCTTAATTGATTTTTAAACCCTCACATTGAAACCGAAAGTGTACAATAGTCATAAAACTTTAAACGCCAAAAAATGGACTTAATTAAGTGCATTTAACAAATTTTACCAGGAACTACTGGTGAATTTCAAAATCTGGAAAAAAATGAAAAATGCAACGTTTTTAAAAATGTGTAAACATCTACCATAAGCAAAATTTCAATTGTTTGGTGTTTTGCAAAGTAAGTAATGGTGCAGAGATCAGGAATCGATATAATCAAGTACCACACCTGACCTAGGACATCAATGGGTAAGTAACAAACTCACAGTTATACACCACATACGAGAGCCAAGAGGCCAGCCCTTTCCCAGCAGGTGACCACAAGGTACAAATAAACAGACGCGCACAAAGCCATAACAAACACAAGATAGAAAAAACATAAAGATCCACCTTGGGACGGTCAGTAAAATATTTTACTGGAGGGCTTAAACCTGTTTCACGGCGGACAGAACAGTTTGTAACCATCTAAACGTCAATTTGATAAAAAAAATACTCTCAATACCATTTTTTTAAAAGTAGATTTTTGCAATTTCAGCCCCAAAAACTTTAAAGTAAAAGCCAACTCATCAAAAACACCGCTAGACGTTTGCCCATTAAAATGCACATATATAGGCGAAAATTGATTTCAATTTTATTAGCATTTGGTCAGAAATAATGCGTTTGAAAAGTGACCGATTAGAAATTGGATTAAGTTTAGGTCACACAGACTAAAAATATATTTTCGAGATGAAAACTTTAAACTTTCTTGTTTGAAACCACAAGGCCTACAGCCTTGATATTTTGTATGTTGCATTATCTAGTAGACCTCTACCAATTTGTTTAAATTATTCCCATGGGGCCAAAAATGGCCCCCTTGGTGTCACATGTTTTACGTAGGCTTTTATAGCAAAAACATGAACACATCTTCTTGTCTAGTACCACAAGGCCTAGAGCCTTGATATTTGATTTGCAGCCTCATCTAGTAAACTTATACTAAGTTTGTTCAAATTATGCTCATGAGGCCAAAAATGGGCCCGCCCTGGGGGCACATGTTTTACATACTATTAGGCTTATAAAAGGAATATATGGAAAAAAATCTTCTTGTCTGAAACAACAAGGCCTAGAGCCTTGATATTGAGTAGTTAGCATAATCTAGTAGACCTCTACCAAGTTTGTTCAAATTATACCCCTTGGGTCGAAAATGGGCCTGTCCCGGGGGTCACATGTTTGATATAGGCTTATATAGGGAAAGCATATAAAAATATTCTTGTCTGAAACAACAAGGTCTAGAGCATTGGTATTTGGCATGTAGCATTATCTAGAAGACCTCTACCAATTTTTCTCAAGTTATGCCCCTGGGGTCAAAAATGGCCCCAGTCCAGGTCACATATTTTGCAATGTCTTATATAGGGGCACATGAAAAAACTTCTTAACTGAAACCACATGACCTAGAGCCTTGATATTTGGTATTTAGCATCATCTTGTAGATCTCTACCAAGTGTGTTCAAATTATGCCCCTGTGGCTAAAAATGGGTCTGCCCCAGGGGTCACATGTTTTATATTGGCTTATATAGGGGGAAACATGCAAAAACTTTGTGTATGAAACCACAGGGCCTAGAGCCTTGATATTTGATATGTAGTATCATCTAGTGGACCTCTACAAAGTTTGTTCAAATAATGCATCTGGGGCAAAAATGGGCCAGCCTTGGGGGTCACATGTTGTACAAAGGCTTATATAGGGAAAGCATGAAAAAAATCTTATATAGGGAAAACATGATTTTTTTTTGTCTAAAACAACATGGTCTAGAGCCATGATATTTGGTATGTAGCATCACCTAGTAGACTTCTGCCATATTTGTCCAAATGATGCCCCTGGGGCCAAAATTTGCTCTGCTCCAGAGGTCACATAGGCTTATATAAAATCAACTTTTTCAGAATATGGTCATGTTTCGTATCAAATTAACAGGAATGAAGCATACAATAAGATGCTAGCAAACATTTTGCCCTAAGACACACCATTGATCCCTTCGGTGGGGTCAAAAGACCAATTTTCTTTACTTTTCTGAAAGAAGTATTGCCCTCCAGTAAAATATTTTACTGACCGTTCCAAGGCGGTACTTCTTTTGTGGATCTTTTATGTTTTTGTTCTGTCTTGTGTTTGCTATGTTTTGTGCACGTCTGTTTATATGTGCTTTGTGGTCACCTGCTGGGAAAGGGCTGACCTCTTGGCTCTCGTTTGTGGTGTCTTCTGTGAGTTTGTCACTTTCCCATTGGTATCCTGGGTCAGGTGTGGTACTTGATTGTATCGATTCCTGATCTTTGCACCATTACTTACTTGCATAGACATGCTTATGTAATCAAATTAATGGAAATGAAGCATAAAACACAATGCAAGCAAATATTCTGCCCTTTTACTCACCCTAGATCCCTGGATGGGGTCAAATGGTCAAAACATTTATTTTCCGAAGAAGGTCATGCTCTATGCCTTGTGGTTACAGAAAAGAATATTTTTATGTGTTTTCCCTTATAAGCCTTCATCAAACATGTGACCCTGGGGCAGGCCCATTTTCGGCACAAGGGGCATAATTTGAACAAATTTGGTAGAGGTCCACTTGATTTACCCTTCTTCGGAAGGGCAAATAACAAGGAAAGCAGTTTAGAACATCATGCAAGTGGAATATTTGACCTTATGCTCACCCCTGACGGTTTGTGTTTGGTAAAACGTGTCAGATATTAAATTTGTGTAATTAAGTATATTTTGATTGAACATAGTGACTTGGAAGCTTTTGGCTATGATGTGAGTGATACCCAAGATGGACATATATGTGTTATGGAAATGGGATTTATATTTTGTGGTAAACACACTCTCCTCGTGACAAGGACTTAGGTGAGCGATCCAGGGCCCTTGAACCCTCTTGTTTTAAATTTCCCTCTGCATAGTAGGGTCCAGCTGAGCTACCATGCAGTGCTGAGTAAGCACCATATCTGCACAATGGGACGTTACAGGCACTTTTTGATTTGGTGGGAGCTGACTGGGTGATGGATTTTGGCTCAGCCTCCGGTTATTCAAATTCCTGATAGAACTGATTTGATTTGAAATTATCATAATTCTTACATTTGGATAAATAGAAGACCTTACATGAGTACTCATGTTTAATGAATTTATTAAACGAGTTGAGGAAAAATGATAAAATGCGAGGCTTGTCTCGCATTTTATCTCCTTCTCGCAAGGAGTTTAATAAATTCAATAATACAAGAGCAAGAATGTTAGTTAGATTCTATTATCATATGACTTTAAGAATACTTTGAAATCTCATTTCTGGCTTAAAACGTTATACTTCTGTCAATATGTACGCAACGTTGTTATGAACGTCATAACGTTTCCCGTAAATATGTAAACCACTAGTGGTTTATCGATTTTATTGCAGGGCGTTATTTCACTTCCAGATGATAAGTTATACTATACACATAAACACGTGACTTATGTTACTGGCATATATGGCTAAAACCAGGATCGTTATTTAAGTGCTACAGCTAAAATGAAGTATTTGTTACCAAAGTAAGTAAGGGTGCAAATATCAGGAGTTGATATAAGACATGTATATTATAATTGTATTTGATTGACCAGAAACTGTTAAATTCACGTCAAGTAAATAATCTGTTCTGTTCTGCAACCTTGTACCACAATAGTTGCAATGATTTATGCACAATCATAAATCAAAAAATCGTATTTGGCTTTTGCTTGCTTAAGTAAAAATAGATTTTCTATTTTCCCCTTATTTAGTTTATTGATATTTGGCCTTAACATGGCTGACCTATATTTCAAAGGAAATCAACTAACTATCAATATTATATTTCAGCTGTACCCAGATGGTCAGGCCCCGAAATTTTCATGCTTTACTGATCGGGGTATGAAATATCATATGATCATAAACGGTTAAAATTGTGAAAAATAAAGATTATTGTCAGACGTATTTATCCTGCTAATACATGTTAAAATGTCAATTATTGAATGATAAAATAGTACAAATTAAAGGGTTTTCTTGCTGTAAACCTCTCAGAAGATTATTTATCCTGCTAATACATGTTAAAATACCAACGCTTGTTGGCATTTTAACATTTTATGAGCATGCTACTTTTTCTGCTTAGTTGAATTGAACACGAAAATCGTCTAATAACCTCAAGGTCAGGCCCTGAGGTTATAAAACTTTTTATGCTCAACTCAGCTGAGCACGAAATTTAACCTGCTCATAAATATTGAAATGTTCCAACATGTTGGCATTTTTACATTTATTAGCGTGATAAATGCAACATCTGAGAGACATAAATCAAGAAACTTTTTTTTGCTGGTATTTCAGTTTTTATGAGCAGTTGAAATTTCGTGCTCAGTTGACTTGAGCAGGAAATTAGGTTATATAACCTCGGGGCCTGGGCCCGGAATTACAATGCCTCCTTAAAGTTAAGGTAGACTTAAGTTAAGTATTGATATTTAAACATGCTATGTTAAATGCTACACAAATTGCCTGGATCGATATGGTACTTGTGGTCAAAGATACCATTGTAATCTTCAGAAAAAATGAAACTACATTTATTTTAATCAGCTTGAAACGTTATTTATCACAACCTGAAAAATCAATACTTAACTTAAGTTTTCCTTGTCTTTAAGCAGGCATTGTAATTCCGGGCCCTGGTCTCCATGTTAGCATAAACTCCTAAATACTTTATCCTCTTCTATAAGGGCAACAATCTACGTCACAGGAAACGACTTCGAGAGATGTTTTTGATACCTAGACTAGAAATAATTCAAAAAAAAAATTCTTCTAAACAAAGTAAAGTAACACCTGTATAAAACGGCCACTCAAAAATAGACAAAAATAAAACAAACAGTGATTCATTTACAATTTTGGGCTTATGGGTCCTGGGACTCGCTGTTTCCAATATCAATGAGTCCCAACTGAAAACTTATGAGTCCAAAACACTATCTTTAATGACAAGTCTGCAATACTACTGCATCCTGGGACTCGCCAGGACTCGCTGAAATAAAAACTTATGCGCAAAAGATGCAGGATGCGCAGGTAACAAAATCACTGAACAAAGACCTTAATGACAACTGGTAGCTTAATGAAGGTCAAAAGTATTGTAGAAAGCTCCCTTGGAGCATTCTGCAATACTTTTGACCTGCGTTAAGCGATAATTGATCTTGAAAACAAATTTTCTGTCTTTTTGAGAGTGGCCGTTTTACACAGGTTTTACTGTATGTTTCATTGATGATTCTAGGCTGATCTTGGCATTGTAAAATTGTATATTTAAGGAGGTAACAAGTATTGTAACTAACTGTCTGATGAGCATTTCATGATCCTCTAACTCCCATCATAATTTCATAGTAAAAATGCATGTTTGTATGACATGTAAAATGTTAATGTAAATGTTAATATGAATAAGTATGTTAAAACCAAACATCGACTCACACAGAGGACCTGTGCTGATTGTTTTCTAAAACACACAATAAGCATCAAGTATGATTTGACTATCCTTAATTATGAACAACTTGCAAATTCGTCCATTTTATATCCTCCGACGAAGGGTTATTTTAGAGAAACATGTAAATCACAAAACATAAATCCCATTTCTCCAACCCTTAAGTTCATTTTGGGTATCATTCAGATCATAACAAAACCTTTTCAACTATGTTAGTTAGTGTCAGCATGCTTAGTTCAATGAAATATGCTTATCAGCAAAACCTTTCAACCGAACTCCAGAGGTAATTTGTGTGTAAGGTCAACGTTTTTCCTTGCATGCTGGTCTACCCTTCTTTCTTTTTAATTTGATATGCAACATGGTCACTTTCAGAAGAAAGAAAATGAACGTATGACCGCATCCGAGGGTGTGTGTAAGGACAGAATACATGTATTTTGGCCTCGACTCAATCCCCTAACTCATCCCAGAGGATCGGACTCCCGATTTGATATGTTTCATATCTATTGTTCCTCTGCCTGCATGCACAATTTTGGTAAAAATATTGACAAATGACTTAGCTATTGCACAACCTTTGACCCGCCTAAAGGGTCAGATGAGTGGGGTAAAATTGTCAACACTGTCATGCTTATATATAGACAGTGGGTAATCTAGGCACACAGTGAGTAGTAATCAAATATAATAGTTTTGTGGAAATATGAAGTTCATTGCACAAAAATGCTGCTGGATATAGTTTTTGCATTATAATTGCCTATTCTATGTCAAGGGCAATAACTCAAATGTTAATGGGTCGATTTTGACGAAACTTGTATATAATGGTACTAATCATTTATGTCAAATAAATATGAATGAATCAAATCTTACCAAAAGGAACTTGTTTGATTTGATTTGATTCTTTACGTCCCATCAACAATATTTCAGTTAAACAGGTACGGGTCTTCCTGGGTTGAACCAGTACTAAGCTAGGATAAATGCGTCTTGCTCAAGGACCACAACGCAGTGACGCCGGTGAGGCTCGAACCCGCGACCCTACCAAGCACTCTACCACTTAGCCACTGCGCTCCCCTTTGTCTGAGACTGGTTCAGTCAATAGGAACTAAAATATGGTTCCCAACGGATGGAAGTCAAAACTATACCCCTCAGACTTCCGACGATAATAATGGGTAATATCTTCATATAAAAAGACGATTCTACTTTGCATACAAGGCTCATAAAGCCATACTCAATTAAAATAAGGAGGGGATTCAATTGGGCATACATGGGTTAAAGCCAGTCACCCACTGCAAATGAACTCTAATGGGTCATACATTAAGGTAGAGCTTCCAGCACCAATCCGCCCTGATTCTGATTATAGAGAAGCTTTCAGTGTATCGGAAAAAGCTTGTCATCTACACTTGGCTGGTTGGCTTGACTCTTTGCATGCTGGGTAATTTTTCTGGATTTTGGCGTCTTGTGATTTTGTTTTCATAATCAAATTTTTCGAAAAATTATTTCAGGAATACCATCAGAGTTTCAAACAGTTTAGACCCAGATCAGGCCCGACGTTTCGTCGGGCCTGATCTGGGTCCAAACTGTTTGCAAAGGTTATCAGCAGACGACACTCAGTAGGCAATGAGTTAAACTGAGTGCGCCAGTTGACCAATCAAATGCAAGGAAGCCGAATTTGTAACACAATATATGTATAAGACGTTTCATTTATTTTTTCTCCAATGCTTGAGTGCTGTCTTTATGACGGAACATCACAAATTGGCAGAAAGATATAAAATCGGATTGCGGACGCAAGGAAAACAATATCACACTAGTGTCAGTTGCAGAAAGATTTGTTCAGTCTGCCTGTAAAATTATTTCGCTGTCCATTAAATAGTTAACTTGGATAATTTTTCATGTTTGTGTTGTCATCTCTGAGGATTTTCGAAATGACCTTTTTCAAAAAAAAAAAAATCAGGAACACTATCAGAGTGTCAAACGGTATGCATCCAGATCAGGACCGACAGAATTTATATGACGTTTCGCTGGCGGGCCGATGATGGCCAAACATGGAATGCTAGCCTGTTAGCTTTGTGATTTTTAAGGCGAAGCAGACCAGCATTGCTAAGATACCCTATATTTTGTGACTTTTCAGGGTGGGGAGGGGGGGTCCGGACCCATTGCCCCCATCTTTATCCGCGCATGGACATCATTGTACGGACACATCAATGTGATTTAATCCAAATACTGTAAATTCAGAGATTTTCGCGAGGTTATTATTTCCGCGAAACTTTTTGCGAAATTACAACCCTCGCGAAATCACTCTGCCGGTTACTGATGAAGGTAAATCATGCTGTCGTCGCGATTTTTAACGTCGCAAACATGTCTTAGAATGTTATTTACGAAAATACAATTCTTGCGAAAATTTGCAGTATTAACATTAAATGTGCGCGTATATTGGAGAAACTGATCAAGCTAAACGTTGGACATGGTTACACTGTATGTTATTAGCCTTGTTCGTGAAAATTGAATGACTTTATTGTGAAGTGAGTTAAGATTATTCACCGTATAAGCAGCGATGGAGATAATGTTGTCAATTAATATAAGTGAATAGTTGCTAATTAGACCTGGAAATCGCATTCACGGATGATTTAAGACATTAAAGACGCTACAGAGAAAATAGCAGCCGTTTTCAGAGTTTTAAACACATCGTGATAAAGTGTTATAGAATAACCATCATATAGCTCATAAAATAGCATTAACTTTAAATATGAACGCAATACAGAAACTTGGATTTTTTCTTTAAGAGATGTAATGTGTCATGCCATAATCTATTAATGTGTTCTACTGATCGAGCTGCTAAAAGCATTATCGTCAATTGTCAATATTGGATTAAAGTAATACGACCGTGCGAAAGGTACTTGTGCATCAGCTCGAAATGAAACTAAAAAAAACCTCAAGCTGTTGTGTTTTTAGAACCAATTTTTCGCAATAACCCTAAAGTTTTTATCTACAATTGTAGCAATGAAAGTTGTAGAGGAAATTTTCCATCAACTGAAGGTCGAAAAATACTTTTAACCTGCATTAAGCGATAATCGGTTTTGAAAACTAATTTTTGTCTTCTTTTTGGGTGACCGTTTAAGACAGATTTTACTGTACCTTCTTAATACGTTTCTATGTCTCAGAAACAGAAATACAAACATCGCTAAGTTAAAAAAACGAATGTGTTTTTGGACAAAAAAGAAACAACTTTCAAAAACGAAAACAAATGAGTTGTGTTCCAGTAGCAAACTAGTGTGACTGTGTTTGTTCTTTATGTACCAATGTGTTTTGCCTTTGGTTTTATGCAATATATTTGGGGAGGTCCTTTCGATATATTGAGGGGCCACGGGGTTATAATTTCCAAACCATGTTGCATTTTTTCTCTGAATATTGATTTTGTCTTAGCAAACAGTGCAGACCCTATTGTAAAGAAATGCCGCAATATCTGGGTCAACACAGCTTGTTAAAGTACCCAATTAAGGGTATCTGGTCCACAAAGGGTTAAATACGTTTCCATCAAACAGAAGCAGACGTTATAAATCAAAATCCAAACATCGTATGAAGGTAGTATGTGTCGATACCGCAGTTGATATAGGACAGAAAACAATAACGAAAGCAAAAAAGTTGTGTCCAAGTAGCAAAACAGTGTGACTGTGTTAAACAGAAGCAGACGTTATAAATCACAATGCAAACATCGTATGCAGATTTGTGTCAATACCGCAGTTGATATAGGACAGAAAACAATAACGAAAACAAATGAGTTGTATTAACCCTTAAAGCGCAAAGAAATAAAAATGCATCTGAAAATGTCGTCTGCTGCAAATAATTGCCTAACATTACTGACGAATTAAGTATAGAAGCAAACAGCTTGGACCTAGAACAGACTGCTCCTATAGGAACAGTCAATAACCCAGTTGAAATAGGGCATAATCAAAACGCAAACCAAACAGCTGTGTAAATTTCAGGACTTTAGTTAAGAGTGCGTACCAGAAGCATATTTTCTTACTCTTCAACCAAATCATATGTTGTGGGTACTTAAAAGACGGTTCTTTGAGCACCCAAAAAGTATGCTATAATTATGGGTAAGAGAATATTTCCAATTTTACGCTGAAGTTTTTTGTTTATCTAAACCAACGTGTGTTCCAGTTCCATACCAGAGAGTGACTGTGGCGGTTAAATTCATTACCATGAAACAGAAGCAGAATTTATAACTGCAGGTATGTGTCAATAACGCTGTTGATTTTGAACAGAAAAAGAAACAATAACGAAAACAAAGAAGTTCTGTCCAAAAAACAAAACAGTATGGCTGTTGAATACGTGTCGATGAAACAGAAGCAAAATTTATAAACTACAATATCGTATGCAGGTTTGTGTCAATAACGACGTTGATATTGGACAGAAAAATAATAACGAAAATAAAGGAGGTGTGTTCAAATAGCAAAAAAAAAGTGTGATCGTTTTGTTTCTAGAAGAACATTAATTTTGTACAAACATTCCAGCTTTACTATGTATGTTTTGTTGGTAATGGTGTCATTGATAATGAACAGTGGTCTTGTAAACGGAGTGGATAAGAACCTGAATGTAATGGGTCTGCTACCAATGACAGGAGAAAAGTGGCCTGGCGGTGGAGCGTGTCTGACGGCGGCTGAGATGGCGGCGGGACATGTCAATGAGCGAGATGATATTCTCAAGGACTACAAGCTACGTCTTCATTTAAGAGATGGTGCGGTAAGGATTTTTACTCTTAACCCCTTGTAGATAGGAAACAAAGCTGCTGGGTCCCTCCACATATACACTCAGTGGCCATAAGTGAGTTCCCAAAATGGCAATCGTTGTTATATTTGCAAACATTTAAGTACATTTAAAATTTGTATAATTTGAAAACGAGGAACGCAAATTATCTCGAATTTTAAACTTATCACTATTTGCTATTTTTTAACTTAAGAATGCTAGATTATCATAGAAAAAATAACAAATAGAGTTTGTGAGTGTTATTCAATTCCACCCCCCTTGATTTCTGAAACAGTTTGAAAATTTGATGTGGGTTCTATATTTCTTCCGTTTTTACATGGCTATAGATATTGCTTATTTTCTATATATTTTTGGTGATAATGGTGCTAATATGTTATAATCGTGAGCTGTGAACAAGCTGTGTTCATCTCTTCCTAATTTATTCACCATCAATTAGGAGTGCGTGGGGTTATTTGTACCCCTGACCAAAACATCTAAATTATCAAATGAATATACATGGTAACTTAGCAACAAGAAATAGTCTTTCTAGGGTCTATATATGAGTATTTGAAGCAATTAGTCTTAAATGTTTCATTCTTTCAAATTGAAAAGACATCACCCAGCGATACCTAACCCATTGGTCAAATTTTGCTTTACGAGGGGAACCCAAACTTTCATATGAAGTCATAGGATAGTTCTACTTAAAAATAAATGTTCTGTAAAAATGTTACCCCAAATGGTGCTTTCAACTGAAAATAATTATTGCACAGATATTATATCACGTGTTATGCTGCTTGTGGCACAAATATCAGGACTGACAGTGTAAATTAGCAGAATTTCTTAAGAACCAACCAAAGTTTATATCCATCAACATTGATTAAAAAAATATTTTCAAACAAAAAACAGTTACGATACCTCACAAAACATACATACCCATATGCCTCCATTTGTTTATTTAGTTTGTGATTACAGCCAAAGTATACTGCAGTCAGATCATTTTCAAGGCATTATTTTCAATCTAGTTCTCTGCTCTGCATTATTTTATTTTCAGTGTCTATACTTATTTGAACTTTAACAGAATGTTTTCCAGTACAATTTAAATATTTCTACAGATTTTCAATAAACTATTTTAATCTGATATTTTAACAGCATTTTTTCAACTTGCTACCTTTTTTGAAGAAATGGAGCCAATGTTTGTGATACATAATGTCTCCATAGCAACAGATGATTACATCATACAATTTGGTGATGACGTTAACATATACCCTGTATATTTATCAAGGGCAATTATCATTCGGGGATATTGTCTTGATTGGCTAGAATAGGTCATTGTTTTTCGACTATATTTATTGCAAATTTCTTGTAAGATGATTTGGGAACTCTCTCATGGCTACTGAGTGTAAATCTAGCTTCCTTTTATGGGGCGTTGGCAAATAGTGCACACAAAGTGATCAAGGTATTCACCGTTTGCGTATAGAATGTTCTATCAAAACTTGAGTTCACCAAATAACTTTAAACTTGATGATTGAAAACAGACTGTATGTAAAAGTCCTTTCATCATACATGTACAAATGTGTATGGGTTATATTTCCTTCGTAGTTAGTTTAACCATATTTTATTTGGTTTTGAGGTTTTACGTCCCAGTCAACAGCTATGATCATGTCGAGACAGTCAGTTCACCTACCTGTAACCGCACTTTTTCCTTGGCAAGCGTGACTAAGCGTCAACCATATTCTATTTGTATATTTTGTATCAAGAACAATTATACAACATTTAATATGAACAAGGATTCAGAAAGAAGTCTTTGCGAATTTCTACCCCATTAAAATCTCAATAACTCATTATCTCATTATAAAATCATCCCGTTTACCATAAATTTTAGATGAAGCTATACCGTTTGTTATTGACAAGTCCAAGTCCAAAAATGCGGATTCAGTGTCAAAGGAATTTGCCTTTAATTTAACTGCAGTTCAGTGGGATATATATACTATGCACAATAAGTTGAGCAATTTCTTATGTTTCGCATCTTTATGTGCTCATCTTTGTGCAATGTCGAACAATTTCAAATGCAATGACGAGAACAGGATCTTAGGCAAATGAAACCACGAATTTACGGACGCCATCCCTTAAATAGGCATTTGGGGAGAGCAAGAATTGCAGGAGGGGTTAGTAAGCAAAAATGACATCCGTTTTAAGTAATGCTAAATGATAAGCATGTGATTTTTCGTTTGGTGGTCTTACATCTTCCTCATGCATCATACGCCTATAAAAACTATTTTATGTGCGACAGATGTGATAGAGATTCCATGCTGAAAAAATCAGCTGCCATCAATGACGTCAAAACGTAGTCATCATTTGATTACACTTCTTATGTTAATTGGCGTGCCGATTCAACAGAAACTCAGTTTACAAAGATGGCATAGGCTTATAATGTTATCGATCTTATGGTTGTTTAAAACCTTAAGTTGCCGGAAAATGGCGCGACGCATTTGCGAGATAATGGTGACGTTAGATTTTATCTTTCAGCTCGTGCTCTATAGCCATGAAGATGTTTCATTCAACATTATTTTTCTGAATGTGTTGGAAGGCATAATACAGTTTCACTTATCAATGTGGTTCAAGAAAAAACGACTAGAAACACCGTTTACATGCGATAGCGTAAAAGCATTAATAAAAACGTCAAATTGTGAAAACTTGGTCCTTTATTTCTCTTAGACAGTTCAGAAAATTGCAGCATTTGCTATGCTTTTTTTTGGTTTCAGTGACCAAAGAATCGCTTGAAAATGTTTTTGTCTTCCCCTAATGATCATTTATACCCACGTTACCCGCTAGCCTTAAAACTTAACGTCACTTTAGCACGGCAGCTGCGTTTAGTAATTCCATATTTTTTTAAATGGAAATTCTTTTCAGATGCTCGGCGCTTGTATCTTCATGGCAGCAAATGAAACTTGAGATCTGATGTGGATGGGCTCACCCATACAAAACAATTGCTAAACTTATTGTGCATAGTATATCTTATATTCCATGACTTTTGTTCGCAATAAGGATTATCAATATTAAGCAAGTCATCTAGATATCTTGAGATAGAGTTAAAAGCTCCAATAACATCAGCTTGAGTATTGTTAGAAAGAGACAACATGAAGTCTCTCTCATAACAAAACAAAAACAAATCTGCAACAAGAGGAGCACAATTAGAACCCATTGGAATACCTACAATTTGTTTATTTAATTTCCTACAAAATCTTACAAATATACTGTCCAAATGATAATGGAAAGCATCACACATTTTCTGACATGACTACAAATTATATCTTTTAGATTGTTCATAAGTGAAAAAGGCGCGTTTCTCGTTACAAGCCAAATAATGTGAGCCTGCTCTGTTAAATAAATCCCATTAATTCAGGTAGTTTCCCTTTGATATGATTTTGGGGCAATGTAGTATAGAGAGTAGAAAAATCATATGTAGACAAGCTAGATGCTAGAAAACCTTTCAAGTTTAGTTTAATAAGAAAATCACCTGAAATTTTAATTGTGATAAGAATCTATTTGGGTCTTAACCCAAATAGATTCTTATCATTCCTCGCATTAACTGTTTCACAATATTTTATAACATGTTTTAACAGCAGTGAGGCATTGATTCAATAGTATAGACAACTTAATTGTAGTGCATAAGCTAGAATTAGCAATAAAACGTGACTTATAAGGTCTTTTATGAAGTTTAGGTAACCAGTATAACGTAAGAAGCTTGCTACGATCGTCATCAACAAACACACCAAACTTAGCTGCCATATCGCACCGATGCCTATTAACAACAGACGTCTCATCAATCAAATTATGCTCATAGGTTTTAGCAGCGCTAAGTTCTTCTTGCTTTAGGGTGTTAATGTAACACATTTTTCGACCACACTGTTTTATATTTTATAGCATTTTAGAACATTACATATGGCATAATTCCCAAACGAAAATAAATCTAGTCCGGCTTTTGCAATTTGTATGTCCATTTAAAATTTCATCCCTATGTAACCTTTGTACAACATTGTTTAAAACCAAAAATGTATCTCACTTGAAGGTCTCTACTACATTTGTTCTGGTTCAATCCAGGAAACGTCCCGACGTGACTGAAAGATTGGTGAACACACAAACACATATTTTACTTTATAATTCTCCGAGCAGCGATTTTTTAACATTGTTTATCTTTATCCCTTAAAGCGCCAAGAAAAAATGCAGTATGAAAATCGACGTCTATTGAAGTCGTCTGCTGCAAATAATTACCTAACGTTACTGACTACTTTAAGTATAGAAGCAAACAGGGTGGATCAAGATCAGACTGCTCCTATAGAAGCAGTCTGATCTGGGTCCACACTGTTTGTCATAGAGCCACTTAAACATTTCAGCAGACGAGAAAAGCAGACGACTTCTGTTGCGATTGGCGTTTTAAGGGTTATAATGAATAATGGACAACACAACTACAACAATTGGCATAAAGTGCGCAATGTGGCATACACTGTAAAAGGGATAATTAGCTTCTTCTTTTTTCTTAAAAAAATGTATTGTTTTGCTGAGTAAGAAAGAGGGCAAAGATCAGGAATCGGTACAATCAAGCACCACACCTGACCCAGGATACCAATGTGAAAGTCAATTTTTTGCTAAGGCAATTTGGTAGTTTTATTCGTTTTGGACCTCATTTACGTCAACAAGGGACATTAAAACTCCACTTAAATGTTAATATGTGAGAAAAGCTGGTCAATTACTACTTCAGACGGATTCATTTCTGTCTAAGGCCACCTGATGTGTGAGACAAACTATACCTTTGGGGTTTGTCCACTAAATATAAAAACTAATGCCTTTCTTTTCAGACATTTAGTTTTGAAAATAATAAAAAAAAAAGTTGCAGCAAACTAAGAGCACAAATCTTCTTACAAAAAGCACTCATAGAACCTTATCTTGAGAATTCGTATCTTTAGGAGCAGGCGACCTGGCCACGCAGAGGGGCGACGGACTACTCTCATAGGATTAGCACAGTATAGGATTGACACAGCATCTACTGTTTACCCCCTAAAAATATCAGTCATATCAGGCATATCCCTAAAGATTTTTGAAACTTAAGCAACCTCTAAAAATGTTCCAATTCTGTACCTTGACCTTAAGAAAACCCTTAAAATGCATAGAAATGACCCTCCAACCCCCCTTAAAAAACTAGTCCGGTTTTGTGATAGCCCCCCCCCCCCCCACACACACACACACGATAAAAATAACAATTTCTTCATACCTCCAAACCCCAAAATATTGAAATTCAAAATTTTGAACCCAATAAATGGGCCAAACCTACGTATATTATTCTTCTGATAAAATGCCAACACTTGTTGTACTTGTTGGAATAATAACATTTATTAGCAGGATAAATGCAAAATATGAGTCCATTAGGATAGTTTTATCAGGTCGACTCCAATGGACTTTATCTTCAACATAAATCCGAAGTAGTTTTAATTTTTCAAAGCAGAAGAGAAGGTTGCTGTGGTGGGTGCCAATTAGGATCGTCTTTTTGAGACGACTATAATAGGCATCCAACCGAAGAAGTGATAAGTAGTATTTTTATCTGATTACTAAGTAAAACAAATATGCTTTGTTATGTAGGTGTCCATTGGGATCTTGTCATCGAGACAATTCGTTCAATACCGATCCGAAGTAGTATGTTTTTTAGGCTTTTGAAGAAGTGGGTGTCCATTGGGAGTCGTTTGACCAAGTCAGCTCTTTATGAAATCCACCCATATCCGCTAATGATATTTTGATAGTGAGGCAAAATTTTTCTCGTTCTATGGCAGGTGTCTTTTAGAATCTTTTCATTTAAACCACTCCTATAGACATGCCTCAAGAACACAGACTCATTATCCTTTAGTCAGTCTGAACAAAATATCCTTACTGATGCCGGTTTTGCGCAATCGGCATACAGTGCCAAATTTATAATGTAGAACAGTTACTTTTTTCGCTTACTTGAAATGTTATTTGGGCACTGTGCGTCTGTCAAGCAAACCTGTCTGTCAAGCAAACCCTGCACAATTAAACCAGTCCAAACATGCCTACTCTTTCATGTTAGCAGAAAAGATGTATTATTTATTGCTATCTGTACCTTTTATTTATTGTATTTTGGTATTTGTGTATCTCTTTTTAGGGTGGTTATATGGGCTGGGTGGCTCTGGGGTGGTCAAAGGAGACATAATGATGTAGTTAAATTTATAGCATAAAATGGGAATTTGCTTAAATCAGTGGACAGTTTCCATTGGCGTTTTTCATTGCTGTGTACTTTGCGGGCACCAGTCGTCATTATTTACCATAGGATTAACGTTTCTTTTACACTACTTGTCAAACTTTTTCAGTTTTTCCAGCCAATTTGTGGTTGAACTAAGTGTCAATTTAAATCGAGTTTGATAACTTTATTTTTGCATTTGTTATGTGCATTTTACTTGTGAAGGCTGGCGGTATTGAAAGCAACCCTGGTCCTGAAAAGGGATATTCTTAATATCTTTTGCATTTCAACATATGAAGCATCAGAAAAAAACTAGACTTTCTCTCTGACAATTTCTCAGATTTTGATATTTTATTTTTTCAGAAATGCGTTTGGATTTCAATGTACCGACTGAATGTCTGAGTATCTCAAATAGCTATGGTAGTCGATATAGGAAAGACAGAACATGCCATGGTGGCGGATTATTGATGTATATGAATACAACCCTTATACGTCGAATACCCAACCTTGATTTTTAGCTCACATGAAGCGAAGGCTCTCGATGAGCTTATAGGATGGGACTCGAGCCGGCGTCTATCCATGCGTCTGTCCATTCACACTTTCAAGCATATATATCTCTGCGACCAGCTGTCATATCAAAATCAAATTTCATCTGGAGCATTATTGGGGTAGGGTATAGACTGCAGAAGGTTTTGGGCAAGATTGGATCAGAACTCTGGTTTCCATGGCAATTGATATCTCCCCTAGGGTTATAATGCGGAAAAACTTAAATTGTGACCACTCTAGCTCCTAAATTTTTAATGGTTCTTCTTTTTTCTTGCAGGTAACTAGACAAACCATAAAATCTCGAATGGGTTTGAAATTCGGCAATGTCGGACCAGGGACTTATGGGTTTCATGTGGAACTTTGAAAATATTAGAGGGTCACTTTTGAAGCCTAAATGGCAGAAACTAGCTAGTCTGGCCCAGGAAATATGCACACTCTAGTTTCAGTTCTTTGGTGCAGTCTTTGCTTCCAAAGGATATCCTTTTAAGAACATACTGTGAGTTACGTACCCTTGAGCGTCTGGAAAAAAATCACCATACACTTATAATGGGAGAAATGTTGTGACCACTCTAGTACCTTCATTTATGGATGGATTTTCCTTCTTCATTCTTGCAGGTAACAAGACCAACCATAAAAGCTTGTATGAGTTTGAATTTTGCCGAGATTCCACCACTGACTTCGGAGTTAGCTGCCCTTGAGCGTCTGAAATATCAATGAATAATGTTGTGACCACACTAGTGTCCTTCATTTTTGATTGAATCTTCTTCCAAGGACACCTATAGATTCTAGGATGGGTTTGAAATTCCTCAGGATCCGACCAGGGCCTTATTTAATTTAGTTACCTGCCCTTGAGCGTTTGGAAAAATCCCTATAGACTTATAATGGGAGAAATGTTGTGACATCCCTAGTACTTTCAATTTTCAACTGATCTTCTTCACCCTTGCTGATAAGAAGGACAACTATATAAGCTTGGATGAGTTTGAATTTCGTCAAGATCCCATTAACTATTATAGAGTAAGCTCCTCTTGACATTTAAAGCTTGAGGGGTTATGTTGTGACCACTCTTGCGTCTACATTTTTAATCGGATCTTGCTCATTTTTTCATGTTACAAGGACAATCATAAAAGCTTAGATGAGGTTGCAATTCAGCAGAATCAACCAGAGCCTTATGAGTTAGCTGCCTTTAAGCATCTTGAAAAATCCCCATAGACTTATAATTGGAGAAATGTTGTTACCACTCCAGTGCCTTTACTTTTAATTGGATCTTCTTCATTCTTGCAAGAAACTTGGACACCCATAAATTCTCGGATGAGTTCGAAATTTGGCCAGATCAGACCTTGGACTGTGGAGTGAGCTGCCCTTGAGCGTCATGAAAATCTCCATAGACTGATAATGGGATAAATGTTGTGACAACTCTAGTGCTTTCAATTTTTTATGGACCTTCTTCATTCTTGCAGACAGAAAGGACAACTGTTAAAGCTTGGGTGAGTTTGAATTTCGTGAAGATCCCATCACCCATTATGGAGTTAGCTCCCCTTAAGTATCTTAAAAACTTATAGATAATGTTATGACCACTCTAGTGTCCTCACTTTTGATTGGATCTTCTTCATTCTTTCTGGTAAAAATGACAACCATAAAAACTTGGATAAGTTTTAACTTTAAGTAGAACCAACCTCAGACTGTTGATATATATCTGCCCTTGAGCATCGTAAACATCTGCTTAGACTAACAATTTGAGATTTTTTATGATCACTCTAGTACCTTCATTTTTGAATGGATCTTCCTCACTCTTGCAGGTAAAAAGGCCACCCATAAAAGCTTGAATGAGTTAGATTATCCGACCATCAATTACAGAGTTAGCTGCACTTGAGTGTCTATATATAGCAGTATACAGCTGCTTTCCAAATTTTTTTATAGATAGCGATTTTTGTTATAATTATTTACATACCCTATACTTGTTTGAGTGTTAGTAATAAACTTGTGCTTCGTTTGAGATATGATTTATTTCTGCTCTCGTATGCAGGACATATCTAGTTATTTTGAGTATGGCTTGTTTTTGCAGATGTTTTGTGTCAAGTTTTAACTTCTAAAAAGCTGATTATATTTTAAGCAAATCAAAGTTGCTTATCAAAACTCTATTTCGAATTATGGGATAATAAGGAGAGCAGCAAAGAAAACAGTGGTGGTAATCTATAAAATCATGTTTACTGAGCATTGTGCAAATACTTTAAGAATTGAAGCTATGGAGCGTATCAACAATGAATCACTTGATCGACTCTGGTGTATAAGCACTAGCAGGTTTCACAAATGTTATACTTTTACATAATTACTTTAAAAAGATATTTTAAGTGCATTTTGGGTGTTGAAATTTGATGCTACATAGTAAGAGCCCAATTATTAGAAGAAAGGCCAAAAGGAAAGTACAGTACTGCCAAACAGTTAAATGGGCCAAGAGAGTTTGGAATTGTATTAAAATTGGAAAAATGTCATCTTTTCAGATGAATCCACACTCTAAACCTATTTTTTGCAAAGCTATTTCCATCTGGCGTCTGAAACACAAACAAGTTTATCCACATTACTGGAGTCGTATTGAGAGGACTATCTCGTAACGTTTAAAGGGGTCTCTCAACTTAAGCTTGTTAATTAAACAATCACCAGTAAAGCATATCAGGATTATACCAAAGGCAATATAACTCTGCAATATGAATGCACTATGTCCCAAGCATTCAACAAGATACCGCACATTGTAATAGCTCTTTAAAATAATCACGCATTCACCAGGGACTAGGGTGGTGATATTTGAGTTGCCACCTTACACTATAGATCTGACCGCATAGATACTGACTTTAGCAATGTTAAGCGTCACGTTAGTCGGATGTCAAATATAAAATACAGACATTTTTTGAAATTACTATCAAATTCGGTGCACCATGAATTCAGATGACCTAGAAGTCATGCAATCGGCTATGCCAAAAAGAATCCAAGCTGTCATAACAACTAATGGTGGTGTTACTTAGTGTAAGATGACATGCCAGATTTTTGCTGGAAATGAAATCAGTTTTAGAATAAAATGCTTTGTCGTTACAGTGCTATATCTGTGCTTTAATGAAACACAGAACTAATAATGATTTGCACCTTTTAATACGTTGTAAAATCAAATCTTAAGTACGTAGGGTATGTAAATAATTATGACAAAAATCTCTATCTAGAGAAAATTTGGAAAGCAGCTGTAATGTTGTGACCACTCTAGCGCCTTCATTTTTCATTTGATTTTTTTTAAAATCCTTTTAGATTATCTGGACATACGTTAAAGTATGGATTGATCAGATCCCATCACTGACTTCAGAGTTAGCTGCCATTGAGCATCTAAAATATACTTTCACAACTTTTATTAGCTCACCTGTCAAGCAGTGACTAGGTTAGCTTTTGTGATCAGTCTTCATCCGTCGTCCTTCGTCCGTTAACATTTGACTTAAGTGACTCCTCCTCCTAAACCCCTTGTCCAATTTTGAAATAATTTCACACAAATAATCCGTGTGTGGCCCTCTACTACAATTGGTCAAATGGTTTTGGTCCGTTGCATATCTAGGTCACAGAGGTTTAAAGTAGATTTTCGAGATGAAAACTTTACAAATCTTCTTGTCTAAAACCAGAAGGTCTGGAGCCTTGATATTGTTTATGTAGCATCACCTAGTGGACTTCTACCAAGTTTGTTCAAATTATATCCCTGAGGCCAAAAATGGCCTCGCCCCGGAGGTCACATGTTTTACATATGCTTATATAGGGAAAATGTGAAAAAATCTTGTCTGAAACAACAAGGCCTAAAGGTAGCATCACGTATTGGACCTCTTCAAGATTGTTCGAATAATGTCCCTGTGATCAAAAATGGCCCCGCCCCAGGGGCCACACGTTTTACATATGCGTATATAGGTAAAACATGAAAAAATATTCTTATCTGAAACCGCAAGGCCTAGAGTCTTAATATTTGGTATGTAGCATCACCTAGTGGACTTCCAGCAAGTTTGTTCAAATAATGCCCCTGGGGTCAAAAATGGCCCCGGCCCAGGCTCACATGTTTTATATTGGGTTATATAGGGAAAACATGAAAAAATATTCTTGTCTAAGACAACAAGGCTCCGAACCATGATATTTGGTATGTAGCATCACCTAGTAGACCTCTACGAAGTTTGTTCAAATAATGCTCCTGGGTCAAAAATGGCCCCGGGGTAGCATGTTTTACATAGGCATATATAGGGAAAACATGAAAAAATCTTCTTGCATGAAACCACAATGCCTAGAGTCTTGATATTTGGTATGTAGCATCACCTTGTGGATCTCTACAAAGGTTGTTCAAATAATGCCCCTGGGATCAAAAATGCCCCACCCTGGGGTCACATGTTTTACATTGGCTTATATAGGGAAAACATGAAAAAAATCTTCTTGCCTGAAACCACAATTCCTAGAGTCATGATATTTGGTACGTAGCATCAACTAGTAGACCTCTACGAAGTTTGTTCAAATAATGCTCCTGGGGTCAAAAATGGCCCCGCTCTGGGGTCACATGTTTTACATAGGCGTATTCAGTGAAAACATGAAAAAATCTTCTTGCCTGAACCACGCGGCATAGAGTATTGATATTTGGTATGTAGCAAAACCTCACGGACCTCTACCACATTTGTTCAAATTATGCCTGGGGGCTAAAACTAGCCTGGCCACAGAGGTCACATGGTTTACATAAGATAAATAGAGCACATGAATAAATCTTCTTGTCTGAAACCACAAGGCCTTTGATATGTAGCATCACCTTGTGGACCCTCTACCAAGTTTATTCAAATTATACCCCTGGGGCCAAAAATGCCCCCCCACCCAATATAAAATTAACTTCTTCAGAATATCGTCATGTTGCATATCAAATTAAAAGGATTGGAGCTTACAATAACATATTAGCAAATATTTTGCTCTTACACTTACACTTGACCCTTGGGATTGGATCAAAAGGTTAATTTGTGTTTTTTTTTTTGAAAGTAGTCATGTTGCTTAATGAAATTAATTCGAATAAAGCATATAACACCATTCATGCAAATGTTTTGCCCTTTTACTCACCATTGACTCTTGTATAGGGACAAAAGGTAAAACCCTTTTTTTCTGAAGAAAGTTATGGTGCACATCACATTATGCAATTAAAATGTTTGACATTATGTACACCCCTGGCCTTTTGGGTCAGACAAAAAGGCCAGACATTCGATTGTGCAGATAGTATAATTTGATTGAACTTAGTGACTTGATAGGCTTTTGTTATGATCAACTGATGCCCAAGATGGACTCAAGTGTTGGAGAATGGGAATTATATTTTGTGGAAAAATCATCCTCTCCTCCTGACAAGGATTCAGGTGAGCGACCCAGGGCCCATGGGCCCTCTTGTTTGTTTTGTCTGGAGCAATTTGGGCTGAAATTAAAATTTAAAAATAATGCATACCTAATAAGCTTATTTTACTGTCCGACAACGTCTGGTGTTCCATTTTTAATAGTTATAATTCAAATACAGAGGCAGCTTTTGATATTTCAAATAATTGATTCTAGTAGGCGACTTAAAAGAAAAACTATCGAAATTTTGAGATATTTTATTGACCAATTCACTTCAAAATATATTACAGAACCTACTAGGCAAAGGGCTATTTATTATACAACAACTATCCATAAGGACATGTCATATATAGATGCGGGCATCCATAATATACCTAATAGCATCAGTGGCCATAAAGCAACCTCTATAATCATTTCATTCCAGTACGAAACGCAAGGAACCTTTACATATGTAGTTTGTTATGCAGAAAAGAGAAATTTCCTCTACTCAAAGAAGATATTTCTAGTTTTGATTGGTCCTGTCTAAATGAAATTAAGCTAGATGAAATTTGTACCAATGTTACAGATGCGTTTTTAAAAAATGATTAACTTGAAAGTGTTTACCCTAAAAATCTGTAATTGTCTGGCTTAATGATAAGCCCCGGTACCACAATTAAATAAGGCACTTTTCTTCCAGACGAGATAGGATTAGAAGCAAACTAGCAAATAAAAATGGTATAACTTTAAAGAGAATATAGGAAACTTCACAATAAAGTAAACAGCTTAAAAGGGCAAACAAAAGAAAAACAATTATGATATTTTATTAGCGATTTTTATTGCAATTGTAAACGACAATTTTGGACCTTAATAAGATATTTTGTAAAAGATAAAAGTAACACTAGTTCTTTTTCACCTCTTAAAATCCTTTTCCACCAAATGATAAAACTGAATTTTGCTATACTGATAACGAAAAGGCTGAATCTTTAGAGGAATATTTTACATCTGTTTCTACACAAAATGTCAAAACAATCGGTACAAAGGTGAAGACGTTGTACACACAATGTATCCTTTCTACCTATATAATTGAACCGCGACATGTGATTTCTAATAATGTGGCAATGATAATGAGCAGTTGACCGCCTTTGAGTTAATGTGTCAGAATAATTTGCAAACTATATCGTGTACTTCAGCTGGAATTTTTAATCCAAACAAAGCAAGTGGCCCTAATGGAATCAGTTATAAAATGCTAAAACCTGTAGCTAAAGAAGTTTAGTGCCACTACATATTCTTGTCAGTAGATCTTTTGAGGAAGGCAAGTTTCCAGACTCCTGGACGTATTCAAATTCTATACCCATAGCCATAAAGGGAGATGCTTCTGACCATCTAATTTCCAACGACCTGTTTCATTATTAAGCGTTATAGGAAAATTACAAGTCTTAGAACGAATTGTTTTTTAAAAATTATAGATAATTCTATTTTAGATAACAACCTCATGTATAAGTATCAAACTGGATTCTTATCAAGTCACTCAACTTCATTTCAGTTTATAGACATTTATCATCATATATTTCAGCGATTTACGCCCACCAGTTTCCTTAGGTATTTTGTGATGTGTCAAAAAGTTTTGACAAAGTTTGGCATAAAGGGCTTATTTTCAAACTACGTCAGTATGGTATTGATGCTGATTTACTAATCTAGATTGCAGGTTATTTGGTCTAAGAGGAAGCAGAGAGTGGTTATACAATCATGCATGTCAACCTTTAAACGTGTACTGGCGGGGTCCCACATGGGTCTGTCATTGGACCATTATTGTTTTTGATATTTTGAACGGTATTGCTGAACAATTGCTTCGCTTGACAAGGTTATTTGCAGACGATATGTCTCTATTTTGTTGTGCAGCAAGACATTGAAGGCAATATCAACCACGATTTTTCAACAGTAATATCCTGGACAAACCAATGGCTAATAAATTCAACCCATTGAAAACAGGGGCAATACTTTTTACTTGGAAGCATTTCGAAAATTTTCAAAACCTATTATTTGATGATACCCAAATCCAGTTCATTGGTAACCACAGACATTTTGGATTAACGTGTAGCAAAAACGGAATGTGGCATTCACACACTGATTCGATTTTGAGCATTGCTGCACAAATCATAGGAATAATGAGAACAAGAACGTTTACTTTCAACAGACATGCTCTTAATTAAATCTATATGTCTTATGTCCTGCCTATACTTGAATACTCATCAACGGTTTGTGATGGTTGTTCTATGCAAGAGTATATCAAAAGCACAAACACATTCTACGAAGATGCTAACATTACACAATCGTTTCAATACAGAAACAATAATAAAATCAATCTGAAAATTATTTGCAAAGCACACACTCATTTTACGAAGATGCTAACACTACACAAACAATTCATTACAGAAACAGAAACAAAATCAATCTGAGAAGTATATCCAAAGCGCATACTCATTCTACGAACAGGCCAAAAGTGCGCGAACATTTCAAAACGATAAGGATAAAGCTAGGAGTTGTGTACACCAGGCTCCTAGGGTTTAAAACTTTTATCATGGTCATTTCAACTGAGCATGGAATTTCATCTGCTCATAAAAGCTTAAATGATGAAAAATTAAGATTGTTCTTGCTTTAAAACTTTCAAATTGTTCGCCAACTTACATTATGAGCATAATACAGTTGATATTCAGTTGAGTTGGGCATGAACAATGACTTATAGATACCTCTGTTTTATACCTTAATACATGTATTACTGAAGGCAGAAAAATGACTAATTTTGAACCTAGCGAGTGATAAAAATTCTATTTAAAAAACAAGCATGCATATCATAGTACCATGATTAAAGCATATACAACGTTTCAAAACAGGTCGCTGGATCTACAGGCAAACACCCTACCACGTCGCTGTAAAAGCCGGCTTCTCCCGCAAGGCAGTAGAAGTGTATTATATATACCTAGACCCTGTGACATTCACCCCCTCCAATTTAAAGTTCGTCCCTGAATTTCTTGGTACAGGAATCACGTGAAATGAGACCATGGGAGATATTTATGCACAGAACGGTCATAGGGTGGGTTATTTACGGTGGGTGCCATTGTCGTAGAGCGAAAATATTTTACCTGCCCCAGCCGGGAATCAAACCCAGGTCGCTGGATCTACAGGCAAACACTCTACCACGTCGCTGTAAAAGCCGGCTTCTACCGCAAGGCAGTAGAAGTGTGTTATATACCTAGCCCCGTGACATTCTCCCCCGCCAAATTGAACTTCGTCCCCAGGAAGGGTCTAACTCTGACAACGAGTTTTTTTAGTTGATGAGGGAAGAAGGAGAAGAGGGGATCCAAAATATCACTACATCGGCCCGTCAGCGTGCCAATGATGGCCCATAATTGAGCTGCGACCTGTGGTTTCCAAAAATGTGGCATTTTGACAAGTGTAGACTCAGACGAGCCTGTGCAGCCTCTTTTTAAGCTTAGAAACTCCAAATGCTGTTCGGTCAGTAGCTTATTATTCACGGAATATTCATGCGACTAGCATAGGCTCTGGTCAGACTGCGTGTGTGCGCAGGTTGGTCTGAGCCTTTGCTGGTCGCACATACGACATGTTGGAAATCGCATGTCATGACTCATTTATTATTATGTTTATAGCATGTTATTGTTGTTTCAAAGATGCATAGTAATGAGGCAATTCTATTTTTCTTATAAATAGGCAAAGCATGACTATTCACTACCACGCGCATATTCAGTTATCTGTGGTAGGTTCAATATAACTGTAAACTGAGACTACCTGCACGCCCAAAATCAAGGTAAACTCGCCATTGTTTGTTTACAACGATTCTCATCTATCTTTGAAAGTACAATAGCTCGAAGAACTTTCTTAAAAAGTTACACAATTTAATTTGAGGATTAAATATAAAAAAACATGCACATTTTGAATCCATGCTTATAACGGCAGCAACGTTTCAAAATAGTGTTGAAGGAGCTGTTCTTGGCCCGTGTTATCAGTGAAATGTGCAATAATGGTACTATTGTAGCGGTTGCGCTATTCTATTCTGTTCCAGTCGGCTTGCACCGGATATGTCCGGCCGGGGTATCCGAGGTATTCCGAATGGGATGGACCTATATAAAGGACAAGATCTCGTGTTAGAGGGCGAGAACTGGCGAAGCCCTGAGAGGGAACAGACGCAGAAAGACGGTAAACTATAGAGAAGCGTATTATATTCACAGCCTAGCGGCCCTATACCTAAAGGATAGGTAAGATTACTATTATGGTGGCAGCGGTAATCTGGAGAAACGTCGCCTATCGTCAAATCACGTGTGGTATTCTTCAAATTTGCAATTTGGCATTTCCCGCCATCTGCCATTCCCGCTTCCATCGTCAATTTGCACACGTCTGTCTCCCAAAGAAATTGAACTGGTCATCCATTTAAACCTGATTTGATAGTCCATAGTCACATAACAGCGTCGCCCCTGAATAAACCTGAAAAACAAACTGGTTAATTTGTGTTGCTACTTCCTGTCTCTTCAAAATGGACCCTGAACACAAGATTTCTGTGAACTTTGCCACACCCAGGGAGCTGCGAATAATACCTGGGGCTGGTGACAAAATGGCTGAGGCAATTGTGGAAATGAGACTACAGAACAGCAATGTGACAGCCTCTTTACTCTCAAGCATCTTGGGGAAAAGGCTTCCAGAGGATGTGCTGGCATGTTTAGACTTCAGGCCAAATCTCTACTTTGCTGCAGCAGATAAGCAACAGGACGACGGTTATGGTGCTGATAAGCAACAGGATAGTCAGTTTGGACTATGAAGACGGTTACAAGGCACAGTTGACAGAAGAAATAAAGCGTGAGATAAAGAACAGACTATGGCCAGAGAGCTCGACTATCCCAAAAGAGAGAAGCACAGTTGGTGGGCCAGAAGCAATTTCTGTCCCATTGACTAAGAGAGGCGCAGTTCGTGGGCCAGAAGAATTTTTTGTCCCATGGACTAAGCCCGTATACAAGATGACAACAGCGATGCAAGAAGATCCTATTCATCAAGATACTGTCTTTCCTAAACAGTTTATCAAACGACTGAACATTCAAGTGCGACTAAAAAAAGTCACAGTGGTTATTGGCAAGTTTGATATACACTGTGAAGATTGGAGATACTGCGTAAGGGCTGATGGACCAAATGGGCGGCCACTTTGAAATAGAAGTTGATTATGCAGTCCATTGACATCACAGGTACTTCTGGAGCCATGAGACAATTCAGTGTTTCTGGGGGAGCTCGAGGTTAGAGTGACAGTCTTAGGGGATAGCGCGACCATTGGTTTGGATGTGATACATCTCGAAGTGTGAAATTTGGACCAATATACGACATGTACTAAATTAGCGTTGATGTTGATGAAGTGCTAGGCGGGGTTGTCGTGGTTGTGGGTTCGAAACTGTTTTTTTAGCTAATATACGACGTGTACTGCATTTGCATTGATGTCTGGTGAGGTGCTAGGCGGGGTTATCGTGGTCGTGGGTTTGAATTTCGCTTCAGACACTTGGAGTAGCAGCAGTCGTGTCACAGGGGACATCAGCGTAGGGGTCGGGGCGAATGACCAGGTTATCGAGATGGCAAGACAGCCTGTTATGATGTTATATCTGGTATGGTGGAAGAACAGTTTGCAGACATTTGCAACAAAAGCTGACTGGGGAATAACCAGTTTATTGTCTAGCGGGAAGAGCCAAAGAGGGTACATTAAGTGTCCGAGAGTAACCAGCCAGAAGCTAAGACCAGTGGCTTCGCCAACCAGTTGCTTGCCTGAATGAGCGTGTCAGGCAAGAACTTAACAACAGGTAGCCTCACAGCTTTACATGGATGGAAGAAGAGATCCTGTGGGGGAAGTTTTGGACAGGTCAAGGGTCGCGTAGGAAACCAAGAAACTATTTGGAAGATTTAATGTATGCATGTACCTCCAGATTACATAGAGGTTGAGATAAACTACATTGCGAATCCATCTTTGTGGCCAAAGCAGCATGGCGGTATTGGACAGAGTTCTGGAGCATTCCAGCCCTTGCATGTCCTGGTATTTCACGCTCAAGGAATGACATATTGCCAGCAAGGAGGCACCTATCTTGTTGGAAGGAGGAAAGCAAATATGGTTGCCAAGATTCGAGACCAGATGTGGAAGGATGTGTTAGAGAATGCCTCCTGCATGCGAGTCATCTCTATCAAAACAGCGGAGAGGTGGCAGTTGTCAGTTGCTGCAGACAGCTTTGAACTCGAGTACTGGTTATCTGCTGGTAGCTTGCCCAGGAATAGTGCAGGAGGATTAACTGACCAGCTCATCACGACCATAGCATTGTAGGTTAGGCCGTAAATTCATCGGGATATCTTTCCCAGCATTGGGGCCGATAGTGAAAAACGCTAGCACCGAGATGCGTCCAAGACCTTTCAAATAAATAGGGGAGGAGTGTAGTGGTTGCACTATTCTATTCTGTTCCAGTCGGCTTGCACCGGATATGTCCGGCCAGGGTATCCGAGGTATTTCGAATGGGATGGACCTATATAAAGGACAAGATCTCGTGTTAGAGGGCGAGAACTGGCGAAGCCCTGAGAAGGAACAGACGCAGAAAGACGGTAAACAATAGAGAAGCGTAGAATAATCATAGCCTAGCGGCCCTATACCTAAAGGATAGTAAAGAGTAAATATTTGTAAAATTCCGTGTTTAAAATTTGGAATCAAAACACAATCATGTTATATCCAAAACCGTATTATAATGAGATGTGTTATAAAGGAACTGCACTGTGCCATCTAAGACAATGATAGCATTCTAGTCTCAAAATGTCCAAATGTCAATGTTTACAATGAGTGAAGGGTGGCAAATCTTATTGAGAATTAAACCAAACAACATATATATGCACATCTTCGGAATAGTCAAACAATCAAGTCAAATATATAATTGTATAACACTCTTCCATCCCCATCGTTTGAAAGTGTGCGCCACTTGCGCACACTTTAAAACGATGGGGATGGAAGAGTGTACCACAGACCGAGCAGAACACATGTACTACACGTACGTCCACTCGTCTTTCTTTGAAAAGGCCGGGCACAATAATAGAACTAAGTAGGTGATTTCAAACCAAATACGCAGACGGTTATTACAGCGAAAAAAATTACGCTGTTTATGACAGGCGTTATTAGGAAATAAAGCTAACTTTGTGAACAGAAATGATTAGTAAACTGGGGACAATCCCACGTAATATGTTATTATTTTTCTTTTTGAACAGGTTTAATATTTGTACAACGGGTGCGTGTGTACTAGCAAATAGGAACCCTTACATACATACTTTTGTCTTTTAAACATATTATCAGCTCATTTCTGAAAGTATTATGTGGATCTGCTGAACCCTTTTAGGACCAATGGAAATTTTCATAAAGTTACATACAATTACATGTAAAGTAAGAAAGACAGCAAGGATCAGGCATCAGGTAGGGGTCTGTTGCTTTGGCTGTTGTCAGGCCCACCGGGGTTTACCTGTTGGATTTCTTTTGCTCCGGTATTCAGTTTTATTAAATGTTGAGTCTTTATCTTTGCTTTATTTCCTTTTTGTATCTTGATATATATGTTCTAGGAGATGATGCATTGATAAGTTAGGGGTCTTTTATGCAAGTTAGAAGTAAATTATTAGAATGTCTGCCAAAGATCAAACAGCAATACTTCGATCAGTTGTGTGAGAAATCAAAATTAGAAAACTTTTCGCCAAAAGACTGGTGGCTTACCTTAAAATCAATTATAACTTCTTCAAATTCTTCTATTCCAAAATAGTGAGTATGATCAGGAAATACCACAATCATAATCGCGAGGAAGGGCCACACAACAATTATGAGCCACCGGGAAGACAAACAAAGCAAAGCAACCAGCTCTCTCTCTTCCCCGTTGAGATGATTGCAAAACTAAAATGAACACACAGTAATGCACAACAAAACATTTACCAATGGGAGCAACAATCAACAATGAATTAACAGCAGCAGAACCACCGCCTTAGAATGGACAGCAGCCAAAGCCACCATGGGGCTTAAATGCGTTTTACTGGTACCAAATATTTGCTTGTTGAAGCACAAAAAATGTTAAGCTCGCATGGAGGATTCCTAATTATTGCAATGTATCATCATAGAGAAACAGTATAATCAAATTATAGTACTATGATGAAATAGAGACAAATTTAAAGTCAAAATTTTCTCTGCCCTATTACATCTTTCTGAAAATGTAAAAATATCGTTTGACATTACAGGTCATAGTTTATTTTTGCTGTGCTGTTAAATGAAATAAGGACCCATTTCTTAAGTGTCTATTTAATCCTTAGTGGACTTTTATGACAGACTCAAAAGATGGTATTAATTTTTCACACACAGTATGTGTACTGAATGATTTCTTTTGTGATCAAATACCTTTGGATGATTAACAAATGCTCTTCCCAATATCCTCCTTACCCTCATAGCATTCTCTTTTCTCGTTATAACTCCTCTTGAAGCTGAGTCTTCTTCTTGAACATTGGTTGGTCTAGATGGTATGTATAATTGGACCCTTCGGGAATGTGCGCGCGAACTATCTCACTTATTATGTTGTCTCATAAATTGATCACAAAGTCTTGTTATGGACCTATACTATGGTATGTGCAATTTACAAGAAAGGAGATGTGTCATACATGTCTATGTCTATCGTCCAGTTTCTCTCTTGTCCTATTTGGAAAAGATAGCAGAGTGTAATGTATTTTATCATATGACGTCGCGTCTGGGAGTAAAATAACGCCGTGCAATCAAATCTGTAAACCACTAGTGGTTTATCGATTAACGGCAAACGTTATTACGTCCATAACAACGTTGCGTACATGATGAAAAAATCATAACGTTTTTACGCCAGAAATGAGATTTCAATGTATTTTAACATTTTCATAATTAGTATCCTAACCCCTCTCCAGTCTAGTTTTATTCCTAATGATTCTACAACAAACCAACTAACGTTTCAATATATAGAGGATCTGTTCGGTCAGTAGCTTATTATTCACGGAATATTCATGCGACCAGCAAATCTAATAATATCTCATTTGCTAAGTGCCCTAGAGTACCAAAGTGCTCATGTTTTATTGAATTTATTAAACGAGTTGGGGAAAAGAGATAAAATGCGAGGCTTGCCGAGCATTTAATCTCTTTTTCGCAACGAGTTTATTAAATTCAATAATACAAAAGCACGAATGTTAGATTCTTTTTATCATATGACATTAAGATGACTTTGAAATCTCATTTTTGCCGTAAAAACGTTATAATTTTGTAATTATGTACGCAATGTTGTTATGGACGTCATATCGTTTCCCGAAAATCGATAAACCACTAGTGGTTTACAGATTTTATTGCATGGCGTTATTTCACTCCCAGGCGCGACGTCATATGATAACTAACGTTTCAATATGATTCGTTTTCTCATGTAATGAAATATGAGTGGTTCTCTGCCAATATACAGCTAGCAAAGATTTTAATCGTGTTTGGAACCAATCATTTAAAAACTTAAACGAAAGTGCAGCAGGTGTAACTGGAATTTTTCTATCATGGTTCAATAGCTATTGTTCTAACTGAAGACAAACGTATTTCTTAAAGAAGGCAAAAGGTCGTCCTTCTAATTGAACGTTTAATTTTGCAGGTGTTTGCAACAAGGCACAAATCGTTTCCTGTAATACAAATGATAATGTGAAAATATGGGTCTCGACGCGACAAAACCTGTCCTTTGGGTTTCCAACTAAGCGAGTATCCTAAGCTACACAGACAAGCTACAAAATATAGCATTTGCTTAAAGCAAGTTTATATACTGTACATTCAATAAGCGAATATGGCAATGATATCTGGGACATTTCGCAGCAGTATGAAGAAAATGAACTTAAAATTCCAACCAGAGGCAGCCAAAGTTGCCACTAGAATGCTAGAACAGCAAACGCCTGTATCTATCGGTCTATTGGCTCTTAAATAGTGAAAAAAGCCTGGAACACATAGCGGGAGGTGCTGAAAATGCAATATTGAAATAAATCAGTAAATCTGAATTATTTTGGTACCAAAATGATCCTCATGTTCTAACTAAGAAAATGCCTATCCAAACTTGATGTTTTTCTTCAACAAAAAAAGTATAGGCGTTCGAACTTTCGAAGTGAGCTGCATTAAGTTAATGGAAAAGACAGAGGTAATCCAAAATGTAATATCAATCACTAGTGAAATATAGGCTGCTATCATTGATTGATATCATATCGTTTCACTCTGTGAAAATACCTTTTTTATTTGTTTTAAATATGGATTGATTTCACTGCTAAGTATGAAATAAAATATTTTATCTTTTCTCTAAAATTCTATTCATCTTACATCTTTCTATCTTACAGCTCTAATACTACAACTCTTACACCACATACAGTCAATTAATGTAATAAATACTATTCAAAACAAGTTTTGCAACAGTTATAAACATGTATTATTTTCTTTTATATTGGTGACAATATTGAAACCAATAAACATTTAGAGGAACCATTTTATTTGCCCACAAAGACCTGGATTAGTATGGTTGTGTGTTTGCTCCAGAGGTTACTGGATGAGCACAAAGAGAGTGATCCCCTTAATGTGATTTGAATAAGATTAGGAGACATATTTTGAAATTTGTCGATCTTCCAAATTTAAGCATGGATACCGATTATTCCCACACAATGAGTCATTTTTGCACAAACAGTTACATGTAATCATCTAAATGATTAGCTAAATGCAAAAGGTTTCAAACATGAAATTATTCAAATCCTATTTAGGGGGTCACTCTCTTTGTGCTCATCCAGAAAGCTCTGGAACTACCACACAACCACCATACTTCCTGCTCATTGTGAGTAAATCAAAATGTTGCTCTAAGTTTTCTACCAATATAAAACGATAAATGCATTTTAAAACTGTTGCAAATTAGTTCTGAGTAGTGTAGCTACAATTAATGCGCGGACCAGTCAGTTCTGCAACTACTCCTCACAATTTACTATAAACTTTCCACTGCCATAACGTATTTATGCGTAAGTGAAAACAAGTACGTTTTAAACGACCCTCACACGAACCAGAAAACAATTATGTATTATGTTTTGATACCACATAGTAGGGCCATCTGTTGAGTAAAAATAATGACGTAGCCAGAACGTTGAAAAAGTTACGCAAATCAAAGGGAGACTACTGGATCAAGCAGTGATTAAATTCAATTGCGTCCCTTTTAAAAATGGGAACTTCTCTTAAAGGAAAGAATTAGGAGCATAAGGTGAACTCCCTTGAACTTTGCTATTTTTATTACGCATGTGCGTAACTGCATAATTGGAGCTACGCCAATGAAAAATACTAGTAATATGATCGATCCAGCATTTTAACAAGCTTCTTAAGCTGTGCAAATATAAATATTCCTCTTTAAAACAATCCATCCTTCTCTTGGAAGTGCAGTCCAATCAAAACAGGCATGTTGTAAAAGATGTGTGCTTAAAAGAAACAAAGAGCAAGAGAAGAAATAGAAGGATTCTTTAAGGCCAAACAGGATATAACAGTACCTAATAAAACACGTTATTGCCACGTTTATTTCCATGCAAAACTTTCATTCTAAATGAGTAAGGTGACTATCAACCACGCCCACTCTCCTTTGGACATTTTTTTCATTATAATCTAGACGTCATAAGAACAGTCTCAGCGAAGAGCATAGAAACTCCTTGTCTGGCACATCTTTCAAACATACATTTTACCAAAAAATACACCTGTGGCATAGTACTTCCGTGTTGGTGATAGACGTATTCAAATAGTTCATACACGCCTTAGCAACAAATATAGTGCTCCCCCCACCAAAAAATGTTTTCTCCCTTTTTCCTTAATTTCGCACTTTTCTCATATCAGTCATCGTAGTATATCATTTTTAAAGATATTTTGTGTTGCATGTACGAGGGCTGTCTCAGTAAATCGTAGATATAATACGAGACTGTGTACCAGTAATTCGATGATATTTTCAGGATGTGTTTATATACTGATGGGATTCATTTTGTATAAATATGGGTGGAATTGAAATTTAGATAAAAAAAAATATGGACTTTAATTTGACGGTATGTCGGCGTGAGCGGCGCACGTCAAAATTTTTTGTAATGAAACTATTCTTAGACTAGTCCAAAAAGTAGTGTATATTCAATCTTACTTCGCTTTTTTTTGACAATGCAATACCACATCAATTAGTAACCATGCAAGGTAAAGTGTAGAAAATTTGAAACATTTATGTCCATTCGCATTGATTTTATAAGCGATTTTACATGCATACTGCATTTTTATTTTTCAGAAAATGCTAAGGTTAGAAGAACGGTACGGCGCAAAAATTAGACTTACAACAGTTTTGAGCTAATAAATCACATAGAACTACTTCCTTTTAATGTTAAATGATTGGTCGAAGAGTTACTAGTGTCGTAAAATGGCATTTATGTAAAAATTATTTTTGTAATATCACAAAGACAAGCTCATTTTCGCCACTTTAACGGAACGCATGCTATTTTTCTGTAACTTATTTTAATGCTAAAAATGTTGTCTCTTATTAAATCTCAAAGATCGCGCTTGTTTGATTGCTTAACATATCTAAAATAACTATTTAGTCTTTATACCCCGGCATACAATTTAGGTTACCTTGCACCCCCAGGACAATTTTTCATGGGCGCCAAATTGTTTACTGGGACCCCCTGGATGCGAAACAAAGGTGTCCTAAAAAAATTGGTTTGGGCTATGTGAAATTGCATGGTTTCTATTGCAACCCATAGCGAATTTGAGAAGGGGGGTGTGCCTACAAAATTACTTATATCTCAGCTGTTACTTATCCTAGACTACTAAACTTAATACCAAATAAAAGCTTAGACATACGCCTAATATTCCCTGGTTGCATATGCAAATTATCTAATTTGCATATTCATAAATATGTATGAAAACATTAAAAATGTTGTTCACAAAATGGGGTATGTGTATGTGCAAGATCAATAATATCTCAGCTGCTTTTAGTCGAAGTTTACTAAAATTTGTACCAAAATAAAGCTAAGACATAGGCCTTTCATTCAGGGTCAAATATGCTACGTATCATATTTGCATAATATGCATATTCACGATTATTAATAAAAACGCTAAAAAATAAGGAAAAATCATTACAAATATAAATAGGCTGATTTCATCCCAATATTGTTATTGTTGCATGTTTTAATACAATCAATATTACAATTAGACAAGTCCATTCATCCAGTGTTCCTATATGAATATTATCTAATTTGAATATTCATGAAAATGCATGAAAACTTATAAAAATGAGGGAAAATCACGTAAAAACTATAAGCCTAGGGGAGGGTACAATCTATCCTGCACTCCTGGGGTCTTTTAAATTCATGCCAAATTGTTCAGTGGGACGCTCAGAATGTGATACGAAGTTCTCCTTAAAAGAAATTTGGTATGGGCGACGTGAAAATGCATGGTTTCCATGGCAACCTCTTATATGATTCTCGAGATTGGGGGTAGGCCTACAAATTCAATCATATCTAGGGTTCTACATATTTTAGAGCACTAATATTGGTGTCAAATTAAAGCTTAGACACATGTATACTGAACTACTAAAGAAACCTGACACTTTTTACTTGCTTCAAGCTCGTAAATAACAAATTATAGATCTAAGCCTTTATGCTTATTTTAATGACAAGACATTAGGAAGTATTCTTCAAAAATATATATTTATCAACTATAGAACATGACGTCACGACGTCAAAAATGCCGTTTTTATCACTTTTGCCTCGGTAGTGTATGTCTAGATATTTTTTTGAAAACCTTTTTCATGTATGCAAGGCCAATACCAGTACAGACAAAAGTGCATTTTAAAAATTTGCAATTTCTTGCTGTGACGTATGATATAGAGGTTTTAATTTGTGCTTTTGACGTTATTTAAACGGAAGTGTGTTTTTCCTTTGTTTAAGCAATGTTTAGAAACTTAAATAACTTGGAGTCAACCAATCATTGTAAGAGCATGCATTTCCAAAAATCAGAACTTGTGTTTCGCGTCACGTTAAAGGGTAAATGCGGAATAAACTGGTTTTAACGTCAATTAAGAAAGAACGTAAACTATGGATAGTAACCGTTTTTTCTTTGCCAAAGTTTGTCGCCGTTTTGTGTGTACTATCTACCTTGTTATAGTGCCAATTGGCTACACTTTACTTTAATCGCGTATGGATTTCAAGCTTTGCAGTATACACAAATCAGCATGTAATGTTAACGCTTGGCGTCGCTAAATGGACGTAGGCAGCAACTACAGAGTTCAAAAACACTGACACATTGTCAAAATGCTTTCCAAACATCATATAGAATGAAAAAAATATAAAGTGGCAGTGCTTTTTAAAGCCTCATAAAACGCTGGTAACGTAAAATTGACGTAAAGAAAATGAAAATAGGCTTTTGGGTTGAACAATGCACGCATGTTTAATTTCAATGCCCAGAATATGTCAATGAAATAACAAAGAATCACACATAAACAGTTTCTGGTGAATTTTGCGTGATTTCTTTGTTCTTGTGAAAATTGATTTTCGGGGTTACGTGGCGTTTTGATAGCTGACGTCTGAAATTAGTTCATATTTTCAAATAATCTCAGTGCATCTTAGTCTACCTTTGTTTAACTTCACGCAATGGAAATGTAAGTGTACATCGTATTTATTTACTACCAAAAAATTGACACACATTATGTGTCAGGTTTCTTTAGTAGTTAATTATATTTCTTCCTTTGGTCAGATTTGTAAATCATCTAATTTGCATATTTATTGATATTAATGAAAACCTACAAAAATGAAGTAAAATCATAAAAAACCATGAATGAACATATTTTAGCACAAAAACATCATCAAACCAGCATTGTTGCCATTTTTATATCCTCGTTGATTCAATTTGATAAGTTCTTACATCCAGTGGTCCTATATGAAAATTATTTCATTTGCATATTCATGAATGATAATGAAATCTTAAGATGAGGGAAAAAACATGGGTAAACTATAGTATGCAACGGGGTATTCAGACCTAAATTGAACACATAGGACATTTCATTATGGGCGTAAATTTGTCAAATAGGACCACTTATATGCAAAAAATATTGTCCTCAAAAATAAATGCTCTTTGGTTTTTGAAATTTCATGGTTTCCATGGCGACCCATTATGAGATTGTAAAGAATAGGGGTATACGTACAAAAATACTCACATCTTAACAACATCTCATCCTAGATTACTAAACATGGTACCAAAACCAAACCCCCTTTACATAGCAGTTTAATTTGGTAGTTATATATGCAAATTATCTAATATCCATATTCATGTATAGTAATGAAAACTTAATAAAATGAGAGATAAAATCTCAGAAAAATTAAGGGGTGTACGTATAAAATTACCAATATCTCAGCTTGTATGCGTCCTAGTGTATCAAACTTGGTTCAAAATCAATGCTTAGACATAATACTTTTACCTTAAGGTCAGCTTTGAAAAATAGGTAACATAAATAGTTATGAATTTTAATTCAAACAGGAGAAATAAATGAAAAATCGTGGAAAAATCAAGGGTGTATACTTACAAATCTAATAATATCTCATTTGCTAAGTGCCCTAGAGTACCAAAATGGTTTTAAGACAAAAGCATGTTTGACAAATCATCAAATTTTAAAATTGTCATATTATAATATTCATGAATATTGATGAAACCATGAGCATTTTGAGAAAAATATTTGAAAATTAATGGGATATACCTGCAAAATAACTCATATCTCAGCAGCTTATAGCCCTAACGTAGCAACCAAGGTGCCAACTTATTGCTATGGCACAGTCCTTTTATCTCAATGGTAATATTTGCCAGTTGTCTCATTTACATATTCATGAAAATTAATATATTCATTAGAATAAAGAGAAAAACTGCCAAAAAATGAATGAGGATACCTACAAAATTACCAATATCTTAGCTGCTAATTGCCCTAGAGTAGCAAACAATATACTTAATTTAAGTATATGCATTTAAGTTTTACCTGGTAGTAAGACATAGAATTTACTAATTTGTTTAAGGTCAAAATTAATAAAAACTTTAAAAATACAAGAAAAAAATGTATGCAAAATGATGGCAGTGTACCTACAAAATTACTCATATTTCAGCTGCTATAAAAATCTAAAACTTTTTTTTCTTTTACTCAAAAACACTTAGGATTATGCTGTTCGATACGGTACCAAGCTTGCTACTATTGGACAATTGGAAACTAAGATAAGAATCACTTTGTAGGTATGCCACCTTAATTTTCCTGTATTTTTCTCTAATTTCTCATGTTTTCATCAATATTCATGAGAATTTAAATTTGATTTGTTATAAATTGAATCATTTTGGTAAACATGTTGTGTCTATGCATTGACTTAAAATTAGGTTTGGCACTATTTGGCACTTAACTACTGAGATATGAGTAATTTTGGAAGTGCACTCCTTTGATTTTTCCGCAATTTTCATTCATTTCTTCTGTTTTCATTAAAATTCATGAATATTCCTGATAAATATTTTTCATAATATACCTTATGGTAAAAGTACAATGTCTAATCATTGAAATGGCACTAGGTTTGAAACACTGGAACACATGGTAGGTGAACATTTGTCATTTTATATGTACATCCCTTAATTTTTTCTAAGATTTTTTCTTTCATTACAAAAGTTTTCATTAATATTCATGAATATGCAAATTAGATAATTTTCATATAGGACCACTGGATGAAAGAACTTATCAAATTGAATTACTGAGGATATAAAAATGGCAACAAAGGTGGTTTGGTGATGTTCTTGTGCTAAAATATGTTCATTCATGTTTTTTTTATGATTTTACTTCATTTTTGTAGGTTTTCATTAATATTCATTAATATGCAAATTAGATGATTTACAAATCTGACCACAGGAAAAAAGAAATTTGTCAAAGCTTTAATTTGACACCAATTTTAGTGCTCTGGAATAAGTAGAACCCTAGATATGATTGAATTTGTAGGCCTACTCCCCCCCCCCCCCCCCCAATCTCGAGAATCATATAAAAGGTTTCCATGGAAACCATGCATTTTCACGTAGCCCATACCAAATTTCTTTTAATAGGAACTTCGTTTCACATTCTGAGGGTCCCACTGAACAATTTGGCATGAATTTAAAAGGCCCTTGGAGTGCAGGATAGGTCGTACTTTAACCCCTCCCCTAGGCTTATAGTTTTACGTGATTTTCCCTCATTTTTTAGGCTTTCACATTTTTATGAATATTCAAATGATATAATATTCATATAGGACCACTGGATGAATGGACCTGTCAAATTGTAACATTGATTATATTAAAACATGCAGCAATGACAATATTGGGATGAAATCAGCCTATTTATATTTGTAATGATGTTCCCTTATTTTTTAGCATTTTTATTAATATTCATGAATATCCAAATTATGCAAATATGATACGCTGCATATTTGACCATGGAATCAAATGCCTATGTCTTAGCTTTATTTTAGTACAAATATTAGTAATCTACGACTAAAAGCAGCTGAGATATTATTGATCTTGTACGTATACCCCCATTTGTGAAAAACATTTTTAATATTTTCATTAATATTTATGAATATGCAAATAAGATAATTTGCATATGCAACCAGGGGATAATAGGCTTATATCTAAGCTTTTATTTGGTATTAAGTTTAGTAGTCTAGGATAAGTAACAGCTGAGATATGAGTAGTTTTATAGGCAGACCCCCCTTCTAAAATACGCTAGGGGTTGCCATAGAAACCATGCAATTTCACATAGCCCAAACGAAAAACTTTTTTAGTACACCTTTGTTCCGCATCCAGGGAGTCCCAATAAACAATTTGGCACCCATGAAAAATTGTCCTGGGGGTGCAAGATAACATAAATTGGATGCCGGGGTATTACTGGAACCAAGGAGACTTACACAACAAATATATGGCAATATTTGTCACCATTCAAGCTTATTTAAAAAGAGTAGAGTCAAAACATTTGACCAAATCTCTCTGAAAATACAGCAAAATAATTTGTGACGTGCTTCGCATACGCAGAGATACCCTCAAGTAAAGGTTCATAACTTTGTTATCTAAACTGTGATTTCACCCATATTTGTAGAAAATGTGTCGTAGATGTATATTAACATAACATACAAATTTCATAGAATTTCTGATAGACAATCTCGTTTTATAACAAAAGTCAACGATTTACTGGGACAACCCTCGTATATTCGTGCCTCTTCAAGACAAACAGTCTCGTCTATCTGTTTTTTTTCTAAGAAAAACAACGTATTGCGGATTGCTTATTTGTGTAACAGTAATATTTTCTAATAAACACGATGCTTCCCTTATTTGTTTTCCTTTTAAATTAGTTTTCTTCTTACTCAATATTAAATATGTTTATGCAAAAACACCGAATTATTAAGACAAAAAAGTATAAGCTGACACTTTTATGTTCATAACTTTAGCGGCTGTTCAACTGTATTTGTTAAACAAAACACTATTTGCCTGTTTTAGATAAGGTAGGCAAATTCGGTCAGTAACTTGATTCGGAAAGTAAATTCCTTGACATTGGCATTTTAATTTCTAAGATATATTGAACAAGACATAAGACATTGGCGTAGCTCCCATCACGCAATTACGCACATGCGTTATAAAAATAGTAACATTCAAGGGAGGTCACCTTATGTGGTAAAAGTGATTTTCAATACCATCAGGAACTGCTCTTAAAGAACAGAATTCGCTCCCTCTGGGAGCAAATTCTTTCCTTTAAGAGAAGGTCCCATTTTGAAAAGGGACGCAATGGAAAAGAACCACTGCGTGATCAGGTAGTCTCCCTTTGCTGTACGTACCTTTTTCAGCGTTCTGGCCTCGCTCTAATAAGATATGTCTAAAAGCCTCCTATAAACTCCCATAGTGACGTATGCAACGGGGCTAACGTTAGTTACAATCCAGAAAAAAGAAACACCACAGAAACAGTGGTATTGCCTATACGCATATATACAAAAAGTTTTTGCTATGCACCTGTGCACCTATATGCACTTGTCCTATTACTGGTCTATTGCACCTCAAATGGAACACAGTTTTCTGTTTTTAAAATTTTAAGTGAATGTTGCTTCACCTTGAAAATTTGCATGCGCATTGATATAGCAAAACCCTAACTAGATTTAAATTTTGGCGGAGAATGATATCAAACTTACTGCTCTGATATCTTGTAAAAATAAATAACTTAGTTTTTGTTGGAATGAAAATACCCGTTTAGTACCGATTTTTGCACTGTCAGTGCAAATAATCTGAGTGGGATTGATATCGTAGTATTTGCTCAGCTATAAAATGTCCATTAGAGATTACAGCAGACGATTATTTTGTAATATCAAATTGCGCGGTTTACAATGCAATCCAAGCTGCTAATATAGGTCTACGGATACTGAGTTATAAAAAAAATTATGCGTTTCATGCCTACCAAGTACCATCATTTTGACTGCTTCCGACTGTCTACCTATCTGTTTGCTTTGTTCATGTGACTGTATGTGCTAGCATACAACGCATGCGCGGATCCAGGTATTTTTGCCTAGGGTGGGTCCAAGCCTGACTGTCAGAAAACCGTTCTGACGTGTGTTTTTTTAGTCCTCAACTTATTTTGCAGTTTTTACAGAGGGTGTCTAATGGTTATTTAAAGAAAACTATAATTTTCCATAGTGTCAGAGGGGGGCCAACATTTGCCAGGGGGTCCAACTTTTTCCAGGGGGGGGGGGTGGGGGTCCAAATACTAATTTCTATAGAAACCCGTATAACTTGTGATTTTCCAGGGGGTCCGGACCCCCTATCCCCCCTCTGGATCCGCACATGCAACTAGAAATACACAGACCTGAAAATATGAATAAGATCACAGATGTACGGGCACTTACATGTACTACATTTCATCTTATATTTAGCTTTTACTGCTTCTTTATATGATGGAAAAATATGCCTGTGGTGAGATCATTAGCCAGACCCATTCATGGAATAGCTAGGCAAATGGGCGATTCCAACTAAGAGGGCATTTTGGGTAGTAGACATCTATAGATGTAGCATTTCATTTGGGTCACCGTCTTTGTGACATGGTTAGATAACTGAAATATTGTTGACTATACTGATAAACAGCAACGCAAGCCAATATGCAGGACAGCCTCACTGGCGTCACTGCGTTGTGTCCTTGAGCAAGAACATTAATCCTAGCTTAGTACTGGTTCAACCCAGGAAGACCCATCCCTTTAAAACTGAAAGATTGTTGATGGCACGTAAAGAGTCAAATCAAACCAATATGCAGCTATAGTCTGCCAAAATTGACCTTAGACTTATTAATTTTCGCCAAAATCTTCGTGACATTCTTGCATTTTCGTGGAGTACTCCGACCTTGGTCACGCTTTAACAGAGAATATGAAGATAGTGTCAATTCGTTAATGCAAATTGTCTAATAGCCTAGTGGTTAGTTGACCACTTACAAATCGAGCATACTTGGATCGAAACCTAGAAGGAACTTGTTTTTTTAAATAATTGTCAAATGTTTTCTTTTTTAAGTTAATATTGTTTGTATATTTTACACCATCTTGTGATAAGCTTTTCATCTTTCATTTGTATTTAGCCGCTTTTATATTCATTATTCCCCACTCTTTCCTTGTCAGCTATAGTTTGGACCCTGTTCAGTACCAACAGAATGTCAGTTCTGATCTGGATACAGACCATTTGACACTCTGATAGTGTTCCTGTAAGAATTTTTGAGAAAAAAAAAAATTGATTAAAAGTCAGCAGATGATAACTAAAGTCTCAAAATATTCAACGTGCAAAGAGTTAATCACATGTAGGTTTATTGAAATTAATCACGGTGCTGTATTTGTTACATAAACGCATGCCAAATTCAAATAAATGTATCCAGGTGTGCACAAAATCAAGAATAAAGACAAATAAACTAGCAAATCGAAAACAAAAATGAAAAAAAAATATACTTAAATGCTACTGGACTCGAACCCACATCTTTTGAGTGCTAAACCACTCAGCTATCCACTAGGCTATCGAGGAATTGTGATTAATTTCTTTCAATTTAGTAATTGTACAACAATCTAAAGTGCACATTTTACGAAGATTCACGAAGACTGAGTAAAAGGTCATTGAATATTCATATGTCTCGGGTCAATTTTGACAAACAATACATTTAAAACCCACTGATGAATTGTTGTTAATTGTCTTATATTAGTCAAGTCAAGTCAAGTTTATTAGGTCTAAACATAGAACATGTTTTTCGCCCTTAATCAGAGGCGGTTGGTATAAGTCATTACAGACATATAAATAGAACAAAATTCAATGGATCAATAAATCAATCAATGAAGAGCGTGATATATACAGAGCATATCGCATCTAATCTAATTAGTATAAACATGGCTTTATGTTCAACTAATAGTCATTGATCCATATCGATCAAGGTACAAGAAGGGAATGTTATTTGCATTAAAACATTAAGAATGTTAAAATTCCATCCGATCACAGCATTTATGAAAACGTATACAAACTTCAAAACAAAATTTTTGATTAGGGTTTTTTGGTTAAAATATATTTTTCGAATTAAGTTTAAAATTTCCATTTTAGATTTCATGTTATTGCCAAAAACAGTGTTCCATTTGAAGGGCTATAGGCCCGTAGCATATGGTACCTTGCCTAAATATAAAGGTGGTTTGTCTGAGATTGAACTCTCTGCAATTATATTTTGAAACTTGATTACTCTCGAAAGATGAAGGTTCTCGAGTTTATTGCATTTCATGCAGGCATTTGCCTATATATAGCTAAGATTTTGAATATGCGTCAGGGGACATTAACAAATACCGATAGAGAGGTACGTTAGTAAAGAAATTGTTCAATTGTCTCTATGTGCGCCCCCTCCGACACTAGGGAGAGGCAGGACGTAGAAGCCAAAAGTTTCCATAATCCAAGGGCGCATGAATAGTTTGTAACCTTGAACTACTATCAGAGTGGGGAACAGTTCTCCTTGCCAGATCAAGAGTCTTCGGCCCAGGTCCATTGCCATGTCAGGATAACACGAAACAAAAGGATTAATAATAGACTGACCCAAGTGTCAGGAAGACGCGATTTGCCCATATACAAAGGACTAACCCAAGTGTCAGAAGGTGCAGTCACCCCAAGATAAAGACATAATTGTCTGAAGAAGCTGCAGTGGTACCATCAGAACTCGCGACGAAGCGCTCACGTGAATTAATTAGTTGAGTTGTTTGTAAATTTTACTTATATTTTTGTCTAGTTGGTGTACGACTAAAACGGGACACTCTAAGATTTGCTTCCTTTGGAAACCATCTTAGAGTTGAAACTTGTTTTAGAAAGGGATAGCCAACTAGTCAAAAATAATAACGTAGGTATTGTGCTGGCATTATTCACGTGCTTTCGATGTTTTTTGTACATAAAGTACTTAAAAGTTGTGAACTAGTTGCGTACATTATTTTTCCCTGGTGGCATTGTCAAAGCATAATAGGGGTCATCTAATAAAACTTTCCCTCTTCCGTCTTGACCGTCTCTACGACGTAACAACGTTAGAGGTCTAAACTTTGACCCGAGTCTTCATCTGCATCCAAATGTTGTGCATGCGAGCAGCGAATTTTGCGAGTCAATGCATTTGCTCAGACCTGCTTGAGATTTCATTATTCCACAACGTGATATTAATATACTTTTCGCTTACTGTAAAGGCGGCAACTTTAATATTCATATCTAGGCTATTTTAGTTGCTAAGGAAGGGAAATCAGGTTTTATTTATAATTTGGTAAAGATTTAAAGAGCTTTTTGGGCCGCACATACGTGCGTGCATTTCATGAAAATCCTAACCGTATACACACTAAACTCACATATATTAACCTTTAAAGCGCATAATCACAAAATATCCTTCTAAAATATTTGAAGTCTCATTGACAAACAGAGTGGACCCAGGTCAAACTGCTCCTAGGAGCAGTCTGATCTGGGTCCACATTTTTTGCCTCTATGCTTAAGTTAAATAGACATTTTCAGATGCAGTTATTTTGCTGGCGTTTTAAGGACTAAATAATGTGTTTTGCGTCTAAACTGAGATAATGGCGCAAGATTATACAGTTACTTTTGAATAAAACCACGCCTCATTTTCAGCTTTTAGTATGTCTAAGGTTGACCAGTCCTACCTAATTACGCATATATGAGGCGCCGCCTTTACGGTAAGCGAAAAGTCAAAGAATAAGTACCAAATTCTCAATGTACTGGTTCAGAAGGCAATTGACTAAAACGACCGCTATATTGAGCATGTTGAATGACAAGGCTACACAATGCCCACTAAAAACAGATACAATTTGACTGTTTAAGGGTCTTATATGGCATGCGAAACGCTGCAGCCTTCAATATTTGTTTTATATATTTCTATCAAAACTTGTATAATTTTAGATTTGCACAATGTATACATATCCAGAAATATACACCATAAACGAAAGTTATACGATACAAACAAACGGATATTGAATACAAATTATAGAAAATTGAATATAAACAAATCGAACAAAAAATAAATGTTCAGCTTTTAAATGCAAAACCGGAAACATAAAATAGTAAATATAAGATCAGTCCGATATACAAAAATATCGAATTTTGCAACGTATTGTATGGCATACATGTAGTAATGAATTAATTAAACAAAACTGTTGTTTTCGCAACTAAGCACACTTCGAAGTTGCCACTGAAAAACGTCATCGTGTCATTGAGTAAGGCTAAGTACTGGTTCAAAAAGTGAGTATGATCAGGAAATACCACAATCACACACTGCAGACCAACCCACAGCACCGTGAGGAAGAACCACAGAACATTTATAGTAACAATTCATCTGTAAGATAATAATAGCAAAGCAACCAGCTTCTCTTCCTCTTCAAGATGATTGCAAAACTAGAAGGGACACAAAGTAATGCATAGCAAAGCAAAAAGACAAACACAGAACTCCCACAAACAATAGGAAGTACATTAAACAATAAATCAACAACAACAGAACCACCGCCTTAGAACGGACAGCAGCCTAAGACGCCGGGGGAGGGGGGATTAAGTACATTTTACTAGCGCTACATCATCGCCTTAGATTCTGATGTCGTTAAAACATAAAATTGTTTAGCTCGCATGGAGGCTTCCTAACTAATGTAATGTATCATCACAGAGAAACAATCAAATCAAATTAACGCATTATAATGATACAAAAAAGGCGCAGGGCTCTCAGATAGTCAGAGCTGAAAAAAACTCAGGTTGAGCTACGGTGGGCCCAGCAAACGACAAGCATCAGGCACCAACCAACGGATTATAGCTCTACGACAGGCCTGTAAAGACAGGAAGACAGCAAATCTTCTAAACATGACAGAAAATTTTTTGACTGGGATGTACTGAAAACACCAAACCAAACAAACTAAAAGGCAAATGTTAATGCATTTAAAAGGCATTTTGATCGCTATTACTGCAAAGATTTATAAAATGGATCTCGACGCGAGAAAACCCGACTTTGGCTGTAGACGATCAGCGCCTTTGCTATACAAACGTTCCCCATGCAAATTTTCAATACTCTAGCAGGCTGGTTTTAGTTGTATGCAGTCGGAAACCCCGAAGACAGGTTTTCTCACACCGCGGCTGAAATATTCACCAAACTTTGCTACAAGTACAAACTATCTGCAAAATGCAGCAAAAGTGATGCACGGCGAAAATACACACCTCTACTCGCTTTGTATAAACCAAATTTCAACAACTTTTCTTTCACCTTGTTTCGACTAACCATTTTAGCAATTAGTTTTCACCATTTTTGCTATATCTTTTGGTTGTCAGCACAAACATTGTCAATATTTGAAATCTTGTAAGCAGAATACTCTTCAATTATTTTTTTTTAAATCCATATTTGAAAGGGATCTTGTTACCTGTATTTTCAAGAATTGATTATTTGCAGACTTGGAACTAGTAGATGCATAAAATATACTAAAAAATATGTGTTAAGTCGCCCATATGGTTTAAAAGGCAACAAAAAAGAAATAAAAAAAATGACACAATAGAACCAACAGTGACATGTGATCCTAGTTTATACTATAGTAATCAACTTTAAATTAAGTGACAGTCAATCAGTCTTATGGTCAACATTTGAACAATTATACTCAGCATAATACAATTCTGCTTACTTGAGTCTTTGAGTAATTCTTTCCTGATTAGATGTTGTTGTATAAAATGTAAAAAATGTATATAGAAATCGTTTTGCGGCAAATGGATAAATTTGAGTAGCATAATGAAAATTGGATTACTTAAGAATCAGGGATTATACAAGAAGTCGCTTTTTCCCTGTGTAATAGTTTTCAAGCATATTAAACGTCATGTAGGCATTAACATTGTTATCTCTGTCAACAGAATTAGTGTTGTATGGAGCTGTTTATAGATACATATGTGAAAATTTTGTGAAACTGTATTCGAATTGCTGTAGATAGATATATGAAAATCTTGTGAAACTGTATTTGTTTTGCTGTAGATAGATATGGGAAATCTTGTGAAACTGTATTTGTTTTGCTGTAGATAGATATGGGAAATCTTGTGAAAGTGCATTTGTTTTGCTGTAGATAGATATGGGAAATGTTGTGAAAGTGTTTGTCATTTCAGACAGAATTTTGATGCCACCCTCAAATGAGGTCATAATGAGACAAATTCTACTGGCAATGATAAATTGATAAAAGCCCAGCTGTCAAGTCTAAGTACAGACATGGCAGAAGGCCCGCCCGCCTATCGGTCGGGGATTGCCCGCGGAAAACGAGCATATATCCCTACCGAGCGTGGCGTGGCAGGTAGGAGATCATATACATTGTATATACATACATTTTACTCCGGATTGTATATATATGTTTTGTATTTAAAACCGAAGCTCAACATCGATTTAAATGGCAAAATTGTAATACAGAACGTAATAATGTTTGAGCTCGTTTTAAAACAGAAGCAGACAAAAATAGTAAGTGAGAATGATCAGGAAATACCACAATCACAAACCGCAGACAACCCTGTGGCACCGTGAGGAAGAGTCGCTCCACCATCACGAGACACCAGGAAGACAAAATAAGCAAAGCAACCAGCCCCCTCTTCCCCATCAAGATGATTGCAATACTAGAATGGACATAAAGTAACGTACAACAAATCATAAAACAATTACAGACTCCCACAATGGGAGTAACAATAAACAAAAAGTCAACAACAACAGAACCACCGCCTTAGAACGGACAGCAGCCTAAGCCACCGGGGGGCTTAAATGCATTTTACTGGTACCAAATCTTCGCCCTAGATTCTGCTGCTGTTGAAGTACAAGAAATGTTCAGCTCGCTGTAGAAGGCACTGTTGCAAAACTTTTATATATGTTAACCATTTTTTGTTTGCTCATTTGCTATCATTTTCTAAGTTTGACCAGACGCGTAACCTGTTTCCTTGATATCAGATAGAAACTTTGAATAAGTCACTGTGTTAAATCCTAAGTTTACATGGGTTCACCTACTCTTTCATTGGTCTGTGATCTTTAGTTTTACCAAACAAAACACTAGAGTTTCTACTATGATGTTTAAAACAAAAGAGAAATTGTAAATCAACTTGTAAACATGGATAGATAACTCGCTTTCAGTTCCTCTGATGATTGGTTTCCGATTTCACATTTTTTATACTTCAAATCGAAAATTAGACAATTTTAAGTAGAAATTCGCACGGTTTCTGGATTGGTTCTAATTCATTTTGCTGCTTTCAAGTGAAGTGGTATGCTAAAATTGCGAGAATAGTATTCCTAACGCGAAAATATGTATTCATAGGAAATAAACATGTAATTTACCATGCCATTGTACAGGAAATTAAATTGAACAATATGGCGAAAAGTTTCCGTCATATAGAACTTTTCTGTTGCGAAGGAAGCTTTTTTAGTAGCCTGGTTAGCACTCTCGATTTTGTTTTGGGTCGAGATGTCCAATTACCGCTAGAAAAGTGAAAATACGCTGTTTAGCTATACCCCATCCAAGTAATCTTGGAATTCATCTTCATGGTTTTGCATATAATACACTAAAGGAAAAAAACAACGCAATTGCATTGGTCCAAATTCATAATTGGTCGAAAGACAGGACCCAAACAACTTGTTCTTGTTTCCCGAAGCAGGAATTAGGCATTGGGAATTAGCCGCATATGTCTTTATCATATATACTTGTTATTCTTTGAGTAGCTCTCTATAAATATTGTCTACCTTCATTATCATCGCTCTCTCTCTCTCTCTCTCTCTCTCTCTCTCTCTCTCTCTCTCTCTCCTTGTCAATCGTGTGTCTGTTCGTCTGCGTTTATTTCTCTTTTTCTAAATACCTATCAATCTCTCTCTCTCTCTCTCTCTCTCTCTCTCTCTCTCTCTCTCTCTCTCTCTCTGGCTGTCCTCTATGTACTAATTGGACGTATCCAATTTATTTCATGATGCTTCCTTTGATTCAGCCGTGTCTATAAAGAAACAATCTCCTGCCGTTTGGGCGTAACTATTTTCTCACCCATCAGTTTAAAGATATGCTTTGGGTTCTAAAACTAATCGTCTCATTGATACGGTTCCTTTGTGTGACCACAACATATGTTTTGATTGAGAAATAAGAAAATAATTTTCAAATACGCACACTTAACTGTAGGCCTGCTACACATATTGTATAGGTACAACAAAGGCCAGATCAGCCCGTGCATCCGCTTGCTACGGCTGCTACATGACGGTCCGGTTGATGATTGTCAGGATGACAATATATAATGCTTGATTAAGTTTGCAACCTGTATCGTAGCACCGGCTAAGTGATGTAGCATAAAAGAGCCCTTCTGTGAGACTTACCTGTGTGTATTGCCTTATGGTTTCACAACATTAAAATGACACACACAGCTCATCGTCATCTCTGTGAGAGCTCATTGCCATCTCCGCTCGCGGAAATGGCGATAAGTACAAATGTAACAAAATCTCATATTCTGACAACATACTGGGATTTCTTGTGACATGGAACGTTTTATCTGTATTAAACATCTTTCAATCATTTCTTGCACTGTTTATCGTAGATAATGGAATAGGATATACTTAGAATGACATTACCAAGCCCATTATTGTCTAATGGAGTCTACTGTTATACTTTTTGGACATTATTTTTCTGATGGCATTGAGTAATTTTGTAATACTTTCTCTAAACTTGCATTGGTCTACACGCTACAATGCAATAATGACTGTAATAGATAAGCAAAAACAATCTAATAAGGAACAATGTTCATAGCTGTATACAGCATACAGCATGTAAATGGTTTAGTCAGACAAGGATAGGGCATTGATATTATTCGCATGCGACCACTTGTAATGCGATGTAATGACGACCATGCGCGGATCTAAACTGGGGGACAAGGGGTTCGGACCCCCCTGAAAAATCATTAAGCTATAGGGCTTCTTAGCAATTTTGGTTCGGATCCCCTGAAAAATCACAAAGCTACCAAGCCAGCATTCAATGTTTGGCCCAATGTTGGGCAATCATCGATCGGCAGCAAAACGCCATTTAAATGGCGTTTCGCTGGCACTCGTTTAGTGGTATTTGGATCCTCTCTCCCCTCATCAACTTAAAAAAAACGTTGTCAGAGTTGGCCCCCTCTGACATAACTTTCTGTATCCGCGCATGACGACAACATAAGAGCACAGTCGGTTCTTTGAGCACATTTAGAACAGTGCACTGAATGCCAACTTCAGTTCTCTGTGATGTTTCAAACAGTAAATGAGTATGACCATAAAATGTCACAATCACAGACTGCAGACTAATCAAAGGCACCGTGAGGTAACACAAAGAACACATACAGCCACAACACATTAAACGTAAAGCAACCAGGTCTCTCTTCCCTAGCAAAATGTTGGCTAAACTATAATGGACACCAAGACAAATACCACAAAACAAGGGCACTAAACAATACCACAACACACATTGAAAGCAAAAACAAATAATGTATAAACAACACATAGTCGTCGCCTTAGAACGGACAGAACCTGCGGGCTTAAATGCTAGCAATGCCACAACACACAGTGAAAGCAAAAACAAACGATGAATAAAAAACACATAATTGCCGCCTTAGAACGGACAGAGGAGCCTGGGGGCTTAAATGCAAGCAATGACCCAACACACATTGAAAGCAAAAAACCAAACAATGAATAAACTACACATACCTTTGTAATCGCCGCCTTCCTGGGGGCTTAAATGCTAGCAATTCCACAACCCACACTGAAAGCAAAACACAAACAATGAATAAACAACACATAAACACCACATAATCGCCGCCTTAGAACGGACAGAGCCTGTGGGCTTAAATGCTAGCATTACCACAACAGACATTGAAAGCAAAAACAATGAATAGACACCACATAATCGACGCCTTAGAGCGGACAGAGCCCGGGGCTGAAATGCTAGCAATACCACACAACACATTGAAAGCAAAATCACACAATGCATAAACAACACATAATGGCCATCTTAGAACGGACAGAGCATGTGGGCTTAAATTATTGAATGAATCAGCTGAAGGGAGGAGAATGACCATAGAAATTATTTCATGATCAATCTCCAAGAAAGTATGGGACTGGACCGGGATCGAACTCGCGACCCCTAGGATCTGCAGTCAGATACGCATTTGTAGTCAGTTCTAACGAGATGGTTCTGTTGGTTTGTTTTTACATTTATTCCATTGTTTGTGGGTGTTTGTGATTGGTCCTTGTTGCAATGCAGTATTTAGTGTCCTTTCTAGTTTTGCAATCATCTAGCCGAGGAAGAGAAAGCTGGTTGCGTCACTATTATTAAACTCTTGGTGTTGTATGGCTGTTAGTGTTCCGTGTCTCTTAACCCTTTACCTCATAGACGCATTTTAACGCTTTTGCAAACAGAGCAGACCCAGATCAGACAGCTCATGTAAGAGCTGCCTGATCAGGGTCTACCCTATTTGCTTATGGAAATATCATTAGATTTGATTCTACACTAGTGGGCTTGACAAGTAAAGTTTTTGTTCAATGTACAAACATGAAAGTTTGTTTATATATTTTAAGCCAAAAGAATATTTACACTTTGAACTACCGAATATATCTTTACTATTTTTAGTTTAGCCAAATTAAATATTGCAATGAGCTGCTGGTACTCGCCCTAACCTAATTCACGAAAAACAACTTAGGTAAATTAATCTTCTTTCGAGTTGTCTGTGCTTTCAATAAAATCACAAAATCAGCAATTCCTAACAAAATCCAAAGTAAACCTAGGATTTGAACACGTTATTTTAAGGGCCATCAATTTCACATCAAAAATACTGCAAGACATTTTGTCTCTGGCGTATAGTTTGTTTTAGCAGCATCTTACAGTTTGTGCATTTTGAAATTATCTCCCTTTGAATTATAACAATAGTAAATTTCAGTTCCTGCTAAAAGCTTTATCTCAGATGGCAGTTAGATTTTTAGCAGCGATTTGTTGGGACTTCTGCCCTGAGTATGAGACGAGATAATCTGATAAAAATTCCCATCGGTTTGGAAGAAAAACGGCAAACAATTTCTTATGGGAAATTCCATTGAAAGCATTGTAAAGTTCACAAAAAGGGGTATGTACGTAAAAATACAACTCTAATTTGTGTTACTCGAAAGGTGATCCAGGCTGATTTTAACTTTAAACAACAATTCAATAGCCTGTCTTTTAGATTGGTTCTTTAAAATTAAAAAGTGTCCAATTGCAAAGCTACAGCAACACATCAAAAGTAATGCGTTTCGGAAAAGTTTATTTTGCCCCCTTGCTTCTTTCATTAGAGCATTGTGATTGCATTTATGTCAGCAAAAACATGAAATTTAAAAGGTCATATGCATAATTGATTGAATTTTAATATGAATTAAACACATTTAAAATACCACTCACCAACACCCAGAAAAGGTATATATAATAACAGTGTAAAGTTTCTTTTGGTCTTAGGTATATAATTATTCATATTGGGTGGAATTTTGCATGATAAGTCATGAAGGAAATGGTTAAAGCCTCCTCGCGGTGCCGTGGTTTAGTCTATGGCTTTGGGTGTGACATTTTATGGTCATGACATTTACTTTTTAACCCTTAGTATACTTATGGATTCTTCATTCTGCTTTGATACAATAAACCTGGGATAGTCCATTGTGCATATCTAGGGATGTCAGGTTATTATTTTAAAAAAATGCATTATTTTGTCTGAAGAACTTTTTTACCTTTACAAAATGTGTAGACCCGGATGAAATGCAGCATTATGCTGCATTTCATCTTTGTCTTCACTGTTTGCAAAAGTACTCGTTTAGGGGTTTCCTGAATACAAGGGGGTTAATAATGCGAATGATAAGTTAGATAATTTTATTTATTTCAGTGTGACATTGGCAATGCCATCAACATTATGTATGAGTTATTATATACTAAACCAACGAAGCACATGATCTTGGGACCCGGATGTTCAGAGGTTTTAGAGGTAGCGGCTCAAGTGACACCGGCATGGAACATAACTCATGTGAGTACAGACCTTAGACTAAACAAGGCTGGCGAAATTGATCAAGAATCCAATAAAGTTACAGCGTACCAAGTAAACCACTATCGGCCCGTCAGCAAAACGCCATTCAAATGGCGTTTTGCTGATGGGCCGATAGTAGCCCGAGGTTGTATGCTGGCTGGGTAATGTGTTAGCCCATAAAACGCCACCTAAAATTTGCAGCAGACGACAATTTCAATTGTTGCTGCTTTTTCAAAAATAACAAATAAGTCATAATATTTCATGAGAATTGTCTGCTGGCAGACAATTCTCATGTAATATCATACCTTATTTTTTCTGAAAATGAAAAAAAAATGATGCCTACTTTGCCGTTTGCTGCAGTCGTGATTGGCGCTTTAAGGGTTAGGTGGCAAAAAGATTTACAATACAAGAATGGTACACTACAATGAAGCATCTTTTTCTCAATCGCATATATATCCATTTCCCCCGTTTTACAAAAGTAAAAATATATATTAAAATATTCAGCTAACAAGAATGGGCATGCTGGGTGATTTCAGTAAAACAAACTATGAACATGTTTTGACTACTTCTGGTTTGGTTACATGTATCAACAGTTAAACTCCAAAGAATTCGTATCTAGGTGGGTATATTCATGAAATTTGGCCGCCTTTTGTGGGGAGAGCATATACTTTATATTAAAGCTAAGATGACGTCATTCTTCATTATTCGTTGATTGACAGGTGTTATGGCGTGTTTGATTAACAGATGCGAATCATAGTCCGATTTAATGAATATGACCAAGGTTATAAATTTCGGTACCAGGTTGATACGAGATGGTTTTGCTTCTTGGACTCCCTTATTGGAAACATGCTGTTTTGTAGTATGTCAGTTTAAAAGAATATAGTGCAAACATGTAATTATTATTCATTGAAACAAACCGGCAAGGATGATATTTTGAAAATGAGGCAGGCTGAAACTCTTCTGCAACGAGGCATATCAGAACCTATATTTTATGGTGATTTAGTCTATAAATTCAAACGAATTGTTGGAAAACCTAATTTTAGTGATCAATTCAAAAAGATAGTTAAACGTTATATAAGGGTTGGATATAACTTGGATATCATGCGACAATCTGCATGCCTAGTTGTAAACCCAATCACGGTTTATAGCTATGGTTTCCTCTTTAATTGCACGACGGTGGGTCGGACCTCAGACTCTATGACGGCTCTGACGTAAAGCTTTAATTGGTGGGTTGGTGCCTGATGCTTATCTGTAGCTGGACCCACCGTGGCTCAACTTGAGGTTTTCTTTAGCTCTGACTATCTGTGAGTCATGAGCCCTTTTCTTTGTTTCATCATGGTGTAGTAATTTGATTAGAGTGTTTTTCCATGATGATACATTGCATTAGTTAGATGGCCTCCATGCGAGCTGAACATTTTTTGTACTTCAACAACAGCAGAATCTAGGGCGAAGATTTAGTACCAGTAAAATGCATTTAAGCCCCCCGTGGCTTAGGCTGCTGTCCGTTCTAAGGCGGTGGTTCTGTTGTTGTTGACTTTCTGTTTATTGTTACTCCCATTGTGGGAGTCTGTAATTGTTCTATGTTTTGTTGTACGTTACTTTATGTCCATTTTAGTATTGCAATCATCTTGATGGGGAAGAGAGAGCTGATTGCTTTGCTTAATTTGTCTTCCTGGTGTCTCGTGATGGTTGAGCGGCTCTTCCTCACGGTGCCACGGGGTTGTCTGCAGTTTGTGATTGTGGTATTTCCTGATCATACTCATTTACTATTTTTGGTAAATTTTGTATGTATAGTTTTTGAACAAGGTGTCAAAATGTTAACATTATCGACTATGGAAACACTATATAATAGTGCATTCAGATGGATTGACATGGAACAGAAACATGAATTCATGAAAACTTTGCATTTTTAGTAATTTTACATATTTTTGTCGTTTATGGATCATAAAAAATCTTTCGAAAATACATGTATCATTCTGAAATGCGATCAGATTAACATTTAACGTCATGATTAGGACCGACATTTCTAATGCGCCCTTGGTTTATGCAATGTATGTTTATGACATTTGTTCGCCTATATTTCGCCTCGTATCTTCCAGATAACATACGGCGGGGCGTCTCCACTCTTGTCGGACAGAGAAAGATATCCACGGATGTTCAAGCTGGAGGCACCAGACTCAAGATTCAACTTGGCTAGAATTGAACTTGCTCGTCAATTTAACTGGAAGAAGGTGGCCACATTAAATGTAGCACTTGACTATTTTTCAGCGGTAAGTCCCATTTCTTATCCTGATAATGAGTTCTAATTTCAGGGATGACTGTATTCGAAATTTTCATTTGGTGAGGTATATTGCCGGCTACCATACCGTTAGAAATTTAATTTTACGGCGACGCGCAAGCGGAGCTGTAAAACGGATTTTCTTACCGCATATACGACGATATACCTCACCAAAAAGAATCTTTTGAATATACATTTGCAGTTTTGTCTCAAATAGGAGCGTTGGAAGCCGCATAAAGCCGCATGGCATTCAACTGAAATGGTTTGTGGTCACCTTCAGGCTGGGAAAGGGCTGACCTCTTGGCTCTCGTTTGTGGTGTCTAATTGTGAGTTTGTCACTTTCCCATTGGTATCCTGGGTCAGGTGTGGTACTTGGTTGTAACGAGTCATGATCTTTGTCCTCTTTTTCACTTTAATTAATGACGTCAAGCTATTAACGACAGTATAACGCAAGTTGTACTGTCGCAATGTTTTGACGTTATCCAATCAGACGTCGCGTTACAAAAGCCAATCTTTATCAGCCGCATGGATTCTCCCTTCTTGTTTGATAAATGAGCCGGCACATGAGATTTCCAACAATGTGGTATGTGCGACCAACAAAGACTCAGACCAACCAGCGCATATGCGCAGTCTGATCAGAGCCCCTGCTAGTCGCTAGAATATTCTATGAATATGAAGCTATTGACTGAACATTATTTGGAGTTTCTAAGCTTAAAGAGAACTGCACAGACTCATCTGAATCTACACTTGTCAAAATGTCACATTTTTCACATGTCGCTGCTCAAATACACTCTTGAAATGGTTAATTGAATGTAGATCTATTAAGGAGCCACAGGTTATAATTTCCAAATATAATTATATTTGTTTCTCTGAAGATTAAACAGTACAGACCCTGATGAATAGAAAAAACTTGATATCATGTTTAACAGGCAAGGCTTTGAGAACGCTTGTTGACATCGCGAGGCTTGCCGCGAGGTTTGCCGAGCGATTCAAAATGCGATCTCAAAGCCGAGCCTCGTAAACTTGATATGAAAAGATGAAAACTGGTATTCTCTTTATCAGTTTACAAGCTGATTCACTCTTCGAACTAGTGATTGTGACATTATTATTCATTTTCGTGTCGATTCACTGCCATTGACGACGTCATTCAAAACGTGCAACGTCATGATGACCTAATAAAGACACATGCCGTGAGATAGACAACGTTTATCAGGCCAACGTGTAACAATGAAAAAATATGAGCGGTAATTGATAAAATGCTCGACAGGCTTCAACAACAGAAACTTATTTTTAACCGCTAAGTTATAATAACAAGGTTATAGATATCATAAAATTCGAAAAAAACATTTTCTAAATTCTACCATAGAAACAAAGTTAATTGCTAAATACAACATTGGGTTAAAAACTCTTCTGCATCAAGGCATTTCAGAACCTATATTTAATGGTGATTAAGTTTATAAATTCAAACGAATTATTGGAGAACCTAATTTTAGTGATCAATTCAAAAAGATGATCAAACGTTATATAAAGGTTGGCTATAACTTGGATGACATGCGACAGTCTGCATGCCTGGTTTTAAACCCAATCACAGTTTATAGCTATGGTTTCCTCTTTAATTGCACGACGGTGGGTCAGGCCTCAGACTCTATGACGGCTCTGACGTAAAGCTTTAATCAGTGGGTTGGTGTCTGATGCTTATTTATAGCTGGACCCACCGTGGCTCAACTTGAGGTTTTCTTAATCTAGGGCGAAGATTTGGTACCAGTAAAATGCAGTTAAGCCTCCCGTTGGCTTAGGCTGCTGTCCGTTCTAAGGCGGTGGGTCTCTTGTTGTTAACTTTTTGTTTATTGTTACTCCTATAGTGGGAGTCTGTACTCCCAGTGTGGGAGTCTGTAATTGTTCTTTGTTTTGTTGTACACTACTTTATGTCCACTATAGCTTTGCAATCATCTTGATGGGGACGTGAACTGGTTTCTTTGCTTTGTTTGTCTTCCTGGTGTCTCGTGAAGGTTGTGTGGCTCTTCCTCGCGGTGCCATGGGTTTGTCTGCGGTTTGTGATTTTTGTATTTCCTGATCATACTCACTTACTATTTTTCATAGTTTGTACATGTCCCGCGGATGCAAACATTTAAATATGCAAAAGGTAATTTAAATTTAATTTTAACAGGGGATACATAATTATACGATTCTGTTTATCTATTCAGTTTGAGTTGTTATAAACTTTTTCAGCCTAATACATTTTTTCCACCAATCGGATATCTCTTTTTTGTTTTTTCAAGGACAAACATCTGGAACTTGTTTTGTTCATTTAACTGCTTTCAGTGTGTGTGCTAGGTTACTGACATTCATTTTTTGCACGATATTTAAGTAACCAGATACATTAGTCCAGCAGAATTTGGGCGAATTTAAGGAGGACCTGGAACTTGATTTTAAACTTTTTTTCTTTGTTGATTCTGGTAGTGCATATATTGTCCTTGAAAAATCCGAGTGATGCAACTCTGGCATCATTGAGCATTTCAATATATCCAAGATGGCGTCCAAGATGGAGGCCAATTATTAGTGAAAACATTGTGTGATACAGAAAAATGTCTCAAACCAATTTTTTTCCTTAAATTAATAGCTATGAAAATGGAATCTAGTTGGAGACACTTAGTTTCTAACAAAAATATAAAAAATAAAATAAGAATGCAGACAAAATGGCCGCCAAAATGGCAGTTTATTACAAAAATATAGGAAAATTTTCCCTGAGACTGGCAAACTCCAGAAAATTGCATTCAAATGCTGCTTTTACTGATTCTTGAGTTACAGACATCATCATTGTAACATCCCAGTGATGCAGCTGATGCATCACTCAGAATTTGAATATTCAAGATGGCGTCCGGGCTGGTAGCTGATAAGTTTTACAAACCAGTAGGAGCCGCACCTTACCTGTAGGCATGTATGGTGGATTTGTAACATACCAGATTTCTTGCCTGGTGGAGAAGCACTTAACAAACACATGTATCTGGATAAATGAACCCAGCATGCATGTCTGATAGAGTTGCACTGTACAAGCAGGCATATCTGAGAGTGGATCAGCAGACATGTCGAGTGTCATGGCACCTCTGTAAGAGTAGCACCAGACTTGTAGCCATCCCTCTTCCCTCTGCACCCAACTAGTCAAAATGTCGGTTGAAGTGCAAAACGGGCCAGCAAGCATGGCCTAAAGTGAGGTACCACGCCAACAGGCATGGCCTATAGTGAGGCACTATACCAGAAGGCATGACCTACAGTTAGGCACCTCCCCAGCAGGCATGGCCTATAGTGAGGCAAAACACCAACAGGCAAGGCTGATAGTAAGGTACCAAACCAAAAGGCATGACCTATAATGAAGCAGCACGCCATCAGGCACGGCTGATAGGGAGACACCATACCAGCAGGCACGGCTGATAGTGAGACACCATACCAGCAGGTATAGCAGATAGAGAAGCACACCGCCAGCAGACATGCAATATTGAGTGACAAAAGGTCAGCAGGCATGCTGATAGAGTGGCCACAGTCCAGCATGCATCCACCTTGCAGCAGCACTCAACCAGCAGGCATGTTTGAACAGCAGCGGTGTTGATGACAGTAACACTAGGCAAGCAGACATATATGTTGCAGCTGCAGCGACATAGCAACTCTCTACCTGGCATGTGTGTTGTATTGACAATGTAGCAGTCTTGGCTGACAAAGTTTCACATTGTTAGTTGACATGTCTGATGGAGGGGCATCGGTCAAGTAGCTTTTCCCCTTTGATTTCCGATGTACCAGGAGGCATGTTTGATTGAATACTACTAAGTCCACAGGCATATCTGTTGAAGTTTCACTGAACAGCGGCCACGTAATGCCACCAGCTCATCATATCCGACATCCTCAACGTCACGCGCGTTTAATAATGTGGTAATAAACCAGCACACATGCCGTTTAACGAGACTCTAGGCCAACAGTCATGCGTGTTAGTTACATCGCACCAGCAAAAGTGTATGTTATAATTGCACCCAACTAACAGGAATGCTGGGTACTGTTGCACTGGATCAGCGGGCATGTCTGTTCAAGTTACATTCGGTCAGTGTGCATGTCTGTTCTACTTTCTCCCAACCAGCAGCCCAGGCATCATTGCCAAAGGGTCAGTAGACATATTTACCATTGCGCATGTTTGATTATGTGGCACTTGACCAGCATACATATCTGAAACCAAACAGTTATGTCTGTAACAGCTTCACGTGACCAACAGGCATGTTGCAGTACCCATGTTTTAAACGTTGCTTTGAACCAGCATACATGTTTGTTGCAGTTGCACCCGACCACCTGGCACGTTGGTTACAATTAAACTCGACCAGCATGCATGTCTGTTAGAGTTGCATAAACCAAAAGATATGTTTGAATCAGTTGCAACTGACTAACAAACACAACTGTAGTTGTGTGGCTGAACTTACAGGTATATATGTTACACTTGCCTCAGATGCGCAGATATGTTCCTATGCTCGCACCCAACTAATGGGCTGGTAAGAACAATTGTACCAGACCGTCATGCATGTATTTTACGGTTGCACCTGACTAGCAGCCATGTCTTTATAAGACGCATTCTATCAGCATGCATGTCTGTGACAGTTTCATCTTATCAGCATCCATGTATATTACATTTGCACCTGACCATCAGCCATGTCTGTAGCAATAATTGCATCCTGCCATTCCCATAGCTGTAACAATTCCATCTAACCAGCAGTCATGGCATTCTGTATACTTGTGCCAACAAGCATGCATGTCTGATACACTTGCACCGGACCGGCATACATATCTGTTATAGCAATATCCAACCATCTGTGCTGTCTGTTGCACTTGCAGAAAAGTAGTAATGGCTGTTACAATTGCACTGGGCAAGCAGGTCCGTACCAGCCAGCAGTCAAGATGGTAACGAACATCTGCAGCATCCAGATACCTTACTCAGGGGTTATTTTTTGTGTTGATGAACTACACTCCATAATATTATTTTTTTTTAAATTTTAGCCATCCATCCAGCTGACTTTTTTCTGCACTTTGATTCAAAAAAGGTTTGCACTTTGATCAAATACTCTGTCACAAAGTTTTCAGTGATATCGTCCGTTCAGTATACCCTGGCATTTATCACTTCACTTTTTTGAAGGAATGTTTTCCTAAAGAAGGATTTTTTATGAGAACAATATGATATTATGGTATTATCAGATCCGGCAAAATTGGTCTGGAAAGTGCATGGTGTGCATGGATTGATGGATGCGATTCACAGAACAAGATAAAACATTACCATTACTCAAAATAAGTGTGTATCATAGCAAAAAGCATGTGATTCTCCACCCTTTCATTGCTGTCATCTTGAACGTCATCCTAAATATTTTACAACGCTGTAAAACAAAACCATGCCAGTCAAATTCTCTAAATACAACCGAAAACTATCAGAAGTAGTTACTAACCTCGAATTTGATTTCAGGTTGAATTTTGCTTTAAATGGCGGCCATCTTGGACACCATCTTCACTATTTCAACCTGTGAATGCTTCATTTTAATCGTTTGTATTATTAGGCTTCTAAACATCGATAAAAAGTCTAATTAAAATGCTTTATATCAGGGTTAATAGTGTGTTAGGTCTTAGGAACCTAACTGACGGCCATCTTGGACGCCATCTTAAAATTTCAAAGTTCTGAATCAAAATCATGATATAATTTGATCATTTGTATCATTTAGCCTCTAAACATCCATAAAAAATGTCAAAATTAAAGTGTTTTATCGAGTATGTCGGTCATATAGGTCTTAGAAGCCTAAGTGACGGCCATCTTGGACGCCATCTTTAATATTTCAACTTTCTGAATCAAAACAATGTTCTTATTTAATTGGTTGCAACATTTGGCCTCTGAAACATTCATAAAAAGTAAAAATTAAAATGCTTTTGATCGAGTATGTTGGTCATATTGGTCTTAGGAGCTTAACTGACGGCCATCTTGGACGCCATTTTGAATATTTCAAAACGCTCAATGATTCCAGAGTGGCATCAGTTGGATTCATCAATTACAATGCCTCAACAACAAGAATCAACAAAGAAAAAAACTTTAAAATCAAGTTCCAGGTCATTCTGGTTTTCTACCGGACTACATGTAGTGATTACGCCAGAGCACAACGACCCGACAAAGTGCAATGGGCGTCTAACGACCTGGGAATCAGCCAAGTTTAAACAGGGTATTTCCTGTCCAAGTGAAGAGAATCTGAGCCCTTAGATGCACACTTAATGCATAGTAAAGAATTTGATATGCCTCGGTTGATGTATGTACCCAGACAAAGCAGATTCTTCGCTAAATGTAAATGTCATGCTGTTGGTTTTGTCACGGGTTGGCTAAGTGAAATTCGATCGAAGTGGATTACTGAAAACACTTTTCAAACCTTCAATTCTTAACTAATTGCGACGTTTCTTATTTCTGCTGGAGCCTAAAGCTTGTCTCAGCCATCTCAATCGACATTGAGCCAGGATACAGTGCATTTTTGATGTTCTAATAATTTCGAACACTAGGTGCCTGCCAAAAAGCATAGACAAACAGCGAAGACCCAGATCAGACTGCTTCTGAAGAAGCAGTCTGATCAGGGTCTTCCCAGTGTGCTATTCTGAAAAGTTTGTTGTTATTCCCAACCCTTATTTGAGAAGAGCAAGAGCAAACTGTTCGAAAATTTAGTTACTTTTTTAGTATAACAGAAAGTAAAACATGATTTATTACCCAACCGTCTTTATACGGATTTGCTATTTCATGAGTCACTGAACTATTCCACCGGTCAATAAATTTGACCATTGACTGGCACTATACCATGGCCTGGTTACCCGCTTCCCTGTAAAAACACACAGGGTGCTTATCCGTTATGTGTGACACCGATGCGCGTACGCTTCGTTTATGAAAGGAGACGTTATGCTACAGTGGTGAAAATCAGTTAGAAAGAGCGGAACATTTTGAGACCAAAATTGAGCAGATTTGGTGAATTTTTCTGTTCTGCAACAAAACCGCATCGTCTACAGCAACTCCATGCAAGAAACGCTACTAAGTATTTAATCAAATGGGTTGGGTAATAAAACAGTTATTTCATGCCTCGGCCTCGTGCAATAGTACATCAGGTCGTCCACGGCACCTCGGGGTAATAGTTTTGACTATACTGCAAACAGGCCTGAGATGCATAATGCAATTTAAAATTGCAGTAGATGACAATTATTATTCGCGGGGACAATGGCTTAGTTGGTACAGCGATATACTGGGGATCGAAAGGTTGCAACCGTGTCTTGTGTCCTTGAGCAGCACACTTTATCTGCTGCTTATTACTGATTCAACCCAGGAAGACAGAAAACCGTCCCGACATGACTAAAAAGTTTGACTTGGACGTTGAGCATCAACACAAACAAAGAAACCAATATTATTTTGAGCCATCATCTATATGTACCGTCTAACTACCGCCCGCTTGTTTGTACTTGTTAAATTTGCATTGAAAACGCGTTGGAACGCGTGTAATACGCACTGTATTTACAACGCGAATTCCAAATACCCAATCCCCGCTCGTTATTATCGTTGAACTGCAGTGTAACGCATTAATCGATTCAGCTGATTCATCAACGAGAATCAACGTATAGCATCGCGTATCAACGCAGTTCCACATTGAAATGCATTGCTGCATAGTCATTCAATATAGGAATGATTAAAACGTTTAAAAGGATTTAATAACAAAATTTAGAAATAATATTGTTTTACCCACGATGATATAGCAATTTATCAAATTTTAGACTAGATTTAGCTTAAGGGCAATTTCGGGTTTTTCATGACAGGAAACCTGAAAATTCTTTGGGTCCCATCTTTCCGACCGTTTATAAATTCGTATCAATACAGTTTTCAGATTCGCTTATGTCAGATGGATGTTTTCGCATTTTCTGGACAAAATAAAGTAACTAAATGTGTCCGAAATATCTATTGACCCGTTATTATAAATGATTGTCTCAGTACGAAATCAAACAATATACAAAATTTCCAAGTTTATACCCTGTATGCGAATACGAATATGACCGGTACTTGGATTGTGCGTCCAACATATATGGTTAATTTGGACCGCGCACGATCTGACCTCGTGGCCTAGTGGTTAGCGCGTCGGACTTTGGAACCGACGGACCAGGGTCGATTCCTGGGTGGGCACCTATTATACATTATTTTTTTTCTTCTTTATGATACTGAATTACTTCCTACAAGTAATATGAATTTATATAAATGACTAAAAGTACACCCCATAACGTTTTATATTGAATTATCCTCAAAATCTGTGGGGGTGGGCTCTCCTGAAAGAAAATTAGTTTGGTGACCCCCGTTTTTTATTCTTTTTTCTAAACAGTAAAATAATAGTCTATGAAATATACACAACTTTAAGATTTTTAATGTCAGATTTTTATATATATAATTTACTCTACAAATCGTGTTCCTATTTTGAGGGAATTACCAAAATATATCATTCAGTATCTTTCACAGATACGGCTTGAGAAAACAAATACATTTTCACATTTTCTAAAAAGCTTGATGTGGTGAATAATAATTCAAATGAAAACAAAGAAGCTCGATGGCGATTACAAATATTTTAGCTTAATATTATGGACTTGGGGTTTTCTCAGAAAATTTGTAAAATGCTGAAAACTTCCATGTGAGATTATGAAAATTTGAGCGTGGTGACATATCCTTTTCATTTCATAAATTGACAGTCCATACATAAAATAGGCTGTATGCAAATAATTATCTATCTATCTATCTATCTATCTATCTATTTATCTATCTATCTATCTATTTATCTATCTATCTATCTATCTATCTATCTATCTATCTATCTATCTATCTATCTATCTATCTATCTATCTATCTATCTATCTATCTATCTATCTATCTATCTATCTATCTATCTATCTATCTATCTATCTATCTATCTATCTACCTACCTATCTATCTATCTATCTATCTATCTATCTATCTATCTATCTATCATATCTATCTATCTATCTATCATATCTATCTATCTATCATATCTATCATATCTATCTATCTATCTATCTATCTATCTATCTATCTATCTATCTATCTATCTATCCTTTACAGACAACACATTTCAATATCGATTTTTTCGAAAAGACAATGTGATTGGTTAACGCACTAACGCTTCCCATCTAATATGACAGTTCATGAATCTTGCCTTGCGTTGATACGCATTGATTCGCGTTTTTAACGCAATTTCAATCGTACGTGCGCACAACCTATTGGAAATGCGCACGAAACGCGAAATCGCCGTAAAAATACGCGAGTGTTAGTGATCTAATGCATGTGAGCACCGATGACACAGACGAGCCTTCATATTTGCATTGTCTCGCCCAAGAATGAGTTTGTGATGATAATTTTGAGAATTTGGTGCGATAGATATTCTAAAATTTTGAAGTTCAACACAAGTTGCCCAGCGATAAAGGCCCAGATAAACAGCACAGGCCCAGATCAGACTGCTTCTGAAGAATCGATTTGATCAGGGTCTTCCCTGTTTGCTATTCTGACAATACCATACATAATCGTGTCGACAGCCAGTGAAGATTCATGACAAGTGAATAGTCTTCCAAGAACCATCAATGCTAGCTCATAACAAACGCTGCAATACAGGTGCGGATCCAGAAATTTAAGCCAGGGTCCAAAAATTTAGTTGTTTTTTATCTATTGGGGAGAGGGGTCCGTACCAATACTCTAAGCGGGCCACCATCGGCCCACCAGCGATTGAAATGGCGTTTCGCTGGTGGACCGATTAAGCGTGCCCCCACTCTGGTTCCTCGCATGCAATATACGATTGTTCAAGCCAAAGACTCACTAGATAGACCCCCTCTCATTTTTTCTTGCTACAATGGCTCGGCCCAGCGTCTACCCACTGTTTAACGTCAAATATACCAGGCAGTATCAGGAGTAACTCTAATACCATACTTGAAATTTAAGAATACCCCCAGAAACATTCCCATTCCCTTGCTTCATAACAGTTGTGATGTGTATTGGAGTAAATTACACCAGTGAACACACTTACCACTACGAGACAAAAAAGCTGAAGGCTTTTATTTTATTATGTAAGTACTTGGTAGTTCTATTGTTTTCATTTAGATTGCAGTTGATAAAACACCATCTACTGACTTTGAAAATGGCCTCAAAATAGTACAGCTTGGAAGTGACCCCTCTCCCCCTTAAGACAAGAACAGTTTAGAAGTGACCCCACTACCCCCCTCCCCCACTCCTACCCCTACCACCTCCAAAAATTAGTACAATTTAGAAAAATGACCTCTAACTCCCTTATAAAATAATAATAATTATAATAATAATGATAATAATTATAATTATAATCATAAAAATCTCCATACCCCAAGAATATTCTTTTTTTGTTCTGATAAACCCAAAAGAATCGAAATTTCAAATTTTTGAGTCCCCAAAAATCGACCAAGCCGATGTATACGCGTACATGTCGACTACCCCCTTGGGAAAAGACGCGCGTGCATGCTTAAAGACTGACTTTATACATACATGTAATACTATATAATAGCTATCTTCGCAATATATTGCCTCTTCCCCTTGAATGATAGGTATAATGCGTTTACATCCATCTCCTACATTAACGCGTCATACATTATTCATATACACCATCTTCATACTTAGCACTGACTCTTTTCTGTCAAAGTTGATTCGAAGCGTAAGAAAATTACCTTAAAGAAACATAATCTTGTTTGTTTTGAATGCTTAACGTCACGGTCAACAAATTTTCAGTCATATCGGACGATATACTGTCTTCCTTGAATCAGTGGATCGATTTTCTTGCTCAGGGACACTACACAGTTACACCGCCGGCGATGAGTCTCGAACTACATGTAGCAACCATTCGATCCCAAGTCTAGCAATCTACCGATTAAGTCAATGCACTCCGCAACATATTCATTTCATGCCTAATGCTATCCGTTTGACGATGATGCGCTAATTGATATGCAAGTGCAACGCACATCTTATGATTTTAACCGATAAATTTTGAATTTTTTATTCCTTATACTTCAAAATGCCAGTGCATGGGACTTTGGTATTTTAAACAGTGGGCGACCATAGATGGCTCTGACGGGAATGCGCAACCTCACATTCTCGTCAGAACTGTCTCTACTCGCACACGAGAGAAAGGTTTATGAACTAAGGATGAGGTTGGCGCGCCGTGAAACCGGCTTCAGCCATCCAGTTACCGTTGCAAGGCGGTGCTTCTTTTGTGGATCATTTATGTTATATCTGTCTTGTTTTTGTTATGCTTTCGTGCGCGTCTGTTTACATGTATTGATGCTTTGTGGCCACCTGGTGGGAAAGGGCTGACCTCTTGGCTTTTGTTTGTGATGTCTAATTGTGAAGTTGTCACTCTCCCATTGGTATCCTGGGTCAGGTGTGGTGCTTGATTGTATCGATTTCTGACATTTGCCCTTTTCTTACTTTGAGCTAAATGACATTATATATGGTTCATTTTATATGAAATGATTTATCATTAGTAGTAATGCATATGTATGCTTAGCCGTATAAACAATATATAGATAGAGGATCTTACACGAGTGATCATTTCATATGCAATTTATTAAACGAACCTTGAAATGATCACGAGTGTAAAGCTCTCGGGCTGATAAGGGGGTCTCAGGTTGATACTTCGGGCAATAACCAAAACGCCGTGAGATAATCTCTAATTATTATATAATCTATAAATAAACATCTTCTGATTGGCCCAGATGCATTTCCACTTGAGTCAATATAATACAATTTTTGACTTACGTCGAGGTGGACATGGAGTGTTATTACACAGTAAACGTCATATTGACCGACGCGGAGCGGAGGTCAATATGATTAATTTACTGTTCAATAGCACTCTATGTCTACCGAAACATAAGTCAGCAATTCTTTATTATAGAAAAAATGTATGTTATGCATTTTCTGTCATTTTATTATACCATTAAAACCATTGACGTTACGGGTGGATCATGCAAAATTACTTGACGTTCTGACGCCACTTCCCGGAAGCATTCAATATTACCCCGTGCCGTTTACTTTGCAACGTCCCGCCCGGCAAAGCATGCAAAATGTAGTTATATTGACTCGAGTGGATATGCAACTGGGCCAATCAGAAGATGTGTACTTATAGATTATATAATAAATGAGGTAGGAAAGAATCTATTCTATGTTTTTTTTTAATTTCAATTTATGATTTCACTCTATATATGTCAAGATAATTTAGCCCCGCTTCGTTCTGTTCCTACAGGTGACAGACAACTTAGTACACGACGTAAAGGATACAGATATTTCAATAATTTCTCAAGAGATATTTGACCGGGACCCACTTACAAGAATACAGAATCTTAAGGTAAGCATCTTCCAGCCTTTAAAGTAAAACCTGTCTTAAGCGGTCACTCAAAAAGAAGACCAAAATTTGGTTTTCAAGACCGATTCTCGCTTAATGGCAAATGCAGTTCAAAAGTATTGCAGAATGCTCCAAGGGGAGCATTCTGCAATACCTTTGATCTTCATTAATCTAACATTTATCATTTAGATCGTTTTTTGTCTATTTTTGAGTGGCCGCTTAAGACAGGTTTATCTGTATATAGTAATGGACCTCGCCTGGAGAAAACCTGCCTTTAGGGTTTTTACCAAGTCATTCGGGAAAGTCCGCCACAATTCGAGAATTGAATCATGGCTCGGGTGTATGTAAGGAGCATTGTACCAAAAAGCTCCGCTTTGTTAGCCGGAACTGGCGTATGGAAAATTAGGTCTGTAGCATGTGTGTTCAGCTCTTTTAAAATCAATTATTCTGATTATCTGAAAAGTTTAATCAGTAGAATAAATGAAGGGTTATTTTATTGAAAAAAAAAAAAACAATAAACTTAACTTAAGCTGTTTGTTTTGCTGCAATTACGCTTGTTATTGTTTTGACATGGTACTTGTGGCATTAGCGTCACGTTATATAACATCAGCGTCACGTTATCATCCGCGGTATCAAAGAAGATGTACATCCAGATGTACCTCGATGTACATACGTGGTCTGATTCCACGGAATTCGCGGAATTGGCCGAGGCAGTTCGGATTGTGACCAAGTAGGACTCAATCCAATCTACTAAGACAAGCTAGAATATCGAAATTTTGCATATAGCAAGTGGAGTTACGATACATTCTCTCAAGTTCAATCAGCTATCAAATTTAGCACTTGCTTACTTGCTAATTGCTATTAGGTTTTCCCGAAAGGCAAGCTGAAATTACTATCGCTTGCTATCTTTAGCAAGTGAATACAAGTTGTTCTCACATCAACTAATGTTCCACTTATTTCCAAAGTATGCATAAACTTGAAACAAAAAACAGTAGTGCTCCTGATCAGTAAGCTTCTGAAGAAGCTGGCTGATCTGGCTCTACACTGTTTGCAAGGTAACCAAAATGTGATTTCAGAAAGGCAGTAATATCTAAATATTTTTTGCCACACATCTTGTCAAATATATAATTATTACTATTTCTAATTAGCGATATATAGAGTGAATGTATAAGTCAGTTCCATGATTATAAACTTTAGCGAGTAAGAAAAATATCACTTGCTATTTTTGCAAGCGGTTAAAATTCTAAAATTTGATCCCTGTTAATAACAAAGGCGCTGATCAGACTGTGCGGATGCACATGCTGGTATGTGCCTTTGTTGCATGTTTTCTCGTGCGGTGGCCCATATATCAGGGGCTAATCTTTCATTCACTTAACATTTGGGTCAGCCTACGAGACGATGGCTATCATTGCACACGACATGCGCAAAACATACTTTAAACGTTAATGTTGACCTTTATCTATATCTAAACTATGGCTTTCGCCTTCATGGACTTTCATACTACTTTCTCTTTAAATGACCCATTTCGTTTTATATATGTTACTATTTTACCTTTTTCACCTAATGCAAAATGCTCTCCAAATTTGTTTGCAGCAACGCTTTAAAGATATAATATAGATTTATATAATTAATATATTTTATCTCTTTTTTCAAATAGCGAAAACAACATGTATATAATTTATTACATGTACCCCATTTGTTTGTTCTCTTCAAACTTATATATCATATATTTATTTCAGAGAAAAGATGCAAGAATAATACTCACGGCATCCTATGAAAATCACGCTAAACGCGTACTCTGTGCGGTATGTACTATAAATTGAGACAATGGGTGTAATTTCATGTGCTTGATAATCAATTAGTAAATAAAACATGATGTCACTGTCACTTTTGGCTGGCAGGACAGTAGTCTACTGTATAAGCAGAAGTTATGGTATGGTTTGTGCATTTGTACAGGAAGAAAATCCAAGAGCTTTAACGAGTGGAATATCGCTCTTACAGACGCACAAATTATACAAAAACTTGCGCGTTGCACCAGCATGCAGTTGCACCTTGTGCATTGTGATATATTTGATGTTAAACATTGGAATTTCAATAAAAGTTGCAATCATTATATCTATAATAAACAGATCAAATCATATCAAATTAATGTATAATATACTGTAAAACGGTGTTTTCTGTATTCCCATATTGGTCCACCTTTTCAGACGCTATATATAGTGCTGTGTCATAAGGTGGTGTTAAAACGTGCATTTAAGAGCACTTATGACTATTCCATTTGTGCTGGAGAAATTTAAAATAGCTTTTGCAATATTGGGGTGCTACGTGTATATGTTTGTTTACCTACCCAACGATTGCTTCTCCTTACACTGTCAACCGTAAACCAAGAACATATACAATTTGTTATAAAGTATATGAGTCGCGACATGTGATTTCCAACAATGTGGCGTTTTGACAAGTATAGACTCAGAAAATGGCCACTACAGTCTCCTTTTAAGCTTTGAAACTCCAAATTGTGTTCAGTCAGTAGCGTAACACTCATAGAATATTCAAGCGATTAGCAAAGGCTCTGATAAGACTCCGCGTATGCTCAGGCTGATCTGAGGTTTTGCTGGTCGCACATACAACAATGTTTGAAATCTCCTGTCGTGGCTCTACTATAAACCACAGTTATATATATGCAAACTCACGGGAGCATTCACTGCTTGCATACACATGTTCTGGACGTACATGTAGGAGGAGAGTAAACCCAAATCGGAGACGTTTACACTCACTAAGTAGCTACGCATGCAAGTTGAAGAGCGACTTAACGTATATGCAATAGTGAACCATGATTTCATTGTTTTGCACAATTTAAACCAACCGCATAATCTCACAGGAATCATCAAATGCTACACGTACTTTGTAAGTTTCAGGGCGTAGTAGTTCACAACGATTCACAGGAATATTAATTAATTTATAGATAGAAAAAATAAGAAAAACAGCTATAAAAGCAGTTAGCCACGTTTGCTCACACTGTCAGACCATTTGTTATCATAATGACAATTCGTAACAGGCAAACATTAGATTTACGTGATTGATATTGATACATTGGTATATTTTATGTTGTTTTATAAATGTGTGTCATGATGTTCATACATATAGTCGAATCTCTTTAATTCGAAGTCCTAGGGACTAGAGATTTTTTTGATGTATCGACAGTTCGAATTATAGGAAGGTAGACATGAAACATAATGATAACTACAGCTGATTTTCTATCAAACCTACGGTTTAGTGCGTAAAAGAAACATCCCAGGGAGACGTTATTTTTGCGCATCAAAAATATTTTTTATAGACAGTCATTCAAATAGATCATAATCTGAAACCAGTGTCCCAAATTTATTTCTAATAAGCGAGTGTTTCGAAAAATTGGCGTTCGATTTTTCGAGTTTTTACTGTAATTTTGTCTATCTACGAATTTAAGGCCTACCAGACTGGACTCTATGGTCCAAAGATTGTTTGGATGTTCCCTGGATGGTACAAAGAAAAGTGGTGGGAAGACACCGTACCAGAGGTGAATTGTACTGTGTAAGTATCTACAGTTAAGAAGTGACTCTAAATACTGATATGCATTGTAGCAGAGGAGCTGCTTTTAAAGTGGCGGGAAGACACCGTGCCAGTGGCAAATTGTACTGTGTAAGTACATTGTAACTGCAGTTTGAAATGACTCAAACTACTGGCTCTGATATGCCCTGTTGCAGATGAGCTGCTTTTAAAGTTGTGGGAAGGCACTGTACCAGAGGTGAATTGTACTGTGTAAGTATCTGCAGTTAAGAAGTGACTCTAAAATACAGGCTCTGATATGCATTGTTGCAGAGGAGCTGCTTTTAAAGTAGAGGGAAGACATCATACCAGAAGTGAATTGTACTGTGTAAGTATTGACTCTAAAATACTGGCTCTGATAATCATTTTTACAGAAGAGCTGCTTTTAAAGTGGAGGGAAGCAAGACACCGTACCAGAGGTGAATTGTTATGTGTAAGTACATTGTAACTGCAGTTTACAAATGACTCTAAAATACTGACTGAAATAAGCCCTGTAGCAGAAGAGCTGCTTTTAAAGTTTGTTGGAAGCCCGTCCCTGAGGTGAATTGTATTGTCAAAGTATCTGCAGTTTAGAAGTGCCTAAAATACGGGCAATGTACTGTGTAAGTATATGTAGCTAAGTCATGACTCTAAAATACTGGCTTCGATATGCCCTGTTGCAGAAGAGCTGTTTTAAAGTGATGGGAAGACACTGTACCAGAGGTGAATTGTACTGTGAAAGTACATTGTATCTACAGTTTAGGAGTAACTCTAAAACACTGGCTCTGATATGCATTGGTTCAGAAGAGCTGCTTTTAAAGAGGTGGGAAGACATCATACCAGAGATCGATCATACAGTGTAAGTAACTGCAGTTCAGAAGTGACTCAAAAATACTGGCTCTAATATGCAATGTTACGGAAAAGCTGCTTTTAAAGTTATGGGGAGACACAGTACCAGAGCTGCAATGTACTGTGTAAGTATATGTAGCTAAGTCATGACTCTAAAATACTGGCTTCGATATGCCCTGTTGCAGAAGACCTGGTTTTTAAGTTTTTGGGAAGACACAGTACCAGAGGTAAATTGTACTGTGTATTTAGTAATTGCAGTTTGGAACTGACCCTAAAATACTGGCTCTGATATGCCCCTTGCAGAAGAGCTGCTTTTAAAGTGGCGCGAATACACTGTATTAGAGTTGAATCGTACTGTGTAAGTATCTGCAGTTAAGAAGTGACTCTAAAATACAGGCTCTGATATGGCATGTTGCAGAAGAGCCACTTTTAAAGTGGTGAGAAGGCACTTAACCAGAGGTAACTTTGACAGTGTAAGTATCTGCAATTTAGATGTAACTAAAATACTGCCCTGTTGCAGAATAGCTGTAACGTACTGTATAAATATCTGCAGTCAAGAAGTGCTTAAAATAGTGGCTCTGATATACCCTGTTGCAGAATAGCTGTAACGTTCTGTGTAAGTATCTGCAGTCAAAGTGCTTAAAATAGTGGCTCTGATATACCCTGTTGCAGAATAGCTGTAACGTTCTGTGTAAGTATCGGCAGTTAAGAAGTGATCAAAAAACGAGGGTTAGTCAAAAATAACTGAGCTCTACCTCATTATATCTTAGCCTCACATTGAAGACAAGAAATGTGATTATCTTTTATAAGTATAACATGTCAAAGGTGTTTTGACCCAAAATTATTACCCCGGTGAAGCCTCTGTTATGGTTGCTAGGCAACTAAAGAGCGTCAGTCAGAGCAATGCGTTCATGATCTCCGCCACCAGGAATATACAGTACGTCTTAAAAAGCTTGTGGGCTTGATAGTTTTTGAGAAAGACATATTTGACATTTATTTGAATAACATATGTTATATTGTCTTTCATTATACTTGGTTCGTAAATGTTTAGGTGAACACTGATTGCTTGCTTTGCCTAGCAACAAAATAAATCAAAATTTCACTAATTTTCAAATACATGAGGATGGTGTTGCCATGGAAACAGAATCATTTATTCCAAACAAGGAATTTAATATTTCTGTGGGTTTGTTTGTGTATGCAGTACTGCATTAGCATTATTAGGCAATTATTTTATGCTTTCTATTAAAATTGTGCTAATATGAATGTGGGTGGGGTAAATTATAGGACTTGAGGTATGTAAACATTTGCTAAATTCTGAAATCAAACTACCTCAGCATCTATAATTTGGGGTCAGTTGTTTTCTTTTCTGTGGCACTGACTAGGTATACGTAATAAGTATCAAAAGACAGTGAATGCAGCATTACATTGGAATTATCCTTTCCATGGCAACGCTTAGAAATTGATGTATTAAAGCTTGAACGAACCCGTTCGACAGGTCATGTTCGGTAGCCTAGCAACCAGTATATAAAGCCTACCAACAGATACAAATTAGGTTATTGAATAGATGAAATATGACTGCGATGAAATATCATTTAGATATGTGTCCATATACTTGAAGCAAATGTTATAAGGCAGGGCTCAGTTATTGTTGACTAACCCTCGTACAGGCTCTGATATGTCCTGTTGCAGAAGAGCTGCAGTGCTTGTGTAAGTATCTGCAGTTAAGAAGCATCTTTAAAAAACAGGCTCTGATATCCCCTGTTGCAGAACAGCTGCAAAGTACTGTGTAAGGATCTGCAGTTTAGAAGTGATTTAAATGCAGGCTCTGATATGCCCTGCTGCAGAAGAGCTGCAACGTATTGTGTAAGTATTTGCAATTAAGAAGTGATTTAAATACAGGCTCTGATATGCACTGTTGCAGAAGAGCTGCAATGTATTGTGTAAGTATGATGCAGATAAGAAGTGATTTAAAAACAGGCCCTGATATGCCCTGTTGCAGAAGAACTGCAATGTACTGTGTAAGTATCTGCAGTTAAGAAGTGACTTTAAAATAACATAACATAACATAACATAATTTTATTAGGCATTAAGCATAGTACATATGATTATAGCCTCCTTGGAATACAATACACAAATACATGATCTTCCTGTATGAGAATGACTTTTTCTCAAAGGGTAAGATGCAAATTCATGTTGAAGAGTAATAGATTCTGTTTGGCTGGAAAGTGCCCACCCATATTTGTAGAGCTAGACTTTCGGGTAGGTTTGCGCATATACAAAATTGGGGCGACAGATTCGCTTGTATTACTATTTTTGCGCCTATAAAAGCAAATATTGGAGGCCCTGATGAGGCGCCGCGCAACTTCCCATCATGGTCTACACTTTTGCTAAAAATATACTGTAGTATGGCTGATGTCAACCAAGAAATTAGGGTACAATTAGTCAAAATTTTCTTATCTGGAGCTCTGCGGGTAAAAATACCCGGTGTATTTAAAATAGGTCAAAGCCAGACAAAATCAATATGAGTAACAGTGCATTATATTGCTGTATGTAAATAAGTACACCCAATCACGTCACATTGTATTTTTAGTTCCGCGTGCTAAATTTCTTTAATGGGGAATACCGCTAGTACACTTCCAGGCATGCGCAGGCAGAGGTGGGGAATACACACAATGTGTACGTTAAACGTGTTGAGCTCCAGACATTTTGAGTGTACCCTGAAACGGATTATTTGTTACTATTCTTGTGTTGACACTGATTTAGTAAGTTCAAATAGCTTTTGTTCAAACGTATTTTGAGAAGATGCACTCTCGATGATTTAATTAATATACGTGTGGGAGCTCTGTGTAGCTCTACTGGGTAAACCCTTTCCATGCCAAAAAGAAACGTCACGTCGTAAGGACGAATACACACATTGTTTACATTTTGGTTTGATGTTAGGTGTGAAAATTAAAATCGGGATCAGGGATCCTAGCAGCCCCGTCGTGTTGAATATTACCTCAGCACTCCAATTTTCAGTTGAAATGAAAGACAAAACAAAACAGAAAAATCAGTGTGGAGCCTGATCTGGATCTGCACTGTTTTTTGTGTTCAGTCTTCTCTTTCACCAATCTTGGTTCTGCATGATGGGGGTTTGTTTCAGTTGAAGTGAAAGACAAAACAAAACAGAAAAATCAACGTGGAGCCCGATCTGGACTTTAAAATACTGGCTCTGATATCCCCTGTTGCAGAAGAGCTGCTTCTAAAGTGGTGGGAAACTTTTTGAGTGTAAAATTATAATTATTTTCTCACCCATCATATGTGATGGTTCTTTTGAGCACCCACAACATATGTTTTGGTTAAGAAATGAGAAAATTTATGTTAAGTTATGCATTCGTATCTGGCTGCCTGAGTATCTGAGGTTTAGAAGTGACTTTAAGACATTATACTCATTTTTCTATTTATGCCTAGTCACGAAAACCTGGCCCTAAGGCAATAAAATTATGGTCATGTTCAACTTAACGGAGCATGACATTATAATTGCGCATAAAAGGTAATATGATGAAATATACATACTTTATTTACAATTTCTCAGATGATGTATTAATCCAGCTAAAAATGTTAAAGTGCTAACAAATAATAAAATTATGATTAGGATAAAATTCATGCTTAGTTGAATTGAGAATGGCCGTTTAAAATCATGGGGAATCGTATAAAGGAAATACTCATACCTCCTACAGTAGGTCCGGCAATAAAAAAAACTGACAACTGTGTTTTAGTACTCAACTGTTTAACAGTTTATAGAGGGGGTCCATAGTATATTGCTTACTATATAAGGGGGGTCTAACATTTCAGCAGGGGTGGGGGGCAAAGTCAAAGTTTTCAGGGGATCTAAAGTTTTTCTAGGGGATAGGACCTATATTACTTGCGATTTTCCATGGACGTGTCAAGACCCACTGTCCATCCCGCTGGATCCACACATGCATATATACGTGTATATGATCCGTGACATCAGATTTCTAACAATGTGGTATATGTGACCAGCAAAGGCTCAGATCAGCCTGTGCATACGCGCAGTCTGGTTAGAACCATTGCTTGTCGCTGGAATATTGTATGAATTTTAAGCTACTGATCAAGTATAATTTCGAGTTTTTAAGCCTAAAAAGGGGCTTCATAGGCTTGCTGGAGTCTACACCTGTAAAAATGCCACCTTGTTGGAAATCACATGTCGCGGCTCATATATGAAAAGACCCATGACAAGTCCCTGACTGACTCGTATTTTCTTAGGCTCCAAAGAACTGTCTGAGTGACTGAACATATTATGTGTCTTTCCATATAAAATTAATCAGAAAGAGACTGCAAATTCAAAACCTATATTGTAGGTTTTGCTTCTGTATGAATATCTATTTGGGAAATAATAACGACACATATCTATTTGCTAGACGGTTCTTTTCATTACAATAAACCTATTGTTCTTCATAAACAAGAAAAAAAAATAGTTCGTTCTTTACGCCCTTGAATGGTTATTCCGATGTTAAAATCAGGGGTTAAGAACATTGGCTTTGCTTATATTATTAATCGCAGCATGATAAGTAACTTCATAGAAATCATTAACAAAGTAGTTTCCTGAAATGATTGACTTAATCATTATTTTTTCTTACAAGCTAGTCTCATTAATGCTAAACTACTTTGATGAGCCGTATTCATCCTGTCGTCAGCTAGTTTTGCCCATAGAAACGTTATGATAAGAAGACATTCATATAGAAACGTTATAATAAAAATATATTCATACTAATAACAAGGAAGTAAAGTACCCTCATTACTCTGTGAGGGCGTTTTTGTTCTACTTTTGATGTAGGGTCATTTGCTGATAAAATATCATAATTTACAGACTTGACACCTTAACATTGTACACCGTGACTATTTCATGTCTTACAGAACAGCAAACTAACTCTTCTGCAACAGATCATATCAGAACCTATATTTTATGATGATTTAGTTTATAAATTCAAAATAATTGTTGGAAAACAGTGACCAGTTTAAAACGAACGGCTTATAACTATGGTTTCCTCTTTATTTGCACGACGGTGGGCCAGGCCTCAGACTCAATGACGGCTCTGACGTTAAGCTTAAATCGGTGGGTTGTTGCTTGATGCCTGTCTGTAATTTGGCCAACCATGGCTCAACTTGAGGTTTTCTTTAGCTCTGTGAGTCGTGAGTCCTTTTCTTTGTTTCATCATAGTGTGTTAATTTGCTTAGAGTGTTTCTCGATGATGGTACATTGCAATAGTTAGGACGCAGGGATTCAGTTTGGCGTCGGCCATCGGACATAGTCCGAAAATAGTTCCAGATGTCCGAGAGTTTGCTGTCCAGTTTGGACAGTTTGTCCGAGACGATTTTCGGAAACGCACGCTGTACGGTTATGCACAGTGATGCAATAGTATTTTTTGCTTTAAAAAACGATTGCTGATTGGCCAAACTTATGTAAGCTTCTGAATGGTTCGCCTTATTTTACCCCGCAAATACTTATTCATTAAAGCAAACCAGTCATAGTGTTTTGTTACGCCGCACCTGATTGGTCTATTGCATCCTTAGTTTTCGTCCCTTGATTTTATCTTGAAGTGGACAGCATATTTGCATTGGCATTTACCGATAAAATGGCTAAAAAACTTAATTGCCACCAAGAAACAACAGGAACTGAAGTTTTTTATGCACCAAAACAGTTTGTTCGCTCCATCATTACCTGAACAGTCATTTTCCGTGGCTAACGAGTCATGCAGCGGCCGAAAAAGCAGCAAAAAACAGTACCCCACCCACTTCCACCAACAACGATCGACAAGCTTCACTCACCTCATGAAATAAAAAGCCATGCAATCAATCAGACCGCACTTACCATCCGAATTGGTAGCAAAACTACCCCTGGTTTTAAATTGAGAAGGGCAGATGGCAATTTCCGTTTATGGTGGTAAAAATTAGTGTTGAAAAAATGTCCTAAAAATTTCCAAATGTCCGAACAAAATTGGGGCTGTTTGGACAAAATGTCCGAAGTAAATTTCAGTCCAGCTGAATCCCTGGGACGCCTTCATGCGAGCTCAACATTTTTGTGGTTCAACAACAGTAGAATCTAGGGCGAAAATTTGGTACCAGTAAAATGCATTTAAGCCCCCCAGTGGCTTAGGCTACTGTCCGTTCTAAGGCGGTGGTTCTGTTGTTGTTGATTCGTTGTTGATTATAACTCCCATTGTGGGATTCTGTAATTGGTCTATGTTTTGCTGTGCGTTACTTTGTGTCCATTCTAGTTTTGCAATCATCTTGATCGGGAAGAGAGAGCTGGTTACTTTACTTTGTTTGTCTTCCTGGTGTTTAGTGATTGCTGTGTGGCTCATCCTCACTATGCCACGGGTTTGTCTGCAGTCTGTGATTGTGGTATTTCCTGATCATACTCACTTACCATTTTTGAATTCTTTATTTATTATCTCGGTCTAGTAAAAGACCCAACTAATTTGTTAAAGCAGCCTATGTTTGCGAGCAAAATAAAAAACACAAAAAAATAGTAGAACCCCCTTGAAAGCAAAGTTCCCACGCGGCGGAATTTTCATGGCCACTAGACTCAATAGCCAAAAGCAAATAAAAGCAGGCCACTATCAGCCCAACAGACCAACACCATTTAATTGGCATATAACTGTTGGGCCACAAGCGGCCTGAGATTTAAGGCTGGTTTGGAATTGTTAGGATACATGTCCATAACATTGCCTTTTGTGAAAAAGGTCATATTCACACTGATAACTGTATACGTCGATTTGGTGGTATTTACGCGTTTTGCCGGTACGTCATATACCGGAAGTGGTGGATATTGGTGTGAATACTATATAGAAAAACATGCTATATGCCTAAAGGACTTTTGAATTAGATCATTTTTAAGTATTCGGCATGCACATGGCGATTTATGTAAGCATTTAGGAATAGATTCGAGTACTGATCTGGATGATCGGTACTCGAATCTATTCCTAAATGCTTACATAAATCGCCATGCACATACTAAATTCTCAAAAATGATTGAAGTTTATAGTCCTTAAGGCATATGGCATGTTTTTCTATATAGTAATAACACCAATATCCATCACTTCCGGTCTATGAAGTACCGGCAATACGCGTAAATACCACCAAATCGACATATACATTCACCAGTGTGTTATTCTTCTTTCTCAGAGAACAAATGGCTTTGGTGGCAGAGGGGAGCCTCCTCACTGGGAACATGTACGTCAATATGAAAGACGAGCGAGGAATCGCAAACCTAACATTTGACGAATATAAAGAACAATACAAAGAGCAAGAAAGCTATCGACCCGAATTATACGACTTTGAAGTGATCGGTCCAAAATGTTATGACGTAATTTGGGCCATTTCTCTGACGTTGAACTGTACTGATACTGTGTTAAAAGAAATAGGTAAGTAAATCAAGGTGGACAGTCACGTGACTGGCACGAGAAAATCAACGATCTGACTGTGTGTCTCAAGAATACTCAGGCCCCAAGGTTATAAAACTTGAGTCCATTCTCAAACTCAAAATAAAGAGCAATGATTGTTTGCTTGCGGACACGTGTCTGCAAGCAGCCAATCATTGCGCTTTATTTTGATGTGTCCGCAAAATTGCATTTGAGCCGTGACATGAGAAAACAAGCAATGTGACTCAGATCAGCCTAGGCATCAGTCCAGTTGGAACAGAGTCGTTGGTGTCCAGAAAGAAATCTTGGGTCCTTTGTTACTAACTATTTTTTGTGGGCTCCTCCTCCCTTTCACTCACTCTTTTTTTCTTCTCATTTTATTTTTTGTGTTGTAATTACATTCTTTTTTCTCTTTTTTTCTTCTTTTTTTCTTTTCTTTCTTTTTTTAACATGCATTTATATAATGACAATAGTAACATGCATATATGAGCCACGACATGTGATTTCCAATAATGTCCAGTTTGACAAGTGTAGACTCAGACCAGCCTGTACAGCCTTTTTTCAAGCTTAGAAACTTCAAATGATGTTAAGTCAGTAGCTTAACACTTATAGAATATTCAAGCGACTAGCAAAGGCTCTGATCAGACTCTGAGGCTTTGTTTGTCGCACATACCATATTGTTGGAAATCTCAGGTCACGGCTCATTTATAATGACAAAAGTTACCAACTCATGCAACTCATACCATAGGTAGACTGGCTCTAATCCCGAAACATTGATGTCATATTCTAGTAGATGGCTCTTCCATAAATTTAGCCTTCTGATAGCCATATATATCATAAGATAAAACATAGCTATCTGTTATAATGCTAGCTGAGTATTCTGTACTTTGGATATGCAAGCACTGCACTGGGTGGGTAGTCACATGGTTTTTGCTTGGATACACTGTGCGGATGTTCGAATACACTGTACGGACATTCTGATCGAATATAGGTAGATTTCTCTATGTTTTCTCATCTATACCCAGAAAGTTATACACCATTTTCCAGCCTACATTTTCCCCTATCACACGCTACCAGGATAGCATCTTTAAGCTTCTTACTTTGAGTACTAACTCTGTCACAAATGTTGTCCGTACAGCTTATTTCCAAATCCAGGCCCAATCTTCGCCGCTAAAAATTTTGTGACAGAGTCAGTACTCAAAGTAAAAAGCTTTATGAGGATATCCTGGCATCGTTAGATCGGGAAAAATGGGGCTGGAAAATGGTGTATAACTTTCTGTGTAAAGATGAAAAAACACGCAGAAATATCTACTTACTTTTGCTTCAAACATCGGTGTGGAAAGAAGTCCGCCATTTTTCCGTACAGTGTATCCTAACAGAAACCACGTGACTACCCACCCTGACTGCTAGCCTTTGATACATGTACATATGTATAATCAGCTAGCCCAGAAGTTTGTCAAACAAATCAAGAAAGCAGTGAGGGATGCAGAGGGGGTTCAGTGGCTTCGTTTGAATCCCTCTCCCCGCCGCCCGTTTTTAAGTATCCTATGATAGTGAGACCAAATTATTTCATTTTCATGGGATATTTAAGAAAAATGAGATAAAATCATCAAAACGAAACCCCATACCATGATACATATGAAACCCCTTTCCAGATATCCTGGATCCACTTCTGGGAAGGCTTATGCCAAAACCACAAAAGCCTGTCCCGTTCCCCTAATTCCACTAAGACCACGAATCACGAAAAATCTATACATATTAGGATGCATGGGAAATTGTACATTTTTTGCCCATTGGTGATCTTTTACGATTCAGAAAGGGATAGGTCCATGTATCTTACCTGTTTCGTTACTGAATCGTAGAACATCACAAATGGGCTGAAATATTTACATTTTTACGAATCCTAATACATGTGTTACCGGATTTTGGTGATTCGTAGCATTAGTGATATGTGTGTGGAATATGGACATTAAAAGTAACTACGAACGCATAAGCGCCTATAAATCGATTACAAATCAGCTTCGATGTATAAGAATGCATTAGGCTTTTGTTACGAAGTTTGGAATCGGGAATTCGTGGCCAAAGTTTTGAACAGTTCTGAATTGACTTAATAATTGCAAGAACTGACTTTGGACTGTATGATTAAGTTAGGAACTTCACGAGCTGATTACGTTTCAGCTACTAATCCTAAAACTTGTCATTTACATGTCGACAAGTCGTGGTCTGTGTGTAATAGGTGTATTACGTATGTATACACGTGCTTACATAGTTCACACTCATTTACTTGATTAAACAATCCAACAAATATAGCTTGATTCTTTGAGAGTGTTTAGTATCAATTTATTTCATCTAATTTATGATATAAAGTCAACTCAAGATCAAAGACAGGAATGAATGGCAAAGATTACTTCAATCGTTTGATTATTGCTTGATTTGATCTGATGAAATAATTATGAATAAGAATATCAAATCATCATTCTTTTGTAAGGGATAAATTTCTATGATCTTTGCATGCAATGGTGTACTTATAGAGATATGATTTCCTAGTCCTATTCAATGGTTACTATTTAAAGTTCTTTGGTGCAATTTGTATCAAATTAACTACAGAAAAGACAATGGAAAGTGTACCGAAACACTAAGCATAACTACCTTATTTTTAAAATCACTTTAATTTTCATGATTCGATCGACGGGTATTTCGGTACGTTTAGGGATGTTTAGGGACCCACTACAAAGAATAAATCTGCTTCCTATAGACATACCAAAAAGAGCAATAATCCACTGGTAGTAATATGCACGACCCAGGTTGAATGTTTGCTAATCAGAATGAAATTCTAGGTATTTAATTTGAAAACAATATCTGTGTAGCCAAACTGAGTGTTAACCATATCTATCGAGGTGGACGGAGAGCCGTTCTGAAATAGGTTCCGTACGAAAGCGGGTTCCAGATTAAATACCCAATGGTTTTTAAAAGTAACGGTTTTGATTAATACAAACACAATTATCCCTGAAATAAGGTCAGACAATATATGGCCGTCCTATATGCAAATATATGTTAAAATGTATTAGTATGCATAATTTGATTCAAATATACCACGCGGGTTCAAGATTTATGAGCATTTTCACTAAACTACATCGACTGGCCAAAGTGATGCTCGGCAAACCCTCCTCGCCTTTTGGTATACCAGTGGCTGGATAATATTAAATTAATAAGTACGCAAAATTTTATCCAAATATCCCATACGGTTTAAGAGTGTTTATACCACCGTTACCAACTTTAGCATGAAATATCTCATGATGTGCAAGGTCTACACTGATGTAGGTGGTATAAAACAGTTATACCATGTTTGTACACCTGTACGTAAGATAATCCACTCGCTAAAGCTCGCGGATTATCTCCACGTACAGGCGGACAACCCATGGTATAACTATTACTTAGGCTTTTCACAAACTGACCACAACAAAATATCGTCCATCAAAAATGATGATTATGCATGCCAGTGACATGCAGTTGTATGCAAAAAGTGATCAAAACAGTTTTAAACTATGTGGTTTAAGAATTATGAATATTTTCACTAACTGCTAACAGAGGGAGGGGCGTATGAACTCGCATAGTGATTATAGTGCAGACCCAAGCAATAGCGGTTGAATAGTATGATGAATTTCTTAGAAAATACTATGAAAACGCAAGTGAGAATGACCAGGAAATGCCACGATCACACACCTTAGACAAACCCATGGCACCACGAGAAAAAGGCCAAGAACAATAACAGCAGCATACATGTAACAACCAGAAGATAATAAAAGTCGGGCAACCAGCTCTCACTTCCCCAGCGGGGTGATGGCAAAACTAAAACGGAGCCACAGTACTGCACAACAATACAAGGACCAAACACAAAACTCCCATTGGTTCAAAACTCCCAAAACAATGGGAGTTGAATAGCGCCTTAGTGTTACTTTCCCCTCATTTCCTTTAGATAACCTCGTGTCCTAATTGATGGTTATTCGATTTTCAACCTGATTTTATTGCATGTGAACAACAGAAGCGCAGACAGCCCTCAGCATCCGCGCAATCTGATCAGTGCTGGTTTTGTTCGCTCTCTTGTTTGCAGCTGTGTTCGCTGGTTTAAAACTGACCTAACCATAAACCCCTATGACATGTTTTCTCGAGGCGAGGTCCATTTAGCCTGAAATCGAACTAGTCTTATGGTTAGGTACTGTCGTGCCAACCAAGAGTGACAGTGACTTAATGGACTAGTACAAATAAGGATTGACTAACGACTAGGACTAAAGTTTATGACTAAGGAATGGTGGCGGATTCAACTTATACTTAACAACATTTTAAAACACAACAAATTTGGTACATCGCCAGCTTCTGCTCGTGTAAATAAGAGCCCAAACCTCAGTATCATTAGTTCCAGTGTATTTCTTGAATAATTTTCATGTTTATTTGTAATTTTGATTGAAACAAATATTAATGGAAACTAGATCCGCCTCGCTTAGAAGATTATTCATGCGCATACAATGACGTATATTCACTGTTATGGATAGTTGTACTCGTCTTAAGTTACAAACATGTTCAAAATAAGAAAACGAAATAAGAGATCTACAATACAGCAGACTCTGTGGTCTAGTGGTTATAACAGCTGACTCATATACATGTACGTGTGGGCGCTGGTTCGATTCCTACCTAACATATATTTTTTTCAAGTTTTTGTTTGTTTGTTTTTGGAGCTTTACGTCCGCGTCAACAATATTCAGTAATGTCGGGACGATTTCCTCTTTTCATAGGTTGAACCAGTAGTAAGCGGTGAATAACGTGTGTAATAGTGACTGCTCTGGCGGTGAGTCTCGAACTGGCATTAGCCTTTCGATCCCCAGTCTAACGCTCAAGTGGCTTGTTTATTTTTTATTTGTTCTTTCACTGGGACTATAAAATGAACCAATGTACATGTAGTCCCAAAATAATGTTTTATATGATATCACATAATAACATAATATAGTTTTAGAAACACTTTGGGATGTCGAAAAGACCTGTTTTTCACCACACACTGGTGGGACCGCTGGTGCAATCTTCAATGAGCTTGGCTTCCAATTCAGAGACCCCGTTTTGGTAGAAATTCGTTCTAAAAATAGTTTCTTTGGTCATCCTTTCCCCTGTGCTGTCTCAATTAGAGCAACGAAATAGTGGGCACTCAATATTGATTAAGTATGGAACAGTGTAGATCGGTTAATCCATTTATGCCTACTGGAGTCTTCAATCCATTTAAACTGACTGGTCGATTTGTAATTATAGGGTCTTTAGTTTTGCTTTATCACTTTACAGAAATTGTTGTATCATTTAAGCAAACAGCGTAGACCTTATCAGACATTATTTCATTCACCATCTGCCTTGTTTCTATGTTGGATCTGCACTGTTTGTCAAATTCCTTTATACAATGTATGGGTGCTAGGCATTATTGGGCTTTTGAAATGACTGTGTTCAAATAATGTCGAAATGTCCTTTTTGTCTGCGCTGATGGTTTACTCATCATTCAACAATTTTTCAGTCATATCGGGACGTTTCATAAAATTTTTGGGTTAAACCAGTTCTAAGCAGAACATATAAAGTGTCTTCCTAAAGGACACAACACATTGGCCCTGTTGAGTCTCGAACAAGTGGCCATTCAGATACTACTCTTGGTTATATCGGCGATGTGCAGTTAAAACTATTTAACTTATGAGAAGTCTCTAGGGAAATATATACCACCTGACTCGGCCAAAACCCAGAGGGTAGTGTATTCAAGCTTTAACCTACAAACGTCTCCGCAATAACATCTTCAGCCAAAACCCAAAATCAAGCTGAACCCGTCCAAATAAGTACTCGGGCGGCGACACCCATATTGACGGGAACCCCACCAGCCCTGACATGCACCCTCTTTGATAAATGATTGCCAGGCTGTTATAAAAGCAATAGAAATAAGGTAAGAGAAGCATGTTTCTGTATTCCCTGCAGCTCTGAACAGCTGAGATCCCACTACACCAACACGACTCTGGCTGTACAAGAGCTCACATACAGTCTTACCCGCACCTTCACACCTTTCATCACTGCGTCTGTCGGACAGGGAGTCAGAACAGTCCTTGCGCACCCGAGACCTGGGCCCAAACAGTGCCTTGTATATAATAGCTCTGGTATCCATTGGACAAGTCAAGTTTAATCGAAGGAAACCCAGTGCATGCACCAACACAAACGCCGATACTATTTTTTATATGCCAGGCGAATTGATGTAGTTGTAAATGCTTTTCGTTTATATGTTGGGTATGAAGATGCAAACAAACACGTGAGTGCGTGTGTTTGTTAGTAGGGGAAGGGGAAGGGGTTGGGATTGAGAACCCTTACTTAGACTGACCTTAGCAGTCGCTGAGAGTTATCGAATTATCGGTTATAGACTTCCTTTCGACTACGGTTATCTGGCTTCTTCAGTTTGTCAGATGCGGCTTTAAGCCATGACGATGGCTCCATTTGACCTAAGCTGTTGACGGAAATTTACACACACACACACATACACACGCACGCACGCACGCACGTCATCCGGTGTGAGGTCACTTACATCTGGAGAGATTACCCTAAACATTTCATTAAAATGCAGTCTCACGGTTGTCATGTAGCTGTCAGTGGTCTGTGTTAAATTCACGGTGGCGAGGGTTAGCTTGTGGTCTATGATTGCATCATCTCCTGGTCATACTCACTTTTTTGACCACACACATGACATTTCGAACACAACTTGCTCTCTCGTTTCCTTTTGTAGGATAGCTCTTCACTGATTTAATTGGTTTGAGTGTAGGAAGTGTTAATAAAACGACCAAATTATTCCCAGACATTAATATCCCTTTATCTACTATTGGCTCCTAAATCCGTATTTTGGCAAACAGTGCAGACCCAGATGCGCATTTGATCAGAGTCTACACTGTTTGCTGAGACAAAATCGATCGTCAGTGAAAGAATGCATTTTTTCCGAAAATATAACTTGTGGCCCCTCAATATATACAATTGACCATCGTTTATTGCATTGAATTCCGCTAATATATCTAACTTCTGAATAATTATATTGCTATGAATCATTATATTGCTAAATAATCATTAAATATGGTATTTCATATAGGAAACTTTTTTTTAGTTATTGGAACTCTTTGCCCTATCCTAGGAGAAAAGTAACCGTGATAGTCGAGTTGTGTGCTGGCTTGTCACACGCAGTAAAGCCGTACTTCTGTCAACATTCTTCTACTTTGGTAATTTTTTTGGGCAATCAGAGCGTTCGTGATCGCCGCCTTATTGGTAGAGCTGTAATAATTATAACAGAAAAGACAGGGTCCTCTTGAGTTACTTAATTTTGAATTAACCCAGAAGCCTTATGAGTAGGTTTGTCTCTCTATCCTATTTCGATTTAGCCGAGTTGTTCAGGAAGTCGATGTTTTCCCTTCATAGAAACAAACCAATGAACCTGGATATTTGTCTGTAATTAAAGGCTCCGATAGACTGATCATGTTGCTTATCACGGGGTGCAGTATATTGTGATTCAGAGGTCCACCGTTTTGCTTTTTTCATATCAAATTTGAATGAGTAGATGTTGTCACATATTTGACCTAATGCACGATGTGGAGACTGCTATGTTACATAACTAGTATCTTGAAATCTCGACTGAATATGTGTGGTGCTCTAAAAACTTCAATATGCAGTTTTCTGGGCGTCTAATAGTTCAGACATACATCGATACATTTGTATTAGACCAAATATCTACAAATCGTTCACTAGGAAATATATAACAAGACCTAACCAAATAAATTTAATTTTAATAAAACGAAAACAGTAGACTCCTAGCACACAAACGTTGCACCCCGTGTTACATCATGAGTACTAGTTGGTCAATCAGGAACGGACAAATGGTTTTGGAAAGGCAGATTTTCCTCCAGAAAGAAGGTGGATACTCTGTGCTACACGTTTTAGATTACCCGACAGTACCTATGAAAGTTAAGATTCCAGCTCTCATTGGGGAGGTAAACTTAGGGTGCCTATCCATCCTCTTTTAGTTGAATGGCGATCGATCTAACATCGATAGGATTAATCTGTCATTTTAAAACAGTTGGTCATCATGCAGTCGCTCGAACTACTGTCGTGCCAACCAAGAGTGACAGTGACGTAATATTTTGTTTTCAATTGTTAAGTTCAACATTAATTTGTACACTCCACTTGAGCTAACGGGAATCGATAGATCACATGTGTATTAATCCTATCATGCGGATAGGATTAATACACAAGTGATCCATCGGTTATTAGTCCCTGATAACTTTGTAAACCAAACATGACGTCACTGTCACTCTTGGCTGGCATGACAGTAAATGTGGAACACTATCCTTTAATAATCGCTGTTCGTTTAAATCCCTTTCAGTATGTATATAAGCGGTCCAAATATTGTCCGTCATGAGGCTCAAACCCGTTACCACAAGCCTACGAGTCATGTTTGCTAGCCGCTACACTACAAAGGTTGTAGCACGTAGCTGTCGCTTTTTTGTGTTTAGATTCATTTTCCGCTTCAGTTCAATTAGTTACACAGTGTACACTATTATACACAGTGAGTTTGGTTTTTAGTCATTAGTCGATAGTCGTTAGTTTCATCCTTATTTGTACTAGTCTAATACTTCGTTTACAATTTCTAAGTAAAATACTAACGTGTACACTTCACTTGAGCTAACTCGAATGTGAATCTATAGATCACTTGTGTATTAATCCTTTCCTACGGAGAGGATTAATGCACAAGTGATCTATCGATTCTAAGTCCGTGATAACTTTGTAATAAAACAAAATATGTTTTGACCGCAATGTAAAATATATCAATCTTTAAGTGCATGTACCCCCTGATTTCTGGAAATCTGGGATATATAAGTGCTTACTGGTCTATTGTCTTTTATCTGGATGCCATAGGGTGGTCCGTGATCTATACTTGTGGTACATGTATTTCCTGGACACACATGTGCGGATCCATAGCGGGGGGACAGAGGGTCCGGACCCCCTGAAAAATCACAAAAATATAAGGTTTTCCAGCTATACAGGTCCGGATTCCCTGAAAAATCGCAGAAACCAAGCCAGCATTCAATATATGGCCATCATCGGCACGCCAGCGAAACGCCATTTATGATGACCTGCTTATAGTGGTAATTGAATCCTCCCTCCCCTCACCAACTAAAAAACAAACATAAAAAAAACGTTGTCAAAGTTGGACCCCCTCTGACAAAACTTTCTGGATTCGCGCATGACACACTCGCTTTAAGTGGTCCTTTTGGTAAGCTGGTCCCCGTCCAACTGATAATGTTATCATTTTTAACAGGGGTCCTATTTTTTAATCTGGCAAGGTGAGGTACAAATGTACAGCCAAGAAGGGAGATGATATCAGAGGAAAAAATATATCCAGTAGGAGTAGTTTATCTTGAACAGGCTAGGCTAGTCCTTGGGTAACTAGTATAGCATTTCACAGTGCTTTCAGACTGTATCGTTGAAATGCGCGAGCAAGATATAGTATTGTAAAAGATAATGTACTGGCATTTACTTTCCTGGAAGCTTTATAACAATAAAAGTCTGAAAATATCTATCCGCAATCATTACTAATTGTATACGCCTACCTTTTACGTGTGGATATCGGTAATAGCCTCTATATCTGGTGCGCAAATTGCTTGGTTTAGTCAGTTCAATCTGCAACGCTTGCTACCGACTCAATTATTTATAAAACCAATTAATCAGACTCAACTGGTTGAACTTATTAATGGACATTGCGATCACACCCAGAAACTGGTACCGATTGGCAAGTTTCAGCTGGTAGGCTGTAATTATCTTTGCTGCATCACATTAGAAAGTCGTATCAGTCTCATACTGAAGGACTTTAAAAGCGCAAAAACTGAAAATAATTAAGTTTTCTAATTTTTAATGTGTTTGGCAACAATTAATATCAACATGTCAGCTAAACATGTTTTTAGATTTCATACCAAATTAATAACTTAGTTTAAGGCAACAGTCTATCGAATAGCAATACCCTTAGATAATGTTGCAATTTGTAATTTGTCTAGAAATCGGACGCGATTTAAAGTAACTGTATAAAAATATTTTTATTTAAAATCTGGATACAAATTATTCTCGGAGCCCTACTATTCGTCTGGCACTGACGGTAGTTAGTCGGAACGGATATTGTCGATACAAATATCGTCATTTTGGTTAACCAGACCTGCGTCGATATTTCACTGTTCATGTAACCTGATAACGATCTCTTAGGCGCTGTACAGTTAACAGAATCTGATGGCAATAATAATATCACGTGACGTCAGAAACACGCACCCCAGCTTCGTCATACCAATTGCGCCAAATCGTTTATGTTCGGAAAACCGTGACATGATTACTTAAGTTATAAAACTAAAGCTACAGTGGTTTTATACGTATACATGTATAAGCTACATGTGAAATGATATCATATTTTGCTTCATTGATTCATAGGGACGCCAAACATAACACAAAACCTAGTAAACCCGAGATTTGTAACTGGTGGTGGCCATTGTTTGTAAAAACGTTGGTATTAGTTTTTGATAGAAGCAGAGTATCGATCGCTAACAGCCAATATTACCTGTTAAGGAAAGCTAAAAATGCTCTGGGCGCAAACATTTTTGCTTTTTTAAAAACCTTCAGTGTATGCATAAATGCTCTAAAAATCGAACATTTTTTTCTGTTTCTGTTCTCAATAAAATATTGGTTAGCAGGGCTGGGTGTCCGTATAGCCCATAGGGAAACCCTGACAAGGCTGCTTCTTCAGAAGCAGTCTGGTCGGGGTATGTCCTGTTTGCCTATCCCTATTTGATAGGCAACTAATGTTTGAAAATTTAGAACTGTTTACAGGACTTAAGTTTAGAGGGCGTAACAGAATAAAAAATCTTATTTCTAAAACAAAACATATGTTGTGATTACTCAAAAGAACCGTCTCAAAGAGACTGTTCCTTTGAGCACCCAAAACATATGTTAAACTAATGAGCGGGAAATATTAACAATTAAACACTAAAAAATGTTTATCTAAACCTATGGGACATTTACCGTAAGATAGGCTTGACTTTAATGCCAACGTCTGTTAGCGTTTTAATCCTTAAAATTTCGAACATTCTATGAGCTGCACTCCCCCTCAAAAATAGTAAGTGAGTATGATCAGGAAATACCACAATCACAAACTGCAGACAACCCCGTGGCACCGCGAGGAAGAGCCGCTCAACCATCACGAGACACCAGGAAGACAAATTAAGCAAAGCAGTCAGCTCTCTCTTCCCCATCAAGATGATTGCAATACTAGAATGGACATAAAGTAACGTACAACAAAACATAGAACAATTACAGACTCCCACAATGGGAGTAACAATAAACAAAAAGTCAACAACAACAACAGAACCACCGCCTTAGAACGGACAGCAGCCTAAGCCACCGGGGGCTTAAATGCATATTACTGGTACCAAATCTTCGCCCTAGATTCTGCTGTTGTTGAAGTACAAGAAATGTTCAGCTCGCATGGAGGCCATCTAACTAATGCAATGTATCATCATGGAAAACACTCCAATCAAATTAACACTCCATGATGAAACAAAGAAAAGGGCTCATGACTCACAGATAGTCAGAGCTAAAGAAAACCTCAAGTTGAGCCACGGTGGGTCCAGCTACAGATAAGCATCAGGCACCAACCCACCGATTAAAGCTTTACGTCAGAGCCGTCATAGAGTCTGAGGCCTGACCCACCGTCATGCAATTAAAGAGGAAATCACAGCTATAAACCGTGATTGGGTTTACAACTAGGCATGCAGACTGACGCATGATATCCAAATTATATCCAACCCTTATATAACGTTTTACTATCTTTTTGAATTGATCACTAAAATTAGGTTTTCCAACAATTCATTTGAATTTATAGACTAAATCACCATAAAATATAGGTTCTGTCAATTAACAAGTAGCATTTTACAGTAAAACATGTGTAAAACGGTCACTCAAAAATAGACAAAACAAAGATCTTTATGATAAATGGTAGCTTAATGAAGGTCAAAAGTATTGCAGAATGCCCGATAATTGGTCTACAATCAATTTTTGGTCTTTTTGAGAGTAGCCGTTTTACACATGTTTACATTGGCTGGGATATAGGGTTTCTTTTGCATTTACTATCTGTGAGTCATGACTTCTTTTTTTTGTTTCATCAAAGCGTGTTAATTGTAACTGTTGTTGTAAGAGTATTTATTTTAGTAATCAGAGTGGAAAACCGCGTGGCTCCTTATCTGATGGCTTCGTCAGCGTTTTCAAAAAAATGTAAATCCGGGATCAGCAGGACAATGGTTAATATTTTCTTCAATACATATGCTAGATGTACTTAAATGAAACGTCTCATTAATTAGTTCCTTTTAAGCACCTAGAAGGAAATGATTAAAAGTTCATAAATTCACTGCATCACACAATTAATTGGATGGAAGCAATAATTACTTCGAACTATTGAGTACCAGAATCCGTTTTACTGTACAAGAAATGCTATAAGTGTGTACCAATAGAATAAAAAAACAACAACATAGGTACCCATTCCATCTATCTGCTTTCACAAGACATTGTATAGCTTCCCACATGTCTTCTCTGTTAAATTCGATGTTTGTTTGTGTCACAGAGGTGAACTTTGTGATTATTTTGCTTAACGCAAAAAGTACCTTTTCTCCTTTAGTGCTACCGTGAGTAGTGTTGAGATTTACTTAAATCGTACCAAGCGTGGAAAAAACTGGTTTAACCTGTCTTTGCATTGTTTTCTTATGGAGTACCTTGAAACTGAGATAGTCTATTTTATCGTCCAATCAGTAGCCGTTTTAGTTAGACATAAGGATGTAAGATGATGTGTGATTGGTTGCTAACGAACACACCTCTTTTAACTTACTTAGCGCATGCGCCTAACCCCACAAATACATATGCGCGCGACATTTGGAAAAGGCATTCTCATTTTTGCAGTTAGATCGACGCCATCGATCTACAGGCTGTAGACATATATTTATATATTATTATTTGTATTATTCCTTCACGGAAATGATATGGAAACATTATTATTAGCAGGTATGTGAATTTATATTCTTTTTATCATACAGATCACAGATTGTCGTTTCTGATGAAAACACCAAAGGGAGGTTTTCGCCAGGAACTACATTCTGTACATTTCCTGTGACGTAGTTCACAATATTTCTGTATGACGTATTTACGCAAATTACAAATTGCTTTGGATTTGTTCTGTCTTTCTGAAATAGGCATGGCTATCGTTTTGATCTTTATGGACATTGCAAATGGAGGAATTAGTAAATTGAGCTAACGCATAAAATGTAAGTTAAATGCAAAAGGTGTGGTTTTTATATTTTAATCTCTTTGTATATAATTTTATCACTGCAAAATACCCATGTCTAAAAATAGACATGACATGCTCAGCATGACATGCTCAGGTACCAAACGAATTACAATATCGTACTCGCAGTCAGTTGCAAGTATATCCGTTGTCCGTGTCCGATTGTCTGTCTGTCTGTCTGTGTTGTAAATATGTATTGCATACGGGTGCAATGTATTCCGTTGTCCGTGTCTGTTCATTTGTCTGTCTGTGTTGTCTGTACTGTTTCATTGTTTGTTTTGTATTTTAGGACACCCTTTTTATTTACATATGTAAAATAAACCTATAACAACATCTGTCGTTGAGATCCCTGGCGAACCGAATCCATACCCTGCGAAAAATTGGCGCCCAACGTGGTTTTATCATCTCATTGACAAGGGTGTTCTGCTGACTGACCTTCATCTACAACCATGCTTCATCATATTATATAGATCATCAAACCTCCAGCCATGTTCCGTTATGTCTTCATGTATTCATCTACGTATCAGCTGCTGTGTTTGTGATTTTATAATTTAATATATAAAAATGGCCATATTTTGTGTTGCAAGCTTGCATATTCATTTTTTAAAAATCTGATCAGTAATTATTATGTCGATAACTACCTATACATATTCAAAGATGGAGCAAACCGCAAGAATGAGAATCGTCGGATAGCCTCCAGCTGATCCGGATCCCTCCACTATTTGGTACCCTATATGTGACACTGGTCTTGCAGTGAAGTTACTGTGATAATTTTTTTTGTGTGTATTTTACATTGCGTGGATCCTGTATTTAATTGCTAGGTGCACCTGTACTCTGCTTGCTATGAAAAATTAATTTATTTCTCGCAGCAGGCCAGAGTAAACTTTATATGTGAATATTGTTTGATTCGAAAAGATAAATTTGATTTTCGGACCATACCATTTCATATATTTGCATATATATATATAAACTCTCATTTGAGAATAGTCTGTGATATTTCATATTTAGTGATCGGTAAATGTTGTCATTCTTGCATCTATAATGAAATTGCATATTTATTAATATTGGCAATCTGTTTGGCTTGATTTGTGAATTTTGCCAAATTATTTCTGTGTATTTATTGTCTATTTGACTGGCAAAATCAGTGAACTTTGCCAAAATAATATTGACAATGCTATAGCAAGAGTGAAAACATTTTTACTGATATTCATAGTGGTTATATGTTGTCATCTGTGATAGCTTTGTGAATCATGTGCACTAGAACTAACCACTAATACTTGTTTACAGGTTCCAGAATGGGTGCAGATGAATATATGTGTTTCTTTTAATTATGTATGTAGCATAGGGGTCAGTTTCTAATTTCAAATTTTTGTTATTCAGGGAATTAATAAGGTGAGAAATTTAAAAGACCTTACTGGTGCAATGACAGATACCTTAGGTTACAGTAAGAAGATGAGATAAGGTAGGAGAGTTAATTTTTCCCCCCCCATCATTTGATTTATTTCTCCCTCATATTTTTTTCCCCTCATTCAATTTTTCCCCCAATTTTTCCCCTCATTTCTCCTTTTTGGTGATTTTTTTTTGGCCATCAACAATTTAATTTGATCAGTTATTGTGTGCATATGAGTCTTTCCCAGTTAGAAAAATATTTAAGGGAGAACCCTGTTATTGCCCCTACAACTCCACAAAAACGGACAGTTATTTTAGTTAGTGGTAGTAAAGGGAATTATTTGAAACATCACATTAGCCGTATTCACCCAGAGAAAAATATCATTTTTGAATCAAAGGGTGGCCGTAATTCTAAGCAAGCCGTATGTTTAATAGCTGCTAATGTTCAGAATTAAAGGCGGAAATACGGCAATATTTTGTTAATTTTGTGGACTGGCACATGTGACTTGACTTCGAAAGTTGGCCAAAATAGATATGGCAGAAAAATTATTGTTGATTTAAATACTGTACAAGTTGAGGATATTGTTCACCAATACAATAAGTTTTTTGAGATTTGCTCTTCTTATGGTGACAGTGTTAAAGGCCTAATTTTAGAGTGTCCTTATTACTCAATTTCAATTTGGAATAGTGTACAAGGTCACCCTAACCCCAGTATTTTTGACCAGAACAATTTGATTTTACACCATAAGATCAATGAATTAAATCAAAATATCAAAGAGCTTAACTCAACCTATGGTGTACAGGCCCCTAGATTTAGTTGTGACATGATCAAAACTAGAAAATTGAAAAAGAGTTACCCCACCAAAACTGTCTCTTATAGCCTTTTAAAAGATGGTATCCATCCTGGTGTGACTCTGTCACAGTATTGGATCCGGCGCATAGTTATAGCCGTTATTTTTAAATACTGTTACTAGTTTTAAAATATGTTTTCAGGTACAGTACTTGTGCATTTTCATTGACAGAGAGACTTGTGAATATTTTTTTTTGGTGTCTGCATACTAAGTGTTTTGTGTTATATAATTGTTTGAAATTGCAATTTATGAGGAGTTGTCAATTTTTAAGTGCATGTTTTTAGCAATTGAGCTGCCACATGTACTTGAACTTGATTTCTTTTCAATAAAGGATAGGTTCATTGTGTTGCAGTGTGGTTTGTCTGGAACAATTGTTTTTAGCAATTGAGCTGCCACTTTTGTCCAGATAAGAATTACTCTGCAGCACTGGAACTTTTCAAACTTAGTAATATTGATTACAGTGATCAGATAGTTTTTTTTGTATATGTGAATGGAATGCTACAGGGTGATATGATTTAAGTATATGTTTTTAGTAATTGAGCTGCCACATATACTTAGTCATTTTTGTTACTTTGTAGTACTTCCATGAAACATATGTACTTTTTGTGAATAGTATAGTGGTATTCATATATAGTGAAATCTCTCTGTTTGTGAGTGGTGCTATATATATTATATATTAGTGTTTGACAATTGTCAATTAGCTTGTCCTTTTCTAAGCCCCAATCATTAAGTATGGCTTCCAAGGATAGCTCTATGGATGATATGGTGAAAGCTGTGTCATCCAACCCAGCTTACAAGGTCCTCACTAAAGAGGAATATGACATTTTAATGTCAAAACATGCTGGGGGAAGTCCCAAAAAGGCTGACCCCAAAGTGTTGACTAGCACACCAGATGCTAAGAAGGTTCAGTTTGAGGGTGCTGGGTCCAAATTATTATCTTTTATAAATAAAGGCCAAGCACCATCACCTGTCCCTAGGTTTAGTTTTAATAATACTTTACCTCATAACACTTCATATGTCCCCAGTCCCTATGTCCCCAAATTGCCCACATTTAGTGGTTCTGAAGAACCCCAAAAAGGGGAGACAACATATGAAGTGTGGAGTCTTGAGGTTAAATGCCTCCAGAGTTCTAGTGTACTGCCAGAACCAATTCTGTTGCAGTCCATTAGGAATTCACTAAAGGGTAGTGCTAGAAGCCTTTTAGTGCCTTTAGGGCAGAATGCCACAGTGGCCGACATTTTAGCAAAGTTAGATGGTTTTTATGCTAATGTCAGCTCAAGTGAAACCCTGATTCAGTCATTTTACAGTGACTATCAGAAAGAGGCTGAATCAGTGGTTTCTTTTGCTTCAAGAATTGAGCAGACCCTATCAAGGGCAGTTAAGTCTGGCCATATTGATGGCATTGCTAAAGATGCAATGCTGAGGAGTAAATTCTGGACTGGTTTAAAAAGCCAGTCTTTGAAAAACTCAACAAGGCATCTTTACGATACCATTAAAGACTTCCCGTCACTTTTACGTGAAATACGTAAAGTTGATCAGGAAGAAAATAGTTTTAAACAAACTAAAAAACCAACTGCCCAGCAGCAACAATGTAATCAGGTTACTTCTGATTCAGAAAATAATACAGATGTATTATTAAAGAGCATGAAAGAGCTCATGAGTAGGATGGAGAAAATGGAAGAAAGGCTTGACCAGCAGACAAAGCAGAGTTCTGAGTCTGTTGGACAGTCCAATTTTCCTGACTCCTACTCCTATTCTAATCAGTATGTTCCACGAGGCCGTGGACGTGCTGGTTATAGAAGTAACTTTCAGAGGGGTGGTTGTGGTAGGGGCTATCAAGGTAGCTCAAACCATAACAGCCACAACTCTGACAGTTACAATAATGCTCACCAGAATAATTATTCTCAAAGAGGCAATAGAGGTGGTGGTGGTTCTTGGCGTGGTCACCGTGGTGGTTCCAACGGCCGTGGTACTAACCATGGTGAAAATGCTGGGAACCATTTAAACTTCTAACTTCTCCAGTTGATGGGCAAACTGGGGAAGTATCATCAAAGGACTTTGAGAAAAGCCCAATTCATAATTGTACAAATGTTAAGCAATCAAGTTTGCTTGAACGGATGATTGGTTCTTCCAATGAGGACAATATTTTAATATGTGGTATTAATACACTTGGTTTGTTGGACTCAGGTTCTAGAATAACCTCAATTTCAGAGGCCTTCTATGAAACCTTAGACCCCAAACCTACTTTACATAGTATAACTGAATTTGGATTGTCAGTTACTTGTGCTAATGGCACAGAATTGCCTTATAAAGGTTATATAGAGGCAGATATTGTAGTTCCTTCATTAGGAAATACAACATATAAAGCCCCTGTTTTAGTAGTTGAAAATACTGACTACAATCGTCGTGTCCCTGTGATCATTGGAACCAATGTCATTCGTTTGTGCAAGCAAGCTTCAAATGATTCAAGTGAATCAAACATTCCTGCTGAGTGGCAAGTTGCTTTTGACAGCATGTGTAATGAAATTTTACCGGTGAAAACCACCAACAATTTTAGTATTAAAGTTGCGCCTGGTGAGGTTAAAACTTTATCGGGTTTTGTCAGAAATACAAAATCATTTCAAACTGCTGTCACTGAGCCTATAGATACATCTTTGTCTGCGGGTTTAACAATCTGCCCCAGAGTTGTATCTTTGGGATCGTCCGGTTCTACCGCACGCATTCCAGTCCGTGTGTGTAATTTATCTACACGAGTAATAGAGATTCCTCCAAGATCTCTATTATGTTCAATAAATGGTGTAGATGTTGTTGATTCATGGACTCCTGATTCTTCAGTGAAGAAGCAGGAGCCCAAGGTCACAAAATTAGAGGATCTTGGCGTGAAGGTAGAAACGGACAATCTTACACAAGATCAAGTGAGAAAAGCTAAAGACGTCCTTGGCAGTTGGTCTCATATATTTTCTACCGGTCCTACTGACTTAGGTAGAACTGATTTAGTTGAGCATGAAATCAAGCTCACTGATGACACTCCCTTTAAGGAGCCTTATAGACGTATTCCGCCAGGCCTTTATGAGGAAGTCAGACAGCATTTGAAGGAAATGATTGAGGCTGGAGCAATTCAGCCATCAAAAAGTCCTTTTTCTTCGAATGTTGTACTGGTCCGAAAAAAGGATGGCAGTTTGCGTTTCTGCATAGACTTCAGAAAACTAAATGGCCGAACTGTCAAGGATGCCTATACATTACCTCGCATCGATGACACTATGGATACTCTCCTCGGTGCGAAGTATTTCTCAAAATTAGACTTGCGCAGTGGTTACTGGCAAGTGGAGATGAAAGAGGAGGACAAAGAGAAGACTGCTTTTACCGTAGGTAATTTAGGCTTCTACGAATGTAACAGGATGGCTTTTGGCTTGACCAATGCTCCTGCTACATTCCAGCGCCTAATGGAACGGTGTATGGGTGAGCTCAATTTAAAAGAGTGCCTCATCTTTTTAGATGATATTTTAATTTTCTCTGAGTCCTTCGATGAGCATTTATCACGCTTGGATGCTGTTTTCAGCCGCCTGCATAAACATGGCTTAAAATTGAAAGCATCCAAGTGTGAATTTTTTAAGTCTAGCGTGACCTACTTAGGCCACGTAGTGTCCGAAAAAGGAATTGAAACGGACCCTGAAAAAATTGCTGCTCTAACAACTTGGCCAGAACCTCAGACGGTGAAAGACCTGCGATCATTTTTGGGTTTTACAGGCTATTATAGGCGTTTTGTCAAGGACTACGCAAAGATAGCCAAACCTTTAAATGATTTGTTGGTTGGACATCATGCTGGTGTTTCTGTCCAAGGTAAAAAGAAGAAAAAGAAGAGAAGTTCAATTCCTTGGATATGGGGTCCTGCTCAACAAAGTGCATTTGATACACTGAAGGAGAAATTGTCCTCTCCTCCAGTGCTAGCATATGCAGATTTTAGCAAACCTTTTATTTTACATACAGATGCATCTATAGAAGGGCTAGGAGCCGTTCTATATCAAGAACATGATGGCCTTGAAAAAGTTGTTGCATATGGCAGCAGGGGTTTGCGCAAAGCAGAACGGAATTATCCAGCCCACAAACTGGAATTTTTATGTCTCAAATGGGCTGTCACCGACAAGTTCCATGATTATCTGTATGGAAACACATTTTCTGTTTATACAGATAACAACCCCTTAACATATGTTTTAACTTCGGCCAAATTAGATGCCACAGGTCATAGGTGGTTAGCTGCGTTAGGTTCATATGATTTTAAATTAATATATAGATCAGGTAAATCTAACGCAGATGCTGATGGTCTCTCTAGGCGTCCCCCGCAAGATGTGGAATTATTTCCGGATGTGGTTAAGGCAGTGTGCCAAGCATACTTGGTTGAAAGAGAGTCTTGTCCCTTGGTTGAAACCTTGATTGTTTCAAACGCTGTAACTCTTGTAGATCCGCCAACACCGGATCTACTGGACTCAACATCTTTACAGAATGTTGATTGGTCAAAAGAGCAAGTGGCTGACTCTACTTTAGCCAGGGTTGTTGAGCTGGTTAAGTTGAAATTCTGTCCAGACAAAAGTAGTCTCCAGACCGAATCCCCAAATGTTTTGAAATATATTCGGGAGTGGTCCAGGTTGTCATTGGTTGATGGAGTATTGTACAGAAATACTACATTAAATAATGTACAAACACGTCAGCTGGTGCTTCCTCTCCATTTTCGAAGCATCATTTTGAAACAGTTGCATGATGATTTAGGCCATCAAGGTAGAGACCGCACTCTTTCTTTAGTGCGCTCTAGATTTTATTGGCCTGGTCTAGAAAATGATGTTGAAGAAAAGATAAAAAATTGTGGCCGTTGTATTAGGCGAAAAACTCCGGTGAAGCCTAGTGCAGAATTAGTCAACATAACCAGTTCACAACCAATGGAATTGTTATGTATAGATTTTTTGTCTTTGGAAAGGTCGAAGGGTGGGCATGAACATATTTTAGTCGTGACCGACCATTTTACCCGTTATGCCCAGGCCTTTCCAACTAGAAACCAGTTGGCTAAGACTACAGCCAAAATACTTTTTGAAAACTTTGTTGTTCACTATGGTTTTCCGGCTAGGATCCATAGTGATCAGGGAAGAAATTTTGAAAGTAGCCTTATTAAGGAATTGTGTAGTCTTGCGGGTGTGCATAAATCCCGGACCACTCCATATCACCCTATGGGAAATGGAATGGTCGAGAGATTTAACCAGACCCTTTTAAAAATGCTGGGTACCCTAGAAGATCACCAGAAACAAGACTGGAAGTCATATGTAGCCCCTTTAGTCCATGCCTATAATGCTACCCGTCATGATAGCACTGGTTTTTCCCCATTCTTTTTAATGTTTGGGAGACATCCCAGGCTGGCTATAGATGCTTATCTGGGTCTGAATTCTTCACAGGATTCAGAATGTACATCCAGAGAGCACTATGCCAGTAAGTTAAAGAAACGGTTGGACTTTGCCTACAAGGTAGCTTCAAAAGAAGCAAATAAAAATGCTACAAGGCATAAGTCCAATTATGACGGTAAGGTCAGAGAAGCAACCCTTGGTGTAGGGGACAGAGTCCTTATTAGAAAGGTGGGCCTAAAAGGCAAAAATAAGTTGGCAGATAGGTGGGATAAGCATTCATATATTGTAATTGAAGTGCCAAATGAAGGTGTACCTGTGTATAGGGTTCAGCGTGAATCAGGTGATTCAGCGGTGAAAACTTTACACAGGAACATGTTGCTTCCTTTTTCTGCCATACCTAGCAGTTTAGATCTTGGCTTATTTTATGACAGTCCCCATAGTAAACCTAGCAAACCGGCAGCCCCTGTACATAACCAATCAAAACCTGTCCAAGAACCTGAATTTGAGTCTGACTCTTCTGAATCAGAAACAGAAGAATTATTTTACCCAAGATATATGCTTCCTCTTAAAAGGAAACAAAGTTCAAATATCAATGGGTCGAAATCAGTTTCTTCAAATAAAGAAAAGTCTCATGTGTCAGTTCATGGCGATACTTTTAATGGTTCAGGAGATTTTAATAGATCTGATAGTTCAGTTGGTTTTAATAGGTCAGATAGCGCAGGTGGTTTTAATTCAAGTGCAGGTGGTGGTTTTGCTAGTGCAGATGTAGGTACCACTGGCAGTTCCAGAGATCTCAGTGGAGGTAATGTAGGTAGTGTAGATAATGTACCTATTCCACAGTTACCTAGACGTACAGGTAGGGTACGGCAAGCGCCAAACCGGTATGGTGAGTGGGTAAATACTCAACAAGTTTCAAACCCCGAAACACAGATTTGGTATGTTTAAGTATATGTATTAGTTTTCATAAATATCAGAGGAGAATGTCACAGATAGGAAGAATATCTTCCAATATTATTATTATGCATGTATGATATGTTTTCCCAAACATATATAAAAATGCATATATATATTATATTTTCTCCTGCTTTGATTGTCTCATACATATAGTATATTTCTCTTATTGAGAGCGACCCCTCAAATTAATACATGTCTTTATTTTTGGATGTTCTGAAGTTATATATAACATTTTCACAATTCACTAGTAAAGTAGAATTGTTTGTTGATAAATGTATTGTCTGTACTGTTTCATTGTTTGTTTTGTATTTTAGGACACCCTTTTTATTTACATATGTAAAATAAACCTATAACAACATCTGTCGTTGAGATCCCTGGCGAACCGAATCCATACCCTGCGACAAATGTTACATGGTTGTTCTAATCAAACATTTGCGCTATTGGTAAACCTATTGCATCGTCGAGTAGACAGGGCTAAGGAGAGAAGAATTGTGCATTCCATTAGTTCTCATGACCAGACACAGACTCAATAAAACCGAGTCTGCTGTTTTCTAATATTGTAGGTTCTCTCTATTTCTGAAGGATCAGCATTTCCAGTTTATTTAGAGGTCGCAATAGCTGTCGCTGTTTCTGTGTGGGGTTGGTAACCCCCCCCCCGCTCCCCGTGCATCAATATAGTAGTACTGGGTTCTGATGAAAGCAGAATACCGCTTTTAATCTGGTGCTAGGGGGGAGTGATAATTGTTGCACTTTCCATGAGTTCTCATGAACAGACTCAGTAAAACCGAGTCTGCTGTTTTCTGATATTGTAGGTTCTCTCTATTTCTGAAGGATCCATTTTCCAGATTACTTGTGTATTCCAAAATATGGAGCAGATGAAAGCTCAGACCAAATATAAGTGATCTGCTTAATATGTGGAACCTCTCTGATTGTTAGGAGCCTAAATCATTTCGTTTAAAGCTGCATACTCTGTAACTATGAACATTTTTAGAGAAAAAAAAATTTTCTTTTTAAATCATTTGCAAAAGTAGAATAAAGTTATGTTGTCACAATAAATCTAATTTCTACAGCTGAAAACTGCATGAAAGAGTGAATTATCTTATAAAAACAGGTGTATTTTCTCTTGTTTGTAATTATTTGCGTCCCTCCAATAATTCTAGACAGTTGATTTTTGTTGTTTTGGCACTAATAATTTGTTAATTATTACGAAAAAGGTAAAATGTATACCTAAATTTTAGTATTTATACTATGTTCTTGAAAAATAGAAACATATTTTTAAAATGAAAATATCAAAAGTTACAGATTATGCAGCTTTAAACTTCATTATTGTTGAAACCCATACATCAATTCTTGAGGATATCAGAAACCATGGTTTAACAGGTTTACTGACTATGTTATAGAGCTTTTTGTGTCACTGTAAAGACGGTAGCTTGGTTCGACTATTTCATCTGCTCAAGAAAGGAAATCAGCCTCTATCTATTTGGTAAAGAGTTAATAAGTTGTTTTAACCGCGCAATCGTGTGTGCATTTCATGAAAATTCTGAATGTATATACTATTACTATCACAAAAAGTCGTATATGCTTTTGTCGTCTGCTGAAATATTTTTGAAGCCTCTTCGGTAAACAGTGTAGATCCAGATCAGACTGCTCCTGTAGGAGCAGTCTGATCTGGGTCCACACTGTTTGCCTCTATACTTATGTTTACCAATAAACAGACAATTTCGAATGTAGTCATTTTGCTGGCGTTGTCGGGCTAAATCATAGTTTTGTGTCTTTACCGAGGTGTTATGGCGCGAGATGATACAGTCACTTTCGAATTAAACGACGCCTCATTTTCAGCTTTTACCTATGTCTGAGGTAGACCGGACCTAATTACGCGTTCATGAAATGCCGCCTTTACACTGACCAAGTAGCCTTATAATACACTAACACGCTTTTGCAATACCTCCAAAGAAGAGGTCATTTCAGAACAAAGCTTATCTTCAATCAAATCAGCCATGAATAGCTCTCAAGTTCCATAGATTATAAAGTACTTTTTACCTACACGCACATGGAGAAAAGGTTGCATCTTGATGTTGAAAAGAGTCGATTGTTGATCTTAATTTTAGTTATATGAACCAGGTCCGAACATTTTCTTTCTTATCTTATAAGCGAAGAGCGAAGGTTTAGACGAGCATGCGTTTGCGCAGTCTCGCCATTGTTGATGATGCTCGCACACAAAGGAGTGGTGTGGTTTTTCCAAATCCATAATAGACTGTAGAAAACTAGTGCAAGCTAACACATTTTGTTGTAAACTTACACTTACTTTAAAAAACAACAACTTGAGGCCAACATTTTAACAGGTGATCAAACATTTTGATATTCCTTCTGTAATTATTGTAGTTATTCTCCCGATCAAAACCTACAACATTTGTCACATATACTTCATACCAACAAAAAAGCAGATACCCATTCTATCCAAATCTGATCTACAAGTGGAAAAACAGGCGATGTTTGTGTTGAAACTAGTCAATTTTCATTTACTTCATGCGAACTGCAAACCCGGGGGGGGGGGGGGGTACTCTATTTTTTTCTTCATACGTAGGCTCGGGCCCAGCATCTACCATTCACGCCAAAAAAATATCAGGAATTTCAAGCACCCCCAAAAAATATTTGAAATTATAGCAACCCCAAAAAATATCCCCCATTCTGTATCTTGACCTTAAGAAAAGACCCTAAAATGCATAGAATTGACCCCTAAATATAGACGAATTTTGTGATGACCCACCAAAAAAATATCCACAAAATCATCACACCCAAAAAAATATTTATTTTTCTGAAAACCCCAAAACATATTGAAATTCAGAATTTTGACCCCCCAAAAATGACCCGATCCTACGTATGTTGGAAAATATCAGAGTATCCCCCCCCCCCACCCTCACACTGGGACTGCAAATCACAATGCAAGGACCACAAAGACTCAGTGCTAGAATGTAAGAATTGTGATCGAAGGGTCGCTACATGTCGTGAGTCGGAATGAGTGACGGTGACCCATAGATTCAGATAAGGAAAATTTATGAGCGTTAAAGTGTAATTATTTTCTTACCCAACAATTTAAACATCTGTTTTGGGTGCTCAAAAGAACCGTCTCGATGAGACGGTTCTTTTGAGTACCCACAACATATGTTTGGGATGCGAAATTAAGAAAGCAGTTTTCCAATACGCACTCTTATCTGGAGGCATACGTGTCCTTGAGCAAGACGCTTAAAATTATCATCTACTTAGAACTGATTCATCAAAGTTAAAGCTGCATAGTCTGTAACTTTTGATCTTCTAATTTTGGAAATAATGTTTCTATTTTTTCAAGGACACAGTACAAAACTAAAATTCAGGTATACATTTTACCCAATTCTTAAATCTTAACAAATTATCAGTATCAAAACAACAGCATTTATGTTAAAATTCAACTGTATATACTTATTGGAGGGACGCAAATAATTACCAACAAGAGAAAAATCACCTGTTTATATGAGTTAATTCACTTTTACATGCAGTTTTCAGCTATAGTGAACAGATTTATTCTGAAAACATAACCAAATTCTACTTTTACAAATGATTTAAAAAGAAAAGATTTTTTTTTTCGAAAAATGTTTATAGTTGCAGACTTAGTCTCTTTAACCAGGAAAAAAGATAATGTTTCGACATGACAGAAGAATTGTTGGCTGGAACACAAACACACAAATTGTACGTGTTATTTGGTAGATTTTCTCATGCAACGGTTCAATTAATAAAGTGCTATTTTTAATCTCACATGGCATATGTGGGTTATATTTTTTGCTGCTAACATACTCATTTGTATGAGGAAATTAAAGGGTTTGTTAAGGGATTTAATGTCATGCAAACTGGCTTAACTAATGACGAAATACACCATATCTGTCCGGCCTCCAGATTAGAGTACGTAACTAAAATATATTTTTCTTATATCTCAGCCAAAGCATATATTGTGGGTGCTCAAAAAACGTCACAATGCGAACGTTCTTTTAAGCACCCACAATACAAGTCATGTTAAATTCGATGATGGGCAAGAACATAGTTACAATTAGTTTCGTTATCTGGACCTATGTAAGTTGTCTGCCGCACAAAGAAGTTGAATGACTTACAGTGTAAACACAAAACCTCTCCTTATTTTAGAAATACAAATTTAATCAAATTTTGGTCTGTTCATGGAATCATGAATACCTCGGATCTCTTGCATAGATAGTGAAGCCCGATGTGTTCGTGATTATATGAACAGACCAAAAGTTGAATTGATTACGTATATTATCAGCCAAGTCCATTTTCACCTAACTTGCCGAGTTTTCTGGAAATAGACATTCATGGATGTTAACGCCGAATTTCCGCGCGTATAACGTCATGGCAATGCGTGTTCAATTGTCAGCAAACAAGCAACGTTAATTGATGGCGTGGAGGTGACGCGTATGTGGATGTTGCTTTAATATATCTCTTCATGAAGGTATGAACGACACCTCAAATTTAAAGACTTTCAGTGCAAACGTAAATATTAATTGATAATTATAATTTTACCGCAGACACTCATAGTTGATTATATTCAAAATATTCACATTTTCTCTGCGCCCGAAAGTTCGTTCATACCTTCATGAACGGGTCGCTGGCTTTTGGATAAGTTAGGCAGAAGCGTTTTATAATTATTTAAATGGTTCCACTCCGTTACACAAGCATGTCAAATGAGCTAAAATCTGGTTTCTGAAATGAAATTCTGATCTGAATACCAGAAAACACTGAAACTTGATATTTAGTATATAGTATAACAAAGACTTTTTCTGCTATAATTGTTCAAATTGTGGTTCTTCAACAAAATTGTCTACCAAAATCTGGCTCCACACTTTGGGTCACATGGTTTACATAAGATATTATGAAAATAGACTGTTCTTAACCAAACAAATACATGATCATTCACATTTTAAATGGATGCCCGTGGGTTAACTAAACCTCTTTCCATTGTGACATAATACCTTGGAAACTGTTCACTTGCATGACGGTTTTCTATTACTTTCCTCTTACTTAATATCTACAACATACAGTAACTACCTGTGCAAAACGGCCACTCAAAAATAGACAAAACAAAGATCTTAATGACAAAATGATAGCTTAATGAAGGTCAAAAGTATTGCAGAATGCTCCACTTGGAGCATTCTGCAACATATTTGATCTTCATTGAGCGATAATTTGTCTTGAAAACCAATTTTTGGTCTTTTTGAGAGTGGCCGTTTTACACAGGTTTTAGAGTAACACACAAGCTGAGTAGAATGATTTAATGCCATTTCGATCTGTTGTCTTTTTAGGACACCCAAAAAGCTTAGATGAATACGAGTTTGACAGAGATATTGGTGATATAGTAACTTCATGTGTTTACAACGTGTCGTATCTTGGAATAACAGGACAAGTGAGATTTGAACGTTCTGGAGACCCGATGAGAAATATAAAAATAGAACAGATACAAGGTAGGTATCTTAACCCTTAAACCGCCAATCGCAACAAAAGTCGTCTGCAATTTCTCGTCTGCTGAAATGTTTAAGAAGCCTGTATGGCAAACAGTGTGGACCCATATCAGACTGCTCCTAAAGGAGCAGTCTGTTCTGGGTCCAGGCTGTTTGCTTCTATACTTAATTCGTCCGTAATGTTAGGCAATTATTTGCAGCAGACGACTTCAGCAGACGACATTTTCAGGTGCATTTTTCCTTGGCGCTTTAAGGGTTAAAAAAACGTCACAGTGAATTGTGCGTCTTGTGACATGTGAGTTGACTTTTGTGTGATCTTCTGGTACTTGAAAAAAACATGTCATGGTGTACAAATATACCCAAACTCCTGTTATTTCAATTGTTAGACAGTCAAATCTCGTTAATTCGAAGGCATACGGACTTAGAGTGAATTTCGAAGTATTTGTTTTTTTTATTTATAGGGAGGTAGACATAATAATATAAAACCCCAAAAATGATTGTTATTAGAGTTTTCTTATTAAACATATGTTTTGGTGTGCAAAAGAAAAGTCTCTGGGAGACGTTTCTTTTACGCACCAAACACAGGTTTTTTTTATTGACAGTTATTAAAATTGTTAATTAATATAGAGTAAAACCTGTCTTAAGCGGCCACTCAAAAACAGACAAAACAAATATCTTAATGACATATGGAAGCTTAATGAAACTCAAAAGCATTGCAGAATGCTCAGAGCATTCTGCAACACTTTTGATTTGCATTAAGCGATAATCGGTCTTGAATATCCAATTTTTGGTCTTCTTGAGTGGTCGCTTCCGACAAGTTTACTCTACAGGCCAAGCGTGCCCAAATTTATTTCGAATATGCGAGTATTTCGAAAAATCTGAATAAAAATTTTAGAGGTTTTGCTGTAATTCAAAAGTGAAGCCACCAGCTCTCTCTTCCTCAGTGAGATTATTGCCAAACTGAAAAAAGACACAAAGAACTATACTCAGATAACCAGATTCAATTATAAAACCAACATACAATGGGAGCCCAGGGGAGTTATCTGATATTTTCATACATACGTAGGCTTGGGCCATTTTTCGGGGTTCAAAATCTTGAATTTCAATATTTTTGGTGGTTTTCATAAAAATGAATATTTTTGGGGATATGATGATATTGTGGATATTTTTGTGGGTCATCACAAAATTGGACTAGTTTTAGGGGTAATTTCTACGTCTTTTCTTATGGTAAATGTATAGAATCAGATTTTTTTGGGGGGTTGCAAAAATTTCTAATATTTTTTTGGGTGCTTGATATTGCTGATTTTTTTCTTTGGGGGGGGGGGGGGGAGGGGCGGGGTGGTAAACAGTAGATGCTGTGTCCAAGCCTATGTATGAAAAAAAAATGAGAGTACTCCCCCCCCCCCCTGGGAATGGGAGCAGCAGCAATAGAATCACCGACGGACAGCTGGCACAACCTGTTGAACATTGTACAGGCTCAATCATTGCTTTTGATTTTGCTAGTGTTAAAATACATAGCTTGACTGTCTACCGATAAATGAGGGTATCTAGTTTATTCAGAGCATCGACAAAGGGAAACAATCTAATAAGATGTAATGACTGTGATAAAGCAAAGGAAAATGCACTACACTCAGACAAACAAAACATGGGAAATCTGCGTTGGTTATCGATTATTTGATGTCAGTCTATGGTTATTATTTCTCAGAGTAGCATATCTTAAAAAGCAAGTAAGTATGATCAGAATATACCATAATCACTTACTGCAGACCAACCCACGGCACTGTGAGGAAGAGTCACAAAACACTAACATTCAGACAACCAACTATCTCTTCCCCATTAAAGCCTTCATTCGAATCGTTTAGATACGATACACATGAACAACAAAACAACGTCTGGGAGTGAAATAGCGCCATGCAATAAAATCGATAAACCACTAGTGGTTTACAGATTTTCGGTAAAAGTTATGACGTCCATAACAACGTTGTGTAGATAATAACAAAATTATAACTTTTTGTACGCCAAAATGAAATTCAAAGAAATCTTAGTGTCATATGATAAATAAAATCTAACATCTGTGCTCTTGTTTTATTAAATTTATTAAACTCATTGCAAAAACTCGGCAAGCCTCGCATTTTATCACTTTTCCCCAACTCGTTCAATAAATACAATAAAACACGAGCACTCATGTAAGATCCTCTATTTATTGGATAATGTATACATGTCTTAGGTCTAGATAAAGATACGTATGAGCGTAAGAATTATAATATTATCTTATCCATGAAGTTTAACATCTTCGCTGAGAAACACGAAAATAAATGTTCAATCACACACTCTTATCTTGGGGCCTGAAAAATAATATGCATTACATCATGTACTTAAATGATTATCCATTTTGCTTGAAAATAATTCAAAAGAGATGTTTAGAGGGATGACCCTCCCCGACTCCCTGCACATTATGTTACAGTGAGATTTAAAAATAGAAAAGTAAAATGGGGAAAAAATCATTAGCTTATTTGTTCCAGATGGTAAAAAGGTAATGGTTGGTATATACTGGACAGAATCAGATGTAAAAGACTGGTATATAGAGTGGTATAATGGTGGAATCGCTTGGCGAGGTAAGTAAAGGGCTTTGATGTGTGCTTTAAAGTATTATGTATAGCATGTATTATTGGATGTATGTAATGAAATTAGAACTATACAGTGCTGGAAAAATTCAGATGTAAAAGACTGGTATATTGGGTGGTATAATGATTGAATCACTTGGCGAGGTTAGTGAAGGGCTTTGATGTGTGCTTTAATAGATCATGTATTATTGGATCAATCAAATAAAATGAAAAATATAGAAAACTATATAAATATGTTTATGACATTCCTTATGGCTTAAGCTAAACCGCCTCATAACAAAACTAACAATTGACATGTGCTCTAAGCAAAGTAAAGCGGAAGGCAAAGATCAGGAATTGACACAATCAAGTATCACACCTGACCCAGGACACCATATGGGAATGTGACAAAACACAAGAAAACACAATACACAAGAGACCGTTCCCAGCAGGCGATCACTAGGCTACAAAGAACAGACAAGACAGCATAACAAAGACAAACATGATACATGAATAATAATACATGAATCCACAAAAGAAGTGGTCAGTAAAATAATTACTGGAGGACTTTAACATGTTAAACGGTACCTACCTCACCTTATATTCTGATAAGGATCAAGCTGCATAGATGTTTGGTTTGGACGAACGGTTCTAACATATATATGCATCATCTCCCAGTATATAAACATCAAAATATTAAAGGAGATAAAACCAATATAAGGACTCAACAGTAAATACAACTGAACACCAGAGCAAAAGAAATCCATCTGTAAAACCCCAAAGTATCTGATCTGTCTGCTCAGAGTATTTCCTCCATCTTCAGAAAGAAAGCGAAAACTTTGATCTAATTTAGCCAATACAATGGGTGAACAGAGGGTTTGCTTGATTGTTCCATTATCAGATCTCATGATTATTGTAGATAATTAAATCACGCAAGCAGTTCTGAAACATAGAGACGGAATAGAGTTATTTGATCCACGTTACACAAGCTGGGGGCATTTTATATGTGGCACTAATTATTGCCTCAGGCATCATATTCTTTTGCTTTCAATGAACCATCAAAAGTGAACGATTATGACGTTGAATGTGCCTCTATAATAGGCCAACCAATCCGTGGGTTTTATATGACCAGTAATTCATTTAAAAAAGTAAGCGAGTATGATCAGAAAATACCACAATCACACACTGCAGACCAACCCACGACACCATGAGGAAGAGCCACAGGACATTAATAGTAACAATACATCTGTAGGACAATAATAGCAAAACAGCCAGCTTTCTCGTCCTCTTCAAGATGAATGCAAAAATAAAATGGACACAAAGTAATACATAACAAAACAAAACAAAGACAAACACAAAACAATACCTTTTATATAAAATAGAAATAGCAAACAAGGCTAACAGCAGGGTTGTGAAGGGGCTTGAATATATTTTACTGGATACTTTTTAGGAACTTTTAAGATATCCACGCTATGTACAGTGACGTCCCCTAACAATGCGCAGCCCCTTACATTGCGCACAAGCCCAAGTGACTATGCTGTAATATTTGTGGGCTGAGACACTCAGAACAACTATGATATGGTTATAGAACTTTATATAGGTATGAATACAACAAGATCTATCTAACAACTACTGCAGGTATCGGAGAGGCTGTAATCAAATATAGCACTTGAGAATGTTATAGACTTGCAAGATATACTACATATCTTTACATCTCCCTCTTTAAGATTTTGATTAATAAAAGTTATTAAATTTGAAAAATTTAAGTTTTTCAGTTTTGATCAGCACTTCTGTATGTTTGCAGCAAGTCTATCAAAGTGTTGTCTGAAACAATATTCTCACAGTTTCTCTTACTAATCCTGAGGTCAGTTTATCTATAATCTAGGATTAATGTATTTCTTCAAGGAAAGTGGTTTTATCAGTATCTTAGGTCTGTAAGCTGTTTGCTCAAAGATTATTATCACTGTTATCAGTAAAGAGAGAATTAATGGTTTACATTATGACCGAGATTCTGTCTATTTCACTATATACAAAATAAAACATTCAATTACCAGGGTTGACTTTCTTGAGAAAAAGATTTTCATTCAGAAAACAAGAATTTTTCTCATCTTCTGCCGAATCTAGAGAAAAGTACCTTATGGCTCAGACGGTTGTCAAAGCAAAAATGTACCTTACAAGACAATATAAGCACACCTGATAATTCTATGCTTTACCGTAGTACCTCTTGTAAAGATTACGTATCTTTACCACTAATTTGATCATATGGGGATTATTGTGCCCCATTTATTCACTGACACAATATAATCCAGTTTCAGAATCACTTCATCATGGAATAATCCTCAAATCGTTTGGGTAATTTAACTTCTCTGCCGCTTGATGTGTATTTCTTTGAATCATCCTGTGGAACAGTATTTGAAGATTGTTCATCTGAACTTGAATTATTGTTATTCGACACTTCTTGCTGGCAATCATAGAAGATTTCAGGTTCATCAGAGCGATTTTCAGTCGTTTTCATCAGATGTCGCCGATTTCTTCTTAGCTTTTGCCCTCGTTCTGTTCGTATCACGTATGACCTAGGAGTTTTGGCTTTGCTTTCAACTGTAGCAGGTTCCCATTTATTTTCATTTCGTACTCGAATTTGATCATCTGGGTTGAGCTGCTGCAAAGGTTTAGCTCCACGATCATAATAGTATTTCTGTGTATGCTGTTTTTCTTTCAACGCATTTTGTACTTTTACTCCATCGTACTGAGGATTAAGAAGCTTTTCATTTACAGGTAACTGAGTTCGAGCCCTTCTCCCCATTAGCATTTGTGTTGGAGATAAATTTAAACCTTCAATTGGCGTATTTCTGTATTCCAGTATTGCTAAATATGGATCAGAGTTACTCTTCTTTGACTTTTTCAGTAGATTCTTACATATTTGTACGTATTTCTCTATAAATCCCATACTTTGAGAATATCTTGGAGATGAAGTAATATGTTCAAATCCATAACTGTTAGCAAAGTCTCTAAACTCACTGCTCGAGTAAGCAGGACCATTGTCACTCTTAAGTATGACCGGAATTCCATATCTGGAAAAGTTTTCTTTCAGAACATTAATAACAGTTTTGCTGGAACTGCTAGAAATTTTCTTTACTTCGAAGAACTTTGAAAAGTAATCCGCTATGACAATATATGTTTCCTTGTCTAGCTCAAACAAATCTGTTGCACATATTTCCCATGGTTTTGTAGGAATTTCATGCGGTAACATTGGTTCTTTTTGCTGCGTTCCTCTAAATTCATTGCAAATTGAACATTGACTAATAATGTCCTTGATCTGCGCACTCATTCCAGACCAAAAGAAAACGTCTTTCAATCTATTTATGCACTTATTTATACCCAGGTGACTTTTCTGGTGTATTTGCTCAATTATAGTTTTTTGCATTGACCTTGGAACTATCACTTTTTCACCCTTAAGCAGTAATCCATCAAAATATGAAATTTCGTCTCTAAAATTCCAATATTGAGTTATCCGTGGATTTATCTGTCTCTTGTTCTCAGGCCATCCCCGTGAAACTGTGTCCTTAAGGATATTTAATTCCATGTCTTTGAGTGTTTCTTCCTTCAATTCAGAAAGTTTTGACTGTGAGCATGGCAAGTTTTCTATGGAGAACATGCTATATTTCTCATCACAGATTGGAGTTTCATCTTTACTTATGCATGCTCTGCTTAACATATCAGCTATGTATAATTCACGTCCGCTTTTATACTGTACTTTTAAATTGTATTTCTGTACCTTCAACATCATTCTTTGTATTCTAGGTGACATTTGCGATAAAGGTTTCTTGAAAATACTTTCTAAAGGACGGTGATCTGTTTCAACATGTATAGGTCCTTTAGCATATATGTATTCGTGAAATTTGGTTGCTCCGAAGACTATTGCTGCCATCTCTTTCTCTATCTGTGCATAGTTCTGTTCACATTTATTTAGAGATTTTGAAGCATATGCAATTGGATGTCCATTTTGAAGAATACTCGCTCCTAGTGCATCTTTTGAACTGTCCACAGATAGCACTATATCTTTTTTCTCATCATAATATGCTAAAACAGGTGCGGAAGTTATAGCTCTTTTGAGCTCATCAAAGCTTTGCTGCTGAGCTTCCTCCCAATGCCAAGCAATGTCTTTTTGCAAGAGTTGTCTAAGCGGTTGGTTTATTCCTGATAGATTGGGAATGAATTTTCCAAGATAATTAACAGTTCCCATAAATCTTTGAAGTTCTGTTCTGTTCTGGGGCTCTGGAATTTCCATTATAGCTCTCAATTTCTCAGAACTAGGCTTCAAACCATCAGGTCCAAACGTGTGTCCAACGTATGCAACTTCTGAAAGTCCTATTTTGCATTTATCTCTGTTCAGCTTCATATTAGCTAGTCTTATCCGTTCTAGAACTGCACAAAGACGTTGATTATGTTCTCCTTTATCTTGACCCCATATCAAGATATCATCCGCAATTACCTCACAGCCATCAATGTTTTCTAATATTTGAGATATTGTCCTTTGAAAAACCTCACTTGAGCTTTTAATACCAAAGGGTAAACGCAAATATTTATATCTTCCAAACGGAGAGTTGAACGTTGTGTATTTCTGACTGTCTTTTGTCAAACGTATTTGCCAATAACCATTTGATGCGTCAAGAACACTGTAGATTTTCGCATTCTTTACTTTGGCTGCGACTTCTTCAACTGTTTTCATTGGAAAATGTTCTCTTAAAATGCTTTTGTTTAGTTCTCTGGGATCTAAGCACAATCTAACACTCTTGTTTGGTTTCTCAACAACAACTAAAGAATTCACCCATTCTGTAGGTTCTGTGACTTTTTTAATGACTTTCATTTTCTCAAGTCTGTTCAATTCATTTTTCACTTTATTTTTCAATGCATACGGTATTTTTCTTGGTGGATTGACAACAGGTTTAGCATTTTTATCCAAGCGAATTTTATAGTCCGTTGGTAAACAACCCAGTCCTTCAAAAACATCGCTATAATTGTCAAGAATTTCTTCTGTTGTAGCTGTCTTACTGTTTAAGTTTAAGCTGTATAGTCTAGAAATTAAGTTTAAATCCAAACATGCTTTAAGTCCAAGGATTGGCATCGATTTGTCCTTCACAATTTCGAATTCCAGTGGAATGTACTTGTTTTTCGTAGATACAAGCAAAGTAACTTTCCCCACAGTGTTTAATCTATGACCTGAATATGATACTAATCTTGATTTTGATGCTTTAAGTGGCTTATGGCTAATCTGTTTATATACATGATATGGCAATACATTGCACTGTGCACCGGTATCAAGTTTCATGTTGACTGTTTTTCCACATATTTTCATGTTTACTTTCCAGTCTTTCACATTCTGGTCAGTTTCTACTGAGTCTAAGAATATGTCTGAGTCATAGTCATTTTCTTGCAGTTCATGCATTTTCTTGTTTTTACACACTGTAGAAAAATGGTTCTTCTTTTTACAATTGTGACAAAGTTTACCAAAAGCTGGGCACTTACGTGGTTCATGTTTATATCCACATTTTCCACATTTCTGTTTTATTGTTGATCCAGCTGGCTTATTGTCTGTATTTTTCACTAACTTGCTTTTCACAATTTTCTTTTTAACAATGTCAACGTTGCTACCAGTGGCTCCACTTGAAGTACTCTGGATTACTTTCATCTGCTGAGTTGAAGTTTCTGCTGCACGACAAATATCTATTGCTTTCTGCAAAGTTAATTCTGTTTCTCGCAGTAATCTGCTTCGTACAGAGTCCTTTATCACACCACAGACAAGTCTGTCCTTGATGAGGGAATCTGTTATGCCACATTTAATCATGTCATTTGTTTGTTTTTAATATTGGGTAGGTTTTGGAAAGAGAAAAACAGCAAAAAGTTTTTGTTATATGTTTTTCACTGCTGAGCAGCGGTGAATTTTTGCAAAATATGGAAAATGTTGTTAAAACTTTCTGACCATAATTTCAATCAAGTTATTGATGTAGTAAATTGTTGAGAACAACCTGGTGTTATTTTCCTTGGTATAGTTTGTAAAATTAATTCATCAAAGATGAGTTTTAAAGTTTTGCAGAAATAGCGCAATGTTAGGGGACTATTTTTGTTATCCTAAAACAGGGGCTGTGCACTTCAAATCAAAGTTGCTAGAGATCAAGAAAATATATTACATTTTGAACTTTGTGTAAATAGAGTATACTGATATACTATATTTAGCTGTGAAAATATTTTCAAATGTGTTTGTTTATTTCTTATTATACCCAACGGAGGTTAAAATGCTTAAGTGCCAAATGTTAGGGGCTTTCACTGTATATATTATTTATCCTTATGATGAGAAAGATATTGACTATCAGTGTCATCAACGTGAGACAAAAGTGGCAATAAACAGTTCAAGGACCAAACTCAACTTTTGCAAGTTTCTTGTAATAATAAGCAACTGTTCCTTGATTTGCTTTTGGTACAAATTTTTAAATCAGTGGAAACCACCAACATTGTCATTTTAAGGGTAAAAGTCTTGCACACCTGTAGTTGCTTAGCATTGTATTCATATAGGAACAGACAACAAAATGAGCTGTTTGATCAGCGAAAACAATTCGTATATCTTAATATATCTTAATCTTCTTATGACATGATAGCCATAACAAGTAAAACATAGCTGAACAATTTCTCGTGCCTTTGCTGGATCGCCCCAGAACAAGACCAATTCTCTAACGTTGTTGTTTCCTATGTGCCAATCAAAAACTTTAAATAGACCAAGCGGATGCCCAGGCTGATCTGAATCTTTGCTTGGTGCACAAGACTTGCTTAAGTTTTGTCATGCTTGCTCATTGTGTCATTTCTTTAAATTTATATTTCAATATGATATATTTCAATATGATACCTATATGATTTCTTGCACACCAGACTTGTTCTTGTTTTCCAATATAAAATGAGGTATTTAATGGTGCGCAAGAAAAATAATCCATCATTTGTGTGAGGATGAGATAGAAAATCTGTCCCTCCCAATCAGCGATTGTCATCACTCGACAAACCTCATGATGCTAATCAGTGATCCGTGGTGTGGATTTTTTATTCCAGCCTCACCCTCATGATATATTCTTATTTTCACCTGACAGGAGGCATGGTTCCACGTGATTCGACATTAGTTAAAGAAGTGGAAGTACTCATCCCATCAAGATTGTATGTGGTAATGACGTGTTTTGCTGGGTTTGGCATCATTATGGCTATATCATTATTTGTCTTTAATGTCCTATACAGACATAATGTGTAAGTAATGATAATAATAATTCATACATACAAGATTCTGGCATCTCAAATTTGTCTTAGGAGGGAATTTATTTACCTACATTTGCCAATTGGGAAAGTCCGGCACAATTCGAGAATTGAATCAAACCTTGTGTGTACGTAAGGTGCGTTATGCGTAGTACTATGTACAAAAAAGCTCCATTTTGTTAACTAGAACTGGCGTAAGGAAAATTAGATCTGTAGCATATGGGTTCAGCACTATTAAAATCCAGTTTTCTGATTACCACAAAAATTTAATCAGTAGAAGAAATGAAGATTATGCTTTTTCAATAAAATATCGCTAGCGATATTAGCGATATTTTGTTAAAAAACATAATCTTCATTTCTAACCATTTGTTTGTCTGCAATCACACTTATTACGTGTTGGTATGATTTATGTGACGTCAAGGTCACGTCATGTATGGTGAGCATCACGTTATCAAAGTAGATCCTCGATGTACAACCGAGGTCTGAATCCACAGAATTCCATGGAATTGGCCCAGGGAGTTCCGATTGGTACATTCGCATGTAGTCTACACTTTTTGTGTATTTAAAGTCAAGAACATTATATTGAATCGACCACATTTCATCACATGACGTCGCGTCTGGTAGTTATTTTGTGCCATGCATAAAAACAAATAAATCGCTATTGGTTTATAGATTTTGGTAATGTTATGAAACGACGTCCATTACAATGTCATGTATATATGGCAAATCTGTACATTATTGTAATACAATATGATAACAAAATAATTTGAAAGTCATATGACATTATATGACCTATGCATTTGAAGTTTGAAGTTGCTTCGTCTAACGGTTATGGAGGAGTTGAATTTATAATCATGACATTATTTAGCCTGGGGTTGCCCAGTAATTTTCTACCTCATGCGACCTATTCGACTTCAAAGATTGAAGCATATATATATATATATATATATATATATATATATATATATATATATATATATATATATATATATATATATATATATATATATATATATATATATATATATATATATATATACGTCTATCTATTTAAGTGGTTAAGTGGAGATACATTTACAATAAAATACATTATTTGACCTTGGGGTCAGTCACATGAAACATTGCACAGTACCCTGTTCATTATTTGATCTAAGATGCATCTTTATCAAGAAAGTTGTAATTTAATAAGAATACTTACGTCTTAAAACTGGATTACATAAAACGACTCCACATATTTGCTAAAGTTTTGGGACGAAGACACATTGCCTTAATGTCAGAATCGAAAGTTTATTCTAGAGTTTATCAATGGTGTCAGCGCAGACGTTTGGTGAGGAATCCACAAATGGCATATGCAATCAGTTTTTTTCCTTTGATTCATTTTTTTCTATAATACATAACCACTTTTTCTTTAGATAAAGGGTATATTAATTTGGTACCAAAGTCCGTCTGTCTGCATGTCCTTTGCGTTTCTTGTATCTATATCTTCTCCTCAATCGTTGGATGTAGTAACCTTTAACTTTGAAGGTGCCTAGGTTTTGTTTGTTTGATTTTATTCTTTACGTCCCATCAACAATCTTTCAGTTATATAGGGACGGGTCTTACTGGGTTGAACCAGTACTAAGCTAGGATAAATGTTCTTGCTCAAGGACACAACGCAGTGACGCCGGTGAGGTTCGAACCCGCGGCCCTTCGGTCTCGAGTCAAGCACTCTACCACTAAGCCACTGCGCTCCCAAAGGTTCCTAGGTAACATAATGAAGAGGCTACTGCACAACTATTTGTGGGACCTTAGTCCCAAGGTAAAAGGTCAAATAATGTACTTTCTTGTAAATGCATCTCCTCTTATATCGTTTGACATAGCAACTTCAAACTTTGCAGGTGCATAGATCACATGATGTAGAGTATACTGTGCAACTTTTTCTGTGGCCTTAACCTCAAGGTCAAGAGTTAAATAAATTATTTTCTGCAGTCCTCGCATGTATTTCATATTTGGTTGTCGTTTTTGTCTCCTTTTAAGAATGGAATAATTCCACCTGATGGAAACAATGAAACAGTAGTCTTGCATAAATACATGTACCTATTAGTATAGCTGTTTTAATCCATTGTCATTGAACGAAAATTCATGTTAAAAAAATCAAATCAGGAGATTCATGTGCTGTTTAAACATGGGTTTGAACTTGAAAATACTTTAGATTAGCCCTGCGTTATTTGCATGACGTTATAAATGGAAAGAGTTGCGGACCAGACTGATCATTTCGCCGATGCTTTTGTTCAATAAAACGTTGCGTACGGTTATGACGTTGTGATGACGCTATGGCATTTGAAAGTTTACAGCCAGCGCCATTTTGTTTAGAGAAACCCAGTATAGGAAAGTGAACATTTTATTGTTTTAACAGCGTTTTCATTGCAAATTTGGTTGGAATAAGGTAAACTATGCAAGAATGATGATCACACATGTATGTTTCATTACATAAACACTTGCCGGGTTCCCCAGGAGATGTTTGAAAACTCAGCCTCAGTCTCGTGTTCAAACAGCTTCCGCGGGACCCAGCAAATGTGTGTGATTCCTATATTTGATGGTTTATTCTATAGGCAAACAGTGAATACCCTGAACAGAAACCACATGATGTGGCGTCTGTTCTGTGTCTGTAAATTTTGCTGATGTTAAATAAGCAAAATGCTAAGAGTATATCGTTTGAGGTTTGAAAATGCCTCAATCACAGTGTACAAACAAGCCCTTGTCATCTCAGGCTGAAACATAATATCAACAGTACATTTGAAATAAAGAATTTTTTCATTAGTGAAATGATTACATTACTAATAAAAGTGACATATTAACATCATTAAAAAGAACAAAGCCATAATTACATGTTTATTTGCCATAATAAAACAAGCGGTAATCCCTTTTCCATCAAGTATTCTCAATAAGGGGATGCTATGTTGCCTGCTTGAGACGTTTTTCATTAAACGACTTCAGTAAATAGTAATGTAAAGTTACCCAAAATTATATTGAATCTTCGAAATTATTCTGTTTTGCTTACAGTACAGCAAAGGTTGGTATGGTAACGCAATAAAATATAGTCAAATTCCATAGACTCGTAGTCCTCAGGATTAGAGGTTTTATTTCGAATTATCAGAAAGATTATTTATATCATTTTCTATCAAACATATGTTTTTGGCTCGAAACAAAAGTATTTCGCATCCAAAACATGTTATTATAGAGAGTTATTAAAATAGATCATGAATAGGTCATATTCGTTGAATCCAGTGTGTCCCAAAGCAGGAATTTCGAAAATACTGTAGTTAAGAAGAATATGATGTACACATATTATAACACGAGTCTTTGTCATAATTCTCACTATCATCATGCGCGGATCCAGGAGTTTTCGTCAGGGGGGTCCAAGTAAACTGACAAAAAAAGCTCTGACAAGGTTTTTTTTAGTCCTCAGCTTATTTTACAGAAGTCAAATGGTTAATTTCGAAGAAAACTATCATTTTTCAAGGTTTCAGAGGAGGTCCAACTTTTTCCAGGGGGATCCAATTGCTTCTTCCCTATAGAAACCCATATAACTTGTGATTTTCCAGGGGGGGGGGGTCCGGACCCCTGTCCCCCCCCCTCTGCATCCGCACTTGATCATCACGGACCCCATTATAAACCCAAGAGCTAAACTCGTGTACTATCTCAGGTTTAAACTTGACACATCTTGAGATTATCAATATACCACATGATATTCTCTACTTATCACATAACGCCATGTGACAATATCACATTATCACATGACACAATGTGCTTATCTCGGATCATCAAATGACACCATGTAACAATCTCAAACAATCACATGGCATCATGTGACAGTGTCAAATTATCACATGACACTATGTGACTATATAATAGCATCACATGGAGTGACCTAAATATCAAACTTGAATATTTTTTTCTGTTTAGGTACATAAAGCTTTCGTCACCGAACATCAACAATGTACTACTTTTAGGATGTATATTGACATATACCTCAGTCTTTATGGAGTCACTCGAACAACAGAATGCATATCTTTGTAAAGTAAGTATGATCAGCTACAGTAAAATTGTGTAAAACGGCCACTCAAAAATAGACAGAACAAAGATCTTTATAACAAATGGTATTTTAATGAAAGTCGAAAGTATGGCAGAATGCTCCCCTTGGAGCATTCTGTAATACTTTTGACTGGCATTAAGAAATAATAAGTCTTAAAACTAATTTTCTGTCTTTTTGGGAGTGGCCGTTTTACACAGGTTTTACTGTATCTGAAATGTCTATTGCGAGTCAGTGCAGTTCTATATAAGGTTTATGTAATTACCTTTCTATCACTTTTCTTTTTCGTTTCACTAATAAAATGCTGGTAACCAGGGTTTGAAACAGCAGACTCCAGTAAAAATATTTTAACTGACGTTCCGAGGCGGTTTAGTTTAGTTATTTTTGTTTCGTGTTTGTCAAACTACTACTTCAGATTATCACGTCATTTTAACATTCTTCAGAAGTACCAGCGTATGAATGACTTCATCAGAAGCAGTCTGATCTAGGTCTGCGCTGCTTGTCCCTTTTTTGCAGGTAACTAGGGGTTGGGATTTTAGAACATTTACCATAAGGTATAACAGTGCCATTCTGTGTAAGGTATTACACTACAGTTCGTTCTCGTTCGTCTTTTATAACTGCACAATCGTATAGTTGTATGTAAGGCATTGCTGTGCAGTTCTCTTTAAAGCTTAATTATAATTAAAATGCATTTTGTAATAAGATGAGGCACTGCAGTTTTCTATCATAGTCTATGTCTCTATGTAGAAAGCAAAGTGCTTTGTAATATATATAAAAAAAACTCACATTTTGTGAAGAATAAGATATTGTAGAGCTTTGAAAGTCAATAAAGTGCAATTCGTTGTAAAATAAATAGTTATATGTTAAGTTTGCTACTATTGAAAATTATATTGATATCATCACATGTCTGACAAATTATTTTATTTTCAGCTGCGGACATTTACGTTCACGCTTGGATTTTCAATGGCATTTGGAGCTTTATTTTCCAAGACTTGGAGAGTGTATCGAATATTTTCAAACAAGAAACTTTTACGACTTGTAAGCATCATTCTTATTATATGTCTATTCTTGCCTGGTCACACATGCATTATTAGCGCTATTAAACTTACTAAGAAATAACCTACAGTAATGCCTCGGTTACATTTGCCTTACGACGAGTATACGATGCCCCTACGATGTCCAAAACATCGTTTCCGTGCGGCCTCCGCAGGGAGACCTTGCGATCATCGTACGGATTTACGGGCATCGTGGCCTCTACGATTTTGTTTACCTCCGCACAATGACAAATTTGAAAAAATCGTAAGCCCTTAGCCCATAGACACATCGCAGTGGCATGGTACGACCCCCGTACGGGCACCCAACGGTGATCGTGAGGACAACGCAGGGATTTAGATTGTCATCTTGGCCCAAAAATGATCGTAGACTCTTGTGATAGTCGTAAGGAGCCCGCAAGGTTGCCGCACGATGCCCTTGCAGGGCCCATAAAATCGTACGGACATCGGACGGTCATCCTGCGGTAACCCCAAGGTGATGACACGAAGATCGCGCGGTCGCCTTGCGACGTGTCAACAATTTCCCCCGTGAGACCTATAATTAGCTGTTTGTTTCATTTCAATATTTGTCTACAGGCAATGTCTCTAATACCACCACTCAGTGTGACTCAATATGGACACAGTTCAGTTTGCTGATGGAAGCAGTCTAACCATGGGCGGATCCAGAGGGGGTGGGGACAAGGGGTCCGGACCCCACTGGAAAATCACGAAAATATATTTTTTTTTAGCAATATTGGTCCAGATCCCGTAGAAAATCACAAAGCTACACATGTACCAAGCCAGCATTACATGACGGGCCATTATCATCGGTCCGCCAGCGAAACGCCATTTAAAGTGACGTTTCACTAGCGGACCAATAATGAACCCCGCTTTTAGTGGTATTTGGATCCTCTCTCCCCTTATCAATAAAAAAGCAAAAAAAAAACAGTTGAGTTAGACCTCCTCTGACATAACTTTCTGGATCCTCGCATGCTAATCAAGGCCCATATAGTATGCTTCCATGATAAAATTGTCTGCAATTCAAAATATGCACCTAACTTGAAATGCATACGCATTTTCAGTATATAAAATGCTGGTTGGAAAAGGGGTTTAATAAAGATAAGATTGATAAAAGTCCAGATATTTTTTTTGTGATTTACATGTATAACTCTGGGATTTGAATTTAAGTATTACTTCAAGGAATAAAATATATGGGTCTCGTAGTGAGAACATGTGACTAGTTCGAACATTGAAATTTGAATGAATGAATGTTCTATAAAATGTATTTTACTGAAAACGAATGACAAATGTGCTGACCAGACAGGGTGTAAGAAAGCGCATTCCGGTCAGTACCTATGTTGTTCGCATGCAACGACTTCATTTTTGCTTATGACGAAGATTTTATGTGTTGCTGGCCGTAGAGTGCCTTTGGGTGATTAAACTAAATAAAACCATAATAAGCGTTCTAGTCTACGCTATCTTTATATTTTCAATTAAAGTGATAATTTTCGAATTAAAGAAGTGTACTATAAAAAGGGGGTTGCAATATTCTGTGATTTTAACTTCATGAAAACTGCAGAACTTAGAAATTTACATTAAAACATACACAAATGTATCACGCTGTTCCATACCTTGGGACCATGTTCAACTAAAACACTAGCCTCTTCATAGCACGATTTGTGATCACATGACTTTGAAATATAGTTCAAATGGAATGCAAAAATGAACATGGATAGACGTTTAAATCCATGCACATAATTACGCGACAATTTCACAGTCAGCGTACCGACTCATTGCGACTTCCGCAAGGTCATCGTACTGGCATCGTGCGATTTCTATAGGGGGGTCGTGAAGAGAACACGATGATTGTACGATAACCTTGCGGCTGTCGTACGATATTCGCAAAGTCTCTGTAAAGTTTTGGTCTAGTTTGTCGCCGAAAGAAATCACAAGGTGATCGCAAGCAATGTAACCACATACGTCGTAGCATATAGCCGCCTACGATGCCAAAAAAATCGTAGAGAAAATCGTAGACAAACAAATCGTACGACGACCGTAGCAAATGTAACCGAGGCATAAGCGGCCACTGAAAATAGACTTGACAAAGGTTTTGATGGAAAATGGTAGCTTAATGAAGGTCGATAGTATTGCAGAATGCTGCAATACTTTTGACCTGCATTAACTGATAATCGATATTTAAAACCATTTTTGTGTTCTTTTTGAGTGGCCGCTTTAGACAGGTTTTACTGTACTTATACGTGCATTGCAATTTAGCTAGCCGTATCATACTTGTCTGAATTAAATCTCATAATATGTCTTGTTTAAACTGGATATGACTTGAAAAACGTTAGGAGAGCCATGGGTGGTGGTTTATTTGTGAATTTGTTAATAAAAAAATATGGCAAGAGGAATTTAGGGCATACCTAAAACTATACTAGTATACTTAAAAATACTTAAATATGCTTTATTATTTCAATTTGATGTACTACCTGAAAACCACTACTACGAGGAAGAAAGAACGTGCTGTCATTATTTATCATAATTAAATAGTCCCTGATATTTACTGCGACCCTGATCAGGCAGCTCTTACAACTTGCAAGCATCATACGAGAGCTGCCTGATCTTGGTCTGCTCTGTTTGCAAAAGTGTTAAAAAAGTGTCTCTCTGAGGTAAATAGCTTATCTGTATTAACATATTCGTAGTTTACTTTTGTTACTACCGTGCTACCTACACTGAAGGACTTTAAAAACGCAAAAATCGAAATTGATAATAATTACTAACTTTAAGTGTCTCAATTTTATTGCGATTTAGCAGAAATGAACACCAATATGTCAGGGGAACATGTTTTAAATTTTATGTCAAAATGATAAATAATTTAAGAGCAACAGTCTATCAAATAGCAATACCCTATGATTCTAAACTTGCAATTTGAAACTTGTCGAGAAAGGGGACACACTTTTAAGTTATTGTGATAAAAAATTGTTATTAAAAAATCAGAAACAAATTACCCTTGGAGCCCTACTATTCGCCTGGCACTGACAGTAGCCGGTCGGAATGGATATCGTCGATGTAAATATCGTCGATACACAATCGACGTAAATTGGCTCTAAATGCTGGTCGCCATTCTTGGCTGATCAGACCTGTGTCGATCTTTAACTGTCCCAGTAGCCTGGTAACGATATCTGAGGCGCAGTATAGTTGACGGATGGCAATTACGATATCTGGCGACGTCAAAAACCCGCACGCCAGATTTTAACATTCCAATGGCACCAGATCGTTCATGTTCAGATAAACGTGGCATGAATAATAAAGCTTTGAAACTAAAGCTGCTGTGTTTTTTATACAGCAATTTTTACAAATTATATGTGAAATGATAAAATAGTTTGCTACATTGATTCGTGGAGACGCCACGTGCAAAACATAGTAAACCAGCAATGCATAGCCGGTGGTAGCCAGTGTCATTAAAACACCTGTATTTGTTAAAGATAGAAACAGAGTGTCGTTATTATCCGTTTTTATTTGTTAAAGAAGACAAAAACATGTTCTGGATGCAAAAAATAATAAATTTCATTTTTTGCGTTTTTGTTTTTTGTCTCTGTTTGTTTTCTAAAAGCTTCATTTATACTGTGATAAAAACAAACAACGAAAAACTTTAAACAGCCATATAATTGACTGACTTATTGTTTAATATTTGTATGTTAATTCTGCATAATTGGGTTAAATTTCCTTTTATGTTGCAGCGTATCAAGGATTCTCAGTTGGTTGTTATAGTGCTTATATTGCTGGGAATGCTTAGTTTTGTTCTGATGATATGGGAAGTTATAGATCCTCTTTACACTGTAGTAAGACTCTTAGAAAAAGAGGTAAGTGTATTATAGAACTTTTTGGTCACTGTAAAGGCGGCAACTCATGAATGCGTTATTAGGACTGGTCTACCTTAGACACGGTTAAAATCTGAAAATGAGGCGTGGTTTTATTCAAAAATAACTGTATCATCTTGCGCCAATACCTTAGTATAGACGCAAAACACATTATTTATCCTTATGATGCCAGCATAATAACTGCATCTGAAAATGTTTATTTAACATTAGCATAGAGGCAAACAGTGTGAAACCCAGACCAGACTGCTCCTACAGGAGCAGTCTGATCTGGGTCCAAACTGTTTGTGTACGAGGCTTCAAATATTAAAGTGGACGACAAAAACATACGTTTTGTGATTATGCACTTAAAGGGTTAATAAATGTGAGTTCAATGTATATATGGATGCACGAACGTTTGCGCGGCCCAAACAACGTATTAATTCTTCACCAAATTATAAATAGAACCCAATTCTCCTTGTTTAGCAGATGAAATAGCCAAACCACGCCCAGATTTGACATGAATATTAAAATTACCACCTTTACAGAGAGCAAATAGTTCTATTATTCAATAGACTCGCTAAAAATAATAAACTGAAATAACTTGTGTGTTACATACTTTTATTTAGAATAATGTTTCATTTTCAGCCTACATATAAGGAGATCTGTGTATACCTGGATAAGTAGAACTAGTTACCCCAAATTGAAACCAGTCTCCTTATAAACAGTGTACATGATGAACCCCAAACACAACGCTCTACAAGTGATTGGGAAATCAACACACACCTTGTGCTAGACTGACAAAACACAAAGATAGCATGTTTGATTTATTAAATGGCGTAATACGGCCACAATGGCAGAGAAAGAGAACCCAAGGTTAATGGCCTCTGGCTCCCACTGAGAAACCATATTTAATGGCCTCTCAAAAGGAAACAGAAGGACCATGGTGTTCTCTGATGCAGTGGACAAGGGTCGATAAATTGCACTATAATTTTGAAGTTGGAAAATTTTAATGCTGACCATGACCAGTAATGGACCACGGAATCCCAGACTTTGAGACTGATGCACAACTCCATGTACACGCCTACAACATGAGTTGTCACAATAAAACTACGACCACAACCACCTGGTGACATCACGTTGATCGAGCGAAACACATAGACTTGTATGGGATTACAACACTTATGTACTTGCAGGCAATCACAAATAACCACAACATGATTAACGACCAAGCACATACTAAGCTTATACTTATAAGCAATCATAAATGACCAAAACAATTTGAACAACACAGCATCTACTATGCTGAACCACTTTAGTGACTGCCAGTAGAGTAACATTTTTAACAACCAGCATGTACTATGCTGAAACACTTTAGTGACTGCCAGTCAAATGCAAGATGATCAGCAAAAACATTCCCCTTATACCAAGATGCCATATTCTAATGACTGTGAATTGAACAGCTGTGCATGAGATCGACCCGAGTCCAGAAGAATTTTCTGCATGCCAATGTGACTAAAGAAACTGTCAACAGCGCTTAAATACTAGTTTTTCGACCTTTTATACCAGATGGCCACATCGCTAAGTGGGGCCTGGGTTAAAGGTCGGAGAAATAGAAAACATGTATACCCAAAAGTGTGTTACGATGTGATTAGAAGCTGTCCATAATTGTAGATAAGGCCCAAATGAAATATATGTGAGGCTCCTGCTGCATACCAACAAAATTTAGGGTAGGTAGGTAGGGAAATTATAAAATTTTGTTATAACATTTAACAAAGAAAAAATTAGGTATTTTTCTCCAGACCATTTTATGTTTAGGGTAGGGTTAAAAAATTAGGGTAGGTAGGCCAACAGGAACAACACATACACATCATCTAAGCCTAATACAACTTGTACTGGTATTTGTAGCATAGCCACCAATACATCTCATCATGTACATCTTGTTGAACGGCAAACAAGAAGCCCTTAATTCTTACATTGGAGGATCATATGGAAGCAATAGGTACTCTTATAGACCCAACATGACCTTAATTAAGTCCCAGTACAGGGTATGTCCTATCAAGTGATCGTATAGTGGATCACAAAAGTACATAAAGAACGTAGCTGTGAGAAAACGTCTCTAGTCCAAGGATATCGTACAAGTGGGACTGGACATTTTTTACATCCCAGGAGGGGACCAACAGCGCCCAGTGAGCCCTCAAGTCTCTATAACATGATTGAATAGTGGTTTTAGTCAATAGATCCTAGTCCAAAGATATCTGTACAAGGGCGTCCGGACGGTTTTACAGCCCAGGAGGGGGCCAACCGCATCTGCCCTCATGTCTCTATTACATCATCAATTGATCATATAGTCGAAGGATATCTGTACAAGGGCGACCGGACGTTATTCCGGCCCAGGAGGGGATCAACCATGCCCGGCCTCGAATCTCTATAACATGATAGTACGGGGTTTTAGTCCATAGATCCTATAGATAAAGAACCATTAACCAACAGCTAGATAAAAGCTGACAAAAGTTATCACATCCATCCGGTTTTTATCCCGCCTGCTTGTAGAAAACTTTGTCCATTGTGACGTATTCAACCTGACACAGTTCATTCTTGTTAACAAGTAATAATATCGTAAATTGCTCATTTCCAAATGGCTATACAAGGGAATCCATCAAAACCCTTAAGAATTTTGACTGTTTTAATACAATTCCCTTGATATCCTCTAAGTTCGAAAGGTAAGATTTAAACATGTTAGTCTAGCTTTCATGGTTTGGCAATTAAGCTATTCAGGAATTAAATTGGTCACTCAGCTGAACCTGGGCAAAATTGCAAAAAGTGCATGGGGCTGTCCAGGAAATGCCTCGTCACAGGCTGAAGAACCATTAACACGTGACATCTTCAGGAGATACAGGACTGTACCATGGCCAAACCGAGAGTAAAGAAAAACCACAATCTAGTAGCAGGTAGAATCGTACATCCCTCGTCTAAAGTTATTGGCTTGGTACAGGAAAGATAAATCACCTGAAACAAAAATCTAAGGCAGAATCACAGGATAGATACCTGACAATAAACACATGCAGCATAACTTGGATAAAGCAAGCACCAAAAGGAAAGTCAACATGAGCCTGCTTAAGACATGAGATTGCTTAATACAGCGAGTTTTTAATGTATTTGCTTTTTTGAGAACTGAATATATGCTTGCTTTATACAGGTTGCTTGCAAAAGAGTTCAACACAAAAACGATTTAACTGTGTGAACATAGTTTTAAAAGGTCTGATGGTGACCCTGTTTTGAGTAAATCCCAAGAGACCAAGTAGAAGAGAAACAAAAAGCTCAATACAGGGAGGGATGGGCGGGTAACTTTGTTTGCCATTCTGCAACTGTTCCAAGGTCAAAAAGGCAGTCAGCGAGTCATGTGACCAGGGATCTCACATTATTTTTAGGGATCGGTTATTATATAACATTCGCCCAAAAGCCGGTTCGGCCCTATATAACTTGTCAACGAGGATCCACAGAGTGATGAAATAAATGTAATTATGACTCTACAAACATTTTAGCTCGCATGAATAAATGCAATTATTGTAAATTACAATAATTGTCCTTATTCAATAGACTCACTAAAAATAATAAACTGAAATAACTTGTGTGTTACATACTTTTATTTAGAATAATGTTTCATTTTCAGCCTACATATAAGGAGATCTGTGTATACCTGGATAAGTAAAACTAGTTACCCCAAATTGAAACCAGTCTCCTTATAAACAGTGTACATGATGAACCCCAAACACAACGCTCTACAAGTGATTGGGAAAATCGACACACACCTTGTGCTAGACTGACAAAACACAAAGATAGCATGTTTGATTTATTAAATGGCGTAATACGACCACAATGGCAGAGAAAGAGAACCCAAGGTTAATGGCCTCTGGCTCCCACTGAGAAACCATATTTAATGGCCTCTCAAAAGGAAACAGAAGGACCATGGTGTTCTCTGATGCAGTGGAGACAAGGGTCGATAAATTGCACTATAATTTTGAAGTTGGAAAATTTTAATGCTGACCATGACTAGTAATGGACCACGGAATCCCAGACTTTGAGACTGATGCAAAACTCCATGTACATGCCTACAACATGAGATGTCACAATAAAACTACGACCACAACCACCTGGTGACATCACGTTGATCGAGCGAAACACATAGACTTGTATGGGATTACAACACTTATGTACTTGCAGGCAATCACAAATAACCACAACATGATTAACGACCAAGCACATACTAAGCTTATACTTATAAGCAATCATAAATGACCAAAACAATTTGAACAACACAGCATCTACTATGCTGAACCACTTTAGTGACTGCCAGTAGAGTAACATTTTTAACAACCAGCATGTACTATGCTGAAACACTTTAGTGACTGCCAGTCAAATGCAAGATGATCAGCAAAAACATTCCCCTTATACCAAGATGCCATATTCTAATGACTGTGAATTGAACAGCTGTGCATGAGATCGACCCGAGTCCAGAAGAATTTTCCGCCACAATAAATTTTGAAGAACATTTTAGAATTAAAATTGAATTCAAATTTATCCGCCAAAATTCTAAAAAGAATAAAACACATGTAATTGTAATTGAGTCGAAAAGTTATTTGAAAAGAATGACTCTTAAGCAACAGACAAGACAGTATTGACATGATGTATTTGATATCCAATGATATATATGCTATCCATACAAAGTACATATAATAATTAGCTATTTAAAGAATTAAATCACAAGGTAGAGTGGTCAAAAGTTGTCTATGAAAGATAAATACTTATAGTATTTAATATTTATATGGACCAAGGTTGGACTATAAATATAAATACATGGCAGGGGCCTGGCCCACCCCGAGATTAGGTATTGTAGCCATTTTACTACAAAAATGGTTGAGTGACTATAAATATAATTCATTGGCTAAAAATACACCATTTGGGGTTCAAAATTTACATATTTGCAAAAAGTGTGCTTTGATCAGCTTCTTGGACTTTTTAATATGGCTTTATTATTCCTAACACCTCAGCAAATGTCATATCTAAATACAATACAACTTGTTGATGCTACTTTCGGGAGGCTGAGCCCCTAGGTAAAAGTCAGTTCCATTAGACCCAAACTTTTGTCATTGGCTAAATTGTTGGCTACAACAAATTCTGAGCCAGATTTGCCCTGCATGAGTGCATGGACATTTTTAGCTGGCCTGTTTGTTAACATGAACACATCTATATACATGGATGTGCTAGGGATTACAACTTTCTATAAATAAAGCCAGTACTTACTAAACATAAACAATCACCAATAAGCAAAATATCAATGCATTTGACAAACCTTCTTGGTCATGATGTGATGCATAATCCTACCTAATAATAGCAAATATAAGGAAATATCTGAAAGAAAGTAAAAGTTATTAAGTGTTGCATTATATTATCCTACCCGAACACAAGGGAGAGCAACCACTTTTGCTCAATTAAACAGACAACAACAAAATATAAAATAAAACCAAACACTTACTAAATTATCTCCAGGGGTTATTGAAGTTAAACTGAAAGAGGGGACTCTTGACAATAATTCAAGTGGGGTGAATCAAACAAAACCTTCCTGCACATGACAGACAACCTGGACATGAAATATACCCAAGAAATCTAATGAAAATAGGATCTAAACTAACTGGAACTTACTAAAACCATTACATAATTTTTAAGTGATGACCGCTTCTTGTAATGAGTTTTGATGTTGCTGTCACAGTCTGGTGGAGGGAAGAATAAGGTTTCTCCAAAGATAGAAAATTTTAAGCAACTAAACTTGCCCCCCTAAAATTCCTTTATAAGGGAAATGGACAACGACGAATCAAACACAGAAAATGAGTTCAACTGATATGCCCAACAAAAATCAAACTAGATCCAAAAAGGAAGGTATATGAATTGAAAAAGTTTCTGACCTCAATCACATGAACCAGCCTCACAAAAAATCTAGTTATTCCGAAATTTCCAATTAAAACATCCATGCCATGGCAAGTATTCAACCTAGAGAGAGTATGTGGGGGGGGCATAGGCCCCATATTTTCCATATTATCATCAAATGGCCCCGTGCTAAAGCTAGACGGGGAGTCATCTTTAACATTATTGTGTGAATGGGGAAATATTGAGCAGTGTATTATTTTCATCTGTAATCAATTGAAAATGACCACTTTAAAATCTCCTAGACTGGGCATGCAGTCTTTATTCCATTCTATTCAATATGTGGTCGGTGATCTATCTTGGCACAGCATTTACTTTAATGTTTACTATTTTTGGATACCTTTGGGGTTTATCGATCTGAAAATGTTGTAGTAAAATTGTAGACAGCGGTGTTGTTGTATCTCAAATCTTTGTTAAATCAGTGCTTAAATGCGTTAAATTTGGGCAACAATTACAAACAGCACTGCAACTGGCTTATAAAAGGTAACACTATACAAAGAACCGTTGAATTAATTATTTTCTGCCCTACGGGAATGAAAATAAAGTGCCAAGTGATCACAGTCATGAATAAAATTGGACAGACGGTTGGTAAATTTGTGACCTCCGCTCACCGAATCAAGGACAACACGACTAGACTATAGGCCGTCACCTTACCCGTCGCTTGAAAATCAAATTCAGACACATAGACTGTTGACAAACTTTCCCAAACAGCGTAGACTTCTTTGACATAGTAGACACATCCTAACGGCAACAACGGCGCACTCTCCCACTCGTAGACACAATAAAATAAGAAAACAAACAAGATCTGACTTTGTTTGCCATTCTGCAACTGTTCCAAGGTCAAAAAGGCAGTCAGCGAGTCATGTGACCAGGGATCTCACATTATTTTCAGGGATCGGTTATTATATAACATTCGCCCAAAAGCCGGTTAGGCCCTATATAACTTGTCAACGAGGATCCACAGAGTGATGAAATAAATGTAATTATGACTCTACAAACATTTTAGCTCGCATGAATAAATACAATTATTGTAAATAACAATAATTGTCCTTATATGTCTGTCAGTGATCTCATTACAGGCCAATATATATATTTAAGATCAGCATTAAAATGCATGTTTTAATTATGACATCAAATTGAAAAAACCAAGAATACGACCTGCCTGCCCGACAAACTCAGCTTAATTTAACATCAGCCCAGTCAGATTAGATTTTTTGATGGATTTTACAAGTATTGCCTTCAATGTGGTAGACATGAGGATTTATCTAGTACCTCAAAAATTGCATATCACTCTAATGGTAGGTAAATCTTTATGTCTGCCGAAATTGAAGTCAATAATTGTTATGTTAAATGACTTTTCAACTGTGAATGAAATTTTCTAGTTCACTAATATAACTAGATTTGTATTGTTGAAGTCATTAAGCCCATGCTAATTTCATACTCATCATTCTGTTTAGCGCTCTAGAGGGTGATACATGTATAAGAAAAGTGTCAAAACTATCAACGTCTGAAAACACGTTTCAGATGGTTTGCATCCAATATCGATCTGTAGGCCAGTTTAAACCAGTTTTAATGTAGACACGGAGATTAAGTAGACAGGATTCTTACCATTTATATAATATATATTACAGCGCCTGGGTTATTCAGTCACTTTTTTAAAAAAATATCTTAAAGGGGACAGCAACCCAAATGACGAGTATGTTTTATCAGAAAGAGCTCTCTGAATCATGCAATTTGATACAAGTATCATCAAAATCATTTGAAAAATGGGGAAGTTATGGACAATTAAAGAATTCAATATGGCCAACATTTAGCCGCCATTTTGAATGTTTAATTAGTTTTCAGAATTTTTTCAACTGCTTTATTTTTAGTTATCAATACTATCACAGCATCTGTGTTTCAGCAGATATGCAGCTTTATACAGAAGGAAAATGTTTTATTAAAGATAATTGCAAGTTATCCATTGGTTTGTCTTTTATTTTGATTACGCATATTTAATAAGGCTGTGTGGCGTCACTAAGCCTACAATATGGCCGCTTCCATAACAGTCCATTTGCAAATATTCAAACGCCCACAACTTCTGCATTTTTCAACCGATTTATATGAAACTGGTATCAAAATTAATGGTTTGTTAAGAACTTTAATATAAAACATAATATAATTATCAGGGTTGCCGTCCCCTTTAATACCAGCAAGCGTAAAGTGCATCTACAGCTAATGAGTGTCGCTAGATGCTTTTATGTTAATTTGAGACTTTTTCTATACCTGATTTATATTGTGTGGTAAACATCCTCTCTTCATGGCATGATCCATGTGGGCGATCCAAGGCCAATGGGCATATTGTTTTGTATGAGTGGGCATTGATTGCTCAACTGCGCATATTCATCAGAATCGTCCTTGATAACATACATGTACGCAATAAAATCCCATCTCATATGTTTGTATATTGTTTTTTTATGATTTCAGGCATATTTGATTGAAAACGACGCTGAAGTTCGGCCGTATATTCGTGTGTGTACCTCAACATATTTCAATTATTTCTCATGGACAATCTATATCATGGAGGGTGCCCTACTTACCTTTGGTGCGTTTCTCGCCTTTGAGACAAGAAAGGTAAGGCCAAATAAAAAATACTGCGTTTATGGTAACCCGACCCAACCTAAATTTACTGGTGAAACCTAGAATTTTTTTTATTTTTCTTGAAAAAAATAATTTTATGCATTTTAAAAGGCAAAAGGCCTTTCAAAATGCATAAAATTATATTTTTTTCCAGAAAAAAATAATTAAAATAATATGTGTGCCTACCCTACTTAACTTTTTCGTCTGATACGAAAAATTTTATGTCTCGGAAAATATCATCTGCTGAAAAAAAAGTGAGTACATGTATGACCAGAAACATCACATACCAATCCATGGCACCGTGAAAAAGAGGGAAAAAAATAACAGCAACATAACATCCAGCAGACAATAAAAGCAAAACAACCAGCCCCCCCCCCCCTTCCACAGCGGGATAATTGTAAAACTAGAAAGTACACAAAGTACTGCACACCAATACAAGGACCAAACACAAAACTCTCACAAACAATGGGAGTTGAACAAAAAAACAATGAATAAACAACAGCAAGCTTTAGAACGGAGAGCAGTCAAAGCCACCGGTGAGGGAGGGGGGAGCTAGAATCAATTTAACTGGTTATACCTTCGGACCAGATTCTGATGTTTTAAAACACACAATACGTTCAGCTCGCGTGGAGGACTCCTTACTTATGCAATGTATCATCTAAGGAAAAAAAAACATCGTCATCTACTGCATGCAATGCTTACTTCAAGGACTAGTTCTAGCATGCAGAAAAAGAGTGTGAATGCTGATCCGACTGTTCCTAGAGGAGCATTCTGATCTGATCCACACCGTTTGCTACAAATCTATTTAAATTGACTAGCATCCGATCGATCAGACGATTGTTTCCAGCTTTATCGTGAATGAAATTCTGATATTTTCAAATTTTGAAGGTTCTTTCAACTGTTTAAGAGTAATTATTTCGAAATTATTTTGCTTTCATTCCTATAGATGTTTCAACTAAATATAAATCAGTATATTATATACAGTAGATACAGACCCTTAAAACATGAAGAGAACCAGTCCATGTACATGTACAACAGGTAGTATGATATATAGAAATGACAGGATAACGAAGATAATATTAAAACACAAAGTTCAAAGAACTAATAACATGAATTATACAGTATAAAAACATTTATGATTACACAAAGTTTAGCATTGTATTCACTGAAAACCCTTTTTCATTCAAGATACCGGTACTTTTGCCATCAGTGTAGGCCAAGATGAAGTTTCATCAATGTCTGCACTGTTTGCTAAAATAAAAGCAATCTTCAGGGACAGTAATACAGAAGTGTTTGACAAGCAACCCTTTAAAATATAAAATGGACAATTCCATACTTACTGTATTGCTATGCATTGGATAATCAATCAAAATGAAAAAGGTTTCTCTCCAGGACACATAGGTCATGCACTAAGGACACATCAAGTACACTAATGGAATTTATTTATATAGTCAAACCCAATAAAATGAGTATTGGAATCAATAGATGAAATAGCTATTAATCTCTAAACCTTATTCTTTTGTAGACATTATGAGATTAAGCCTTCAAAGTATAAGAGATAAGGCTTCTAGTTAAAAGTGCGTAATTTTAAATAAATTCCCTTATTTCTCTACCAAAACATATGTTTTGGGCACTCAGAAGAACCGTCTCAATAATACGGTTCTTTTGAGCACCCAAAACATATGTTAAAACTGACTGGTAAGAAAATATTGACAATTTTATGCTAAAAATGGTGTTTATCTTGATCTACGTATTAATTTGAATTACCCAGTACAAAGCAAGAACATACTAAAATGATTATAATTGAGTTACCATCAGTTCAAACACCTTATTAACTCATTACCCTACTTATTTATGAATAACGGTGTGTTTCATTACTGTATTTTTAAAATAACCAGAAACAAGATATTAAACTTTTGGAGCATGAAACTTGTTATTTTCATCAATATCAAGGTTAAAATAAAGAATTTTTTTTCATCTCGTAACAGCAGTAAATATTTTTATTATTACTCATGTATGCCAATAATAATAGACATTTAAAATTAGTGACCAGACAATGTGTGTTGATTAGAATACAATTTATTACAACCCCCAGAGCCAGTGCATTTTGATTTAGACTCATTATTGTACAAGATTTTCTCATAATACAAGCACACAATATTAATTGACTATACAACACAAAAATAGGCCTCGACGCCAGAAAACCTGCCTTCGGTGTTTGCAAACAACAATGGTGCAGACCAGCCTGCGCCTCGACGCAGACTGATCAGTGCCTTTGTTATACGGTCTTTAGAAAGTATCATATAACGCATGTATACTTACAACTTATAATCACGATTTATAGCTATGATTCCTCTATATTTGCACGACGGTGGGTCAGGCCCCAGACTAAATGACGGCTCCGACGTTAAGCTTTTTAAAATTGATCGTTTGGTGCTTGATGCTTGGCTTTGGCTGGGTCCACCATGGTTCAACTTAATATGAGCCAGTGCATGAGATTTCCAACAATGTGGCATTTTGACATGTGTAGACTCCGACGGGCCTCTGCAGCCTCCTTTTATGCTTAGAAACTCCAAATGATGTTCAGTCAGTAGCTTGACACTCATAGAATATTCAAGCTACTAGCAAAGGCTCTGATCAGACTGCGCGTATGCGCAGGCTGGTCTGAGCCTTTGCTGGTCGCACATACCACATTGTTGGAAATCTCATGCACTGGCTCATTTCCTTTAGCTCTGACTATCTGTGGGCCGTGAACCCTTTTCTTTGTTTCATCATAGTGTGTTTATTAGATTCGATAGTTTTCTGTGATGATACATTGCAATAGTTAGGAAGTCTCAATGAGAGCGTCACATATTTTGTGTTTAAACAGCAACGTAATCTAGGGCGAAGATTTAGTACCAGTAAAATGCATACAAGACCCCCAGAGGCTTAGGCTGCTGTCAGTTTTCAGGCTGTGGTTCTATTGTTGTTCATTCGTTGTTCCCATTGTAGGTTTCTGTGTTTGTTTCATGTTTTGTTGTGCCGTGCTTTGAGTACTTTCTAGTTTTGCAATCATCATGATGTGGAACTTAACTTTGTTTGTTTTCCTGGCGTCTTGTGCGTTTTATTGTTCTGTGGCTCTTTCTCACGGGGCCGTGGCTTAGTCTGCAGTGTGTGGTTGTTGTATTTCCTGAGCATACTCACTTGTATTTGGCAATAAGCGAAATTTCAATTTTCTAGCTAGCCTTTGTAGCTGAGAGGACTGGTTTACGTCTCGCTTTGTCTGAAACTCCGAAGATATGGTTTTCTCGTGACAAGGCAAACTATCATATACCAGCAAAGAATGTAGCAATGACCATTTTAAAAAGTTGAAAATTTTTTTTTTCATATTACGTCACGTCTGGGAGTGGAGAAACGCCATGCAATAAAATGGATAAACCACTAGTGGTTGACAGATTTTCGGTAAACGTTATGACGCCCATAGCAACGTTGCGTACATAATGACAAAATTATAACGTTTTATGACAGAAATGAGATTTCAGAGTAATCTTTATGTCATAAAATAAATAGAATCTAACGTTAGGTATCTTGTATTATTGAATTTATTAAAATCGTTTCGAGAAAATTTTAAAATGCTCGGCAAGCCTCGCATTTTTTCTCTTTTCCCCAAACTCGTTAAATAAATTCAATTACACATGAGCACTCGTGTAAGATCCTCTATACCTGCAACATGTAGGATCCTCTATATCTGCAGCAAGGGGAGCACTCGTGTTAGATCCTCTATGTCTGCAACAAGGGGAGCACTCATGTAAAATCCTCTGTATCTGCAACAAGGGGAGCACTCACATAAGTTCCTCTATTTAACCAGGGGACCTGTCCTTCTTAGTAAATCTGGAAATTATTGTTGAAAGATACAAACGGTTGTCTGCTTTTCCTGCTGAAATTGTTTAGTAACAAAAAAAATTCAATGTAATGTACACAATTACTCTGTAACTGTTGTCTGTTCTGTAAACAATCACTCTGTAACTGGTGCCTGTACTCTACACAATCACTCTGTAACTGGTGCCTGTACTGTACACAATTTCTCTGTAACTGGTGCCTGTACTGTACACAATTTCTCTGTAACTGGTGTCTGTACTCTACACAATCACTCTGTAACTGGTGCCTGTACTCTACACAATCACCCTGTAACTGGTGCCTGTACTGTTCACAATTTCTCTGTAACTGGTGCCTGTACTGTACACAATTTCTCTGTAACTGGTGCCTGTACTGTTCACAATTTCTCTGTAACTGGTGCCTGTACTGAACACAATTTCTCTGTAACTGGTGCCTGTACTCTACACAATCACTCTGTAACTGGTGCCTGTACTGTACACAATTTATCTGTAACTGGTGCCTGTACTCTACACAATCACTTTGTAACTGGTGCCTGTACTGTACACACTTTCTCTGTAACTGGTGCCTGTACTGTTCACAATTTCTCTGTAACTGGTGCCTGTACTGTACACAATTTCTCTGTAACTGGTGCCTGTACTGTTCACAATTTCTCTGCAATTGGTGCCTGTACTGTTCACAATTTCTCTGTAACTGGTGCCTGTACTGTACACAATTTCTCTGTAACTGGTGCCTGTACTGTACACAATTTCTCTGTAACTGGTGCCTGCACTGTTCACAATTTCTCTGTAACTGGTGCCTGTACTGTTCACAATTTCTCTGTAACTGGTGCCTGTACTGTACACAATTTCTCTGTAACTTGTGTCTGTACTGTACACAATTTCTCTGTAACTGGTGCCTGTACTGTACACAATTTATCTGTAACTGGTGCCTGTACTGTACACAATTTCTCTGTAGCTGGTGCCTGTACTCTACACAATTTCTCTGTAACTGGTGCCTGTACTGTACACAATTTCTCTTTAACTGGTGCCTGTACTGTACACAATTTCTCTGTTACTGGTGCCTGTACTGTACACAATTTTTCTGTTACTGGTGCCTGTACTGTACACAATTTCTCTGTAACTGGTGCCTGTACTGTACATAATTTCTCTGTAACTGGTGCCTGTACTGTACACAATTTCTCTGTAACTGGTGCCTGTACTGTACACAATTTCTCTGTTACTGGTGCCTGTACTGTACACAATTTCTCTGTTACTGGTGCCTGTACTGTACACAATTTCTCTGTAACTAGTGCCTGTACTGTACATAATTTCTCTGTAACTGGTGCCTGTACTGTACACAATTTCTCTGTTACTGGTGCCTGTACTGTACACAATTTCTATGTAACTGGTGCCTGTACTGTACGAAATCACTCTGTAACTTGTGCCCGTACTGTACACAATTTCTCTGTAACTGGTGCCTGAACTGTACACAATTTATCTGTTACTTGTGCCTGTACTGTACACAATTTATCTGTAACTGGTGCCTGTACTGTACACAATTTCTCTGTAACTGGTGCCTGTACTGTACACAATCACTCTGTAACTGGTGCCTGTACTCTACACAATCACTCTGTAACTGGTGCCTGTACTGTTCACAATTTCTCTGTAACTGGTGCCTGTACTGTACACAATTTCTCTGTAACTGGTGCCTGTACTGTTCACAATTTCTCTGTAACTGGTGCCTGTACTGTACACAATTTATCTGTAACTGGTGCCTGTACTCTACACAATCACTCTGTAACTGGTGCCTGTACTGTACACAATTTCTCTGTAACTGGTGCCTGTACTGTTCACAATTTCTCTGTAACTGGTGCCTGTACTGTAAACAATTTCTCTGTAACTGGTGCCTGTACTGTTCACAATTTCTCTGTAATTGGTGCCTGTACTGTCCACAATTTCTCTGTAACTGGTGCCTGTACTGTACACAATTTCTCTGTAACTGGTGCCTGTACTGTACACAATTTCTCTGCAACTGGTGCCTGTACTGTACACAATTTCTCTGTAACTGGTGCCTGTTCTGTTCACAATTTCTCTGTAACTGGTGCCTGTACTGTACACAATTTCTCTGTAACTTGTGTCTGTACTGTACACAATTTCTCTGTAACTGGTGCCTGTACTGTACACAATTTATCTGTAACTGGTGCCTGTACTGTACACAATTTCTCTGTAGCTGGTGCCTGTACTGTACACAATTTCTCTGTAACTGGTGCCTGTACTGTACACAATTTCTCTTTAACTGGTGCCTGTACTGTACACAATTTTTCTGTAACTGGTGCCTGTACTGTACACAATTTCTCTGTAACTGGTGCCTGTACTGTACACAATTTCTCTGTTACTGGTGCCTATAATGAACACAATTTCTCTGTAACTGGTGCCTGTACTGTACACAATTTCTCTGTTACTGGTGCCTGTACTGTACACAATTTCTCTGTTACTGGTGCCTGTACTGTACACAATTTCTATGTAACTGGTGCCTGTACTGTACGAAATCACTCTGTAACTGGTGCCTGTACTGTACACAATTTCTCTGTAACTGGTGCCTGAACTGTACACAATTTATCTGTAACTGGTGCCTATACTGTACACAATTTATCTGTAACTGGTGCCTGTACTGTACACAATTTCTCTGTAACTGACGACTGTACTGTACACAATCACTCTGTAACTGGTGCCCGTTATATGTGTCTTTTTGTTTCTATACAATTGTGTTATTGGAATTCAGATGTACAATGCAATACTTTTAAGATTCTTCCAGGTACAGTTCTTTGGTCAGCAATATTCTAATAGACGCAATATCAGTGTATAATACATCAGTTTATGCATTAAGCTGACATTGAGATTGTATACTTACCCAAACCTTTCTGAATTTCTCGATCAGCATCCACCCCACCCTCTCGTTTGATGAACAAGTATCATGTCTCTTTATAAGCACAGTCGCTCCTTTAATGACTCACTAGTCGGGGAACCAAGGTAGAAAAATTGCTAACCCTTGCACCCGAAAGGTATACAGCTGGATTTCATATGGTTGCAAAGGTAATTCTATGGTGTATCTGAAACCACTGTATAGCAGACTCGATCGACTTGCATAACACCAGAGCAGTCAACTTTCTACGGAAGCCCAGCAAGATCATGTCAAAATATTATTTTTCAAAATGTTATATATTTTTATCAAAAAAGTTCAGGACTGAAAAATATTGAGTTTATATAATAATACAACATCGGCGTAGACCTCCGAAGCAGTGTTGGTTACCTAAGAATACTGCTATTGATTTTTAAAGCATGTAGATTAGGGCACCCCCATTTTGAAATTAAATTTATAGATTTCTTTTCTTCTAATCTCACTAAAACTGCATTTATTGCCCAAAAATGTATTTAATAATTATTTACATATCGCTTGGAAGCATATCTCGTAAAAAAGTGTGAGCTTACTTATTCACTTTTGTCCTCCCGCTGAAGTGGTTTGATTTGCATTTTTTTTTACATAAATGAATAAATTTTAAATTGAATGTGTTTAAACACTGCATACAGTTAGACAGACGTTTGGGACATAATTTAAGACAATTTATTTTATTTTCTATGGCAAACTAGAAAAGGAAGCTGAAAACCAAAAATATGAAAACACGATAATTTGATACTTAGTAATTTAGTCCATGCCAATTGGTGCGTAGATAAATACCAGGCCAACTTAAGAGCAGTTTAACACATACATGATATTTATCAAGATTTAAAGTATGTTTATCTTCCATATTTACAGCAGCTTTGAAACGGAGGGTCATTGTAGGGACCAAGGGGATTTTATCTACTGAAAATTCTATTAACAGTTGTAAAATAAACATGAAAAAAACTCGTATAACTATTATAGTATCACCATGAAAAACCTGTCTGTCCCCGTCTGAGATGCAGAAATATAACCGCATAGTATTTGTAAAGACAAAACTGTCCCTAAGAAGATTATTTTGGTGCACAAATGACTGCCCATACTTTTAAATGCATTTGATAGTGTATTATTGTGTTATCGAACAGTCAAACGGCTTCTCATACCCATCCTCCAGATAAGAGTGCATAATGGAAAATTAGTTTTGTTATTTCTCAACCAAAACATATGTTGTTGGTACTTAAATGGACCTATTAAATGAGGCGGTTATTTTGAAGACCAAAAGCACACTATTTAACTTATTGATAAGGAAAACATCAAATTTCTATGCTATGAACGATTGCTTTACTTGACCCATGTGGCATACAAAAAATGCATTTTTCCGCGAAATGCAATTCTGGTCGCATTGCTATACAATGGTTTCATATCAAGCACTATTTAGACTATCAGTATACAAAATTCCAGCCGTATACCTTTCGGGTGCAAAAAATGTGTGTTTTTGCACGATACGCGACTTTGGTTCCCCGACTACACAGTTTGTCTTATTTTTTTATAAAGGGGGAGTTCCAAATCTGCCCACGAATAGATTTTGATAATATTTTGTATGTTGAATACCTACGTTATAACAACTACAAAAATGAAATTATTTTATTCCTTGAAGGCTGTTAGGCCACAGGGAGACACCTTGATGTACACACTTTTTGTACTAATATATGACCTATTAAATATCAGTCTCAAATCATTAACATTATTGACTGCTACATTCTTTGAATGGAATATGAAAGAAGACTCCCCAGGGTATACCTTACTACCATTAATGTGTATGAATACATCTAGATAATTTTTTCTGACCCATCAAAATTTGAATTAGCCCAATATTGAACACTAAAGCTAGTGTCTATAGAGGATTCTTTCCTAATATTTAACATGTTCCAGTTTTTGTCAACCCATAATATTTTCAGGAAAGTAGGTCAAATACATCCTCTTTATGCATGCAAATTTACATAAAATTTGGACACCGGTAACAGTGTTATAATTTGCATGAAATGAGTGTAATATGTTCTTAAGAGTGAATACTTTGGAAGCAAAGACTGCACCAAAGAACTGAAACTAGACTGTGCATATTTCCTGGGCCAGACTAGCTAGTTTCTGCCATTTAGGCTTCATCAGTGACCCTCTAATAGTTTCAAAGTTCCACAATGAAACCCATGATCCCAAAGGACAAGAAAATTTAAAATCTACACTATAGTCAGTTTTGATTCATAAGTGATTTAAAATAAAATATTGCAGTTAGGTCTTACAAACTGCAGTTTTTCCACCAGTATTATTCTAAAAACGCATTGCCTATCAATATTTAGTATCTTCATCCAAATTAGGTCCAAGATATTTTGGTGTCAGAAGTTTTAGCTAATTCAATAGCATAAAACTGGCATTTTTGTAAGCAGCACTTGATAAGTAGCACTCAGTCTGCAACTTAGTTGTATGGGTGGACGTCCAGCAGGTATCATTTGTGATTTGATCTTCCACTGGTTTCCAAATTATTTTTGACTGAAGCCAACAGGTGTTAATGCCCTTAATGTCTTTCAGCCATTGAAAAAAAAATCAAAGAGTTTAGGATTTATGCTAGGTAATTCATCGTCTTCATCTACATTCCATGTTCCTGTTGCACCTAGAATTACCTCTATCTTATGTCCCTCTGAATCAAATATTGAGGGTAAATTGGTTCAGGACTATGTGCATACTTCTCATTAACTCTCATAAACTAAGTGAAACCAGGTCAAATGTTTAAGAAATTGTGTACGTTCTCACTATTTTGGTAGGTTCGTTTTTCAGTGAACTTGGATTTCACACCAGCTGTTTTTTATTGGGTTAAACTTCCACCGTACATTGATAAAGTGTTGTTTTACATATTCTGGTTCTTCTGGAATATTTAGTTTCAACAGAAAGTATATAGCCATTTAAGCCAGTGCTAGGAGGCATGACAGCCACAGAACTTTCCATTTAGTTTCATGAAGAGACTGAGTGAAACTGAGTCTTAAGTTTTAAACTTTATAGTTTATTTCTATTAATGAATGATCCATTTCCCACATTATTTTAATAGTATCCTTATTTTGCAGTCCCTTAGTCAATCAATATGTACATTTTAATGACTGGTTTACATAATCCTATTTGAATTGGATTGTATCTTAATTGGTATTGATTGTGATTATTTCTCCTGCATTAGATCTATCCGCCAAATAATTCAAAAGAGTATCCAAAAATACTTATCATAAACCCCATTTAAAATCATTAATATTCCAACAAAAGCTTTAAAACTGCTCTAATAAATAGAAATGGAGTTGATGAAAATAAAAATGATACATTTTAAGATTATAAATTGATTTTCAAATATTAAGAAAGACTTAGCGAATTTTTGAATGTATACATACTGAACATCTGGCATTCGACGAGTTGTTGTGTTGTTATTTCTATCGTGGTTATAGAATCACACATTGGATTCTTAAATGACCTCATAATCATAATGCTGACATACTAAACAATTCTGCAAAAATGGGCATTAATATTTATAATGAATTCAATAGTATTCATTCATTTTACAACAGTCTGACTCACCATTCAAACAAAATATATTTTGGGGTTTCAAATCTTGTGAATATTATCCATATACATATAGTCGAATAATATATAGATGGGAAATGTTGGCAAGAACTGTAACACACCATAATTAAAACCCAAACATTGTTGATATAATTTGTACAGCTGAATTTAAGTAAATATTCCGAAAGAAACATTATTTTAACCATTTAATGTGATAGATATGGTAATGTGTGTACCACACACATAAGCTGGAACGCACAGATTATTCGAATAATTATCAATTTTAGAAATTCTGATTTCTGATAGATGTAAATTGGACTGAGTTGGGGGTTACCCCTATAATCACATACTACACAATACCAAATGTTGTAACCAACCAATATAAGCGATAGAAAACAAAATACTTATATTCCAAACAGTCACTTTGCATAGTATCATCAAGATCTATGCCCGTGCAGAACAGAACTCTATGTAAATTGAGCATACTGCTTGAAGTTTACATAAAATCTTGATTTTTACATTCTGCAAAATTTTGAGCATTAAAATTGAAATTAAAAAAACTCAATTTTACCGGTTTTATTTTTTCTGAGATTTTATGGTTGTAACAAACACATGTGTGGGCAAATCTGATATAAATTTCATAGGTTGACAAGAACAGCAACTAGGCGAAAATGACAATTTAATTTGTTGAAAATATTTTCAAAAAGTTAAATTTAGGGATACCTTCAAACAAAATTTGATGTGGACTTGTTTATTTTATACATTAAAATATATGTATGGTACATACATAATCACAAATTACTAGGCATCATGTTGAGAATAAATTAGGTTGAAAATCAAATATCTTGTCGCCTGGGGCCACTTTTAATTAGGGTGTCCATTTTTTTAATTTTAAAATTTAAAAGTATTTACATTTAACAACTGAAACTGATGAATGGGTAAATAAATCACAAATAGAACACACATGTAATAGACAATCTTTCTACAAAATTTTATAAAATTCTGTGCTTGGGCAGAACCCTATGTAAATTCCATATATGGTGGATTTTAGATTTCGATCAATCTAGAATTGCAACTGCACCATCGATATGGTGATATATTATTATGAAAAACATTGTGGATCCCGATGAACATCACCAGGAACCAGCTGATCTGGTTCCAAACTTTTTGCGTACATTTGTTAAAAAGGTTCTTACCCATCATTGTTAACACATGTTTTGGGTGCTCAAAAGAACCGTCTCAGTGAGACAGCCTTTTGAGTACCCACAACATATATTTTGGTTGAGAAATAAGAAAACAATATTTGTGTTGCGCACTCTTAACTAAAAGTCTGTATGGAAGTTTGAATTAGCTGTCCGCACAGTGCACTCAGAATAATGTTATGTTGATAGATACAAAGATCCATAGACAGAATGTAAAAAGCAAGTGAGTCTGACCAGGAACTGCCACAATCACAGACCACAGACTAATAAATGGTACCATAAGGAAGAATACTTTGTGGATCATGATTAGCTGGCATTTTAATAAAAGCCAGCTGATCTGGATCTACACTGTTTTTAAAGTGACTAATTCTGCAATTATGAACAACTTCAGAAAACAATTATTAACTCGGTTAAATCAATAGTAATAATAGAATTAACTTATGCTTTCACATAAAATCTGTTCACTACAGCTGGAAACTGCATGTAAGTGTGAATTATCTAATAAAAACAAGTGTTTTTCTCTTGTTAGTAATTATTTACATCCCTCCAAAATTACTAGACAGTTGGTTTTTTTTAACATAAATGCTGTAGTTTTGATAGTAATAATTTGTTAAGGAGATGTTGCTTTCAAAAGCTCTTACTTGTATGGACTTTTTCCTTTATAAACAAAAATGGCTATTTTATCATGGAGACGGATACCTGTGGCTATATTGTTGTATGGACAATTTATACATCTCACACAGATCACTTTACGCCCAAACATACAGCTTTTGAGCACTCAGCAGCATGCTCATCAGTCGTTTTTGAGTTACTTCCTGGTTTTCTTCCGTTTACAATAGTGTGGCATATTGGGTGATTTTTAGATAAAAAATATCACCATGAACACGAACAACAGTTATCAAACTACAATATGGGTAAGTATTTTGACCCAAATATATGTATGTCTTGTATTATTTACAATTTGTGCTATTGACCTTGAAACATTTATAAGCAAAAATTGGAAAAATTATATTGTTCTACCAGAAAGTTGTACATTTGGGCGAAAATACTTTCCCATATTGTAGTCGGATAATTGCAGTTCATGTTTATGTAAATGTTTTTTTCTAAAGTTCACCCAGCGTGTCACAGTATTGCAAACGGAATAAAACCAAGAAGTAACTCAAAAACGACTGATAAGCATACTGTGGATTGCTCAAAAGCTGTGTGTTGGGGCGTAAAAATGTCTATGTGAGATGAATAAATTGTTCATACAACAATGTGGCCAAAGGTATCGGTTTCCTTGATAAAAAAGTAATTTCTGTTTATACAGGAAAAATTCATGAAAGTTAGAGCTTTTGAAAGATATATCCCCTTAACGTTATGAAGCTGGTAAAATGTGTACCCAAATTGTAGCTATATTTCTGTGTTCTTGAAAATTTGAAACATTATTTCTAAAAACAGACGTTCAAAAGTTACAGATTTCGCAGCTTTAAAAGTGGTGTAAAAACAACTTGGAGGTAATAGTTATTGCTGTTATTGTTAACTTTAACTGTTATTTTTCCAGGTCCATATAGCCGCCCTCAATGACTCACACTTCATTGGCATGTGCCTATACAACGTCGTTGTACTCAGTGCTGTCGGATTGACATTAAATCTTGTTTTAGAAGACAAAGTTGGACTCTTGTATGGTATAACTTCCAGTGTCCTTATTATTGGTACCACAGCAACACAGCTTGTTGTATTCATACCAAAGGTGGGTGAACTGTCTAGTTACAGGTAGAGTTTCTTTTACTTTAACCTTTTTTATTCTGTTGAATTATACCAAACATATCGACACAATAAGTATGGAATTTCCTTTCATTTCTGTCCATGAAGATTGTTTTAATCTAAGCAAACATTACAGACCCTTACGCGTTATTTCATTCCAGTCTTCATTGTTTGTGAACGTAACTGTTTACTGGTGTTAGAATTAAAAGGGTTTAGACCTAAATACAGAGACATTTTTGTACATATTGTGGTCAGTTGATTATGCTTGCTTCTTGTCAATTCGACCCTTCCGGTCAGTTTGAGCACCATGGTGAATCAGAATTTTAGCTCGTGACAAGTATTGGAACGTCCAAAAATCCAGATGCATCAAAGCAAGAGTTTATAAAGTAAAGATAAAATGCCGAAAAAGCAGGATTTAGTTGCAATTTCATTCAAAAAATAATAAATATAATCGAAAATTTCTATTTTTGAAATCACTTTTTTGCTGACTAATTCTTTATTAATCATGGAGGCGCTTGTTCAATTTTTTTTCTGAAAATTACAGTGCAGTTCACCTGATAAGTTCTTGTACCTTTATTGATCTTTTGTCTCTACTTTTGAAAGAAAAAATCGATTTTGGACATTTTTTCAAGCATACCCCAAGCAGATAGACAGGACATAGTGGGACTACAATCCAAGAATAAAAACCACAGACATGTCTGTGAATTGATATACCTTTTTGGTGTCTCCTGAGTCCTGACCCATTTAACTGATGGTGAGCTATTGCTATCATGAAATGTCCAGCCTGGAGTTGTAAGTTTGTCTCGTTATTTTTAGTGACCCAATCATATGTGGCCTTTAAAAGAAATAAAAAAGTAAAAATATGCATTAGAGTTTCTGAATCAATTAGAAGAAACATATTATTTGAACTGGACTGTAGATTCATATACATCTGTATTACGCCTGACCTTGGTGGTTTTATCAACCAACCATTCAGAGCAATCGATTTCACAAGAAGCATTTAAGTGATCTAGAGTGATGACATCATGTTAATGAAATACCGTTGTTTACAAATTTTGTGTTGCGGCTATGTTTAAGTTCGTTTTTTTCTTTGTTACAAATGGTTAGTTAATATTTTTTTGCTTAAATAAAAAATATAGGGAGTAACCATAACGTGCATGCCCAAAAGTTGTGATAAGGTGGTCGAATACAAAACAAACCAGGCTATATATTTCAAATAAGAACCATTCAGATTTCAAACAATAGAAAATGTAACGCCAGAAACATCACGTTGACATTCTATTCATGCAGAAAAGCGATTTATTGTGTTGTCATTCTAGTAAACTCTTTTTTTTTGCATATGACAACTATGGTCGTCTTCTGATTACCTTTGCAAACACAATCTCGATCCAATATGTTTGATTCTCTTTACGAGTTACTGAAATAAATTTTTGAATTTTTTTTAAAGTTATCAGAAAACAAGAAACAAATGAAAAATATCAAGCATGCGAAGACTTTTAAATGACGTGGCATTAGCCTCTTAAAACGCAAACTCTGGTGGTAGTTGTAATTACTTTTGATATGGACTCTTGCAGATTTTAATTTCTTTACCTCATTAGTACTTTTTTTTTCAGAATCACCTTTTTCAAAAATTATTTCAGGAATATCATCAGGGTGTCAGTGTGGAGCCAGATCAGGCCCAACGTTTTGTCTGGCCTGATCTGGGTTCAGATTGTTTGCAAATTTTATCAGCATGACAATACAGCTAACTATAAAAATGTTGTTTTTTGATTTTTTTTAGATTATGGCGGTATATCGACCTACTCATGTGGATGTAGAGAGAACAGGTACATTTGAGGGAAATGGTGTTGGAATAAATATCAGGAAATTCGCTCCTCGAGACGCTTGTGAAAATAAAGTATCAGCATTCAAACAATCAGGTTCAACATGTACTACAAACAGTGTCGAATAACCAATGCCAACTAGTCAGTTATCTCCCTGGACAATTATCACTATCATTTGAGCCAGTGCATGTGATTTCCATCAATGTTGTATGTGCGACCAGCAAAGCCTCAGATCGGCCTGTGCATGCGCGCAGTCTGATCGGAGCTTTTGCTAGTCGCTTGAGTATTTCATGATTGTTAACACGGGTGGTAAACCTAGGAACTACCACGAAATTGTGTTAACGTAATTTTGTTCCCAAGCCACATCCGGGGACACGTTGTGGTAGTTTCCAGGCCGAACATTGGATAGAGAATGGTTGGTGTCACTTTCATTTTTGTTTTATTTTACAACTAAGAACGAACAATGGTGAAATCCTACAATGTGTTTCCGTGTAAATATGTCTCAGCGTCCCTTCTAGCCCAAAATTTTGCTTGAAAAGTTATTTTCTTTCTTTAGATTCGTGTTTCCCCACTGAGCATCGGACCAACTTTCCCCAAAGTTCGAGGGACTTTAGCCCATATCTGTCAAATTAAAAGGACTTTGATATCATTTGACGATGGAAATGACAAAAAAGACCCTAAATAAAAATTCCTACACAGAAAAAAAAACTGAGCATTAACTCGTAAACTATTCATGCTCGGTTCGTCCTGTGTGGTAGTTTCCAGCTCATCATGGTAGTTTAAATACTATCGTGATAGTTTCCAAGAGTTTGTAGGAATTTAGTAGTAGTTCACATCAGCAGATGATCACTATTCAGGGGCTTCTTCATTTTTATAAGGACAGGGTGTGTAGGCCGTACCTTGAATACCCCTCTTATTCACACAAAGACCTTTTCAAACAACCTTTTGTCAGATAACAAATGTCGACTGCCTGAATTTTAATTTTAGTGGGCTATTGAAATGATGAGAAGAATGAAAAGAAGGGATATTCACATATTGTGTTTTTGAATAAACATGCTTTTTAATTATCAAATAACATGCCCATTCATCGTCGCACTCATATGTATTTAAAAAGTGTCCCAAACCGAGGATATTTCCCTTTTTCTGAAGCGCAAGTACTAGCGATACTTTGGGCCAGTAGTCTTAGCCTGCCATTTCATCTTAAAGTTGACTGAACATGGAACAACGTAGCGAGTGACGCAATTTTTATATCATTTTTTTGTCTGTTGCTTGGTCCACCACGGCTCAACTGATGACCTTCTTTTGCTTTAGATTTCCAGACGGATGTTGTTTGGCAGTTCAGGGCATGATCTCCACCTGTCAAGCATCACATTGAATCTCTTGAGGCCTCAGCTTAGCTTCTTCATGGTGTTGAAATGTGAATTATTTGTTTACCGTGATAATTAATTGACGAGTTCGAGGGTTATCATGCGAAACAAACAACCACTTTAATGTTTTTTAGCATTTCAGAAACGTATCCTACAAAGTCTTGGAAACTACCACGATAGCATTTTAAATACCACGATGAGCTGGAAACTACCACACAGGAAGAACGGGGCATGAATCCTTTACGAGTAAATGCTCAGATTTTTTTTTCTGTTTAGGAATATCTATTCAGGATTTTTTGTCATTTCCATCGTCAAATGATATCAAATTCCATTTAATTTGACAGATATGGGCTAAAATCCTTCGAACTTTGGGAAAAATTGTTCCGATGCTCAGTGGGGAAACACTAATCTAAAGAAAGAAAATAACTATTCAAACAAAATTTTGGGCTAGAAGGGACGGTGAAACATATTTCCACGGAACCACATTGTCGGATTTCACCATTGTTTGTTCTTAGTTTTAAAATAAAATCAAAAATGAAAGTTACACCAACCTTTCTTTATCCAATTTTCGGCCTGGAAACTACCCCGACGTGTCCCGGATGTGGCTTGGGAACAAAATTACGTTAACACAATTTCGTGGTAGCTCCTAGGTTTACCACTCGTGGTTAAGCTACTGACTGAACATCGTTTGGAGTTTCTGAGCTTAAAATGAGGCTGCAGAGGCTCGTCCGAGTCTACACTTGTCAAAATATCAAATTGTTTGAAATCTCATGCCACCGCTCATTTCTCATGTATGCCTAGTGTCCAAAAAGATGAGGAACCTCGTGGGTTTGGCTATGATACACTGCACAGATAGAATGGCGGACTGGTTTTGTCGTAATGGTTATTTTTTTTTTTAAAAATTCATCAATCAATGCACCACAATCCATCCCACTTTTGCGTGAATCTAATGGAACCATATTTGTCTTGTAAATATTTCTATTTAAATCAAATCAATCAATGTATTACATTCCAGCACGCTTTTGTGTTGATCTAATGAAACCATACTAGGTTCATATATATTTGTATATTCCTACTTTTAAAAGTTTCAATCCATGCATTACATTCCAGCCCACTTTTGGGTGGATCCAATGAAACGGTATTCGGCTCATATATATTCCTACTTTAACAGTATCAATCCATGCATTACATTCCAGCCCACTTTTGGGTGGTTGAATAAAACCATATTAGGCTCATATATGTTCCTACTCAAATAGTCTCAATCCACGTAGAATATTTCAGCCCATTTTGGCTGGATCTCATAAAACGATATTAGGCTCATATATATTCCTACTTAAATAGTATCAATCCATGTACCATATTCCAACCTACTTTTGTGTGTATCCAATGATGCCATATTAGGCTCACACAAATTCCTACTTAAGCAGTATCAATCCATGTACCATATTCCAACCCACTTTTGGGTGGATCTAAAGAAGCCATATTAGGTTCACATATATTCCATCTCAAATTGTATCAATCCATGTACCATATTGCAACTAGCTTTTGGGTGGATCCAATAATATCATACACGTATTAGGCTCATAAATATTCCTATTTAAATAGTATCAATACATGTACCATATTCCAGCCCACTTTTGGGTGGATCCAATGAAACCATATAAGGTTCACATATATTCCTACTTAAATAGTATTGATCCATGTACCATGCTCCATCCCACTTTTGGATGGATCTAATGAAACCATATTATGCTCACATATATTTCTACTTAAAAAGTATCAATCTATTAACTGTATTCCAGTCCACTTTTAGATGGATCTAATGAATCTATATTGGCTCCTATATATTCCTACTTAAGATCACTTCCTACACATGGGCAATATTCAAGCCCACTTTTGGGTAGATCCAATGACAAGTTTTGGCAAACTCTCTGTTACATACAATGTACTTTGAAGTGACGAATATCAGCGAACAATGCATAGACGTTCTCGCTGAACTTTATATGATTGAGAATTTGCTAGATAAATATGAAATCAAATGATGCGGAATAAATATAGCTGGACAGTGGTATATGGATCAATAGATAGTAAATATACTTGCCAAAAGAAAGAGAACATGTTTTTACTGATGGGAAGAAAACAACCGTCCATGCAGTGTATCAACATAAAAACACGTGATTCCCTGTCCTTCAATTTGTAAAGTAAATGAATTGCATCCACTCATTATGAAGAGTGGATGCAATTCATTGACTTTATAGTTTATTATTCCCTTTGGCAGTATTATTTGGAATTATTCATCTAAAATATGTTATTTGTGAAACTCTTGAATTGGTGCCACACAAAAAGGCATGCTATCAGCGTTCTATCTGTTTGTTACCGTCGCAAATGACTGCAACAGTTAAGTAAGGTGCATTCCTGGAAAATTATCATGTATGCTTATCATACAAAAATGTGACATTAGAATTCACAGAAGACATAAATGAGACACCGTGCAAGACGACAAAGTGTGGCATCACACCATGGTGTTCCCTGTTGTAATCATAAAGCCACATGCATCTACTAAACAATGGCCACTTAAGACGCTTGCCAAACCATTCCAACACCAATTGAAATATTCAAGATGGTTGGCTCTATAAGGCAGATATTGTAGGATGTGTTAGCTTAATATCAACATGTGAATTTGTTAACGTGGCGAATGTGCACTGTACTAACTAACAATGAACAAACAGTGATTAAATTTACAGGAAGTGACATTTCATTATTTGAATCAATGGAGTGCGATGCTGTAATCAGATGCTATTGCAGATTAATTATTCTAAAATGTTTATTGTGAGCCTCGACATGTGATGCCAACTGGGCTTCTTTACGCATGTTGACTCAGAGGAGCTTGTGTGCCGCCATTGAAGCTTAGAAACTCCAAATGTGTTCAGTCAGTAGCTTAACAGTCATAGAATATTCATGCGGCTAGCTAAGTCTGATCGGAGCCTTTGCTTGTTGCACATACCACATTGTTGGAAATATCATGCAGCGGCCAATTATAAGTACAATCAGGTACATTTAAGTTCAAGTTTAAGTCATCTCAGATTGTAAATAAATGTTTAGAAGTTGGTTTTCTCTCTTTTCCTTCAATCCATTACGTACAAATGCTGCATTCAACCAGTGCCTACAATGTTTGTTATTAAAGGCAAAAGCTACAATTATTTCTTTAGAGAGTATTACCTGTAACCCATCGATATATACAATGAACAAGTCCAAGTTGAGTGTATCAAACCAGAATAAAGCAAAAATTAGTACATTGTATTTTTTTTGTTTATATTTGTAAGTTTTAGATTGTCGTATGTGTTTTGTGTCTCTTTCTTTTGGAGCCATTGGTTGGCATGTGCTTAGTGAATTTGGGATTTCCTGGTCATACTCACACGTTTTGGAAGTTGATTATTCATGGATACGTTAGGGATCTTTCATGCAAACAAAACATCTATGTGTCTCGATCCACATCAGAACTAAGAGTGAGATTGGTACTGTGCAACATGTTTAAGCCCTCCAGTAAAAATATTTTTGCTGACCGTTCCAAGGCGGTGCTTCTTTTGTTGATCATTTGTGTTATTTATGTTTTGTGTTTACCATGCTTTCTTGTCTTTTAGTGCAGCCTTGTGGTCACCTGCTGGGAAATGGCTGACCTCTTGGCTTGATTGTATTTGAAGTTCTCTTGTGTTTTGTCACTTTTCGATGTGGTGTCCTGGGTCAGGTGTTGTACTTGATTGTATCGATTCCTGATCTTTGCCTTCTTACTTACATTGTGTTATCAGTGTCTTTGATTGAGAATTATTATTATTATTATTATTATTATTATTATTATTATTATTATTATTCATCGAATATAGACGTTTTCCCTATTATTATGTAAGCTTTTAAGAATTACTCACTGCTCATATAAACTTCAATTTTATGCAAGCAAAGATTCATTATTGAAATTAACGACACAAATGCACATAATTAATGAGAGCAACAGCAAACAATTAACCAGTAAAAGCATAATCACCTCCTTAGAACCTGCAACAGCCATGGCATCTGTGGGAGTAAATATATTTTACCAGTTACCTCTCATATTAACTGTATTATTGCATGCTGACCTGACAAACGCTGGCTATCGCACGGTATTTGTCTTTATCAGGGCATGATGACGTTGCACTTTTCAGATGACGTCGCCAATGACATTGAATCGACACAAAAATCGATAGTTACGCCTTCACTACCACTACCACCACCATCACCACCATTTACACCATCTCCATTTTGTTGAAATTTTCTTTCCCATCCCCTTATAAATAATGGATTACATATCTTGCTCAATAACACCATGATAGCAATTTATAGTGGCACTTTTCCATTTGTTATTAACAGTTTACTGGTGTGCAAGAGATAGAAAATTTTCACTGTTTGGCACAACATGACAATACAATACTAGCCATCTGAGATTTTACACTGCGCGATAAATTTATATCTTATCCATGTTGTTTTACTTTGGCTGCCACGTTAAAGTTACGTTTCATGCTATTTACATTTCAGAGTATTTAAAACTTGTGAGAGCCATTTTCAAAATAATATGTGTGATTTTATTATGAGCAAGAAATGTAAATCATTATGTAAATGAGGATAGGATAGAAAATTTCAACTAATGCAACCCCTTTGTCATCACTTGGCCAACCTCGTGAAGCTAAATGCTAATCCACATTGTCTTAACCTCACACTCCTGTTAGATTTTCACCTGCATCGCTTTAGGGAAAGGCAGGTCTGGTAGAAGGTTTACTCCGTCTATCTGTCCGTCCAACCATACATCTGCAACACTTTGGGCTGCCTAGTTTGCGTAATCTTAACTCCAAAAATTTTCATTTCTTTATATTCAAACTTTGTATAATAATTGTTCACACATATTATTCAAACACCTTTGATTTTCTGACTTTTAATGAATATTTTAGTATTGTAGGTGGTGTTGGACTTAGACATTTTTTTCTCTCTGAAATTCTTACTGGTATCTGGTTTGTGTAATCTGCGACTCCAACACTTTTTTATTCCATTATATTCAAATTTTGCATAATGATTGTTCATACATTGAAGATATGCACCACTTATTTTGCTAACATTTGATAAATATTTTCTTATTTTTGAGAGGTGTTCAACTTTATTTTCAAAATTTGCACAATGATTGTTCGGAGATTTATAATGTGTACCTTCTATTTTGTGCTCATTTGATGTTATTTTATTATATTTTTTAGAGCGTTGAACTAAGACATTGTTACGTCTACAGTACCTTTGGGATGCTTATATTGTATAAACAGTTTCGACTTCTTCTTATTCATACCTTGCATACTGATTTCTGACATTTTGATGATGCGCAGCTCCTATTTTGTGCAATAATGATATATATCTTCTCATATTTTGGATGGTGAACCTGGACATATTTTTATGCTCACAACATATGTAACTTTTTGTACGTCCGCAACGCTAATGGGTTGCCTGCTTTATGTAACCCATAATAACGACAAAAAGCTTCCAGTCCTTTTTATACAAAACGTGCATACATACCAATCTCATCAAATTCCTTGGCAGTCGTGTGTGTGTGGGGGGATAGATAGGTACAATGTAGGTTGATTATTTTAAATAGTTTCCCCTAATATACTGTATATGTCAATACAAGTATACGATTAGTATTTTGGCAACGCAGGTCCAGAGCAGAGCTAGGTCTTGTTTTTATTACACACAAAGTAATTGTGTATCTTTTCTGGTGAAGTCATATAAAACACTATACTGAGTGACAACAATGCCTTGTAACTCCTTTTTATGTTTATGTCAATGGTTTAAAGGCAAAAACTCAACTTGACTCATAGTATAATATTGACAATCAAATTGTTGTCTTTTAAAATTCATATAAATTGTTAACCAAAATCAGAGTCAATTAGATTTTTAACAGCAACAAAGCTTGTACCGTATGCTTCAGCAAAAAATGGCTACTGAAATCCCGGACTCTGTTCAATTAAAGCTGAAATTCGGCCACGTCGGATGATCGCTTCCTGGAAACATTGATATTCATATAATTTGGGTATTTAATAGAAAAGAAAAATAAATCAATCCTTTGGAAAATGAGAAAATCCTAAAAATGACATATATTTATTGATAACGGTCAAAAATATGTTGCTCATTCAATTCAGCATATTAATGCATTTGATTTAGTAACACGACTTGTGATTGAATAACGCACTTGCTACCGCAATTTTTACCTAAAATCATATCTTTATCGACGTCCATGTATGTTTCTTTGGCCAACTTTTCAATATTGTTTTTCAATATTGTTTACTTGATTCATTTGTGCTTTGACACGTGCAATATCCCGTTCGAAATTCAATTTTAAGGCTGTTTTGTTGAAATTCAATTTAAGGGCTCTGTTGTTGTTGATTCGTTGTTGAATGTTACTCCCATTGTGGGATTCCGTAATTGTTCTATGTTTTGTTGTGCGTTACTTTTTGTCCATTCTAGTTTTGCAATCATCTTGATGAGGAAGAGAGGGCTGGTTGCTCTGGTTTGTTTGTCTTCCTGGTGTCTCGTGATGGTTGTGTGGCTCTTCCTCACGATGCCACGGTTTGTCTGCAGTTTGTGATTGTGGTATTTCCTGATCAAAGTCACTTTTTTACGTCGTTGTTTGTCTCTTATCTATATCCTTATCTCATGCCTTAGTTCGGAGTGATCCATGGTCGGTTTGATGTTCGGATAACAACCCTTTTCTGCAGTATACAGGATTTTTATGGATATACATGTACCTTAGTGAAATTGTTGCATCTAGACAGAAGTATTGTTAATCTCTAATGTCTTTAATGAGCTCATAATGCATTGCACTATTCTTAGGATTGTCGAAATGCATTAGCATCTTGGTGTTCACCTGTCGTCAAATAGCAAATGGTCTAAACATATCGATTCTATGATAGTGCCAGCATCGAAACAAATATATATTTTGAGGAAAATTAGATATCATCTTTCAAGGCAAACTCTCAATACTCTCTATTGCACTTATATAAGACCACTTCTTAAAATATGCTAGTTATATTATGAAACAGGATGGGAAACACTTTCACACAAAAGAACAAATAATAACAAATAACCCTAAGGTTTAAAATTGTAAATCATAAGGCGCCTGGTAACCTAAGAGATCTCCTGACCAACTGAGTTTGATATTGAACACACAACCAGCTAAGAAATAATTCAAAACTACGAAGATCCGTATTCTAGGCTATGTTCGTATGCAAAATCATAATTTCCTTTAAAACTATGGAATGAATTAGATTTAAGCACACGCAATTCATCCTTGTAACTCCAATTCAAAAATAGAATCAAACGGGTAATCGATAAGTCGCCAAACTACAGGATACCTAGAGAAAGGGCTTGCGAATATCCTTAACATAAAACACAATAATAATTGTAGTAGTCTGAATGCGGATTTAAAAAAAATAATTATATCGCTCCCAGTGTTCTCTGCTGCAGCTGTTGAACGATCGAGCTCTATAAGACAGCCTTACAATTTATAAAGGATATGGTTAGATTTATTAAAGTAAGGAATGTCAAATATGAAAAACAAAATAAATAGATAAATAAAATATAGTGCCGTTACCACACTTTATAATACAATTTTTAACAGTCAATCCATTGTACTATTTTATTTTTTTTGGGGGGGGGGGGATTCGCTACATGTAATGTTGATCTTGTATATACTTTATACCACAAGCTCCAACTTTAGATTTGACAAGTTACAGAAAAGTTGTTAAACAACTGGTATATTTTCAGATTCTGCAAAATGCAGATAATGTTTTTATTACTCAGTGATAATTCTGCTGTGATCCTTTTTCCAAAGGTCTAATTGTATTACAGCCTCAATAGCTTCCTGTAATTTAAAATAAATAAATACTCGTTCTTGACAGGGGCCACATTTCCCAGTTCCAAGGATGATATCTGTGCTTGTGGTTAGAACTGTATACACTCTCTTTGTTTATACAAAATGAAATATGTTTAATCTAAATATTAATAGTGGGACTCGTTATAAAGATTGGTGATTTATTTCATCTTATAAACAACATCAACAAAACAGTACCTTAGCGTTATTGTCATATTTTAAAAACAACGCTGACCTGAATCCTTGTCACGAGGAGAGGATGTTTACCACAAGATAAAAATTGAATTTTTTCAACTTGAGTTTCACTCAGACCATAATAAAGAAAAACTTTTGATTCACTAATTTCAATCAAAATAAACTTATTTGCACAATTTCAATGCCTGACTTTTTTACCAAACGCAAAGGTCAGGGATGTGCATAAGGTCAAACATTTCAATTACATAATGTTCTGCTGTTCTTTCCTTTTAATTTGACTAGAAACGGGCCCGCGCAAGCGCGGATTAAGATGAAAAGTGTTCTGAGCTCGGCTGAACATGGCAGATGTCCTCATAAATATTAAAATTGGGAACAATTGTTAGCATTTCAATTTCTAAGAGTAGGATAAATACTAACGAAATTCTGACATTAATCAAGGGCCATAACACTGTTATAAAGTATATTGTTATAAGACTGGAGAGAATCCTGTCTCCTGATTGGCCCAATTTGTCATCATAAATCTCTATGTCTACCTAGAAACTGGTCTAAACTGGCCCAGAAGGTGATATAGGATAAAATCCAGCTCAAACTAGTTTTCAAAAGTTAATATTTTTGACACTTCTGCAATATCACCCTCTAGAGAGCTAAAAATAGCATGATGAGTATAAAACTAGCATGTGCTGCATGAAATTGACATGATTTGCTGTTTCACCTCCCAACAGGTAAAAAGACTTTCATGAATTTTAACAACTGTTTTGTTTTGTTTTGTTTTGGTTCATTTATCCTTGTTTGAATAAACAAAATGTAAAAAAAGTTTTATTATTTAATTTTACATTCCACATTCAGAGAATTAATATACATTTCAAATTGCAAAATACTACATTAAAATATTTTAATAACAGTTGATAAAACTTGTTAGAAAGTCCTTATGTTGAAGGTTGAACATGACTTCAACAACACAAGTGAAAGTAGAAACTTTTCATTCTAAATTGAAAAGTCATATAACAAAACAGTTATTGACTTCGATTTCGGTAGACATGAGGATTTATCTACCCTTAAAAGTGATATTCACCTCGGCCTAGCGGCCTCGATGAATTATCACTTTTTCGGGTAGATAAATCCTCATGTCTACCTCATTGAAGTCAATAATTGTATATTATCTATTTTTATCAACCTAACTCAAATATAAGGCGGTAACGACCCAAGGGTGAATCTTGATCGAAACAACGCATGTAGCATAACGGACTACTATAGTGTTAATCGAAGTGACTGTACCGTACGACAACCAACGTATATGTATGCCAATGAAAACTGTAATTTGTCATATCAACTTTAGTCCTTTTCCAATGCTTATTCATTACCCTCAGATGACCAGATATTGAGGGGATACAGACCTTGGGTCATATTTTAATGTCTTACTCATGCTTGTGCTGGCTAGATACTATAAGTGAAATATGGAATGAGCTTCACAGCTTAAGAGAGACCCACAGATGCCTGTACATACCATAAGCTCATCTATGAGCCTTCGGCTCAGATGAACTAAAAAGTATACGAAATTTTGTGACTGCAGGAAAAATAGGCCAAAGTTTTCTATTCTGTCTGTAATAGATTGGTATAATTGATTAAATGAATACAGCAAATTCATTCTGTATGAAAGAAAGACCAGGAATCGAACCAATAGCCACTTGGTTTATAGTAACACTCTACTGATTGAGTTAAGCAGCCCATCAGTTAAGAGTGGTGTATATGGTTAAAGCATTAATGAATGTGGCATTAAATCCAAAGTTTTGAAAAATGTCTACCGTAATATTCCAAAATTTTATGACTCCCTAAACTTTGCTGTAAATATGCCAAAAATTGAACCAAAAGGTTTCTTTATAGAATAATACGAAATAAAGATATTGACAGAATTGCAAACAGTGAAGACCCTGATTAGACTGCTTCTCTAGGGGCAGTCTGATGAGGATCTGCACTGTTTGACCATACCTATTTGTCCAAAAAGTTGGGAATTAATTTCATGGCAATTTCTTTTGGTAATTGTGTTATCTTTCAGACTATTGATGAGGACAGTGATTATTACAATAAAAAGAAATGGGTACATACACTTAAAATTTATGTTTTCAACCAAACATATGGTGTGGGTAATCAAAAGTACTGTCGCAATGAGACGGTTCTTTTGAGCACCCAAAATATAAAACCATGGTTGCAAATAGAGCTTACACGTTTACAAAATTTTGTTAAGGTTTACACGAATTCCAAAAATCGAAATATTATTCCGCTAACAAGCACTTACACAGCATTTCTACACGTCGAATCACGGGTTCGTTGTAACTACCATTCAACAACAGACTTCTTTCTTCATAAGAAATGATACCTATGTAAAGCTTTTATATTTGAAACGCAAAAATGAAATCGGTATATACATCCGCTGTAACTACCAGACAACAACAGACTTCTTTCGTCATAATAAATGATACCACTGTAAAGCTTATATCTTTGAAATACAAAAAAGTATCAGACTCAAAAGTGCCGTATCAATAAGACGGTTCTTTTGGGCACCCAATATACAAACCATGGTTGCAAATATGGCTACCATGTTTACAATTTTTGTAAACGTTTACACGGATTCCAGAAATCGAATAATACCACTCTTAAGCTTATATCTTTAAAACACAAAAAATCGGTGTATACACTTTGAATATTTTCAACTATAACATATGTTGTAGGTACTAAAATGTACCGTCTCAATGAGACAATTCTTTTGTGCACCATAAATATAAACCCATGGTTGCAAATCGAATGATACCAATCATTATATCTTTGAAACGCAAAAAAGAAATCAGTATATACACTTTAAATGTTTTCAACCAATATAAATCTTGTGAGTACTCAAAAGTGCCGTCTCAATGAGACGGTTCTTTTGAGCACCCAGATATAAAACCATGGTTGCAAATAGGGCTTCTACGATTTTGTAAACGTTTACACGAATTCCAGAAATCGAGTGATGCCACTGTAATGTTTATATCTTTGAAAACGCAAACCGGTATATACGCTTTAAATGTTTTCAACTAAAACATATGTAGAACCATCTCAATGAGACGGTTCTTTTGAGCACCCAAAATATAAAACCATGGTAGCAATTTTTCAAATGAACTGTGCATAAAAGCGGGGCATGGTTGCAAATGATTTGTGCATAAAAGCAAAAAATAGGTGAGGTTCGGTAAAACAGTCGAGTTTCCAGTGGTTTGGTGTGTTCAGGGCTACACGGCATTTCTACACGTCGAATCGCGGGTTCGCTGTAACTATCTTCTTTCATTATAATAGATGACACTACTGTAAAGCTTTTATCTTTGAAACGCCAAAAAAATCGGTATGATACACTTTTAAATATGGCCACATATGTTGTGTGTGCACGAAAAACCGTCTCAAGAGACTTTTCTTTTGAGCACCCAAAATATAAGGGGTCTGTAGCCTGTAAGTCAGCATTTTTTTCAAAACTCTGCTTTCAGGGCAGGTAAGTTTTATCTTATTTGCCGATTATTTACGTTTTGATTCGACAGGTACCCGTATGATGACCAAAAATATATGGAACATCGGTAAGAAAAAGTCTGCAAGTGCCGGAAATAGACTAACAATAACACTTTACATGCTTTAGGTGCCAACTAAGTATTGAAACCACACACCCTGGTTGTTTCACCCCTAAAAGTATGCATTTCCTGTTCCAAGCAAAACCTTCGTGCATTATTCATTTTCAGAACATTGACAATCCAGAAAATGAGCGAAAGGCAGGGTAAACCTACATGTATATAATTATGTAGTTAATATTAAAATAAGATGTTAATGGTGAGGTAAACGTTTTTTGAGAAACATGGGGTAATTAAATGCCATACTACTTTTGTCGCAAGAACTGAACTGCAGAAAAAAATACTTATAGAATCTGATTGGAACCTTATTTGGCAGACTGTTGAGAAATGGTCTATTTGAATAGACATGTTCCTGTAAATTTACCAAATTGGATCCAATTACCGAATCAAGCCTGAAAATGGTCAATTAGCTTGTTTATCTGTTGTTGTTTTTTATTTGTTTTTTGTTTTTTTTTGGGGGGGGAGTGGGGGTGAGGGTTGGGCATGTTAGGTCAAGGCGCTCATTAGAACATGAATTTAAGCGCCTAGTGTAACTGATGCTACCCACATCATCTAATTTCAAATTTTAAGACGTCTGCTGTGTCATCTGTTGATGAATTGAAAGCTGCTGTGGCAAGTAGTGTAGGCACAGATAAGACTGCCTTTTAGTCCACACTGTTTATCTGGAAGTATGGAACTCAACACAGCAGACAACAACAGCCGGGTAATATATTCTATTGCATACAAAATAACTAAGTACCATTATTCATTTATATTCACCTTTCTAGTAAAAGAAACCACTCAGATCAACAAAGAATATGACATTTTCGGGCCATTTTGAGTCCGATTCGGTAAGTTTACAGACCCCTCGCCATATCTAAATCCGTGTCAATACAAATGCTGTAGTAGACTTAGAGATAATGTTTATTTTGAAATAAAAGTAATGAGCTTTCGACAGACTTTGTTGTTCCTTTTTGTGTCCCTTACTGTGGCACAGGACGATAGTCCTAGCCTGCGCATGTGAATGACATGTTCACTTGTCTGACCGCCACAATATACATTGGACGTATGCAACAACACCAGCCGGGAAATATATTATAATGCATACCAAATAACCCAGAACCATTATATTCGTTCATTTCCACATTTCTAGTAAAAAAAAACCACTCAGATCAACAAACACATAACATGGCATTTTCGGGCTTGATTGGGTCCGATTCAGTAATTGGGCCAGATTCGGTAAGTTACTGTCCCTCCAAATCTTAATCAATTTCAAAACTTTTTTTTCATAACATAGACTTAATGATAATGTTTATTTTGAAACAAAACCAATCAACTATTGACAGACTTTGTCATTTCTTTCTATGTCCCTTCCTGCGGTGCAGGATGATAGCCTATGCACGTCAATAATCACTTGGAATTCGTTAACCCCCCCCCCCAAAAAAAAAACAATATTTACCCACCCACAGTCTCAGATTCAAGACCCCTCTCAAATACTTGAAAAGTCAAGTAATCGGCCAAGAAATCTGCTTAAATGTCTATACAAATGCATATTCCGAGTGATTAACAAATACTCTAGTGGGCCATTGCATGCAAACTGTTGTCGTTGCAACTTGAACAGAAAAAAATGTTATTGTCGCTTTTAATATGAGCACCTAAACTTGAAAAAGTTGGAAGTTGTATAGATTGACTTTTCTCTGCCAACAGAATCGACAGAGATAAACCTGTCATGATCTTCGCTGAAACACTCTTGCTGTTTTTGTGGAAAATCAGCCAGACGGAAAACCCCAGCTGACAGCAGCCATCTTTGTTTTTTAATTCCAATAGATGGACATGCGCAGAAATGTTATCGGGTATGAAAGCCGTGACCGTTCTCGATCTGCCGTGCCAGAAATCTATTTTTATATACAAAAAAAAATTACTGCGTTCCTTTTTATTTTGCAAATGAGAAAATATTTTATGCTGAGGATAGAGCAAAAATGAATAGAGAATTGAACCTCTTTGTTCTGTGGGAAACTGGATTTCTGGCTCGGCAGATCGGACACGGCAGCACGATGCAGTCATAGCTTTCATAACCATCATATCACGTGTCAACTTTGACCCCTGCCGCATGACAAATGGAAATACACCTTACGACCAATCGTTGCAGCCTTTCTTGGTAGAAGTTGGGAGAACATGAAAACATAGATCGCTATCGTCCATTTTCATTAGTTGATAAAGAAGGCGTTACCCTGTCAAAATTGATGGGAGATTATGGAATCTAAAACTTAATTGTATCAAAAACCTCAAAAACGAAATAAAATTAAAAGAAGGTTAGATCGAAGTTATCAATGAGGGCAATATCTGAATAACTCGGTGTTGAAAAAATGCTGGTAAAATATACCGTTTCCGAGTTTTTGAGCGCAAAGGGCTCCTTAAGTAGTATAGATATGCAACACAACCTGCTTCGAATAAAAAATGACATTTTGACCCCATCATGTGTAAAGGGCAGAATAGTTGCTTGCATTGCGTTCTCTGCTTCATGCTCGTTTATTTGACATGCAACATGACACCTTTCAAAAAGAAAAAAATATGACGTTTTGACTCCATCCCATTCCCTTCAAGGACAACATTTTCTATTCAATCTGCCCAAATTTTGATAGCATAAGGCTACGATTCTATATAGTTGACAAATGTATGTTTGTGCTTTTATCGAAACCTGACACTTAAAGTACATAATAAAATACATATATTCAGAAAATATTGCAAATAAATTCCAGGAACCTAGGGTTGAGTGGTGGGGTATCTTCGTGACTTTTTTTCTCTTTTGCAGGTTTTGTCAGTTTTTCATCTCGATACATGTAAATATAATGTTATCAGCATAAACTTGAGATAAAACTGTTGTTTTTGCATGAATTTCGGGTCTAGAATATTTTAATGTTTTTGGTAAATAAATATGTTGACCTGTAAATGTCTTACACACAGATATTGTCCGATATTATTAACCTGACACAGGTGCATAATTTCACGGTTAGTGCACAAGATATTTTTACCTTCCGTCGACTTTCGGGATTTATCGTAAGTTTTACAGGAATTTTGCAATTACTTATGCAGATAATGAAACGTTTTGTACCGTCCTACTGACTAGTCAAGTGGTTATGATACAGAGTTTACAACCAAAAGGTCGTGAGTTCGAGTCCACATGTGTGTGTGTTTTTTACCTTTATTCGATTTGTTTAATTTCATTTATTATAGATGTACCACGACCTCTGAGGAATGTAATTTTGTATCATTCTATTCTAAAAGGTTGCCAGAGCCAGTCTGTCCGAAACATCTTCAGAGATTGTTGGAAAACATTGTTCAATATTATAGCTAAAACAAATGGTTAAAATCAGGTATACATTTTACCAATTTCGCTAATCTTAACAAATTATCAGTATCAAAACAACAGCATTTTTGTTATAAATTAACTGTCTGTAATGATTGGAGGGACGCAAATAAATACCAACAAGAGAAAAAACACCTGTTTTTATAAGATAATTTACTTTTACATGCAGTTTTCAGCTATAGTGAGCAGATTTATTGTGAAAACATAACCAAGTTCTACTTTCACAAATGTCATAAACAGAAATTTTTTTTTTCGAAAAATGTTAATATATGCAGACTTAGTCTCTTTAAGGGGCTATTTTGACCCTCCTCTAGAGCCAAACATTGAAAATTGCTTTTCACCAATTTGTTTTGATCGGTTCATTAGAAGAATAAGTGAAGTATAAAATTTCGGAATTTATTTGAATTTTACCGTTGCTATGGTACCAAAAATTGCCGACATAATAGGCTTAAAACACAGAAATTGCCATTTTGGACCAAATTTAAGGCTTTTGGAGACCGATTTATTAAGAATTACATATCAGCACAGCTTAATACCAAAAATCCTTTAAACACTTTCGCTGCCAAACGCGATTGTAATCGAATTTAAACGCGACTACAGTCGAAATGATAGCTGTCTATTTTAACCGTTATAAGGGACGCAAATCCTTGTTCTTTATTTCAAAATGTTCAGGGGATATAATAATATCGTACCCTATATGGAAGTCAACGCAATTTTTCTGTACAAGAATGGACTTTACAAAAATATTGGTTATGTCATTAGATTTCGCGGACGTCAAAACAAAGAAAACATGTCTAAGGGAATGACATACAGGACGCATAAAGCCCTTCAACTGCTATATTTTAATATAATATATTTTATGTTTGATACTCGGTGTAGATGGATGTCTACAAATTTTGCATAAAATAGTTGTTTATAGGCATTTTTCATATTTTCAATATGGCTCCCAAAATGGCCACTAAAGGTCACATGACTATATTTATTATTGTTGGTTCAAATGAAAATTTTATATATTAGCAGCATTCTGTGAAAGTTTCACAGCAATAGGTTGAATGGTTCTGGGGATACTCTGTGTTAAACCCATATACCTTCAATATTCAGGAATCCTTGAAACATGCTTTGCACTGAGGTATTGGTTTTTTAGGTGCTTGGCAGTGAACGTGTTAATATGTTGTGTACCGTGGTAATTCTCATCTTCTGTTAAAAAATATTTTTGGTATTTGCTTGTGGTCTATGTTAATTTCTCTGTGAAACCCATCAATTTTGCTCCAGAATGGTCAATTTCCTACGTTCAGCCTATTTTGGCGGCCATTTTTTGTTACCATAGCAACGGTAAAGGTCAAAGTAATTTGAGACTTTTACACTTTGGTTATTGTTCTAATAAACTAATAAGAACAAATTAGTGACAAACAATGTTTATATTTTAGTCTCATATGGTGGGCAAAAATAGCCCCCTTATTGCACATAACTCTTTGGTAGAGGTTCACTAGGTGGTGCTACATACTTAATATCAAGGCTCTATGCTTTGTGGTTTAAGAAAAGAAGATTTGTTCATGTTTCCCCATGTATGCCTATGTAAAACGCGTGACCCCCTCCTGGGGCAGGCCCATTTTTAGCCCCGAGGGCATAAATGAAAAAAAGTTGGTAGAGGTCTACTACGTGATGCTACATACAAATATCAGAGCTGTAGACATTGTGGTTTCAGACAGGAATATTTTTTTACGTTTTCCCCATATCAGCCTATACCAAACTAGTGACCACCGGGACGGGCCCATTTATGGCACCAGGGGTATAATTTGAACAATCTTGGTTAAGTTTTACTAGGCGAAGCTACATACCAAATATCAATTCTCTTTTGCCTGTTGGTTTTAGACAAGTAGATATTTCCATGTTTCCCTATATATGCCTATGTAAAACATGTGACCCCAGGATTAACCATTTTTAGCCTCAGGGGCATGATTTAAACAAACTTGGTAGAGATCTACAAGACGATGCTACATATTAAATATCCAGGCTGTAGGTCGTGTGGATTCAGGCAAGAATACTTTTAAAGTTTTCATCTCGAAAATCTATTTTTTGCGAGTGTGACCTAGATATGCAACAAACTGAAACCAAAGAGGGCCATATAAGGATCATACCTACTAAGGTTGGTAAATATTCAGACAGTAGTTTAGGAGAAGGTGTCCTTTGAAGCAATTGACGCACGACGCAATCCGATGATCACAATAGCTCACCTAGATACATTGGCTCATGTGAGCTAAAGCAAAACAAACATTCATTACCTTTATAGTTTGCCTTTCTACATATCCATCATTAACGTTTTGTATGCTAATCAATTATTTCATCTGGTTTGACCTATTACGCCTGTGATGGCTCATTGTACATATCCAGAGGTCATAGATTATAAGTATACATCATGAGTGTGGGGATGGGATAGAAAAATCCTTCCTGAGGATCACCGATTGGCATCACGAGGCTTGCCGAGTGATGACAAACGGTGATCGCGAGGGACTGATTTTTCTATCTCATCATCACATGAATAATGGATTATTTCTCTTGCTCACCACTAAATACCTTATTTTATACTAGAAAAAAAAACATGAAAAGACTTCCAGAAAATCCTGAATACGCCGAGATACAACATTGTGACGTAATTTTAAAATAACAATGACGTCACGGATCGACATGCGGCTAGCGTGTGGCCGACGTGCGGCTGTTTGTTTTTTATCTTTCCCACGGGCTGGTACTAGTACGTGACATAGAATGATCCCATATGGGTAAAAACAACGGATATCTCGATCTGATTTTGTGAGAAAAAATGTTCTTCAATCCCTGAACATTACTTTCATCCTGACAAAGAATGTATATGTAGACCCTGATTCGCTGTTTGTCAAAGTACCATTTTATGGTAAGGCTACCCGAACTAACGCTTCCACTTCTCCGCACATTGATCATATAGTTGGCTCGAAATACAAAATGAAATTATATTCAGAGAACGTCTTATTAAATAATGCAGACATTTTTATAACATTTATGTTGCTATTCTTTTTTTCAGGTCTCCAGATAAGAGTGCGTTATTTAAAGTTATTTTCTTTTAAAGCTAGTTCTCAACCAAACATATGTTGTGGGTGCTCCAAAGAACCGTCTCAATGAGACGGTTTTTTTGAACACCCAACTGTTAGATAAGGAGAGAAATACGTAAAATTTTACGCTCAAAAGTTGAGCTAAACTGGGCCTATGCCTTAAGTAATTGTAACAGACATTGCAAATCTGACATAATATGGTTTGACGTGTAAATGGGATGCGTTTCCTTTTAATCGCATAGGCGAGTGCATTAGAGTGCGCAGTTAAGAATAATAATGTTTTTTTCAACCAAAACATATGTTGTGGGTGCTCCAAAGAACCGTCTCAAAGGAGTGCCCAAAACATATGTTATTAAACTAACAGATAAGGCAATAATCATAATTTTACGCAAATGAAAATTCCCTTTTGATGAGGTACATGTACCTGAATTATTAGGAAGTTGTTGTCAACAAACATTGCCGGTTTCTTTATCTTTTGTCCTACATTCTTCCACCTACAATCTGCCACCTGGTCACTGACCGTTCATGGTCGCATTTAGGACATTCACAGACTGGCTCCAGTCCATAAAACAATTTTTCATCAATGTGTCATATCATATACTTGTAGCCAGTCTTACTCTGATGGCTCTAGCCATCAGAGTAAGACTGGCTACAAGTATATGATATGACACATTGATGAAAAAAATTTCAAGGACAGGAGCCAGTCTAGGACATTCACAGTACATTTGTTGGATATTTGTACACAACGGCAGAAATAAAACATATATAAAATTGGCTTCGTCGGTCATTTGATCTAATTGAAGGACATTAGGAGATTGAAAAGCATGCGGTCATGTTCGGTTGCTTATGTAAAGCACTTTTAAGAGAGGAGGGTGCGACACATTTACAAAATGGAGAAACTTGAAATTAGAGTGGTTAACAAGTACTTCTGTAAAGGCCCTGTCACACTACGACGTATAGCACCAACGTATGCCGACGTATAAAAAATTCAGCAAGTACGTTGGTATACGCCTAGTACGTTAGAAATAAGTTTTAAACACTTTGCGAATACGCTATAGTACGGTGGTATACGTTGACATACGGCAAAGAGGACCAACATTGTGTGCATCTATAAAAATTACAGCGTATGCGAACGCACTGCTTCTATACGTTAGTCATACGCTAGATGTACGCAGCAGGTAAGTTATGCATACGTTAAGGTACATGTACGTTAGCACCAACGTATGCAGGCGTATGAGAAATTAAGCAAGTACGTTGGTGTTCGCTGAATACGTTAGAGATAAGTTTTTAGGAGGCTATCCACTAAATATTTCTCCATTGCCGACAGTGCAAAATAGCAGTAAAGTAATCCATTCTCAAAATCTATTCACACACACAATTTTGCCAAAAGTCTTTTATTTGAAAATCCTGCCATAGCTTATTTGATTTATGATGAAAAACATGGAGGTTTCCCATCTAAAAAAATATTCATGTGTTAATAAGTTGGGGAACCCCCTAGTCCGCAGCAAATAAACAGATGATTTTTATCAGAAGGGGTACTCTAAAAGTAGAAACATTATTCTCCTGCTTAGAGCATAAAATGTTCAAACTCTCTTGATTTTTTATTTATTTTATCTGGCCTCTTATCACCTTCCAATGAAGCAAAAGGAATATGACCAATGAAATGATCCACAGTGTTTTTTTCTGATGACTACTTCCTCCCCAAAAAAGGCGTGGCCATACTTCATGAATATTTAGTAGAATGCTACCTTAAACACGTTACGAACACGCTACTGTACGTTGGTATACGTTGTCATATGACAAAGTGGTCCCACAATTTTGTACTTTTTATACGTTTGGCATGAGTAAGATGTACGCTACATGTAAGTTATGCATACGTTAACGTACGTTATGTGTCCAATTCAGCATACGTTAGACCGATCGTTGTGCATAAGTTTCTCATAAGTCAAGAACGCTAGTGATACGCTGGGCATACGCTTTTATACGCTGATACAAGTATAAGTTATATTACGTCGGGAATAAGTTATGAATAAGTTAGACATACGTTCTATGTTCGTTTTGCGTACACTTTGCATAAGTCCAGAGAGAGGCTTCCTCTGATTTTTTTTAATTAGATTTCAGCGTATGCCAGCGTGCTGGAAATATAGTTCAAACATCGGCGTACGTTGGCTAAAACGTTATAGTGTGACGGGGCCTTAAGAAAGGAATGCCTCCAAAGGAAATTCCTGACCCTTGGGAAGGAGTCTCCTTCTTATAGCACAGTGAAAAAATGGACAGCAGTGTTTAAGAGGGGGGAGGCATTGAGGATGGACGGTCTGATCCAAAGATGCCACCTCTGATGAAAATGTCAAGTTCGTTTAACAAGTTTATGTTATTTTCACTCATGTAAGATCCTCTATCTTTATTTTAGACCATATAGTTACACTGGCGTCATGCACAGAACGCTCACCGAGATTACATGCAGTGTGTGAAGGTATGTCAAGTTTATAGAGCAGAAATTAACTTATAAAATGTTATACAAATTGGGTTTATAGTGGAGAGTTAAGACGCATCTTTCTATCTATGGTTGAATTGTCAAGTGCGCATGCAGGAATAAATGAATAAATAACAGAGAACTTAAATTAAACAAGGAGATTCTGGCAATATGGTCATAATATGTTTTGGTACTAAATCTAAGTTATCAGTAGATCTCAAACAGTAATTGAAAGTCATGGTTCAGGAAATTACCTTACGTCACTGTCATAAACAGGTTGTGGAATAATAACTTTCATGATCACAGTATATACACACATCCAAGCAAACATAACAATCCTGGCCTCGGGGTTATATTCTTTCAAGTTCAAATTGCTAACAACTGTTGGCATTTTAACGTTTATTAGCATTTTAACATGTCTACTTGTTTTTTAAGGAAGGCAAATCTTATTTTTCAGCGTTTAAGTTTTTATGAGCAATAAGACTTTCGTGCTTAGCTCAGTTGCGAATCTCGGAGACGGGTCACCGTTATGAACTGAACTACATCGATGCGACATAAAAAATAGATATACCGTAAAACCTGATTTTAAGCGGATACTCAAAAAGAAGACCAAAATTTCGTTTTCAAGACCGATTATCGCTTAATGCAGGTCAAAAGTATTGCAGGATGCTCCAAGAGAGCATTCTGCAATACTTTCGACCTTCATTAAGCTACCATTTGTCTTTAAGACATTTGTTTTGTTTAATTTTGAGTGGCCGTTATACTGTAGATTAGGGAACTATACATGATAAATTCCAATTTGGTACATATTTATTAGATATAACAACAAATTTGGGTGCTTAAAAGAACCTCTCCTAAATGAGGCTGTTTTATTGCCCATACATTTCAGCGTAAACGCAACCTAATTCATTCAAAGCATGCCCTTTTTATCTGTAGGCTTATACTTAATTAGTCAGTAATGTTAGGCAATTATTTGCAGCAGACGACTTCAGCAAACGACATTTTCAGATGCGTTTTTTTCTTGGCGCTTTACGGGTGATACTTTGGCTGCTTGTCGGGCCCACCGGGGTTTACCTGTCGGATCTATTTTACTTCGGTATTCAGTTTTATTTCTGTTGAGTCCTTATCTTTGCTTAGTCTCCTTGTTATATCTTGATTTATATGTTCTGGGAGATGGTGCATTGATAAGTTAGGGGTCTTTCATGCAAACCAAATATCTATGTGTCCTGATCCACATCTGAATTAAGAGTGAAGTTGGCGCCGTTAAACTGATTTAAGCCCTCCAGTAAAATATTTTACTGACCGTTCCAAGGCGGTACTTCTTTTGTGGATATTTTATGTTTTTTCTGTCTTGTGTTTGCCTTTGTGAGTGTCTGTTTATATGTGCCTTGTGGTCACCTGCTGGGATAGCTGACCTCTTGGCTCTCGTTTGTGGAGTCCTTCTGTGAGTTTGTCACTTTCCCATTGATATCCTGGGTCAGGTGTGGTACTTGATTGTATCGATTCCTGATCTTTGCAACCTAACTTACTTATTTTAAGACGAAAAACAGGATTTTTTTTTCATTCTTGGGCATAAAAATTGAACTGGTAATAAATTGAAATAACGCCAACATTCATTGGCATCTAGCCATTTTTGACCCGGACAAATGAAATTGTCTGCTGTACGAAGCAAGAAAATTGCCTCATTTTTGCATTCATGAAGATAACAAATTTCATGTTTTAGTTATTTGTTGACATTTTAACTTTTGGGAGAGGATAAAATTAAGTTATTTAGTCATTTCGTTGCTTCCAGGTCGTTCCGGCGATGTTTTGAAATTATTTACAACATAACATTATTTACAGCAACGCCGTCAGGATATAATAACTTCACATTCTCAATCTAATCGAACATGGAATTTATTCAGCTCATACTGAATGTTTGGCAAATTTGTTTTTACAATTGTTGGCAAATTTTAACAGTTATAAGCAAGGTCGATACGAGAGTTGTTTCCTGTTATTTGAACACATTTGAAATTGCCGTTACTCATATATTTCTCATTAAATTTTGTAATTATTTATGTCCATAGGTTAGTCTGATCTACATGAATACGCATTTACCAAATACTTTTATACAGTCTCTGAAGTAAAATTTGTTTGTTTTATTTATAGCTAATCGCAAAAAGTGAAATTCACATCTGTTCAAATAATGAAACCGGTCTCGTTCACCGTCTATTTGCTTTTTAGTAGTTTAGTTTTGATGGACAGTTGATTTGAGCAATAAACAGTTTCATAACCTCAGGACATAATTGCAATCGTCAGCACACAAGCATATAAATGGCTAGCTAATTAATGAATCATGCTAAGCTTCCTGTAGCTGCTTATCCCTTCTTTAGCTGGCCTATGAATACTACCGGAAGTACTGTCTGCGCGCGCACCCGTTACATCCGCAAAGATATTATCTGTGCCAATAAGACATCTTAGTCCAAGAAATGCGAACACAAGAGCCTCTTTGAATTTAACCGTTTGACAACCAACAGTTTCAAATTCAAAGTTTTCAGTTTTCAGTTTATCCTTGATAAGTGATGCCAAGAACTCATTAAAAGCGCCTCCTCCGGTGATCATTACGCTGAAGGCGCTTGGTGCACTGTCGTTTTGTTGCAGTAGTACACGTTTAGCTTCCAAACATTCCCCAGCGATTCGATTGGCAATATGTTGTGTAGCTGTTCTCAGTAAGTCTTCCACCTTGTACACATTGACCTGAAATACAAACCATGACCCGAGGTTATTTTGTTTTCAGTCTCAACTCACACGAGGATGGTCCTTGTAATTTTAATAAAATATCAATATTCAAACATATGATATCATGTGCTGATCCAGAGGGGGGGGGGGTAAACAGGGGAATACGCCCCCGCCCCCCCCCCCCCCTGAAAAATCACAAAAATATAGGGTTTCTTAGCAATACTGGTCCGGATCCCCCGAAAAACCACAAAGCTTACAAGCCCGCATTCGGTGTTGTGCCAACTATCGGCCCGTTTATATAGGTTTTTGGATCCTCTCTCCCGTAAACAACTAAAAAAAGTAATTAGAAGTTGGACCCCCTCTGAAAAAACTTTCTGGATCCGCGCATGTGATATAACTTCGAAATTTAAAGAAAGTAGACCATCTTAGTCATTACTTTTGCTATTTGTCCAGGTTTTTTGGAGAGGCTTTTCAAAAGCTGTTATACTTGTATCCAATCCTTTTGTGTATACACACAAAAAATATGTTAAACTAATCTATTCAAACAACTTTATTCAGATTAGCAGAATATGTTATTTGTTTTGGTCATACATTTCAAAATCGGAAAAAAACTTGGCATTTTCAAAGTTTTGACACGATTTCATGCTCATGAGAGCAATACTGGTCCAGATCCCCTGAAAAATCACAAAGCTACCAAGCCAGCGTTCAATGTTGAGCTATCATCGGCTCGCCAGCGAAACGCCATTTAAATGATGGCCCGCGTTTAGTGCTATTTGGATCCTTTCCCATCCTCATAAAAAACGTTGTCAGAGTTGGACTCCCTCTGAAAAAACTTTCTGGTTGCGCACATGACTTTTGGCTTGATGAAATGCAACATTTTGCACATAAGTCATTTCCTTTATTTACACATTAAGCATACATATAGTCAGTTATAGTGTCTACAGTCTTTTCAATTATACAAACACGCAATTTTGCACACCACAGCTTCACAAACGGGCTGATGGTTAACCAGTATTGCTGCCTAAATGTCAATTTACTTTTTATATAATAAAAAATGGAACTTAATTAAATATCATTTGAACATAATGGTAATGATAGGTCCAGTCAAGCACTTTTTTGTCTAAATGAGACGGTTTTTTGAGCACCGAAAACACATGTTGCTTAACTGGCCCTATGATATTATTAACCCTTGTCAGTTTAAATAATTAAATATAATTCACTCTTCTTTAATTTTTACACTGTTAACCTGCAGCATTCTAGTTATGAGCACTGTTTTTAATAGAAAACAGTGTGAGTCCTGATCGGATGGCTCCGTCAGAAGCCCTCTAATCTTGATCTACAGTGATTTTAAAAGAAGATAGATCCGGGATCAGCAGGACAAATGTAAACATTGCTTAAGGACAGGAGGAATATGCATACCAGCTGACACACTGTACTAGTTACATTGATTTTAAATCTAACGATATTAATACGAGTAGAATTATCAATGCAAATATTATCAGAATAAAACGGCATTAATGTATTTATTATATCCTTCTAGTGCATGTTAGCCAAACCAAGGTCCAAACTGACCATTATCACTTCTCACCTAAGAATAATGTCACTTAGGTAAACTGTTTTTCTTTCACATGATTCATTGTGCTGCAGTGACTATTGAAAAAGACAAGTACTTGACCCCTGCTCACAGTTCGAAAATGACATGACTAGGGCCCGAAATTACAATGCCTCCTTAAAGTTAAGGAAGACTTAAGTTAAGTAAAGATTTTTCAGGATGTGAAAAATAACGTTTAAAACTGATAAAAATCAAAATAGCTTCATTTTTTTCTGAAATTCACAATATCTTCGACCACTACTACCACATCGATCCAGGCAATTTATTTAGCATTTAATATAGCATGTTGAAATATCAATACTTAACTTAATTCTTACTTAACTTTAAGGAGGCATGGTAATTGCGGGCCCAGATCATCACGTAGTGCTCAATATTGCAGATACAAGACACAAAAAGATGTCCTGAAGGACTCTTTTTCCCAGAACCATTCCACGCTGGACTAGTCTTTCTCTTTCTGTGGTCAATATACAGACCACAGGAGTGTTAAGGGCACTCCTCATTTACACAAAACCTCAGCCAAAATATTTTTTAGTTTGTTTTTCTTTCACAATTCATATTTAACACTCTCTGTCGTAATCGAGACAGTAGCTTGAAAAGAAAAAGAAAAAAAATAGCATCTATTAACAGCTTTCTCTCTTTTTGTGAAAAACAACTTATGTAATGAGAGGAATGCAATGAATTTAGGATAGAGTGCTTGACCTGGAATCGCGAGTTTGCTGGTTCGAGCCTCGAACTGTGTTGAGACCCCCCCCCCCCCCACACACACACACACACACGTTTTGTCTGAGTGTCGCTGTCTGAATGGAATAGTAAAACAAACGATTCTTTGTTGCTTAGTAGGAAGTAACGTTGACACAGACAGTGAGGTTTTATATGCATATCCCAAACATACAACACGGGTACTGTGACCACTGATAGCGACAACTGCAGTGTACAGCTGAGAGTTAACTCAGATAACCTGGTTTTGTTCAGGGCAAACAACAAATTTGCAGACCAGGTTAGATAGGTCAGCGCCTAACACTTTCTGGGAACTTGACAAGTACAAAATTACTTGCATGTCTTAGCAGTAAAGTGAATGGTTTGAGCATGAGTTAGCCACAAACCTAAGAAATAAACAAATGAGTCATGGCTTGACACAAGAGTACGAGGGCAAGTCAAAAATAACTGAGCTTTACCTCATTATATCTTAGCCTCACATTGTAGACAAGAAATGTGATTATTTTTTTAAGTATAACATGTCATAGACGTTTTGACCCAAACACTTACCTCGGTTAAGCTTCTGTTATGGTTGTTAGGCAACTAAAGATCGTCAGTCAGAGCGATGCGTTCATGATCTCTGCCACCAGGAATATACAGTATGTCTTAAAAAAGCTTATGGGCTTAATAGTTTTTGAGAAAGACATATTTGAAATTTATTTAAATAACATATTAATTCATATTGTCTTTTCATTATATTTGGTTTGTAAATGTTTAGATGAACACTGATCGCATGCGTTGCCTAGCAACAAAATAAGTCAAAACTTCACTAATTTTCAAATACATTAGGGTTGTGTTGCCATGGAAACAGAACCATCTATTCCAAACAAGGAATTTAATACTTCTGAGGGTTTGTTTGTGTATGCAGTACTGCTAAAGCATTATCAGGCTGTTATTTTCTGTTTTCTATTAAAATTGTGTTAATATGAATGTGGGTGGGGTAAATAATAGGACTTGAGGAACGTAAAAATTGCTAAATTCTTAAATCAAACTCCACAGCATCTATAATTTGGGGTCAGTTGTCTTCTTTTCTGTGGCACTGAGTAGGTACATGTAATAGGTATCTAAGAACAGTGAATGCAGCATTACATTGGCATAATCGTTCCATGGCAACGCTTAGATATTTATGTATTACATCGTGAACGCACCCGTTCGACAGGTCATGTTCGGTTGCCTAGAAACCCGTCTATAAAGCCTATCAACAGATATAAATTAGGTTATGGAATATATTACATATAACTGCGATGAAATATCATTTAAATATGTGTCCATTTTGCTTGAATTATATGTTATAAGGTAGGGCTCAGTTATTTTGGACTAACCCTAGTATGCACAAAGCAAAGATTCAGATCTGCCTGGACATCAGTGAGTAACTAGGGACCCAAGCTTTCGTCATGCGGAGCCCGACAAATCCGATCAGATTGAACTGATGCCTAAGCTGATCTGAGTCACCTCATAGCACACAGCCCCTTTGTTGATTTTCTTAAGTGGCATCTTACATGGACGGATCCAGATAGTTCCGTCAGGGGAGGTCCTGACAAAGCTTGTTTTCTTCTTTTTTACAACCAAGCAACTAGCAACTCATCAAAAGCATAGTTTGGTGATATAGCTGTCATGTAAATATAAACCATTTGACATATAGTGGCAGGTATTTTAATACTGATTGGCAGATTGAGATGTTTTAAAGAGGAAAGCTTAGAACATGATTCTTGATAAATGTATATTTCAAAATAGGTTTCCATAATTTCAGTAACCTATGTTGTTGGTACACACTGGAATTGCCTCAATGAAGCAATTCCAATGTGCACCTACAACATATGTTAATTCGATAAATCGGTGTTTTTCACAATAAACATTTTTTCACAAACTTCTCAATTTTTTTATTATGTTTCGGTGTAATTAGCATGTAGAAACGAACAAGTTTTGTGTAGTTTAGCATGCACTTGGATAACAATAATAGACAGCCACTTTTATTTTATTGACAGCCAATCTTGAGATGTTTCAATAGAATAAAATGCTGAATTGGCGGTTGCCTGGTTGTATGGGCATCAACGTATTTCACAAATGGCCGTGCGGACTTCCCTCGAGAAGCAATTGGACCCCATGGGTCCATTTGGTTCTCGAGGGGTGACCCCATGGGTCCAATTGGTTCTCGAGTGGGTCCGTACCAGTATTTCTAAGGATACATATAGCAACGTGTTTTTTTCCAGGGGGTCTGGACCCCCTGTCTACTCTTTGGATCCGCCCATGGCTCAACTATAACTTACATCTAATAAGGGAAATACATTCTCTTCTATCCATTCCTTCCATAGTGATTTGGGAGGACATTCTTTGTAGAAAGACAGATCTTCTAGCTTGGCAAGTAATCCAGTAATGATATTCCCTGATCTTGCTAAAATGCCATCTTTGTCGTATAATAACTCCCCGTCTTTGACCTGGGCTAAACTATTTAAAACAATGTTGCATGGACAAATATCGAAACCTCTCTGCCCTTTGATACCTATATTTGCGATTCCTCCCAGGTTCACACATATATCATAGGTACCAAACAAGTATTTCTCCCCGCCAGGTACCAGTGGTGCTCCCTGGCCACCAAGGGCGACATCTTTAGTCCGGAAGTCACTGACAAGCGGAAACGGAAGATGTGCAGCGGCTGTTTCCCCGTCTCCAAGCTGAAAGGTATACCCTTGCTCCGGTGAATGAAAAACTGTATGCCCGTGAGAAGCAGCGAACTGCACTGTTTCTCGAAGATTGTGTTTGTCAATAAATTGCGTTACTGACCTTCCAAGAAAATGTCCATATTCGACATGAAGTTTAATAAGTTCGGCACCGGAAAGTGACGGCGCTGCTCGTAACTTTTCCAGCCATTCATCGGAGTATGGAACGGTTTCTGCTTCTTGGATTCTGTAACTCCAAAAGTCGTACTCTGGATCTCCGGTGAATTCCGCGCAACACACATCAAGCCCATCTAGCGATGAACCAGACATAAGTCCTATTCCTATATATGTTGCCATTTTATCCAATGTTGCAAGCACAATCAATAGCCCATGGTAATGTCAAGGTCAGCTGGCATGCTGTTGTTTATACAAAATATCCTGTCGTAAGGACTAAGTTGTTAACTATTTACAACGTTTGCTTATTTAGGTTTTCTTTAACACGTTTTGTCTATCCAAATCCATGTCCTACGCATATTTCAACAAAGTGATTAATAATAAGGTCATCACTCTAAATACTGTGTTGCATTCTGATAAGACAGTTTACCTGTGTTATTGCTATAACATTAGTACGTTTGATACACTAACACTGACAACGTATGGATCGTTTATAGATGCGCAGCGTGGAAAATGTCAAGGTTGAAATAAAATTGAAAATTGGAGGCGCATTGCATATATATACGTGTACTGTACGCCATGATTTGAGAAAGTGACCGTTTCACGTTACATGCTGTCCATGCACGGATCCAGATGGGGTGTGGGACAGGGTGCCTGGACCCCCCCCCCTCCCGAAAAATCACAAAGCTATAGGGTGTCTTAGCAATACTGGCCCGGATCCCTTAAAAAGCACAAAGCTACTAAGCTAGTATTCAATGTTGGGCCATCATCGGCCCGCCAGCGAAACGACATGTAAATGTGTCTTTAATTTACCTGCAGTTGCGAGATGAAACATTACGGCATGCCAATTTCATGCAACTCATGCAAATTTCATACTCGTGATATTAGAAAGGTGTCATAATATCAATTTTGAGCTGGTGTTCATCCTATATCACCATGTATGCCAGTTTAGACCAGTTTTCAGGTAGATATAGAGACTTGTGAAGACAAATTGGGCCAATCAGGAGACAGGATTCTCTCAGGTCATATAACAAAATTTATTATTTCATCTGGTTGTGCCACCCCATTAGATAATGCTTAAAGTCACATACTGACATGGGGTACTTACTTGTTGTTTTTACATAAAGAGTTACAAAGCTGAATTCCATAAAAGCATAAGAGGTGCTTGAAAAACGCGAGTGAGCCTGACAATCAACTGTAACATAGATACTGTTTGTAGTTTGTAAGAACATGGATGCAGAGGGAAACACTTCCAGACCCTTACTGCATCGGATGGCGGGGGAATATAATATTGAAAGTTCGGAAATAGGTCCTTACAAACTATTTTGATGAGTATATTTCAGCGCAGAGGTGTATGCTCTATGCAGAATATTCATCATTTGGCATACTGACAGATTATGACCTTGGTAGTTCACGCCTGATACATTGTGCTAAGATATGTTCGCACTTCACATACCATACTTACTGTGAAATCACTGGCTTACAATCCCAGCACACACATAACGTCGAAACAATCTCGTATGAACGTCGACGCATCGCCGTTCATATTGTATGACGTTGTTTTAACATTTTGTGTTTGCTGGAGTGTAATCGAGCACTTATTTGCTGCAGATATCGCTCATGGGGGTGGGGTTGTAATAATGCATATGCGAAGTTTCGTGAAAATCAAACCCTCGCAAATTGGCGATTTAACTATGTCGTTTATTGATATAGGTAAATAATGCCCTGTTCGCGCTTTGTGTCTTTTAACGCTCTTCGCTTAAATGAAATTCTCGCGAAAATTTCCGAATTTACAGTAGTACTTGTGTAACACTTAAAGCTGCATAGTCTGTAACTTTTGATCTTCTAATTTTAAAAATAATGTTTTTATTTTTCAAGAACACAGTAAAAATACTCAAATTCAGGTAAACATTTTACCATTTTCGTAAATCTTAACAAGTTATCACTATCAAAACAGCTGCATTTATGTTAAAATTCAACGGTCTAGAATTATTGGAGGGACGCAAATAATTACCAACAAGAGAAAAATACACCTATTTGATAAGATAATTCACTTTTCCATGCAGTTTTCAGCTGTACTGAACATTTTTATTGTGAAAACATAGCTTAATTCTACCTTTACAAATGGTTTAAAAAGACAATATTTTTTTTCGAAAAATGTTCATAGTTACAGAGTATGCAGCTTTTTTAACCTTGAACATATTGAAATAAAATGGCTCCTTCCTCTGTAACAAATAGGATGATAATGCCCTATCACGATGTCTATTTAGATAATGAGGAATCTTCATATGCATATAGACCGATTCTCGTCGTTTTACGGGACTGATATCTATGATCTTTTGAAAGCACAACGCATATTTCGAATCATAGATTTCTTTCCTTCCTTGACAGTTTGTCAAGAGTGCAACAAAGCAAGCACCATTCCAATTATCCAGGATAAGCATTACAACAGTTAGTATTGCCAAGGACAATTAGTGAAATATCCGTAACATCCCAACACTCAAGGTTTTTCGCAAAATGATACTTCATATCAGTCTGCATAGCGAGCATAGTGTCGGAAGAGAGATTAGATCTATTGAGTATAAACTAAGGAAAAGGTTAATGTACGCATGTGCAAGTGTGTGTATGTGTGGTGAGGGGGTCATCGTAGCAGTTTACCAGAGTCTACACTCTTGACTAATAGAATCGCCTCGAAGATATGATACGAGGGTAGTTTAATAAGTTTGTAGATATACAATTCAAGATTATTTATCATTTTGTGCATTGTAAACCTTTGCCAGTTGATCGGTAACAGCCGTTCAGCAAACACGTAGTCAAAATATTGAATTCAGAGCAGTCTAAAGTTCCTCACTAAGGAGGGTGTATTACACGAAAGAAATCCATCGGCGCATGGCTGATGTGTATGTTGATAGCAGCCCAAAGTATTCCCCAGTGGCAAAAAAGTGGTCAGCAAAAATTAAACGTGGGCGAGACTCCTTAGAAGAGTCGCCCTGCTGAAGTCATCAGCCTGACCTCGAGGTCATAAAACTTGAGTTCCTTCTCAGGCTCAAAATAAAGCGCAATGATTGGCTGCTTGCGGACAGGAAGATGATAGACCGTGATGAGAGACTTGTGCTAAACGATCGCCAAATCAAAGCTGCTAAACTTGCTTCAGAATGTGTTACAAACAACCCTCTTTATAACGTCAATGTCTGTTCCAAGCTAACTTTGACGTTAAAGTGAATTTGATGTTATAAGGAAATTCTGAGCAGTACAAGATTTCCCCATCATTATCATTTGGTAAAAGAAAATGTCATACAAATGGTATTAAAACGCTATTGTTCAAAATATATACGTCAGTTCAATTTCATATTGCATCAAAATGCACAAAGCTTCCCTCTTATCATATGTGACAGAAACTTGTTTATTTAAAAGACCTTGTTGTGATCACAGAAACGTCTGGCACATGCTAAAAATTCTGTTATAATGAATTCATTTTCAATAGAAAATGTATATATATTCGCAGAAATTACTGTCGGTGTCGTTAAAGAGGGAATTTTAATGGAAACAGATGCGTTCCAGCAAATTTATGTCGGATATTGAATATTCTGTTATAACGAGTGACGTTATAAAGAGTTTTGACTGTATTTCTAATGAAAGTGTTTACATTAAACTCCATGAGCATTTAGGAATGTCAAAAGTAGCAAAGGGTGGAGTCAGGTCAAGATCGAACTTCTGGAAGTGTACAATACCAATCCAGAAGACTTTCACACCCGTCTTGTAACAGGAGATTAAACTGAGCTTCACCACTGAGACCCAGATACTATAAAAGAGGCTATGCAATAGACACCCATACCTGGCTCACTGTTCATGGTATCTTCATGCATTTTTATTGAAATCTCAATTAGGTAAAGACTATTTGTCGCGTCCATAAATGGTTGTTTTCCCCTACTTAACTTCTAAGTTATGCCCATTCATACTTTTTCCAAACATTATTGTACACACCATGACTCATTGACCTTTTGGCATATCGTCATGTACATTCATAGGAATGAGTATACGGTCAAGGTGATGTGTCGAATACAAAAATGGCTGCTTTCTGTTTGCTTTTTTTTGTTTTGTTTTGTTTTGTGCTTGTTTGTTTGTTTTATTCATGGCTATATCCTTTTCATTTTAACGCTACTTTTGTATAAACAAGTAACATTGGTGTATGCTTCATAATTCAGTAACCATTCAGGATATATTTGAGCTACGGAAAGCAGGCATTAAACTTTCAAATTATTTAAATTACTAATAAAGCCTTCATGCTAGATGCCTTAGACACACATAGAAGCTTTTGTAACATTTCCTATGGTGTTACGTATGTTATTTACATTAAATACTTATTGAAAATGGTAATTGTGACTAATATCATTTACTTTTACAACTGATCTGTGCGTTTTTCATTTTTTTATATTGTTGTACTGACATACTCATTTGGCTTGTAGTAGAACCAACATTTGTTTTTCTATCATAAATATATTATTATAATATATTTATAATATTATTATGATCTTTTAAACACCCCCCCCCCCCCCCCCAAGTTTTAAGGAGCCCATGTTAGTAGGTATTATTTAAGCAAAAAAACATTGAAATATTTGCTGCTGCTGGATGTCTTACATATTTATGATTGTCTTGCTCATATAGTGAAGAATCTTAAAACATGCATATCATTGTGTCTGCTTCTGTGGCAAAATAGTTGTCCACCTCAACACAACGAGCCACGCTGTATTTTGTCTGCAAACTGAGTAAGGTCCTGCTCCATTCAAAACCTTTTTAGAAGTTTGCATACATATCCTATCTTAAAGAATATTTCAAGCTAGAGGATATGTTTGCACTCTGTAAGCCATGCCATTAGCCTGTCGCAGCTTGTTACATATGTTACTATATCAATTTAAGAATAAGAACATTGAAAGTTTGAAGACATTAAAACTATTATTTTTTTGACATTCTAAAAGAATTTGCATACTGGATGCCTTTATTACATATGAAAACTGTTTTATTCGTCTTAGATTAGGTTTTACTAATATACATTCTATCTTAAATATATTGTCTGAAATGACCTAATATACAACCCTATCCACAGCTTTACTGAGGCACAAATTTATGGTATTACTGTTTAATTAGATCACCTGTGAAAATAATTGTAGTTGTGGATACGTTACATTTTTAGACTTTCTTTCTCATTTATCTGCAAGTTGATCCAGTTTCTACGATCTGAGCACTTATTGGAGATGTAACATATAAAACATGATGATATAAATGAGCAAGACCATTGTCTGACGTTATAGATGATATTTCAGAATGAATCTATATATTTCACATGTGTACCTATAAATCACTGGTATTTGGTACCGAAATATTAGAAATTATATTCATTTCTTATAGTCAGCACATGGACTGTTGTTACAGATGTTACCAATAAACTTTATGACATATTTCCTAATACTGTACGTATACTGCTAAATATAGAGCCACAAATAAAAAAGATAGTTTTACCTTTAAATAAGACAATTCAAAAAGGTTCCTATGTGTTTATATACTTATTGGAATCATTTGTATAAATATGGGTGGAATCGCAGTTTAGATAATAAATTTTATGAACCTTTACTTGAGGGCATGTTGGCGTGAGCGGCGCACGTCAATTTTTTTTTGTAGTGAAACTACTCTAGATCAAAAGGCAGTGTACATTCAATCAAATTTCGCTTTTTGTTTTTTTAAATGCATTACCACATCAACTAGTTACCATGCAAGGTGAAGTGTTGAAAATTTGAAATGTTTATTGCCATTCGCTTTTATTTTATAAACGATTTTACATACCCACTACATTTTTATTTTTCAGAAAATGCTAAGGTTAAAAAACGGTACGGTGCAAAAATTAGTCTTTCAACAATCTTTAGATAATAATTCACATAAAACTACGTTCTTTTAATGTTAAATGATTAGTCGAAGTTTCACTAGTGTCAAAAAATGGATTTTGTGTAAAATTATTTTAGTAATATCACAAAGACAAGCTCATTTTCGTCAATTTAACGGAACGCATGCTATTTTTCTGCAAAATATTTTAATGGTAAAGATTTTGTCTCCTATCAAATCTAAAAAATCCTGCTTGTTTGATTGCTTAACATATCTAAACTAACTATTTAGTCTTTACTGGAACCAGGGAGACTTATTCAACAAATATATGGCATTATTTGTCACTATTTAAGCTTTTTTAAAAAGAGTAGAGTCAAAACATTTGACCACCCTCTCTGAAAATGCAGCAATACACCGGGCCGCGTAGCGCAGTCGGTAACGTGTCTGGCTACAGATGCGTGTCTGACTGCAGATCCAGGGGTCGCGAGTTCGATCCCGGCCCGGTACCATACTTTCGTGGAGATTGATCATGAAATAATTTCTATGGTCATTCTCCTCCCTCCCGCTGATTTATTCAAGAAGGGTTGTTGTCAGTTACAAGCGAAAGTATGTGCACAAATAACTGGTTAACCGCTTGCTCAAGCCTGCCCAGGAAAAAGTGTGGTTAAGTGAACTGACCGTCCCGCAATGACCATAGCTGTTGACATGGGACGTAAAGCAACAAAAACAAACAAAACAAGCCACAAAACAACTTGTGACGTGCTCCGCATACGCAGACATACCCTCAAGTACAGGTTCATAACTTTGTTACCTAAACTGTGATTTCACCCATATTTGTAGAAAATGTGTCGTAGATGTATATTTACATATCATACAAATTTCATAGAAATCCCTATAAACAATCTCGTTTTATAGCACAAGTCCACGATTTACAGGGACAACCCTCGTATGGTAGTTAGTTCAGGAAATTATTTTATTGAGTAACGTTTAACACAGAAAACTGCTTCAAAAGTTTCAATATGCCTGTTTTAGTTTTTTTCCCCAAAGGCCATTTAATGTTTATGATAGGGTAGGTAGGGGAACAGCAACAACACTATATTCCTTTAAGCCCTATCATAAATACAAAGTACATCGTACAAAACAGTATCCATTGTCTAGTATTACAATCATGTTTTACTTGGAAGATATGGTAGATCAAAAAGGAAAGAATTTTAATCAATTTATTTGCATTTTACCCTAAGGACCCCCATTTATACTATCTGACCATTAAATCTTACCTACAATAATGATAATAGGTAAAACTAATTCATAGTTTATAATAGGAGTGTTGCTCAGACAAGCAAATTGACATCTAGGTGCATTTCTACCATTGTTTGATGGCAACACCGCATTTTTAGTCAATTTTGATTATTTTTCCCCCATTTTGAACCCATTTAACCCTTATTCGCAAAAAAATATATGCTTATTTCAAGAAAACCTTTACCCTTTACCCTTTTATGATGTATTTCATCCAACAATATCATTTTAGGTGTTATTTTTGTTTCTTTGTATGATGTAAAATCTTCATTTTATGATTTTATGTTTATTGTGGCGGCCATCTTGGATTTTAGCGCCGCCATCTTGAAAATTGACCAATTTTGATTGGCTAACGAGAAAAATTCCAATAACTCATGCTAATGAACATTTCTACCAAGTTTCATGCTTGTATCCGGATGTGCATGAGTATTGTCACTTCACGCTCTTCTACCTGTTTAATGTAAATCTTCATCCGAGTTACACTTATATGAAACGCTTATCATTGTGTCTACCTACGTGGAAGGTCATTAGCACCCGCCTTCTTGCAACCAGTATAATCGTCAAGCATTATATAAATCAAGTCTGGTGGTACAATTTTACCATAATTCCTCTCAAAATCATTGAGCCATCAACATCAACATTCCTGCTTAGCCGTACAGGGCTTGGCACATTCGGAAACTGATCTTCATGCCTGATAATTGCCTCTGTGAACTTGCGGTTCCAGTGATGCTCTACAAGGAAGAAAAAGTCTAAGATCAATACCATCAAAAGCACCGAGTACCTGGCCTAATGTACCTTGATATTTCTGTGAAACATAATCATATACTTAAGAATAAAGAAACGCAACAGACAAAAATATAATTTTTGCGTGTTTAAATTACGGTTTGGTGAAATCTCTTTTGAAAATTTCTTATTGAGTATTGATAGCAAGTGATGAAATACCAAAACGTTATTTTAACGCTACATTTTACGCTACAAGATGAAAACATATGAAGACGTAAAATGTGACGTTAACGTCAGAATAAAGAACAAGAAACCCCGTCTTTTCCATGTTTGGTTATTTGGCGACGACTTGACAACGTGCAAATTAAACAAACGTCCAATCAAATTCGTAATGCGGTCAAATATTGCACCAAAACACGCTACTTGAATGGCAAGATACACAATGGTAGTGAGTAAACGATAAACGACACTTAGAGCCGTCGGGTTTGGGTCGCTCGTGATTATACGGTATAAGATAAACCTAGAGACATCAGAACATGCTTTCTTGGGAAAAACTGACTTTTCAGATGCCGTAGAAATATGCTGGTAAAGTGTTTATATTGACGTTAGCCAAACAAAACACGGCATAATGCAAGAGAAAATATCTGATTACATGCCGAGAGTAAAAACCAAACTTGTTAACTGTAACGTAAACTTTGTCACTGGACCATTTTATCATTAGAAAAACACATAAATATCATGGAAACCATTAAAACGTAGGATATCGAATTTTGACGTCAGAATTGAGTTTTTTGACGTCTGAAGATCTCAAGTCGTAATTCTTGAACGAAACGTCCTTGTAATGAATAAATCCCAAGCAGAAAAGACAGTTCACGCGTTTCAAGCAGTATTCAGAGTTGACGTTAATGGCATTAAGCCGTTTCAGAATCCTACAGAAACGTCACCATTTGATCATTTCCTTGATCCGCAATCTATGCCTAGACTTTCTAAAACAATAAACAGATGGCTGATTCAAACTTTGCTTTTATTGGCCCTGTTTCAGCAGTTTACTACGGGGGTCATGCTGGTTACGCGCATACCAAAATGATTACGTAATCGATAATTACGTTGAACCTGCTGTAATTTGACGGACACATACTGCTCCTATGGATAAATATCATTTGCTCTAAACACTTGCATCATATTGTATGCTTACAATGACTCGAAGTGATTGTTGCGTTTCTTTATTCCTTAAGTATATTTAAGCTGGTTTACTTTGGTATATGTTGGCTTTCCTTACATGCGACAAACACATTTTCAACCACTACTGTATCCGAGCATTTTTCATCTTTCCCAAAGCATTTAAAAGACTTCTTTGAAGTCTTCTGAAGTGCTTAAAGAGAGGTAATTCTTCTCCTTAAGATGAAAGAGCTAGATGTATCACAGCAGGTAAAATAATGCAATGCAGGAAGAACAGAGCACAGCTTAGACCATTTCATTTCAGTAGTTCACTAAGTTTCTAAGACTAGAGAGCATATTAGAAGATGTAACATAATTATGTAACTTGACATAATATAATATGAAATAGGCACACCTAATGGGCAACCAACCACTATTTGATCTGAGAGGATAGCACAGTATACGGGTTTTCTTATGAGTCGGTACTCGTGTGAGTATAAATAGTAAGGAAGAAGGCAAATATCAGGAATCCATACAATCAGTACCACAACTGGCACAGAACACCTTTTGAAAAGTGACAAAAGTGTTTCAGTAAATTGTCGTTGCTCTGAGTATAAGGAAATAAAATAACCATGCAAGCTATTTTAAAGGCGCCGGGACTCTTGAACGCAAGTTCGTATTAAATACCATAAGGATTTTAGAGCAGCGACATGTGATTTCCAACAATGTGTCATTTTGACAAGAGTAGACTCAGACGAGCCTCTGCAGCCTCCTTTTAAGCTTAGAAACCCCAAATAATGTTCAGTCAGTAGCATAACACGCATAGAAAATTCAAGCGACTAGCAAAGTTTCTGATCAGACTGCGTGTATGCGCAGGTTGGTCTGAGTCTTTGCTCGTCGCACATCACATTGTTGGAAATCTTATGTCGCGGCTCATTTGTGGCTGTCTTTTTTCAAAGGCGCGACGATGCACGTGGCAGTTGGCGTTTGGCTCAAGTCGTTATCACGTCGTGACGTAACGTTATAAGAATTGTGACGTCACGTCATGGGGATCACACAGCCGCTTGCTTGAAAGAGCTATTGTTAACGTTCAAGCTCCTGGTGATCGAAAAAATCCCTCAGTCTTATGGTTAAAATACAAGTTAAATATCAACAAAACTTGCATCTTCGCGATTCACTTTTACTTTTTGTATTTTTTCAATGTCAATGATGATCACGGCAATTTTTCAAAGGTAGAATAAGGTTCTTAATTCGATCGAATCGACTCCGTATAGATACCGGAACTCTGTTTTGACAGAACGGAAATCAGGCCTTCATATAGCAGATGGATAGAACAGAACAGAGCCTCTAATCGTAACAGCAACCAACCCTCGTTGTTGCCGCTGCGCGGCAACAACTCGTTGGTTGGTTGCTATAAGCCAGGAATTTGTCTTGGCGTTATCCTTTTTGATTACATGGTCTCAGGCAAATGTTTCCAATTTCGGTCTTTTCAACAATCATGAAATGGGACATCCTTATCAACTTGTTTACTCTGTATAAATTCACCCATTGAGTCTAATAAATACCTACTGGTTATCTGAGACATCAAGGCTTTAACATTATCTCTAGGCTTGCTTCCAGTCATTGACACAAACAAATGAACCAGTAGCAAACGTAATTGATGGCAATGCTCAACGTTTTGTCCTTTCTCCTATACCAGATAGCTTCCAAGGTGTAGCAGAAATAGTACAAGACTCTCTGGCAAAATCATCATGAGTCGACTTTGTTTCAGATACATCTAAAGAAAATTCAATTATGTTCTTTTTGCGCCATCGATGTAAAACATTGAAAATACTTTTGATCTCAGGCACAAACACTTAAGCACTGAGCTACTGCAAAGGTTATACGGCAAATGATGGAAACAAAACACAGCCTTTTAAATTTCTGTTTGACCAATGGCAGAAGTCTTCATATGCAAAGGGGCAGATGGTAGAGACATATGTTGTGAAAAATTAAAGCAATGCTATCACTTGGCTAGCATGGATGCAGAGGCAGTTGAAGAAAGTAAGTAAGTAAGTAAGTAAAGACTTTATTTAAAGAGGGTTACAACATTTAGCAAATACATACGAGCACAATTTAATAGCTAATCTTCCATGAGACCCTCTATAAATATATATACATAAAACATTTGTACATACAATATATACCTGACAAAAAAAGAAACACACCACTAAGGACTGTTCAACTTTTGGGAAGATCACAAGTGATAGGGCAGTTTAAATTATATTAGTGCAAAAGTATATCAGATACTGTTGCGTTTCACATCTTTCGTAATCAGGCGTCAAAATGTGTTTAAAAAAATTGGTCATGAACCAAGTGGGGGTAAAATTGTAAAGTCACAGAATATAAGCGTTTTTATAATGCTGTCTTGCTGGATAAGTTCAAGCAATTGGACAAGTCTCAGTAGACCAAAGTGTACGCAGGCACTTATTCTTTGCAAATTTTATCTTTAAATTCATCATACGCGATTAATGAACGCTAGGTAGCTAATTTCGTGTGACTTCCTTTTGATAACGATTCCATACTGGATACAAACCTTACAAAACACGTGAAGATTTCAACGCTGTTTTCGTTGGCACGGTGAAATGGGTTTAAGCCCTCCGGTGAATATTTCACTGAACGTTCCAAGGCAGTGATTCTTTTGTGGATCCTTTGTTAGTTATGCTTCATGTAAGTGTATGTTGTGATGTCATGTCTTTTCCATGCAGCCTTGTGGTCACTTGCTGGGAAAGGGCTGATCTCTCAGCTGTCGTGTGTGTTGTGTTTTCTTGTGTTGCGTCAATTTCTCAAATGTGTTCTGGTCCACATCAAAATTAAGGGTGAGGTTGGCGCCGTTAAACGGTTTAAGCCCTCCAGTAAAATATTTTTCTGACCGTTCCAAGGCGGTACTTCTTTTGTGGATCTTTTATGTTTTTTCTGTCTTGTGTTTGCTATGCCTTTGTGCGCGTCTGGTTATATGTGCCTTGTGAACACCTGCTGGGAAAGGACTGACCTCTTGGCTCGCGTTTGTGGTGTCTAACTGTGAGTTTGTCACTTTCCCATTGGTATCCTGGGTTAGGTGTGGAACTGGATTGTATCGATTCCTGATCTTTGCACCCTTACTTACTTTAATCGATTTAAACTGACCTAACTGAACTGATGTATATGGGTTTTTGAATAGAAAAAGCATCAATAAACACATTTGGTTGTCTCACATAACGACATCCTATCTTTTCATACTTCGCAAATGTATAACGTACTCTGAATTCCATGTAGACAGTAGCATTGAATAAACACTTCCAAAACTCGTTTAACATTTGCCTTGCAATGTTTAGATCATACACAGGGAAGGTACAGATACTCATCTACGCCACACTTTAGTTTTAGTAAGGTATATTTCATGGTAATTAACATTTTCGTGTTAAAAGGAGAACTTAATGGGGAAAATCGTAGTGGTGAGTTTTTTTGTCGGGTATATACATGTTTTATACAAACAGTGCACATATGACATGTAGTATCAATTATCACAAGTTATTACAAAATACTTAAGTAAACAAACAGTTTGAATACAGAAAGATCAGTGATGCTCTCGCCACTTCACATGAAAAAGCAGGTGCCAGAATCATGTTCCATTGTATGTATACATGTGAAAAAGCACAAAATACTGCCCATAATAAATTTAGTGTTTTAACTCCTGACCCTGAAATGCTGGCTCTGCTTTTGTAGAATGCTTAGGACTAAAATTATGCCTTAGTCATTTTGTTTGATATTGGCACAGGCGATGCATACATAGTAAACTCAATCAAGTACTTTGAGTGCAAACTTTAAGGAACACAGGAAACACTGTTAAATACTATTTGCCACAATTACCACCTCAAAAGGTAACTCAATTAATGTAACGCACATAACACCAAAGGAAGCTGTATTATAGTTTAAAAAATCATATGTAATAAAGGGATCGAGCATGTAAACTATATGAATGATGTAAATCAATAGAACGTTTAATATCTTCTTTCTGTAGCTCAAACTTTCAATTTATCTATTCTTAATTTAATATAGTGACATGTGTAATATGATGTTACATGCTTCCCCCCTAGATTAGAGAATGCAAACATGTCCTTTTTGATATTGTGAAAAGGTATATGAGAGATCTGGTAAAAACCTATTTTGGTCGATTAAAAATTCAGGTGAAATTTTAGATAAACTTAAAGCTAGAGATTTCAATGCGACCAGTTTGTCTACTTATGATTTTTCTACTCTTTACACTACTTTACCTCATAATTTAATTAAAGATAAACTTATTGATCTTATTGAAAGTACCTTCCAGAGAGAAGGCTCTCCTTACCTTGCATGTTGTGACAGAAATGCATTTTTTACTTCAGAAAAACCTAAAAAATATCATGCATGGTCGTGTCAAAATGTATGCGATGCGCTGACCTTTTTGTTGGACAACATTTTTATTCGATTTGGCACCAAGCTCTATAGACAAGTTGTTGGGATTCCTATGGGCACTAATTGTGCTCCCCTTGTTGCAGATTTATTCCTGTTTTGTTATGAAAGGGACTTTATGATGTCTCTTTCTGATGATAAGCAGGCTGATGTTATTGATGCGTTTAACACTACTTCCAGATATTTGGACGATATTTTAAATATTAATAATGTTTATTTTGACAATATGGTTAGTCAAATATACCCTTCAGAGCTCCAACTTAATAAAGCCAATGCCTCTGATACCAAAGCCGCATTTTTAGACTTGCATTTGTCAATTTCTAATGATATTGTTTCTACCAAAATTTATGACAAACGTGACGACTTTGATTTTGAAATTGTCAATTTCCCATTTTTAGATGGTGATGTTCCTCGTTCTACATCCTATGGAGTCTATATCTCTCAACTCATTCGTTTTGCTAGAGCATCTACCTATGTTGCTGACTTCAACACTCGCAATAAATTGTTAACTCCGAAACTTCTTAAACAAGGCTATCGGTATCATAAACTTCGCAAAACATTTTCAAAATTTTATAGACGATACTATGATTTGATTTCTAAATTCCAAGTTGGACTTAAATCTCTCTTGCGCCAAGGACTTTCGGAACCTGATTTCTATGGTGACTTGGTGTATAAGTTGAAGAAGATTGTTGGCTCTAATAATTTTTCAGCGCAGTTCATTAAAATAATTTCCCATTATAAAAAGATTGGCTATAACATTAATGTATTGCAACAGACTGCATGCTTGGTAGTCAACCCAATCACGGTTGGCAACTTTGCTTTCCTCTTTAATTGCACGCCGGTGGGTCGGACTTCAGACTCTATGATGGTTCCGACTTAAAGACTTATCTATTGATGAGATGGTAGGGGCCTGATGCTTTGGCTGTTTGTCGGGCCCACCAGGGTTTACCTGTTGGATTTCTTTTGCTCCAGTATTCAGTTTAATTTACTGTTGAGTCCTTATCCTTGCTTTATCTCCTTGTTATATCTTGATTTATATGTTTTAGGAGATGATGCATTGATAAGTAAGGGGTCTTTCATGCAAACCAAATATCTATGTGTCTTGATCCACATCTGAATTAAGGGTGAGGTTGGCGCCGTTAAACCGGTTTAAGCCCTCCAGTAAAATATTTTACTGACCGTTCCAAGGCGGTACTTCTTTTGTGGATCTTTTATGTTTTTGTTCTGTCTTGTGTTTGCTATGTTTTGTGCGCGTCTGTTTATATGTGCTTTGTGGTCACCTGCTGGGAAAGGGCTGACCTCTTGGCTCTCGTTTGTGGTGTCTTCTGTGAGTTTGTCACTTTCCCATTGGTATCCTGGGTCAGGTGTGGTACTTGATTGTATCGATTCCTGATCTTTGCACCATTACTTACTTGGATTGTTTTTTAAGATTGGATATGTCTACGGGATGTGTGGCTGTAATAGGGCCTTACTCAGCTTGCAGCCATAATACTGATTCTACTGGGTGTGATGAGGTGGACGATTATTTTGCCACAGAGATGACACAGTGATTGATATTGTATACGAAGATGACTTAAACTAAGAATAGTTTTTGAATATTTACATTTAACAGGACCATTTATTAAAGTGTCTTGTTTAAATGTGACACTATTATTTTCTATTTGTATCTCTATATATCTTAGCATTATAGGTATTAGTAAACGTGTGATAAAATGTTATATATAACATTTTTAACAAAGGTCCATGCACTTATAACTAGCAATGAGTATGATTACTAAGATTTAGGCATCAAATACTTAAAAAATATGGAAACTATGTGAAGAAATTGATTTTTATCTAAATATCATTTCGTCCATCAAGACATTTTCCTTGCTCATTTGTTTTCATGCCATGTAACATATGTTATAATCTTTAGTAAGTGCTCTGATCTTTGTCTCAAATATACAGCTCTGTGAGTCTTTATTATATTAGCAAGACAGTTCCAAAAATATTAGATATCCGTAGATATACCTGCAGCAAATATTTTCACATATTTTTTACTTAAGTAATAGGTATTAAAATTGGTTCCTTAAAACTGGGGGACAGGGTTATTTAATAGCATTTTTAGACGAAATATTTAAGATAGAAAACAAACTTTGTTTTGTAAATAAGTAAAAGAGTATTTTAGTAAGCCAAGATTAAATTCATTTTGAAAAAAATCACAAATCAGTCCTAAAATTAAATGATGGTAGTTACAATTACCATTATCAAAGGGAATTTGAATACATGTAACGCACATAACACTTTTGGAATCTCTAATTTGTTCAAAATGTACTTTGTGTAGCTTTGGCATCCAGCATGCAGACTACATGAGTAATTTGAATAATTTGATAGTATAATGTCTTATTTCTGTAGCTCAACTTTCATTTTACTTTTTTTCCTTATTTGTAGTAACATATTTTTATGTAACAGACTTTAACAGGCTAAGGCCCGGCCTACAGAGTCCAAAAATCTCTTAATCGACGCAGCCTGGATTGCTGCGTTTGTATTCAGATAGGATATGTCTGTGAAATTCCTTAGAGGAGAGAGCAGGACTATTTCTAGCTTGAAGTCTATATATAGTCCCGTCGGTAATATTTCATTCATAGCGAGTCACCGATGCATAGAGGCAACAGTAATGCGTGGTTATCTTGAAGGCACACTGTTCTATTACCATACATTCTAAGTTAGATGGAATTATATCTCTCTTTCGAAGTTAGATAATTGCCAGCTAGAAAAAAAACATTGTTGCATCACAAAGTTGCAAGTTATCTAAATATAAAGAGTAACTAATGTGAAAGAAAAACAACAAACAAACAAATTATAGCCAGCCTAAAAGTACTTCCGTTGTTTTCTTAAGAATGTTGGTCTATATTCCAAGTAATATGGGTCGACATGTGACTGTATCATGTTATAGTATGCTTGTATGACGTATTAATATAAATTCTACATTGAGTAGTACGCAACTTTTGTTCCAATGGCGATGCACATCCTGATCCCATTCTTTCTAGTTCGCATAAATTCGAAGGTTCTTTTTTCTGTACATGTAGTAATGTTGATATATTCATGTTTGTCTTCTTGTGTGGATCTTTTTTTGTTATTTATGTTTCGCGTTTGTCTTTATTATTCCTTGTTGTCTGTGCCTTGCTACCTTGGGATCACCTGCTGGGAAATGGCTTTCTTGTGTGTGATGTTTCCTATACCGATATCAGTAAACAGTAGAGTCGTTTCGCCATTTCGCGAGGAAAAAAAACCCCTCGATTTACATTAATGTATGTGTCAGATAAATATTTAGCTAGTTGCTTTCAAGTAAGGAAGAGCCACAGAACACTAACAGTTGCAAGACATTAGGAAGACAATTAAAGTAAACTAACCTTTTCCCCATCAAGATGATTGTATAACTAAAAAGGGCACCAAGTAGATGTATACCCAAACAATTACCAAACACAGAACCCCCACAAACAGTTGGAGCAACAATACACTGTTTTACAATGAATCATCAACAACGGAACCACCGCCTTTGAACTGGCATATTTTTGGCTAAAATGCTAATTCCATCAGCAGCATGTGAATAGGTACATGTATGCAGTATTACACTAGTTGTGAATAATGGCATGGTAGTTGGTACTTAAATGTATTGTAAAAACAACCAACGTGTCGCCGTGCCGCCAAACCCTTTACTTCTACCATCATATGGACACAAAATATGGAAGTTGATTAAGTGCTAGGACATAAGATATTGGTACATGCCAGTGGCATATATACATGCCAGTGCATGAGATTTCCAACAATGTGGTATGAGCGATCAGCAAAGGCTCAGATCAGCCTGCGCATACGCGCAGTCTGATCAGAGCCTTTGCTCGTCGGTTGAATATTCTATGAGTGTTTAGCTACTGACCGAACATCTTTGGAGTTTCTGAGCTTAAATGAGGCTGCACAGGCTCGTCTGAGTCTACACTTATCAAAATGCCACATTGTTGGAAAAATCACATGTCAAGGCTCATATATTTATCACACAGGCGACCAGCAAAGGCTCATATGAGCAATCGCATATTAGCAGTCTCGCCAGAGCCTCCGTTGCTCGCGCACACACAGATACAACGTAGATTTTTCACGCACATTTAATGGAAGATTTTACATACATGCATATGCAATAAGATGCCGAGCGTTCCCAAGCAACTGCCGTCCAAAATCGCATTACTGCCCACTTTAGAGCCCTTTAAAAGGGCAGTATGCATGGATCAGCCATCCAATGCCTTAAATGCCTAAATGCCAGTGCGCTGTTTTTATCTTTTACTTATTATTTGTCAGCTTGTCTTCTGACTCCTATCATCTTTTATTCACTCTCACTAACAACTCTTATGGAACTTTTATTTTTATTCCTATAATTCTTCTACTAACACTGCACTGACGCGCACCTGCACATAATCCTCGCGAGGGGGTGATGCAGTATAGATATAGATATAGAACTTATCATTTTTCAATGAGTTTTATGGGCAAAATAATCGGGGGTGATATTAGACTTAATTTATCACATGATATTGTCGCCCCTTTGAAATCGCTTACATGTATTTGGCAAGGACATGTCAACAATTTAGCACAACTTAAGTGATATGCTTGCTGTGACATAACTGTGCACATTTTGCATATATATCGTGATATATTCTCATTTTAGTCACTCTATGTGTGACGTCATATAATAAGTGACGTTTTTAGCAGACCCATACACATTCTAAATAATAAACATGTGACATGATGGGAGAACTTCCTAAAATATCCTACTAGATCATCACTGCATTATGCAAGCAACGTATAGTCAGGGGCGATCGGGACTCCCGTGCGAATTTGATGCTGATTTATGGTGACCTATACCAAATCAAACTTTAGGGGATAACTAATGAAAATCACCTGGTCACCCATCTGGGTTTCACGTCTGGTCGTCATTATGACGTCATCAAAATAACGTATATTGTATCAGTGCAATTTAAACGGTATGTCCATTGTAGTCTATGGCGATCAGGACTTTCTTGCATTCTGTTTGCCAATTTCAGTCGAAATGCACCAAATTTAAATCTAGGAGATTAATAATTAAAATTTACATGTCGCCCATAGTGTTTTCGCACCAGAACAAAAAGATGACGTCATTGAAATGACGCCTGATGTGTAAATACCACATATATATGCGTTTTGTCGATTTCAAACGCATTGAAATATTCCTTTAATAAACTGGCAGCCTTATCATGACTGAATACAAACTCTTTTAAATCGTAGCATACAAAATATATTCAGATAGTGTGAAGTCAGTTCGAGGGTGGGACGTAAATGCCGTCACGATTTACGAATAAAAAGAGAGTGGAGTGAATGAAAAACACGATAATGAATGGTGTAAATATAATCTCTTATGCTTATATATAAAATATAGATGTACCACGACCTCTGACCAATGACCTTTGGGTCTCTCTATTTCAAACGATTGATGCAGAATACGTAAAATGAGCCAGTCCGGGTAGAACATATGCTATGTCAAAGCTTTTATAGTAAATGTAAGTAAATGCTCGAAAACCTTTTTTTCTAGTACAACATATCAATATTGTAAGTATACTAGAGGACTTTGAAAACGCGCCACTATATATTTGCACTTTTCTTGCAAACTGTATATGCGATTGAAAAGTTACTCGCAGGTTTTAATGTGTAACCCAGAATTGGTATGAATCAGTGATTAATTTGACTGCACTATCACGTGACGCTGCTGATGACGTCACATGGGTACATACAGCATCCAGCATCTTTCTGCAAAAAAAAATAAGCTTTTTGATTATTTTTATGTTTAAACTGTGGCTTATATGATGCCATGTTACCAAAAGAGTTTATAGACTTTTTCTAATTAAAAGTAATTGATAACTTCAAAATTTCGAAAATAAACGTCAAATTTGAACATCAATTTATAGCTCCTTTTTAGAAACATCTCCATTAGTTACCTTTATGCATGCTTTCATTACTGATATTGATTTCATACACTGACAAGCATGTGGGGAAGACGTTTTGATGTAAATTATTGCAGGAGATCTGCTGTCATGTGATCGAGAACGTCTTAAATATTTACGTCACATGCACAATACAAAAGACACGTGATACACGCGTAATTTATGAATAATCTGTCATTTGTGTATGTCCTTAGCCTCTCCCAATAAAACCGGATGTAAGAAATGGAAATTTTGAAAGGCCCAAGACGTTGAATTTTATTACTAGACTATAGTAATCAGGGTGGGTGGGGTATGGTGGTCATTTTAAAGGGGTGTAATTTTGAGCATACCAAACTGTCAATTCATTTCTAATCCTTCAGTGATGAATGTACAATCGTGAAAGAAGCAAAAGACGCAAACTCGTTGAGTCAGGAACCAAAACTAACGCATGTTAAACTGCAGCTAAATTTTTGTCCTTCAAAATCGACCACCCCTGTCTTAAAACGGATACTTTTTCAATACCTTAAAGTAAATTTACAACCATGAAATTTCTAGGACGCACTATAAGATGGTCAGACTATAATATGCAATAATAATTATCTCGCTGACATTCTCAGGGTTTGTGAAATAAAGGATTTAATCTGGGTGATGCGTTTTCAAAGTCCTTTAGTATAGATTCACGCTCAAAAGTTTCTGGCTTATCTTTAGCTGCTTATCCTACACTCAAAGAAAAGATAGTAGTAATAATCATTTGCATACACTATCAACCAAACTCATTATAGCCCGTTTTTGACCCCTGAAGGATCAAACGTTAGAAGAGTCTACTTAGTAGTAAGTTCATGATATGGAAATCAGGATAAACCCTCTACAAGTAACCCATTGTACTTCGATAGCACGGCCAATAGAAAACTGTTACAATCTGATTTATCTTTTGCATGCTTATAGGTAGAATCGTCTTCAAAGGTCAAAATCGGACAATAAGGCATTCTTGTTGATACGGCTAAAGAAATATCTGAATCCGCATGAAAATAGTTGTTCAAAAGTCATAAGCATATTGATCACTGGCAATATTTTACATGAATCCTCTTCTGCTCCACGGCAACACAAATCAGTACAATATAAATGGTTTACTTTGTACTTACACCGAGATGTTTGGCATACAGGCATGCTGCAACTACATTTTATCAGCTGCAGAGGGGTTTTGGGGCAGGAGGCAACATGCGCGGATCCAGGGATTTTTGTCAGTCTTATTTAGTCCTCAGCTTATTTTACAGTTTACAGAGGGGGTCCAATGGTTTTATTGCTGAGAAAACTATACTTATACTTTACCAAGGATCCAGAGGGGGTCAATTATTTTCCAGGAGGGGGGGTGTCAAACTTTTTCCATGGGGGGTCCAAATGCTAATTTCTTTAGAAACCCATGTACGTACTTGTTATTTTCCAGGGGGGGTTGTCCGGGCCCCCTATCCCCCTCTGGATCCGCACATTGGCAATGTCATCATAACGGGACAATATTTATCACAGTCCCGCTTCTAACCATAATTGTCAGGCATTGATATGTTGTTAGGATTAATGACAGATGAGGTTTTCCAAATGATGCACTGGTACTGCGCACGTTTGACACCTTCGAGAAACACAGCTCTTGAAAGTGGAAGTTTTTGCAATTCAGCTTTTTTTCTCCCAAATATCTACTACGTCAACGCAGTGAGTCGAACAATATCGGTGACTGGCTAATACAAAGTAAGAAAGACGGCAACGATCAGGAATCGATACAATCAAGTACCACACCTGGCCCAGGATACCAATGGGAAAGTAACAAACTCACAATTAGACATCACAGACGAGAGCTAAGAAGTCAGGACAATTTACAAATATATTACTCTAGTGCATCCGCCACAGTGCTTTCTAAGGGCACTGAGCTGAGGTCAAAGAATGCTTCGTGGATAGAGTCTCTAGGGTTAGGGTTAGGCTTGCTCTTTCCTGACATTGAACTAGTAAATATCAGCACCTGAAAGTGCATGGAATTCAATCAGAGCCCTGGTTGTGACATCACCAATGCCACATTGACATCTTTAATAAGTGTTCTGATCTTAGAAACTTGATGATATATAAGCAAGACTGTTTAAGAAAATGTAAAATATCAACACTCTGCAATTGTTATATATATATATGTGTTTTATTTATTTAAGCGGCGAAAACAAAGTTTTGCTCCTCTGCAAAACTGGGAGTAGGGTTGTGCATAAGCTCATATAATACAAAATATTTAAGATAGAAAAGCAAACTTTGGTTTTTGTATTCGTCAATTGAGTATAGGGTTGTTAAACCTAATCTAAAACGATATTCATTTATATTCCATAGGGAACACATATGATAATTTTACTCTTAATTCAATATTTCGGCCAAAGGCCTTTATCAAGAAAAAACATGCACTTCAATGTCAACTACATAGTCTCTGTTCCACCATCTTGTAGTTGACATTGAAGTACATGTTTTCTTGATAATGGCCTTTGGCCGAAGTATTGAATTAACAGTTAAATTATTATGATAATCTAAAACGGTTTGAAACCAACTCAGAGCAGTCGTTAAACTAAATGACGATAGCCAAAATTACCACTTTTAAATTATAATTAAGTTCATGTAACGCACATAATACAACATGTAGCCGTAAACAGCTGTCATATATAGTAAAGTCATCCAGTAATTTGCAGACTATTAGAAGGTTCATTGATTAGCTAGTTTTAAAGTCTTTTTTCTGTAGCTCAAACTTTCAATTTTCTTATTCTCAAATTGATAAAGTAACATATGTAACAAGCTGTTACAGGCTAACACCCATGCTTACAGTGTGCAAACATCTATTCGATGCCCTTTGAATTGGTACATACGATAGAGTATATCTAAAAGAGTTTGGGATGGAGCAGGTCAATACTCAGCTTGCAGTCAAAATCTTGTTTGATGATTATTCTGTTTTTTATGAGATGAGGTAGACAATTATTTTACCAGAGAAATAGAAACAATAATCGATATTGTATATGACTTGGATAAGGATTGGTTTAGAATATTTACATTAGAAAGGGACACTTACTAAATTGTACTGTTTAAATGTGAAACGATTATTTTCTATGTTCCTCTAGGATGTATCTTTATTTTAGAATTATTCATATTAGGAAATATTGAAAACAAATATTCATAACATCTGTTACAAAGGTACAGGGGCTTAATAATCATCAATACCTAAAACTTAGGCACCAGAGGCTGGAGACTTTAGCTAGGAAAACATGCGAAATATATTCATTTTATCCTGAAATATCATCTCTTACATCAAGTCAATGTCCTTGCTCATTAATTATGTCATGTAACATATGTTACAACCATTAACAAGTGCTTCAATCTTGTTGTTTAACCTGCAAATTCTATAATTTTAATAACATGAGCAAGACAATCTCAAATATGCAAGATATCCAACAGCAGCAAATGTTTTCATATATTTTTTACTTAAATGATGACTACTAAATTCGGCTCCTTAAAATTGGGTATAGCCTTTGGGTTGTTTAATTGCACGTATAAGACACTATATTTAAAGCATAAAAGCAAACTTTGGATTTTCTCTAACCCAAATGAGTTTGTTAGTACAAAATAATCAAAACATTTTGGAAAATGCACATATCAGCTAAAAAGTAAATGATATTGGTCACAAGTTTCATGTTTAAAGTGTAACATAATTAAAGTTACGTACATAACACCACAGGAAGCTGTAATTTTGCTCCAAAAGTATTCATATGTAGCTAAAATTGTCAATATGCAGACCATATGAGTAATTTAAATAATCAGCCATTTTTCTGTAGCTCAAACTTTTAATTTTCTTTTTTTCTAAATTTAATATGGTAACATATGTAACAGGCTGTCAGAGACTAACGCCCCGGCGAACATAGTGCAAACATCTATTAAAAGACGCAGCTTGGAATCTTCTTTTAGATATGATAAGCTTGCAAAATTCCCCAGGGGGAGCAATAACATTCTCAGCCATCAGTCTAAAGGTGGCCCGATAAGCTGGGTATTTATAGGAAATCTACGGGATTTTGCATGCAAAATATGGTTATCGATAAATAATTCATTGTCAAAGTCAGGTAAAGCATTGATGTAACCATCATATGACTAAAATAATTGATATCATGTTTAAAAAAGCGTTCGTGTTGGATAAATATGACCATACCAACACAACCTATAGCTTTTATTAACGGGCAGTTTCTTATTATGGTCGCCATATTTATGAAGTCATAACTAGCCTCAGACGCGGATTTGAGATGGGTGACGACCTTTAAATTAAAGGTAAGACTCCACTGAAGGTTTTGATATAGGTCACCATAAATCGGCACACAATTCGCACGGGACCTATTTTTTGTCCCTAAGGGCCCTGACTAGTAGCCCTTTTTCAAGAAAACCAGTAACTTAACCATAGTGCAACTTAACCCCTTTTCGAGAAGAACAGTAATTTAACCATATTTCGAGAAAACCCGTCTCAGTAATATATTTTTTAATTCATTGCACAAAACTTAGAAAGTCATGAAAGCTGACAGTCCGCATTCCTGGTTATAAACAACAGTGGCTTAAAGCTACATTTAGGGGTTCCTCTTTAATTGCACGAGGGTGGGTCAGACCTCTCACTCAATATCTAGGTATACTTCAAACGGTACTTTTTTCTCATTACAGATCTATCTTTTATTTTAATTATAAAATGCTGTCATTTATCTAATGATTACAGGCATGTGACGAAACATTAATCACTTTATACTAAGCCAAAAAAGAAACGCCGCTATGTATGAATTATTTTCATTGTATCTGTTACATGTATGTATTTAATTCAAAATATTGACAGTCATTAGAAAGTTTATAGTAGCAAAGTCATACATGTACAAGAGAATGATATCTATTCATTAAGACGTCAGTATCGCCGCGGGGTTATTAAATTGGCGTAAATACCACGCCAAAGTTTAGTTCGGACCAACTTTATGGACAGCGGAGTCATGCACCAATCTCTCGCAAACTATTTCTCGCACACCAGATCAGGGTCTCAAGCGTTTTTACCCATTTTAGATTATTATATCTCACGTACCCGTACTAGCCCGTGGGAAAGATAAAAAAACGAACAGTCGCACGTCGGCCGCACGCTGGCCGCATGTCGGCCGCACGCTGGCCGCACGTCGATCCGTAGTGTCATCGTAATGTTAATACATCACCATGTCGCATCTCGGCGTATTCAGGATTTTCTTGAAGTCTTTTCTCATGTTTTTACAATATAAAATGAGGTATTTTACAAATGTAGTGATGTGCAAGAAAAAGAATCCATTATTCGTGTGAGGATGGGATAGAAAAAATGCGTAGTAATTTTTTTATCTTCAATTTTAGCAAAATGTGTTCGCGATGAATAGTATTCAGGAACATCTCCGCCAACTTCTCCAAATGGTTCCAACATCCTAGATGATGCAGGTTAATCTGTGCTTAGATGCACTCTTTGACTATTTTAAGCAAACCGCAAATAAACTAAGTCCAAGATGTCAGTCAAAAAGTTACATTGCACCGCTCTAATTCAATTACTAAAGCGATGGATGGCTTGTTCAAATATAATAGAAATCGCGTCGTTTTCGCTCGTGCGTTAAGCTAGTAGGGTCATCTCAAAACCGTTCATTTCATAGCACGTGAACAAGAGAAAAAATGCACGTCATGTGATAACCCAGCCTTTGTTCCTACAAATGAGCCTGCTTTAAGTTGATTCTGCATATGCACGGTAAATTCTGAGTATGTTTACGGCAGTTTTATGTTATACACAGTCTTTGAAGATCGGGAATATGCACCGCTTCCGATTATATTTTGAAACTACCCCTTTCTGTCACGCCTATACGAATTATACCTGAGGCAAGTTCAATAATGCAAGCGCTCTCGGGCGCCCGTTGTACTGGTGTCAGGCTTTACACATTATGAATAAAGAAAGGTACCAATCAACGAGCGCTCGGCGAGCACTCGCATTATTGAACTCGCCTCTGTCATTAGACAACCTAGAAATTTAGGACGAATTCAATTTATTGCAAAATCTTCATCTATATACACAAAAATCTGTTTGCGCCACAAGCACAAGACCATTTGGAGAAGTTGGCGGAAATTCTCCTCTACAACTTTCACCGCGAACACATTTTGCTAAAATTGAAGATAAAAAAGTTATCGCGAAAAATTAAGTCTAAAAACTTAACAGCTGGAGTTTAGTTGAGTGTCTTGTGATATCAAGTTTACCAGGCAATGCACCAAGTACACTTGTTGAATCGCGAGGCTTGCCGAGCGAATCAACAAGCAGCCTCGAAGCCAAACGTCGTAAACTTGATATCAATACATCAAACCTGGTATTACAAGCTGGTTTACTCTACAACCTAGCAATTATGACGAAGCCCTATTATGTTTGTGGCGAATCAGCGTCATTGGCGACGTCATTCAAAAAGTGCAGTCATCACGACATGCCGTGAGATAAAGTTATTGAAACTGTGCACATTAAAACCGGAGAATCAACGGAGGTTAACTATAAAACGTGTAACGACGGACAAGGTGCCAGCGCATCAACGGGCTTAACAGTGTAAAAAGGTATGTTATTTGTTTACTTTCATTTTAAAGCAAAGACTAAAATAAATACTGCAGACAATCAAAAACAAACACTCACAGGAGCTGTATGAGTCTTTGCTTCAATTGCTGTAGCCATTTTTTTTTAAAAATATCTTTTTGTAAGCACTACAGTGCGCCACATTCTACTGGTGGAAAAAATATGGGTCCTTTGGTCCTGCTTTGGATAATGCCTACATCGACATACCACTGTTAAAACCCTACCTTTGAATATGACAAGATAACGACGTAAGCAGATATCATCAGCATGCATTGAAATTGTAAAAGAAAACACAGGGACTCTAGTGGCGGGGACTAGGACATTCCACTTGCAAATGTGTCCATTCATGTTCTGCTTCGAATGCATGAGACTTCGAGGTCGACATGGTCTGTCGAGAGACACTTCTCTCTACTGCTTGATTCATGATACCACTTTTTTTGGCCGGGTATGCTTTCCACCGTATCCGTTTTTTTCTCGTTTCCGCTCTTTAGTCTTTGAGCTTACCTCTGATTTTTTTCTTTTGTGCCACATGTTTTGATGCAATTATCAACAAGTGTCATCAACAGACCAACCATAAAGTGTGGAAGAGAGTTATGGGCCGTGTCGAGAGAAAACCTGACGTAACTGCATGCACAGTTTGATCAGTGCCTTTGTTGTTCTCTCTCTGGAAATTCAGTATTCTAGCTAATCTCTGTAGCTTAGCAGGTCAGTTTGATCGAGCCATGCATGGTCGGAAATCCCGAAGACAGGTTTTCTCACGTTGATGCTAATTTATCAGTCTGATCATTTCTTTGATCAAGTTTTTTCCCTCAAATTCACGTTTTTTTCCTAATTGTTCTAAATAAAATAACCATATCCGGCGACAAAGTTTGTTTTCAACGTTTTGAATGTAGATTTATGAGCAGCGTGAGCTTAACTGAAAGATCCATGTCAGTGTTACATGTATTCTGCTATGGTTATACAAGTCCCGCCTGTTCCAATTCAACCCAAGATTTGCGGTCCCCCAACGTTTTTTGATCGGCAAATCACTAAAACTTGGTTGGGTACATGTACGCTAAACTTGGTAGTATATTTTTCTAAATTTACCACAGACATACGGAGTTGTTCTTTTGTATTGTTAATGCAATGCTTGGACGAAAGCCCTTCTGGCCCTTATATTGTGTGTGGATCTGGGTTTTTCGTTGTTGTTTTTTTGCATGGCTCTTTGTTTCATTTCTAGTAATACTATCATCATTTTGACAAAGAGAAACCTGTTGCTGTACTAAAATTGTATTTAGATTTTATGATAATGCGGATGTTTTTGTTTATCTAGGTTCTGGTGTTCGTTTATGTTTTAAAAACAACAGAATAAGGGCAAAAAATTGGTCAGTAAAGTACATTAAGTCCACCTTTTGGCTTAAGTTTCTGTTCATTCTAAGAATGGAATTCTGTTGTTGCTTGTTCAATGTTGTTGTTGACCCCTTTTTGTTTGGTCCTGCTTTTGTGGTGAAATTGTATGCATCCTTTCTAGTCTGACACTATCTCTCTGAAGAAGAGAAGGCTGGTTGTTTTAGTTTTTGTTTTTTATTCTGAGTCCTGTGGTTTGAAGGGAGTGCGCCGAACAAGAATGGGAACTACACAACATAATACCTACTGGAAGTTAAGCGCAATAATGACGTCACACGAAAATATTTTCTTTTCCAAACATAGGAAACCGCTTGTTTTCTTTTAGTTTAATATTGAGTAAAGATTGTTGTGCTATGGAAATATTCTGGAGAAATTTGGAAAAGGATTAAAATGATTTCAAAGCGATAAACACTTGCGAAGCTGAAAAGTTATCTAATGGCAGAGGCTGTGTTCCGGTGTAATTTTATTTTGCTTTTTTGATACACGATACAAATGAAATTCAGCTCTCATCATTTATCTTCTTATAGCAAGTATTGCTCTAAGAAAAATATTTTTAAGGCTTTAGATAAAAAGAAATGTATAAATCATTAACCAGTCTTGAGCCTTTGATATTTATTTCCGGCTCTAGTTTGGAAAAGACAAAAATCGGCATTAATGCCGAGTAAAAGTGAGGTATGAGAGATGCCATGTTGGACAACTTTTTGAACATCGTTTGCCTAGTAAAGGAACATTGTCAGTGTGGATCTGTACATGTATTATCTATAGGCGTGCTTCGCACGCGTACTTTGCACGTACTAGTGCATCATATCATATACAATGATTTAGATTGTCCTATGCATTCGTGCATTTTGTTGAGGGTATTTTCAATTTTCATGGAAGAACAATTTAAGCTGTAAAGTACTTTGTGCACTATTGCTTTAGAGTTATGTGACGCATTTTATCAATTTTTAGACGTCTCTTGCTTTGCAAAAGTCATGCATCGTAGTTTCAAGGTTGTGTACCTGTTGGGTTTGAATAACAATGTCGCTGATCAGACAGAAGCTTTTGCAGGGCATCCCGGTCTTCTTCCTAATTTTGGCATTCATTCGTTTTGTTCATATTAAAACAGAGCATGTATGTATATTCTTTTATTTATCTATTTACAACATTAACATAAAAGCTATATACATTTACAATACAAAGTTGCTGGTACGGTAAGCACAAATGGAAGCGAGTTGTATAAGCAATAGAGAGGTCATGCATTCGAAACCTGCCCCCGAGGTTGTAAAACATTTTTCCATACTCAACTCAGCTGAGCATGAAACTTCAACTGCTCATTAAAGCTAATGTGCTGAAAAATTAAGAGTTTTCATGCTGTCAAACTCTTAGTTCGTGTATGTATCCTGCTGGTAAATGTTAAAATGTCAACAATTTAACATTTATGAGCAGGATAAATATCGTGCTCACTTGAGTTTAGCATTGAAAAAAGTTTTATAACCTTGGGCCAACCGAAGATTATTCACTCCCTTCCGCTGATTTAAATATGATAGTTGTCAGTTACTGAGTAATGTCTTAAGCTATATGGTGTAAACAATGAGGTATTTTTTTGTTCCAAAGCAATTAAAACAAATACTACCGTCATGTACATTCAATTTTTTTTACTTAACATGAAGGACGGATGATCCCCATCATATGAACTTGATTGAACATGTTTGGTTGACAAACTGTGAAGCACTGTCAATGTTGCAACATTAAAGTAGCTTTTACATACTTTATCCAAGGTTTAGTGAGTGCCTCGTTTTAGGCGTTGACGAGAAAGTAAGTAGAGAGGAAGGCTGATCTGATACAGTCAAACACCAATTGGGAAAGTGACAAAAGCACAATAAAACACAACACCAAAGAGAGCCAAGAGGTCAGGTGATCACAAGGCTGCAAGCAATAGACAAAACAGCATAACAAAGATAAACATTAAAAAGATCCACATAAGAAGCACAGTCTTCAAGGGCCTTCGTTGCGAGAAACCCTGTCTTCGACGTATCCAACCAGGTCATATCCAAACCAGCCGGCTTAGCTACAGAGACTGGATTGAAAATTGAAATTTTGATTGTAGTTAGTTTAAATATGATATTTTCCAATGAATGAATATCAAAGTTGCTGATCACGCGGATGCACAGGGTGGTCTGCGCTTTTGTTGTTCCAATACCTGAGTACAGATTTTCTGACGTCAAGGCCCAAACAGCCTGCTAAATGACAGAGACTAGATTGAAAATTGAAATTTCGATTGTAGTAAGTTTAGATATGATATTTTCCAAAGGATGAGTAACAAAGTTGCTGATCACCTGGATGCACAGGAAAGTCTGCGCTTTTTATTGAAACTTGTTGCGGAAAAGAGATAAAATGCTCGGCAAGCCTCGCATTTTATATCTATTCCTCATACTCCTTTAATAAATTTAATGAACATGAGCATTCATGTAAGATCCTCTATTTAATACTTAAGACAACTGTTATTGCCTGATGATAATCTTTGCAAACAATTTGGAACCAGGTCCGCCTGACAAATTCGGTGTGATTGCGTTTTATTGCTTTATCATGGAAGAACAATTTAAGCTGTAAGTACTTTGTGCACTTCTGCTGTTTACAGAGTACTTAAGAGTTATATAGAGCCTTTTATCAAATTTTGGACGTCTCTTACTTTACAAAAGTAATGCATTGTAGTTTCAAGGTTGTGTACCTGCTTGGTTTTAGTATCAATGTCGTCGATCAGACAGAGACTTTTCCAGGGCATCCCTATCTTCTTCCTAATTTTGGCATTCATTCGTTTTGTTCATATTGAAACAGAGCATAATTATATATATGTATATTTTTTTATTTATCTATTTACAACATAAGCATAAAATCTATACACATGTACAATACAAAGCTGCTGGTGTGGTTGACACAAATGGTAGCGAGTTGTATAAGCAAGCTGACGTCTACATCTATGAACTGCAATAGAGAGGTCATGCATTCGAAACCTGGCCTCAAGGTTATAAAACATTTTTCCATACTCAATTCAGCTGAGTATGCAATTTCAACTGCTAAAAAATAAAGAGTTTTCTTGCTGTCAAACTCTTAGTGCATGTATGTATCCTGCTGATAAATGTTAAAATGTCAACAATTGTTGACATTTTAACATTTATGAGCAGGATAAATATCGTGCTCACTTGAGTTGAGCTTTGAAAAAAGTTTTAAAACCTTCGGCCAACCGAAGATTATTCACTCCCTTCCGCTGATTCATGTATGATAGTTGTCAGTAACTAAGTAATGCTTAAGCTATATGGTGTAAATAATGAGGTATTGTTTTGTTCCAAAGCAGTCCAAACAAATACTAGGTGTCTAAAAAGGGTATCCACTGTTTGCTTACATACTGTTCTATTTAGATTTGAATAAAAATGAAAAATACCACCCAACAACCCTTAAAAAGGAAATGGACTATTCCAATTAATACGAATGGCAAATTCCATTTGGCGTAAATGGTTTAAGCTTGATATGTGGAAATCAATATGTCAGTCAGCAATCAGAAGGGTTATGGGCTGTGGCACAGCTAGCTTACTTGCACTACTTCATGAATGATAACATACCTAACTTATACCTATAGTACAGCCCTAAGACAAAGCATGTGATACGACAATTCGTAAATTTCGCAAATCAGTTGAGTCACAAACTCGGGAATAAAGTTGATCATTCTGTTGTAGTTATATTCTGTTGCAGAAAACTCTTTAAACGCTTAAGACAACAGTTATTGCCTGATGATAACCTTTGCAAACAGTTGGGAACCAGGTCTGGCTGACAAAATGCCCAGCCTGCTCTTGTCTAAACTGCTTGCAAACATACAAATGTTCAGGAGTTTGTTTGTTGTTGTTGATGTTGTTGTTGTTTTAAACGCTTCAGATAATATATACACAGATAATATATCTACTATGAAACATTACTCAGAACGTAAAGAGTTAACACTGTTTTAACCTTTTACCCACTAGAGACACCTTTTAACGCTTTTTCAAATAGAGCAAACCCAGATCAGGAAGCTCTTCTAACAGAGCAAACTCAATTCAGAGCTGCCTGATCAGGGTCTACTCTGTTTGCTTATAAAAATATAAAATGATCCTACACTAAAAAAAAACTCCAGCTGTTAAGTTTTTAGACTTAATTTTTCGCAATAACTTTTTTTATCTTCAATTTTAGCAAATTGTGTTCGGGATGAAAGTTGTAGAGGAGAATTTCCGCCAACTTCTCCAAAAGATCTTGTGCTTGTGGCGCAAACCGATTTTTGTGTATATAGATGAAGGTTTTGCAATAAATTGGTTTCGTTCAAAATTTCCAAGTCTTTTATTGACAGGTATAATTCGTATAGGCGTGACAGAAAGGGGTAGTTTAAAAAATATTCGGAAGCGGTGTATATCCCGCTCTTCAATGGCTGTGTAAAACATGAAACTGCCGTTAACATTATCAGAATTTACCGTCGTGATGCAGAATCAACTTAAAGCAGGCTCATTTGTAGGAACAAAGGCTGGGTTATCGCATAACGTGCACTTTTTCTCTTATGCACGTGCTATGAAATGATTGGTTTTGAGATGACCCTGCTAGTTTAACGCACGAGCGAATCAGGCGCGATTTCTATTATATTTGAACAAGCCATCCATCGCTTTAGTAATTGAATTAGGGCGGTGCAATGTAACTTTTTGACTGACATCTTGGACCTAGTTTATTTGCGCTTTGCTTAAAATGTTCAAAGAGTGCATCTAAGCACAGATGAATCTGCAGCATCTAGGATGTTGGAACCATTTTGAGAAGTTGGCGGCGATGCTCCTGAATACTTTTCATCGCGAACACATTTTGCTAATATTGAAGATAAAAATGTTATTGCGAAAAATTAAGTCTAAAAACTTAACAGCTGGAGTTTAGTGGCTTGTCAAGTAATTTTTGTTGGTTTAAGTTTATTCATATATATATTCATAGTGGGTGGAGCTTAGAATGCATATTCATGAAGGAAGGGTTTAAGTCCATTTAGCTGCATAATCCTCTGTTGATAGTTACGACATATTCATCCGAATTAGAAAGCGCACAGCTACCATGATCAGGCTGAAGTAATATAGCTGCACTCTATGAATCTTGAATATGGTTATTGATGATGATGGCACAGTAGCTCCATCTGTAATAAAGCAAAATGCAAAATATTTGACAAACAATCAGATAAAGCAACCATAACAATCCATAGTTGCTTCCTTCTTTAATAGCTTACCATTACTTAACCCATTTCATACCATTGGGTCCTTCCACCTGGTCCGATACCACAAAATTAAGATGTTTTAACCCTGAAAGCGCCAACAAAAATGCATCTGAAAATATCATTAGATTAAGATTTCTGCTGTAAATATTTACATAACATTATTTACTAGAAGCAAACAGTATGAACCCAGATCTGACTGCTCCATGAAATCTGTTCTGAATCAACTGTTTGTCAAATTGGCTTTTGAAAATTTTAAATTTCAAAAAGAAAGGACAATAAGTACTGCATATAAACCAATGCCCAAACAAATACTAGAGGGTCCTGGATCGCACACTTGATTCCCTAGTCATGAGAAGAGGATGCTTATTTTTACAAAATATGAATCCCTTTTCTCCAACACCTAAGTCAATATCTCGGGTACCATTGAAGTGCACCTGATGTTGAAATGTCGCAATGCTAAGTACCTATCTTCACAATGTCTGGCCTTTTGACTCTAGACAGGTAGTGCATAACATCAAGCATTGTGCATGCATGTTGTTCTACACTTCTTTCCCTTTAATTTGATTCACGACTTGACCACTTTTAGAAAAGAATCGTCCTTTCGATCCTAGTCCAGGTATCGATGGTGAGTAAAAGAGCAAAATATTTGCTTGCTTGGTGTTCTATGCTTCATTCAGATTAAAATGATGTGCAACACGACTGATTTCAGAAAACAAGAAAGTGTATATAACCTTCAAAATTAAGCAAAACAATGGTCAGTTTAATTAAATTATTTTCCTCAGACAGAGTGACTAATGCAATGCCTCTCTCCCACAAAGGCGTCAATTTGATAGGTAATCTTCATTTAAATGATTAAACGCTTAATGTATTTCAATGTATGACATTGTGTATAAACGCCATGCATTTGAGTAAACGGTAGAGTCAGCAACGTGAGTGCTGTAGTTTAAATAGCGCTACGTAGCGCTTTCTTAACTCTATGCAGCAAATATGCCTTAAAATAGCGCTATTTTGTAGCAGTCCGTTGCGCAATGATAATATTCCTAGTCGAGATATGCATAAACACAAAGCGCTACGTATCGCTTTACCTTTGCAACGGTATGTTTCACATGGCAGTTTCTGCGAGATTTCTCAAGATTAATTATGGGGAGCTATGAAGCGCTGTATTGTAACATACCGTTGCATAGCAAAGTGCCAAATAGGGTTACGTAGGGTCATTGGTTTGTTATGATGTGCTTTGTGTCTTTTCTATTTTTTTCAATATGGCGCTGGGAACGAGAGCTTTACTGTCTCCTTGATTTCACTTGTGTGTGCTTGTGGCATTTCATGTTTATACTCACTAACTTTTTGTACAGTTACAAGGGACAACCAGCTTTTTTTGGTGTCCAGTATGATTATACAAATTAAAAAGCGTACCTCCATTTGATTCTGTAGGACTTTGGGTCATACCTTCGTCACGTGTTGTACCTACACTAGAGCTACTTTTTTGCTGTTCCTCAGTGATACCATTAGCTGTGGGAGAAAACATTTATAGCTTAAGGTTGGTAGAATAATGCAAATAAACAGATATGAGCCGCGACATGTGTTTTCCAACAATGTGGCATTTTGACAAATGTAGACTCCAACGAGCCCTTGAAGCCTACTTTTAAGCGTTGAAACTCTAAATCATGTTTTATCAGTAGCTTAACAGTCATAGAATATTTAAGCGACTAGCACTTACCACATTGTTGGAAATCTCATGTCACGACTCAATTATAAACATGATATAGTGATCGTAAATTGTATGCTAGCGACTTTATCCTGACAATTGTTAGTAGAAAGAAGTGCTAAATTGTTAAATAAAAATAGCAAAAAAAAAATATGTTTAAGCACTTGAACCAGGTTTCTGTATGTAAACCCTGTGTAAAATGGCCACTCAAAAATAGACAAAACAAGGATCTTAATGACAAATGGTAGCTTAATGAAGGTCAAAAGTTTTGCAAAATGCTCCAAGGGAGCATTCTGCAATACTTTTGACCTGCATTAAGCGATGATTGGTCTTAAAAAACAGTTTTGGGTCTTTTTTAGAGTGGCTGGTTTACACAAGTTTTACTGTATTACGTTTGAGAACAGTATAACTAGGTTTTACATGTAGTTGTCCATCTAGTCTGTTTTGTGACATTTATCTGATGGAATACCCACATCAATCATCAAGACCATAAACGGGCATTGTCGTGATAAATCCTGATTGCTTGGCATGTGAACAACAAAGCCGCAGTCTGATCAGCACCTTGTTATATAACGTCAATTGGGGCATTATCGGACAACGGCAGTTATCGGACAATATATCTCAAGGCCACAATGAATGCAACTGTGCACCAATCACTTTTTCTGTTTTTTAAAGCATACTTTTGTCCGATAACTACCGTAGGTGTCTGATAATTACCCAATTTTGGGTCACCTTTAAAAATCAAGTTGTACTAACAAGTTGCGACTTTCTTTAAATTATCAGGAGGTATCATTTTACAGTGGGAGGCAGTAAAAAGTTTTTGTAAGAAAGGTGAAAAAATGTGTTTTGTCTGATAATACCCCCATTGAAGTTATTCTTTTGAAAATAAAACAGTTTCATTTGCTCCATGGCATAGTTAGTGCTGTAAATTCGGAAATTTTCGCGAGAATTTTATTTTCGCGAATAGCATTAAAAGACATATTTGCGGCGTTCAAGCTTCGCCACTACTTAAGGCATGATTTACCTATATCAGTAAACGACAGAGTGATTTTGCTATTTCGCGAGGGTTTAATTTTCACGAAACTTCGCATATGCAAAGTTTTGTGAAAAGAAAAACTTCGCAAAAATTTCCAAATTATAGTACTATACTCACTGTTATCCGTCACTGCGGTAACACTACTGGTAACACTGCTTACACTACTGGTTTCTTCTGGTACCTCTATTTCATCTATGAACAATCGAAATGATAAAATTAATTTTCTGTCTTGCTTAATTCATTTAGATTCGAAAAGCTGTAATACGTACCATATACTTTTTGGGTCATAAAGTAAAGCTAAAGTAAAATCTAATATTTAACACATAAGTGCACCTGTTGAACAATATGGATGCACAGCACTGTCAAAGTGTCACAGTTGATAAAGCACCTCAGGTGCACACCATGTAAGGTAAAGATCAGGCCTCGAGGTTATAAAACTTGAGTATGGTCTCATACTCAAATTAAAGCGCAATGATTGGCTGCTTGCGGACATGTGTACGCACGCAGCCAATCATTTTGCTTTATTTGAGTTTGAGAATGACTTCAAGTTTTATAATCTCGAGGCCAGGTATCATTACAGACAGAATACAAGGTGGGTGTCTTTTGATATCAAGTTTACCAGGCAAGGCTAATATGTTCTAGGAGATGGTGCATTGATAAGTCAGGGATCTTTCATGCAAACCAAACATCTATGTGTCTTGATCCACATCTGAACTAAGGGTGAGGTTGGTGGTTTAAGCCCTCCAGAAAAATATTTTCACTGACCGTTCCAAGACGGTGCTTCTTTTGTGGATCATTTATGTTATTTCTGTCTAGTTTTGTGATGCTTTCATGCACGTCTGTTTGTTGATGCCTTGTGGTCACCTGCTGGGAAAGGACTGACCTCTTTGCTCTCGTTTGTGATGTCTAATTGTGACGTTGTCACTTTCCCATTGATATCCTGGGTCAGGCATGGTGCTTGATTGTATCAATTCCTGATAATAACCCTCTTTCTTACTTTGAGAATGCTTGTTGCCATCGCGAGGCATGCCGATTCAACAAGCGTTCTCAAAGCCGAGCCTGGTACACTTGATATCAAATGACGTGAACCTGGTATTCTATTTATCAGTTTATCCATTGTATAACTCTTCATACCAGCGATTTTAGCGTAATTTTTGACTTTTGTGTTGATTCAGCGTCATTAGTGACGTAATTCAAAACGTGCAACGTCATCATGACCTGATAAAGGCACAAGTCATGAGATAGACAACGTTTATCAGGCAATGTGCAACAATGCAGTTAATATGAGAGGTAGCTGATAAAATCAAATATCACACCTGACCCGGGACACCATATGGTAAAGTGACAAAAGCATAAGAAAACATCACACACAAGAGATATAAGAGGTCAATCAGTAATCACAGGGCTGCAAGGAACAGACATGATGTTCAATATTAATAAAGACAAACGTGAAACTTAAATATAAAAAATATCCACAAAAGAAGCACTGCCTTGGAACGGTTAATTAAATGTGCATGCAATATGAAAATATGACGAAAACGCAAATAGATGTGTAAATAAAAAGGTGATAACTAATTTAGAGTTGAAGTTTTTCCTTCTCAGTAAAGCTGGTAAAATACGATTAGAAAGTAAAATTATGGACCGCCTTTTCCATAAACTGCAATATTTCTACAAAACAATGTAATGTAGAAAATTTCCTAAGCGTATGATTGGTTTACCTTTCTACTCTATATTACTTTTCAAATCAAGATGCATTTTACTACTGCAATAATATATAGGGGAAAATACCAGGATCAGGCCATTGGGTCGAGATAAGTGATAGTATTGAGTTATGCATAGTTGAGTTAATGAGAGTCGACTGTATTTTGAAAAAAAGGTAATGTAAAATGATGAATGTTAAATGGGCTATTTCCTAACAGCATTCCGACTAGAATTCTAAATGAAGAAAGAAATACTTAGCTCATTGGTGAATAGTTGCACGTAAAATAAAGGACCAACACATAAAATACCAATAAATATAATAGTTTCACTTAAACACATTTTTCTATAAACTTACCAGCGAAATATGTTCTTTTAAAGTAACAAATTAGATATGAATAGTTCAGCTAGCATTGTCGAGTCTTTGAAAAAAGAAATATGTATAGATGTACGATGATACAGCTGAAAAAGAAACTCTGACTCAGCAAAAAATGTACTATGATCAGATACAAGTGAAGATACATAGTGTTATGATTGAGTTACGTAGAGTCAGTCAGCCAATGGATGATATGATAAAAATGCAAATCCATGCGCAGGTCCAGAGGGGGGAAAGGGGTCACAAGTTCTATAGGTTTATATAAGAATAATTTGGACCCCCTACCCCCCTTTAAAAAGTTGGTTCCCGCCCCTCTGGAATAGCCAAAAAATATAATTTTCTTTAAAATAACCATTATGTAAGTAACTTGAGGACTGAATAAAAAAATATGTTTGTTTCCCCTGACAAAAAATCATGTATCCACGCAAGAAAGTCTGTATTTCATTGATATGAGTGACACATCACTTATCTCAGAACACCAACTAATGTTGTAGAATATACTCGTGCTAATAAAAAGAATGCCACCCCAATTCAAGGGCTTTGTTGAGAAATGAATACAGACATGAACATATCTATATATTGTATGGTCACATCATGTATTACCACCACCTTTATGAATGTATTCTATAAGCCTTTTGTGCATGCTTAAAAGAAGCCTGGGATTGTGTCCCACCCCCCTCTAGAAAACATTGCCATTGTTCAACTAGGTAGTGTTCAAATTTGGGAAATGTGGCAGCTGGAAAGAGGTACGATCATGTACCCGCTGGCCTAGAATATCCCAGGGGTGGCGGATCGGAGATGGATCCAGACCTGGAACGCCAGTCAAGGAGGTATGACATGACCAGCTTGCAAACACTTCCTTGCCATAGTGTAGGTATACTGGCATTGTCTTTGGCGAAAGAGAAAATTGTTTCCAACAGTCTGATAGATTTGCAGGACATGTGGGTGAAGGACTTCATCCACATAGGAGTGGCCTCTAAGTGACCCCCAATTTACGATGCAAATTAAACGAACCTTATTCAAAGTTCAGGGTGGCCTTCTTTTTTTTAGCATGAGTATAGTTTAGCAAAAAACAACAAGTGAGTATGATCAGGAAATACCACAATCAGACACTGCAGACAAGTCCTTGGCACTGTGAGGAAGAGTCACTGAACGCTAACACTCGCAATACATCAGGAAGACAATTAATCAAGGCTGATAGTCAAGTCATACAGCTGTTGCAGGCATGATTGTCAATCACGAGTTCTCTCTCTTGAATGTGGTCGTTCAAATTAACCATACAGAAATGAATAGTCCAGCTAGCTAGGATAAATATAACGTCTTCTTAAAACACATGTGATGGCTATATTTTTATGTTGCACTCTCGAGATATTACATAGTATGTAACATGTGCAAAAATTACACACATTTCATAGTGTGTACATTTCACTCAGTTTTACACCTTTATACCATTGTCGCAAACAGGAAGCTCGCTAGCACGAACAAATTTGTCGCCTTTCGCTCGGTGCACACTGGGATTGAGCCGCCTTTTTTATTAAAAATATATTATGCGATCACTGCTTGCATGACTCGCATGACTCGGAGCTTTACATCCAGAAAATATTGACTGAAAGAGAAATGATAAACTGTTAAAAAATTATCTTTGCTACTTTTAACAATAAATTCTGTCACTACAGCAGTGCGAGAATTGAACGGGACTAGCCAAATATCGCTAGTTACCCATGATGCATAGGGCGAAATGCGAGAGATCTAGATGAGGTATCGTCAGGTCTCGCGAGAATGCCTTTATACAACACTTACCAACTTAAGCACAATCTCTCTTGTGATATGCAAGGTGTACACTGATATAGGTGGTATAAAATAGTAATACTATGTTTGTCCACCTGTACGTGAGATAATCCACTCGCTAAAGCTCGTGGATTATCCCCACGTACAGGTGGACATTCCATTGTATAACTATTGCTTAATTGTAACTGTGACATTCATTTGTTTTTAGGTTTACTTTTTGTATACTAGGCATCCCTTAAAAATACTTAAAGTTTTCCAATCAGTAAATACTCTACAAACTGCCACAGAATGTTGCATTTCATCAGGGTATTGCATGGCTTGCTAAGATAGAAAAAATCCTGTATTGAAGTACGCCTCAATTTGTAAATCCATAAATGTGACCCCAAACCGTCCGAGGCTTGTTGAATCAAGCAAGTGGAAGAATACATCATCACGCTAAGGGTAAAACAATCCCAGGCTTGTTGTATCAAAGCAAGTGGAAAATGCATCATCAGGCTAAGGGTTAAACCATCCCAGGCTTGTTGAATCAAAGCAAGTGGAAAATGCATCATCAGGCTAAGGGTTAAACCATCCCAGGCTTGTTGAATCAAAGCAAGTGGAAAATGCATCATCAGGCTAAGGGTTAAACCATCCCAGACTTGTTGAATCAAAGCAAGTGGAAAATGCATCATCACGCTAAGGGTTAAACCATCCCAGACTTGTTGAATCAAAGCAAGTGGAAAATGCATCATCACGCTAAGGGTTAAACCATCCCAGACTTGTTGAATCAAAGCAAGTGGAAAATGCATCATCACGCTAGGGTTAAATCATCAGATTAATAGAGGTTGATTTCTGCATATGAACACAAGCACTACTGCATGCATCACTGTTTAAGAACAACTATAACTGCATTAAATTGGGTCATTGAATCGCCATTTTGCTGATCCATTATTCAGTCTAATATTATGATAGCCCTTGGAGATGGATAAAATGAAACTGAAAGCGTCCAGTCACGTGCTGGCTGTGAAATAGGGACAAACTACAGTCCAATATATATCGCAAACTTTGATGAATACTTCGTTAAATTATGCAATATAAGTGATCAATAAGCTTGCTCTAGACAAATATAATGTAAGTACTAGTACTCTACCTATCCCTGATTCTTGGGACTTTGAATTGCTTAGACTGGACACTATATTCATATATTACCACAAATGACCGTGTTTCTGGTATTGTTAATGTATATGGGCAAGCCCACGAAATTTTCGTTACTCATCGGATATGCGCAAATTCCTCTAATAAACACCCATTCTGATGTATCCAGCAACGCTTGACTAAATTTTGGTCTGAGCTTTCATCCACATACATACTTTGTGATTGCGAGCAGCGAAGGCTCTGGCGAGTCTGCGCGTGTGCAGACTCGCCTAAGCCTTTGCTACTCGGTGATGCGATAAATGCAGAAATTTCGTGCATTGGCCAATCTATTGCTACATCCTACCTCCAAAAACATCGACACTACAAAGCTCCAGTCGGCGATCTACACCAGGAAGCTGAATTCTCACGTATCTACCATCAACATGTTCGGGAAGGAGAACTTCTGTAATTTCGTCCATATCCGGTGACCCATGTTCGTAAAAGAACTGAATTTCTCCAAAATTAATATCCAAAGCAATCTCTACCCTGAAGGAGCTCTGGAGTGCTATAACAGAAACATACAACCATAATAGTATACACTGTTGTGACAGTGATGTCATGTTTGTTTACAAAGTCATCAGGGATTTATAATCGATAGATCATTTGTGTATTAATCCTATCCGCGAGGATAGGATTAATACACAAGTGATCTATCGATTCGCTTTAGCTCAAGTGGAGTGTACAAGTTAGTGTTTTACTTAGCAATTGTATACAAAGTATTACGTCACTGTCACTCTTGGTTGGCACACAGTACCTGTATCAGCGCTTATCCAATTAACATGTACAGTAAAACCTAAAAAATTCGAACTCTCATATTTGAAATAAAATCGGGGCACGCTGGATTGAGTGGATTTATGAACTGTTTTAATAACTGCCAATGAACGAAATGTTTTTGGTGTGTAAAGAAACCTTTTACGCACCAAATGCCTACGTTTGATAAGAAAACACTGACACTAATCATTTTTGAGGGGGGGGAGGGGGAGTTATATATTTGTATGTCTACCTCCCTATAATTCGAAAATGAAGATACTCCGAAAATAACCTCTTCTAATCCTTCAAAGTTACGAGATTCGATTTATCTTAGTCGCCACTGTTTGCCATAGTGCCTTTTTAGAGTTTTGGGTCCTGAAAGGGTAAGCTCTGCGGAAGAATGTAGTTAATAAATACTAAATTAAGATAGCATTTGTTAATGAACTAGAGCATGTATGCCACAAACTCCACCTTCAGCTCTATTGGGTTCCTAAATAAATGTTATTAAACAACTTGTATATATTTAAATGCTAAAATGCAGATAAAAATATTTCTTCACTGATAGTTATTTATTCTGCTGTTATCCATTCTTCAAAGGTATGTTGGTTTTAAATCCTTAACATCGTATTGTAAGTTCAAACCATAGGTTTAGATAAACAAAAGTTTTCAGCGTAAAATTGTAAACGTTATCTTACCCATGCTTTTAGCATATGTTTTGAGTGCTCAAAAGAACCGTCTCATTGAGACGGTTGTTTTGAGTACACACAACATATATTTCTGTTGAGAAATAAAAATGTCCTGGAACTTATTAATTAAAACTAATAAATACTCGCTCTAGACAGGGGGCACACGTCCTATTTGCAAGGATATATCTGTGTTTGTGGCAAAGACTGTTGTGTAATAAAAACAACCGAGACAAAACATTTATTTTTGGTGTTGATATAAATTGAGTATATAAGACAGTTCTTTTTAGTATCCAAAACAAATGTTAAAAAACGCTAAATATTTTTGGTTATCTAAATCTACACGTATGGTTGCAACGACATTTTCCTTTTGTTTGTTTGTTTGTCCGTTTTGATGCCTTACGTCACAATCAACTCGTTTTCAGTCATGTCAGTACGATATTCTGCCTTTCTTAGTTTAAAGCATATAAAATGTGTTGCTTAAGTAAACAACACAGTGACTCTACCGGAGATGAGTCTCTTACTAGCAGCCCTTCGATCCCCAATCTAACGCTCTACCAACTGAGCCACTGCGCTCCGCACTTTTCTTTTTACCTCTAGTGGACTCGACAGATGGAAAATGAATAAGAATCCTTTGGATGCGGTATATGTATCTGAGATCCACCATCCAAGAGGGATTTTCGGAGACCTGGGTTGAGAAGCAGCCATCTTGGATAATGTCTGACTCGAGTGTTGTAGATAGGGTGGTTGGTTTCCGAAATGCAAGTTCACGTCCTGTGAGTAATGTAAAACGAAAAAAGAAAAATATAAATAATTTAAAATAATCATCTTTATTTCTCAACCAAAACATATCTTGTGGTTACTCATAAGAACCATTTCAATGAGACGGTTCTTTTGAAAGCCCAAAACATATGTCTAAACTGATACATGCTGTATAAAAATAATAGTAAGTTTATGCTCAAAAGTGTACTGTGTATATTATTTTGTTTTGATTGGTTATGTATTCTGATTCAACTAATTGAATAAGTAGGCGTTTAAATAAAGGTGTGTAATAAAAAAAACATTTTCTTATTTCTCAACCAAAACATATGTTGTGGTTCTCAAAAGAACCGTCTCTATGAGACGGTTCTTTTGAGCACACAAAATAAATGTTTTAACGGAGCGCTTAGAAAGCACTCAGAATTTTATGCCCACATTTTTGTTTGTCTGGACCTTTGAGGGACGATACTTACCAGGCCTCCAGATAAGAGTGCGTACTGGAAAATTATTTTTTTTCTTATTTCTCAATCAAAACATATGTTGTGGGTACTCAAAAGAACCGTCTCAATGAGACGGTTCTTTTGAGCATCCAAAACACATGTTTAAAGTGATGGCTAAGGAAATTAATGCAATTTCAGGTCCACAAACTATCCTTATCTGGACCTATGACTTACCATTAGTAACGACAAAATCGCAGATGTAAACTTCCTTTTCCTCGTTCTGTTGTATGATAAGGTAGCGGCCCTTTATGGGTTCCACGCAGGTAAATGTCAATCTATTGTTTTCACGTGGTTCTGTGTTATTGGCCTGGCTATAGCACGTGACCTGATCAGGTGAGTTTACACTGCTGTCGTTGCTTATTAGGATAAAGAAAGAGTTGAAAAACGGCCCTGAAAAATAATAAGGTACCTTGTGACAATACAGTCAGCATATACGTCAGTCAGCATATACGTACAATCTCGAACAACCAGCGAAACGCCATTCGAATAATCTCAGGCAAACCATCGGTCCGCCAGCGAAACACCATTCGAATAATCTCGGGCAACCATCTGTCCACCAGTGAAACGCCATTCGAATGGCATTTCGCCGGCAGACCGATGGTGGTATGAGCTTTTATACTTGCAAATGTCGTTTGGCTGGTGGGCCAATGGTGGCCAATTTTCGTATGCTTACTTGGAATTGAGTCGCGGCCGAACAATTCGCAATCACAGAAGCAGGACAGCCCGTGCATGCGCACAGTCTGTTCATAGTCAAAGTTAATCTCAGCATGTATCGTATTATTATGGTATGCTAATTAAAGAAAATGTAGTATTTTCAACAAATTAGATATACCCATACGATAGCTAATCAAGTAGAAAGATATCACTGCATGGTTTAGGGCTATTATTCACTATTTAATCTGTGGGCCAGCACATGAAATATTGACAATGCTCATGCGAGCATGCGCAAATGCACATACACGTCAGGGTCTGAGTTGTTTGCATTCACAAAGTATAGATGCTGATTCAGAATCAAACTTTAGACCTCTAGTCCCTCATACATGTAGTAATTCATATGAGGTTTTCGAGCACAAATACTTTTTTGCTTAGTTACATTGTACCCAAGGAAGTGCTCCGTCAAACGTGACCAGATAATGGTGCGTTAATTGAGTCCGCCTGTCTGTCCGTCCGTCCGTCCGTTAGCAGTTAATGAAAATGCTCATAACATGAACAACATGGTATGTGCATACGTACACATGTCAACATTATATAACTACTGGCATGAGTAACAGCCGTTTTTGATGGATAAGGCTTGCTGAGCATCAGTACGGCCGGTCCTAGTTAGTTAACGAAAATGCTCAACTTTTGAACCGCAGGACATTTGCACACTTATTTGATTTAACGTAACCAGCCACTGATATATAAAATGGTGGCGAGGCTTCGCCGAACATCATATCGGCAGGTCGAGACTTGTAGTGAAAATGCTTATAACTCTTGAACCGCATGATATATTTTGATCAAATATACGCATCAGTCTGGCCCGTCATGGCCAGTAAGAGAAAATGCCCATAACTCTTAAACCATAATGTATATTTTGATAAAACATTGCTTATTTATACTTTTGAAGATTGCCTGGCTACTGCTGCATGTATGCGAAACGGGGCGACGTTGTCCCGAAAATTTCCACTGCCGACCACGCCTCCCCTACAACCACAATAAATTCTGGACAAGACCTTATCGATACAGATTTTCACGTACACTTGTAGTCTTTAAACCTCTCGCTCGTGCCTGTATAGCATCATTTGGTACAGTCCGCCACAATTCGAGAATCAAATCATGGCTGGGTGTATGTATGTAAGGAGCATTTCGCGTAGTACTATGGACCAAAAAGCTGCATTTTGTTAGCCGGAACTGGCGCATGGAAAATTATGGATCCAATTAGGCATAATTCTGCATGAAATAACCAATTTGCTTGTCACACATCCCTTCTAGTACCGATACTTCATTTTGTATTTAAGTAATAGTTATACCATGGGTTTTCCACCTGTACGTGGAGATCATTCACGAGCTTTAGCAAGTGGATTATCTTACGTACAGGTGGACAAACATGGTATAACTATTTTATACCACCTACATTAGTGTAGACCTTGCACATCACGAGATATTTTGTGCTCAATTTGGTAAGGGTGGTATAATCTACGTTCAACACCGGTCATGCACATTACGTTCAGTTGATCATCGCATTTCTAAAAACAAAACATATGAGGTGTTTCACCAATATTAAAACAGATTTATTATAAATATTCACATTGTTTGGTTGCTACATTCATTCGAAAAACCCTTCATATACTAGTGACCACTTAATGCGTACCTTGGCAAATATAACAGACCCACGTGAAATGCAGCATTACACAGCATTTCATCAGGACTCACTTGCACTTGTATATACCGACTTTCTTTCACCAAGATATATATTAATTTTGTATCAGAAAATACCTAACCTCTTCCATGGGACCTCTGTCTTATCATCTGCAAGACGCTCATAGTTATCTCATTAAAACTGGCATTTGATTTGCCTGGCATAGCCCCTAGATGATTTTATTACTATTATCGAGTAAAATTTAGGTCTTTAAACATAGACGGGTCCATTATGCTTTATCAGAGGAGTCCAGCTCTGGCAGAAGTGTGTTTAATTGATGAAGAGATGAGAGGGTATCCAGATACCAATTTAAAGGAGGTCATCATTGGTCTGCCAGCGAAACGCCATTAAAATGGCGTTTCGCTGGCGGACCGATGATGGCCTAACATTAAATGCTGGATTAGTAGCTTTGTGATTGTTAGGGTATCTGGACAAGTATGTTAAGTAGCCGTATAGCTTTGTGATTTTTCAGGAGGGGTCCGGACCCCGTGCCCCCCTGGATCCGCGCAATTTAAATTTGTTTTTTTTATACTCACAGTCATCCTCTAGTCCTCCCCTGGGAAAAGGAGTGATTATTGTACAACCAGTGATGTAACGAGGCACCAGGCCTAAATCAACGCTCCACCAGGCATTATCCTCAGTTTGTGTCCTACTACAAGATTCTCCACCATAAGCGTCATTGGCGAAACGAGCTGCCGAACGTTCGTATGTTGAACTTTGAGAAGCAAGTCTGTTATAAGCAATATTTGCTGAAAGTATATAAAAAGAAATGTTGTAGAAACATATGTGCTTATTAGCTTGTTAATCTATCATAGCGATATATACTGTAGATTTGGAAATTTTCGCGTGAATTTTATTTTCGCGAATAGCATTAAAAGACATATTAGTGATGTGAAAAAATCGCGACTAAGGCAAGATTTACCTATATCAATAAACGACAGAGTGATTTTGCCATTTCGCGAGGGTTTTATTTTCACGAAACTTCGCATATGCGAAGTTTCGCTAAAATAAAGTCCTCGCGAAAATTTCCGAATTTACAGTACTGAACCACACTTCTTGCGCAAAATCAAAAAGAAGCTTTAATATAACATATATTGTTTCATCCATTGTAACGCAATTTTATCAAAAATTAAAAACACGTATTTATGAAAATGAAAGTAGAACTTCATCGGTCATTAATTCCCTTTTAATCATAACCTGATTGAGTGAATGTATGCCATAACCCCTGACCGGTACAATGATTTCGACAAGGCCTCGTATATTAATTAAAGTTACATTCCTGAAACATTTTGCGCTGGAAGTGTGGGTCAGTATATGAATCAGTCAATACAAGTTGTAAATCTTTTATCAAAAATCACGAGTCTATCATTCATGTATTACGAAAAGTAAATCTCTCATTGCACTTTGGAATTTAAAGCTGTGTATCTGCTATATCAATTTTTTAATATGCATTCAAATTTCACAGCTAACTTTTTTGAGTTGCAAATGCGTTTTTCACACTGAGTTGTGAGAATAATATTCAAGCTACTTTTTATCAAAACCCAAATCAGCAAAAGATCGAACTAAGACGAAACTGTATAATCAAAACTCAAATCAGCAAACAAAATACCCCCTCCCCCTAAACCCTCGAATCCTAAAATTTATATCTAATATTTTCCAAATAGTTTTATTTTGTTAGGTGCACTGCATGCCAGGGCTTAATATAACAACAAATATATAGTTACCAACAAAACATAACCCTAGTCTCAGGCTCTCAAAATTAGGACAGGCCTCAAGGTTATAAAACTTTTCATTTTCAAACTCAAAATAAAGCACAATGATTGGCTGCTTGCGGACACGTGTCCACAAGCAGCCAATCATTGCACTTTATTTTGAGTTTGAGACTGTACTTAAGTTTTATAACCTTGAGGCCAGATTGAATATGATACTGTTCGAGGACCTCCCATTTGGCTACAATGGGCCAGTTCGACATACACACAAGACTTATTGGTTCAGCTATAGACTCACCGTACTGGCAAGACGAACCGCTCCACCCTGCTGCGCAATATCCACCTGGACAAATGCCAGAAGTATTGTTGCATTGTTCATTGCCATAGCAGCGACATCTGTACTGACATATGGCGCCAAAACTTAAAATGGATCCTTCAGAAGGACATGTGCCATCTACAAATAAAACATAACAATGCCTTAACCCTTTATACACTTATTGATTCTCATAAGCCATTCCACCAAAATTGATACAATTTCAAAATGAAAAACGGCGAAAATTTAACTTATCTGGATAAGCATGCTTTCGATGTCAGGAAAATGTCTATTACCTCTATATATACTTAAGGAAAAAAGATACGCAACAGATGAAAAAATATTTTTGCTTAGTAATATGATGTTTTGATTAAATTCTTTGTAGAATAGGCTTACTGACTATTAATGCATGTGATGAAATGCGAAAACGTCACTTTAAGGATAAAATTAACGCCACAAGATGAAAACATTTAAAAACGTAAAATTGTGACGCGTACGTCAGAACGAAGATCATGAACCCAATCTTCTTCGTGATTTGTTACATGACGTCGATTGCATAATGTGCAAACAAAAAAGTATCGAATCATGCTGAAATGTCAGTCAAATGTTGCTTCAAAACCAGCTCCTATAATGCAAGGATGCACAGAGACAAAGAATAAGCATTTAACGTCACTTAAAGCCGTTGGGTTGAGATGGTTGCTGCATTGCGGGATCTATCGAACTTAGAGATAACAGGGCATGCTTTGCCCGCAAAACTTACCTTACCATGCTTACAGAACCCGTAAAATTGTGTCAGCGGGACGTTACATTGACATAAGTCATACTGAACACAGCATTCATTTGCAAATGAAAACAATCTCTATTGTGCGGGAAGTATGCATTAAACTTGCTAACAGTAGCTGAAACTTGGCCATTCTCTCATCAGAAAAATGCGTAAACATTATGGTGCCTTTAAAGTGCAGAATGATAACTTTCGACGTCATGATACACATTTTATTGACGTCTAACATTCTAAAGTCATAGTTCTTGTAGTAAATGTGTTTTTAATGAATAACTTTTATTGACCGTGTTTCACAGTTTTCTACTAGGGGTCAGGATGATTACGCGCATGCGAGCCACCATACGTAATCGACGTAGCGGCTTAACCTACAGTAACTATAATGTGACGAATACAGGCTGCTTTTATGAAATAACATCATCTACACAACTGAGTTGCATTACATTTTATGTTTACATTGAATTGAAGTAATTTTTGTGTTTCTTTATTCCTTAAGTATATGTATAATACGACCCACATCATTTGCATCATTAATGAGTAGCAGAAGTTAAAAAAATGGATCCTGTGCGTGAGAGTTACAGGGCATATGCCACGGTTATTTAGCTTTGCATATGCATTGCTATGAATATCTTGATACTATGCAGTCAACCAAATGTTTGATCATATAAAACAAGGAATCAAGGTACTAACAAGATAGATATCATTTTATTGAGATTAGCGCTGTTGTAAATGAATTAACATTGAAATCCTAATCGGTTTGTGATTAAATGAAACTGCTTAGACCGTGACATAACTAATTTAAATTTTCATCAAATGTTTCTCAAAAGAAAATTTTGATTATCATGTTGGCCAGTTGTAAGATCACTGCATCTGGTGTTTTAAAATGGAAACCTTTATGGTTTATTTACATTTCTCATTTGTTACGGATAATAGCTGCAAGGTTTTTCTTTTTCATTTAAAAGGTGCTTTTTCGGAGCATGTGTGTAATAAAACATCAGCAGAAACTTGAATATGAACGCTATGAATATTTAAAGCAAAAATTAATGAGAAACGAAAAAAATGAGCATGCTTATTGGACAGAATCCCTTTGCCAGTAAAAATAATGCTCTCAACAATGTCAACATTATATGAAGCAGTATAAAGAAATGACTCAGTGTTATTTAATCTACATGGATCATGCTTTACCAACATCAATTATGATCTTAAGGTATGTTTCACCACCAATTTTAGTAAAATACAGCTTGAAGGTTAATTATATCTTTGTACATGTAACAAATCTAGCAATATAATGACATAGCATTTTCTTCTCAATCAGTTTAAACCCTATGTACTCTGATGGATTTTCACATACATATATTTACAAGAAGCGTGGGACTTCCCATTGTGTAATTTAAGGGGTCACAGGTAGAATTTTCTAAACAGTGATGTATTTATGTCCCTGAAGACTGTTTGAATATTACAATGTAGCAAACAGTGTAGACCCTGATGAAATGCTGCATTTCATCTGTGTCTTCACTGTTTGCCAAAGTACCCGTTTAGGGGGTTCCAGAATGCATAAGGTCAGTGTAAGTAGTGTGTGCTCAAAAGAGCCATCTCAATGAGGTGGTGTTTTACTAAATGTTAATTAAGCATTGTTGTTATTCTTAAATAAATGCCCCCACCCCTTATTTTGGCCTAAGCAGTACATGCTTGGTACTTACTAGCTGAAGGTCGGGGCGGGGGTCTGGTATTCACTATTCATTAAACATTTAGTCCATTATTCATCTCATTAAAATTTGGGTTATTCATTAAAATAAGACCATTTATTCGTTAAAAGTAAGAAAGGTGGCAAAGAAATCTGATAAATCACTATTCATTAATTTTTTCGTCAATTCATTAAAAGATAGGATTATTTATTTATTTAAGCCCTCATTATTCAAAAAGGCCATTATTCACTAATCATTATATCCCATCCAGACCCTCCTATTCCGGCAATATATTTGCATGCCGGCAAAAATTTTAGGCATTCTTGTTGTTTGCAGATTTCTTTTCATGATTGTAACGTCTTATAGGAAAAAAACAATTTCAAGTATACCACCAAGTGTCAACTATTTAGCCAAACACATCTTTCATGCCAGATCTGGATACATTTTTCAACTGCGCAAAGAAGTGGCCAACCGCTTTTCAGAAATAATTGATTGACAGGATTTTTATCAACTTTATCAAACAAGAGTAGCATACTACATATTGGACAATTTAGCTGGTCTTATGTGGATTAAAAACTGTTTGCAAAAATAATCAACAAGTAATAGACGTCTCCAAGTTAATTTGTACAAACCGACTGGCAGAAATCCTGTATCATAGTCGTCAGGGTCAACTAACGTAACTGTCTCTTCTGGGGTGAGGGTAGACACCGTGTTGACTTCAACTGATAAAAATATTAAAAAAAATGTTACATGCATTTATAAGTTTTTCAGCAAATTACCATTTCCCCAAGTTACGCTGTTGGTAGGCATTCCGCTGTCGCATCTGAGCTTTGGGAAGGAACGCAAGAAACATTTTATTCTAAGGCACGCATGCAGAACAAAAACTTGCCTTTTAGCCTACTCTCAACACAATAATAAGAAGTGTGTAAACAAAATAACTATTTGATGACTGGAAACGCTTAAAGCGCTTAATGGCAAACATTTTAGACCCATTTTATCAGGGCCTGCACTGTTTGCTGTGACGGAATCGATCTTCAGAAAAAGAAATATACAGTGAGCCACTTTAGTTACGCACCACTTATAAACTGTAAAATTACCTGGAAAAGAAATGCGATATTTAAAGTCTAAGAATAGCAGCTTAAAGCTCATCTATATTTGCATTAACCATTGAAATTTCATTGTGATCAGATTAGAAACGACTGAGAAAATGGATCTTGAAGGGCACTACCCTCAAAACACCATTTCACATTGCATTGTTTCGAGTGAAACTCAGATCACATTGCACTTTTTTCAGGGTCGAATTTCTGCTATGCCAGTGATAAGAGCCAATTTATTCTTGGCAATATCTAAGACTGGAATGGGTTTGTTAACTTCATAATTTTTTTAAACGTTTTACTAGTCTGGTTCCCAGCTGGCCAAGGTTTGAAAAAAGTTGGTTTTATTACTTTTTTTAAAGTTAGTTAAAATTTCGTATGATTCTGATTAAACTAGTTATCAAAACACTTCTTTTATAATTTCTTTTTAAACAACCATGCATCCGCCGTTTATTTTCGTAAAAAGAATAGTGGATTTATTGGCGTCATGGTGTTGACGTTAGTGATGACGCCATTACTACCAAGGCTATAAGACGTGTCAATGAAACGATATTTTAGTGTTGTGATACTTCTATGTCAACAAGTGACTCATAACAAAACAATTTGCGAAGGAAAACCTGTCTGATTATTGTAACTGACGTTAATATGACGCCAAAATGAGCATTTCTTCAAAAAGTAACGGTGTTACTAAATTCAACGACCAAAAAAAGGGGTTTTACCTGAATAAAATCATTGTTTGTGGTGTTTTTCTGTCACAACGATCACCATGGATAATGCGTAGCGCAAAACGCAAATAGAAAATATAGACGTTGCAGAAGTTGAGGTTGCACGTGCATTTTTGCATTTTTGTCAAAACTGTCTTTGACGTAGCAGAATGATTCGCATAAGTGATTCCGATATTTTTTTCGATGTCATCAAACAGATAAAATGTCAATAAGTACATTATCATAGAGAATGTTCGATTCCAGCATTTTTGTCCAAAAATGTGGGCCTGAAAAAATGGTGGCTCACTGTACTTAAGGACATTGAAAACGCATCACCTAGATTAAATCGTTTATTTCACAAATCCTGAGAATGTCAGCGAGATAATTTTATTGCATGTCATAGTCTGACCAGCTTGTAGTGTGTCCTAGTAAATTCATGGTTGTAAATTGACTTTAAGGTATTGAAAAAGTATCCGTTTTAAGACAGGGACACAAATTCGTTTTGATTCCTGACCCAACAGATTTGCGTACTTTGCCACTTTCAAGATTGCACATTCATTATTGAACGATTCGAAATCAATTTACCGTTCGGTGTGCTCAAAATTAATTACACCCCTTAATGGAAACTGACATACCCCACCCACCCTGATAACTATAGTCTAGTAATAAAATTCAATGGCCTGGGCCTGTCAAAATTTCGATTTTTACGTCCGGTTTTGTTGGAAGAGGTTAAGGGCATACACAAATGACAGATCAAGCATAAATTACGCTTGTATCACGTGTCTTTTGTATTGTGCAAGTGACGTTAACGTAATTATTAAGACGTTCACGATCACATGACAGCAGATCTGCTGGCACGATTTACATCAGAACGTCTTTCCCACATGATTGTCAGTGTGTGTAGTCAATATCACTAATGAAAGCGTGCATAAAGGTAAGTTATGGAGATGTTTCTAAAAAGGAGCTATTAATTGATGTTCGAGTTTGACGTTTATTTTCAAAATATTAAGGTTATCAATTACTTTTAATTCGAAAAATGTCTATAAGCTATTTTGCTGATTTGGTATCATACGCGCCACAGTTTAAACATAAAAATAATCGAAAAGCTTCATTTAACTGTGCAGAGGGGTGCTGGATGCTGTATGTACCCATGTGACGTCATCAGCAGCGTTGCGTGATATTGCAGTCCAATTAACGACTGATTCATACCAATTCTGGGTTGCACATTAAAACCTGCTAGTAAGTTTTCAGTCGCATATATGGTTTGCAAGAAAAGTGCACAAATATGATGATGCGTTTTCAAAGTCCTCTAGTATATGAAGGTTTAAAAAAATAACATGTAACCCCTCAATATACTCTATCGCCCACGTTTTTGTACTTGTTGAATTCGCTTTGAAAACGCACTGAAACGCAGGTAATACGCACTGTATTTTCAACGCGAATTCCAAATAGCTAATCCTCTCTCGTCATTGATAATACGTTGAACATCAGTGAAACACATTTACCTCTCCACCAATCGATCCAGCTGATTTATCAACGCGAATCAATGTTTATCACTGCGTTGCAACGCAGATCCGCATTTCAATGCATTGCTGATTAGTCATTCATTAGATGAAGGATAAAATACGTTTAAACGGATTAATAGTAAAATAAAAGATTGAGGTAAGAAATAATATTGTTTTACGCAAGATGATAAAGCAAATTTCAAACTTTAGATTAGATTTACCTATAACAGAGTCAACACATTTCAGTATCGATTTTTCGAAATAGGCAATTTGATTGGTTAACGCACTAACGCTTCCCTTCTCATATGAATGTTCATGATCTTGCCTTGCGTTCATACGAGTAGATTCGCGTTTTCAACTCACTTTAAATCGTACGTGCGTACAACGCATTGGAAATGCGCACGAAACGCGAATTCGCAGTACAAATACGTGGGCGTCAGTGTATTAAATGGGCCATCCTCACTCAACTTTTTTAAACATTATGGTAAATTTCCACCAGATGGAGGAGGAGGGGGAGGAGGAGTTCATTACTAAAACAGTGCACACTTTGTACTTATAACCTTGGAACATTTGATTGAATAGAAAAATAAATGAGCCACAACATGTGATTTCCAACAATGTGGCATTTTGACAAGTGTAGACACAGACGAACCTGTGTAGCCTCCTGTTAAGCTTGGAAACTTCAAATGGTGTTCAGTCAGTAGCATAACAGTCATGGAATATTCAAGCGACTAGCAAAGGCTCTAATCAGACTGCGCGTATGCGCAGGCTGATCTGAGGCTTGCTGGTCGCACATACCACATTGTTGGAAATCTCATGTCCCGGCTCAAATATTACACGACTTACCATTATCACACTGCTGATATGGTGAAGTTGTATTGTATGAACACCCGTATGGACATATGCTGGATATTTTGTTATCGCCAGTGACTGTCGTATTGCACATGCACGTAGTCGAACAATTCAAACTACACCGGTCAATGGGGCAGTCTAGAAAAAAAATACAAGCCATTTGAACGAGATTTCCTTACTTACCGCATCAGTGAGCAGTGACTGTTGAGGCGAGTCTGCCCATATACTTATACTCGTCTCAGGATTCACTGCTGGCATACATAAAGAATGGATATAAATGAAGGCTCAGGCCAAACCTAAGATATTTAGCTTCGCTTGATCGATGTGTCAGCTAGGTTGTTTATTAGATCTACAGAAATGCTACAAGTGCCGAAATCTCGTGCTCTGGCCCATACATAAGTCAGATCATGGTGTACATGTAATATACAATAATAGGTTGATTTCGTGTACATTGTAATACACGTAAATACAATTTCACTTTTGCAATAAAAGTACTTGAATAAAGTGTTAACATTATTCAATATGTTCCAATTTTATAAGCATTATCTGATGCGGCCCTATACTACGTGTATAATTATGTGTATTGTAAATATTACGTTTCATTTTGAAGATGGTCCCTCCTTTACTTATCTGGTGTTAATATATATTTTCATTTTACATTGAATTTTGAGGATTCAGATGCAGACCTAACCAAATTTATCCCTTGAGAAATTAGAAAATGCATGTGTTGTAGCTTACGTATTTCAGATGCACGATCTGGTGTCTGCCTTTTTAATTCGCATGCCAAAAAAATATTTGTTATTCTTTGGGTTTTTGTGCGTGGTTTTTGTACGACTAGGCCAAAAAAGAATAACAATTATCATAGCTTCCTCATAGACATGTTAACCAGGCCTCGAGTTTATAAAAGAATCCTGCTCCACTCATATGAGCATACAATTTATGCTACACCTAAATGTTAAAATGCCACAAATGATGGCATTTTAGCATTTATTAGCAGGATAAATAAAACATACCAGACATTAATAGTAAGAAAAGTCTATATTATTTCAGAATTTTTGTTTTTATATGCAGATGCAAATGATTTCATGTTCAGTTGGGTTAAGCCTGGAAAAGTGTTACAACCTCAAGACCAAGCCCTGAGGTTAAAAAACTTTTTTCATACTCAAGTCAGCTGAGCACGAAATTTATCCTGCTTATAAATGTTAAAATGCCAACAATTGTTGACATTTTAACATATATTAGTATGATATGATAAATACATCACCTGGGAGACTTAAACCAAGGAATTTCTTTATTTGTCGGTGTTCTAGTTTTTATGAGCAGTTGAAATTTCGTGCTCAGTTGAGTTGAGCATGAAAAAAAGTTATAGCCTCGGGGCCAGATCTCCTACCTCCGAATACCTCCACCTCACACAGGATGAGTTGTCTCTGAGCTCCATCACCTGGTATCAGTACCTCTATATGTTGGCCATTAACTGACTGTGGAAGGTTGATAACTACCATTGCATCAGGCGTCGCTTGTGCATCATTATAAGTGAAAACGACATTATCGTCTAACCCACTGACTGTCACACGGAATCCACTGACAAGGTCTAAGAATAAAAAGAGAAATAGAGGATATTACGTTGAGTGCATTTCTGTTTGCACATATAGAGGTTCATCTTGTTGCAGATATAGATGCTCTTACATTCATGAGTGCTCCTCTTGTTGCAGATATAGAGGATCATGCAAGAGTGCTCCTCTTGTTGCAGATATAAAGGATCTTAATTGAGTGATCATCTTGTTGCAGATATAGAGGATCTTACATGAGTGCTCCTCTTATTGCAGATATAGAGGGTCTTACATGAGCACCAACGTTTATTGATTTTATTAAACGAGTTCGGGAAAAGGGGTAAAATGCGAGGATTGCCGAGAATCTATCTCTTTTTTCGCAATGAGCTTAATAAATTCAATTTTACAAGAGCACGAATGTTAGATTCAAATTATTATTTGACATGAAGATAACTTTGAATTTCATTTCGTGTGTAGAAAGTGATTATTTTGTTATTTTCATGCAACGTTGTTATGGACAACATAACGTTTCTCGAAAATCTGTTAACAACAAGATGCAAAATTTGATAAAAATATACTGCTCAACAAAAGTTTAGCACGGATAAATAAAATTAATTTTTATTTGAGCAAATGCTTTAAAGTTATAAAATATCTGATGCAATGATGGTTTGGTATGTGATTAAGTTGGGGTAGCTATTGGTGTACTTTAATTGGATTTCTATTGCGTCGTTCGTTGCTTTAAATAAGAGAGGGGTCAAAAACGTGTTTCAACTCCATTAATGGCAATATAAAATTGATGCAGCATCGGTTTATAAAGTCTTTTGTTTTCCAGCTTGGTCGAATTGGCCATTCTGAAAAAAAAGATAAAGGTCGTCTCCATTGAGCATAAGTAGCAAACGTTGAGTCTTGAAAACAACTAACGTCATTGTTATAATGACGTTTACAAGTCAAAAACAGTACTGTTTTCGCTGGGTATGCATGCTTAATTGAAAAGGTGTTCGTGTTTAAGAGGATTCCAAAAGAGAGACAGTTTAAGGAAAGGCAAGTTTATAAAATTTTGCCTCATTCTCTTTAATTCATAAAAAGTGACGTTAATCTGAAGTTGAGGCTAAATTAATGCGATAACGCTATCTAAAGAAGACGTTTTCAAATGACCAACTAACAGACATGTTCCGGGTGCTTGTGCCAATCTAACATCAAACAGTTTACTTGATCTCTTGATCTTTGAAAAGTCAAGAAGTGTAAAAATGCCATTTTAACGTCATAATGGAATGGTAAAAAGTGGCATAAACGGGTATCAGATTTTGTCGTTTTTAACATTTTTTATCATTATGAACCTTTGGCTTTACTCAGAATAAAAAAAATAATTTCAGATGTAGACATGTATCCTTTGCATGCCCATGACATCAAATCTAACGTCGATCCATTGACGCCTAACCGGATTACCTTTTACCTGGCGGACACGAAAAAACGTAAATTTCAAGATCAAGATCCCCATACATGTTGATTACATCAAATAAAATAGTTCATGTTCATTCAAAGTGGGACATCGTATTAAAATCCGTGCTAAACTTTTGTTGAGCAGTATATAACATGTGGTCAAAGAGTAATGAGTACTTTCACTGGCTGCTTAGGCTAAACAAAAAAATACCTGTGTTTAGGGTAACCCGACCCTATCTAAATTTGCTGGTGAAACCTAATTTTTTTTTCCAGGATTTCTCAACAAAAAAATAATTTTATGCATTTTGAAAGGCAAAATGCCTTTCAAAATGCATAAAATTATATAATATTTTTTCCAGATTAAAAAAAATTGTGTGCCTATCCTACCTTAAATTTTCAGACCCGTTTACCGAAACACGTTTATTTGTTTTATCTTTTTGGCCTTACTGGCGGACAGACAGACTGATCATAGTGCATACCTGCGTGTCTTGCATTGTTTTCAATGCCATTAGCTGAGTAAGTTACACAACTAAGATTATACAGTTTCTTTTAAAGTACACTTGTGGCGACCTTGTATGCATTTACAAGCAGTGTGAGCCCCAAAAAGTAAATGAGTAAGTCTAGGAAAGCCACATTACAACACTGCAGACCAAACAACGGCACCATGAGAAGGCGACACAGACAACTAACAGCCACATAACATCAAGAAATATTGGATCTTACATGAGTGTCCATGCTTTATTGAATCCATTAAACGAGTTGGGGAAAAGTGATAGAATGCGAGGCTTGCCGAGCATTTTATCACTTTTTCGCAACGAGTTTGATTAATTCAATAAAGCATGATCACGAATGTTAGATTCTTTTATCTCATGGCATTAAAATGTTGTTTCGAGTTTTCACTTTACATGTACGTACTCCTGGAATAAGCTCCCGAAGCGAGGTGAACAACTATCTGGTGAATTGTAAACGTAGCGCCTAGATCCACCGCCCACGTTGGCATGACGGATGGTCGAGTTATACTACACTGCAGAACGTTGCTATTAGCGTCAGATCCATCGTTGGCATTAGCGGCCCCATATGTACTCTGTATGATCGACGACAGCGTGGACGCCTTTTTAAATGCCAGTTCACGACCTGTGAAAAAAAGAGAACATTGCAGTGGTGACAATTATGTACAAATGATCCGTGACATGAGATTTCCAACAATGTGGTATGTGCGATAAGCAAAGCCTCAGACCATCCTGCGCATACACGCAGTCTGATCAGAGCCTTTGCTACTAATCGCTTGATTATTCTATGAATGTTAAGCTACTGACTGAACATCATTTGGAGTTTCTAAGATTAAAAGGAGGCTGCACAGCCTCGTCTGAGTCAACACTTGTCAAAATACCCCACTGTTGGAGATCACATGTCACGGCTATAATTTTAGCCGCTCTTACTAATTTATCTTTTTGCATGCTGAACAATCATTTGGGAAAGTCAATTCGAGAATCGAATCATGTCTCGGGTGTATGTAAGGGGCATTACGCGTAGTACTATGGACTAAAAAGCTCCATTTTGTTAGCCGGAACTGGCTTTTGGTAAATTAGTTCTGCAGCATGTGTGTTCAGCTCTATTGAAATCGATTATTCTGATTATTCAAAAAGTTTAAACAGCAGAATAAATGATATTATCCTTTTTCAATAAAACATCGCTATAGCGATATTTTATTGAAAAAACATGGACTTTATTTAAGTCATTTGTTTTGCTGCGATTACACTTGTTATTGTGTTAGCATGGTCTCTGTGACGTCAGCGTCACGTTATATAACGTCAGCGTCACGTTATCATCCGCGTTATCAAAATAGATCCTTGATGTAGGCCTATATCCGTGGTCTGATTACACGGAATTTTGCGGAATTGGCCGAGGCAGTTCCGATTGGCTAAACAATTTGTCATGCTTTTGTAGTCGTCTGCATCTCGAAAGAAAATATTAATTGCTTCGAGTCTGCATTAACTTCTTAATTAGAGTGGCAAACGGGTTTGCAGCCAGATCAGGTCCAAACTCTTTGCAAATTAATTCATTTTTTTTTCAAAAACATATTTTATCAACACTATCAGAGTGTCAAAGAGGTTTAGATACGAACCATGACCGACGTTTTGTCATTCATGATCTGAGTCCAGACCTTTTGCAAAGGTTATTAGCAGCCTACAAAAATCTCCACTAGCAAGAGAAGAGTGAAAATGTAAGCGTGTGACTAAAACAATAACACAACAATAACAGTTGATGATAAAAAAAAAAAGACATAGGCTTATTAAAATATATCACAAACTCTTATTATTGTAGGTAGGTAGGTAGGTAGGTAGGTAGGTAGGTAGGTAGGTGGGTGGGTTTGGGTGGGTGGGTTCGTTTGTTGGTTGGTTGGTTGGTTTGGTCTGTCCGTCCGTCCGTTGTAGGTATTCTTTTAGATAAAGACGTTATCACAAAATTGTACGTACCACCATACACCTGGACTTCACAGAGTGAAAGCTGTGTGCTGGGACTACGCTTGACTATGGTAAGATATCGGCCCTGCAATGGCTGGAAGCATGTTATGTCGTGTCTGGTATTCGTTGATGTTGGATCAGCAGATGTGGACTGCCAGTAACAGTAGCTCGGTAACTCCTCAGATTCTGCTGTATCACTATCATTTCTGACTAGTACTGCAAAGTCATGAAGAGGTTCGTTGTCTGTAATAAAAAAGGGGATTCTAAGCGACTGGTTTGTAATTGATATTCCTTTCAATTTAAATCAATAATTGCAAATTTGTTTTGGTATGCATTACTTTGTGTTCTTTCTAGTTTTGCAATCATCTTGACAACGGAAAGATAGCTGGTTGCTTTGCTTTTATTTTCTTTTGTATTGTCTTGTTACTAAAAATGTTCTGTGGCTCTTCCTCATGGTGCCATGGGTTGGTCCGCAGTTAGTGATTGTGGTATTTCCTGATCATTCTGACTTACTTTTTTACTGAAAAGAACTAGGAATTTTTGAAGTCCCCAACAATTATATTATACGTAATAAAAAAGTAATCAAAGATATGTCCTCTAATAATAATGTCATTATTTTACTCTCAGCATGCTGTGTAATTTTCCAAGATTTTATTGTCGTCTACTGACTTATTTTAAAAATGAACCTCTTTTAAAACATTCTTTTAGGAACAATATCAGGGTTCCAAACGGTTTAGATCCAGATCTCAAAAGAACACTCGCATAGAGACGAATATTTTGAGAATCCACACAATGTGTATATAATTAAGCTTAGTATCTTGAATTTTTGTGCAGACCCAGGTCAGAACGCGGTGTCTGATCAGGGCCTCTACTATTTGCTTACAAAGTGTTATTTCAATATTTCAATAAAAAAGCTAAAACAACTCTAGGTTGGCGAAAACGGACTGGTCCGCTTGATAAGAATAGAAAATTCCATACGGCTTAAATGGGTCAAGAAAAATGGAAATAAGAAAAACATACATGCATTTTGAATGATCATCAATTTTCTGAAGACCTGACCATGTCACGTAAACCCCTGCAACAGCATAAACTGCTATGCTCGCATTTACCCACATAAGCCTAGCGTAATGTTTATTGGACATCGGCAAACAGTGTACAACCAGATCAGACGCCGCAAAATGCGGCGTCTGATCAGGTCCTGCACTGTTTGCTTACATAATATACTTTTAAAAATTCAAAATTGAAACTTATTACCCAGCAACCCTTAAATTCGAAGTGGATTCGTCCAATAGATAAGAGTGGGACATTCCATTAGGCATATATGGGTAAGTACATTACCTGGCACCATAATGACAACCCCAACGATTAGAGTCATATCGGCAAACCCCACAGTCCATATAGGTTCCATCGTACTTGACGTAGCTACGCTACAAGTGAATCTGTCACCATCCACCGCCATCGACGCACCAGTTCCACTTGTCAGGGTGCCAGTTTGACTAACAGGCTGGTTTATTGCCACATTTTCTATCAAATAAAAATGTATTAAGTAAATACGATATAAGAGTATCTGGCGAATGGGGTTGGGATTGCTACATCTACATTGTTAAAAGATACTTGTTAGTTAACACCAACAGTGGTGTCAGCTGTCATCGCTTTTGGTGTAAATGTACAGTTACTTTTCTACAAAGTAAGTAAGGGGGCAAATATCAGGAATCGATACAATCAAGTACCCCACCCGATCAAGAACACCACACGGGAAAGTGACAAACCACAACTAAACACCAGACTCGGCAAGAGACTCAAGAGCTTAACCCTTTCCCAGCAGGTGACCACAAGGGTGCATTGAACAGACAAGTAAGCCTGACAAAAACGAAACTTAGATAACAAAATCAACTTCAGGCCAACAAATATTAAACCTTTATATCTTCGCCAAGTATTACAATTTATCAGTCACCCCTAATATAAACTGCATTGTTTCAACATGACCTAATAAACGTTTCCTATCTCACGGCATAATCGCTAGTTTGAAGAGTGGTCAACAATGGGTAAACTGATAAATAGAATATCAGGTTCGCGTCTTTTGATATCAAGTTTACCAGGCTCGGCTTTGAGAACGCATGTTGAATCGCTCGGCAAGCCTCGCGATGTCAACAAGCGTTCTCAAAGCCTTGTCTGGTAAACTTGATATCAAAAGACACTCACCTAGTATTCTCTATAACTTACTGTACTGACAACCTGCTCCCATCCAGCCAGTTGTATTACAATAACTTACTGTACTGACAACCTGCTCCCATCCAGCCAGTTGTATTACAATAACTTACTGTACTGACAACCTGCTCCCATCCAGCCAGTTGTATTACAATAACTTACTGTACTGACAACCTGCTCCCATCCAGCCAGTTGTATTACAATTACTTACTGTACTGACAACCTGCTCCCATCCAGCCAGTTGTATTACAATTACTTACTGTACTGACAACCTGCTCCCATCCAGCCAGTTGTATTAAAATAACTTACTGTACTGACAACCTGCTCCCATCCAGCCAGTTGTATTACAATAACTTACTGTACTGACAACCTGCTCCCATCCAGCCAGTTGTATTACAATAACTTACTGTACTGACAACCTGCTCCCATCCAGCCAGTTGTATTACAATAACCTACTGTACTGACAACCTGCTCCCATCCAGCCAGTTGTATTACAATAACTTACTGTACTGACAACCTGCTCCCATCCAGCCAGTTGCACATCCAGACAGACACTCTCCAGTAGTTTGGTTACACGTTTCGATGACGTCATTACAACGACACTTATACTGACATGAATCTCCGAAGCTGCGTACGGCACCATTGACTGTCGTCGGACATTGTTGTGCATCTGGAATTAATAACAAGAGCTGCGACAATGTGGTTTGTGCGACCAGCAAAGGCTCAGACCAGCCTGCGCATACGCACAGTCTGTTTGATCAGAGCCTCTGCTAGTCGCTTGCACATTATATGAGTATTATAAATATTATTAAGCTACTATATATATTATATATTATTATTATTATTATTAAGCTATTATATTATTAAGCTACTGACTGAACATCAATTGGAGTTTCTTAACAGTACAGGCTTGTCTGAGTCTATTCATTTCAAAATGCCACATTATTGGAAATCAAATGTCGCGGCTCATCCATAGCTATGTCTAGCTAGCGCATATGGAAAAAAGTAAGGAAGAAGGCAAACATCAGGAATCGATAAATAAATTATCACACCTGACCCAGGACACCAAATGGGAAAGTGACAGGAAACACATTACATATAAGAGGGCCCAGAGGCTAGCCCTTTCCCAGCAGGTAACCACAAGGCTGCAATGAACAGACACGGCTGCAATGAACAGACAATGCAGCATGACAGACACTAAAAATAAATAATAAAAAGTAGCCGACAGGGGACATTTGTCTTGTGACTTTTGACTTACGACTTATGACTTGAGGCTTTGGGCTATTTTTGGTGGTAATCTGAAGCAAAGGCGGATAGCAAACAACGATATAAGTGGTTATGCTCCTTATTTATTCGTATCTTACCTATGTTAACCATCCTGCCCAGGCTGTCAGGAATGGGCTGTTCATGAATTGTTTAGGAACTCACCCACGTGGTCGTCAAGAGTGGTCAATATTTTGTCAGTGATTGCATCATGTAACATTGCATTTTGGCTTAATCAGGGATTTCTGGAAGTTTTTTTAAATGAAAGTTAATTGTTAGCAAGAAAAAATCCATTAATTATTTGTATTAGGTTTTGATTAAAAATCTGGGTATCCATACATATATCCATGTACATGTACAGGTGGGAATCATTTAATTTTTAGCTGCATTTTCAGTGTGAGTTTTGGTTGGTTTTGTTTGATTGATTCCTTACGTCCCAGTCAACAATTTTCCAGTTATGCCCGGATGGGTCTTCATGGGTTGAACCAGTACTAAGCAAGGATTAATGTGTCTTGCTCAAGAACACAACGCAGTGACGCCGGTGAGGCTCAATGCGCAACCTCTCGGACTCGAGTCAATCACTCAACCACTGAGCTCCCTTAAAGTTTTGTTTGGAGTCAGATAAAGTTCAAGAATAACGAGAAGAAAAGACAGAAGCTCACTTTCCAGTAAATCAATAACAAAACACACCCGATAAACGAGGCAACCCACCTTCCCTTCAGGCACCAGCAAGATGTAGATACCTTTCCAGTAACAATTCATCAAGGTCTTATATGTTTTGGGTGAGTAAAAGAAACTTACACGTATCCAAAATATATGTTTGATAGGAAACAACACTTATAAAGATTATTTTGGGGGTCATATACTTTTATGTCTCCCTCCCTATAATTCAAACTAATGTTACTTAGAAATACATTTCTAGTCCTAAAGACTTCGAGTTAACGAGATTCTTCTTGTTTTTTAGTTAAAAAGCGAATATTATCCTCTAACATCAGTCACTTACCAACATGTCGAAAATACATGAGTGAAAATACCAGCACATATAAAACATGTACAAATTCCATTTTTTAATATCTAACACTAGGAAAAGTAATATTGCCTCGATGTACAGAAAATGAAAATAAAAAAAAATATTATTCAAAAGATATTTCTTGAATAATTGATACTTACCTCGTGAAAATGGCCATTATAGAATAGTTTTGGGAATTAAGTCACCACTAGCAATCTACTGTCCTGCCAGCCAAGAGTGATAGTGACGTCATGCTATGTTTACAAAATTATCAGGGACTTATAATCGATAGATCACTTGTGTATTAATCCTATCCTCAGGATAGGATTAATACACAAGTGATCTATCGATTAGCGTTAGCTCAAGGCATGTGTGCAAGTTAATGTTTTACTTAACAATTGTAAACAAAACATACGTCACTGTCACTCTTGGTTGGCACGATAATATTTGCGCAGTGGAAAGATGGATTCATTTCTGTCCAGTGGTCACTGGTTTGCAATCAGGTACGAACCCTAACCAGCTGGCCCAGGTTCAGGGGCTTGATAAATTTACAACCTACAAGTTCAGGCCTTATACAAGTGTAAAGCCGGGTAAATTCGGATGGTTAGCTGAATTCGGACAGTGACCTTGTTTGTTTCATATTTTAATTATTGGAATAAAAAATGAGTTAACTAAGCAAACAGTGAAAATCCTGATGAGACGGCTCAATAGGCTCATAAAGAGCCGTCTCATCTGGATTTCCACTGTTTGTTAATGTATGTCCAAATTTAACTGATGTCCGAAGTTACCTGACTTTACCCTTCTTTGGGGTGAGTAATTATAGTAGGGTAAAGTCGGGTAAACTTGGACATCAGGTAAATTCGGACATACATTTGCAAACAGTGTAAATCCAGGACAGGAACTGTACACCCGCACACTGATCCGAGTTTGAGGTTTTCTTTCGATTGTCGGTAAGTTCAGTTAAGGTCCTTTTTTTCCTTTTTGCATATATTCATTATTTATTATATTCTATCATCAAAAAAGATAACAAAATTCGCTGTTGGCACCTAATTATGCAAGAGTATTCACCTTACAAGAATTTGTCGAAATTATAAAACAATAGATAAATGTGTTTAAGAAAGCAACTTACTTAAAATGCAATCGGAAAATTTCGACTCAATTCGAGAATCAAGCCTCGGATGTATGTAAGGCGTAGTACTTTGAATGAAAAGGTTGCATTTTGTTAGCCGGAACTTGCGTAAAGAAACCAAGAACTTTAGCATGTGGGTTCAGTCCTAAGATTAAAATCAATTATTCTGATTATTACCCGAAACGAGTAAATGAAGTTCTGTTTTTTTTTTTTTTTCAATAAAATATCGCTATAGCGATATTTTATTGAAAACACCTAAACAGCATTTATAGCAATGTTTATTGTGGATGGTTGTAATAGTTTGTTTCGCAGCCATCACTCCTGTTATTGTGTTGGCATGGTTTCTGTGACGTCAGCGTCACGTTATCAAAGTAGACCCTCGATGTACATCCGAGGTCTTATTCCACGGATTTGACCGAGGCAGTTGCTATTGACTTTAAATGGGACAGTACACGAGACTGTGCAAATACGCAGGCTTGCCAGAACATTCGCTGCTCACTTTACACAAAATAGGGATGAAGTAGAAGGCTCATATCAAAGATAAGACATCGAGTCTAGGTACAGCCGCCTTGGCGTTAAAAGGAGGCTTTTGCGCACTACAAAAATAGTGTGTTCTGACCCAATCGATGATGAAGATAAACTCATATTTAAATGAGCAACCACAGTATTAATCGAGTGGTTTCATTGCTATGGGCCACGTTGATGTTCCAATCCCAACTCGCACGAGAGAACAACTTAAAATTAGCCAACGGGTGTTTTAGTTTTCCCCCTTTGTACTAAACTAATTGTTATTGATTTGCCAATGTAATTGCCTGATTATCCCCCGAATGACAGAACCAGGTATAGTAAACTGGTGTCCGTCCGTCCGTCAGTCCATAGACAAAAATATTATGTTATCTTATACTTTCCTCAACATTTGAGATATTTGATAATAGATGAGCCAGTGCATGGGATTTCCAACAATATGGTATGTGCGATCAACAAAGCCTCAGACCAGCCTGCGCATACGCGCAGTCTGATCAGAGCCTTTGCTAGTCGCTTGAATATTCTATGATTGTTAAGCTGCTGACTGATCACCGTTTAAAGGTTCTAAGCTTAAAAGGAGGCTGCAGAGGCTCGTCCGACTCTTCACATGTCAAAATGCCACAATGTTGGAAATCTCATTTCGTGGCTCAGATTATTGCACGACCCGCAATTTCACGATAATCACTGTTTGCGTCTGTCTGTCCGTCCGTCCGTTTGCAGTTAGTGAAAATGCTCATAACTCTTAAACCACATGGTATATTTTGATCAAATTTTGCATACGTATGCATGCCAACAGTGTCTAACCACTGGCATGTGTAACATCTTTTTTTGATGGACGAGACTTTATCCGGCCGGTTGTGGTCATTTAGTGGAATTGTTCATTAATCTTGAACCGCACGGTATAGTCAGATCAATTTTACATACTTATTCATTCTAATATTGTCAAGCAACTGGTACGCAAAACGGTGTCGATGCCTCGCCGAGTATCATTTAGGCCGGTCGATATCTTTTAGTGAAAATGTTCATAAATCGTGAATTACATGGTATACATGTTGATCACACTTTGCTTTCTTGTACATGTTAACAGACCAATTAGACTTACTCGTTTTATAATAGTTCGTCGGGTTCAAGACTTGTGTCATGGCAATATTTGTTTTACTTCCCATCTGTATTACATGTATCTCCCTTGAAAAGAAAGGTTCGGAATCCATAACTTCCGAGATATTTGATAAGTTGTACATTGTATATGATTTGGGCGTCAGGTGACAATTTCGAGTTTGGGAGTGGACGAATTTTGATATATTCTAGTTATAGGGGTCCAAAATAGCATAATTTGAAATTAAAGTGATGGTTTAAGAGCAGATTTCAGCTAAAAAGGCTTGTAGGATGAGTATTTCTACAAGTTAGAATGAAATGCAAAACTAAGGCTTCATATCATACAACATTGCTTGAGGTGAAGGACATTGCGCTGACTGCGGTTGTCAGCTGTTTCCAATGAGCACCAAAAGAGATTTTGACAAAAAGGTAATTGGCTATTAAAGTTTTTGAATATTGTGTAATATAGATCTACATATCAAAAGTGAATGAATGGGCTTGCTTTCTTTCGTGCGTAAGTTGTGGTGGGGTCAGTGTATTCTCACTATTGAAAAAGGTGTTGACAGGGATAAAACAAATACTCCACTTGTACCTAGTGGTGGGCCATATGGGCTTCACATGTAATTTTAATTTTCCAGGGGGAGTATGGCAAGGTAGGGAGAAGTTATTGTTGAGAAGTTTTTTTACAGAGATGTTGTATCCTCATTGGCTTTTATTGCCTATTGGAATTTTTGATTATCATATCTTTCGCGATGCCTTTAACACATTGTGACAAAAAGTTTGACCCAAATCAGGCTGTTTGCATAGGTTATCAAAGATGACACAAGCAGGTAAAGAGTAGATGAACCCAAGATGCTGACGTGCGCACTGCCTGCAATTAAATTCGGAAACCCTTGTTTATGCAAAATCAATGGGTGTTTCTCTTACTGTATATTCTCTGAATGAGTTACAGGTATTTGTTGAATATAATCTTGGAAGATGGAAAATGCGGACCGAGTTTCCCGCCACAATCTGGTATTTTTTGCAATAAAAATACAATGTTGATAATGATCTAGTCTAGGATATCCAATACACGCGTTGAATTGCCACTCTATACAAATGTACAACTGTCTCATTTAAGTTTAAAGATTACATAACTAAAATGGTTTGATATAGACGTCCCTCGAGCCCCCACCCTGTCCCCACCATCTAGAATCAACCGCACTATTATCAGGGAGATGTCATATTGCAAGACTATCAAAGAAAATACGAGGGTCATTTGGAAAGTTCTTAGCATGGCATCAGAACTGGACAATGCGTTGATAAAATGCTATCAAATAATACATTTTTTGAAACAAGAATTCAACGGGTACTTGATGGTTTAATTTATGTCGAAAAAAGGCTTGGCGTGCACGTGCAGCACATGCTCAAAATGAGTAGGGATTTGTATACTGGTGGAAATTTTAAGCAAAATACTTGAAGAAAAGCGAAGGAAAATGTGGGACCTTATTTGCGATCTTGATTTGACAACTTATTTGTTATTAAATTATATTATATTACTGCTTGCACGATTACCACCTTTACATTCGGGAAATGTTGTCTAATAGAGAAATGGTAAACTTACAAAAATGGGACTTTTTTCGATTTTCTTTATACTTTTACTATAAATTGTGTCACTACAGGAGCACGAAAAATGCCTATTGAGTATAATATATTATGTTTTATTTTATTTGTAGCGAACAATGCATAAAAATCATTTCGTCGCGCATAAAGTGTGGCTTTTTTAGTTCTGTATTCAAGAAAATTATTTCTAATAACACTACCCCTACTTTTTAAGAAGTGGTGGGGTAACTTAACCCCTCACATTTTGTCGATGGTATAAGAACTTCTCATGGTACCGCGTTAACTATCACAAAATTGATTGATTTCTACTCTCAAGGTATTTTACTGTTTTGTTTGCCACTGTTTTTAATCAAAGTGAACCAGAACATCAGCTCATAGCTAAACTTACTCTGCACTATGGTAGATTATAACTAGTGTCGGTTATATCTTTTCAAAATATGTGCATTGTGACATGCGATTTTTAGTCGAAAAAAAAATAGCGCATTGCTTTGCTTTCTAGACGGTTTTTGTATTGCTGTTCCGGTATTTAGTTATTAGAAACATCCAACTCGGTCATCAATTGTGTAATAACTATTTCAGATTGTGGCCTACAAAATGGTACAAAGGAAGCTAATTTCATAAACTATTGTTAATGTTCTGCACACTTTTCAAAAGGTAAAATGTTATATTTTCCACTGAAATTTTGCGCTTTCCAGTATACAAACAGTACATGTATTCACAATAATATTTTGTCATGTCTGCATTATAATATCCTCATAAAATTTGTGCCATAACATAGAAGAAAGAATGCTCTTTAAAATGATACCAAACATGAAAAGGTTTGTAAATCGGTTACTGAGATAAAAAAAAAAAAGACCACGCTAAGAACTTTCCAAATGCCCCTCGTACTACAGGAATATCTTTATCCGCTAATTTAACGAAAATCTATTACGCAAACCTTACTTATCATCATTTTGACACACACATGCACACACAGTTTATAGGGGTCCTAGGCACTTTTTAGTTTGTGCGCTTAATATTGAAATGAATCTTCGTCTATTAGTAAGAGGTCAATTTCAAATTCGTATATCTTCTTATAGTAAGAGGCCAAGCGCGATATGTCAAATGTTTTACAAAGACTTTGGATTAAAAGTCTGAACTATATTTGTGCGGTGTGCTTAACAACAAAATATTTACATGCATTTGAGCCCGCTCTCAATAGCTTTGGCTGCTGTCCGTTCTATGGCGGTGATTCTGATCTTTCTTGTGTTGTTTATTCATTATTTGTTGTTGCTCACATTGTGTCTGAGGTTTTTGTGGTGGGCCATTGTGGTGTCGTTCTCGGTGTCTAGTTTTAGTACTTTAGCAATCACCTAGCTGAGAAAGAGAGAGCTGGTTGCTTTACTTAAGTTGTGTTGTGGCTGTTTGTGTTCTGTGTCTCTTCCTCTCAGAGCCATGGTTGATCTGCAGTTTTGGGTTGTGGCATTTTCTGGACATACTCACTTACATGTACTTGTTGTGAGTTTTCGTCTGCCTTAGCACGAGATTCTTATATGCAAGCTGGTGTAACAAGTCATCGAGCATCGTTCCTTATGCGTAAACTATTTTATTAAAATGACGCCTCCTTCTGTACAACTATGAACAAAATAATTCTACACAAATGTTCCCCATAATACCTTAAATTATTTATAATGCATTGATTTGGGAGAGTCTTTGATCTGCGCGTGCAAGACAATATTTTATCCTCTGCCTAAATGCATTAACAAATAGTACACCATCACCTATAGTATTTGCTTCATACACATACCATTACCATACTTATATATGAGATAGCTACCGCGTTGAGCCCAGTTGATCTTATCAGCATTAGAATGTTATATCATTTTATCAGTCACCCCTAATATTAACTGAATAGTTTCAACATAACCTGATAAACGTTTCCTATCTCACGGCACGTTACCTTTATCAGGTCATGATGACGTCGCATTTTTGAATGACGTCGCCAATGACACTGAATCAACACAGAAATCAAAAATTACGTCATAATCGCTAGTTTAAAGAGTGTTTAACAATGGGTAAACTGATAAATAGAATATCAGGCTCGGTTCTTTTGATATCAAGTTTACCAGGCTCGGCTTTGAGAACGCATGTTGAATCGCTCGGCAAGCCTCGCGATGTCAACAAGCGTTCTCAAAGCCTTGCCTGGTAAACTTGATATCAAAAGACACTCACCTAGTATTCTCTATGTCGTGGGTATCTGTGGTCTGGCATTTCAATAGTTTTAATCAAATATTTAATGCAATTAGTAAAATATGTAGCAGTGAGGTGTTATCTCACACACTCACTCAGAGCAAATAAGTATGCAGTGTTTTTATTAAGATAAATTATCTTTTACAAAACTGGCTATGGATTTTTCCAATACGTTTACTGTTCTCACAGACCCATATTTTCTGAGTCATAGCAAAGAATCGGTCGCACTATAGATTCAAATAATTTAAATATATCGTTTGGATAGAAAATTCCAAAATATCGTTACTACTGAAAAAATCTACTGAAATCTTTGTTGGCTTAGTGGGCTAGTACTTTTTAGTTTTTGTCCAAACTAGTTTTGGGGTTTAAAAGACCCCTAAGTATTTGTAGAAAGGTACAACTTCAATCATTTCCTCCCCTGTAGTATCATTTTTTCTGTTTGCTTTACAATGCCTAATTATTAGGGAAGACTATGAATTTTGTTTTTAATAGAATCAAAGTAATACCAAAGGATTCACAGAATCTTTCTATTAATTGTTTTTGTCTGTGTAATATTAAAGTGACACTAACTCTGGCAATGTCATCTACAAACATTAATGCAAATATATCTTCTATTTCATCAGTAACCAAGACACTCATGCCAAGTTCAGAACTTAGATATGATATGAGCCAAAGCGTGAGATTTCCAACAATTTGGTATGTGCGACCAGCAAAGCCTCAGATCAGCCTGCGCATACGCGCAGTCTGATCAGAGCCTTTGCTAGTAGCTTGAGTATTCTATGATTGTTAAGCTACTGACTGAACATCATTTGGAATTTCTAAGCTTAGAAGTAGACTGCACAAGCTCGTCTGAGTCTACACTTGTCAAAATGTCAAATTGTTGGAAATCTCGTGCCTCGATTAATATCAAATCGTTTATAAACAGATCGAAGATAAATGGAGAGCTTACAAATCTCTACCTAGTACCAATAATACATTGAAACAAATGTGTCAGCCCATTCCTAGCCTTTTCATATGATTTTAATAATGTGAATACGTAGATTGAAATATTGACAGGAATTCACCATTGGGGGTTATCCCTTTTCATTGTAGGTAATAAAAAAGACTGCCATGCTGTATGCTGTCAGATGTATGGTTAAAATCAATAAATATGCAAAACAATCTTCCTCTTGGTCGGCACAGTTATTTTTGTGCTAATGCTTAAAGACAAAAATATTATAAATGGTACAGTATCATCCTGGGATTCATCAATGACACTATGTGTTCTTCTGACCATTCAGTTAGTCGAGAAGTAAGTACACTCATAAATGAGACAGTGCATATGATTTCCAACTATGTGGCATTTTGACAAGTGTAGACTCAGATGAGCCTATACAGCCTCTATTTAAGCTTAGAAACTCCAAATGATGTTCGGTCAGTAGTTTAACACTCATAAAATATTCAACATGTGGCATTTCATCAGGGTCTGCACTGTTTGGTAAGGTAAAATTAATCTTCAGCAAACGAAATGCAATATGTTTTGAAAATAATAAAATGTGACCCTCAATATATACAATGGACCCTCCTGACTTCATTGTATGCAGCTTTATGAAAATTAGTTTTGTCTGAGAAGGGTTAAAGTGAATATTTACCCTTTTTTTCCAAATGCATTTATTATCGAGCTTTGCATTATGATAGGAATAATTCTCATTGAATGTTTATGGAAGCTCTTCAATTAGCCTGTTATTGATAAATTTCGCTTTCTGCTTGAGTCCAGCCAATTTTCAGGTCTGTGAGCTCTGTAAGCATTGCTCTGTTACCCCCAACGCATTTTGTTTCCAGGAAACAGAATGCATTGAAATGTTGATAAAATGCGGGTCTACAATGCAACGCACATAGGCAACAGCATTTGGGGATAATAAAAAGCAACGTTCACAGTTTTTGTAACTCCAAAATACCAAGTCAATTGAAAGATATATGCACCATACCATGGGCGTAGCTCCAATTAGGCAATTTACGCATGTGCGTAATAAAAAGTAACATTCTAGTTGGCAATCCGAATTGAAAAAAGATGCATATTTTTGTTTTTGTTGGCATTTTTGAGTACATTTGTTAGACCACTTTTAACATAATATTTAGCATGTGTACAAAGCCATAGGGGTGGATGCCAAGTCTGAATTTACATATGAAGGCCAGAAATGAGGTCAAAGGTCATTGAGTGCAAAAATGAGAAAATATGTACTACTGTAAAACAACTTTATCTTTTTATATGTAAACATATTTCATTTCAAGCTAAATTGTGTATGCTTATAGTTATAAGTCTGAATAACATTGAGAAAATGTTTTTTAAAACTAAATGTTCATATGTCGACATTAAAATGGGGTCAAAGATCATCAAGTGCAATAATCAGAGCATTTTTACAAACTGTGTTTCTTTTTTTCTCTGGTCCAACAACAAGATGCTTTTTAAACTCTAAAAAGGGGAGAGGTCTTTCAGAAGGCATAAATTAACATGTTTATCATTAAGGAAACCCCTTTGGAAGCATTCTTTTATGGATTTTACAAAGAAAAACATCGTAAGTTTTGTGCAATTCTGACGGAAATTCTCCCTCAATTGGGCTAAACTGAGATATATGGGCTACTTTGAGAGTTTGCTGCTCCTCTCAGAAAGAAAACCTATTTTCAGTTTGGGACATGTCTTGGGGCCTTAGAAACCCATAATTTAATAACTTTTCTGTGGTCATTTTTCTATAAATCACCTGTAATCAACGTTACCCTACTGACATTGAAAATAACAGTACACACAGTACAAGACTAATGTTGATTTATTTTGATAGTATTAGTGAATCAGTTTAAGCATTAAATGTTTAACCTAGACATAGAAATCTTTCGCATAAATCTGTGATATGTATTTCTGCTTGTCAGCGATACGTATGTTACATTTTATACTAAATTGCAGATAATGACTTTACAAATTACATGTACGAACAAACCATGATACCTGACCTGAAATATACATTATATTGATCTATATTCTATTTGAAAATGTTCATTTTCATATATTTGAAGTTGTTTATGAACTTTTAACTCGCAATGAAGTGAAATCAATTAATTTTTTAAATGTGCTAATTAGTATGTAATTTATATTGGCTCCAGCATGTAACGCATAGCTGCTTACAGATTCATTTTTCTATTGTTTAAATTGCATTGGAATTGGCAAAACAATTCATAATGAAATCAAATTATAACTATATAAACAATAATGGATCTTAAATTGCTGCACATATATTATGAGGTAACGTATGTAACAAAAGGTGCCTTACATAAATGGATAAAGGTAGTAAATTGTTGTTAGGCTTATATAAAATTTGGGTCTGCTCTCAACAATTCGCTTACATATACTACACACATTTTAAAACTTAATTTAAAAGAGTGCTCTGAGTTGGTCTGCAATATGTGAATGTGGCATTTCCTGGTCTGGTCTGCAATATGTGAATGTGGCATTTCCTGGTCTTACTCAATTAATTTTTGTAATTTGATTGGTTCTTTTGCATTCATATTGCAGTTTTCAGATTTCTTCCAATGGTACATAACGATAAACATGCAATCTACATCTTGATTTAAATATTGACTCAATATCAATAACTTTCTTAAAATAGCATAGAAATATTTCATACACCTAGTGGCAAGGCAGGAATTAAGGAAGGGGTAGTGCCGAAAGTCTTCTATAGCAGGTATAGGTGTTTGAAGATTGCAAATATAACATCGTGGTACAGAACCAGCATGGTTTATGTCCAAATATAGGATGTTACATAGATCTAGTATTAAAAATTTTCCTTGTATGCTGAATTCTTTTAATTTTCACTTTTCACTGTTGACAATTACATTATAAAATTAATTTATCATCTGTCCCCATTAAATCTTCTATGTTTTGTTGAACTAGATTTCATATCATATTGTAATGATGATTATCTTATTATATTCTGCAGCAATTCTGGTAGAAACTATTCTGCTTGTTAATTATCTTAGACTAAGGTTGGTTGAGGTAAGTTTACCTGAGCCATGTAGCAGTCTTGTAAAACATCTGAACATATTTCATGGTAACATAAACAACAAATCATTCAAACGTCAGTGATACTTTATTTTAAAGATCAGTTAACTGTTTTATTCTTAAGCATAAAACAAAAACATGACTCCCAAAATTCACTAGTATGGTTTGCATCTCTGAAACTCACAGATTAAACTGAATGTTGAAAAAGTAGTGTCACACGCAGCTGATTTCTTTGCTCTTCTTATTCACAAGGTAGTTTGTTTTTAGTTTTGTTTATGCACTATTTGATTTTGTCGAGCTATTTGTAACCCTAGTAAATGTTTTATATATGTCCTATGAAAAGTGAGTTATGGTCTGCTTGTTGGTTTTAAAAGGTTTACTACATTAGGCTTATTGGGATAGTCTTAAATATATATGCAAAACCATGGAACATGTGAACAACGTTGCTGACAACAGCTTGCAGAAATCATTTTAAGCATAAACTTGGTCACTCATGTACCTAATATATCCTTGTAGATATTTGTAAAGACTAACACTGTTTGAGGACTGTCTTGTATATAGTGAAAGGAAAGTAGTTCAAATTTATTTCAAGAGTAATGCCATATTAAAACTACACATTTCGAGTATGTTACCAGTTACAAGTGGTATCCAATCTGATATATTGCACTTGTATCTACGAGCAGTAGATGTATACATTAATGGAAGTCACCTACCCTATATGCAACCAATCCCTGTCTTAGCAATTGTCATGGTTAACAGATAGATTCTACAATAGAACAGGCGAGTTAACTACCTTAGGTCTTATATACATCAAGCAAATCGAAGATGTTAAACCAATGTATTATTCTAGTAAATGTACATATTAGATAACCATTTCAGGACAAATTTACTCTAAATACTAAGAAATGGCCCTAAACTGATGAAAAACTAAGGACACAATCAAATCATCAGGTGCTCCAATATGGTGAATGCCTGTGTTCCCAAGAAGTCACCAGACATCTGTTTTGGGGAAATTTAATTTGGAATAAAACTTGCATTGGCATTTACAGATAAGAAGAATAACATAAAGAAACACATGCCAATAACCTCATAGCATTTGATCTCTATCATCATTGCAAAAAATAATAAGCAAAATATGTTTAATAATGATGCTTAGAATTGAAATTATCGACACTGAAACAATTACAACGTATAAAAAGTTGCGCTGTGAAAGACATAGACATATATTTTATGTTATTTTAACACTTTTTTCACTGGATGGTCATTATTTGAAATGTACCTGTATAGAAGCTTTATGTTATGTATGTTACCATCTGCTAACAGGCTGATGTGAAGACCAATGTGAGGAAATATTCCTTCCTGTATATGGTATTTACCATATTCTATCATAGTTTCAACACGCCTGATGTTTTATGAAAGGAGGCTTGGTCTTTGTGTTTTCATAAAGCTATGCTTAGTATAGGCAATTAGCAGGTAGTAGCCTTGTGAAAAGTGTTTTACAATTACTCATAGATGGGAACAAACACAGCAAATGTGTGAGATGAGAAAAATATATATTTTAGTCCTATAAGCATGAGATCATAGCCAAGTTCTTCATGAAAGCTGTAGCTAGGAACATATACCTTTGAGAAATGACTCAATTTCAGATGGTAAAATGTAACGTAAGTAACAACTTAAACACAGCTTATATATAAAAGGATAGATAATAGCATAAAATGACGCATTCATACAAAGCATTAAGCAAAAAATATTTCTTTAAAATGAAGTGGTTATTCTTAGTTTTATTACATTTTAATTGATTTTATACAGTAACGTACTTTACATGCCTATTATCAATATTTGACCGCGGGAAGCTTGGTAAATCATTGCTTTCGAACATGATAGACACACACCTAGTATGATAGCAATAAAAAATCTTCCATTAGGATAGAAGTGAATTTAAAATTTGAATTTTGCCCCAATATAAATAAAATATTGCTACAATTTTCACCGATTTTGCACTTAAATGACCTTTTATCCAAACACACATGATTCCTTGATGATGCTCTTTGTTTATATAGCGTGGCTGTATTATACAAAAGAGATTTTGCATTACTTTGAATCATAATTTTGGATAGCTAATTGATATAAACGCTAAAATCTGACGTATATACAAGAATTTGCACTCAGTTGACCTTTGACCTAATTCTGGGACTTTGGGGCATTTCCAGACTTGGCATCCACCCCTATCCTTCTTAAAACACATCAAGATACACTTTGAGCATGGATGCCAAAATGTACTCAAAAATGCCAACAGAATTTTTTTTTCAGGCTCTGGATGGCCAACTATTCAAGAGAGATCACCTAATGTGGCAAAAGTGATTTTCCATACCATGAGGAACTGCCCATAAAAAGTCCTGTCCAATATAGGGCCATCTATGCCACACTGACACATTTAAAGTTGTTAATTTCAGTGTTCAAATCTGTTTCTTTCAGTGATAATTTGAAGGTGAGGTCGATTCTGTTGGCTTTTGGTTGGATGTAAAATACTCTGTTCTGTTCTGAGCTGTGTGAAGTTCAGCTTTGGTCTATTGTTAGGCTCGGTTCAGTATGAGGCTTGGTTCTGGATTTGGTTCTGATTGTTTGTAATTCTGTTTGGCTTAGGTATGTTAGGAATTAGGCTATAGAGTCTGTTCGAAGAGATTCGTTTAGTTTGTGATTCACTTCAGTATTTGGTTTGGGTTCTGCTTGGGTTGAGAACGGTTCTGAGCATAGTGTGATAAGAATTGTTACAAACTGTGTGGGTACTGTACATGGCATCTACACTATCCCCCGTTTTTGTTACCTAGTTTCAAAACGCATTAACGGGTGACAAATGCGGTGGCGCCTGTAAGACATTTTGTCACCGGATTGCAAAAGCGTTACAATGGATTTACACTTTTTAACACATTTTGTAACTTGGTAACAGACGCATTGGGGTAACAAAATCGGTTTTTACAGAGCTACAATAGAATGGAAGCATTACTATCTGTTTACAGACTACCAGAGAAGTATCATAAAACTTTATACTGGTTAAAATTCCCAATGCAATGTTTCAAAGTAATATTTAAGCAGTGTGCATATTGATAAGTGTATTTTGATACCTGGCCCAATGTTAAATAGTATTCATTCAAGCACTAATTATTACTATAGCAGACACGATATTTTGTAACAGTTACAACTTTCTTTATTTTCGGTGCGAAAATACATAGCAAAATTAAATTAATTTTTTGTATAATCAGAATACTTTTCTCGTGATAGTCATAGCATTCTAATTTTATTTGATCTGTTGATCATAATCAAAACGGCATATCCATTATTGAAATTAAGCAATATATGGAACCACTGAAAATCGCAACAGGTAATGTGCTGCCATGACTCATGTGGCTGATTGAAACAGAGGCTGATGTCCAGCTCCCTCAGGTGTTTAATAAAAGCAACAAATACTGCTGTAATTGCCTTAACAGATGAAGAAATTATCTGTGAAAAAGAAATAATTACGAAATGAAATACCTATTTTTTATTTAAATAAGATGCTCAAAATCATGAAAATTCATTTCAAACCAGTGCTAATGGGCGTAAATGTTAAGTGTATTTCCTTTAATTCTCATAGAAACACTGAACAGAAGTTCTAAGTGGCCACTTTTCAATTTTATTTTTTCTGACAAAGCGCTAGTGATAATTAAATGAATTTTTGCCCAAATATGTGCATACCAATGGGCTGAAGTTAAGCAGTGCTTTAGAAGAGTTTTCCATCGCATCACAATTTTGGGGGATTTCTTTTGCTCCGGTAATCAGTTTTATTTACTGTTGAGTCTTTATCTTTGCTTTTATCTCCTTTTTACATCTTGATTTATATGTTCTAGGAGATGATGCATTGATAAGTTAGGGTCTTTCAAGCAAACCAAACATCTATGTGCCTTGATCCACATATTAACTAAGGGTGAGGTTGGTGCACCGTTAAACCGGTTTAAGCCCTCCAGTAAAAGGCGGTACTTCTTTTGTAGATCTTTTATGTTTTTTTTCTGTCTTGTATTTGCTATGCCTATGCCTTTGTGCACGTCTGTTTGTTTGTGCCTTGTGGTCACCTGCTGGGAAGGGGCTGACTTCTTGGCTCTCGTTTGTGGTGTCTAACTGTGAGTTTGTCACTTTCCCGTTGGTATCCTGTGTCAGGTGTGGTACATGATTGAATCGATTTCTGATTTTTTCACCTTACTTACTTTTAAAAATGTAAAAATCAACTTTTTGAAGAAATTAAGCGTTTTGAGAGCAGTTTTTGATCGAGTTGAAGTTCAGGTGATTACAAACCCGTCTAGCCGACTTGAAAAACACCAAACACTTGATGTTTTGCTTATGACCGTTTTTTATGATTTTTTTTTAAATCTCAATTTCTGCATTTTCTGATATTTTCGAAAATCACCAGTTGCACATACTAAAGTCATTGCGTGTGCTTTTTTAATGGGACCATGTTAGATCAAACATAATACGCCTTGATTAACCCATTTCTAACGATAATCTTTCCAGACTGGTGTCCACTTCCGGTTTTACCTTGAAACTTTAAAGGTTATTTAAATGACATATGTAAAAGATTTATTTTTTTTTAGATAGAACAGTGACGCCAATTCAAAATAAATACTCGCTGAAAGTTTCAATGCCGTTTCGCAGTTAATAATTTGTACAAAGCAATGCAAAGTTTGTATGTTAATTGCATTGTTAAAGCTAAAACTCTTAGACAAAGATGTGATAGTGACTCTCTTCATGTAAACGTAGAAGAGAAATGGTGAGTTTAATTGTCACAAAACTTTTGATTCTTTTTCATCTTATATCGCAGTTGTTATTTACAGCTTCAAACTAATTAAAATATAAATGGATAACGTACCTGAGCAATATTTTATATTACACTAAAAAATGTGACTTTTTGAAATGAGGGTACATTTTCTCGGACTTTGTCCGTGCAAGATCTACCTGTCATTTTGAAGTGAGATAATTTGCATTTTTCATAGAATTAAAAGTTTGTAAGAGCAATTTTATTTTCTGAATACGCGCAAAAAATGTAAATTGGCCACATACAACATCGTTTCAGTGAAGACTTAATACAACTGAGTCAACTATTTTTTTTAAAAAAAATGAAGGCTACTTTCTATTTCTGAAGGATTTGTTTTTCCAGATTTGTTTGTTTATCCCTAATTAAATACAACTTTTATCAAAGCCTGGACCTTATGAATAAAACATATATGCTTTAATAAAATGTATATGAATAATAAACACACGAATTGGTTTTCTATTTAGTACGATTCGTTTTAGATCACCAGTCTCTCGATTATGGAGAACTCACCCCAAATACCACTGCCCTAAAGACAACTTGCCTAACATAAAACTTAAATTCCAAACTCTGAAGCCAACTCGCCCTATATTTTAAGATAATTCTATAATCTTTATATTTAAACCGGCTGTTATTAAAGACGATCATAAAGCCAGGACATAATTTAGCAGAGAGATACCAGGAAATGTTGACCCAGGCCCCCAGATAAGAGTGCGTAACAGAAAATTATTTTTCTGATTTCTCGACCAAAACATATGTTGTGGGTACTCAAAAGAACCGTCTCAATGAAACGGTTCTTTTGAGCACCCAAAACACATGTTTAACTGATGGGTAAGAAAATAATCACAATTTTACGCTCTTTTTTTTGCTTAACTGACCCTATATGTTGACCCCTATAAAATGACTATGACCAGGAAATGTCACAATCACAGATCATAGACCAACTCATAGCACTGTGATTTAGAGACAGCAGAACACACACACACACACACACACACACACACACACACACACACACACACACACACACAGGCGAAATTTTAAATAAAGCAAAGAAACCAACTCTGTCTTCAGATCGAAATGATTGCAAAGTAGAAAGGGCACAAACTTATATACCCGGTATCACAGGACCAAAAACAAACTCACACATGATGAACGCAGTAGCTAAACGAATGACTTATCTAGATAGAATTCCAAGAATCAGATGTGTAATCTTGCAAAACCAAAGTCAAACAAGGCAAATTCATTGACTTTATACCCCAATACGAAGGGTATTTTAGAGAAACTTGTAAACCACAAAACAAAAATCTCATTTCTCCAACCCCTTAGTTCAACTTGGGAATCATACAGATCATAATTAAAAGCTTGTCAACTAATTTAGTGCTTAGTACAGTAAAATATGCCGATCTGTATAATTTCAATAGCTGACTTTTCAACCTGGCCAAGAGTCAGGGGTGCGTGTAAAGTCAAAGTTTCTTCTTCTATATTGGTCTCTACTTCTTCCCTTTAATTTGATGTGCAACATAACTACATTCAGAAAAAAATGTTTTGTCCTTTTGACCCAGCCAAACGGGGCGAGGGTGTATGTAACGACAGAATATGTGCTTACATGGTACTCTATGCTCCATTCCCTTTAATTTGATATGCAACATGACACGGCACTTTAAAAATTGATCTTTTGGCCCCACCCTAGGGGCAAAGGATGTGTATAAGGACATATTATATGCTTGCATGGTGCTCTATGATCTATTCCAATTAATTTGATATGCAACATGACGACTACTTTCAGAATAAAACTTGCTTTGACCTTTGACCCGACCCCAGAGGTTAAGGGTGCGTGTCAGGACATAATAAGAGCCTGCATGTTGCTACATTCGTTATTCACTTTAATTTGATATGCAACATGACCCTGTCCTGAAAAGTTCAATTTTGACCTTTTGATACCATCCCAGGGTTTTGGGAAAGGTCTATGGGCAAAATATTTGCTACCATATTGATGCATTTGTTATTCACTTTAATCTGATATGCAACATGACCACATTCTGAAAAAGGTGAATTTTGACCTCTGCCCCATCCCCTAAGTCCACACAGGGGGGGGGGGCGTACCCATGCCTTAAAACTACAATCCTGTTTGATATGTTTCATATATATTATACCTTTGTCTGCATGCAAAATTTCAGTACAAAATAATGACAACTGACTGAGTAATTGCGAAATGTATTTTTTTTTCTCTTTGACCCCACCAAAGGGGTCAAGCAGATCAAGGGGATGGGGTAATATTTTATTCACTGTCAAGCTTATCTACATTCACTGAGTAAGTATGGCCTATAGTGAGACGATGTGAGATGTAAAAGCTTTGGGAAAATGGGAAGTTTATCACACAAAAAATGCCAATATAGCTTTTGCATTTGCATAAACCTAAGACAAACAAAGGCCATAACTCAGTTAAAATTTTGCGGATGACCTCCACATTCGAACTTGACCTGTATTTTAAGATGCTATACCCTTCTGTAAACTTTGCATGCAATTGTTACATCCCTTCAAAGTTATTGATCGGAAGGGACAATTTAGCAAAAATCTAAGTCAAAATAGGGCCATAACTCAGTCAAAATTTTATGGATGACCTCTTATTTCAAAGTTGACCTGTAATGAATGATGCTTAACCATTTTGTAAAATTTTGAATAAAATTGATATGTCCCTTCAAAAGTTATTGATCGGAATCCAAAAGTGTGATGCCCAGACAACGACGACGCCGACGGAGTCATGATCCCTATTTGTCGACCATGCTTCGCAGGCGACACAGTGGCAATAGAATCACCGTATTAGAATAGACAGCAACAGTAGCTACCATGCTTACATATATTTAATGCAAATCCTTGTACTATATTCTGACATTGATTAAACGAAACAGTTGTATAGCTCACACGGATGCCCCATAGTTTAATTTATCAGTCATCCCTAATATTAACTGAATTATTTCAACATAACCTAATAAACGTTTCCTATCTCACGGCATGTTACCTTTATCAGGTCATGGTGACGTTGCGCTTTTTGAATGACGTCGCTAATGACTCTGAATCAACACAAACATAAAAAATTACGTCATAATCGCTAGTTTGAGGAGTGTTCAACAATGGATAAACTGATAAATAGAATACCAGGTTCGCGTCTTTTAATATCAAGTTTACCAGGCTCGGCTTTGAGAACGCATGTTGAATCGCTCGGCAAGCCTCGCGATGTCAACAAGCGTTCTCAAAGCCTTGCCTGGTAAACTTGATATCAAAAGACACTCACCTAGTATTCTCTATGTATCATCACATAAAAACAATCAAATCGATTTCACTAAGTATGATGAAACATAGAAACGGAATACAGACAACCAGAACTAAAGGTAACAAAATGAGCTACAATAGGCCCAGCCAAGTACAAACAGCAGGCACAAACCTACCAACGAAAGCTATAGGTAACGATCGTCATTGAGTCTGACGTCTGAAACATGGCAACACACTCTTTTGCATAGCCTCACAAAGCAGGCAGGCTTATCGAGCGCAGTGGCTCAGTGGTAGAGTGCTTTTCTTGCGATCCATGGGTTGCAAGTTTGAACGGCAAACTGCGTTGTGTCCTTGAGCAAGACGCATTATTCTTGCTTAGTACTGGTTCAACCCATGAAGACCCATCCTGACACAACTGAAAATGGTAGACTGGGACTAAAGAAATCAAATCAGGCAAACAAACAAGGCAGGCTTAGAAGCCTGCTTCAGCTTTTTTGAATAATGGACGTGGTAGTATATTATAACAGTAGGGTCTGGCGACCAGCAATTGTGATCTTAGTTATGTAATGACCCAAAAGAAAGATAAGGAAAGATTCCATCTGATAACATTCATAAATTATTTATTCTGGACATTGATTGGAACAACATTAAAAAATCATGTCTTTTACAAGTACAAGTATAACTATTCTAAAAGATTACAATATTACAGTGTTCATACTGATAACCATCATGCTAACATAACCATGTTATTCAGACACATTTGAGTCCCGCTGTTATATATTTTGTTAAACAGGATTTACAAGGGTTTTCTTCATTTTCTTATTTTTGCTCAAAACATACATTATGGTTACTCATTAGAACCTCATTTTTACAGTTGAAACAAGTACACCCAATGTTTGTTTTGAGCAAATAAATGTTACAATTTTTCATCTGATACGTGTAATTTTTACAAATAGGGATCATCACTCATATATTCGAATAAGGTCGCATTAGTGTCAATAATCCTTTACAAATGTGCTTGTTTTTTCCAAAGTTGGAATTATAAGAAATGAATTGTTATATTTGGGATTTTATCTATGTGTAATCTCCTGCGAATCAATCACAAACTGTACACTGTACTCAGTTTGTGAGTTACACATCGATGAAAGCCCCCCCCCCCCCAAAAAAAAAAAATCTTATATGACTGGTACCATATCTTCGCCCTGATAAATTTTCCAAACCTGCCTTTGGGATAACGTGAACAACATGTACACATGTCACCAGACTGCACATCCATGGAGTGGATAACATAAACTGTGTCATGTGAAAACCTGCATTTGCACATGGCAACCAAAATAGTGCAGATTAGCCTGCACGGTCTTTTATTGCCTTGTTTTTTTATTCCTTGATAATATGCTCACTTAAAGATAAAAAACCTGCCTTCCACATAATGCGACCCTCAACGACGCATATGAGTCTGTACGCCCAAGCAGTGGATAATATGAACCTCGTTATGTGAAAGCTTATTTTAACTGAGAACAATAGTGTAGACTAGCCTGCACAGTCTCTAGGGTCTTCTGTTTTGATGCCTTCATGGACCATTTATTGGAAGTAAATTTGGTTTTGGCGTATGCAAAAAACAGACACATAGGTGAGTCTGCATGCCCTTGCAGTCTGATCACCGCCTTGTTTTGCTACCTGGGTAATATAAATTGCGTCATTAGAAAAAATGCTCTTGGTATATGCGAACAATAACAAAAGTTGGAAATTAGCCTGCACATAGCCATAGGCTGATCAACGCCTTGTTTTCGCAATGATGATAGTATAGTTGATAGTACCACATCTGACCCACGATACCGATGGAAAAGTGACATATTCACAGTTAGACACCACAAACGAGAGCCAAGAGGTCAGCCCTTTCCCAGCAGGTTACCACAAAGCACATATAAACAGACGCGCACAAAGACATAGCAAACAAAAGACAAAAAAAACATAAAAGATCCGCAAAAGAAGTACCACCTTGGAACGGTCATGAAAATATATTTTACTGGAGGGCTTAAACCGGTTTAATGGCGCCATCCTCACCCTTAGTTCAGATGTGGATCAAGGCACATAGATGTTTGGTTTGCATAAAAGTCCCCTAACTTATCAATGCATCATCTCCTAGAACATATAAATCAAGATATAAAAAGGAGATAAAGCAAAGATAAAGACTCAACAGTAAATAAAACTGAATACCGGAGCAAAAGAAATCCCCAAAAATTGTGATGTGATAGAAAACTCTTCTAAAGCACTGCATAATTTCAGTCCATTGGTATGCACACCTTGGAATGGTCATTAAAATATATTTTACTGGAGGGCTTAAACCGGTTTAATGGCGCCAACCTCACCATTAGCTCAGATGTGGATCAAGTCACATAGATGTTTGGTTTGCATGAAAGACCCCTTATTTATCAATGCATCATCTCCTAAAAACATATAAATCAAGATATAACAAGGAGATAAAGCAAAGATACGGACTCAACAGTAAATGAAACTAAATACCGGAGCAAAAGAAATCCAACAGGTAAACCCCGATGGGCCCGACAAACAGCCAAAGCATCAGGCCCCTACCATCTCATCAATAGATAAGTCTTAAAGTCAAAACCATCATAGAGTCTGAAGTCCGACCCACCGGCGTGCATTTAAAGAGGACAGCAAAGTTGCCAACCGTGATTGGGTTGACCACCAAGCATGCAGTCTGTTGCAATACATTAATGTTATAGCCAATCTTTTTATAATGGGAAATTATTTTAATGAACTGCGCTGAAAAATTATTAGAGCCAACAATCTTCTTCAACTATTACAACAAGTCACCATAGAAATCAGGTTCCGAAAGTCCTTGGCGCAAGAGAGATTTAAGTCTAACTTGGAATTTAGAAATCAAACCATAGTATCATCTTTAGAATTTAGAAAAGGTTTGCGAAGTTTATGATACCGATAGCCTTGTTTAAGAAGTTTCTGAGTTAACAATTCATTGCGAGTATTGAAGTCAGCAACATAGCTAGATGCACTAGCAAAATGATTGAGTTGAGAGATAAAGACTGCATAGTATGTAGAGCAAGGAACATCTAAAAATGGAAAATTGACGATTTCAAAATCAGAGTCGTGACGTTTATCATAAATTTTGGTAGAAACAATATCATAAGAAATAGACAAATGCAAGTCTAATAATGTGGCTTCGGTATCAGAGGTATTGGCTTTATTAAGTTATAGCTTTGAAGGGTATATTTGACTGACCATATTGTCAAAATAAGCATTTTTAAAACCCCCTTTTGGCATATGTGAAGAATAAATGTACATGTCAACAGCGCATCTCTGATTTCCATATCCAAATGTGCATTTATCTAGCTTTTTGAAGGCATATGAACAAGTCCGGATCCAGAGGGGGGAACGGGGGGGGGGGGTCCGGACCCCCCTGAAAAATCAAAAGTTATATGGGTTTCTATAGGGAATAAGCAATTGGACCCCCCCCCTTTGGAAAAAGTTGGACCCCCCCCCCCCCTGGAAAATGTTGGACCCCCTCTGGAACCTTGAAAAATGATAGATTTCTTTGAAATTGACCATTTGACTTCTGTAAAATAAGCTGAGGACTAAAAAAAAGAAGAAAAAAACGTTGTCAAAGCTTTTTTGTCAGACTGATCTGGACCCCTCCTGACGAAAATTCCTGGATCCGCGCATTAAAGCAAGTTTTCTCATGACAAGACCCAGAATTTTTTTTTACTTTGTTTCAAGAAAGTAACATTACCTTTACAAAACTTTATTGAATAAAAAGTTATGCTATAGACTAGAAATGCTGAAATTCTTACGAGGGGCATTTGGAAAGTTCTTAGCATGGTCTATTATCTCCGTAACCTATTGACAAACCCTATCATGTTTGGTATCATTTTAAAGAACTATCTTTCTTCTTTGTTATAGCACACATTTCATGAGGATGTCATGATGCAATCACGAAAAATACTATTGTGAATACATGTACTGTTTGTATACTGGAAAACGCAAAATTTCAGTGGAAAATATAACATTTTACCTTTAGAAAAGTATGCAGAACATTTAGATTAGGTCATGAAATTAGATAATTTTGTATCATTCGGTAGGCAACAATCTGGTACAGTGGTTATACAATTGATGACCGAGTTGGATGTTTCTAATAAATTAATAATGGAACAGCAATACCACAACCGTTTAGAAAGCAAAGCAATGCGCCTATTTTTACGTCTAGAAATTGCATGTCACAATGTACATATTTTGAAAATATATACCCAACAGTAGTTTAGAAATCCCGTATGTTGGTATTTTTGTCAAACACACTTTATGCTCTTTGTATTGAAACCAAAATAAATTTTGTCAACTAGAACAATGGAAGATAACTCTTAAAATCTTCCCACGGGGCAGAATGAGTTTAGCTATGAGTTGACGTTCTGGTTCATTTCAATTGAAAACAGGGGCAAACAAAAACGTAAAATAACATTGAGAGTAGAAATCAATCATTTTTGTGATGGTTAACGCAATACCATGAGAAGTTCTTATGCCATCGACAAAATATGCGGGGTTGAGTTACCCAACCCACTTCTTGAAAAGTAGGGGTAGTGTTATAAGGAATAATTTTCTTTAATACAGAACAAATAAAGCCACACATTTGCGCTACGAAATGATTATTATGCATTGTTGGCTACAAATAAAGCAAAACATATACTCAATAGGCTTTTTTCGTGCACCTGTAGTGACACAATTCATAGTAAAAGTAAAAAGAAAAATAGAAAAAGACCCATTTTTGAAAGTTTAGCATTTCTTTATAAGTCAACATTTTCCGAATGTAAAGGTGGTAGTCGTGCAAGCAGCGATCGCATAATATATTTTTATAAAAAAATTAGTTGGCATCAAATCGTTTATTTGTCAAATCATGGTCGCAAATAAGGTCCCCAATTTTCCTTCGCTTTTTTTCCAAGTATTTTGCTTAAAATTTCCGCCAGTATATAAACCCCTACTCATTTTGAGCATGCGCTGCACGTGCACGCCAAGTCCTTTTTTTGACAAAAATTAAACCATCAAGTAGCCGTTGAATTCTAGTTTCCAAAAATGTTTTATTTGATAGCATTTTATCAACGTATTGTGAAGTTATGATGCTATGCTAAGAACTTTCCAAATGACCCTCGTAGAAAAAAGAACTACTAAAATGAAACAAGCAGACATTACGTTAACATGCCTATGCACCATACTGATATTTTGTTACTTTAAGCTGACAAAATACAGCGTGAAATTGTTATATTTGTCTTAATTTTGCCCAAAATATAGATTGTTGGTCCTTGCTTGACCCGCTTCATTTAGGGAACTCTAAAGATTACCTACAATTTATGTTCTAGAGCAAGCTTAGGTCCTGCTGAGACACACTGTTACGACAAAATGACTTATACTGCATTAAAGGGGACAGCAGCCCTAATTATAAGTATGTTTTATCAGAAAGAGCTTTATGAACCATGAATTTTGATACAAGTATCATCAAAATTGGTTAAAAAATGGGGAAGCTATGGGCATTTAAAGGAATCAATATGGCCAATATTTAGCCGCCATTTTTAATATTTAATTAGTTTTCAGAATTTTTTCAACTGCTTAATTTTTAGCTATCAATTTTATCAAAACATCTGTGTTTCAGCAGATAAGCAGCTTTATACATAAGGAAAATGTTTTATTAAAGATAGTTGCAAGTAATCCATTGGTTTGTCTTTTATTTTGATTACGCATATTTAATTAGGCTGTGTGACGTCACTAAGCCTACAATATGGCCGCTTCCATTACAGTCCATTTGCAAATATTCAAACACCTACAACTTCTTAGTTTTTTAACCGATTTAGATGAAAACGGTATCAAAATTCATGGTTTATTAAGATCTTTCATATACAACATAGTAATCGTCAGAGTTGCCATCCCCTTTAAACAAAACGACTAAGAAACAATAACACTCTTTTTATGAGTGTTGTAAGGAAAACATGTCAATAGTAATTAGAGGTGAAATAATTCTATTTACAAAATCACATGTCACGTATAATAAATGTTAACATTTTGTAGCCTGTTCGTCATAGTCATGGGTTTTGTGGTCATTTTCGTCATAGTCGTGGGTTTTTTGGCCATACTCCTTCTGCTCTCTTTCTTCATGCGAAATCTTTTTACTCCGTCTCCTGCGAAAAAAGTATCCGATAATTAGCATACACAAAAGAGTTTTAACTTATTTATTCATACTGACTGAATTCTTTCATGATGATTTTATATCATATGTCAATGGTCTTTGCATTATATGTGTTGCTTGTAAATGCTTAACATGTTTTTGTTATAAGGAATATGGGACAACAATAATAATTGCGTACTTTTATGTGCGCAAAATGAATCTTTGAACTCCATTGCTGACGTAGAAAAGATATCTAATCTTTTCTAAATTTTTGTCTACATCAATACGTTTTTGCATGCAAGCAGTGAAGGCTCTTGGTGTCTGTGTTTTTTTCTGCAGGATCATATGGGCCTCGACGCGAGAAAACCTGTCTTCGGGGCTTTGCGAACAACACAGGCGCAGACCAGCCTGCGCATCCGCGCAGTCTGATCAGCGCATTTGTTATTCGCTTTTTGGAAAGTATCATATGTAAACTTGCTATAAATGAAATTTAAGTTTTCTAGCTAGTCTCTGTAGCTGAGGAGACCGGTTTGAGTCTGGCTTTTTCGGAAACCCCGAAGACAGGTTTTGTCACGACGAGGCCCATATGATCACTTGCTGCCCACTGATGTGATAATGGCTAAACTTAGGATACTGGTCTGGTCACGTGTTGCTGGCCAGTGACCATTTCGTGATATAGAAAATAATACAATGCAGATCTTGATGAGGCACATCTGTTGTGGTATTATATTCAGACCTGCAATTAATGTCAATAGTTTGTGTTTTGTTGTTGCTGTTACTGCCGACATTGTTTTGTTGTTGTTGTTTTTTGCATAATATAACTTGACTAGATGGAACTGCAGGAATACTGTAAATTTTGAAAATTTCGCGAAGACTTCTTTCTAACAAACTTAAAACCCTCAGGACATGGCGAAATTACAGGCCCACGTAAAGAATTCTCCAGTTCTGAATTATCAACGCCTCAAATATGCATTTTAACGCTTTCGCTTTTTTGTTATGATAAACAGTATTTAGCATCAAATGAATATGACTAGGAAATACAAATGTTCCTGGATCACAGACTAGTCAAACACATAAAGAGGAAGATCAAATAGAAAATATTTTGATTGTGGAATTAATAAAATGCATGCAGGGCTTAGTTTTATTTTGATTTATCATATGACGTCGCGTCTGGGAGTGAAATAACGCCATGCAATAAAATCGATAAACCACTAGTGCTTTATAGATTTACGGGAAACGTTATGACGTCCATAACAACGTTGCGATCATAATGACAAAAGTATAACGTTTTTTACGCCAGAAATAAGATTTCAAAGTACTTATCATATGATAAATAGAATCTAACATTCGTGCTCTTGTATTATTGAATTTATTAAACTCTTTGCGAAAAAGAGATAAAAATACTTGGCAAGCCTCGCATTTTATCTCTTTTTCCCAACTCGTTTAATAAATTCAATAAAACATGAGCACTCATGTAAGATCCTCTATATATTTGTCAAATAGAGCAACAATCCTGTCAAAGCCTAGTGGATGAATGACATGTAGGATATTGTTCAACAATGATACCTAATTAAACATCAGTCCTGTTAAGGTGACACGCGTCTTATGGACATGTGTCCAAAAGTCGTCTTCTTTTAATATGTTAAAATAACTTTGAACATATATTGTAAGCGGGAAAAAACAATGACCTTACCTGCATTTTTAATAATGAAAAATTGCATTTATTAAGAAAACAGTTTCTCATATTTTAAAGAACAGAACAAGAAAAAATGACAATGCAGATCTATAAGCACTGGTGTCGCATCAATTTTGACCAGACGATGTTTTAAATAATCTGGAAAAACGGAGAAATATTTTAGAAATATAGAGAACCTACAATATAAGAAAACAGCAGACTTGGTTTTATAGAGTCTGTTCCCGAAAACTAATGGAAAGTGCAACAATTCTTACTCTCCCTAGCATCGACTTAAGCGGTATTCTGCTTTCAATCAGAACCCAATATTCCAAAAGAACCAGAATACAAAAATATATCAACATTATATTGATGCACGGGGACAAGTTTTACCAACTCCACACAGAAACAACGACAGTTGTTGCGACCTTTGAATAATGTGGTAAAAACGGATGGCCACTGAGGTGTATTCTGGGGAGTTTGTCCTAAGATTTTGTTTGCTGGGAGCTTTTCAGTTTTGTCCATATTTATCTATTGATAGAATATTTATTACGACAATTAAATAAAAAAATCTTTCATTCCCCGCATATTGGTTTGGCTTTTAACCAGAAAATTAGTACCAGGCCCTGTAGCGCAGTCAGTAGTGAGTCAGACTGCAGATTGATCCAAAGTTCACGAGTTCAATCCTGGCCCGGTCCCATACTTTTGTAGAGATTTACCATGAAATAATTGATATGGCCATTCTCCTCCCTCCCCTGATTTAAGAAGGTTTTTGTCAGTAACAAGCAAAAGTATATGCATGAAGTACTGGTTTACCGCTTAGTCAAGCTTGCCATGTAAATAGTTTGTTTAGATGGACTGACCATCCTGACATGACGATAGCTGTTGACTGGGACATGAAGAATAAAAAACATTGACAAAAACAGTAAAACACACCCTATAATAGAACGACATACAATGTAAAAATCAGATAGAAAAACAGATGCATCGATCAGATGGCACATATTTGCAGGCTTATCAAGACATTAACTTGCCTGCAAATACTGTACACAAAAAACTTTTTTTCAAAGTAAACAACAAGACAAACATCAAGAATTGATACAACCAAGCACCACACCGACCCGGGACACCACTTGGGAAAGCAACACAAACACAATTACACACCACATATAAGAGAGCCAAGAGGCCAGTCCCTCCAAGAAGGCGACCACTAGGTAGCAAGGATCAGACAAGAGGGCATACCAAAGACTTACATGAAACACAATGAGTAAAAAGGATACATTATCACTCCAAGCCACTGGTCCCAAGGGTAAAAATATACCTGGTCATTAAGATTTGTTGATGGACGAAGCTTTTTATATTCTGATCTGTTTTTAGTAGAAAGTGCACAACTTGATATAATACTACATTAAGCGACATTTTAATCTGGGTCTTCAATGTTTGCCATAATACCTGTTTACCCATATCCCAAATGAAAATGTTTAAAGTTAATAAGCACAGGGTTAAAATTATTATCTTTCTAAAAGGGTCCCTTTTAACGGTCAACTAATCTTAAATGGGAGAATGTAAGCTTCTCGCCCTTAAATGCAGATAATTTGGGCATAAAAACAAACGAAATATATCACCATTAGGTGATCTCTATTCAACGTATTGAATTGCAATTATGGCCACGCATGTTATGTGCTATTGGCTCCTTAGCAAGTACACAATCTTAGGGTACCATCAGCTGACCAGCAAAAAGCAATAATTGCGTCTTGCTGGTGGGTTGACGGCGGCTCACTTGAATTACATTTTGCTTGCAGGCTAATAGTGGTCTTCTTTTAGATGTCTACTGAATCTACACATATCTCCACGTATTCATACCTGCGATGTACCCAGTTTAAATAACCAAACACAATAAGACAAACCAACAGCACAGCGCCAACAGAGCCAAGAACTATACCCATAAGTTTCCTCTGGTGGTCATCATCGTCTTTTGCTGCTGCAACATTGGTATCTGCTGTAAAATAATATAACAAATCACTTTCATTGAAAACTGCCTGTGTGTTGGCTGCTGTTACGTTTTTAAATTAAGAAAGAAGACAAAGAACAGGAATCAATGCAATCAAATACCACACCTGGCCCAGGTAAACTTTATGGGAAAGTGACAAAAACACAAGAAAACATCACATACAAGAAAACCAAGAGGTCAGCCTTTTCCAAGCAGGTGACCACAAGATTGCAATGAACAGACAAGACAGCAAAGCAGACATGAAAAACAAATAACATAAAGGATCCACAAAAGAAGCACCACCTTGGAACGGTCAATAAAAAAATTGGAGGGCTTAAAAATGTTTGACGGCGCCAACCTTACCCTTAATCATGATGTGGATTAAGACAAATAGATGTTTGGTTAGCATAAAAGATCCCTAACGTATCGATGTATCATCTCCTAGTTAGTACAATCCAATTATAATAAGCCTAATAGCAAAAGATGAGGGCGCAGATAAGACTCCTGTGAGGTTGGCGCCATGAAACCAGTTTAAGCCCTCCAGTAAAATATTTTACTGACTGTTCAAAGGCGGTACTTCTTTTGTGGATCTTTTATGTTTTTACTGTCTTGTGTTTGCTATGCCTTTATTATCGTCTGTTTATATATGACTTGTTGTCACCTGCTGGGAAAGGGCTGACCTCTTGGCTCTCGTTTGTGGTGTCTGTGCGTTTGTCATTTTCCCCTTGGTATCCTGGGTCAGGTGTGGTACTTGATTGTATCGATTCCTGATCTTTGCACAATTACTAACTTCTCCATGTTCTATGGTCTTATCAGATATAAAGAAATAATGTACTCAAAAAGTCTTTCTTGCCCCTCTCCTACAAAAAATAGATACATGGGCCCATTTTATAGACAATGCCTCTAAAAATTGACCATCACTCATTTACACTTTACACTGCGTATACCGGTTTACTGGTTGAAATGATGATCATTGGATATATTAAAATATGTTTTTATGCAATACCTTTTGCAATGTCCAAAGGGAGATGTTAAGTAAATGGCATAAGTGCAAAGATTTATTCACCAAAATTTACGATTTTAGTTGTTGTTTCACCGTCAATAGATATTTGAACGTTTTTATTATTACCCCACCTCTAGGCTATCATACAATGAAATGGTCCAGAATGGGTGTATTTAAGCCACCAAATCCATACATTAACAGCACGTGAATTGCCTCAATAATATATGGTTAAATGCGTTTTGAAAGATGACTGTTAAATGCACGAGGCATGAATTTTATGCAATGATAACACTTAATACTGTTTATCCTTTACATAACTGTTTATATTATGACAATAAAATGACAATTAATTTTACCAGGAAGTCAATTTTTAATACAGCACTGAAATTATGCACATTCCAAAATGACCAAAACACAACGATAAGCTTGCTATAAAAAAGGTCAGTTAGAATATTTTGTTTTAAATCATAAACATAAGTGCTGTACGATAAGTTAACACATTCAGAGAAAATGTGACTAGTTTTAACACTTTCACTCTTAATTATGGTGGCTGATAGTTGTAAACAGTTTGGACCCAAATAAGAAGTACAATGAACCCTTTATTAGGCAGCCACTCAAAATAGACAAATCAAAGGCTTTAAAGCCATGTGGTACCTAAATGCAGATCAAAAGTACTGCTGATTGCTTCAAGTGAGCATTTAGCAACGCTTTTGTCCTGCATTAAGCAATCATCCATCTCAGAAACCTTTTTTGTTCTTTTTTTGAGTGGCCACCTAAGACTGGGTTTATTGTACAAAACGACTGATGTTTGGGTCTTAACTGTTTGCTGAGCTGATAAGACCTGTCAATTATTTCCCAGGTAATTTCCAGAGGCCAAGCAAATCAAACATATGAGCTACAAAAGCTGCTGTAGATGCTAATTCTATAATGACTGTTATTTTTTAGGTAAAGTGGCTATGTTCCCCTTTTATAGTCAACTCCTACCTTTAACCCTTTGTATTGGGGAAACCCCAAAATGAGTACTTTTGCAAACAGTGAAGGCTCAGATTAAATGTAACATGATGCTGCATTTCACAAGGCTCTTAACTGTTTGAAAGGGTAAAAAAGATCTTCACACAAAATAATACAGTATTATTTTGAAAATTATAACCGACACCCATATATATGTACAACAGACAAGAATCTATCCCAAGTTTTAAGTTATAAATCAGAAGGAAAATTTCATTAGTATACAAAGCGTTAATCAATAGTCTTAAACATAAAGTTCTGAGTGCTACACAGGGCTGTTTTATTGAGATGGAAGTACGTGAAAAATATATTTTGATTGTGAAATAAGAAAATGGATTAATTCTGCAGGCCTTAGAAGATTTATAAAAAGTATATTTACACGTCATGTAACATTTACTTCCAATTATTAAAAACATTCTGTACCTAAAGAGCAGTTGCCATGCATCCAGCCTTCCTCACATCCTAATGGGCAAATACCAGTAACTGCATGACATGATTCCCCATCTTTACACATACCACATCGCATACTGCATTGGGGGCCATACCAACCATCTTTGCATTCTATAATAAAAACATCTTTTTTTGTTGAATTTTACATCCCAATCAACATTTGTTTCAGTTCCGTCCGGTCATATTTTGGTCTTCTGGGTTTAACTAATATTAAGTAAACACATTATTTTACGTTGAAACTACAATATAAAAACTTCTTAAACATATGGATTGATTTTCCCACATAATGTGTATATAAAGAGTTGGTGTCTTATTATATTTCAAGAGACCAGGCACAGAAATTCAAAATTATGATGCATTTAATCATTTGGCATTGTATGTCTGTTAGCAGGCACTTAAAAGACCTTGGTGAAATGACCTATCGTGCGACATTTCGTCTAGGTTCTTTTGTTTGACATTTGGCCTGTTTCTGCGTTTCAAGTATAAGGTTAAGTAAAGATTGTCTTTAGACAGCTTAATGCGTATTTTGGTCAACGTATTGTGTATTACGACATAGTTCATTGATATCTTGATATTTCATATCCAAAACATTCCCTTACAACACTGAATCCAGCGCCTAGATTATCTGAAGGATCCAGGTTTTTTTTCAAAGATTATTTAGAGGACGCAACAGCTGTCGTTGTTTCTGTGTGGAGTTTGGTAAAACATTCTCCTCTAGCATCGATAAAGTGTTGATATTTCTGCATATTCTGGTCATTTTGAATTATATAGGTCAGACTGAAAGCGGAAGACCACTTAAGCTGGTGCTAGGGGTGTTAGAATTGTTGCACATTCCATTAATTCTGAGGAACAAACTGAGTCTGTTTTTTTCTAATACTGTAGTTTCTCTTTATTTCTGATGGTATCCGTTTTCCAGGTTATTTGCAATTGCTTTTTAAATGTTAGTAAAGTCTTAGTTAAGTAGATATATTTCAAATATTTTATAAATTAATAAATGTTAAGTGTAGACATATGTTCGAAGATGTCATTGTGATCTCTAGAATACAAGAAAAATACCTAAAACTATCTACATGTTATTGTTCGTGTCCTATAGGATCAATACCTAACTAACTTAAGCAATGCTTATTTTTAAGGCATTGTAATTCTGGGTCCAGGTCTGTATATGATATATATATAATAAATTTTTAAAAAATGAAACTGGCTGTAAGAGCCAGTTTGTTAAATTTTATCATTTATTGCTTATGTGAGCGGTGAAAGCTCAGACGTATGACTGTGAGGATGGTCAGGCAAAGAAAGGAATCATTGGAAAGTGTTCTTTTTCTAATCCATTAAAGCAACAAACGTCATAAAAGAGTATGCTATAACGCGGACAGAATGTGGCAGTTTGTACGCCTGGTAATAGAACTCAGTCTTAGTTTATGGCTATCGTTTTCTTTTTACTGGCAAAACACAGACTCAAAGATGACTCTCAACTTGAGCTTGTATTGGTTGGTGTCTTAAAGCTCAAAAGGTTATTTTCTTTAGCTCTGAATATCTGTTATTTAGAGCTCTATTTCTTGTTTGGACACATATACCTATTTTCATTTCACTATTTTACTCAAATAAGACTAAGGAGTTCTAGTGATAAGGTGTATACTTTCCCTAGTTGACATGATTACAAACACAAAATTTTCAAATTGCCCTAATGTTGTTAAAATTGGTGTAGTTCAGCAGCAAAAGTAGCATAGTAAGCAACAAAAGACGTTTCAAAGGGATTCATCATTTACAATACCGTGAAAACGTGCACTTTCTACTCTCACCCCTCATTTTACATCTTTATACTAGGTGCCGTTTAGACCAGACTTTGAGAAAATGCATTGCTAGTTTCAAAAAAGTATAAGTGCTAAAATATTAAGGATAGGAGTGCTCTTCGTTTGCAAAACCTTACCGTATTCCTTTTGTGCATGCGTGCAAAATACAAGCAAATACACCTAAAATTGTGACGTTTGTCATTGAAAAGATTCGCATAAAAGACTCCTCAATTATTCACTTATAAAAAGAAGATGAAACAAACATAAGGACTCAGTAGTTTATACAACTGAATAACAGAGTAAAAGATATCCAACAAGCCTTGTGATGCCAAATTGTGATCAGTGGGATGGATTTTTAACCAACCTTCATTCTTATCATACATTCTTATAGTTTGATCTGCTCTACTAGACCAAACTACAACGTATCTTTAAGCTGGTTTAAGTGTTAAACAATCAGACAGGTAGCTTAGGCTGAAAGATGTATCCTATCTTAAAGTTGTCAAAATAATTGTGCACCTAACCTGTGCTGCAGAACCTTGGTTCATTGTAACCCTTGCTGCATCCATCTGGGCAATGTCCTGTTATGTGATTACATTGGATTCCATTTCTACAATCGCCACATTTACTACTGCAGTTAACTCCCCATGAGCCATTATCACATTCTATAAAAGAAACACATCACGTGATCATGATTGAAAGCCAAATAGAAAAAATTAGTACGTGGTAACAGGTCTGAAAATTTCATGAAGGGTAGACACACATACTTTTTGCATTTTTTTTCTGGTAAAAAATATAATTTTATGCATTTTGAAAGGTATTTCGCCTTTCAAAATGTATGAAATTATTTTAATTTTTCAGAAATTCTGAAAATAATAGGTTATACCAGTAAATTTAGTTAGCGTTGGTTTACCCTAAATACATGTATTTCGTATGTTAAGCTTTATTAAGCTCACCATGAACAAATATGTGTATTAGCATTTGGCTACCAGATAAGGCTTAGTTCTGCTAGTTCAGCTACATAGTCTATGCTCCAAGGATGTTGTTGTTGTTTAAAAAATCATTCTCAACTTAACTGAGTATGTAATTTATCCTGCTCATTAATGTTTAAATGCCTGGTGGAACATCTAAATTTTGCATGAAGCAGATCAAACTTTTATATTTACAAGCTGTTATTAGATAAGGCACTGGCCAGACCGTATAGATGATAAGGCATGTCTTTTCTGTTGCTGTTCACATTAAACCCAATAAGATTTTTGCGTCAGTGCATATATAATTTCAAACCGGCTGTACCTTTGTTTGACATGGTAGATTAAATCTCAGGTAAGGATTTTCCAATATAGAATATTGTTTGTCTTTACTAAGCTCATTTAGAAAAACAAACTAAGTAAGAAAGAAGGCAAAGATCAGGAATTGATACAATCAAGTACCACACCTGACCCAGACATCGTGAGGGAAAGTGACAAAACACATCACATACAAGAGAGCCTAGAGGTCAGCTCTCTCAACAGGTGACCTCAAGGCTGCAAGAAACAGACATGACAATACGGCAAAGACAAATACAAATAATAAATAACAAATAAAATACACAAAAGAAGAAGCACCGCCTTGGAACTGTTTGAAAACTGTCAACAATGATGACATGGTGCATCTTTAAAGAGAACTGCCCCACTTGGAGTCTTAAGTTAGCATTTTTCATGAGACTTCACAATAAGTATAGCATCACCATAGCAGAAATGAACTAATATTGAATACAGTTCTCAAAGTATTACAAAATGCATGTAACATGAGCTTACTAATCATTTTTATGTTGCGATCCTCCGGGAATACTGGGCTCTTGCAGAACGCATAACAGAGCTTAAGCCAGAGCTAGGGAGAGAAGAGTGTTTCAATATTCCAACTCGTTTAATAAACTCAATAAAACAAGAGCATTCATGTAAGATCCTCTATGAAACGGACTCATGAAAGTAAGTCTTTTTTTCTTTTTCTTTCTTAATTATTTATATACAGGGTCTGTTTTCCAGTTTATTTAGAGGTCGCCATGTTCAGCTGTTACAGTGCTCTCTATTTTAGAAGAATCAGTTTCTCTAGATTATGTGGAAAATTGAACAATTAAGCAATGTCATCAAACACATAGCCTATGCTGTCTTGACTGACTTTAACAATATAAAATTACCAAGCTGATCGTTTTCTAAAAAGTAAAATATTACAGATTTTGCCATTTATATGCCATGTATTTTATCCTGTGACGTGAAAATTTGTGTTCTGCATCCATGGAATTGTTGCTTATGAAATTAACATTATTTACTTCGCTTGATGATTTTATACCATATGTATTTTTTTTAAAAATGAGTATTCCCTATTTGTTTTGGACACAATGGACAAAGTAAAAACTGGGGGAGAAACCCCAACTTTGTTGAATCTGGATAGCAAAAGTGCAGACCAGCCAGTGGATGCTCACTGTCTTATCAGTACCTCTCTTAATCATTTCCTGCAAAGATGATATCTAAACTTACTCTGTAAATACATACAAGATTAAAGCTAGTATCTGTAGTAGAGCAGACTGATTTGAGCATGACCTGGTCGGAAACCTTGAGGGCTGGGGGGTTTTTTTTAAACAAGGCTCAAATTAAGTTCTCTCATTTTATACCAAAACGAAAGAAAATATCAATGTAAGCACAAGCTCAGGTACCGCCAGGTGCATAGAGAATATGCAAACTTTGCCTTTTGGTATCAAGTTTACCAGGCAAGGCTTTATGAACGCAGAGCCTGTCATGTGCTCATGTAAAATGATGTATTATTTACTCATGCTGTGCAATTTCGAAATAACATATTGTTTAAACTAAATATTTGACAAACACAGATGTTCCAGTCCAGCTGGCTCATTTTACGCGTTCTGTATCAAACTTTTGAAGTAGAAAGATCCAAAGTTCAATAAGCAGAGGTCATGGTACACCTTTACCTTGTTTAGTTTTTTATGTTTACAATGATTCTCAACTATCTTTGAACCGTCAGTATATATAAACGAGTGGTTACGAAAAAAGAGTCTTACCTTTACTACAAAAGGTGCCTTCATATCCCGGCTCACAACCATTCAAACACATCCCTGACGTATGTTCGCAAGTCTCTTTGTTGAAACAGTGGCCACACTCGTGGTTACATTTAGACCCATAAAAGCCACTCCTACAGCCTATTAGAAAATGTTGGTTTAAGACACAAGTTAGCATGGCGTTGAACAGCAAGAAAATTCAGACACAGTATGCGTGAACAGTAAAGTTACAGAAAGGCAACAAACAATAAAAATGTGCACTGTTTGTGCAGTGATTTGGGTTTCTATATATAACTGTACCCATACCATGCATTTGGTAAGAATACTTTACTAGAGGTTATCTAATATCAAATTTATGAAACTGCTTTGAGTAGAGTGAAATGACAATACACGTAAGTGTAATTTTTGCACACCAGATCAGAGTTTCCCCTTTCTTACCCATATGAGAAGACCCGGTACCACCCCCTGGGAAAAATCAAAATCAAAAAGCCACACGTTGGAAAACATGTGACTACATTGTTATGTTTAAGTGATGCATGTAATCGTGTTATGTCACATCTCAGCCTATTCAGGAACTTCTATTTATTTTTTTTTCTTAAATATACCAATGCAGTATTAAATAGTGAGCAAGAAAAACACTCCATTAATAATGTGAAGTTGGAATAGAAAAATGTGTTTTTTTTATTCCACCCGCACTCTCATAATCGATTCTTATGTTCTAAAAGAAAACCATTTAACAGGAGAGTGTTAGTTTTAAGGAAGACAAATTTTGATTTGATAATGAAGAGTTGTCACTGAAAATACCATGACGTTAACAAGACCACGTAGTCATATCAGTTTTTATGGAAAAAAATATCCACTGATTAAAAGCAATGTCCAATGGTAAACATGGTATTGAACATACAGTAAAACCTGCGTAAAACAGCCACTCAAAAATATACAAAACAAAGATCTAAATGGAAAATGGTAGCATAATGAACGTCAAAAGTATTGCAGAATGCTCCCCTTGAAACATTCTGTAATACTTTCGACCTGCATTAAGCAATACTTGGTATTAAAAACCAATTTTTTGTCTTTTTTGAGAATGGCTGTTTACACAGGTTTTACTGTGTGTGGTATATTTGAGCTATTACACTTACTTCCCGTTTTTTTTTTTCAAGTAAATTAACAGATGATAAAATATATATTATAAAACTAATGATTTTTACCTTAATGTCTGCTTTCATTAGGATTTAATATTGAAGTTATAATACCCTTACACATGAAATTATACTTGTAGATTACAAAATTTTTGCCAAAGTCAAATGACACCTCTACCCCCTCTGTAAGCGTAATCTGTTTTGTCATAGGGATCAGAATGTTTAATTATAAGCTTTTTTCGTTTCTAATACATCAAACATTAGAGAGGATTGCAGTAATATCTTAAGTTTAAAAATCTGAAAGAACAGGCAGATACATTTTAAAGTGACAGAGGTCCTTTGTTGTCCATGTTTTACCTTCAATGCATAAAGGTGTTTCTCTTACTCCCGGTTGGCATCCACTCAAGCAGTGTCCATTCACTATATTGCATGGTTCATCTTTGGCACATTTTCCACATTTATTTGCGCAGTTTTCACCCCATTTGTCCAGTTCACATCCTGTTAAAGCATCAAGGAAAATGTTCCGTGTGTATTCAGCAATCTTCGGTAATCTTCCGAAAACAAATTCAATACTGCTTGCACAAAGAAACCTCGTAGTAGAAAAAGGCTCAGGGTTCTAGCCCAGCCTAACGGCTTGACGTGCATGCCATAATTGCAACAATATGCATGTACATATGCGATTAATACCATATTGTCATGAGGTTCTGGAGATAGAGGTAAATGGAGATTGCTACGCATTGTCTGCGCATGTCACATTCTTTGAAGATCGACATGTCGGCTATAACTATTAGTGTTATTGGTAAATGTAACTTGAAAAATTCGATCAAAAATGTTTTAATATATAAAGAAGAAATGAAGCACTAAGGGCGGGACAGACGGACAAAAACTCAAAGATAATATCTGCACTCATGGTATAACATAATCTCCAGCACAATTAAGGATTGAAATGCAGATGTTTAGCTTGCACTGGATGATGCAAAACATTAGACTTTTTAATGTCTGTGAAGCCGAAGGAACTGCTGCAGCTAAACGTCTTAATTTCAATCCTTATATATACATTTTATATTATCAATCAAATGTGCCATATAATCTTTCACCTATCCCAGCATGTTACCCTTTAAAAAAGATTTATTGTATTTGTATCGAAAACAGCCGTCCAGCAAAACTCTTGTACACAACGTCACGCTGATAAGTTAATTACGTCATGATGGTACGATAATTACGTCACATATAAACACAATTAGCAGAGTCGTCATTGGCTGATGTTAATTTAAGTCCGCCCAAGGCGCGCGTCAGATCTCGTGATTGTTCAATGTTTTGCATTAGATATGCAAAAATCTGGAATGTAAGGTTTCATCTAAGGCAACTACAATGGAAGTGTAAATATTTTAAAATGGTGGTGTATAAGAAAAAACAACTGCAGGCTACGAAAAGCATGCACCATTATCTAACATGCAAAAATGCAACATAATTTACCTGTTTCGCATCCTGTGCTTACTTTCAGTACTCTGTCTGTGCACCCAAAGGGACATATTCCCGTCACCTTGGCATCGCCAGTGATAGTATTGTTGCACCAGCAAGGTTTCGAACAGTCCATCCCACATGCATTGGCAGCACAGTCTGAAATAAGATTATTGAATGTATCACTTGTTAAACGAGTTGAGGCAAAGTGATTTAATGCGAGAATTCAGTATACAAGGGCATGACTTAGATTATATTTGGGCCAGGATATGACAAAAGGTACCTTATGGCTATATAAATCAAAATCAAACTTATGATGCGTCTGTACAGTACTACCACTTAAGATCATTTCTGAAAAGTTGAGGCAATTATCTTCAAAATTGACGTATATATGGAGGTTTGAATTAGCGTTTGTAATCAGGTTTTGAACGCGACGTCAAGAAACACGTTAAGCCTAATCTGACGTCAGAATGCTGGTCTCCAGTTGCTCGTTGATTATAGTCGACTAGGTATAACTATCTGGTAAATATAATGCATTCTCATGCTTTATTTATGGTTTAATGTACATGCAAATGAAATTGTGTGAATGTACTTTTTAACTTTTTTGTAGCATTTAAAGTGACCCACGCTCATTTTGAGCCCATGTAGGTGCTATGGCCTTATTGTTACCATGGCAACAGGCAACATGCAAACCTTCAATATAATCAGAGACATTAACTACTTTGATTACATCAAGCCATAGAACCATTATTGTGGTACTTTAAAAGCATGTTATTTTTGGTTATTTTAGGCATTTTCAAATGTCTATAACGTAATAATAGTTGAAATGCCTTAAGGACCCTTTTCTCAGATCCGCGCTCATTTATATAATGACCCTAACATTTTGAAATTGAGATTTTTTGTTGTTGTTGATATCTTTTGTCTTTGTTATTGAAGCTCGTATGCAAATCTCAAGATTTTGCCATAAATGCGTGGCGTTGTTATGGATGTTTTTACACAACGTTGCTAAAATGCTAGTGGTAAACCACTTAAGGCTAGTGTCATAGCATTACGTTATATCACTCACTCATAGGCGCAACGTCATTGGATAATGAATCGAAAAAAAAACAAATATCATATGTCTTCTGAATAACCTACAAAACGAACCATTCTAAAATAGAGAGAGCTAACAAAATTTGTCAACAGTGGACTCGGTTGCATTGAGTCAACTCCTGAGTGTTTATGAAAGTCGAACCCCCATATCCTCCCCCTAACACACACACACACACACACACACACACACACACACACACACACACACACACACACACACACACACACACACACACATACACACACACACACACCAATGTTAGAGGTATTCAGCTTTCTGCTTTATTTTAACCCATTCAAGCCTAGCGTCCTTTTCATGGGACATCGGCAAAAAGTGCAGAACCAGATCAGACGCCGCAGAACGCGGCGTTTGATTATATTCTTCACTGTTTGCTTACAGAATGAACTTTAAGAATTTGATTGAAATTAAAACTTTCTATCCATCAACCCTTAAATTCGAAATGGACTCGTCCAATTGATAAGGGTGGGGAATTCCATTAGGCATAAATAGGTTAATTTGACGTCCACAGGACTAGGATTTTCACTCAAGGTATCAGGTTTTTGAGCTTAAAGTAGTTAGGTTGTAAGTAATATAACCCACAAATAACTATTTCAGTTTATCTTTTTCAATGGCGTAGCCAGAACGCTGAAAAAAATACGCACATCAAAGGGAGACTAATGGACCAAGGAGTGATTCTCTTCAATTGCGTCACTTTTCATAATGGGAACTTCTCTGAAAGGAAAGAATTTGCTCCCAGAGAGAGCGAGTTCTTTCCTTTAAGATCTGTTCCTTAAGTCATATAAAATCACTTTTACCACATTAGGTGACCTCCCTTGAATGTTACTATTTTCATTACGCATGTGCGTAACTGCCTAATGGGAGCTACGCCAATGTTTGTGCTTAAAATAAATGTCTCAGTGAGACAAAGATCAGCTAGAATATCAAAATATCAATTACGCGTAGCTTCCATACCAAGAAGAAAGACGAAAAACAAAGGTACTGATCAGACCGAGCGGATGCGCAGGCTGGTCTGCATCTTTCTTGTGTGCATGTTACAAAACCAGGTTTCCTCGTGTCGAGTCCAAATTGTACGTTAACTGTATATTTTTGTGACAGTAGAGTCAATTACTGCAAAAAAATCAGGATAACTGAGGATGCCATGCTAATAATAGTGCAACATATTATTCAACTATTCGCTCAATGTATCGCCACGTCGTATGCAATGTCCCGGTCTAACGGAGATAGGAACCAGTTGAGGCGTGAATAGACATTGACCTAACTGTTGAATAATATATGCACGTACCTCCAAAAACTTCCACCTCGCACAATGAGAGCTGTCTGCCTTTAGCTGGGAGCAGGATCTCAACAAAACGGCCATCGACTGGGCTGTCCAGACCCACCTCTATGCTACGGCTATCATTGAGTGGTCCGCCTTGGTGGATAATCAGCACTGAGCTAGAATCATGAACACCACTGGAGGTAGTGATCCGCAACCAAAACCCACGTAACATGTCTGAAAATAAATGAACACGGTTTATTGTACCTGTATGTGATTTTGAAACTAAGAATCACTCACAAAAGAAATGAAATTTTCGATGTTTGAATGCAATGAATTAGTCGAAAATTGTTTTCCCTTGTTTTGCTATGCTCCGATAGGTAAGTAGCCGTGTTAAGAAACCACGAGAAAGTTGAGTTTAAGATTTGAAATAATCATTCAGCTGTGGAACGACTGACTAGACAGACGTGTTTTATCGAGAAGAACTATGTCGTTAGATAGTACACTACGGACAATGAATAACGGACATGTACAGAATTGACATCGGTGGAAATTTGAGGGAACTGTTGTTTGATCCAGCAGAAGTTCAAAAGCCATAGGCCAAAGTATTGGTTATTCTGATTCTGTTAATCAACGTATGTGGGGTGGGGCAGGTCAGGCCCCAGGAACATTTCTTGAACAGAGATACACACACACACACATCGGTGCACCAGCTTTGGTTCCTTTTGAGCTTATTCAGACATTACAGTCGTACAACGAGGTATCGTCGGAACTGGTTTTGCTTGTAGTGAGGCGAACAGCATCGGAAGAAACTGCCCTTTCACCAAGAACGAACTACCAGAGAAATGAGACCTTCTCTATGGAAGATTCCAAGCCCATGGAATTTTAAGATGAGTATTGCATTTTTCATTTTGAAAAAATGAATAAATAATTAAAATCTGAACGGGGCCAACTATCATTTTGATTTTGGCAGGTTCAAGACAATCCAATTTGGGTGAAACTCAATACCATAAAATTATGTCTGATTTTAAAAGAAGGTTCATTTGTACATGAAGAAGTTTATGATATTTTGGAAAAGGTCTGATTTAAAAATGTGAAAATGTTTTGTTGTAATTTCATTAAATGCTTCAGTTCAAAATAATGGCAAAAGAGGTTGCTTGATAAAGGTTTTATACCAAGAGCTAGTTTGAAAATGTTTATTGGGGCCAGTACATATTTTGGAGTCGCTTGGGACCGTTTTGAACTCTGTGGGGTTTTCTTTTAGCATACCTCAAGACGGATTGATAAGGGAAAGTCTTCATTGCGAGATATACGCCAGTACTGGGTGGATCCCTGTTACGAAAGATGCCAGCTTTGTTGCGTCAAAATATTATATGAGCATAGTTATAGGATCTGTTTCGCAAATTATGACAAGGTACATTAGTATTGACATAAATAAGGCGAGCCCATGAATTTTCTTCATTATGGTTTCCCAAGAGAGCCCTAAACTGTATCCTTCTGGGAAAAGACAAGTTTCCTTAAATGTACTTAGTATTCATATTCAATAGACATATTGATGTGTTTGTACGTTAAACGAGATGCCGTATGGCTCCTGTGCTAAAAAAGCTAAAAGTTTTCTGATGAAGTGATTGTGTGATGTATATTAGTGTTTTTCAGTCACTAAATCATATTTTGAGCAAGCAGAGTGCAAATGCTCCACAGAAATTGGCATAGTACATAAAGGATATTTTAATCCAGAATTGCAAGATTTAGCCATGCATTTTTTTTTACAGATTTTCGTCAGGCATGCCATTCATTTAAAAATCGTTTGGCTGCCGTGGATATTTTGGATAGAGTAGATTATTTATCATACGTCACAGAAAGATATGACTGAGGGTTATCTTGTGATATGTTAGGCTTGAGTAAGCGGGGAGTTTTAGAAATTGAATATTTTGTATCAGAACATGATACTTAATTGGCATTTTAATAATAATAATAATAATAATAATAATAATAATAATAAAATGTAGCGAACGCATTTACGTTTTGATGTAGGACTAGAATGTTTTGTACTGTTTGTCTCGCCTATTTTTTTGGTCACTAGAATGTTAAGAAAAGCGGAGAGGTGCAAGGCTAAATGCGTTTTATTATTCCCAGAGTGTAATCGGTCAACCTTTGGCACAAAGAAGGAAACATGCATTCTTTCATAGAATATTTGATGTATTTGCCGAAAGAGAAGCAGGTTTTCATACCATACTTAAATGGGGTTGATTTGTTTCATAATATAAATTTAACATTTAATACGGGTTATACTTGTTAAATGTTGAAGACAATGCGTAGTAGTCTCGCTTCGTTAAGCGGTTATGGGGTTGCTATTGGCTGTTTTTGGCGAATAGGTTGTATGGGCGGGTATCGGCTCATTCTATAAATTAAGCATTTAACACATTTGTTATACTTTTATATTTTTGAAGCCATCGTTTAGAAGTTGTCTCGCTTCGTAAAGCGGCTATGATGTATGCCTTTCTATTTGCTAGTATCGGCAATTATGTAGTATGTGCGTGTATCGGCGCATTAACATTCAGCATATTTGTTATACTTGTAAATATTAAAGACATCGTGTAGGAGTTGTCTCGCTTAGTTAAGCGGTTATGGCGTATGCCTTTCTATTTGCTGGTATCGGCGAATAGGTCTTGTATGCGGGTATTAGTGCATATGGCTAAAAAATTAACATGTTATATGTTGTTATACTTTTGATTTTTTAAAGACAATGTGTAGGAGTTGTCTCGCTTTGTGAAGGGTTTATGGCATATGCCTTTCTATTTGCTGGTAAAGGCGAATATGTCTCAGTGTGTACGGGTACCAGTGCATATGGTTTAAAAATTAACATATATGTTGTTATACTTTTCAATTTTTTAAGACAATGTGTAGGAGTTGTCTCGCTTTGTGAAGGGTTTATAGCGTATGCCTTTCTATTTGCTGGTATAGGCGAATATGTCGTGTGTGCGGGTACCAGTGCACATGGTTTAAAAATTAACATGTTATATGTTATACTTCTTAATTTTTTCAGACAATGTGTAAGAGTTTTCTCGCTTTGTGAAGGGTTTATGGCGTATGCCTTTCTATTTGCTGGTATCGGCGAATATGTCTTGTGTGCATCGGTGCATATGTTTTAAAATAGCCTACTGTTTTGAAAAATACACACTGATTATTAAAATGACTGACTGACAATTTCTATGTCAAGTTAAGGTAGCGTACAAAGAGAAGACCAGGATAATAATTCCTCTGAAGTGAATTCTTATCTGAATCTGCTCTTTGAAGCGATTGTGTTATTCAATATTTGTATACCTACGGCGACGTTGGTCTGAGAGGTAATCGACGTTTATATAACGTTTGTTTTTGACGTCATGAGTCTGCTTAGCGTTTGCGTGCATTTGATAGAGTGAGGTGAACTGGAAACGGTACAGGGGCTATTTAGGGTGACAATGCGTTTATTTTTTTTCAGAGCCTTGCAGTTACAATAGAGAAGCTAATTGGCGTCACGGCGGACAAGGGTCTCCCTGCTATCTGAGTTACTCATAAAGCAAGAGCTGATAGAACGAATGAATCCTGTAAACGAGGATTCAACCGTTGAAGAAGTTATTGACTTGAAGTAAGGATGTGTTTGCCACCTCGGTGTGTCATATGGCTTTATATATTAGTATATCTCATTCAGTCTGATAATACTGAATTCAGAGTCCATAACAAACGCATATTACAGTATTAAGGGTGATAGCCTATTCGGATCGAACTGTTAAAATTGAAATGCAGCGAGGTGGCGTTTAACAGTGTATACATACATGAGTCTGTTTATTATATTGTCTAGTAAGACAGACAAATACAGAGACGGTACATGGATTCTAATAGCAAGATATAGTACAATAACTTTCCGTTTTTGAAACTGGAGTGATATTTCCTATGGGCAAATATTGCCGACGATTCAGATAATTAAATAATTTCTCATCTGAGTGCAACCAAAACTGGTTAATGTCATATAGTAAAATGAAATATTAGATCTTGTAACCACAACACTGATTTGAATCGGTACTGTTTGCACTCATTGAGATCTGGTTGTGACTGATGCATTCATGACAGATTTTTCAAGCGGCAAGGTATAATTTATATAAAGACTCCGTAGACGAAAGGTTAAAAGTTTCTCAGTCATTTTGAGCTTAATAACAGTATTGCAACATTTCAGCCCGTTCTTTTAGCTTCAGTCGGTCGGTAGTTCCAGCGGCTTATACCAAAAAATAAGATTTTTGTTCTTGTTGTATTTATAAGCTATCGGAGGTGGTGTTGCAAGGGAAATGAAATTTTCGATGTTTGAATGCAATGAATTAATCGAAAATTGTTTTCCCTTGTTTTGCTATGCTCCGATAGGTAAGTAGCCGTGTTAAGAAACCACGAGAAAGTTGAGTTTAAGATTTGAAATAATCATTCAGCTGTGGAACGACTGACTAGACAGACGTGTTTTATTTAATATGCATATATATACATGTAGTATGCGATAAGAGGGCTATAGGCATTAAGGTATTGGTTTCCCGTATAAAGTAATGCATGCATCCTTCTTATCGTAGTTCAAAAGTCTGTAGAGTGTTCTGTCCAAGGGGCTGTTATGTGGTAGATAACTATGTATGCATTTAGATGTTTTAATACACATCAAGAAAAGTTTCTTATGAAAGAAATGGAAAAATTTACGGAAAATATAAGGTGAAGTCGGTCGGTAGTTCCAGCGGCTTATACCAAAAAATAAGATTTTTGTTCTTGTTGTATTTATAAGCTATTGGAGGTGGTGTTGCAAGGGAATAATTGTTTGTTGATACAAAATGATATTTAAACTAAATTTACAAATTTTTTTCAAAGTTGATTTTAAAAGACAGCAAAGGTTTCGAGAGCGCACACACCGAGGCTTGTCTAGCTTCTTTAATATACCTGATCGGTACTTGTGCCTGTGGAAAAAGTTAAGCACAATTTGAGAATCAAATCAAGCCTCGGGTGTACGGAAGGAGCATTATACAAAAAGGTGCCATTGTGTTAGCCGGAACTGACATAAGGAAAATTAGTTCTGTGTGTGAGTTAAGTCCTATTAAAATCCATTTTTCTGGTTATCTGAAAAGTTTAATCAGCAGAATAAATGAAGCTTATGTATTTTTCAATAAAATTTCTAAATATTTTATTGAATTAAACATAAGCTTATAGCGATATTTTATTGCAAAAAACATAAACTTCATTTATAACCGTTTGTTTTGCTGTAATCACACTTGTTATTGTGTTGGCATGGTGTATGTGAAGTCAGCGTCACGTTATGTAAGGTCAGCGTCACGTTATTAAAGTAGATCCTCGATGTACATCCGAGGTCTGATTCCAAAGAATTGGCTGAGGCAATTCCGATTGGACCAACCTTCTACAAATGTACCATCAATTGTATGCATAAAGATAAAGTAATTTTGAACAAGAAATATGTTTAAAAAAGATTTGTGGCGAAGGATAAACGGATGAATGTTTGGTGGTTAAAACGATAAACATTTTTTCAGAAGTTCGATATTACCCGTATTCAAATGTAAATATTATGGTCATTTTCGACCACCATTATAACATAATCGCTGCAGTATTGGGATTAGAAACTTTATTGTCCAGTAAGAACTCAGTGCGTACAGCACAATCGCAGTACATTGGAACTATGCAGACGCCGAATTGATCTGCCATCCATTGAAAGAACCATTGGATATAAATGACGGTCTGGATGTGGTGGTTGGGGAGGGGGTCTGGTATTTTCTGATCATTAAATAGTTTGCTCATTTTCGCTTATTCCATTAGTCATTATATCTTAGTCTGTTTGTTTGATTTGATTATTTTCGCCCCATTGAACATTTTTTCAGTTATGTTGGAATGGATCTTCCTGGGTTTACCAGAACTAAGCAGGGATTAATATGTCTTGCTGAAAGAAACAACACAGTGGGCTCTAACCTGTTGATACCCAGTCAAACAATCTACCGCTGAGCCACGGCGCTCCTCCAAAATTTATTTCTTATATAAGCATGTCATTGTGTTATCTTTAAATTTTGAATACATTTAGTCATTAAACGACAGAGTGATTTCGCATGAACGAAGTTTCGCGAAGATAAAACTCTCCACAGTGTACTACCTCTTAACTCGACAGCCTCTCTGTTATGTATAACTATACGCTGTATCTTGAATTGTCTCTCCAAGTCCATCTGCCATGACGGGTTGTCACTTATACGAGTAATGCTACATGTCGACGCACCGTCGTCAGCATTAGAACCGTCGTTAGCTAGTTTGGACCCAGTATTCTGACGTAAAGTCGACGATTGTTTGGTTTGCTTCTTGAATCCCAGCTCTCTGCCTGAAAGAGGAAAATATTCTAGTGTGGTTCCATGTCGTTTCAGTTTCTTGTACCTATAAGCTTATCAGGGTCAGTTTTTTATAGCGATTTAAGTTTTATAAGTTCAAACGCATTGGAGAGCCTTCTTTTCTGAACAATTCATACTATAAAAAAAATTGGGATACTGTATATTCGGAAATTTTCGCGAGAATTTTATCTACGCGAATTGCATTAAAAGACACAGATTTAGCTATATCAATAAACGACAGAGTGATTTTGCCATTTTGCGAGGGTTTTGTTTTCACGAAACTTCGCATATGCGAACGGTTTCGCGAAAATAAAGTCCTCGCGAAAATTTCTGAATTTACAGTATAACATAGTTATTGTACGACAGTCTACGAAGAATTTGTTTTAATCACAATAGTCAAGCTTAACCAATTCAGTAAACATGTAATGGTGGTCGATAGGGGGAGTTTATTTACTACTGTGTTTCCAGGACTTAAGTGACCTCCGTTTTTTGCTAAATATTCTTAAATGGTGATTTTAATTGAAAAATTGATTATAGAAATGAATTTAAATATATACCGCATAATTGAATTTATTTTTTTCCACGTAAATATGAGTTTTTGTATAGCCTGGGATTAGATGGAATTTTGGTGTGTTTTTGCTGCTCTTCTTTGAATTAGTCCCCACGTGAACCTAGCGATACAAATAAAACATGGCTTATACAGGTCAGTGGAGGTAATTCGTCAGTCCCACAGATAAGAATGCGTAACAGAGAATTATTTTCCTGTTTCTCAACCCAAAAATATGTTGTGTGTAATCAAAACAACCTTCTCGATGATATGGTTCTTTTGAGCATCCAAAACACGAGTTTAAACTGATGAAGACAATCGCAACTTCACGCTAAAATTGCTTAACTGGCCCAATCTTCGTGTATTAAGCTACGATTCACTGCTTATACTGACTCATAAACTTCACTGTACATCTAAAGCTGATGCATTGAAATGGCATTTGTTAAAAAACGATTCAAGTAACAGTATTGTCTGAACCTTAGATAATGGCTGAATCTTCTTTCGAGATAATTGTTTCCTAAAATATGTCTTTCAGGAATACAAGTAGGTTATCAAACAGTAAAGATCCAGATAATGCCCAACATTTTAACCTGAACTTGCCTTCGGCTGTTGACAAAGTTTATCGGCGAAAACGCTTTAGCAGGCAAATATTTGATGCTCTTTAAGTTTAATGTATATCCCAATTCGCTATTTCTCGTGCTAGAATTGTCGTCATAACTCTTTACTTACTAGTGCCGTCTGCTGATTACATTTGCAAACAATTTGGACCCAGATCAAGCTCGACAAAACGTTGGCATGATCTGGATCTAAACTGCTTGGCACTCTACTGATATTCCCCAAAGATCATTTTAGCAAAATCCAGAAACAAACTGATTTTGAAAAAAAATCAGCAGACGACAAAACCATGACAAATTACCTCGAAGGCAAAAAGAGTCAATGAATTGAAATGGAAGGTGCTACATGTCCATGCATGTTTCATGCTTAAGCCTTATATTTGCCTGCTTTCAATACGGCACGGTCTAGGCCCCCTATAGACTTTTACAATTGCGTGTGTGCGTGTGTGTGTGTGTCACAATGATGACGAGTGAGGTTTGCGGAATAGATTGGATACAGATAGTCATGTAGGCTAGTACATATCATCAAAGCAATGCAAATATACCTCGTGTATCTATTGGGGTACACATAGGTATATTCACAGGGAAAAACAACTAAGTTATTCTTACTGGGGCTTCAGTTACAAAAAAGGCGAGTCCAAAAAATAAGTTTTAGTTACGCGGTGAGCATTTAAATCCACATGCCAAATGCCGTTCTTCTAAGTTCAATTTAAAGCTGTTTAAAAAAATAATAACGGGGGTCACTTATAACCTGGAAACACATTAGCAGCAAAAGCTCTTGCAAATGGTTCATTCACTTACCTCCATAGACTTGGACCTCACACAGTTGAAGTATTGTAGACTGGGCAGTATTCATTATATAGAGATACCTCCCCCAGACGGGTTGGTAACATATTATCTCTGTGCCTGATGGGGTTATTGGACTGGCTGTAGCTTGTTGATAGCAGGTTACTCGAATTGACTCTGGGTCGCTAGAGTTGCTCAAGAATACTGTGTACTGTGCTAAAGAAACTATAAATAGAAACAACAAGCGTAACTTCGGTGTTTACGACTTTCTACAGAATGTGTGAGACACGCCTAGAGATGTTTTCCCAGATCATTCTGCTGTGCACGTCATAAGACTGGATTAAGAGAAAGTAACTCAAGTCTAATAAATGTGGAAGTAACGTTATATTATTATGGCGCTGTCCGTTCGTGCATCTTTCCATACACTCAATCCAAAAACATATCAACATGTATGTACCCATTGGTCAGAGTCGATGCATTCTTGGTATAAATGATAAGTACAACAGCACGTGTTTCAATAAAATATTGCTATATAGCCTGTTTTATATAGCGGTATTTTTATTGAAACACCTTATCCTGTTTATAAACGTTTCGGGTAATCAGAATAATATAGGGATCAAACATGTTTCCATGCATTAACATCTGCTAGACCTCGAGGGTAGAGTTGGAACCCGAGCCTGACAGGCGAAGGTTTTACACGACCCCAGAGGGGTCTAGCAGATGTTAGTGTATCAGAAAACCATTTTTGAGCGTTAGAATTGCATAAAGTCATTTTGTCACTTGAATACTTTGGAAAAGCGCTTCGAGAATTTCATTACTATAATGGCGCGTGAAAGCATGAAGGATTCGTTGGTTTTTAAAACGCCTGTTACAGAGCAAACACCTACGTCATCATAACGTCACTAAATTGAGTTCATTTCAATGCACGTTACTGTTAATGACGCCGATTTTTGTGACGGCCTAGAATGCGTATATGTAAAGTACAAAAGCCGTGCATCAACAGCACATGAGTTTCCTGAATAATTCATGTTTTGCCGGTTAACACATGGCTGTATATAGCGTGCGACGCGGCTTTTTATCCAATAATGGATTTCAATAGGACTGAACTCACATGCTACAGCACTAGATTAACCTACATCAGTAAACGGTATGAGTGCTCATCACTTCCCAAACCTTACCATATTCCTTCTGTGCATGCGTACGAAATACACGTAAACTTGTGACGTTTGTCATTGGAAAGATAACACTGGTGTCTTTCAGTTTATTTTTAGATGCTTCCCTTCCCCCCCCCCCCCCTAAACCCAAGATGCCCTTTGGACAACGACATGTCGCTATAAACATATGTAAAGGGTATTTTGGGTCTAGGGGGGAAAGCATCTAAAAACAAACTGAAAGACACTAGCCTGAGATTCATCTTTCCAATGAGAAATGTCACAAGTTTAGGTGTATTTCGTACGCATGCGCAGACGGGATACGGTAATGATTTGGAAATAAGGAGCACTTATAGCCTGAGGGGTGGGAGTAGAAAGTGCACGTTTACACGGTATTGTAAATGATGAATCGCTTTAAAACGCATTTTGTTGCCTACTATGCATAATTTACTGCCACACTACACCCATTTTTAAAAAAACATTAAGGCAATTTGAAAATTTGGTGTTTATAATCATGTCAACTAGGGAAAATATACGCCTTATCGCTTTGCACTTTCTTATGTTATGTATTTTTAGAATAAAGCTGTTATGCTATGACACAGACTTAATATAATGTTATAACAAATAATCGTATTGATAATAAACTAATTTTGATTGGTTGATGTTTGGTTGGTTGGTAGGTTGGTTGGTTGGTGATCGATCGTTCGATCGATAGATGCATAGTTTGATTGTGATTGATTGATTGATTAATAAAATAACAATACCTTCAGTTGAACCGCTTATCACAACACCAACTACATGCATTGATCTTCCCAAATCAACATTCCACCAATTTGAGAAAGGACTACACGTGCTAGGATCGCCATCCACAACCGTCCCTGGATCTGTCACAACTGATACCGGCCGCTGAATAGCTGGCTTATCAAATGCAAGGTTCACTTAAATTGAAGTAACATAAAATCAATCTAGGGAAACAATATGTCCTGTTAATGAGTTTTAGCCTGCAGTTGTTATTATTTTCTTGACCATTAACTTAACATGTGAATAGTTGGCCTCTCTAAATTCGCAGGTAAAATAAGAAAGGAGGCAAAGATCAGGAAACGATACAATCAAGTACTACACCTGACCCAGGATACCACATGTGAAAGTAACAAAAATACAATAAACATCACCAACAAGAGCCTAGAGGTCAGCCCATTCCCAGCAGGTGACCACAAGGTGTAAATAGTTTGGTAGGGATGGTAGGGGCCTGATGCTTTGGCTGTTTGTTGGGCCCACCAGGGTTTACCTGTTGGATTTCTTTTCTCCGGTATTTAGTTTAATTTACTGTTGAGTCCTTAGCTTTGCTTATCTCCTTGTTATATCTTGATTTATATGTTCTAGGATATTATGCATTGATAAGTAAGGGGTCTTTCATGCAAACCAAAAATCTATGTGTCTTGATCCACATCTGAATTAAGGGTAAGGTAGGCGCCGTTAAACCGGTTAAAGCCCTCCAGTAAAATATTTTACTGACCCGTTCCAAGGGTTCCAAGGCGGTACTTCTTTTGTGGATATTTTATGTTTTTGTTCTGTCTTGTGTCTTGTGTTTGCTATGTCTTTGTGCGTGCCTGTTTATTTGTGCTTTGTGGTCACCTGCTGGGAAAGGGCTGACCTCTTGGCTCTCGTTTGTGGTGTCTAACTGTGGCCTTGTCGCTTTCCCATTGGTGTCCTGGGTCAGGTGTGATACTTGATTGTATCAATTCCTGATCTTTGCACCCTTGCTTGCTTTAACCCATTAACTTTAATATGCGTTTTTGTGTCTCGATGAAACGGTTGTTTTGAGTACCGACAACGTATATTTTGGTTGAGAAATAAAGAAAGAAAACTTTGAATTATGGACCATTAGAGGCCTGCTTACTAAATGGAACATGGCACAGATGCATATAAACCTTCGTTTAACTGCCGGTCCCGTCGTAAGAAACCCCGTTTTCGTGTATTGCATACCAAAAATACATGCGCAGACCAGCTTGTGCATCCAGTCTGACATGCGCCTATGGTATTCAGCCACCTGGGCATCTAGTCCACAGCCTGATCAGCGCCTATGTGCACTTTGGACAGTAAAATACGAGGGTCATTTTTTTATGTTCGTAGAATCGGGCTGTATCTCTACGAATATAGAATTTACGGTACCAAAACTATATATATTTTAAAAGGTCTAGCTCCTGTCTATCACATAATATAAATTTTACATCATTAGCGCTTAGTTCGGTCAAGATATATAGCTTTGAATAGGACGTAAAAAGGACACTGGCCGAAATCCGTGTCATTTTAACCACGCAGCCATTAGGAATTTAGACGCTGTTAAGTTCCATTCGCTATGGTCATATAAGCATTTTTCAAGCTGATTATTTCTTTGCACCTTCAAAATTAATTATTCAAACGCCAATCGTAGACAAGTGCAGCAAAACTATAAGCATGTTGTTTGCTCTTCCACCGTCTATCATCGAAACCGGAAATAGCGTACCACTGAATCGAGAGTAAACAACACACGAGGATGAGTGCTCTTCAAAAATAGGACATTTCATTATAAAATCGCTAAAGTTTTGCAAAACATTTGCAATACATAAATAGTGGATATATTAAGCTTGAATCGTAAGTAGTTGTATTTGCTCATTAACGAATTTGAAGGCTGGAATGGATCATCAATCCGAAAGCTGGTACCGAAAACACACATCTTTTTGACATTTACTTTCACTTTATTCGAGGATAGTATGTGGATTTTGTCGATTTTTCCAATGGAAAGCAAGTGAAATTATAGAAAACAAACGTTTTTGCAAGCGTTTAAGCTAGAATCTATAAATTAAACCAATTATGGACTGATATTTAAATTACGTTGTGTACCGCGAATAGGTGCGGATGTGTACTGCAGATAGCAAATTCATTAGAAAATTGTGTACTGCGAATAGTTATGAGTTGTTACCCACTATGAAGTAAAACTGCTATTTTGTGGCATGTTCTTATAATTGAACTGGTGCAAAATGTGATCGGTTTAACCATAAAACAGACCGTCTGCCAAAAGAAGACAAACTGTCAAATTATGGAAGCAAATGCTATGAGGGTCTGGATGGGGTATAATGATTAGTGAATAATGGCCCTTTTTATAATAAAAAGTGAATAATGAGCCAAACAAATAATGAATAGTGAATAATGAGGGCCTAAAAATTAATGAATAATCCTACTTTTAATGAATTGAAGAAAACATTAATGAATAATGACTAATCAGATTTCTTTGCCACCTTTCTTACTTTTAATTAATAATTTGTCCTATTTTAATGAATAACCCAAAATTTTAATAAGATGAATAATGGGCTAAATTTTTAATGAATAGTGAATACCAGACCCCCCATCCAGACCCTCATGCTATAGGCTTCCTTTCAAACATGTAAACTATCCAATGAATAACATGATATAACCTATAGCATGAGCTGGTATAGTTGCCGTCCTTCCGTCTTTCTGTCCATTAAAATTTCCATCATCTAGATTAAAGGTATGCGTCTGTCTAAAAGGGTACAATGTAGGCAAACGGTTGTGGTTATTTTTTCATATCTAATTTATTTTGTATTTTTGACAATTACCACCAGCCAATTTTTGTCTGCTCTTTCATGTTTAGCCTATATAGCAAACAATATGGACCCAGATTAGACTGATCATTTAAAAGCAGTCTGATCAGGGTTCAAAGTGTTTGATTCCATGAAAAAATAGTCTGAAGTACATTTGAATAAAGCAGTAGATGTAAATAGGGGATAGCACTTTTAGGCCCCAAAATAGTGGCGGGGTAACATATATTTACTTTGTTTTGCTTTATTTGACCTACTTATTTGACACTGCTTAACGAGTAGGTATTTGGGTTGTGCCCTTTGATAGAAGATGAGAAGCTTCAGGGTTTGTTTATTATTAATAAAAAGGAAATAAAAAATAAAATAAAATAAATGAGATGAGACGAGGGTGGTGTTGTAAACCGAGCCTGACACTTTTTTTAACAACACATGAGGGGTATAGCTAATGTTAATAAATACTTGACCGCTATTATTGCATAAATTCATATTGTTGATTGAAAGGTTTGGGGAAACGACTCGAAAAGTTGAATTTCTGTAGTATAACAATGGCGCACATAATCATGAAAGATGCATAGGGTTTTTATGCTGTAAAAAGGCCATGTTCTAAAGATATTGAGCAGAAACAAAATTCTGACATCAGTCAAGGGCTATAACTCTGTTACAAATAAGCAAAATATGGAAGATAGCAATCCCAACATATATCTTATAAATATATATACATTTACAAAATGTGGTGAAATTCTATCCATTTGTCCCCAAGATATTGCGCAGAAACAAAATTCTGTTGCCAATCAAGGGCCATAACTTTGTTACAAATTTGTAAAAGATAATGGGTAAAAATCCTATTGACACAGATCTTGTCAATATAAATGAATTTATAAAGTCTGGTCAAATTATGTCCATTTGTTCTAAAGATACTGAGCGGAAATTAAATTCTGACATGAATCAAGGGTCATAACTCTGTTACAAATAAGTCATAAACCTAGATACTGTCAATAAGAATGAACATATAAGATTTAGTGAAAATCTGTCAGTTTTTTCACAAGATATTAAGTGGAAACAAAAATCTGGCATAAATCAAGGGCCATAACACTAGTACAACGTTTCTAAAAATCATGTGTAACAAGCCCAACCTAGGATCTTAACAATATAAATGCATATATATAAAAATTGTTGAAAATCAGTCAATTTGTTCTCAAGAAATTGAGCGGATACAAAATTTAGGCATAAATCAAGAGCCATAACTCTGGTACAAATGTGCGAAAAATGACGTGTAACAATCCCAAGCTAGCTCTTATCAATATGAATGCATATATAAAATTTAGTGAAAATCGGTCAATTTGTTCTAAAGATATTGAGCGGAAACAAAATTCTGGCGTTAATCAAGGGTCATAACTCTGGTACAAATGTCCGAAAAATGATGTGTAAAATCCCAATCTTGATCATGTCGAAAAATAAGCCAATATCAATGTACATACAAAAGTTGGTAAATTCTATCAAGTTGTTCTCAAGATATTGAGTTGAAACGAAATGATGACATATGGACAGAATGACAGACAGAATGATGGAATGACAGACAACCCAAATCTAATATAGCCCCAGTTTTCATGAGGTCACTTCTTGTGACGTCCCCAAACTGTGTAAACGTTAAGTCCAAAAGCAGTGAATCAATAGCACGTGAATTGCCTTGATAATACGCTGGTTAAAAACGACTGTTAATAGCACGTGACACACATTTTTTCAATAATGTGGGGTATAATATTTATGTGTCTCATAGTAGAAGTCCAAATGGGACTGATAAGGTATTTGCAACAGTGGTACATGGACCCATGTGGGAAACCCATATGGGTTGCATGTGGTACCCATTTGGGTCATTATGGGCAACACATAACGGTTATATGTTCCTCAATGCCAGAAAACCTGTCTTCGGAGGGTTGTGAACACCAAAGGTGCAGACCAGCCTGCACTTCTGCTTTGTCTGATCAGCACCTTTGTTGTTCGCTTTTTGTAAAGTATCATAGCTTAATTGGCTACAGGTGAAATATCAAATTTCTAGTCAGTCTCTCTGACAGTAACCAGTACTGGGCTGGTGGAGAGGGTTGTGGTTTTATTTTCGGGATCAACCGAAGGCTTAAGCGGCAGTGGTTCTGCTTATGTGAGTGAAAACAATTATATGTGCCCTTTGTGGGTTCTACATGGACTTAAATTCCCATGTGGCACCCAAATGGTCAATACGCTCAGATAGAGCCCACATGTGAACCATTTAGTCTTGTGTGCTGGGGTATTTTTCTTCGTCTTTAGGCCTCAGTCAACAAATTTTCAGTCATGCTGGGATGGATCTTCTTGGGTTAAACCAGCACTAGACAGATGATAAGTGTCTTTCTAAGGAAAACAAACAGTGCCTCAGGTGAGGCTCAAACCTGCGACCCCTCAATCTTCAGTCAAGCACTCTACCACTAAGCAACTGCGCCACACCCTCCCCCCAGTTTAATCCTCATGGTTTACATATTAATTGAAATGAACTCCAATGCTAAAAAAAGCAATGTTTCATTTAATTTTCTAGTATCAGTAATGAAATAAGCGTCAATCTCATAAAACGTTACCACTATTCGCGGTACACGATTTTAACTAATCGCAGTACACGAGTTTTGCCATCAACAACTATTCGCCGTATACCACAGTTATTTTGTTTCAATAGATTCCAATTGAAAATAATCAAACCAAGACCAGAGATAGAACCGGGATGGTGCAAATTGCATATAAAAATAGGGAATTGACTTCTTACCCGAAGATAAACCATGTATTCGTTAGTTCAAAGGCTGTTTTTACCGCAGGAGCACTTTCCAGCCAGTACCAAGCTGCGATAACCTTGTGTAAGCAAAGCTATGTTGACACACAGAATACAATAAAGATACACAACATTGAAATTAATCCCTTGGCAATTAATCTTGATGTCAGTGGTTGCTCGGGAGCAAATAATAAAGCTCAAATAAAGGTAAAAACTCACCGCCCGCCATGCCTTTTTTCTCTACTTTCGATTCAGTGGTACGCTATTTCCGGTTTCGATGATAGACGGTGTCTTCTATAAGTAATAAATAAAGGATACTTTTCCGAGGCTTTCTTGTTTAAACCGCGAGGTGGGCGTAGCCCACCAAGCAGTTTAAACAGAAAGCCTCGGAAAACTTCTTTATTTAGCTTGTAGTATTGCGCAGGCGCAAATAAACGCATGTTACTGACACCTGACGAAATTTACATTCGCTCCTCCCTGCATCCGGCCTAAGCTGTCAATTATATTACATTTACCTACGGGTTAATTTGTGTCTATTTAGGAAGTTTCCGCCTACATCGCTGTTTAACTTAAATTGGAAGTTAGAGTACGGTTTTAAGCTCCTCCTTCGTCGTTATTCTAGGGTGTCTGATTTAAACATCAGCAAAGATCAAAGAAAAAGGCATCGGCCATACTATAACTATTTTAAAACACCCATCAATATACCAAAATATTCACAGTCAAGTGCTAGTTATTATATCTGTTAAAATAATGATTGTGAACAAATTTTAAGATTTCTTCTAGATTTGCATAGCACGTGATATACTCAATCATTAGTCAGCAGTTATATTGATGTATCGATTTAAACGTGTAACTTGCAACTTCCGGTACTGGCATACCCCCATGTTATAAAAAGTGGGTAGGGTAAATCAACCCCGCGTAGAAAACACAATAACAATCGGATTTGCATAATTTTCTTATTGCAGTTACTTCAAAACGTGTTACTTTAAGAGGCACAAAAACAGTTTTAATGTATTTTCTAAATATAGTAACGCTCCATGACGTCATTTATATTCAAAATAAGGGATATTAGCACCCCCTAGGCTATTTATTTTGCAGTTTATTGCTAATAAAACAAAAGTATGAACTTGTTTTGGGATGAAAGTTACCATAACACTTCCATCTACTATATAAACAAGAAAAAATACAATACTACTTTACAGCTTACATATTAAGCCACATTCAAAAGCCCGTATCCAACTTCCACTTGTGTCAACTTTTTACAATAAAAGTTTATATGCCTACTGTACAATTTGCTGAGGTTCCAATCAAATCTTCCATATCCAATAATTTCTGCGCATTTTCTATAATGTGTATATAATATTGTAGCACGTGGTGTCCTTGATCTGCAGCCATATTTTCAGAAGCTGTGTATGATAATGGACCCATTTTCATGCAATTGTTTCTAATGTTCTGTCAGAGACTAAGCCCATAAATGTCATATTTCTACCATATTTCCAGTGTGCGATATAGAGGTATGTCTTTGCCTCTTAGAAGTCATTAAAGTAATGCATTTTGAAATAATTTAGGTTGCATGTATGGATAAAAGCTCAATCTTTCCACATATATACGCATGATGTATGCATTTACTTTCGCCGTTTTCATTAAATCGACCTTTCTACTAACATAAAAAACGTCCCTCGTACATGTACATGTAGCTTAATTTGTTTCGCGCGAATACCGATACTGAGAGCTACATGTAGAAGGGAAAGGGCATGTGGCAATTGCAGAAGATGTGGGTGGGAATATTAAGGATGAGGGAAGCTAGTTTTCGTCAATCCTGTCCTGTTTCTAACTCCCTCTCTCTTGGAATATGACTCGAAACCATAACTGTTTTCAATGTCAACCATTTCGTGTGAAACGTCCACTTTTAAAGACCTCAGAACGATTCATTCGAGTCAACAGTGGAGGCAATTGCCAAATGTAGTCCTTCAAGAGGGATTTGTGTAAAACAGACGTCGACAATACAAGCACCGTACATGTATCTTGTTTTAATTACTACCATTTCTTTAAAGCGTTTCCTCCAAAATAAGAAGTTGTTACAGTTTTCGTTTCTCCAGTTACAGTGTGTGATCTTTTTGTTCTGTGTTGATTAAAAATAACGTTTGCCTTAAGTTTATGTTTTTCGATTCTTTTGAATAAATTGCAGTTTTGCTGCATTTCAATATTCTATATCAAGAAGTATAGGCTCTGCAATATGTTGTGATAAAATAGTCCATTTGTTAAAAATACTGATTTTCCACGGAACAGTAAATATTTAATTTTTGAAATCAAACTTTTTTTAAAAAAAAAAAAGTCCAGTATTACAAAATCGCATGCTAGGTATACAGTACCACCTGTGTAAAACGGCCACTCTCAAAAAAGACCGAAAATTGGTTTTCAATACCAATTATCGCTTAATGCAGGTCAAAGTATTGCAGAATGCTCCAATGGGAGCATTCTGCAATACTTTCAACCTTCATTTAGCTACCATTTGTCATTAAAATCTTTGTTTGTCCATTTTTCAATGGCCGTTTTACACAGGTTTTACTGTATTTTAACATATAAAAAGGACAAATATGTTCGATAACATACATATCTATAGAGAGCATCCGTTTGTGTGCCGTCGTTTCATCACATTACGCCATTTGTCTGCGCTAAGTAAGTAACATAAAATTAATCAGAACTAACATTCTAGATACATTTAGGAGTCTATATCACCTACCATATTGACACCCTGGTCCCATCCACCCAGGTGCACATCCAGATGAACATTCTCCGTTGCTGTGGGAACACTGTACGTTGTCTTGGCAACGGCACCTATACTGGCACATATCCCCATAACTTCGAACGTCTGGACTAGTTACTGGACATTGTGCATCTGAAAGAAACATGCTTACGTTCAAACATGGGTTTTTGGCGTTGGTCCTGGGTCGATTTTTGCGCCCAGTTGCTTCCAGTATTGTTTATGCGATTACATCAATAGGCCCACAGCGTTGTGCTGGCTTTGTTGACATTCTGTATTTACATTGTATTGTAGCCTATAGATAAGTTAAAAGTGACGTAAAAGAGCGTACCAACACTTTAAGGTAATACAGGTTATACCGTTATTAACGGTAAAAAAATACATAAATACCTGACAAAGGTTTTCAAAATACGGAAATATTATACCAAGCCGTCATAGCTCAGTCGGTTGAGCCGAGGCAAATATTTGTATCTATATCTACGGGAGATTTAAAACGGGGGAGGGTTCGAATCCCACACGATTGTTTTTTGTTTGTTTTTTTTCATGAAGGAGATATTTATTGCTTAAACAAGACTTTTAATCATATTTTTGTTATACTTTAATATATAAAAACCAACTGCTGCAAAGCTCAAATTTGTAAGTGGGTGGTAAACGACAAGCCTTTTTTGTAAAACAGCTGTTTCTAAAAAAAATGTGTGAGGAGAGTAGACTTACATGTATTACAAAACATGTCATCAGGTCATCACCTTCTTTCCGCTTTTCGTTTTCTGTCATATCCGATAAAAATAAAAAAAGGTCATCATTTACAAACATAAAATATCAAAAAGCAAAGATAAAAAAAAATATGCCGTGATTGGGGTTCGAACCTTCAATTACATAACTTCGGGACAGAGGTCTACGATTTTACCACCGCGCCAGCCCAACTGTGACAAATATTAATGATAAAAGAATATAATGTACAAAGTTAGCGAAACCGTTTTACCTATTTACATCAATAGACAATGTCCAATTATCAAAACATGCTCTGACGTCACTTTGAACTTATCTAGTAAGGACAGTATATTAATATTTAACAATAGCAAATATATTTTAACTCCCTATTTTAATACGATTCGTGTATTTCATTGTATTTTAAATGTAATATGTACATACCCGTTCGGGAAAGTCCGCCACAATTCGAGAATCGAATCATGGCATGGGTGTACAGTATGTAAAGAGAATTACGCGTAGTACTTTGTACCAAAAAGCTCCATTTTGTTAGCCGGAACTGGCGTATGGAAAATTAGTTCTGTAGCATGTGGGTCCAGCCATATTAAAATCGATTATTCTGATTATCCGAAAAGTTTAATCAATGGAATGAATGAAGTTTATCATGTGTTTTTTTTCATTAAAATATCGTTATATATTTTATTGAAAAAAACATAAACTGCATTTTAGCCGTTTGTTTTGCTGCAATCACACTTGTTATTGTGTTAACATGGTTCTGTGACGTCAGTGTCACGTTATATAACGTCAGCGTCACGTTATCACCCGCGTTATCAAAGTAGATCCTCGATGTACATCCGTGGTCTGATTCCACGGAATTTTGCGGAATTGGTCGAGCAGTTCCGATCGATGTACATACCAGTCACAAGGATATATTCGTAGCGTACTGGGTGAATCACTTTTATTCTGTCACAGAGGTTGCAAGTTCAAACCCCGTCATCGTACTTTTTTCTATTTATTTATTCATCTTTTCTATTATTGATGCAATTGAATATAATTCATAATCAATTTCACATTATTTCGATTGTTGAATATCGTTGTTATGACAGCTAACAGTCCATATCCTGCTGTGATAACGCAGTGGCATCTCGTATCCGTCTTCGTGTTTGCTAATGTCCCATTTAAAAGGGGGCGCTTTGCATAAATGTAAAAAAGTGTTTCCAAACAAGATTACAGGATATGTATGATATTTTTTTACAATTTAAATAACGAAAAAGAATTGAAAGCATTGGTGAGGTTCGAATACAGCATAAAATGGATAAAGAATGGATTATTCTGCTTGCGGTGACTCAGTGGTGGTGACTCTTAATAGCTATCAATGCTGAAAGCAAATTACATTTAATACTTTTCAAAATAGCCATACCTGACTTCTGACTATGCCCACATGTTTTTATTTAAATATTTACAAACAAACAAATGTCAACATAGCCACTAGAGCTTGGGCGAGCTATATATGGGCTGCTACAAATGTATCATCAACGTCATTTTTTCAAAACTCATCGTGCCAACAGACCAATATGTTATTTCTGCAGTCCCAGAAAACGCACACAACGTCTTTCGGCCATTGAAAATTTCTTTCCGGGGAATCGAAAGAATTTTTTTTAAAATTGCGCATATTTCCAGAAGCCTTCATTTTATGAGATCTGGATTCACCACACTACTTTCTTACTTTGCTATGAAATTAAATTATAATATTTTAAAACCAGCTTTAGTGCATTTATAAGCTGATTCATTACTTTGGCATTGCTTTCTGTAAATAAAAAAGCTGATCAAGCGTATAGACTCATCACACTTTGAAGGGACATTTATATAATATACTATTCAAACTTTGATAAGAACCACTATATACAGATTTCCATGAGTGATTGCAAAATGCACAAAATTTCCTTGTCTCTACATTGAGAAATTGGAAAATACACGTAGACCTTTTAAAATGTCCTTGTCAATACAAGACAAAGTTATTTGAGTGATTGGAAAATGCACCTCGTCCTTTAAAATTTCCTTGTCTACACAAGACAATGTTAGAAGAGTAATTGGAAAATACAAGTCGCCCTTTTAAAATTCCCCTGTCTGAACAAGATAATGTTATTTGAGTGATTGGAAAATGCACGTGGCTCTTTTAAAATTTCCTTGTCTATACAAGACAATGTTAGAAGAGTAATTCGAAAATACAAGTCGCCCTTTTAAAATTCCCCTGTCTGAACAAGATAATGTTATTTGAGTGATTGGAAAATGCACGTCGCCCTTTTAAATTTCCTTGTCTATACAAGACAATGTTAGAAGAGTAATTGGAAAATACAAGTCGCCCTTTTAAAATTCCCCTGTCTGAACAAGATAATGTTATTTGAGTGATTGGAAAATGCACGTGGCTCTTTTAAAATGTCATTGTCTATACAAGACAATGTTAGAAGAGTAATTGGAAAATACAAGTCGCCCTTTTAAAATTCCCCTGTCTGAACAAGATAATGTTATTTGAGTGATTGGAAAATGCACGTGTCTCTTTTAAAATTTCCTTGTCTATACAAGACAATGTTAGAAGAGTAATTGGAAAATACAAGTCGCCCTTTTAAAATTCCCCTGTCTGAACAAGATAATGTTATTTGAGTGATTGGAAAATGCACGTGGCTCTTTTAAAATTTCCTTGTCTACACAAGACAATGTTAGAAGAGTAATTGGAAAATACAAGTCGCCCTTTTTAAATTGCCCTGTCTGAACAAGATAATGTTATTTGAGTGATTGGAAAATGCACGTGGCTCTTTTAAAATGTCATTGTCTATACAAGACAATGTTAGAAGAGTAATTGGAAAATACAAGTCGCCCTTTTAAAATTCCCCTGTCTGAACAAGATAATGTTATTTGAGTGATTGGAAAATGCACGTCGCCCTTTTAAAATTTCCTTGTCTACACAAGACAATGTTAGAAGAGTAATTGGAAAATACAAGTCGCCCTTTTAAAATTCCCCTGTCTGAACAAGATAATGTTATTTGAGTGATTGGAAAATGCACGTGGCTCTTTTAAAATGTCATTGTCTATACAAGACAATGTTAGAAGAGTAATTGGAAAATACAAGTCGCCCTTTTAAAATTCCCCTGTCTGAACAAGATAATGTTATTTGAGTGATTGGAAAATGCACGTCGCCCTTTTAAAATGTCATTGTCAATACAAGACAATGTTAGAAGAGTAATTGGAAAATACAAGTCGCCCTTTTAAAAGTCCCCTGTCTGAACAAGATAATGTTATTTGAGTGATTGGAAAATGCACGTCGCCCTTTCAAAATGTCATGTCTATACAAGACAATGTTAGAAGAGTAATTGGAAAATACAAGTCGCCCTTTTAAAATTCCCCTGTCTGAACAAGATAATGTTATTTGAGTGATTGGAAAATGCACGTGGCTCTTTTAAAATGTCATTGTCTATACAAGACAATGTTAGAAGAGTAATTGGAAAATACAAGTCGCGCTTTTAAAATTCCCCTGTCTGAACAAGATAATGTTATTTGAGTGATTGGAAAATGCACGTCGCCCTTTTAAAATGTCATTGTCTATACAAGACAATGTTAGAAGAGTAATTGGAAAATACAAGTCGCGCTTTTAAAATTCCCCCGTCCGAACAAGATAATGTTATTTGAGTGATTGGAAAATGCACGTGGCTCTTTTAAAATTTCCCTGCCTATACAAGACAATGCTAGAAGAGTAATTGGAAAATACAAGTCGCCCTTTTAAAATTCCCCTGTCTGAACAAGATAATGTTATTTGAGTAATTGGAAAATGCACGTGGCTCTTTTAAAATGTCAATGTCTACACAAGACAATGTTAGAAGAGTAATTGGAAAATACAAGTCGCCCTTTTAAAATTCCCCTGTCTGAACAAGATAATGTTATTTGAGTGATTGGAAAATGCACGTCGCCCTTTTAAAATGTCATTGTCTATACAAGACAATGTTAGAAGAGTAATTGGAAAATACAAGTCGCGCTTTTAAAATTCCCCTGTCTGAACAAGATAATGTTATTTGAGTGATTGGAAAATGCACGTGGCTCTTTTAAAATTTCCTTGTCTATACAAGACAATGTTAGAAGAGTAATTGGAAAATACAAGTCGCCCTTTTAAAATTCCCCTGTCTGAACAAGATAATGTTATTTGAGTGATTGGAAAAAGCACGTGGCTCTTTTAAAATTTCCCTGCCTATACAAGACAATGTTATTTGAGTGCTGGAGTTGATCTATTTCGATTCTAACACACAATAAACGACGAAAACACATTCTAAGTCTTCAGCTTCTTCCTACTTTCGGCCATTGCAATGAAGAACTCCCGCCAATACTTATTAGACTACGCCGCATATGTTTACATGTAATTGTAACGCCTTTCAAGCGTAAAAACGACGTAACGCCATGAATGACGTCATTTTCTAGTGACGTCAACTTTCACACACTTTAGCTGTGAATTATTGTCCGATATATCACAGTTTGTACCCGTTGGCTCTATAGGCGAGGTGTGTTAGAATAGAAGATTTTACATGAGTGTTCATGTTTAATTGAATTTAATAATTTAATAAGCGGGTTAAAGAAAATAGATCAGATGCGAGGCTTGCCGACCATTTATCGCTTTTTCGCAACGAGTTTGATAAATTCAGTAAACCAGGAGCATGAATGTTAGATACTATTTATCATATGACCCAAAAACTTCTACGCGTTGCTGTTGTTGTTGTTGTTGTTGTTGTTGTTGTTGTTGTTGTTGTTGTTGTTGTTGTTGTTGTTGTTGTTGTTGTTGTTGTTGTTGTTGTTGTTGTTTGCGTGAAACACTAATATATTGTCATATATACGCGACTATGGACGTCAATACATAACATTACTAAAATCTGTAATCCACTTGTGGTCTATCGAGTTTAATGCATGGAGTTATATCACTCCCAGATGCAGCGTCATATGAAGGAGCAAAACTATACATACTTTCTCTCGTGGCTTCTCTCTATACCCGCAGCATCATTTTGTTGAAATTATTTGCATAGCCAGGCCATCAATTAAAATAAATTAATGCCCGCCCAGTGGAGACACCGATTACCCATACTATTAAATGTGTCATGGCAGATCCTTACTTTGCGCTAAATGTTTAGCTGAGGCCTCGTGGGCTTTTATGCGCACAGAGAGAACTCTCATTAGAAGGGCATCTGTCCAAGCTGATCAGAGTCTTCGCTGGGCGTTCATTTAATCGTTTTTGCTTTGTCATGGATGCACTGAACCAGTAGAGATGTTCCCAATTTAACCTTTCCTTCATTAATATTCATGCTAGGCTCCACCCACTATAAATAATTATTTAAATAAACTTTCATGCTGGTACAAAGAACAAAGAAATTACTTGTAAGGATCTGATATATCATATTTACATAAGTAAACAGAGTAGACCCTGATCAGGCAGCTCTTCTAAGAGCTGCCTGATCTGGGTCTACTCTGTTTGCAAAAGCGTTAAAAGGCGTCTCTATGAGGTAAAGGGTTAAGGTTGCGAAAGGTATGGGAGTAAAATAATACTTGCTAATTTGTAAAATAAAAAAATGCCTGAAGATGAAAAAGTTATCTTTTTCATGTCTGATTTACATTTACAACAGTAAACAGAGCATATTAGCATAATTGTTGAAAATAATATCTGTAACGGTTTGACATGCGTTTAGACGTCATCAAACCCGAAGCTAAACATTATCTGATACAAAAACATTTGAATGCATTGCCCGATCGGACTGTAACCAGTGATTTTACTTACAATTAATGTACTTGACTAAATCAAAGAAGTAGAGAGTGTGCCAACGATATATCAAAATCAGATTGGGGACAAAGTTATCGCTGTCCGTATTAAGAAAACGTTGGTTTTAAATATTATTTGATTCTTTTAGAAATCGGATCTGCCTCGGCTGAACCTACATGCTACAGAACTAATTTGTCTTAACGCTTTTTCCGGCTAACAAAATGGAGCTTTTTCGTACATAGTACTACGAGTAATGCGCCTTATTTACACCCAAGGCTTGATTCGATTCTCCAATTGTGCCGGATTTTCTCGAATGAGGTCACATTTGACTGATTTTCGGACTGATCGGGTACATGTTAGAAGATACAAGTCATTTTGTTGGTTTAGGCAAGCTGCGCCGATCCCCTAACATCGAATGAAAACGAATATTTTCCTATTATTAACTACTAAATTATAATCATGATTGTTGAGGAAAACCTAGCCTAAGAAGTTAATCAGAGAGAAATTGTTATTTTTAAAACAAATCAGAAACCAGTACAACGAGCTGCACTTTAGTATTATTCTCATCAACCCATTTATATGGAATGGACTCGCCTATCCTTATCAGTAAGATGAACCCATGCTCGATTTTAGGGGTATTTGGTGGATTTTTTATTATAATGTATTGTGTGGGGCTAAAAGTAATGCCTCGATTTCGAAATGACCAAACTACGGACAAATCAGTGTCTGCTGTACTGGCAACAGACGATCAACTGGACCATTGCGGACTTATATGACAGCTGTGCCAGTTCATCATAGTATGTAAACTGAAATAAACATCCTGTACCGTTCCTCCGCTAGCTCACGCCTTATAAACATGAATAACAGCACTCGTGCGTAACCAGTAGTCGGAAAATGCGTGTATTTAGGTACATGTACACGTTTCGATTTATATTGTTAGCGATACAGACAATACACATTCGAACAAGGTAAGAAAAGCCAGTTTATCTAATTCCATGATTTTAACGGTTTCCTCCTTTGCATTTTGCTTTGTTAAAAAACGACTTGCTCACAATCAGAGCCGTTCTGTGTCGAAAACGAGCTTAAATGCCAGATTGCACGGTTTTAGTGGAATTGGCAATCACATGTATACTTAATTACATGGTTGTAACTGTAACAGTTACTTAGATCTATGGAAAAATGAATTTTAATAGGTGGGCCCTCGCAATTACAGCTGTACCAACAACTCTCACATCACGATTTCCGACAACTGGTTACGCACGGGTGCTGTAATTCATAATGTATAAGGCGTGAGCTAGGAGGAACGGTCACAGGATGTTTATTTCAGTTTATATACTGTGTTCATGAGTATGGCACTATATCTTTAAACCTACACGCGCAAGCTAGGTATCCAATACGAGTACATTGTTTAAAGCTGCATAGTCTGTAACTTTTGATCTTCTAATTTTAAAAATAATGTTTTTATTTTTCAAGAACACAGTAAAAATACTCAAATTCAGGTAAACATTTTACCATTTTCGTAAATCTTAACAAGGTATCACTATCAAAACAACTGCATTTATGTTAAAATTCAACGGTCTAGAATTATTGGAGGGACGCAAATAATTACCAACAAGAGTAAAACACACCTATTTGATGAGATAATTCACTTTTCCATGCAGTTTTCAGCTGTACTGAACATTTTTATTGTGAAAACATAGCTTAATTCTACTTTTACAAATGATTTAAAAAGAAAATATTTTTTTTCGAAAAATGTTCATAGTTACAGAGTATGCAGCTTTAAACGTGGCACAAAGTCTATTTTTTGATATTCTATGGTTGCTTATTTCAGACGGATAAAAATCTTTGACTTGCCTACATTTAAAAACAAAATGATACAAATATTACTACATGATATATTTATTCCTAGAGGCTATATTGGCCCTGTTTTTTTATATTGGCAAAGTAGCTGTTTCTCCATACGGTACTTGTCATCAGTATAGTGTGGGTCATTTTGGTCGTACTGAAACTTTACACCAAATCAGGTGGCAGCTGAATTGCGCCATTGCTAAATAAATGCATCTGTTCCTTAACCTGTTATCTGTTTCTCTATTTTTGACAATAAATAAATGCATCTGTTACTCTATTTGTGACGCTAAATAAATGCATCTGTTATTTTACCTTTGATCTTTATATCTGTTACTTTACCAGTGACGCTAAATAAATGCATATGCTACTTTACCCTTGACGCTAAAATGTTTATTATATAACTAAGAAAAAAGACTGAATTTCATTGGCTTAGAGCGCTCACGTGGCCAGTCAATATATTGTCATATTCACTGGCTTGCGCGCGCTTGCCAGTGTATATTAGTTACTAAAATTAGACTCCTTGCTGTTTTTTCCGTTCTGGTTCTGCTTTTCTAAAGCGTGGCTAATAATCATATCGTAGATGCTGAGAACGCAACAAATCACGCACTGGAGCTGATCTATTTCGATTTTAATGCACAATAAACGGCGAAAACAAATTTGAAGTCTTTAGACGGATGGCTGAGAATGGGTTTGCTCCCCCCCCCCTAGGGAATTTCGCAGACATATCCTATCTTGTAGAGAATTGAAAGCCAAGTCTTTTAAAAGATGTTTGCACTCTGTGCTCCGGGGCGTTAGTCTGTAAGAGCCAGTAACATACGTTACTTCATCAAACTAAGAAAAAGTAAATTGAAAGTTGGGGCTACGAATTAAAGACATTAAAATATTTATTTTTAAAAATCATTCATATAGTCTACATACTGGATATCTTAACTATGTATGACAGCCATTTGAACAAACTTGCGGCTTCCTAAGGTGTCATATGCGTTACATAAATCAGATAACCCATTAAAATTTGCAAGTGTGGCTAACATCATTTACATTCACAATCTCTCTGTGTGTTTTGCAAAATGTTTTTAACCATGTCTGACTAGCTTATGCAATTGGCTAACAGAAAAATTAAAGTTTGTTTCCCTAGCTTAAATATTTTTTCTGAAATAAACAATTAACCAACCCTACCCCTACCCAGTTTTAAGGTGAAATGTTTGGTATTAAAACTTAAGTAAAAATAGTTAAAAAATATTTGCAGTTGATGAATGTGTTTCATTGTTTGGGATTTATTTGCTTATATGAAAAGACTCATAAATCTGCAAGTTTGTTGCAAAATTTTTAATATCAGAGGCTGTAACATATGTTACCTGATGTAATAAATGGGCAAGCTCATTGTCTTTACATTAAGATATGCATAAGAATGTTTTAATCTCCTCGAGGGAATTTTGCAGACATATTCCTTCTTGTAGTGCAACTCAAGCTGCATCGAATAAGGGATGTTTGCACTCTCTATGTTGGGGCGTTAGTCTGAAACAGTGTGTTACATGCGTTACTATATCAAATAAAGGAAATGTAGTTTGAAAGTTTGAGCTAAAATTGTGAAAAAAATCGCAGCTGTTGGATATCTTACATTGTTTAGGGATTTTAAACTGGCTCCTATGATAAAGACTTATAGATCTGCTAGTTGTCATCAAGTTTTAAAGATCAGAGAGTGTTACATATGCTAGCGTGATAAGTAAAATCATCAAACAGTATTTTGACATCAAGCTGAGTACGGGCCTGCTCAATCCTAATCCCCTTTGGAATTTTGCAGACAAATTAAATCTTATGTAACCATTCAAGGTGCATTTAATAAGAAATGTTTGCACTCTGTATGTCGGGGCGTTAGCCTGTAACAGCTTGTTACATATGTTACTATATCAATTTGAGTATAAGAAATTTGAATGTTTGAGCTACCAAAAGAAGACATTAAAATTATCTAATAAATTGACATTCTTATAGTCTTAATACTGGATATGTCTTTACTACATATGGAAGCTGTTTAACATTAATATGGCTAACTGTGGTGTTATGTGCGTTACATGAACCTAATTATAATTTAAAAGCTATAATTGTGGCTATCGTCATGTAGTTAAACAACTACTATGACTTGGTTTCAAACTGTTTTATTAGATTTTACAAACATATACTCAATTGATGAATAGGAAAAAACAAGTTTGCTTTTCTATCTTTAATATATTGTCTTATAGGAGCTAATACACAGCCCTACTCTCAGTTTTACGGAGAAGTGAATTTTGTTATTACCGTTTAAGTAAAACACATGAAAGCGATTACAGCGTGTGGATATTTTTCATTTTCTTAGTCTGTCTTGCTCACATATCTACAAGATGTCATTAAGTTTAAGATCAGGACACTTAATGTGTACTTATAAGTCTTTGGTGCCAAAACACTAGAAATTATATTCATTTCTGTTTATCAAGCCCATGGACTGGTGTTACAGATGTTATTAATGACCTTTTGGACACATTATCTAATACTTTGCATATAATGCTAAAAATAGAGCCACAAATAGAAAAGAAAGTTTTACATTTTTACAAGAAAATACAATAAATGAAATGGTCCAAACTATTTCTCATCGATTTAACACTCATGTTAAACGTTTGTCGTTGTCTGCTTCTGTGGTAATCATTATCATCACACGCCTCCTTGCAATTAGTAGAATCATCACACAATATTTCAATCATTTACTGTTATTCAATTTTACCACCAGTCAACTCAAAATTGATGAGCCATTATCAACTTTCCAATTTTGCCATTTATGGCTTGGAACATTCGGAAACTGATATGAATTCCTAATAGTTGGCTCTTTGAGCATGTGTTTCAATTGATACTCTGCAAGTAGGAGAAAGACTAAAGCTTTACAAGGAGGAAAACTATGCCATCAAGAGCAATGAGTACCTGGACTGATGTACCTTGATATTTCTGTGATAAAGAATCATATCTTCGCTGGTTAACTTTTATAAATGTAGCCTTTCCATACATGCAACCCACATATTTTCATCTAATAATGTCTCTGCACTTATTATCTTTCCCCAAGCATTCAAAAACTTATTTGAGGTCTTAGTACTTCTGAAGTGCTGAAACTGAGGTTACTCTTTCCCTTCAGATAAACAAACTAGATATATCACAGCAGGTAAAGCAATGAAATGCAGGATGAACAGAGCGCAAATTAGGCCCTTTCAATTCAATGATTCACTAAGTTTCTAAGATAAGAGCGCTTATTAAAGGATGTAACATATATAACTCGTCATAACAAATGAGCAAGGGCATTGTCGTGACATCCTTTTTGATTACACAGTCAGAGGCAAGTGTTTTCAATTTCAGTGTTTTCAATTGATCATATAATGAGGCATCTTATCAACTTGTTTACTCTGTATAAATCTTCCATAGAGCATAATATAGAACTACTGGTTATCCCATTCTACCTATAGTCCACTTTCCTTCTTTTGCATGCAACAGCTAATGGTATGGCTGCAAAAACTGAGAAATCATAGGTTTTACATTATTTTAAGACATGCTTCAATGTACTGACATCAAAAAACAACCAACTGCAAACATAATTGATGGCAATGTCTAACTTCATATTCTTTCTCTTATACCAGATAACTTTCAAGGTGTAACAGAAATTGTTTCAGACGGTCTGCCAAAACCATCAAGAGTCAACAATGTAACTAAAGAAAACTTATAAAGTTCTTTGGGCGCAGCAAAATACTATTGATCTAAGACCCACAGACTTAAGCACCAAAAGACTGGATAGGTTTTATGGGAAATGATGCAAAAAAGCAGCCTATCAAATTTCTGTTCGACCAATGTCAGAAATCTTAAAGTATTCTTAGAGGTACACGGTAGAGACATAGATTTTGCAAAATCAGAGCAAAGTTATCATTTGACTAGCACGGATCAGAGGCAGCTGCAGTTAGATTGCTCTTGCCACTTCACAGGAAGAGATATATACCAGAGTCATACTCCATTGTATGCATATATGTGAAATGGCATTCAACCCATATTTAATCAGGTGTTTGATCCCATGGCACTGACATGCTGTTTCTGCTTTTGAAGAATGCTAAGGATTCAAGTTTGGCTGAGTCAAGTTGTTTGACGCTGGCACTGGCCACACATACAAAGAAAATTAAGTCTTTTGATGGCTAAAGAGGAGAATCACACGAATTGCTTATAGGTGATGTTTGTCACAATTACCAATTTTATAAAGTATTCTTAATTAATGTAACACATATAACACCATAGGAAGCTGTATATTTGTTAAAAAATCTTTTCTTATGTATCAAAGATATTCAGCATGCAAACTACATGAATAATTCAAATAAATAGATAGTTTTATGTCTTCTTTCTGTTTCTCAGACTTTCAATTCATTTATTCTTAAATTGATATGGTAACATATGTATCATACCATAACAGGCTAACCTCCTAGTTAATAGAGTGCAAACATCTCTTATTTGATGCAGCTTGAATTGTTCTTTAAGGTAGGATATGTCTGCACAATTCCCAAAGGGGTGGAGAGGAACAGGGTTGTACTCAGTTTGCAGTCATAATACAATGCCATGATTCTACTGGTTGTGATGAAATGGGTGATAATTTTGCAATAGAAGCAGACACAATGATAGACATTGTGAGGGTGACTTGAATAAAGATTGTTTTTGAATAATTTAATTTAATAGGAATATTTATTAAATTGTGTCATTTAAATGAGAACTATTATTTTCTATCTATATGTCTATATATTTTAATATTATAGGCATTAGTAAATATGTGATTAAAAAGGCTATATATAACATAGGTAACACAATTCCATGGGCTTGTTATCAGCAATGATAAGTACTAAGACTAAGGCACCAGAGGCTAGAGATAAATAAGAAAACATGTGAAAAATGGTATTTTTCTGAAATATCATCACTTACTTCCAAGAAAATTTCCTAGCTCATTCATTATGCCATGTAACATACGTTACATACTTGAATAAGTGCTCTGGTCCTGATGTCAAACTTGCAAATGTATGATTCTTAATTGCATTAGCAAGACAGTGCCAAAAATGTAAGATATCCACGAGCGTCAAATATTTTCATATATTTTTCTTCAATAATAGATACCAAAATTGGATACTTAAAATTGGGGGTAGGGTTGTTTAATAGCTCATATAAAACAATGTATTTGAGATAGAAAAGCAAACTTTAATTTTTCTATTAGTCAAATGAGTATTTTAGTAAACTAAGATTAAAAACACTTGTAAAAATATACAAATCATCTGTTAAATGAATGATGTAAGTCACGATTTCAACTTTCAAAGGGAAATTTAATCTATGTAACGCATATAACACCATTGAAGGCTGTAATTCTGTTTAGAATGCTGCTTTTATGTAGCTTAGGCATCCAGCTTGCAAACTACATAAGAAATTTGAATAATTAGATGGTTTAATGTCTTCTTTCTGTAGCTCAAACTTTCTTTTTGATTTTTTTCTTAGTTTGTTACAGTAACATATGTAACAGGCTGTCAGAGACTAACGCCCGGGAGCACAGAGTGCAAACATCTCTTAAAAGATGCGGCTTGAAATTTTCTTCAAGATAGGATATGTCTGCAAAATTCCCTAGGGGGGGGGGGGGAGCAGGACCTTTTTTAGCTCGAAGTCTACTTCAGCTTCTTCCAACTTTCCGCCTTTGCACTGAAGAACTCCCGCCAATACTTAGACCACGTCGCATACGTTTACATGTATTTGTAACGTCTTTCAAGCGTAAAAACGACGTTACACCGTCTAACGCCATGAATGACGTCATTTACCAGTAACAAATGACGTCAGCTATCACACATTTTCCCTGCGCTTTCAAAGCTGTGAACTATTGTTTGGCATATCACACTTATTTTATCATTGGCTCTACACGCGAAGTGTGTTAGAATTCTTGTTTGTAAATGTTGAATGATGACACTCATGCACAACATATATGCAATAGTAAAAGGGTGGTCTTATTTAGGGTTGCAATGGTTCTGCTAAATGCTTGTCTGTCCCAAAACTTGTATATAAGTTCAGTATTTTTTTCCAGGTGCATTAATACCTGTACATCTTTCTCTAAATATTATATAATAAAACAGTTATTGACTAATGAGGCATTGGATATGATGTGATATCGACCAGAGAATACCAATATTGACCTCGGCTTCGCCTCGGTCAATATTGGTATTATCTGGTCGATATCACATCATATCCAATGCCTCATTAGTCTTTAATTGTATAATAATCATTATGTTACTTTAACTGTGACGCTAAATGTATGCATATGTTTCTTTACCAGTGACCCTTGATAAAAGCATATGTTATTTTTAGATCACATTGATGGGACATAAGCACGCATTTAACAATTACATGTGGATAACATGCCACAGAATGCTATATGTATATCTCAGTAGGGTATTTAGCTGCAATCAAAAAAACTAACTTTAAACTACATATACCAAAAACATGATCATACAGCCAAGATAGAACATATTATTCTATTCGACAGAAATGAGCAATTTAAAGAAATGATTCTTACCGACGAACTTAACGATACAGCAAAAAACGAGGACTATCTCCAAAACGAGCATTCTCAAAATAATTTGTAATGAAATATTAACTCTAAAAAGGGTTTGTCGAAAAATATTTATGTAAATCTTATTTACAGTTATGATGATTTCTCAATTGAATAAATTATGAATGCATTGTTTGTATCTTTTCTTATATCATATTGCCTCAAAAGATATTCTCGGTTTCAGAGCGAGAAAATGTAACGTACCAGTAATGCGCTATTTGAATCAAGACATATCTTTAAAAAAGATATACGACGTAGTGACAGAAGACATATTTGATATGAGTAACGTGAGCATTTTTAAAGCAATTGAGAAAAAAATGACGGATGTTTATACTTTGATATGTCTTCGGTCAGCTGAGCTCAGTAAAGCGTTCGATTTAAAGAATCTATGCCATTCCAAAATATCTGTAGTGATGCTTCTAGGGTACAAGAATGCTGGAATCTCACGAAATTCGCGTTAACTATCATTCTTTCAGCGTCAAGGTGAAAATCATATTTAGAACTAATGAAAAAGTACAAAAAACATAACATAATACTAAATCTCTGCGATCGATGAATAAACATTTCATGGCATGTGCTTTCTTCCATACAGAGATCAAGTCAGCTTTTTAGGCCAACAATGAAATTATAAGACTTCGTCTAGCAACATGGGGAGTTGTGAGAGCAAGTTGTTGACCTGGGTCCGGAATTACAATGCCTCCTTAGAGTTAAGGAAGACTTAAGTTAAATATTGATTTTTCAGGATGTGAAAAATAACGTGTAAAACTGATTAAAATCAAAATAGTTTTACTTTTTCTGAAGATCACAATGATATCTTTGACCACAAATACCACATCGATCCAGGCAATTTATCTAGCATTTAATATAGAATGTTAAACTATCAATACTTAACTTAAGTCTTGCTTATCTTTAAGGAGGCATTGTAATTCCGGGCCCAGGAGCCATGGCCTACTGTCCTGCCAGCCTAGAGTGACAGTGACGTCATGTTTTGTTTACAAAATTATCAGGGACTTATAATCGATAGATCACTTATGTATTAATCCGATTCGCGTTAGCTCAAATGGATTGTGCAAGTTAATGTTTTACTTAACAATTGTAAACAAACAATTACGTCCCTGTCACTCTCGGTTGGAACGACAGTAGCTTTTTCTTTAGCCAATGGAAAACAAACAGACATGACAGTCCTTGACTTTTAAAAGACATTTGAACGTGTCTTGTGGACAAAGCGTCTAATGAGGAAACTTCATCACTATATTAGCCGCTGCATGAGCTTTCCAACAATGTGGTATGTGCGACCAGCACAGCCTCAGATCAACCTGCGCATGCGCGCAGTCTGATCAGAACCTTTGCTGCTCGCTGCTAGATTGGTTCCCCACGTTGATAAAGCTCCACTTCCGCTACGCATATTACGTTTGGTAAGTAGTAATTTTTTACCAGTAGAGAATCCCACTCATCCGACTGCGCATGCTCCAGAAAGAGCATCTGTTTACATCCTGGGTCAATTTCGCACATCAAAATGAGAAATGAACATGTACTGAAAACTGAGAAGATTTGCCGCACTTTCTTTTCGATACAAAGCCTTTCAAATATTGCTGTTATTGGTAATTTCGATTTTAATAATTTTTTCAATGTACTTAGATTTTGATGTAATCGAGTGTCGATACCTGTCCAAATAGCGCAAGTGGTAGCGCTTTAGCTTAACGAGGTAAGGGTCTAGAGATCGAATCCCACACACCTGATTTTTTTTCTTCCGCATATGGTATTTTTTCAAGTAGAGAACCTGCGCGTGCTCCAGAAAGAGCGTCGGTGTTGAAAAAGTTCATAAATAGGCCAGGTATTATATGAATCCAGTGTGACCCAAATTCAATTAAATTTTTTACTATATAAAAGGCACAGAAAGTGGACTGGGTGGGCCAGCTCATACTCACTTACTATCCAATGATGCAAACCATGTTTCAAGGTCACCAGTCTTGTGGTTCATGTAAAGAAGGTTTAAAGGGTATTCACTACCTAAAAATAGTATGTGAGCATGATCAGGAAATTCCACAATCACAAACAGCAGACAACCCCATGGCACTGCAAGGAAGAGACACACAACCATCAAGAGACACCAGGAAGACAAACTAATACATCCGTGGATCATCGTGGCTACAGCATGGGATAGAAATGTATAGAACTCCGGTAAAACAAAAATCTGCACCCTGCAGAGCGTGTCTGCATGGTCTGTGGAAAGAGCGCACAAGAGGTCCGAAGGATCGAATCCACAAAAAGATCAGACATCAACGCCAAAGCATTGCTCGCCAAATATGGGGGCATTAATGTAGAGAGTGGCGTTAGGCTTAAATGAAATATATGTGTGGTTCCTGTTGCCTACCTACCCTAATTTTTTTAACCCTATATACCCTAAACAATAAAATGGTCTTTGGAGAAAAAATGGGCACTTTTTCAATTTCTGTCACTATTTTCTTTGTTAAATGTTAAAACAAAATTTAATAATTTCCCTACCTACCTACCCTGAATTTTCTTGGCATGAAACAGGAACCACACATATATTTCATTTAGGCCTTATGTGTAGAAACTGTTACTCGAAATTACAGAACCTCGATCAAAGATGTAGACTTTTTTATGAGGGGTGCCAACGAAATGCAAGGATAGTGATACGTGCTAATACTAAAAGAATGATGCGCTCCTCTCCTCTCTCTAGACCACAAAAGAGAATTAACTTCTCAAAAACACCAACAAAGACACGCAAAACACAACGCAAAACACAATTGTTTAAAGAGAGTGCCACCCCTGAAAGTACCACACCCGAGGAAATTGGCCTTAAAGTGGATTTTGTTACTGGTAGGATGTGTTTCCAGGTTTTAAGTGACCCCCGTTTTTCTTTTTTAAACAGCTTTAAAATGATCTTAGAAGAATGCACACCGCGTAACTAAAACCTATGGATCCCCGGAGCCCCCCCCCCTTCCTAAAAATCACAAGTTATTGTGATAGCAATTAGCATTTGGATCCCCCCTTGGATGGACCTCCCCTGAAAATGTTGGACCCCCTCTGGATCCTTGGGAAAGTATAGTTTTCTCTGCAATAAAACCATTGCCCCCCCCCTCTGTAAAACAAGCTGAGGACTAAAAAACGTCTCAATCTGGACCCCCCCCCCTGTCAAAAATTCCTGGATCCGCGCATGATATTATACATGCTTTAAAGTCATATTACGGGGGTCGCGCACATGCGTTCCTTTTTCGCCACGCTACCTAACTGTGAATGATGACCATCCCGCCCCCTCCCCTAAAATATCCACAATTTTATCATAGATCCCATAAAATATTTATTCAATCTGAACCCCTTAAAATTATTGAAATTAAAAGTTAGACCCCCTCCTTAAAAAAGGCCCCAGTCCACATAGGCTACGAAATATCAGAGTAACCCCCATCCGATCGGAAATCCCCGACACAGGCATGCACGGACCCAGGAAGTGTTGTTAGAGGGAGTCCAATTTATCTTTAACAACTTTTTTATGGTGAGAATCCAAATACCTTTCAAGGTGTATCATCATCGGCCAATTTCAATGGCGTTTCGCTAGCGGCCGAATTAATGGCCCAACATTGAATTCTGGCTTGCCTTTGAGATTTTCAAGTGGATCCAGACGAGTATTGCTAAATAAATCCTATAGCTTTGTGATTTTGCTGGGCCCGGAGCCCCGGCCCCCTCTGGATCCGCGCATGGATAGTTTTCCTCGTAACCTGGCTTATTTAATGAACATGAGACAGAGGGGCCGCGGGTTCGAGCCTCGCAGGCGTCACTGCGTTGTGTCCTTGAGCAAGACACATTAATCATAGCTTAGTACCGGTTCAACCCAGGAAGACCCGTCCCTACATAACCGAAAGATTGTTGATGGGACGTAAGAATCAAATCAAACAAATCTCCTTCGCAATGCTGGCCCAATGTCATGTGCTCCGGAAACATAAACTTCTTTTAACACCAAACACATTATTCAGAATACAGGCACAGAGGATTTTGTAATAATATAGTGGTGTTTAATAATGAGAGAATGGTCGACATTGTTGCGTCGGTTCGATGTTGGTACAAGGTTGGTATGCGGCGACGCCCACATTTCCACCAACTACCAACGTGGGCCCAACGTATCTTTGCTATCTGTGTAGTAACCCCAAACACAAAATATGACGTCCGCTGATATTGTTCACGAATTCCAAGCATACTCGCACCTGGGTGAGAAAGGGGGGGGGGGGTATTCTGATATTTTCAAACATACGTAGGCCCGGACCATTTTTGGGGTTAACTTTTTGGTATTTTGTGATGACTCCAAAAGATATCCACAAAATCTTCATACCCCAAAAAATTGTCATTTCTCTGAAAACCCTCAAAGGTATTGAAATTCAAAATTTTGAACCCCAAAATGGTGCGAGCCTACGTATGAATGAAAATATTATATTACCCCCCCCCCCTCCACCCTCTCCTCGCAGATAGAAACAGGGGCCGGGGGGGTCCAGACTCAAATAACAGAAAAAAACTCTGATAAGGGTGTTTATTGTTGGTTTTTTTGCAACTATATTATATTTTTTTACGGTTCAAAAGGGTCGAAACATTTATCGGGGGGGGGGGGGGGGTCCAACTTTTTATTATTATTTTTTTTTTTTTTTTTTTGGGGGGGGGGGGGGGGGGGTTGGGGGGGTACAAATCCTTATTTCTATAGAAACCTATATTACTTGTGATTTTTCGGGGGGGGGGGGGTCCGGACCACCTATCCCTCTCTGGATTCGCGCATGGGTAAGAAATAAGTAATTGCCCACTTCCCTGTCACGGATTGAGTTTTCTGAAAGTCTCAGAAGGTTTACCGGCCGGCGCAGTCGGTAACATGTGTTTTTTTTCGGGGATGGGGGGGGGGGGGGGGGCAAATGCTTATTTCCAACGAAACTTAAAGAACTTGTGATTATCATTTATTTTTATTTATTTATTTATTTATTTATTTTTTTGGGGGGGTGTGTCCGGACCACCTATCCCCCTCTGGATCCGCACATCGGTTAGAAATAAGTAATTGCCCACTTCCCCGTCACGGATTGAGTTTTGTAGGTGCAAACTGAAAGTCTCATAAGTGTTTCCCCTGTGAACATTTGAAATTCCAGAAAATAGTTGTACCGGGCCGCGTTGCGTCTGACTAGATGCGGGGTAACTGTATTTTTGTTTATTTTCGGGTGGCGGGGAATGCTTATTTCTATAGAAACCCATAGAACATGTGATTTTTTAGGGGGATGGGGGGGGGGGGTAGGGTGCGGACCACCTAACCCCCTCTGGATCCACGCATCCAGTGTTGGGTTGGGGATGCTTATTTCTATAGGAACCTATAGAACTTGTAACTTTTCAGTTGCCATATTCCTGATAATAGAACAAAATAAACTTTATAAAAAAATCCAATCCGCACGTACAATTGGGCCACTTTCGGCCCGCCAACGAACCGCCATCCGCAGGTGACGGTTCGTCGGCGGGTCGATAGTGGCTCGTGATGGGATGCTAGCTGGGAGCAGTTGTTTAAAAATCGCAAATGCACATTTATTCAATACCGCAGATGGACTCAAGGCGTCCCAGGTATTTTCCAATACTACGTATTTTTCCATTACTACGTCAGTGTATATGCTATAAATAGACGCAATGGCGTTTAGTAGTTACCTGTCTTAATATGCTGACAAGCTATTAAAGGGAGAGAACCAGTCTAGCTCGCTGCTCGAATATTCTATGAACGTAAAGCTACTGACCGAACATCATTTGGAGTTTCTCAGCTTAAAAGCGGGCTGCACAGGCTCGTCTGAATCTACACTTGTCAAAATGTCACATTGTTGGAAATCACGTGTCACGGCTCATTTGGTATTAGAGGCTCCATGTTCATGCATCACTGGATATTATCATTCTTATCTGCTCGGACACAGAAGGGGCTCTTCGAAAGGGTGTTCATCTAACAGTGTTCCAGTAGGCAGCGGTGTCCTTGCGAATCAGTTTTGATGGGGAAAAGAGAGCTGGTTGCTTTGCTTAATTTGTCTTCCTGGTGTCTCGTGATGGTTGAATGGCTCTTCCTCGCGGTGCCATGGGATTGTCTGCGGTTTATGATTGTGGTATAATCTGATCATACTCACTTACTATTTTGGGACCACTGCTATTCTTGATGTTCATCAATTAATGACCTGCCAGACAAACAAGGCTCTTCGCCGGTGATTGGCATATTAGATACATTGACACATTAACATGCCTGAAGAGTGTGTAGTGTTACAAGAGGACCTCAATACTTTGACAGAGTAGGAATCTGAATGGCGTATGCCATTCAACCCACAAAAATGTAGCGTCTTGAGTATCAGCAGGTCTGGCTTACCCCGTCAAAGTCTCCTACCATAAGAATGGGCGTGTTTTGGATCTGCGTGTATGAAAACAACGCAAAATACCTGGGCGAAGACATGCAATCATCACTGTCTTAAAAGACCCTTATCGACAGTGTTGGTAGATTTCCTGCGCAGAAATCCAAGATCTTGTAGTGAAAAAATAAAGCAAACACTTACTTTAGTACAATCAGTTCCAAATAATATTCTGAATTTTAAGAAGGGAGACAAATCTCAATCTTATAATTATACACTCAACAAATTTCTAATTGGTCACTTTTTAGACCAAGCGCTAAAATTACTGAACTGAATTTTTGCCTAAATATGTGCTGTTTAATGGACAAAAAATTAGCGGTCTTTCAGAAAAGTTGTCTTTCAATCCACAGTTTTTTTTTATTAAACATGCAAAAATATACTTTTAAGATAAAAAATGGTTTTGAGTGAAATTTTATATCAAATTTAAGTGCAGTTGGTAATAAACCGCGCTTGCCGACATCAAAAAACACCAAACACTTGAATTTTTGACTTAAGAGGATTTTTTTCGCATTTTTTTAAAATATCACATTTTTCGTGATTTTTGAACTTCATCAGTAACTCGTGCTAAATCGTGCTAAACTTGCTTTATGCATATTATTTTATCTGAACAAGATATGCCAAACAGATAGAACATGATTCGTCCATTTTGATAAGACAAACATTCACTGCTGCTGTGCACTTCCGGTTTGGATACAAAACTTTAAAAATTCATTTTGACAACACTATGCATTTTTACCAATTTCCAAACTAGAACAGTGACGTCTCGTGGTAATCAGAAAATTTCAATTCCGTGTCGCAGATGCTAATGCGTACAGAACAGTGCGAACTTCCTATGTAAACTGCATGCATAAAGCTAAATTTCTATGATTTAGCTGCTGGCAGTGTTTGTCTTCATGCTATTACGTAGCAGAAACGAGAAGTCCGAAAGAAGCAAATCATTTGAAGCGTGTTCGTCTTAAATCTCAGCAGTCAGAAACACCTTCAAAAAACACAAATACAAATGGATAGCGTCTCTAAGGAATATGTCATATTTTAGAAAAAATGTGACCTTTTGAATTGAGGGCACCTGTACTCTAGCATCGTCTGTTGAAGAAGTACCAGTACTTTTTTAAATGAAATGACCTGCAAATTCTCAGTAAAGTTTATTTATAGAAGCATGAATTTTGTTTAAACGAATTTTACTCTCAAAAATAGCGTAAAAATGTAAGGTGACCAATTAGAAATTTTGCTGACTGTAGACTAGATGCACTCTTGAGCTGTATTGGGAAACTACAAAAAAGGATTGTGTTTAAGAATACGTATAATTTTCTACTTATATAAGTATCAATCTGGTTTTCATGCCTCAACAGTGTTTCAGTTAATTGATATCTTTCATAATACATGTTAAGCGTTTGATAATAACATGTTTTCTTGTTTTGTGTTATGTGATATCTCAAAAGCATTTGATAGAGTCTGGTGCAAGGGTCTTTTGTTTACGTTGAGACAGAATGGCATCGATGGGAAACTTTTTCGAGTTTTTAAAAAGTTATTTAAAGCTGCATAGTCTGTAACTATGAACATTTTTCGAAAAAAAATCTTTTTAAATCATTTGTAAAAGTAGAATTAAGTTATGTTGTCACAATAAATTTAATTTCTACAGCTGAAAACTGCATGGAAAAGTGAATTATCTTATAAAAACAAATGTTTTTTCTCTTGTTTGTCATTAATTGCGTCCCTCCAATAATTATAGAGAGTTTTTTTAAACCTCAAAGCTGTTGTTTTGGCACTAATAATTTGTTAATTATTACGAAAAAGGTGAAATGTATACTTGAATTTTAGTATTTTTACTGTGTTCTTGAAAAATAGAGACATTATTTCTAAAATGAAAAGATCAAAAGTTACAGACTATGCAGCTTTAAGCCAAATAAAACAGAAAGTTTGTTTAAACCATGTTTCTGGCTTAAATTTATCATTGCTGACGTGCCATAAGAGCACAATTTTTAGGACGTCTTCTAGTTTTAGTAAAAAAATCGTCTTAGTTCGACAAGACTGTTTGAAGATGATAACTTACTTGTTATGCTGCCAAAAAAATCTGAAATAGCTTGCACTTTAAACTATAACATTCCAAGTAGCTTTGTAGATAGCCATAACCCCTATGTGTTACATAAAGGATTAAGTTGTAATGATCAGTGGTACAGTCTCATTGAAAATAATATCGACTCAGCAGCTAATATCTTGAGAATAATGCGTAAACTGAAATATTATGCCAGTAGAAATGCTCTTAACCAGATGTATATGTCTTATATGCTATCATTTGTAGAATATGCGTCAGTTTTATGGGATTGGATGTTCTGAGCAAGACTCACACACACTTCAAAATGAAGCAGCCTGAATTTTAACTGAATTGCCAATTTCTGTTTCATTAAAAATATTGTGCCAAGAATCTGTATGGGCAACCCTATCACGAAAATGGCAGCAACATAAACTTGCTCCAAGGACTTTCGAAACCTAAATTCTATGGTGACTTGGTGTATTTAAAGAAGATTATTGGCTCTAATAATTTTCAGCGCAGTTCATTAAAATAATTTCCCATTAAAGAAAAGATTGGCTACAACATTAATGTATTGCATCAGACTGCAGGCTTGGTGGTCAACTCAATCACGATTGGCAACTTTGCTTACCTCTTTAATTGCACGTCGGTGAGTCGGACTTTAGACTCTATGACGGTTCCGACTAAAAGGCTTATCTATTGATGAGATGGTAGGGGCCTGATGCTTTGGCTGTTGTCAGGCCCACCGGGGTAAACCTGTTGGATTTCGTTTGCTCCGGTATTCAGTTTTATTTACTGTTGAGTCCTTTTGTTTGCTTTATCTCCTTTTTATATCTTGATTTATATGTTCTAGGTAACAAATATGCCTGACACTCCTACTGGTTTTCAATCTATCGTTCTCCATGAAACTGATGTTCCTGGTGCTAAACTAGTGTATAAATCTGTTAAAAAATTAAATATACAACTGCAGAGATGGTTGGAATGCAGAGGACTCACTAAAACAGGCAATAGAAGTGAATTGATTCAAAAGCGATTGGTAATTCCGTGTAAACAAAGCCAATATTGTTAAAGGTCAAACTCAAAATATTGTCTCTCCAGCGTTATAATTATGGAATTATTTCGCTGAAGTTCAAATATTTAGCCCAAACAATTTATATCATATTTAATTCAGGAAGCCTTTGTATGCAACGAAGTGTAATAATAATGCTTATTAGAAAGTCATCGGTAGTCAGCATATAACCAGTTATCTTGCGCAATGTGTTTACTGTCATTGTGTGCTCCACTTTGTTTGAGAATAACAGTTTTCAGTCAGCATCAACAGCGATATTTTATGAACACCACTTCTTCAGAAAGTCCTTTTTAACCTGCAGTGTTATCACTGTGTGTGTTCTATGGGAGAGTGGGGTTGGGAAGCTAGACCCAATCATCTACCTTTTTTCATGCCGGCTCTGCAAATGACAAGTCAGAATATCATATTCTGTAACTGTGACATGTTTAACTCAAACATTTTTTCCGCGTACACTTGTAAATAGTTTCTTATCCATCATTATTTACATATGCTTTGGGTGCAAAAAAACATTGAGAGGGTTCTTTTGAATACCCATAAAATATGTTTTGGTTGAGATTTTTTTTTTACACACTCTTAACTAAAGGCCTGAGCTGTGCACTCACAATGACTCAAATGTGTTTAAGAGCTGAACACAGTCTCTGTTAGTGCGTATTGGAAGTTACTTTATGAGGCATTGTGACAAGAGGAGTGCAGTTGCTCAGTGGTAGAGTGCCTGATTACAGACCCAAGAGCTTTGAGCCTCATCTGCGTCTCTGCGTTGTGTCCTTGAGCAAGACACATTAATCTTTGCTTAGTATTGGTTCAACCCAAGAATCCCCGTCCCTACATCACTGAAAGACTGTTGACTGGGACTTAAAGAACCAAATTGAACAAACAAAAGCTACATGTTCTGCTGTAGTCACCCTTCACAAATCTCTCCGCTCTTCGCTGGAACATCTCTAGTTTATTTAGAGAAACGGAGCAGGATAAATTATCCGGCATGCAAAGTTAACAGTACTTGTGGCAGTCTGGTTTTAATAGTTAAGTAAAATGGTTTACTTGATACAGAAATCTATATGTAATTGTTTTCTTTATTTTCAGAGGCAAGTCAGGTATATCTGCAGGAGAAGACCAACATATACCAGTCAGTATAGATGGTGGGAAATGGTATGCGTTAAAGCTGAAATGGGTAAAACAGAACAGACTATTATCAAGAACTAGTAGTTCTGGCGTGCCATTTCTCCCATTTATTGGTATTTTTCCAGCAGACATGTACAGAAAATGCTGGACAATGTGAAGTGTGGTCCCTACTTTCTTAAATCTAAAGTGCGTGCCTCCTACGCCACTGAAGTGTATGTAGTCACTGTGACATTATCACAGCAGTCAAGAGTTTGTGCGTGATGCATCATGTACTTGTCGAGCATATGCAATAGGTAGATGCAGTCATGTTACAGGTTTATTGTTTGCCTTGCATAGTATATTGAAATCTGTGACTCTATGAAAATAGATCAACAGAGCTGTACATCTTTACCATGCACCTGGAACCAAGGTAGGCAGTCTAAGAAACAACCCAAGAAGGTACAATACTCTGTATACCACAGTGAAAAAAAAAAGGAAAAGTACACGAGATAATTGACTTTGACCCTAGAGCACCTTCTACTCGTGGAACAGCAGAAGAGAAAAAGTCTGGACACTTTCTTTTCTGTCTAGAAAAGCATGGTCAGGCTGATACCATGTGGTCATCTGTGCTTCAGTATATTTATGATTATTATTATTTTACTGAGGAGTATATATCAGTCCTAAAAAGTAAAAGAGCTACACTTTTACAAAACCTACAAGTTGAAGGTTCAAATCATGCAGCTGTTGAATTGGTGAAACAGCAAGGTACACCATTATGGTTTAAAGAACGTCGAGTACGATTTACTGCGTCTTTATGTAAGGACATAGTCTCTCTAAAATCTGACAAGGGGATAATGAATTTTCTTAATAGGTACCTATGGAATTCTGACTTTATTTGTACACCCGCTATGCTATATGGCACCAAATTTGAAAAAAAATGCTAGAGAGTCTTAAAAGGTCTTCAAAAATACTGACAGATTCATTGTTGTGGAAATCAGCTACTGGGTCAGTAGGTCGGAACCAGAGCATGCCTGTAGTCCCGATGGTCTGGTAATGGATCTTGATGAGCCCAGCATTTATGGTATTTTGGAAAGAGAATGTCCAAATACTCTTGAAAATGAATGTATATCTGTATTTGAAAATAAAGCTTTCAAATCAACAGAAAATAATGTTTTTCCTAGAAACTAATGGTGACAATGAAATGAAATTGTTCTTAAGAAAAAAAAAACATAAGTATTATTACCAAAAATAGTAAGTGATTATGATCAGGAAATACCACAATCACAAACCGCAGACAACCCTGTGGCACCGCGAGGAAGAGCCTCTCAACCAATACGAGACACCAGGAAGACAAATTAAGCAAAGCAACTAGCTCTCTCTTCCCCATCAAGATGATTGCAATACTAGAACGGACACAAAGCAACGTACAACAAAACATAGAACAATTACAGACTCCCACAATGGGAGTAACAGGAAACAAAAAGTCAACAACAACAGAACCACCGCCTTAGAACGAACAGCAGCCTAAGCAACCGGGGGGCTTAAATGCATTTTACTGGTACCAAATCTTCGCCCTAGATTCTGCTTTTGTTGAAGTAACAAGAAATGTTCAGCTCGCACGGAGGCCATCTAACTAATGCAATGTATCATCATGGAGAAACATTCTAATCAAATTTACACATCATGATGAAACAAAGAAAAGGGCTCATGACTCACAGATAGTCAGAGCTAAAGAAAACCTCAAGTTGAGTCAAGTTCAGATGCAGATGGGAGTGACTAATACAAAGTTCTGCGACTTTGTAGTTTGGTCTCGCAAAGAGACTCTCACAATGAGAATATGCTTTGATGAACAGTTTTGGAATGATGTAAAAGCAAAGTTGGTTCAGTTTCACCATTCATATCTTCGTCCTGATATCTTTCAAATGAGAGTACCTAGAAATCTCAAGCCATTGAAGCTTTGATTCAGATTCTAGATAATTGTAAAATAGATCAGTTTGCCTTAAATTTCCAACAATGGAAACATTTTATGACACCTTGTCAGATAAAGAATACTGTCACTATTTCATCCATCAATTTTAACATTTAACTAGGGTGTTCAAAAAAGAATCATCTCATTGAGATGTTTCTTTTGAGCCTCCAACAGCAAAATAACATGTTTTGCTTCGAAATCAGGAAAATTATATTTTTACATTAGATTCACTTATCTAGAGGCCTTTTACTAGGTTGTTAAATATTTTGTTCATTTTATAGATAGTTTTATTGTGTAAAACTAAACCACAAATGAACACAAGCTTCAGAGCCACAAAAATATTTAACAAGGACTACTCTTCAATAAAATATTTATATTTTTCTTACTTTCATAAATACATGTTGAATATACGTTTTTTTCAACACCTATAACGGGTCATAATGTAATCAATGTGCATTTTTTTCTCCATTAATATTAACTTTTCTGCTTCAATAAGCTTAGCATTTCATGCTGAACTTAGATATATCAAGTTGTGAAAATACTAAACATAGTAGATCCAGGTCCGCTTGGTAGTGATAAGCCAACTGATTAGGATCTACACTGTTTTCTGCCCTGCATGTTAATTCTTGCTCTTATTTGGAATTAGGGAGTAGTGTCGTGCATAAAACATCCAGAATTGTTTGTTTAAGACAGTCATTTTGGTTGTAAGTCTGATATCTTTTCGTGTGATAAGCTACACAGATAAGAACACTTTGAGGACAAAGATGAAATAAAACAGTCTTGATAATGTAGTTGAGTCGAAGTAGGTCCCACGTACATATGTAAATAATTATTATGTTTTTCAAGTTGCCCTCTTGTGCACTAGATTACAGAGGTCAAAGATTTGATTTATATAATGTGGGCTCATCGTGATAACATTAAAGACGCGACATGTCATTTCAAACAATGTTGCATTTTGAAGAGTGTTGACTCAGACGAACCTGTGCATCCTATATGGATGTCTGTGTTCATGAGAGATCCAGAGAAAACTAAATTTTTTCTACAAAAACAGTTGTTCTCTCTCACTCCCTTTGGTGTCAGAAAGATACAAATGTCACTAAATGCAATTTCAAACTGAAATAATGGTGATTTATATCAGCAAAAAGTCGATTTCATATCACGCAAATGCGTAAACTATTACATGATCATCATTTGGGGAAAAGTAAATGATCATAGATTGTTTCCATTATAGTGGAAAATTCATGTTATATCCAAATCACATGCACATATTCAGACCTAACTTTTAAAAAAAACTGCAGAGTTTCAAAAAGATCCAGATAAAATTGTTGGAGGAGCTGCGGCCACACGATATACAATCATAGTCTATATGCGTTCATAGAAGTTGACCCAGAAATTGACTAAGTCCAAAGTGCCAAAAAAGTGACAAAATTAAGAGCATCACAGCCAAAGTCTTTCACATCTTTAGACATTAACAAAAATAGCTATAAAGTTTTAAAAGATCGAGGCAAAACTGTAGGAGTTGCGATCACAAGATACCCAGTGTCTTTATGCTATGGTAGAATTTTAGCCAAAAATGAATACATTCAAACTGCGAAAAAAGTGACAATAATTAATGTTAGGATTACAGAAATACCTAATGCACATCTCCAGATCTTGACAAAACACCTAAAAAGTTTAAAAAAGAAGTGGCTAAAATTGTAGGAGGAGTTGCGATCAAACGATACCCAGTGTCTTTATGCGTTGGTAGAAGCTGATCCAAAAATTGACCAAAGTCCAAAGTGCAAAAATAAATGACTAATCTGAGGATTACAGCCAAACGTCATGCATATTTTGAGACTTTGACGAAAACACCTGCAAAGTTTCAAATAGATCCGGGTAAAACTGTAGGAGATTTTGCGTTCACAAGATACCCAGTGTATAAATGCTTTAAACTCAACATGACTAAGTCCAAACTGCGTAAAAAGTGTCAAAAATTAATCTGAGGATTACAGTCAAACGTCATGCACATTTTCAGATCTTGACAAAAACACCTGCTGTGAGATGTGATTGTTGACATTTCCTGGTCATAATCACTTACCTTTTATACTGTACATTCGGAAATCATAGTTTCGCGAGAATTTATTTTCGTGAATAACATTAAAAGACATATTTGCCACGTAAACAATCGCAATCAGAACCTGATTTACCTACGTCAGTAAACGACAGAGTGATTTCACCATTTCACTAGGTTTTTACTTTCAAGAAACTTCGCAAATAGTTTCGCGAAAATAGAACCCTATTTTCGAATTTACAGTATAATTATGATTGTAAGTCCTGTCCCTTCAGCGGTTGCTGATACACTTTTGTTCCATGCACAATATTTGTTTCAGAACTGTCCTCCGTGGATTCTCTAGAAACAATACGGACGCAATGTCTTGACTACCTTTAATTAGTGACGTATATATGGATCACTGCTTTAATACCTGACAAGATTAGCTTTTAAAAAGCTTAGGACCATCGCATAGTGTATAAAAGTTACAAGACTAGAAAACATTTTAGCAAGTGCGGATCGAGAGGGGGGATATAGGGTTCTGACCCCTCCCCCCACTGGAAAATCACAAGTCATATGGGTTTCTATAGAAATTAGCATTTGCCCCCCCCCCCCCCCCTGGAAAAAAGTTGGACCCCCTGGAAAATAATGAACCCCCTCTGGATCCTTGGAAAAGTATAGTTTTCTCTGTAATAAAACCATTGGACCCCCTCTGTAAACTGTAAAATAAGTTAAGGACTAAATAAAAACAAAAAACGTTGTCCAGACTGTTTTCTGGTCGTCGGGCCTGGACCCCTCCCCTTCCTGAAAAAAATCCTGGATCCGCGCATGTTTAATGTTTTAATTTTGCATTTGCTGAGACCACTCTTTTTCATTTCTTCATGCATTTCAAAATCTTAATATCTTTTGTTTTAGTTAACTTGTTTGTATGTACTAAGTTCTGAATCGGAGATCCATTGGAAGCCAAAAAAAGGAAATATGCACATTCCAATAAAACTCTGATAGTGCTAACACTGAATAGTGGTAGAGCTCACCCCAGCCTACCCAATCAGACATTTTAGCAATTCATGTATGTATCCCTATTCCTAAATCTAAATCTAATTAACGAGGCGAGCGAATAAACCCTTGGGGCATATTGAAACCGATCCGTCTAAATCTGAGAATTATGCCATACTTTGCGGAGAATATCCAAAGGTCCCATGTCTTCAGGGTTAATTGTTGTAAAAAAGGCTTAGAACTATTGCATAGCGCATTATTGAAACTAGACAACACCTTTAAATGCTTTTATTTTGCATTTTCTATTGGCCTTATAATCACGCATTTCTTTAGCTTGGGGACGTTTTTGAAGCACATCCAGATTGAAGGCAGAACCGGAAGTACACCTCAGTGGGGAGTTTGATTTCGTCACGCCAAGAATATCCGAATTTACTCCAGTGGGGAATTTGGGTTCCGGCTAGGAGTAGTAGATCTCTTTACGACCTTTCGTTTTCAGAGCCTGCCGGTATCCAGGGAAGTGTAACTAACGTATACCCAACACAAAAAGAAACGCACCACTACGATTTTCCCATTAAGATCTCATTTTAATACGAAACTGTTAATTGTCATGAAATATTCATTTCTGATCAAAATTTACCAAAACTTAAATGTGACGTAGATTAGTATCTATACTTTCCCTGTGTAAGCACGAAACACATCAAAGCGAATGGTAAAGAGGTTTTGGAAGCGTTAATTAAACGCTTCTGTCTACATGAAATTCCGAGTATGTTTTACATTAGCAAAGTATAAAAACGATATGTTGTCGTTATGTGAGACAACCAATGTGTTTATCGATGCTTTTTTTGTTATTTCAAACTCCATTTTCATCGGTAAGGATCATTTGAATTGATTTAAACAATGTTGAAAGCTTTAAATGTGTGTAAGGTTTATCTCCAGTGTGGAATCGTTATCCAAAGGGTAGTAACAAAACATGGGCTACCTATGTTCAATAATTATCGCGAGTGATGAATTTAAAGATAACATGCAAAGAATAAGTTTCTGGGTACAATTTGGTCTACTGAGATGAATTCAATTGCTTGAACTTATCAAGCAAGAGAGCATTATAAAAATTTGACACCCACTTGGTTCATCACCAATTTTCTTTAACACAATTTCGACGCCTGATTGCAAAAGACGTGTGACGCAGCAGTACCTGACAAACCTTTGCACTGATATAAACTGAACTGGCCTATCACGTGTGATCTTCCTGAGAGTTGAACAGTTCTAAGTGGTGCGTTTCTTTTTGTCGGGTATATATCATCATCGCTGACGCGATGGCGATGGTGAACAAGGTGGCTTCTTCATGATCAAAATTGTCAAAATATGTCTCGGTTAAATTGAAGTTGGAATTCAATAATAACTCTAAAATATAACTCCTACTTTCGAGGAATTGCCAAGTATAAGGGGCATTTGGAAAGTTCGTAGCATGGCATCATAACTCCACAATGTGTTGATAAATCGCTCTAGGGAGCACAGTGGCTCAATGGTAGAGTGCTTGACTCAATAATACATTTTTAGAATTAAAAGAATGCAACTGGCCAAAGATGTTTGATATTAACACACCGGATAGGCAGCAATCAAAAACGTTAATACTATCGACGAACGTAGATAAAAAAATAGTTAGAAAGAAAGTTTTCTCTTGCTACATTTGGCGGTCGAAAACACTGTTTCTAGCAATTTTTATCCGCTATCGTCGGTTGTTATGAGCGTTTTCGATTGCCGCCTATCTGGTGCGATTAATCTTTCATCTTTTCATAAATTTGGTCAAATGCTGAAAATTCCAAAATAAGATTTATGAAAAACAGAACCGGGTGACATATCTTTTCTATTTCATAAATTGATAATCCATGCATAAAACAAACTGTATGCAAAGTATTGAACCGATTTACATGCATGAAATATTTAGTTCCACATGTTCTGTGAAGCCTTCCAAAATTTATTAGAAAGACGGGCATTTTTCTTTGATTGGCTTTTGTATAGATCGGCATATTGACTGGCGCATAGGGTATAGAGTACAATGATTGAAAGGAGCACCCGGATTTAACCCATAACCCGGTTATAATAAATATGATAGGCGACCACAGCAACCCACGCGCAATCCAGATATAACACGCATTTCCAAATGAAACACTTCCCGAGAAAGACTGCCTTACAATCTGTACGACCAGGCAATACTTCGATAACCCTGCCTTGCAATAACGAGTTTCTAGACTTATCGCTAGACTGAAACAAACTTCGTCGCATACTAATCAGACAGCGTACAACATTGGAACAGATCTAACTACAGCGTGCGTAGTCTGATTAGTTCGATTTTTGCACGCACAATGCATGCGCAGATTTATCATTGTGGGGCTAGTGTGCGATTGGATGGGCAAAGAAAAGATATGGAAGTCAGTATAAAAAGCGAGCATTTCGAAAAATCAGCACATTTTATGGGAAGATCGAAAGCCTGTTTCAGTAACAATAATAAGGTTAGTACTTTGCCTTATATATTTTGTAAGCATTTTTGTCCTGATAGTGTTTCCTATGCATATCGATACAATAATGGTGGAACCATCGATTATACAATGTATACAAGAGGTGTTTCATGTTTATTTGAACAAATTTGAAAATGCCGTTACTCATTTATTCCTCGTTATATTTGGTAATAATGTATTACCATTGGTTAGTCTGGTCTCTAGAAATACGCAGTCATCAAGAAAAACAGTTCTTAATTTTATTTTTTGGTTTGAAATAGTCTCAGAAGATGAGTAGTCACTTTTTAAGCATTTAAATATGCTGTTTTAAACAAAATGTACCAAAACCTTTCTCTAACAATTTCTCAAAAAGACGTTAATTTTTTTTCTTGAAAACTTTACATATTGTACATAAATAATTAAAGTGTGTTCCATATAATTAAAGTGTGTTCCATTAGAAAATAAAGCATTTCATTTTGGAAGCAACTTGAACGTCAAATTTTAGGGTTTAACTTAACAAATTCCAATGCAACACTAAATTGTATGCAAACTACTCAGGTGAAATATTTGGTGATCAGTTTTATCGGCGATATATATTTAACACATCTAAGAAATTGATTCCGCTGTGAGTTTTGAGAAATTGTTTTTCTAAATTCTTCAAAGATACATTTAAAACATGAGATACCCATTTGGACACTTTTTGGAAGAACTTATTAAGACCAGTTGCCAAGCAAAAACAGGCACACATAGGCCGTTTCTTATTTGAATAATAGACTGAATGTTCCTCTAAACAATAAGAAAATCTTCAACTTAAATACGTATTTGCTTAGAAGATACACCCGTTTTAGCTCTAAAAATCAGGCAGAGGGGGTGGGGATGTATTTAGTTTAAACATATTTTATTTCAACTTGGTAAGATACACTTACAAATATATACAAGTTACATAATGTAAAAGGATTAGAACGAAAGCTGGAAGCTTATGTTATTCTTCTCCTAGATGTATTTAGGGCCGCCATGTTATGACCATGCTTTAAATTGCCATCTTGTCTATTTGGCAACACCAGGGACACTTCTGTTATGTATGAAAAAGCAACATGTGTTTGTTTTATTTATATGCAACCGCAAAAAAATGAAATTCATATCTGTTCAAATAAACATGAAACAGGTCTCGTAGATTTAGGAGATATATATGTTTCCTTTTAAGTTCTGGAAAACGCTTAAACAAGTACACTTTACTTTGACAAACAGCATAATGCGACATTTCATCAGGGTCTGTACTGCTTGCTGAGGAAAAAACTATCTTCAGAGAAAGAAATAAAAAAAATATAACCTGTACATGTAACCCCTTAATATATACAATGGGTCGTCCTGACTTAAGCAATTTTAATAAGCTTGATGCCACCGATATGTCATAGCGTTTACATAACCAATCGCGTAGCTAGAATGCTGAAAAAGTTACGCGCATCAAAAGGAGACTACTGGATCAAGCAGTGATTCTCTCAATCGCGTCCCTTTTCATAATATGAACTTTTCTTAAAGAATAGAATTGGCTCCTAGCGGGAGCGATTTTTTCCCTTTAACAGCAGTTCCTAATGGTATGGAAACTCACCTTTACCACATTAGATGACCTCCCTTGAATGGTACTATTTCTATTACGCACGTGCGTAACTGCGTAATGAGAGCTACGCAAATGAATTAACGGATGTGCTTTCTGGCTGAGCGTTTAAGGACGAAATCGTATAAATGATTTGATTTATTATTGGTACCACACACATTTTTCATTTATAAACATTAACTTACCTATAGGATTTCTTTTGCTCCGGTTATTCAGTTTTATTAACTGCTGTGTCCTTATCTTTGCTTTATCTCCTTTTTATATCTTGATTTATATGTTCTGGGAGATGATACATTGATAAGTTAGGGGTATTTCATGCAAACCAAATATCTATGTGTCTTGATCCACATCTGAATTGAGGGTGAGGTTTGCGCCGTGAAACCGGTTTAAGCCCTCCAGTAAAATATTTTACTGACCGTTCCAAGGCGGTACTTCTTTTGTCGATCTTTTATGGGGCCTTTTTCTGTCTTGTGTTTGTTATGCCTTTGTGCGCGTCTGTTTATCTGTACCTTGTGATCACCTGTTGGGAAAGGGCTGACCTCTATGCTCTCGTTTGTGGTGTATAACTGTGAGTTTGTCACTTTCCCATTGGTATCCTGGGTCAGGTGTGGTACTTGATTGTATCGATATCTTTGCACCCTTACTTACTTTTGCAGCGGATTATTGTTTTTATGTTTCACAGGGTGCCTTCAGAAATACTATATGAAAAGGGGGTGTAAGAGAGAAGCGGTTCATGAGCAATCCATAAAAATGTCGTCAGAGGGTCCAACTTTGACAACTTTATTTTTATTTAGTTGATGAGGGAAGGGAGGATCCAAATACCACTATAAACGGGCCATCAACGGCCCGCCAGCGAAACGCCATTTTAAATGGCGTTTCGCTGGCGTGCTGATGATGGCCTAACATTGAAACATTGAATGCTGGCTTGGTAGCTTTGTGTTTTTTCAGGGGATCTTGAACAGAATTGCTAGGACACCCTATATTGTGTGATTTTTAGTGAGAGGGTCCGGACCACCTGCCCCCCCCCCCCCCCCCGGATCCGCGCATGCGGTTAGGTGTTAAAAAGTGAAAGTGAGAAAAGAATATTAACAAATTCAGCTTCGCTGACACAGATAGAAATCCAGAAAACTCTATCAGACCCTGGTGTTATAAAACTTTTACATGCTCAACTCAGCTGCGCATGAAAATTAGTATGCTCATAAATGCTAAAATGCTAATTGTGTTGGCATTTATCATTTATTAGCATGATAAATACACAATCCGAATGTTTGAAAGTATACAAAGTGGCGTGGGGCCTGAATGCAGAATAAATTCTGTCAAAGTTTTGCAAGCTTGCACAGATTAGTTAGGTTAAGGCCCAGTTGAAAAAAGGGCCCTTTTTAAGATTTCAGCAATCCATCTGGTAGAAAAATTAAAAATGGTACAGTCGATTAGGGTAATATGTAAGAGTAGCTTTTAGCGTAAATGCCAGTTCTGAAAGTGGTGCAGATTTTTTCCACGACATAATAAGCGCACCTTCTTGAAATTGTGCTATTACTGTCAATTAAGCTTATCTCCATGATCGTCTAAGTCTCAGGTCAGCTGAAATCTGACACATTAATTTCTATAGCCAGTTTGATTGTATAAACTAACATTTTAGTATCCCATAAGACATGAAAAATTGTTCTGCTCTCAAATCTTTCATGACCTGGTATCAAATTGAGGGCATATTTCGTGGTACTGTTCACATTATTGTACCATTATAAAATGCATGTTTACATGAAATGACTAATTTTATAATCACATACATTGTATTTCTTGACCCCAAAATGTAATTCAGAGAGCATCAGACACTGCTTATTCCAATGGATATATAAAACTTACCATATTTTCTATACATGGACAGGCTACATACAATGTACCCCGCCCATTTTTATTGAGTAGACATATTTTTACGATTATTGGTCAACATAAATATACTTCTGCATACATTATCTCACTGATTTTGGAATTAAGTTTAAAAGGTTCACTTCCGAATCACATATTGCAGCGTACCTTTTCTAAAGTTTGTAAGTTGATTTGGACACCCTTCATTGTGTTATGTACGTTACATGTTTACATTAAATCCAACAAAATTGACATCTAAGTCTAAAATGGTTCCTACAGGCTTTTTTATCAATTCCAAAAAGGTCCATTCTTTGTGTTTACTATAAAAGAAAATTGATTTATCTTCGACATACAGCAAAAAGATTTCTCTATCTTATATAATGTGTCAGTTAATGAACTCTGAACCTGGAAGCCCAATGTAAAACCCGCATATTAGAAGCGCCACTTTAACATTCTAAAGCATGAATGTCTGCTTTAAAATGTAACAAATTTACACATGTTTGTAATTACATCAGGCCTGGGAAATTTCTAAATACTAAAGGCAGAATCAGCTTAAATATGTCTCAAAATTAGCTGTTTGCAAATATTATAGTGACGTACATACTACTAGCACAAGCTTAATTCAGTTGCTTTTCGTTCCCAACTTACCAGTATGGGGTACATAGTCACTCTTGAGAATTTAAAAAAAAAAATTGTAACAAACTAATTAAAACGTTATAAAGAGACAAGCAATACGCATTAGCTTTATCAAATTGCTTGTTTATCAAACTTTTGGTTAGCTTATTTTTGATGTTAACGCAAAATTACTTAGCAATGCAAATAATGTAGATATTAAGAAATACAATGTTTAAGTTAAATTGCCCCCTTCGAAAAAATCAATCTTAATAGTCATCTGAAAACATGGCTTAAAACTCTGTTTCTATGATATTAAATTTCCTAAATGTGAAATACTTAACATATATAACACATAACGTTATATGACTTTCGCATGACATTAAGGTAAATTTAAATAGTTCATATCAATAGTAATATCAAGTCTTTTGGACAACCTAAAAAGAACTAGAATTGCACAATCGATGGCACACCACCGCATATCTCCACGATTTTGATAATTTTAAATCTCCCCCAGGGCTTCTAGCGGGAAGGGGGGCAAATAAATGTGCGCTTACATGCCCTTCTTGTGTAAGCAAGCAGGCCCTCACTTCTCCAAGCCTATCCAATCTTACACTTTTCTGTCTTACCCAACCCTACCAACCATACATATATACCTTTATTCATAGCGGTATATGCTATGGCCCCATATGGGTATGGACGGAGTATGGTAGATTTAGGTAGGGTATGAGTATTGATGTAACTAGGGTATATTTAGGCTATCTACTCAAACCTTCCTTACTCATACCCTACCATTACTCATACCCACCCTTATATTTTGGATAGGTTTATATTATACTTTGTACTGGTTTAACCTAGGAAACCGTCTACACATGACTGAAAACTTGTTAACAGGGCCAAATAACATCAACTCGAACAAACAAACATTTAAAACTGTTTAACTGTTGAGGATATGGGCATGTAAGACTTTCGTTGTGAACGTATGTGCATCTAGTATCAAAGTAAGTAAGGGTGGGAAGATCAGGAATCGATACAATCAAGTTCCACACCTGACCAAGGATACCAATGGGAAAGTGATAAACTTACAGTTAGACACGACAAACGAGAGCCAAGAGGTCAGCCCTTTCCCAGCAGGTGACCACAAAGCACATATAAACAGACGCGTACAAAGACATAGCAAACACAAGACAGAACAAAAACATAAAACATCCACAAAAGAAGTACCGCCTTGGAATGGTCAGTAAAATATTTTACTGGAGGGCTTAAACCAGTTTAACGGCGCCAACCTCACCCTTTATTCAGATGTGGATCAAGACACATAGATAATTGGTTTGCATGAAAGCCCCCTAACTTATCAATGCAGCATCTCCTAAAACATATAAATCAAGATACAACAAAGAGATAAAGCAAAGATAAGGACTCAACAGTACCTTTGAGAGGCATGATGTTCCTAAATGCCCATCTGGTTTGAAATAGTCATTTGTTCTATAATATTAAAAGCATGTACTTACTATAAGTAAAACCCATGTCAATAATGGTGAATAAGAATTATTTGATTAACTATAACGGTGGTTTTGATTATTTCAGAATCACATAATTAATTGAATTTGACTTCGTTACTATTACCGATTTTATTATTTTAATGGCTTAATAAATGTATGAGGTAGAAATATCCCATTTCTATCTTAAAAGAGCAACCAATATGCATTAATCTTCATATCCCCATGATTTCATGGTAATTATATTCTGAACCACTATTACCCATTAAGCTTTATCTATTGTATAGCGAACAAGATTAAGGAGGACACTCTACCCGTCTAGTCATAAAAATCCGAAGATCGATTACGTATATTTATGAACTTGGACGGAGTATGTCAATTTCTATAACATACATCATGCCTCTCAAAGGTAACGTGTGTAACAGCAAATATTAACAAGTAATATACAGATTAGAAGCACATGCATATCTCCAATCTTATAGTAATTCCTTGCATGAAAATATGCAGATAAACAGTCAGTCTGGTGGTAAAAATTGTGCATAAGAATAGTTTAATCGTATCATTGTAAGCCATTTGAACGGGACCATTAGTTACCCAGTTGTTACTCGCGATCCCTGCAACTACAAGAAAACTAATGTCTGCCATTTTGAGGCTTATATAATGCAATTTTAGAATCTCATACTGTACAAAATTGCCCCAGTGTGAGGGGGTCTATATGGTGTTTTCATGACAATATATTCATATAGAGGAACCTATTTCACATAGTGGGTGTGGTATTGGATAAGCAAGAGAATGGTATTATACAAAGCAGTTATCTGATGCAACTGCCAGTGATTAGTTCTCATTATCATAATCCATGTAGCTGAAACACAAACATCTAAAATGGTATTAAGCTGTCCATATTACAAAACCAAAAAGATATGAAAAATGGGTGGGAGGAGTAACATCAATGAACTAAATGTAGTTTGACTTCTTTTTTTGACTGAATTCTATCTTTGATTACGTGTTTAACTTTCATTGAAAACCATGAATAGTCAATATACTCTCAAACATATTGAAATTGCGTTGAATAATCACACATCTATACTACAATACATTTTCGGTGGCAGGGGTAACAGAATGTCGTCTGAAAAAAATCTGCACCACTTTTGTTTTTGGCATTCACCCTCATTTGACTTCTAAATAGTTATACTATCATCTGGTACAAATGAAATTTTTCTACTAGACTGATTGAAAAAATCCAATCTAGCTGGCAAGCCCTCAGATTAAGTTGCATTTTTGATAAATTTCATGATAAATTTCATCTAAGTTGAGTTGAGCATTAAAACAGTTTCAAAACCTCGAATCCATTTTTCTCTCACGCCGTGCCTGTATTATATCAAGTCGCCTTGTATTGTTGTTTTTCAGGTATTTGTAGAGCCCTATAGCAATGGCTTTCTCGCAATCTTCAACTGATATTACACTTGATGGGTCACTGCTAAAAGCCCGCTGCATGGACCTTTCCGGGAATTATCTGGATGCTTCTATCGATCTAAACAACTGCATAGCAAATATTGACGGAGAACTGAAATGGCAAGCCAACGGGGACTTCATTGAAACCAGTCGCATCGTTTGTATTTTCCAAATGTATTTAGAATGCGATTGTAAAACGAAAGCAGGTTCGTGGCAGAGGAGCAGTGTCTACCTGGATGAAAGGATTGCCAACTGTAATGGGAGGCTGGTATTCACATTCCCTGGGGCTTTTTCGATTTCTTCGACTGATATCAAACTTGAAGGAACACAGCTAAAAGCCCGCTGCAGAGATCGCCAGGGCAGTTATCAAGATGACGCTTCGATTGAGCTGAACAACTACATTGCAAATATTGACGGAGAGCTAAAATGGCTTCCCAATGGTGACTTCATCGACACTAGTCGCAACCTCTCAATTACTGGGTCAACGTTAAAATGCGAGAGTAGGACCATTGAAGGGTCTTGGCGCGATACTTCAATCGATCTAGATGAGAAGATTTCCAATTATAACGGAAAGCTGATATACAGGTTCGAGCATGCTATAGTTCATGTTAAAGAGGAGAATGAGAAGGAAACGATGGACCTCTTAAAGCAATTCTACGAAGCCCACAAAGGAACAGTCTCTGTCGAGGCCTGGGAAAGAGATGTGAAGGGTAAAAAGGTAGTTATTTGTCAATTTTAAATTATTGGTGCTTTGCAATCTCCTAATATGATTTATACCACCTTTACCAACTTTGGCTAGAAATATCTCTTGATGTGCAAGGTCTACACTGATGTAGGTGGTATAAAAACAGTTATACCATGATTGTCCAGCTGTACGTGAGATAATCCACTCGTCTAAGCTCGTGGATTATCACCAAGTACAGGCGGACAAACCAAGGTATAACTATTATTTATTCTAAAGTAATGCTAAAGGAAGCCGCACATCTGGCTTGTCATGAGCCAGTGCCACATATATGTATTGGACAAAGGTATAGTCATTTCATAACGAACATTTTATCTGACTTATATAAGGCTATAAACACAACATGTCGTTAGCGAAGTGATTGAAAATGAGTATTCTAATACCAGTCAGGGACATTATCTCTAAAAAATTAATACATATAGCAAGAAGAAGTTATTGTGCTTTTTACAATGCATTGTAAATGAGACTACAAAAAGTAACGTATGTAGGTTATTTCTAAAACTATTTAGGCCAAGGTCAAATTGCATTCTAAAAGAATTTAACTGATTCACGTTAGAAAGAGGTTCATTATTTCTAGCCAATGCTTATACAATTTTATTATTCTATTAATTGCATTATCGATAAGGTATAGGTCTTTCAGATAAATCATCCACCGTACCATAAACATTTTGATAAACGCCATTATTTGAAAGTGAAAATAACGATATCACTCAAACAGCTTACTTTTGCAATTGTTGCAATAAATATCACTCCATCAAGTAAAATATTTATTAAATGTTGATGTAAAGAGGTTATGCTCCTGACTGATTATTTCATAGGTAAGCGTTTATATAATACGTATGCAAATCTACATCCGCTACAAAATGGTTGTCTTTAAAACGCTGCAGCAATACCACATTACGTGGCTTAATCATGTCATCAAGACATGTTTTACCTCATCATTATTCATCTCTATCACCGCTTTATGTTGCCATGTATATAGTGACCACCTTGGTATTTCTTTCTTCTAAGTAATCACTTGTTGTATTAAGGAAACTTAAGTGTGGAATTTCAGTTCATTTGATAGGTTTAAATGTGTTCTAATATCTAATATGGCTATCATGACGACCATCCAATATATGGTTGCCATGGTTGCTTTTATATCGAATGAGTTTTGTACTTCTCCTGAAACGCTTGTCTGATTTGACTGAAAATGTGTGTGGATCATCAAGCCATGTGGTAGGTTCAGATTTGTTCAAAGAGCAACGTGACGACATCTAATAAGGCCGCAATGGTGGCCACCTTGGAAATAGATTATAGACTTCTCCCAAATCACCTGTCAGCCTAAGATAGTATGACATTTTATGCAGGACACCTGGCAATTATTGAGGCCAGGTTCATTCAAATTTGATTATGACGTCACAGCAACCACTTTGGTTGCCACTGTGTCCACTGTAGGAATCAGCATTTTGAGCAAACGGTCTATACTTGTATTTTGCAGACGTAGTCCCAAATCTGCATCTGTATTCTTTGTTTGGCAGGTACCATATTATTAACCCTTAAAGCGCCAAGAAAAAATGCATCTGAAAATGTCGTCTGTTGAAGTCGTCTGCTGCAAATAATTGACTAGCTTTACTGAGAATAAAGTAAAGAAGCAAACAGCGTGGACGCAGAACATATAGGAGCAGTCTGATCTGGGTCCAAACTGTTTGCCATAGAGGCTTCTTAAACATTTCAGCAGACGAGAAAAGCAGACGACTTTTGTTGCGATTGGCGCATTAAAGTTTAGTAAAATCCGTTGTCCAGCAACGAAGGCTCAGAGGAATCTGCACGTACATAGACTCCCCAGAGCCTTTGCTGATTACAGACATAAACTTTAGATGTAGAGGAAGACTCCGACAAAATGATAAACCTCTATCCCCGCTGGATACGTCCGCATGGGTTTTTATTGGAGGCACATGCGCATGTGCGATAGGTGCCAAAAATGTATGTGCTGACCATTTTTTGTATTCTTTACAGGCACGAGTGATATACCTGAACGCTGGCGTGGGCAAGGACGAAGGCATAATGCTTCAAGTGAGTGCGGAGGCCTCTGCGTCCGTATTTAATTTCGTCACCGAAAACAGCAACATAAAGACCGTCTCTTTCGACGTTCTACAAGCAAAGGTTGGCGCGTGGGCAAGCCAAGGAGGTCTAGGAGTGGGAATTTCCGCAAATCTTATCGACGCTGAGGCCTCGGTGTTTGATGCGACCTTAGGGGTTGGATTGGATACGGAAGTCGGTGTACATGATGATTCGTTTACAGTAGAAGTGCTTGGAACAGGAATTACGCTGGGTCGAAAAGTTGGAATCAGCGTTTTTGGTTCTCACTTTGGAATCGATTTTGGCAGATGCTCAATTATGTAAAAATGCACTACACATACAATTCACTATTTAGTATTCATGCAAAGTTGAACATTCTGCCGTGCACCTGCTTATTCTATATTAAGTAATCAGAAAATAATTATCTAATAAGGTTTAAATCATGTGTTTGGGGGTATATAACCATTTATTTGTATTGTGACGCATTTGCCCATACCAGAGTTTATTAACCGGCTCACACTTCAAAATTTTAAAAATTATGCTTAAGTCAGCAAATGAGATTTTTGTATATGTCGCATGTGCATTGCCTTTAATAAACGTCTATGCTGATGTAACCAGCTTATCTAGAGGTCTACATTTTGATATGAGACTTCATCTCTATCTATGCTTTGAGTATGCGAGCACCGAAGACTCTGACGAGTCTGCGCATATGCACAGACTCGCATGAACCCTCTTGTGCACGCCGATGCGATAAATACCGAAATCACATGCACTGTGCCATATATGGCCACGTCGCGAGAAAAGCTTTTTTCGGTTGTTTGCGAACAACAAAGGCGAAGACCAGCCTGCGCATCCGCGCAGTCTGACCAGCGTATTTTTATTCGCTTATTGGATAGTATCATATCTAGACTTGCTACCAGCGAAATTTCAAATTTCAAGCTAGTCTACGTAGCTGAGTAGGTTGGTTTGAAGCTCACTTTTTCGGAGCCCCCAGACAGGTTTAAAATTTTCTCGCGACGAGGCCAAATTATATAGTTCTTGTTCTTGTGCTTTGCTTATAATGAAAAATAAAGAAAAGATACAAATTTAGATTTTTTACAGTGAGAATGTTCTATAATTCATTTAACCAACATGGATCATGTCCTGGTAAAACCCGCTTTTGCTGTATGCAAACAACAAACAGGCCAGCCTTCACATTCACACAGCCTGATCGGGTGTTTAACATTGTCGAAATGATATGAAAGCTGTAGCAGATTTGTTCACATTTCAAGATCCAAGCCAGTCTCAGTTGGTAGGCACCTGACTGGTTTGAGCCTTATTTGTTCCCATTTAAAACAAAGACAAATTCAAAATAACGGGCCTAAGTTGATATGCGAGGCTCAGGAACAATACAGAGTTACTTAAAACACTACTATATATCATTATTATTGCAGCAACAGGGGCAGATCCAAAATTTCTGTAAAGGGGGAGGGGGGTCATAAACAAGTCTGGGGTTTCGCTTTGCTGATTTTATCTCATTTTTTTTCTTAAATATCCCATGAAAATGGAATAATTTGGTCTCACTGAGACCAAATTATTTCATTTTTATGGGATATTTAAAAACAGGGGGCAGAGAGGGGGTTCGAGCAAACCCACTGAACCCCCTCTGGATCCGCCTCTGAGCAACATCTATACATTTCATCAAATTCCTAGGGAATACTAGATTAGCCATGAATGAAAGTATGGAGAAGGTCCTCCATGCCAAGCCGGGATTTTCTCAACCTCATACAAAAAAGAAGTAAGTATGATCAGGAAATACCGCAATCATACACTGCATACCACTGTTATGTCTACCTCCCTGTAATTGAGGAAGAGCCATAGAACACTGAATGTCATAATACACCAGGAAGACAGTTAAAGTAAAACAACCAGCTCTCTCTCTCTTCTCGATCATGCTGATTGCAAAACTAGAAGGACACAAGGTGCTGAATAACAAAACAAGGATCAAACACAGAACCCCCACAAACAATGAAAGCAAGGATAAACAATAAACCAACAACAACAGAACCACCGCCTTAGAACGGACAGCAGCCTAAGCCACTGGGGGCTATAACGTATTGTATAGTTTACTCCGCTCCTTCCTGTGCTTCACAACCAATTGGTTTGCACAGAAATTTAAATTTGTGGTCGACTTAATCACATATTATACCAATATGTGTAATAACTATTATGTAAAATCATGAAGTAGTCCGTGAAGTGGTCAATGCGGCTATTTTCAATGGGAGGGGAGGACAAAACTATAAGTATATCATAGATCATATATAACTATTATGAAGAAATTAAGTGGTTCACTCGCTGCGCTCGTTCCCACTTAATTCCTTTATAATTGTAATTATGATATATAACCCATACATACTGGTACCAAATCTTCGCCCTAGAATCTGTTGTTGTTTAAACACAAAAAAAATGTTTAACTTCATGCTAAAACGTAGTCTAACATTTTACTATCATCATGTATCTGAGTATAGTTTGCCATTTACTTATATCTAGTTAAATTGTTCTCAATGGAACATATAAACTATGATCTTAAAAATGAACAAGTTAGTCACGGTTGCCTAGCAACCACGCAATTGTGGAATATTTGATTATTTTCCTGGTCTATATACTGCTGTCGCTAGGCAACAAGGTACGCATTTGATACCTGTTTTATTTTGCTCAGTTTTTGTTAAATGTTTTAAAATATTGAATATATTTGATAGTTTAAGGGTGACTTAAAACGTTTATACCAACAAACGATAATTTAAGGACCAAGTCATGTTCGATATGGCCTATTTATAAAATATTTTAATAAGTTTAACTATCTTTAAAAATCACAATGTGCCTTGTGTGCGTAGAATAAACGTTTCTTTAATACACACAAAACATATGTATGATAGGGAATAAAATGGTTTTATTATTTTTTGGAGGTTATAAACTGTTATGTCTACCTCCCTGTAATTCGAACTACTCTAGTCCTTCATACTTCGAATTTACGAGATAGTACTGTACTGGTAAACTACACAACAGCAGTTCTTATTTTGAACATTCAATTTGATGAAAACTTAATGCATAATTTCTTAGAGAAATAATTAAAAAAAAACATCCTAATAGCTATTATTCTGCTAAAACATAACAAAAGTTGTAAGCTTTGTCGTCTGCTGTTATATCTTTAAAGTCTCTTCAACAAATAGTGCAGACCCTGATCAGACTTCTCCTGTAGGAAAAGTTTGATCTGGTTTTACTCTGTTTGACTTTAGCAGACGACATTTTTAGACTCAGTTGTGCACTTTGAAGGCCTTGTGAGGGTTAAACTTTAGTTCCAAGCGCGAAAAGTCTTGGCAGGTCGCATAATAGAATGCCTCCGAAAACAACTGAGAGGAAGGCAGCTCCAAGCCCTCCAACAACTTGAGCGGACGTCCGAGTGTCTTCAGCGCTTGTCAGTTGTCGCTTTGCCTTGGATGTTTCTGCCTTATTGATGGTCAAATTCTGTATAATGTTTTCGATGGCGATTTCCAGTTCCGTTGTATTATACTTGTGTGAATATTGACAAGGACAAGATGTTCTGCAGTAGCTTCCTGTTGTTGTTGACAACGATGTATAACCAACAGATCTGGTCAATGATGAAAGGCCGGAAGTAGTTGTAGATGTCGACATCTTGTGACTGGAACTAGTGGCTGTAGATATGTGCCGGGGAATACTTGTAGCTGTTGGTGATGGGTAACCGGAAGTAGTTGTAGATGTCGAGGACAGTAGAGTGGTTGTAGTTTTAGAGACAAGTGTCCAGTGACGAGAAGTAGTTGTAGTACCAAGTGACGAGGTTGTAGACGCAATTGTTGATGTCGAATGAGAGTGGCTAGAAGCAGGTGTAGATGTTGATGACTCGTAATTTGAATCAGTAGTCGAGGATATGTGACTGGACGTACTTTTGCTTGTTGAAGATGGCTGGCCAGATGCAGTTGTTGAGGCTGAGGACGGTAGACTGGACATAGCTGATGATGTTAAATTGCATGGGAACAACTGAGGATAGTTAAGAAGAGAATCGCTTGAAGTTTTTGGATACACTGTGACTGGAAAACAAGTAAATATATCTTAGAAACAGGAAAGTACCCCATTTAACCCTTAAAGCGCCAATCACGACTGCAGCAGACGACAAATTTTGCGACATCTTTCCTAATTTTCGAAAGAAATAAGGAATGATATTTCATGAGAATCGTCAGTAGACGATTCTCATGAAAATTCATGCCTTATTTGTTATTTTTGAAAAAGTGGCAAAAATTGAAATTGTCGTCTGCTGCAAATTGTAAGGATTAAGCCAAATATAATACACCAGGCAGACAAATAAATGCCCCACGCTTATCAATGGGACGAGTCATTTTCCTCTTTAAGGATGGTTGGTGCTAATGATTTCAAATTCTAATAGAGGAAACAGTGAAGATCCTGATCAGACGCTATAATCCGCGTTATTCATTCTGCAACGTCTGATCTTGATCTGAAGTGTTCCACAAAAGGGACGTTAGGCCTACCATAACCAGAAAATGGCTTGTGATTATTACGTCAGCAACATTTATGTGTAAATTGACTCAATACTAACTTTTTCATTTATTCAAACATTACAAATCCGATTGTGCCCGTTCCTAAGGGAGTAGTTGAACTGGATTCATATTTTTTGCAATAAAGACCTTCAAAGTATATAAGCGGATGCAAGAGAGCACAATTTGTAAAAATACATGTAGGTGGTAAATGCTTTATATGAGCAACCTATTTGTAGGACATACGACAACAGTTCAGACCCAGATCAGACGCCGCTTACAGAATATTCAATCAAAATTTTAATGAAAATGAAAAATAACATCTAACATCCCTGAGCATCCTTCCAATCGAGAATGGACTGGTCTAATTGACAAGAGTGGGAAATTCCATTCGGCTTAAATACTTGCATCACATGCAGTATAGTATTTGAATCATTGATGTCTGTCACTTCACCTAACCCTTAAAGCGCCACCTATAATTTGCAGCAGACGACAATTTCAAATTTTGCCACTTTTTCAAAAATAACCAATAAGGTATGATATTTCATGAGAATCGTCTGCTGGCAGACGATTCTCATGTTATATCATACCTTATTTTTTGTTGAAAATTGGGAAAATGTCGCAAAATTTGTCGTCTGCTGCAGTCGTGATTGGCGCTTTAAGGGTTAATATATACGAGCTAAAGGATATATGGGTAAGTACGCGATATTTTAGTACTTGTCACAAACTCCTATATGCGAAAGCATTTTTTTAAAAGCCAAAGCCACCTATAATTTGCAGCAGACGACAATTTCAAATTTTGCCACTTTTTCAAAAATAACCAATAAGGTATGATATTTCATGAGAATTGTCTGCTGGCAGACGATTCTCATGTTATATCATACCTTATTTTTTGTTGAAAATTGGGAAAATGTCGCAAAATTTGTCGTCTGCTGCAGTCGTGATTGGCGCTTTAAGGGTTAATATATACGAGCTAAAGGATATATGGGTAAGTACGCGATATTTTAGTACTTGTCACAAACTCCTATATGCGAAAGCATTTTTTTAAAAGCCAAAGCTTTATGTATCCAACCAGTCGTATTCGCGTAAACTATAGTTGTTCTTCCTCCCCACTAAAACAGTCAACTAATCACAGTCGTTAATAGTACAAATATGCAGGTTTCAGGCAATTATAGCCTTACATTGGAGAACCAGAAGCAACAAACTATGGCCTGACTACAGATCTAATGGAACAAGACATGCGCAGTCATGAAAACCAGAGAGAGTTTTATTTGGAGCTATGGTCCAAATAACGAGCTACATGGAACTTCAGACTATAGTCTAGTAATGCACAGACTTGGGTCGGTATCTATACATTTTATATGCAAGAAGTGTACGCTCTGGTGAGACTGTTCATATGTGCATGCTTAGCTGAGCATTCACTTCTCATTGATGCGATAAGTGCAAAAATCTCGCGGGTTGGTGTTTGTCCTGTAACAATAACATCAAAATCCTGTACAACTATACTATACATAAGCCGCTCCATACCACTGGAGGTGAAAGTTGCATAAGCCGAGCGCTTATATCTGATGCTTTGTGGCGCTTTTGTAACAATATGAAACGATTACGCTATTCTGTTGCAGTCGTTTTGTGCAACGATAATATTCTTACTCAAAATATGCATAAAACACAATGCGCCATGAAGTGATTAATCTTTGCACAGGTTGCCCTTTCAGTGAGACTGCTCAAAATTAGCTTTGTAGTGCCATGAAGCGCTTTTGGCAAAGCGCCACAAAGTGCAACATACCACTCGTGTTATGCAAATGTACCCCAGAATCGCTACACTGTAAGTGATTTATTGATTTATTTTATTATAATATGAGCCAGTGCATTATATTTCCAACAATGTGGTATGTGCGACCAGCAAAGCCTCAGATCAGCCTGCGCATACGCGCAGTCTGATCAGAGTCTTTGCTAGTCGCTTGAGTATTCTATGATTGTTCAGCTACTGACTAAACATCATTTGAAGTTTCTAAGCTTAAAAGGAGGCTGTAGAGGCTCGTCCGAGTCTACGCATGTCAAAATGTCAAATCGTTGAAAATCTCATGCACTGGCTCATATTGTATAGAATTTAATTACAATGAATTTAACCTTTGATCTGAATGCCATGGTGGTGGTGGATAAACCACTCGCCGTGTAAACAGATTCACCATTCTCTCGGATGAGAATTGAAGCCATGATCAAGTCGCCATTGATGGGAAGTTAAACACAAGCACATTAACAGTAAGTACCTATTGGCAACCAAAAACGTTTCGTGCCATCTAAACACAATAAGCAATCATTGTGCCAATAATAACACCCCATCTTAAATGCAAAATGAGTTTCCGTTACAAGCCATACAACAAATGTTAAATACATGTGAACTTGACCTTTAACTACAAGCAATTCTAAACCTTTGTTATCCTCTTCACACAATAAGCAACCATTGTGCAAGAAATTAACACATGCTAGACTATTATAAAATGCAAGACTAATTCTTGTTTTGAGACTATTCAGCAGGCTTAAGGTATATCTGACTGTGACCTTAGACTCTAAGGTCTAAGATCACATTGGTCATCCTATTTCTTCTAGTCAGATACACTCCATAAGCAATCATTGTGCCAACACCACCCATCAAGCAATGTGAGAGGAGTGCATAATACCAGCCATAGTAAAAATTTTAAGTGTATCTGACCTTGACCTTTGACTCTAAATAATCCGGAAAAACGGATCCTTCAGAAAAAGAGAGAACCTACAATATAAGAAAAAGCAGACTCGGAAGCATTATTCTGCTTTCGGTCAGAACTCAATATTCCTGAAGGACCAGAATATGAAAATAAATATCAACACTTTATCGATGTATGGGGAGAAGTTTTACCAACTCCTTGCCGCACTACGACAGCTGTTGCGACCTCTAAATAATCTGGAAAAAACGGATCCTTCAGAAATAGAGAGAACCTACAATACAAGAAAACAGCAGACACGGAAGGGGTATTCTGTTTTCCATCAGAACCCAATATTCCTGAAGGGCCTAAGTTTACATTGGTTATCGGTGCTCATTTGTCAAATGCGCACCATAAAAACCATTTTGCCAAAACAATAAACACCATCCATCAAAATTTTTGGAGGAGTGTATATTACCAGCCGTAAGACAGATTTTAAGCATATCTGACCTTGGCCTTTGACTGAAAGATCATATTGGCAAACACCAAATCATCGTTGCCATAAACGTATTCCTTTGACCATCCTGACCAAGTCATTATCTTGACCATTTTATACCAGTTATTCCTTTGACCATCTTACCAGAGTTATTCACTTTCATCATTATTCTTACCATAAGGCCAGATTTTTTATTAGTTGATTTACGGAACTTTTTTCAGACCTAGGGTCGGGGGGGACGAAAAAAAAAAATTAATAAAAAAGCTCTGAAAATGACCAGTTGACTGGTCATTTTCAGAGCTTTTTTTTTCAGAGTTTTTTTTTCAGAGCTTTTTTTTCTTTAATATCTCCAGAAAAACAGTAAAACTAGTAAGGTATTGGTAATCTTAAATATTTCATCATTTTCCTAAAAATCTGGACAGGACAATCACTTTTAACAGTGTCACTCTCAAAAATGCTCAGACAGAACCTCAAAAAAGTATTACTTTTTCAACCAAACAATTAATATTTAGAGTCGGCGGATAAAATAAAATTAAAAATTTAGAAATTAAATTTTATTTTTTTCCTACTTTCTGGAAAATTACAGTAGGAGGGTTTCGTAAATCAACTGATAAAAAAATTCTGGCCTAATACCAGAGCTATTATCTTGACCATTAAACGCACTTTATCCCCCTGACCATTATTCATAAACTAGCATCTTACCCTTTCGACCAATTCATTTTCCTTACACTTTTTCCCTAGAGTTTCACTTTGCCATCTTACCCCAGTTATTCTCTTGATATCCATGTGTTACGTTGTCGTCTGTAGTGGTGATATTGTATGTTATATATGCATAGCCTTTCTTTGCTAATAGTCTGTGACACATTCCGTCTATATGCCAAAAACTCCAGCCAATGCACATGCCATTTGCGATACAGGGTTCCACACAGTCCGTCCTATTCACGTCAGGGTAGACCCTCAGGTCTAAGTTTGTTGGGATTGATGCATATGTCCATCCGACGTATTCAACAAAATCCTTTATCAATTGTGTGCCTGGCAAAGAAATTGAATTATATAACATAACAGCATGTCAATAATGTTTTGTAACGGAAAATCTGGGTCTTTGTACTGATATCATTAGTAAAGCAACGCTTATGAAATAAGTGCATTGTTACAGTAAATTACAATTCTCACAACATTGTCAGGAACTCCTCGGTTGCTTATCCCGCCAAAACGTCGTCTGATGTGTGTTGTCTGCTGGTTCCTCTAAAACGTCTCATAGCACACAGTGTGGACCCAGACCAAACCTCTTGTCAACTAGCTGTGTGTATATATACCGACATAAGTCCTTTGTATAAGCATTTACATGTAGAAGACGACTTCACCAGACGACATTATAGAATTGGTGCATTCTTTTGAGATTAACATCAGGATTTGTTAACCGTTCACCGAGGCAAAGTCGAGGTGAACATCACTTTCGTGTGTTGACTAATCCTGATGTTGAAAGAAAAAGAGTACACCAAATGTTTTGTTATATGACACTGCATGTATTTCTTTTCCTACTTTTATATAATATGAATTAACTCAAGTCAGTTGTTCCTTGTGCATTGTAACAAGATTATTCCAACAACTGCTATTCACGTTTCTGAAACTCTTATTAGATGTGTAAAAGAATTGCATTTTTTTAAATAACTGTTCTTATAAAATGAACACGTTCTTAATTCAAAACATCAATTTGGCATTTCTTTATCTCTTGAGTCAACTTCTCCAATATCTAGTTTTAGCTGTCAGGCAGCAGTGAACAAACTTGATGTCTACCTGTCCTTGGCTAAATGTATTTAATTCTATTTTAAGTGTCTATCAGCACTGGAGTATGATCAGAAAATACCAAAATCACAAACTGCAGACAGACCTGTGACCCCGTGAGGAAGGGCCACACAGCAATCACGAGACACCAAGTGGACAAAAAAGCAAAGCAACCAGTTCTTTTCTCCACCAAATCCTGATGTCAACATTTCCAGGGCTCATCACTGGTAGACATCAAGATCGGTCACAACAAGTGAAAGCTAGTTCCAGCCAATCAGGGGAGGTCTTTTATAGGAATCATATAACAATTTCAGATGTATTTTTACATAGCATTGCGGTCAGCTCAATTCTAAAAGCATCGGCAAACCTCGTTACATTATGTTTATTAGCATTTGGCTACCAGATAAGGCTAAGTTCTACGTAAGATTTTGATCTGGTTTTCTCTCTTTTAGATATTCTGTAACTTACCAATTGAATCATGGCACAGTTTGAACGGTAATTTAAAAGGCAAAAAAAGCTTTAACACTACGTCGCTCCTGTGCTATAGTGTTCTGTCTACCATTGCACAAGTTTTGAGAAAAATGAGTTTGAAAATTTTAGCATTCATATTTTTATGCCTCATTTATCACAGACCTTTGAATCCTACCAGAGGGTTAAAATATATACATACAGTGTAAATGACCTTTGTTTGGAAAATTTTTTGCAGTAATATGGAATTTACGGGCATTTTGCAGTTTGCAGATAGAACATTATGCCCTAAAAATCGCATTCAGCGTTCAGTGCTTTAGTGTTCTATATTTTCCTACAGCTTATTATTCTGTTTATGGAGTCAATTTGTATACTTGTCTGAACAGAAATGATTATTTGTACCTAAAAGTAGTAGATTTATTCATGTGTTTGTCATAACAGTAACAAACCGAACAGCGCATGCCATTAAAATTTATGCAAGGGAGGTAATCTGTTTCTAAAGTTAATTTTTCTGTCAATGGGGTCAATTTGTATAATATTTTAGACTGAACTGATTATTTGGACCTAAAAGTAGCAGATTTAACTTGTAATTACATCGACAGATTACTTTAAATAAAGCAAGTTAAATATATGTAAGGGAGGTAATCTGTTTCTACAGCTTATTAGTCTGTCCCTGGACCAATTTGCATAATATTTTTGGCTGAGCGGATTATTTGGACCTAAAGGTAGCCAATATAGCTATTAGTTTGCCATAACACTGACAAACCGCTTCAACTTAGGAAATCAAAATTTATGTAAGGGAGGTAACTGCAATTTTTAGCAATTTCTCCAAGGGAAGTGACTTTCAGTAGATAGAACAGTATGACACTGAACTAACCCAGTCACGTGACATAATCATCATGGGCCATTAGATGAAAATCACTTAGAACACTATAGCACTTAACGAAATTCTCTTTTTGTAGATAGAACAGAAAAGCACAGCGATTTTAAGCTTTCTGGGAGAAGATAGGCAATTGAAACCTGCACCAGTAGATAGAACATTTGATCCCCTTTCTAACGGTATGCATAACTTATTTTATACCGAAATGGCACTTAGAACACTATAGCACTGAAGCGACGACTTTCTGTTTTAAATATTACATTTAAACATATCACACTAAAACAATCGAGCAGCCATATGACACTTTCATTTTAGTTATCTCTTTAATTCAGAATTATAATATGGAGGATGATAAATTCTACCAAAGAGATCACTGATTTTATAATGTAGCACTTATTACAAGTTTTTTTTTATACTCAACATGCTATATATCTTTATACCGACTATTAAAAATTAATAATATGGCACATAAACAAAATTATATTTTTCAACAAGCAAATTGAATACGTAAACTTTACCAATATGTTAAAAGGTAAATTTTCCTACTTTTTTGAAAATAACGAATCACTGATAATGTGTTATAAGTACAATAAACATATTCGTAGTACTATTGTTATTTCAACACATTAGTAACTGAGCTTTTTACAACCTTTTCCTGATTCTTGAAATGTAGGAACCCTAAATACCTGCTAGTCATGCATTACTGTGGATTTTAGAACTAGAATTCAGTCTATTAATACAACTCGCTTGTAGACCTTAGAATGGCACAATCATCCATGTGGTGTGATGCTTGTTGATAAACACTTTGTTGAAGACGTTTAACCCATTAGGAACAAATGAGCCACGACATGTAAACAATGTGGCAGTTTGACATGTGTAGACTCGGACGAGCATGAGCAGCCTCCTTTTAAGCTTAGAAACTCCGAATTATGTTCAGTCAGTAGCTTAACACTCATAGAATATTCAAGCGAATAGCAAAGGCTCTGATCAGTCTGCGCGTATGCGCAGGCTGATCTGAGGCTTTGCTGGTCGCACATACCACATTGTTGGAAATCTCATGTCACGGCTCAAATACTCATTTCCCATTCTTATCAATCAAATAAAGAGATTTCAAACTTCAGGGATGATTGATTTTTTCTCTTTCTTATTCATATTATTATTGTAGAACATTCTGTAAGAAAAATGTAAAGGCTCTAATCAGACGCTGCAGATTCTTATTATGTACTGTTTACCTATTTCCTATGACAAGGACACCAGGCCAATATGGATTGACTGTTTTATACAATCCAAACACCTGGCTTCGAGTTTATAAAACTTTTTATGCTCAACGCAACTACCTGCTCATAAATGTTGAATGACAACAATTAGCTGGATAAAAAGTGCATCAGCATTTCAATTTTTATAAGTAGTGGAAATTTCATTTTATAACCCGGCCTAGTACATACCTGGCCATTTAATGCAGTAGTATGGATATGTCGAATCACAGTTGTTAGCCGCCATGTAGGGATCAGATGATGAAGCTGATGTGTCATTGATCTTCCACACACTACACTGATCTCTGCTACCTAAATTTAAACCAAAGGAGTATAAGGTTTTGAAGCAATCAACGGACACTGAGACATAACATCTTCACTAAATATTTTGCTAGATAAAAGATCTTACAAAAATGTTCATGCTTTATAAAGTGTAATAAAGAGAAAGAGTGCAAAATGCGAGGCCTGTCAAGCAATTTATCACTTTTTCTCACAGAGTTTAATAAACTCAATATAACAGAAGTACACTGTAAGATTCTATTTCTAAAACTAATTTAAAAGTCTCGTTTAAGGCGTGCAAGGCTTAAGAATTTTTTCCCAACTTGCACTGGATCATTTTCCGTGGTGGCTTAGCTCCTATTTATACGACGACATATAAAAATATGAATGGCACCGCTTTATTGAAAAAGTATGAGAGTGCTTGACTCGAGATCAAGGGGTTGTGGATTCAAGCCTCACTAGAGGCACTGTCTTGTTGCCTTGAGCAAGACACTTTATCCTCTGCTTAGTACTGGTTCAACCCAGGATGACTCATCCAGAAATAACTGATAAAAATGTGTTTACTGAGAAGAAAATAATCAAATCAAACAAACTGGACACTGTTACGGCCATGATTGCATATCGTGACTAAATAATGTAAACTGGTATTATATGACTTTTTGGTAAATGTAAAAGCGGCACCTCATGAATGCGTAATTAGGAATGGTCAACCATAGACATAGGTAAAAGCTGAAATTGAGGCGTGGTTTTATTTAAAAGTAACTGTATCATCTTGCGTCATTACCTCAGTATAGACGCAAAACACATTATTAAGTCCTTAAAACGCCAGCAAAATAACTGCATCTGAAAATGTCTATTTAACATGATAATAGAGGCAAACATTGTGGACCCAGATCAGACTGCTCCTACAGGAGCAGTCTGATCTGGGTCCACACTGTTTGTCTATGAGGCTTCACATAATTTATTGGGCGACAAAAAACATACATTTTGTGATTATGCGCGTTAAGGGTTAATAAATGTGAGTTCAGTGTGTGTATACGGTTAGGATTTTCATGAAATGCACGCCCGTTTGCGCGGCCCAAACAACTTATTAATTCTTCACCAAATTATAAATAGAACCTGATTTCCCTTGTTTAGCAGATGAAATAGCCAAACCACGCCCATATATGAATATTAAAGTTACCGCCTTTACAGAGAGCAAAAAGTTCTATTATAGTGGTTGATCAGCTTTAATACATAACGTTATCACACCCAGGCGTGACGTCAAGTGACAATTTAAGTCAGGTATGCTTAAATCAAGTATTCTCCTAGACGTTACATAACAACGGACCTTTACTTCAGGAGAAAGTAATTAAGAATAGTTTTACCAAGCATGATCATGACAGCCACTTTAGCCATATGATCAAGACTATATAATTGTATTCAGGTTTTCCCATCCAAGGGATACTCCATATGAAAATTTACTTTGAGTGGCGAAAGTATGTGCACGAAGTACATGTTAACTGCTTGTTCAAGCTTGCTCAGGAAAAAGTGTGGTTGGGTGAACTGACCATCCTGTCATGCCCACAGCTGTTGTTTTGGGACGTAAAGCATCAAAACAAACAAACAAAATTTGGCCAGAGGTTTCTAAGAAACCTCTTTCTAAACATTGATGGAAGTCCAATTTGAATGACAATGGAAAGGTCAAACATTGATAACGAGAAAAAAAGATTGATTAATTTTAAATCTTGGAAAGTGGTCACGATTAGTATTGACGCTGTCTTCCACTCAGCATCATAATTTGCAAGCTTTCAAAATTTATGTGCGTGTCTGTGTGTGTCAGTGGGGCCTCGACGCGAGAAAACCTGTCTTCGGTGGTTTGCGAATATCACAGGCGCTGACCAGCCTGCGCATCCGCGCAGTCTGATCAGCGCCTTTGTTATTCGCTTTTTGAAAAGTATCATATCTAGGCTTGCTACAAGCAAAATTTCAAACTTCTAGATAGGCTGTGTAGCTGAGGAGATTAGTTTGAGCCTCGTTTTTTTTCAAAAACCCGAAGACAAATTTTGTCACGTCAAGGCCCAATGTACGTTTGATTACCTGAAGTAGTTATATTTAGCGTTGGTTGTAGAGAGCACATGGATGCATCAGCATTTGTGTCGTACCAATCATCCAAAGGCTTAAAATATCCTGCCCATAAAGTTATTTCTGATCTGGAAAACAAACGGCAGAAAGTTTTCAGAAGCATGAAAAGGCATGAGTTCAGGATGCAGCTGATATAGACTGGCTCCTGTCTATAAAACAATTTTTCACCGATGTGTGATATCATAAACTTGTAGCTACTCTTACCCTGATGGCTCTGTTAAAACAGAGCCATCAGAGTTAGAGTAGCTACAAGTCTGTTAAAACAGAGCCATCAGAGTTAGAGTAGCTACAAGTCTGTTAAAACAGAGCCATCAGAGTTAGAGTAGCTACAAGTCTGTTAAAACAGAGCCATCAGAGTTAGAGTAGCTACAAGTCTGTTAAAACAGAGCCATCAGAGTTAGAGTAGCTACAAGTTTATGATATCACACATCGGTGAAAAATTGTTTTATGGACAGGAGCCAGTCTACAGCTGATAGTAGCACCATTCCTCAACGTATATTTTGATATGATTTTATATCACCAAAAAAGTGTAAGTTAATAATGAATATTTGTGGTGGTTATATTTTACAAATCTTATTAAAGAGCCAATATGCTTTACGGTTTCACGGTTGGCAACTTTGCTTTCCGCTTTAATTGCACGCCGGTGGGTCGGACTTCAGACTCTATGATGGTTCCGACTTAAAGACTTATCTATTGATGAGATGGTAGGGGCCTGTTGCTTTGGCTGTTTGTTGGGCCCTCCAGGGTTTACCTGTTGGATTTCTTTTGCTCCGATATTCAGTTTTATTTACTGTTGAGTCCTTATCTTTGCTTTATCTCCTTGTTATATCTTGATTTATATGTTTTAGGAGATGATGCATTGATAAGTTAGGGGTCTTTCATGCAAACCAAATATCTATGTGTCTTGATCCACATCTGAATTAAGGGTGAGGTTGGCGCCGTTAAACCGGTTAAAGCCCTCCTGTAAAATATTTACTGACTGTTCCAAGGCGGTACTTCTTTTGTGGATCTTTTATGTTTTTGTACTGTCTTGTGTTTGCTATGTCTTTGTGTGCGTCTGTTTATATGTGCTTTGTGGTCACCTGCTGGGAAAGGGCTGACTTCTTGGCTCTCGTTTGTGGTATCTGCTGTGAGTTTGTCACTTTCCCATTGGTATCCTGGGTCAGGTGTGGTACTTGATTGTTTCGATTCCTGATCTTTGCACCCTTACTTACTTACAAAAATGGATCTCCTTGTCATATAGATGTGATATTAACAAAGTTTTCAATTCTACACTTCTACAATATTAATTTGAATTGTGATCTTAGTGGCAGGCATAATATGATAGCCACTGTATTTAAGGACAATGCAGTTAGTAACAAAAGGCAAACATCTCTCCTAGAAGTTACAAAAATTTCTGTGAGGCAGACTTCACTCAGGATCTCCAGAGGGCTCCTTTGCACATAGCGGACATCTTTGATGACATCGATGACAGCTATTGGGCTTATGAGACCGTTGTATGCGAGATTGAGGATGATCATGCCCCATAAAAGCAAAATTATCCGAAGATAGAATCTACCCCATTCATGAGCTCTGAACTTAGGAGAGCGTTATACAAAAAGGAATTTCAAAATGTTATTAGTAAACATAACAAATATAAAGGAAAAATAGATTTGGAAAATTTAAGAAAATGAAGAAATTATGTTACAAAATTAAGGAAACAATCATTTAGATTATATTTCTTTGAAAGGTCTAGTGTGGACCAAAGTAAGAAAGAATGCAAATATCAGGAATCGATACAATCAAGTACCACACCTGACCCAGGACACCGAATGGGAAAATGACAAAAAACACAAGAAAACATCACACACAAGAGAGCCAATAGGTCAGCCACTTCCCAACAAGGCTCCAAGGAACAGACATGGCAGTATGGCAAAGACAAACACAAATAACATATAAGATCCACAAAAGAAGCACCGCCTTGGAACGGTCAGTAAGAAAACTACTGGAGGGCTTAAACTAGTTTCACAGTACCAACCTCACCCTTAATTCTGATGTGGATCAAGACACATAAATGATTGGTTTGCATGAAAGCTCCCTAACTTATCCATGAATCATCTCTTAGTATATACAAATCAAGATATAAAAAAGAGATAAAACCAAAGATAAGGACTCAACAGTACATATAACTGAATACCAGAGCAAAAGAAATCCAACAGTTAAACCCCAGTGGGCCGGACAACAGACGCATCATCAAGCCCCGACCATCTAATCTATAGAAAAGTCTTTAAGTCAGAACTGTCATAGAGTCTGAAGCTCAAAGGACTTTTGGCCAACCATTAAACCTTTCATCAGCTCAAAACAGCTAAAATAGTGCTGATAATATTCTTATGGAAAACAACAACCTTGTGTCTGATCAAACAGAAGTATTCAATATCCTTAATGATTTCTATATAATATATTGCAAAATAATTAGGAATTTACAATCAGTCAGCAGATGCTGCTTCATCCACACACTCAGGCATTCAGTTCATCAACTATAATAGCCCCATTGAGGGCTTTATAATTATGATTTCCAGCCAAGTTTTAGAAATTTTAAATTCTTTCGGTTCCAAAAAGGCAACAGGTGTCGATCAAATTCCACCTAAAATTCTGAAAGTGGGGCGAAAGCTTTATCTGGTCCTGTTTTCAGTATCTTTAATAAAGGGTTTCCCAAAAATCATTTTCCTGACAGACTGGGATTGTGTGGCGGCGGTAGAACGTCTCCCTGCCCTTCACTATAGTGTAGATTTTATTTTCTTGTCCTTTGGGATCATGGGTTTCATTGTGGAAGTAGCTCAAGTAAGCCCAATTTTTAAAAAGGATAATCCTTTTATTAAAACAAGCTATAGACCTGTCAGTCTGCTTACAACTTTATAAAATATTTGAGCGAATAATATGTAATCAAATAAGTGATCATTTTGGAAATATTTTAATACATACGAGCCATGGCATGAGATTTCCAACTATGTCGTATGTGCGACAAGCAAAGGCTCAGACCAGCCTGTGTATACGCGCAGTCTGATCAGAGCTTTAGCTAGTCACTTGAATATTTTTATGAGTGTTAAGCTACTGACTGAACATCATTTGAAGTTTCTAAGCTTAAAAGGAGGCTGCACAGGCTCATCTGAGTCTACACTTGTCAAAATGCCACAATTGTTGGAAATCACGTGTCACGGCTCATTACCTAATTGCTTTCAGAAATGGTTTTGGCTGTCAGACTACACTGCTGAGGCTGTTGGAGGACTGAGAGAGGAAATTGTACGCCCTTATATCAATCGGAACTGCCTCGGCCAATTCCGGGAAATTCCGTGGAATCAGACCAAATCTTTTTTTTATAACGCGGGTGATAACGTGACGCTGATGTTATATAACGTGACGCTGACGTCACATAAACCATATTGACACAATAACAAGTGTAATTGCAGCAAAACAAATGGCTAAAATGAAGTTTATGTTTTTTCAATAAAATATTGCTATAGCGATATTTTATTGAAGAAACATAAGCTTCATTTATTCTGCCGATTAAACTTTTCAGATAATCAGAATAATTGATTTTAATAGAGCTGATCCCACGTGCTACAGAACTTATTTTCCATACGCCAGTTCCGGCTAACAAAATAGAGCTTTTTGGTACATAGTACTACGCGTAATGCTCCTTACATACTCCCGAGCCATGATTTGATTCTCGAATTGTGGCGGACTTTCCCGAATGGCCCTTATATATGTCGGAACCATATTAATGGATTTGTCTAAGGCCTTTGATTGTCTCCCCTATGGCCATGTCATTAATAAGCTGGCAGCCTAGGGCCTTTCTGACTCAGCATGTTCCCTGTTGCAAAGCTACCTCTCAGATAGGAAACAAATGGTAAAGCTTGGACATCGTAAAAATATTTTCCTAAAACTCATAAAAGGTGTTCCCTCAGGATCAATCCTAGGACCACTAATTAAGCATATTTTTAAATGATATAATTTATTTTGTCACTAAACCAAGTCTTTATAATTAAGTAGATGATCATACTCTTTCTTACAGTCACCATGACCTTCTCAAATCCAGGAATGTCCTCACATCTGAAAGTGAAGATGTCATTTCGGGGATAACTGTATTCAAAATTTTCATTTGGGGAGGTATATCGTCGGATATACGGTCGGAAATTTAGTTTTACGGCGACGCGCGAGCGGAGACGTAAAACGTGATTTCCGAACGTATATCCGACGATATACCTCCCCAAATGAAAATTTTGAATATGGTTATCCCCATTCTAATGCACTTCTGCTGTTTCCACTCAAATAGGAGCGTTGCAAGCTGCATAAAGCCGCACGTCAGCCAACGATATGTGACGTAATTAATGACGTCAAACAATTTCCGACAGTATATCGCAGGATATACTGTCGCAAATTTTTTACGTTATCCAATCAGACGTCGCGTTACAAAATCAAGTGCATTAGAATGAGTGGTTTGGTACAAACTAGGTACAGGCTAATCCTGTAAAAAGTTCAGTGCTATTGTCTAAGGTAAGGGCATGGTGACTGTGAGAGCTTTACAATACAAAATGCTGTCAAATGTGAAGACTTTGCCAAACTTTTAGGGGTTACTATTGATAACATGCTAAAATTTGTCTTGCATATTTCAAACTTCTGTTTAAAAAAAAGTAGCTAAGCAAATCAATGTCTTGTGCAGGCTCGGTCGCTTCTTAAGCACTGAAACGAAACAACTTGCTTACAAGTCCTTTGTGAGATCCAACTTTAGTTATTATCCAGTAGTGTGGCACTTTTGCTCCAATTCAAGCACAGACAAAATACAAAAACTTCAATATAGAGCCCTGAGACTGGTATACAGTGACTTTGTTAAGGGGATATATCTTTCAAAAGCTCTTACTTGCATGAAAATTTTCCTGTATAAATAAGAATTGCTTTTTTGTCAAGCAGACGGATACCTTTGGCCATATTGTTGTATGAACAACTTATACATCTCACATAGATCACTTTACGCCCCAACATACAGCTTTTGAGCAATCGGCAGCATGCTTATCAGTCTTTTTAATGTTACTTCCTGGTTCGATACCGTTAACAATGCTTTGACACGTTGGATGAACTTTAGAGAAAACCATTCGCACGAACATGACCTACAATTATTCGACTACAATATTTAGAAGTATTTTGACTCAAATATTATGTATTTCTGGTATTATTTACAATTTTTGAATTTGACCTTGAAAAATTCATAAGCAAAAATTGAAAATTGAGCCGTGACATGTGATTTCCAACAATTTGATATTTTGACAAGTGTAGACTCAGACGAGCCTCTGCAGCATCCCTTTAAGCTTAGAAACTCCAAATGGTGTTCAGTCAGTAGCTTAAAACTCATGGAATACTCAAGCGACTAGCAAAGGCTCTGATCAGACTGCGCATATGCGCAGGCTGATCTGAGGCTTTGCTGCTCGCACATGCCACATTGTTGGAAATCTCATGCACTGGCTCAATTTATATTTTTCTACCAGAAATTTTTTTTGGCAAAAGTCTTCCAAAAATCCTTTGATTGTGGAGAAGTTCCTGAGGACTGACGATCAGCCAATATCACACCAGTATTAAAGAAGGGGGCCTTCCCACCCAACAAGTAGTGTGTCAGCTTTTAAGAGATGGTCCTCCAAAATGTGGCGATAAAATACTCTTAAAGTTTATGGACTATGCATATCAGAACAATAGCGATGATTGTGGTTTGTATGATATAGCCAACGCCGTTGCAAGGGCCTTCGGTACAGACCCAACCACTCAGGAGTACAATACAAAGTTCATGCGTGGACATTTGATACATTGCCTGAAACTAAATGAAATGTCACCACTTCCTGCAAGATTACGGAGTTCTTAATCTTTTGCTGATGGTATAAGGGGTCGTAAGGTATTCGGTATACCTCAAAGTATTTTGCTCCTGTCAAATGCCAGAAGATGACCATTATGTCACTATGCGATAAGTGCAATATATGGTATCACCTTTCCTGCGAAGGACTAGACGTAATTGAAATACCAGAAAGTGGTATTTCATATTTATGCAAAAAATGTTAAAATCAGAAACTAAGGAAAAAAGAAGATAATGTTATATTTATTTCACTGTTGACAACCATAAAGTTTTTAGAATTGGAAGCTGCTACTACTAAATTTAATATCCTTCATTTAATCAAGACACAGTTCAAATTACCGTGAGTATTAGGGAGAAAATATACATTGAAGTTGTCTGAGGCATTCACTTGTCATATTTGTCAGCTGTTCACATCATTCTTGCATTATTAAAAAGTAAATGTGTTCATTATTTATGCTTTGAGTCATACAAACCATCCGAAGTGACCCAAAACAACCGCAGGTGTACCCAATAGGCAAAATTAATAATTATTATTTCGCCACACTATATATTTGTTTGGGGCGTTCAAAAGTGCATTTTAGGCCAAATGATTTCCACAACCCTAAATGTTTTGCAAATAATTAAAGACTTAAAAAATAGGTTTTGCATTTTTTAAAGAAAAAAAGAAAAAAATGGAAACCTGCATCTGGTGAGAACCCTTAGCAAAATAAAAAATATTGCTGGGAATGTGTTGCCATAAACAGCATATTCTGAAAGCTGCAATATTGCCGCTAGTGGCAATATTGCAGCAATATTGCAGCTATTGCCAGAGCAATTATATTCTGAAGGCTGCAACATTGCAGCTAGTAGCAATATTGCAACAATTTTGCAGTTATTATCTGAGCTGAGTTTACAATCATGTGACTACTGTGTGTAACATAAAGGCTTGGAGGGAAAGAGATGATAGCTAGCATTTGGGAGTCAGTTTGTTTTCTAGAATTCCATGTAAAAAGGATTAATTTGAGCTTTATTTGATCACAATTGACTCTTCACATTTTAGGATCAAAAGTAAGTTTGTTTTTATATGTTCGTCTGTCACTGATATAATCTGAGAGAGCTATCACCGTTTGTCATCATTTGGCATCACCTGTCCCTCAGGATCACCGTTTGTCATCACTCGGCAAGCCTCAGTGATCATCGGGACAGATTTTCCAATACCACCCTCACACTCTTGATATATTCTTATATACCACATGAAGACTCAATAAAACCGAATCCATCCATTTCAAATGTTTTTTTGATCTTTTTCTCAGATTAATTGTACCATATCACCATCTAAAATCAAATGCCGCAATTACGTGCGAAATAAAAATAGAAACATTCAAGGGAGGTCACCTAATGTGGCAAAATTGGTTTTCCATACCATAAGGAACTGCTCTTAAAGGAAAGAATTCGCTCCCTCTGGGAGCAAAATTCTTTCCTTTAAGAGAAGTTCCCATTTCAAAAAGGGACGCTATTGAAGAGAACCACTGCTTGGTGTGCGTAACTTTTTCAGCGTTCTAGCTAAGCCCTTGAGCAACAACAAACAATTAATAATCAAAAGCAGAACCTCTGCCTTAGAAAAGACAGCAGTCGCAGCCGTTGGAGCTCCCAAGGGAGTGGTCTCAGGTCTGATCTGATCATTTGCAATATAGGCTATCCTAGAGCATAAGACGAGAAAAGCCAAAAAAGGGGTGACTGGTGAGCTAAATATTAGTACAACTCACATGTTCTTGTCTCTTAAAGCTTGCTTGATTAGTGTCATTCTGAAGCCATACGTTCCACCAGTTGTATCAAGGCGGGTGTTATTTGCGGTGCAACTCTGTTGTGCGTCAAACCAAGTCACCTCATCCTCATATATATCAATAACAGGAGGTAATGGCAGGCAGGTGTACGCTGAAAGTAAAAGCTGTTTGATATGAAAACGCGGTACATACAAACAAACCGGAGCAATTGTGCAGCTCTGACTTTCACAAGTTTCTATACTTAAAACAGACCTCCAGATAAGCGTAATTGAATGTTCATTTTCTTATTTGTCTAGAAAAACATATATGTTGTGGTTAAAAATTTCAGAGGGGGTCCAACTTTGACGTTTTTTTTTTGTTTTTTTGTTTTATTTGATGAGTGGATCCAAATAAAACTAATTTCAGGCCATCATCGGTCCGCCAGCGAAACGCCATTTAAATGGCGTTTCGCTGGCGTGCCGATGATGGCCCATTATTGAATGCTGGCTTTGCAGCTTTGTGATTTTTCAGGGGATCCGGACCAGTATTGCTAAGAAACCCTATATTTTTGTGATTTTTCAGGGTGGGGTCCGGACCCCTGTACCCCCCCCCCCCCTCTTTATCCGTGCACGGGTTACTTAAAACAGTTTAAACATATTTCTGCTTTCTTCTCTTTTAACCCCTATCTTCCTTAGTGTAGATCTAGATCGGCTGACATCTGCTGTCGCTATTCCATCGGGATCTATAACAGTTTCCACTCTTATTAAGAATACATGCTTACAACCAGAATGCTGCTGGTTAGCAAGATAAAATTGGGGAGGAGTGTTGTCCACAAAATATTCTTCATGCCAATTAAGGGTTTATAATTTTCCTGCTTTAATTGTTTTTGCTTTAAGTGCTCTAGTTTATCACGTTTTTGAAAACCTTTTAGATGCAGACTGGCATTGTTCTGAGGAGCCAGTTGACCAGACCCCACACTATATGGCTCTGCTCGAAAACACATGCTTATCACTGGAATCCTGGATATAATTTTGGAGGTAAAAAGAGGATAAAGTGTCTTGCTCAAGGACACGGCTCAATGCCTCCAGTGAGCTTCGAACTTGTGACCCTTTGATCTCACGATGAGCACTCTATCACTGAGACACTGTGCTCCTTGATGATGTTAGTTCTTGCCTCTAGATAAAAGTGCGTCATTTAAAAAATAGTTTTTTTCTTATTTCTTAGCCAAAACATATGTTGTGGGTGCTCAAGAGAACTGTCACATTTCTCAATGAGACGGTTCTAATGACTCCCCAAAACAATTGTTAAAACTGTAATTCACAATTGCAATCTCAAAACAAAACGTTTATCTTGACATATAGCTCGTATGAAAAAGCCGTCTGTTCTTAACTGCATAATGGGTGTAAAGCAAGGACTGTAATCAAACTTGACAGATGCACTGAATTATTCACATTTTTACTCTGAAAATATTTGTTAATCAATACCTGCGTAATTCGTTAATGCAAATCGCTACAACTCTATCCTACCCAGCCAGCACACATCGTTGGGTCACCAACGGCCCACTAGCAATATGCCATTGAAATGTGTTCTAGCTGGGTATATTGACTGCTTGTCTTACCTGTTATTTTCATTGTTATGTCTGGAGAAGTCGATTGCTGTGCTGTAGTGACCTCTTGCGTAGAGGAATGATTGAATGACCCATCAAAACCCATTGTCACGGCAGATGGGCAAGGAAAACTGTCTGTCACCAATGGTACTGCAGCCTGTTTGAATGCAACTGGAAACCAAATTAAATATTTACGTTTTCAAATCAAGCTTTCAGACGTAGGCTCGGACCCAGCATCTACCGTGCGCACTTCGAATCGAACTATAGGTCCTACTATAGTAACTAAAGTTTGATTCAAACACCGATAGTTGCTACTATAGTGACGTCAGGAACCTACTAGAGATGAACAGTGGGTCAGAGCACCGTTACTCTAGTAACTTGTCTGGTTCCCTCCATTAGACATATCTATCATGATGGTTTCCAGACCTGTCAGTAGCCTCAAATTGATTACTTTTTACACAATAAATCCTAGCTGTGCATCATTTGTGTTCTCACATATTCGTAATTAATAATTAGAGTAGGCTGTGTAGTTTATAGACATCTTTTTTGTCTACGATGACGAATTGAAGTTAGGCATACAGGGTTATTCACTTTGTTTACTTGCCTACAACTATAGCCGTTCGGGTGTAAACGTGCGTGCGCATCTATTATGTAAGAACTTAAGTATGAACTTTAATTCGATTCGAAGTGGGCCAATGACGTAAGGTTGATCACAAAAACTGTTATAACTTTCTATAACTGCATGAAATATAGTGATAGACTGGTTCTCTCCCTTTAATAGCTTGTCAGCATATTAAGACAGGTAACTTCTAGCTGGTATTGCGCCTACATGTAGCATACACACTGACGTCATGAGTGACGTGGTATTTGAAAATACCCTTGACATAAAGTGCATTTTTTAAACAAGCCGTTTTATAGACTGGTTCTCTCCCTTTAATAGCTTGTCAGCATATTAAGATAGGTAACTACTAGCCGCCATTGCGCCTACGTAGAGCATACACACTGACGTCATGAGTGACGTGGTATTGGAAAATACCCTTGACATAAATTGCATTTTTTAAGCAAGCCGTTTTATTAAGTTTATTTTGTCCTGGGAGTTTATATGTTTTTTCTTTTACTTGATTATCATATTATAGTTACTGAAAAAATACTGAAGTTTGTGTTGAAAATCTTTTCTGGAGCATGCGCAGTCGGATGAGTAGGATTCTCTACTTGTAATAAATTAGTAGTTACCAAACGTTATATGCGTAGCGGAAGTGGAGCTTTATCAGCGAGGGGAACCAATCTAGCCGTTTTATTAAGTTTATTTTGTTCTGGGAGTTTATATATTTTTTTCTTTTACTTTATTATCAAATTATAGCAACTGAAAAAATCTGACGTTTGTGTTGAAAAATCTTTTCTGGAGCATGCGCAGTCGCATGAAAAGGATTCTCTACTTGTATTTAAATAGACTGGTTCTCTCCCTTTAATAGCTTGTCAGCATATGCGTAGCCGAAGTGGAGCTTTGTCAACGAGGGGAACCAATCTAGTAATTAAATACACGTTACCTGACCCTAGATGGGTAGATCTAGGGGAGGGAACCAGACTAATCTAGTGATGACTTAAATTTAGTATCAAAACATCTGTAGGAATCTCCTTGTTTAGTCGTAGATTTTCATAGTCCATTTCAGTTAATGGATCATTATTCTGTTTCTGGATTTTTATGTGAAGCTTGAATAATTGTTTAGATTTTTTGAGATGGTTGCTAGACGGGTTCTGATTCAGGGTTTGATTTTTTAGTAAAGTTGCTTTCAAGAGTAACATAGTCATAATTGAAGTTTAAATTATCATTATAAGATATAATTCAGTTAAGTGTGTAATATGTCATTACAGTGGTCTTGAAAGTATTTCCAAGTTTTCCAGGCAGAGTGTTTATCGACGGTCGTGCATTGGTTGTTTCATTGGATAGAAAGACGAAATTGTTACAGAACAGAAGAGAACATATACTTTATTTATCTCTAAGGTCCTACAACATGACATATGAGGTAACTGGAATAAAAAATACAATCATAATTCTCAATTAGCGGGAAAGGAATACACGTAATTGCTTAATGCCAAAGACTGCCGTGGCTATCTTCACTTTTAGAATGTTCATGTGTTGATTTATATATTTGAGGGGTACTAACAAGGAGAACGGGTACAGGATGTTTATTTCAGTTTACATACTGTGGAGTGGACACTACAATACAACACCGTTTGTAAATCCATCTGTAGCGTGTATCACGTGCAAGATACGGTCTGCTTAACGATATTATAGAACCACCGATTATAATAAATGTAGTACACATGTGTACAAGGTAAATGATTCTAGTTGAGTCAAGCAGACTATGTCGCTCCTGGGTGTTCGAACCCGTCTTGTGCTCAAAAACGAAGGTGCGGCATATCAGCTAGGCTCAACCGTGAAATTTGATTTATAATAAAAGATTAGCTTGTGATTGGATATTAATATCCATTCGACAGAGGACTAGCTCAGTATTTATCACATATTGTAAATATAACAATATTTATATTATAACATAGTCGGGGCTGTATCGTATAGTAGTACTTTTCAAAGTCAAAAACAACAGTTCATAATAATGGTTTATTATGCAAATCAACCCAGGTTCGAGCTGATAATAACGCTATACAGTCTACATGATCATGACTGATCAGCAAGCTTAATCTGATCACTGTCTCGATCTCTCTCTCTCTCTCTAACGACATGGTAACGATGGGCAGTTTATATAGTAAAATCTGAGAACATTATGACAAGGAATGATGGCTGACCTTATCACAAACACCTGTCTCCTGGGGTGTGATCAGCTGACTACGTGGGAGAAGTATGCACACGATGGAAACTTTCCATCACCTGACAGAATATGCAGCCACAGAGGTTCCTTCATAATATAGCTCATAGCTGGGCACTAATCCAGCCTAGCTACTACCATCGTGAAGTTTAACTTTTGAGCCCATATCCGGACAACAGCTAGCTATTGTGGGGACTGATTCTCAACTTAGAATATCATCCATAGGCCTGTGAATCCAGTGGTTCGAAGCTACAACCCCTAGGCTACTCAGGCCCACAGAATATTCTTTATTGAACTGCACATGCAGAATAAAGGTGCAAGAGCAAATAAGTATTTGTACATGTAGAAGCATGTGATGCCAGCCTCACACGATCTATTGATATTTGAAAACTTAAACAATGATTTGAATTAATGCCAATATAAAAGATCATATGCATTTAGCTAGTTTTAAAGTTCATCAGGTGGACTCCTATGCCAGCCTTTCGAAATACGATAGCAGCAATTTTATCATCTTTTCTTACAGGAATAATTAATGTGCAGTATTCAATTTGAATGCTGCCCATCAACTACAGTGACTTTAGGTCCCATCAAGAACAGTTTGATCATTTTGTCCCTTTACCTTTCAACAGTGTTCCAGTCATTTAGAGCAGGTGAAAGGCTATTATGTCACAATATCAGCATGGGATTGGGGTGCCAGCCATGGCTAGTGACCATTGTTAAAACACCACCAGTAGAATATAATTATAAAACAGCTATGTAGTATGTCGCCGGTACACCAGCGAGACAGAAAGCGAAATGATGTAGAAGGTATTTGTATTTCCTTTGCGGGGCGTAAAGAATCAAATCAAACAAATAAATATTTTAGTCAACCAGCGTATTATAAGTATAACAGTTTCAGTTAATAGTAGTATGACTCCATTTCAAATTTTAAGCATGATATAAAGTTTGGATATTCGTAGACTGAGATTTTCCTAAACGGTTTGGCTAAGTTTTTTTCAAGAATAATTTTGCAGAAAATTATTAACTTGAAACGAATTTTATATACTGAACAAAACTGAAAACGCTACACCTGAAGTGTTTGCTATCTATATACAAAATTATATTTGAGAGGTACTATAATTATGCAAACCAAGAATGCAAATGAACGTGTATCGTAATGTTCAAATACTGGGTAATGCTTAACAGTAAAATGTATACGGATGTTGTCACGAGGAAACACATGAAAGCCATTTAAATGTGACAGGGGTCCAATTTTTCAGGTTGCAAATTTAAACAGAAATCTCACACAGTTTAGGCCTTCAGAAATCCACTATCTACGAGATCCGACTGCACTAAATGGCAGTCTAGACATCACAGTATGTAAACAAAAATTAACATCCTGTACCCGTTCCTCCTAGCTCTCGCCTTATAAACATAAATAACAGCACTCGTGCGTAACCAGAAGTCGGAAAAATGCGTGTATTTAGGTACATGTACATGTTTCGATTTATATTGTTAGCGATACAGACAAAACACATTCGAACAAGGTAAGAAAAGCCATTTTATCCATTTTATTCCGTTTTATTCCATGATTTTAACGGTTTCCTCCTTTGCATTTTGCTTTGTTAAAAAACGACTTGCTCACAATCAGAGCAGTTCTGTGTCGAAAACGAGCTTAAATGCCAGTTTGCATGGTTTTAGTGGAATTGTCAATCACATGTATACATGATTACATGGTTGTAACTGTAACAGTTACTAAGATCTATGGAAAAATGAATTTTAATAGGTGGGCCCTCGCAATAACAGCTGTACCAACAACTCTCACATCACAATTTCCAACAACTGGTTACGCACGAGTGCTGTAATTCATAATGTATAGGGCGAGAGCTAGGAGGAACGGGTACAGGATGTTTATTTCAGTTTACATACTGTGGACATGTGACAACCAGAAATGTGAAGGACTTATTTTAAGTGTGTTTTGATGTTTACAAAAGCAATCTTAAAAAGCGGGTTTTCCATCAAATTTCCAAGTTTGAAATTTTAACACTGAAATCTCCATAGAAAAAACAATGTGTTGTTGCATCTTAGTATGAGGACATTACTACTGTAGTATAACCCTTTAAATGGAACACTGTTTTTTGGCAATAACATTAAATCTATAAAAGGAATTTTGAATTTAATTCGAAAAATATATTTTAACCAAAAAACCCTAACCAAAAATATTTTTTGAAGTTTGTATACGTTTTCATAAATGCTGTGATAGGATGGCGTTTTAACATTTTTCATGCCAAATAACATTCCCTTCTTGTACCTTGAGCGATATGGATCAATTACTATCAGTTGAACATAAAGCCATGTATATACTGATACGAGGGCTGTTCAAATATGAATGCAAGTAGCTTCATAACAGTCTTCACATGCCACGACAAAATGGCATACCTTTCTTGAAAGAATTATGTTTTGCCTTTAAAATGGCACCAAACATAAAGAAACACTCACCATATCTCTCGGGTTACATACCCTTATATAAAGGCCATTCCTGTATACTGAAGTTTTTCTTATGCTAATTGCAATGCACGTTTTGGTACATGTGTAAATATAGTGTCATTACTTTGTAAGTTTGAGACAAAATGGCACCAAATTTTAGATGCAAATTTAAGTAACAATCCAAAAGTTGCTTGCAGGAAAAAGTTTATATAATCCTGTTTCAATCTCGAGTAAACAGGTACGTTTGTGACGTCATTATTTTATGATAAACGTCATTTTGAATATATTAGTGATGTAATAATCAACATCGCTGTGTCGTTTTCTTTGCGTTTTGCTGAAAACATGCTAAATATGTCACAAGGGAGTTTTCAAAACTCACTGTCCTCTATTTGCAGAGGTATCACATTTTATATCATTTTTCAAGCAAATTTCTGCTTCTTAATGACTTGATTACATTAATTAAAATATGTTCAATCTGTCTAGTCCTCAAGACCAGGTGAGTAATTTTATTGTGAATAATGCATATAGTGGTCAAATTTAAAGTTTACGTTCAAATTTAGAATAAAGCCGCAATGTTATGACAAAAAAATAAGTATAAATTCTATAACCCCTTCACTTAAGCACTTTTGACTTAATAAAAATGTTTTCAGCGTTAAAAAACTACCCACTATCAATCAATAATTTGTAGCAACAGCTCAGTATGAGCGATCAACATATTGTCTTTGAGTTAAAACTATTTTAAATGTTGCTTTGTGCATTTTGTTAGAGATAAGTTTCACGGAAAACTGAAAGTTGGTTTTTTGTTTACCTTTTATTTGCAAACATAAGGAGACTTTAGTGAAGACGATTTGTTGTAATTTAACAAAAGCATGTCAGATTTTCGTAATTTTCACAGAATCATTATATAAGAATATGGGGATACTTACTTAAAAATTTCAAGAAATTTCAACTGTTTATCCAAGAATTATATGCTCGTCTATATCACTGGTATATGTTCGAAGCATTGAGTTTGTTAGTATACTAACGTGACCTAATTCAAAGGGCTAAAGCTCGATAAGTATACTGTATTTTTCTTTAGGTCTGGTGCAGTTTTAAAGGTGACATATGGTCTTTTACAGAAACGTTTACCATTTTGTGAAGAAAGTCATGAAGCTACTTGCATTCATATTTGAACAGCCCTCGTATAAAACAATTTACAACAATGCATCAGTGTGTTTTAAATGTAGCTGCATATTGCCTTGCCTTGCTGTTTATCGACATATTCAACAATATTTTAGTTATCTAACCATGTCACAAAGACGGCGGCCCAAACGAAAGGCTACATCTAGAGATGTCTACTGCCCAAAATGCCCTCTTAGTTGGAAGCGCCCATTTGCATAGCTGTTCCATGAATGGGTCTGCTTATTGATCTCACCACTCTCATATGAAAACAGGCATATTTTCCGTCATATAAAGAAGCAGTAAAAGTTAAATATAACATGAAATGTAGTCTAGTACATGTAAGTGCAATCTGTGATCTTATTCGCATTTTCAGGACTGTGTATTTCTAGTTGTATATTCGCACATACGGGCACATGAACAAAACATACAGATAGGTAGACAGACAGAAGCAGGCAGAATGATGGTACTTGGTAGGAATGAAACGCGTAAATAACCCATTAGAGCAGAACTATATTAAGCAGGTTGGATTACATCGTATACTGCACCATTTGATGTTACACAATAATCGTCTGTTGTAATCTCAAATGGACATTTAATAGCTGAGCAAATACTACGATATCTATCCCAGGTGTGTTGCACTGACAGTACAAAAAAAGGTACTAACCCGGTATCTTTATTCCAACAAAAACTAAGTTATTTATTTTTACAAGATATCAGAGCGGTAAGATTGATATCATTCTCCGCAAAGTTTAAATCTAGTTAGGGTTTTGCTATATCTATGCGCATGCAAATTTTCAGGGTGAAGAAACCTTCATGTAAAATTTAAAAAAAGAAAAACTGTTTCCATTTGAGGTGCAATACTCCAGTAGTCGAGGAATGGTACAAACAATGTGCTCAGAGGTCTACCTGATTTGGCAAAAGAAAATTATCGAAAATCGTGATAAATCGAAGATTACCAAACATTTAATATTCCCTATTTGTTTTATGTCAAAGGGAGATAATTTTCAATTTTTTACAAATTTGATAATTTTGAAATTAATTTCTGAGCTTATTTAAAGTGATTAATCAGTTTTCTTGTGTTTTTCTGCAACACAATTATGACAAATTTTGATAAGCATAACAATTTCCATTTGCGCATGTGCAATAGCAAAATTCAGTGAATAAAGCTTTAAACACTTAAAGGAGCATAACTCAGATATCAAACAAGACAAATCGGTGGAGTTTCGACGATTCGTTTGCTTGATGTCTGGGAAATATTATTAAGCTTTAGTAAATACTTTTTGTCCAATACTTTCTCACAAAATACGAGGGATGTTCGAAATTAATTGCGTATTGTCCTATATCTCGATATCCACGTGGGGCACGATAAAAACCAATATATACCTATCTAGGTTTATTCAAGGTCTACGCAACGGTGTATAAATATGCATGTTAGATTAAATGTAAGAAATAAAATTTGCCATATTAATACACCCAGTCATTGACCACTGTAGCAAAAATGGTTGGCAGAAGCGACGACCAGAAATATGAAATATGGGCTTACATCAAAGCTCGCTCAAAACTTGGTTGTTCTTTGAAGCGGCTGGTGACTGAACTTTCTACTACTTAAGGACCTTCTTGTGTGTCCTATGCCACAGTTAGGAGCTGGGAAAATAAATTTGAATCTGGTGTAGAGTCCATCAAAAATGCACCCAAATCAGGCAGGCCAAAATTTGCATCTCGTAAAGAAATCGTTTCAAAAATAAAGGAAATCATTGGAGGAGATGCCAGATTTACCGTTCGTGATATTGTAAGAAAAGTAGGCATATCACTATCAATGGTTCACCTTATTTTGAAGAAGTATTTGAAAGTCCAAAAGATTTTTGCTAGATGGGTGCCACATCTGTTGACTGATGAACAAAACAGACAACGGGATAAAGTGGCCCGAAAGATGCTTCAAATGTTTTAAACTTGTGACAAAAAGCAGTTTGCCAATGTCGTCACAGGTGATGAAAATTGGGTCTATTAATTTTGAGCCCGTCAAAAAGTTTAGCAATAAAATCTGGGCCTCTAAACATAGCAAACGCCCAATAATTGCCAGACGGTCTTTGAGTGCAAGGAAGCTTTGGTATTCAATTTTCTTCTCTGGTGTAGGAGTCACAATAAAAGTGCCGATGGAAAATGGCAAAAAACATCACCGTAAAGCACTACTAAGACATAGTACTGGAGAAGCCGAAAAAAATTATCAGAAACGACGCCCTGTCACTGGTTTTAAACATATACGTCTTCTACATGGCAATGTCCCTGCTCTTGCCTCCAAAATAGTTACGGCGTTTTGGAAGAAAGAAAAAGTAACTGTTTTGCCTCACCTCCCGTATTCCCTAGATCTTGCCCTATGTGATTTCTTTATGTTTTCGAAATTGAAATAATTCCTTGCTGGGCGGAAATACTAGTCCTGACAGGCTCTTGGATCTGCTATTGATCAGTACCTTATTACTGTGCCCAAATCAGCGTACCGTGACGCCTTCAGGAAGTGAATACATCGCTTGATGCTTTGCATTTCTAGCCACGGAGAGTTCTTTGATGGCATGGAATGAGCACTTTTGGGCTTACTTGAAATTTGAAGTCTCCAGATAGAAATAAGCAATTCTTATCGACCATCCCTCGTATAGATAATTGTAGTGTAGCGTTTTCACTTTTGTTCAGTATATATTAAAGAGTAGTGGGAAATTTATATCTTAACTGAACTTGTATATCCGGTATTATAGGGCCTTAAGCGTTACAACACGTGAAAAGATAAAAGAGTAAAGAGTACATTAGTTTTCTCAAGTGGTATTAATTCTATTTTTACAAAACAGAGTAAACACAATCTAAAGAGTGAGTAACTCCTGGGATGGGAGCATATAGTTGAAGTTCTTTATAAAAAGCTTTTTTGAACGTACAGAATTGTAAGGGAACTTTCAGAGAACTTTTCTGCAGGTTTAAAATTTCAGCTTGTGAACATGTATCTGTGTGAACGGACTGCTGGTCAGAGGTGGGAAAAATCCTACCCTCCACTCCAACCTACAGTACAGGTATGAGTTTATCAAAGATAATATTGTCAGAACATTAACAGTAGAAGGGCGTATTGGGATATATTTCTGTAAAGTGTTAGGATATATGAAAGCAGCGTTATTGAAAAACTTGTCTAAGTTGTTCATGCTGATTTGATTGACAGACTGTGTGGCAAGACGATAAAAAAGAATCGAGAAAAATTTGTTGTTTATGTTAATTTGGTTTTTGTACTAATCATATAAGTTAATTAAAGCACTGTCGAAAATCTAAAGCAGAAGCAGCATTCCAAACAAACCTGTGTTTTGCTTCTTTTTCTCTAAAGAATAGCTTTTGAATTGTATGCAGGATATAAACTTTAAAGCATTTGAAAAGACAATATTTATTTTCGGACGATCAGAGAGAGGGAGAAAATAAATGTACATTCTTGATAAATAGTGTTTAAACCAAGAACCACATTCTCATCTGGTCCATTTCTTTTGCTGACGCCGCTTCTTCCTACTCACCTATTGTTCCATTCTTAACAGCATGTATATACTGGCTGCTGTCAGTTTCGAGAGAATACGTCACCCAGGCCGCAGTAAGACCAATTTTTAGTAGTTCGCATATCCCTCCTTTAGTATGTGTGTAAGTAAGACCGACGCAGTCATACATGTTCTTGCATAAGTCAACACATGCCGTGTAATCATTTGAGGCTAATTCATACTCTGTTGTTGTGCAACCTTCTGGTAAATAGCCCAGAACAAACCCGGAATAAGAAATGAAATCTGGTAGATCTGGAAAATAAAATACCAAGGTGTATAAAACATTTTTTGACAACTTTAATAAATTCCCGAAACTGATTTATGATGATAAGATCTAGACATTGTATAAGCTTGCAATAATTACTTGTTCTTTGTCTGAGCACAGGAGCTTGAAGTTTGATCCTTAAATTACATATATAGCCTCAAATAGACTTCGAGCTAAAAAAAGGTCCTGCTCCCCCCTAGGGAATTTCGCAGACATATCCTATCTTGAAGAGAATTTTAAGCCGCATCTTTTAAGAGATGTTTGCACTCTGTGCTCTGGGGCGTTAGTCTCTGACAGCCTGTTACATATGTTACTGTAACAAACTAAGGAAAAAATCAAAATGAAAGTTTGAGCTACAGAAAGAAGACATTAAACCATCTAATTATTCAAATTTCTGATGTAGTTTGCAAGCTGGATGCCTAAGCTACATAAAAGCAGCATTTTAAATAAAAATACAGCCTTCAAAGCTGTTATATGCGTTACATAGATTAAATTTCCCTTTGAAAGTTGAAATCGTGACTAACATCATTTAATTTTACAGATGATTTGTTCATTTTTTGCAAGTATTTTTAATCTTAGTTTACTAAAATACTCATTTGACTAATAGAAAAAACAAAGTTTGCTTTTCTATCTCAAATACATTGTTTTATATGAGCTATTTAACAACCCTACCCCCTATTTTAAGTATCCAATTTGGGTATCTATAATTGAAGAAAAATATATGAAAATATTTGACACTCGTAGATATCTTACGTTTTGGCACTGTCTTGCTAATGCAATAAAGAATCATACATTTGCTAGTTTGACACCAGGTTCAGAGCACTTATTAAAGTATGTAACGTATGTTACATGGCATAATACATGAGCAAAGAAATTGTCTTGGAAGTAAGAGATGATATTTCAGAAAAATACTATTTTTCACATGTTTTCCTATTAATCTCTAGCCTCTGGTGCCTTAGTCTTAGTAATTACAGTCATTGCTGATAACAAGCCCATGGAATTGTGTTACCTATGTTATATATAATCTTTTTATCACATATTTCCTAATGCCTATAATATTAAAATATATAGACAAAGAGATAGAAAATGATAGTTCTCATTTAACTGACACAATTTAATAAAGATTTCTATTAAATAAAATTATTTAAAAACAATCTTTATTCAAGTCAACCTCACAATGTCCATCATTGTGTCTGCTTCTATGGCAAAATAATCACCCTTTTCATCACAACCAGTAGAATCATGGCATAGTATTAGGACTGCAAACTGAGTACAATCCTGTTCCTCTCCACCCCTTTGGGAATTGTGCAGACATATCCTACCTTAAAGAACAATTCAAGCTGCATCAAATAAAAGATGTTTGCACTCTATTAACTGGGGGGGGGGGGGGTAGCCTGTAATGGTATGATGCGTATGTTACCATATAAATTTAAGAATAAATGAATTGAAAATCTGAGAAACAGAAAGAAGACATAAAAGTATCTATTTATTTGAATTATTCATGTATTTTGCAAGCTGAATACCTTTGATACCTAAGAAAGTGTTTTTTTAACAAATATACAGCTTCCTATATGTGTTACATTAATTAAGATTACTTTTTAAAATTGGTAATTGTGACAAACATCACTTATAAGCATTTCGTGTAAACCTCCTTTTTTGCCATCAGAAGACTTAATTTTCTTTGTATGTGTGGCCAGTGTCAGTGTCAAACAAATTGACTCAGCTATAACTTGAATCCTTAGCATTCTTCAAAAGCAGAAACAGCATGTCAGTGCCATGGGATCAAACACCTGATTAAATATGGGTTTAATGCCATTTCACATTTATGCATACAATGGAGTATGACTCTGGTATATGTCTCTTCCTGTGAAGTGGCAACAGCAATCTTACTGCAGCTGCCTCTGCATCCTTCCTAGTCAAATGATAACATTGCTCTTATTTTGCAAAATCTATGTCTCTACCGTGTATCTCTTAGAATACTTTAAGATTTCTGATATTGGTCAAACAGAAATTTGATAGGCTGCTTTTTTGCATCATTTGCCATGGAACCTATCCAGTCCTTAGGTGCTTAAGTCCTCAGGTCTTAGATCAATAGTATTTTGCTGCGCCCAAAGAACTTTATAAGTTTTCTTCAGTTACAATGTTGACTCTTGATGGTTTTGGCAGACCGTCTGAAACAATTTCTGTTACACCTTGAAAGTTATCTGCTATATGAGAAAGAACATGAAGTTGGACATTGCCATCAATAATGTTTGCAGCTGGTTGTTTTTTATGTCAGTACATTGAAGCAAGTCTTAAAATAATGTAAAACCTATGATTTCAGTTTTTGCAGCCATATCATTAGCTGTTGCATTTAAAAGAAGGAAAGTGGACTAACGGTAGAATAGAATAACCAGCAGTTCTATATTATGCTCTATTGAAGATTTATACAGAGTAAACAAGTTGATAAGGTGCCTCATTTCATGATCCATTGAAAACACCGAAATTGAAAACACTTGCCTCTGACTGTGTAATCAAAAAGGATGTCACGACAATGCCATTGCTCATTTATTATGACGAGTTATATATGTTACGTCCTTTAATAAGCGCTCTAATTTTAGAAACTTAGTGAATCATTGAATTGAAAGGGTCTTATTTGCGCTCTGTTCATCCTGCATTTCATTGCTTTACCTGCTGTGATACATCTAGGTCGTTTATCTGAACGGAAATAGTTACCTCGGTTTCAGCACTTCAGAAGTACTAAGGCTTCAAATAAGTATTTGAATGCTTGGGGAAAAATAATAAGTGAAGAGACATTATTAGATGAAAAAATGTTTGTTGCATGTATGGAAAGGCTACATTTATAAAAGTTAACCAGCTAAGATATAATTCTTTATCACAGAAATACCAAGGTACATCAGTCTATGTTCTCTTTGCTTTTAATGGCATAGTTTTCCTCCTTGTAAAGCTTTAGTCTTTCTCCTACTTGCAGAGTATCACTTGAAACACATACTCAAAGCACCAACTATTAGGAATTCATATCAGTTTCTGAATGTTCCAAGCCATGAATGGCAAAATTGGAAAGGTGATAATGGCTCATCAATTTTAAGTGGACAGGTGGTAAAATTGTACAACAGTAAATGATTGAAACATTGTGTGATGATTCTACTAGTTGCAAGGAGGCGTGTGATAATAATGATTACCACAGAAGCAGACAACGACAAACGTTTAACATGAGTGTTAAATTGATGAGAAATAGTTCGGACCATTTAATTTATCGTATTTTCTTGTACAAATGTAAAACTATCTTTTCTATTTGTGGCTCTATATTTAGCATTATATGCACAGTATTATAGAAATGTGTCCAAAAGGTCATTGATAACATCTGTAACAACAGTCCATGGGCTTGATAATCAGAAATGAATATAATTTCTAGTGTTTTGGCACCAAAGACTTATAAGTACACATTAAGTGTCCAGATCTTAAACTTAATGACATCTTGCAGATATATGAGCAAGACAGACTAAGAAAATTTAAAATATCCACACACTGTAATCGCTTGCCTGTGTTTTACTTAAACGGTAATACCAAACTTCGCTTCTCTGTAAAACTGGGAGTAGGGCTGTGTATTACCTCCTATAAGACAATATATTTAAGATAGAAAAGCAAACTTGTTTTTCATATTCATCAATTGAGTATATGTTTGTAAAATCTAATAAAACAGTTTTAAACCAAGTCATAGTAGTTGTTTAACTAAATGACGATAGCCACAATTATAGCTTTTAAATTATAATTAGGTTCATGTAACGCACATAACACCACAGTTAGCTGTATTAATGTTAAACAGCTTCCATATGTAGTAAAGACATCCAGTATATAAGATTATAAGAATGTCAATTTATTAGATAATTTTAATGTCTTCTTTCAGTAGTTCAAACATTCAAATTTCTTATTCTCAAATTGATATAGTAACATATATAACAAGCTGTTACAGGCTAACGCCCTGACTTACAGAGTGCAAACATTTCTTATTAAATGAACCTTGATTGTTACATTAGATGTAATATGTCTGCAGAATTCCAAAGGGGATTGAGATGGAGCAGGCCCTTACTCAGCTTGATGTCAAAATACTGTTTGATGATTTTACTTATCACGCTAACATATGTAACGCTCTCTGATCTTTAAAACTTGGTGCCAACTAGCAGATCTATAAGTCTTTATCATACGAGCCAGCTTAAAATCCCTAAACAATGTAAAATATCCAACAGCTGCGAGTTTTTTCTTCACAATTTTAGCTCAAACTTTTAAACTACATTTCCTTTATTTGATATAGAAACACATTTAACACGCTGTTTCAGACTAACGCCCCAACGTAGAGAGTGCAAACATCCCTTATTCTATGCAGCTTGTGTTGTACTATAAGAAGGAATATGTCTGCAAAATTCCCTCTAGGAGATTAATATATCTTAGGCATATCGTACGTAAAGACAATGCGCTTGCCCATTTATTACATCAGGTAACATATATTACAGCCTCTGATATTAAAAATTTTGCAACAAACTTGCATATTTATGAGTCTTTTCATATAAGCAAATAAATCCCAAACAATGAAACACATTCATCAACTGCAAATATCATTTAACTATTTTTACTTTAGTTTTAATACCAAACATTTCACCTTTAAACTGGGTAGGGGTTGGGTTGTTTAATTGCTTATTCCAGAAAAAATATTTAAGCTAGGGAAACAAACTTTAATTTTCTGTTAGCCAATTGCATAAGCTAGTCAGACATGGTTAAAAACATTTTGCAAAACACACAGAGAGATTGTGAATATAAATTATGTTAGCCACACTTGCAATTTTAATGGGTTATCTGATTTATGTAACGCATATGACACCTTAGGAAACCGCAATTTTGTTCAAATGGCTGAAATACGTAGTTAAGATATCCAGTATGTAGACTATATGAATGATTTTAAAAAATGAATATTTTAATGTCTTTAATTTGTAGCCCAAACTTTCAATTTACTTTTTCTTAATTTGATAAAGTAACGTATGTTACAGGCTTTTACAGACTAACGCCCCAACGCACAGAGTGCAAACATCTCTTAAAAGACTCGGCTTTCAATTTTCTACAAGATAGGATATGTCTGCAAAATTCCCTAGGGGGGGGGGGGGGGGGGGGGAGCAAACCCATTTTCAGCCATCCGTCTAAAAAACAAAAGCTAACAATGTCATACCGTAATGACTGTAAGGTTTTCCCTTTCAGGCCAGGCGCGTAGCCAGGCGGAGGCCAGGAAGCCTGGGTTTCAACATCATTTTGGCCAAGGTGCGAGAAACCCTGACTTTATTGCTTGCTAACAACAAAGGTGCAGACCAGCCTGTGCATCCGCGCCTTTGTTATTCGCTATCGGAAAAGTACAGTAACCTTAATTCTCCATTTGTGGACTTCAACATAATAAAGCCTCTGGCTACACCCCTGCAGGCTATATATGCAATATGAGGATCGAACTTCTAGCTCATGTGATCTGAGATAAAATGTCAGGAGCAATTTTTAAGCATATCTCTGAAACAATATAAGATAAATTAGGTTAGTTTGTAGAAGGATTGTGTCTCAAATAAAATAACACTCATGGTAGTTAACCCAGTTAAGCCGAATGGAACTTCCCACTTTTATAAATAAGACCAGTCAATTTTAATTTTAAGGGTGGTTGAGTATTATTCCCCAACTTCTCTCCGTGCATCGATATAGTGTTGATATTTTATTTCATATTCTGGTTCTTCGGGAATATTGGGCTCTTGTGGCAAGCTAAATTTAGCACCGCCTAATCTGGTGCTAGAGAGCGCAATAATCGTTGCACTTTCTGATAGTTCTCATGAAAGACTCAATAAAACAAAGTCTGCTGTTTTCTAATATTGTAGGTTCTCTTTTTTCTAAAGGATCCATTTTTCCAGATTGATATATGGGTTAATATTTACATTTTCGAAGCAAGCCTTTAATGAATATATAGAGGATCTTACATGAGTGCTCATGTTTTATTGAATTTATTAAATGAGTTGGGGAAAAGAGATAAAATGCGAGGCTTGCCGAGCATTTTATCTCTTTTTCGCAACGAGTTTAATAAATTCAATAATACAAGAGCACGAATGTTAGATTCTTTTTATCATATGACAAATACTTTGAAATCTCATTTCTGGCGTTAAAACGTTATGATTTTGTCATCATGTACGCAACGTTGTTATGGACGTAATAACGTTTCCCGTAAATCGATAAACCACTAGTGGTTTACAGATTTTATTGCATGGTGTTATTTCACCCCCAGACGCGACGTCATATGATAATTAGATTTTTGCAATCGACCATAGCCTCATTACGTGCAAAACAAGCCTCATGTTCGCTTCATTGGTTGTCCGTGTTCACACTTCCATTTTACACCCTGACAAAACCGTTAATACGATTTCATATTGAATACAAAACTGTTTCATAGTTAATTTCTGTATTATAGATGTTTATAATATAATGTAAAGTTAAGCAATAATTTCAATTTTTGGTCTTTTCATGACATCATGAATACTTCGGGTCTCTTGCAAAGTTAACGTGGGCTTCACTTGCTTTGCAAGAGACCAGAATCATTAATGATTCCATGAACATTCAAAAAAATAAATTCATTTCCTAAATAACGCTCATTCAGCCATGATTGTCAATCTGCGGAGCGCATGAATTTTTAAATTTTGATCTTCATAAACCCTGATAACATAATCATTTTACTGAAGCTGAAGTATCTCTTGATTCCACGCATTTCCTCTTGGCACCGATTCCTAATAAACTTACGTTTATCACGAGGCTCTCATTTTACCGTCTATTGATTCTAATACCCATGGACCTTACCAATCTGTGTTTTTACGCATATAAATGGCAACCTCTTGTTACAGTCTACAGCCCAATGGAACTTGTTCTCAAAGTTGTAGGAGAAGTGGACAGCGACACAGTTATCCCCAGCCTTCACTGCATTGGCCGCAAAGGTTAAGCTATCTGTCGCGTCCTCACAAAGGCTTGTCCTATACCAAACGTGTGATGTATCTTGTAGCCGAAAGAAGTCGACCCAGAATGTTGTGTTGCTTCCGTCGAACCTTCTGGGAAAAAAAATCAACAGAATAAATCAGAGTCTTGTTCATCTCAACACCACAATAACAGTGTTTTTACTTAGTGTCCTGGGTGGATTCAGAAGTGGGCTCAGGGGATCTAACAGTGCTTGAGGTTATAAAACTTGAGTTCATTATCAAACTCAAAATAAAGCGCAATCATTGGCTCCGTGTCCGCAAGCAGCCAATCCTTGTGCTTTATTTTGAGTTTGAGACTGTCCTTGAATTTTATAACCTCGAGGCCAGGTCTAAGTACGTCTCTTTACTTGATAGATCACAATAAATGCAAAGGTTTTCAATTATGCCCATTCTCTTACGTACCATGCAAATTATGGTAGATTTTATTTGGAATATTTGCAGACGTCGCTGCTGAGGTGTATAAGAGAAATGAAAGATCTAGTGGGGTCAGCCAGTGCTGATTTCACTATCCGAAGTATGACCTGTCGTTAAATATTGTTTAGAATGGAATCAAGTTATCAGATGCTACATGAAGCTGTCTAAATAATAGACCATCATTTAGATTTGCTTGCAAAACAAATGAATTGTAATATGAAGATATTGCCGATTTATTACTACAACAACAATGCTATCGATTTCATGAAATGAATCAACAGGAACATCAAATTTTCTTTTCATTACAAAAGTCAAAAAGTTCATTACACGCAAGAAAATACATCTGATCGGCTACTTGATAAATAATGCATATTTTCGTAGCAAGCAGACCCTTCTTTTTATGGGTATTTGTTGATTGACGGATCAGAGATGTTAAAAGCTACGTTTGATATGACCTCTGAAAAGGAGCTGTACATTGATGTTCAAAGTTGACGTTTACTTTCGAAATATTGAAGTTATTAATTACTTTTAATTAGAAAAAAGTCTATAAATTGCGTTGCTGGTTATGGTATCATACACGCCACAGCTTAAACACAAAAATAATCAAAAAGCTTCATCTGACTTTGCAGAATGGTGCTCGATGCTGTATGTACCCATGTGACGTCATCAGCAGCGTCGCGTTATAGTGCAATCCAATTAACGACTGATTCATACCAATTCTGGGTTGCATATTAAACCTGCGAGTACCTTTTTAATCGCATATACGGTTTACAAGAAAAGTGCTAAAATATGGTGATGCGTTTTAAAAGTCCTTTAGTTTACTTAAAGACTATGAAGCTATACACGAGCACGTGACTTAATGTTCACTTATTACTTTGCATTTTACATGTAAAGACATGGTTTAGCCATGGAATACATGACAAATGATTATTTCAATGAAATGCATGATATATAGCTCAAAGTATGAGGCCATCCTTAAATGACGTTGCTGTACCTGGTAGAGAAGGTGTGGAGGGCTTTTCTCCAGGTTTGATTTATTTTTTCAATTAGGGACAGACAATGTGGTTTTCTAGTGTGGGCGGGACTGGGGTTTTTTCAACAGCGTAAGCTATAAGTTGAGACAAAGTGAAATTTTATTTTGTGTACCTATAAAAGTCTTTACAATTGCCATTAGGCCATATACGCATGTTAACTTCAGGTCCATCAAATAAGTATATAATTGAGCAGTGACACGTGATTTCCAACAATGTGGCATTTTGAGAAGTGTAGACTCAGACGAACCTGTGGAGCCTCCATTTAAGCTTAGAAACGCCTTATGATGTTTGGTCAGTAGCCTAACACTCACAGAATATGCAATCTACTAGCAAAGGCTCTGATCAGACTGCGCATATGCGCAGGCTGATCTGAGGCTTTGCTGGTGGCACCTACCACATTGTTGGAAATCTCATGTCGCGGCTCATATTCTATTAGCATTATTCAAAGTTTCAGTTTTAATATATTCAGCTAATTAACTAGAGAGAGAGAGTAAAATACCAGGCGCGTAAGAAGCCCTGTATCGATGTGGATACACAATTGATCTAGGGGGTCTGGGGGCATGTTTCCCACCCCCGAAACATTATAATCACATTTCTGCGATCTGGTGCATTCTGAGCATTTCAAAGCATATTAATATCAACCTATAAAATCGACAATTTTAAGGATAAGAAAGTTATTGCAAAAAACATTATTCGCCATGTTTTTCTCCAATATCAATGCCCATGTGCATGTTAGTACAACAATAAATATATTTACATTTTACAAGCGGGGTCTGGGGGACAACGGCCCCCAGAAGTAAAAGATTTTTTTTTTTGAAAAAAATAAACAAAATGGAGGGGTATCCTTCAAGGTAGGATATTTTTTCATTTATTTATTTATTTATTGGCAGGGCTCCCTAAATCCCCAAAACTATGAGCTTGCACCCAAGCTCGCTCCCTTAAAATAATTACCAGTGCTTCCCAGCTTCCTGAAATAAATAGCCCTTCTTATTCAGAAGGGTGGGGGCGTAAATCTAGCGAGTAAAAATATATTTTTAACGTTTTGGGGGACTTTCTATGTTCCGACAAAAACCTTGGAAAAGTGGGGAGGAAAACAACCCAGCATGAGCCTTTCACTATAGAATAGAATTTCACCCTCGGGTGAGATATCTCTATCCTACATGGACACTCATGGTGAATTGTCCGTCTTAACTACATGCAAAGCATTTGCAACTTACGCCAATGTATCTTCCTGGAGTTTTTGCTTGATAGCCAAGTAATGAATGTATTCAAGCTCACCATCATCAAGATGGTCAAAACCATTGTCTAGACAAGCTTGTGCAGCCTCATATCTCGTCATAGGAGTTTCGTAGATACCGAGTGACATCCATAGCATCCCGAAAGAACCTAGTGGGGTTAAATACATTGAAATTTAACTCTTTCTATTTTATTTGTTTTTATTCTCTACATCTCAGTCAACAGTTATTGTCATGGCGAGACGGTCAGCTCACCTAACTACACCTTTTCCTGGACAAGCTTGACTAGGCGGTTAACCAGTAATTCGTGCACTTACATTCGCTTGAAGCTAACAACAACTCTTCTTGGATCAGTGGAAGGAGGAGAATGACAGAAGAAATAATTTCATGATCAATCTATGTGCACGAAGTTCTGGTTAACAGCTTAGTCCTAAATATGTCAGTTCCTGTTGTTGTATAATATTGTGGATTTTGGTTTTAAGCTCAAAAGCTACTCAAAGAAATCCATTTCTTTTCGGTCGGTCTTTCTTTTGAATGTTATTAATTAACGCTAAAGCACTTTTCATGAAGTTTTATGTTTTAAGCATGAATTTCATGAGTTTGTGTCTAAATATAGCATTAAGTCACGCTTTTTCTGAGTGAGCTTTAAGCAGATTCTATGTAAGGAATATTAGGTATGTTTAATTCAGTCGACGTTTCTGCTTCACAAAAGTAAGAGGTATTTCTTTTTGTTCGTCAAATCTTTGCCGTGTTTCGAGAAAACATTTGTTAAGAAAAACTTAAGTTATGCAAAACATTAACATAGATAGGGATATTTTTCTTTTTGAACTGAGCTCTTAATAGACAGTTACGATTGATTTCCTCGTACGTCCGCGTTGATTTCCTCGTACGTCCGCGTCCTCGTACTTTCTTTTCTTTTTGTCAAAAAATCGGGTCTATTTTAGAATTTGTAATCCGCTTGGGATATCTCGAAGGAATTTCATAATGGCATATGCATGTAATGCTTCCCCAGTACGTCCGAGTATATGTTCGTTCATCTGTCTGCATTCAGTTTTGTCAAAACAATGCGTGTTCTTTAGAATTTGTTAATCATTTGGGAAATTGAGAGGAGTTTCGATGGACTTTTATACATTTCGGTATAGATGTTGCTTCCGCCGAAAGTTAATGTGTAAAAAAAGTTAGAAAGAAAAATTACAAACTGTTGCTCAACCCTTGTATGTCCGTTCGTCTGTCTGCATTTTCGTCACAGAATCGTGTGTAAATCGCTTGGACATTTCGATAGAATTTCTCAAATTTGTGAAGTATGGTGAGACGCTTATTGTGCAAGATATAATTCTGTTTCTGTACGTTTGTCAAACAAAAAATAAGTCAAGATCCATAACTCAGACTAGTATATTTTTGAAATAATTCCAGTTGATTATCATATACTATGCACAATAAGTTTAGCAATTGTTTTGTATGGGTGAGCCCAGCCACATCAGATCTCAAGTTTCATTTGCTTTCATGAAGATACAAGTGCCGAACATCTGACAAAAATTTCCACTTAAAAAAATATGGAATAAACAAACGCAGCGGTCGTGCTAAAGTGACGTCAAATTTAAAGGCTAGCGGGTAACGTGGGTATTTCTGATCATTGGAGGAAGCCAAAAACATTTTCAAGCGATTGTTTGATCACTGAAACCAAAAAAAAAGCATAGCGAATGCTGCAATTTTTTGAACTGTCTTTGAGAAAAAATGGACCAAGTTTCACAATTTGACGTTTTTATTAATGCTTTTACGTTATCGCCTTCAAACGGTGTTTCTAGTCGGGTTTTCTTGAACCACATTGACAAGTGAAATTGTTTTATGCCTTTCAACACATCCAGAAAAATAATGTTGAATGAAACATCTTCATGGCTATAGAGCACGAGCCGAAAGATAAAATCTAACGTCACCATTATCTCGCAAATGCGTCGCACCATTTTCCGGCAACTTAAGGTTTAAATCAACCAAAAGATCAATTACATTGTAAGCCTATGCCATCTTTGTAAACTGCGTCTCTGTTGAATTGGCATGCCTATTAATATTAGAAGTGTAATCAAATGATGACAACGTTTTGACGTCATTGATGGCTGCTGATTTTTTTCAGCAAGAAATCTCTATCGCATCTGTCTCACAACCAATAGTTTTTATAGGCGTATGATGCATGAAGAAGATGTCAGACCACCAAACGAAAAATCACATGCTTATCATTTAGCATTACATACAACGTATGTCATTTTTGCTTACTGACCCCTTCTGCGATTCTTGCTCTCTCCAAATGCCTATTTAATAGATGGCGTCTGTAAATCCGTGGTTTCATTTGCCTAAGATCCTGTTCTCGTCTTTGCATTTTAAATTGTTCGACAATTGCACAAAGATGCGCACATAAAGATGCGAAACATAAGAAATTGCTAAACTTATTGTGCATAGTATAGATTAAATGCATTTTCTTGTCCAATCAAATATATGAAAACTACATATACATGTAAAAACGATATAGGTCATGTCGAATTTGCGTATCTCGAATACACTGTTTTTGTGGATAATGTACATGTATTTGTGCTTTGAAGTTATAACTGTATGACAAAAACTCGGTTTTTGTTCCAAAAACTAGCTTTGCGTTTGTTAAGCACTGTTTGAGCCGAAGTCAAAATTTGTGGCCATCGTTCAACATTTTAACTGGCAAACCAATTTACCACATTTTCATTAAACAAAAGTCTTTAACCGTGCCAAGATTAATTCATTATTATAAGGAATCGTCACATTGTAAAAATATGTATGTCGCCTTTGTTTAATGTCACATGATCAGCTGTTTGTGTGGACTTCCCGACCTTGACCTGTCGTAATCACGCTGATAAGTATCCAACTATTATTTTGATTGGATCATCAAATAAACGATCAGCATCTTTAGTTGTTTGTTTTTATGTGTTTTCAGCGTCTTTTTTGACGAGATTATTCTCAAAAGTGTTGAAAGTAGAAAACGAAAACGTCTATAATTTACAATTCGAATCCAGTGAGGACTTGCGCATAATTTGTACATGCACATTGCAAGACGTGTATGTCGAAATCCGGATGGATCGAAATATTTCCTCTTTTCTTTGGACTTTGAGATAATGAGGTTGACTTGTAGCTTGAGTAACTTTTAAAAAGCAGTGCACAAATACGGATACAAAAAATGTCGGAACAGTTTTGAGGGATACTCGTTAATATTTTTTTGTGATTGTGGTATTTCCTGATCATACTCACTTACTATTTTTTATGGGTAAATTAGAGTGGTTTAATTTTGCAGAACAGTCACATGCAGATTGTTTTGTTTTGGGAGACTGAGCTTTAGATAGTCCTTTTATCTGAACGTTATAGTCCTTTTATCTGAACGTTATTCAAAATGAATATCAAATTTGGATTATACATGGGTATAATTAAGATGTCTTTAAGAACAAATAGGACTGCATTAGAAAATAGCGATTTTGTTCAAAACGATGCGTGTTCATAATCGAGAAAACAAGTATGGAAGTAAATACGTCATTTTTGTGTTAATATATTAATACAGAACAGAACAGAACAGAACAGAACATATATTTTCTGACGTTAACAGAACATATATTTTAATGACGTAAACTGTACAGTTTCTTGTCATACACACATGCAAATAATAATCAGATTCATACATGGTCACAATAGACGTATACATGATTTGACAACAAAGTCTTAAATTGTTCACAACAACTATAGAATCTATATATACTCAAACAAAAAAGAAACGTCCGATTTTCATGGGACTGTATCTTTCGATCCAGCTAAGATGTTGCAACAAAAATAAAACCAAAATGTTAATCAAACGTCCGACACACAAAAAATGGTAATTATTTGATTTTATCTTCTGACCTTGAAGGGCTATTAAACCTAATGTGTACACAGCTTTTTCCATTATCATCAGGAAGTTAATCATCAAAACGTGACACATTTTACGTTAAATGGCAACCAGAAGCGTCCGACGACGAAAAAACATCTAAAAATCCAAAGTCTGCTTATTGAACGAGCGAAATTGCAGTTCCAAATCTTTCATTTACAAAATTATCTAAAATTATCTCCCTTTGAATTAAACAAATAACAAATTAAGAACTTTCAAATCTCCTTAACCTAACATCATTTTGAGACCGTTTTTGTTTTAATTTGTTGTGTTTGTTTATGACAACAATTACACAATAGAGGAGAACAAAAACTATGGCTGATGTTGGGCATCAAAGGTTCACTAAATCTGTGTTTTGTACCCCACCCCTTCCTGCAAAATCATCAGAGATTTTCCATTAACAATTTTTTCGATGCTGAGTAGTCATAATTACTGTTAAAATGCTTGTGACGACGAAAAAACACCAAATTTGTTCGATTTTGTTGATTATCAAAATGTTGGACCAATAATGAATTTTCTGAGTGCTTTCACGCACGCTCGTGATCGATGTTTTGTGACGTCAGAGTATATTACAACAAATGACTGTGGCGGAAAAGCAATGCATACAACTAGCCAGCTTATCTTACAAGAGAATTTGTTCAGTGATGTTTAAATGTGTTTGAACGGTTCGGGATTATTACGGACACACAAGCTATCGATGTTGTGACTTTTGATTTTAAGGGTACTCGTGTTCGCTGCTTTTTCAGCGGCTCTACTGATTATCAAACGGATTACTCTTAGTTGCAAATCATTTATAAATGATCAAAGTTTGTGAGGTGAAAATTTGAATGAAATGCGCTCATCCATTTGGAACTGGCAGACATAATAAACGCCAAGCGGACATAACTTTATTGTTTCAGTATATGTGCTCCAATATCAGTTACATGAGTATATATCAGGATTCTGTTTTCAGAGTAAAAACAATCTTAATAGTAAATTATTGTATATCGAAATATCACATGAACTGGAGGCTGAGCCCAGTTTTATTAGAGAAAAACGAACAGGAAATTTAATAAGTTAATAAGTGTGTTAAATTCAAATACAAAGACATTCGAATATTACAAGAAAAGGAGGTTACCTGTAATTTTCGAGGAACATGTAAATCCTTAGATCTGATCTTGTCGAAACGAAATATACTGACCTACCGATATAATCTGTCCTATTTTCAATGGTAACTTTGATTTTCTATTCTGTATGCTCTAATAGTGATCGGATGCTGATAAGATAATGAGCAAAACTAATGTGCTCAAGAAATCAAGTTTTGACTTTATCATGCATATGCTGTATACTGCGTTATGGGGACGTCAACGTCAAACTTTAAACGGCTATTTTTCGGTAAATAATGGGAATAATTTTTTAATTTTCAACTGCAACGGTAACAGCAGACAGCAGAAAACGGTGTATCTAAGAAATTTTGCGAAACGGCTAAGTATTGACGGAGGAAATCGATTTTTCATATCAAAGTTACGTTTTCAACTTTACGCCATCCTCAGTTCTCCACTGATGACAAATTTGTGAAACTTTATGGCGGCAATTTGTTAGCAATCTCGAAACAATACTTCTGATTTGGTTGACTTTTTCTAAACACTCAAGCTTCCTGTACAATGTAAATTAACTGAAAAAGTATGAACGCTAGAGGAACGTCGAGCTTTGGTGACTGCCATTCTAAATTTCATTTGCTTTGTTTTAATGGAGATGTTTGTCATGGCCTATGACCAAATTTTAAATCTTAACCAAATTAATAACGATCCTGGGATCAATTAAAAACTGTCAGATTTCTTTTGTAGTTGAGTGTTAAAGAATTGACCAAAGGATAACATACAACTTATGATTATTATAATCAAAAGATTAACCCATTTAAGCCAAATGGACCCTCCTACCCTTATCAGTAGGATGCGTCGTAGTTCCTGAAATAGTATGGGTAAAGAAATGTTCATCTTGGAAATGGGACATATTTCGCAACTAATCGATTCATCTGTTAAAAAGAAAAATTCGAAGTTCATATGTATTCTGTTCATACACCAATAAGTATAGGCGCGTTTTAATTTCAAGTTGAAGTTCTATTTCAAGTCTATGTAAAGAAACTTGATCATGGTATCAGTCTACAAGCAAGTCCATTATGTCAATAATGTAGTGTTACAATTAACATGGATAAGTTATCAGTTACCCGTAATATCTACAAAATAGACTCCAGTTGAAATTTATTTTATCCTGTATAGATGTACCACGACTTCTGAGAGTCGACCTTTGGATCATTCTATTTCTAGAGATTGATGCGTAATGCGTAACACGAGCCAGTCGGACTGGGACATCTGTTAGTGTCAAAATATTATGGTGGGTGTAAGTTATCGAAACAACAAAAACAAAAAAAAACATCCCAATTTCTAGATGCGCGTTTTCAATATTGTAAATTCAGTCGCGCTTCAATGATCTTTGTTTATCTATAGTATAAATAGCTTTGTATTGTCTTATGAGTGTTTTACGTTGTTCGCTGTTGACTTTCTGCGTGAAATAACTTGTTTGCATCGTATTGTATCTCCGTATATTTTATTGTATTGTATTGCAATAGTGATCATAAGTCTTAATTTCTAAGGTATCAATTGCTGAGATGAAAATGGCAAATAGTTGTCAAGTAGTTCGGGTCAAAGTGTATGCAAGCTCGAGCATGGGAGTTCTATTATAATTTAAAATCTTTCTTTTGATATTTAATGAAAGAAATGGAAATGCGGTTAATTTCTTCTTATAACATCAGTTTATTTCAAATATAGAGGCCAAAAATTTTATAAAGACCATGTTTTAAAGAAGGGATGAATTTTGACCATGATTTGTGTATGAATTGAAATGAAAGGGAATTGTTATCATAATACATAGATTTTGCAATTTTGCAGCAGAATTATGGATTTGATTGGTGTTTATTGGATATTTATATGCATTATGACCTTAACATTTAGACTGAATTGCGCTGAGGTGGGATTTTAGTCAGACTCTTTTGACAATTATAGTGATGATTTACTATTTAAATGGAGTTCAAGGGTATGATGTTTCAATACTCATTCGGTTGTTATCTTCAATTTTATGTCGATTCATAAATGATATTATCCAGAATGTGATATCCAGTCTTAGTGGGTGAAAATTTTTCATAGAACCAAATAAGTTGTATATCTGATGTTTTAGAATCTAGTCTTAGTGGGGGAATATTACTCATTAACCAAATAAGTGGTATATCAGTTGTTATAACATTACGATATATGAAGATGCAGTGCTGTTTGTGTTTTGGTGGGAAAGATACAGCAGAGTCTACACAGAAGCCATACTAACTTAGAATTTGGGGTTGACTTTATGGGAGTTTTTTCAGATGATACTTGTTTGGCTGAAATGTATTTGAGCATTTAATACTATACTAGTCTGCATTTGAAAGAATTTTGCTGATGGGATACAGGATATCTTTAAGCTTTCTTCATGTGTAAATGGACAGTTAAGTCACTCCTGTTTTGCAGAGGGTAATTTCAAATGTTTCTTATTTGTAGTTGTGTTAGATCAGGGAAGGAGCTTGGATGGAAATTCAAGATGGGAGTTATTACTTTGGCTCGGGTCAGAGAATGTTTTAGTTAAATCATGTCATTTTTAGTATGCTAGGTAAGGTCGAGAATAATTTCTTTTTCTTATAAGTTGAATGAAACCAAATTTGAGTTTTTCAAATAAGTTCAGCCTATGCTGCTTTCAGATTGACATAAGGAAGTGCTTTCACTGCTTGAGATTCGTTCATAATAATAAATGATAAATGATGGGAAACAAACAAAACATATTTAATGTACATGTTTGTTATAATGGAACTGTTTGTTCTAGCTTGAAGGTCAAGATGTAAAGTTGAATGTTTAGAGAGAATGCGTGTTTCTTATTTTGTTCAGTATAAAAAGGAACATGCGGTTAAAGCAAGTGGTCTTTTGACTCAGGGTAAAAAAACAAAAAAAAAACACTAAGTGCAGAGAGAAAATGGCTTGGGCCACTATAGAAATAATATTATTATATGATAAAACAAACAGTTGTTTATCCAGCACAATTGAGAAAGTTGTTTATTCGGCCTAGGTCTGGCAAAAGTTGGTCTCAAAAAAGTTATTTATCCGACCCTGGTGGGGGAAAAGTTGGTCTGAGAAAAGTTGTTTATCTGGCTCGGGTCGGAGAAAAGTTGGTCTGAGAAAAGTTGTGTATCCTGCCTGGGTCGGAGAAAGGTTGTTTATTCGGCCTGGGTCGGAGAAAAAATGTTTATCTGGCCTTGCTCGGAGAAAGGTTGATCTGAGAAAAGTTATTTATCCGGCCTGGGTCAGAGGGAGGTTGTTAATCCGGCCTAGCTTGGAGAAAAGTTGATCTGAGAAAAGTTTGTTTATTCCACCTGGGTCGGAAAGAGGTTGTTTATCCGGCCTAGCTCGGAGAAAAGTTGATCTGAGAAAAGTTGTTTATCCGGCCAGGGTCGGAGAAGGGTTGGTCTGAGAAAAGTTGTTTATCCAGCCTGGGTTGGAGAAAAGGTGGTCTTAGAAAAGTCGTTTATCTGGACTGGGTCACAGAAAGGTTGGTCTGAGAAAAGTTGTTTAACTGGCTTGTGTTGGAGAAAAGTTGGTATAAGAAAAGATGTTTATCCGCCCTCTGTTGGAGAAAAGTTGGTCTGAGAAAAACTGTTTATCTAGCCTGGATGGGAGGAAATTTGTTTATCCGGCCTGGATCTGAGAAACGTTGGTCTGAGGAAAGTTGTCTATTTGGCCTGAGTTCAGTAGAACGTTGGTCTGGAAAAAAGTTATTTATCCGGCCTGAGTCCAGGAACAGTTGTTTGTCAGGCCTGCGTCTGAGTAAAGTTAATTATCAGACCTGGGTGAGTAGAGAAAAGGATGGGTTTTGTAATATTTATAATTATTATACATATATTCATAGGTATCAGGAAACGCTTTCTGTTCATAAGAAATTAGAAATTTAAACATAAATCCACTTCTTTGTTTTGTCGAAAATCTGAAGCAGAAGCGGCATTCCAAACAAAAACCTATCTTTTGTTTTTTTTCTCTAAAGAATAGTTTTTGAATTGTAAATCTGGTTTGCAATGCAGTGTCTAGCCTTTAGAGTGTTAGAAAAGACAATATTTATTTTCAGGAGATCAAAGAGAGGAAGAAAATAAATCCATTTCTTTTCGGTCAGTCTTTCTTGTGAATGTTATTTATTAACGCTAAAGCACTTTTCATGAGGTTTTATGTTTTAAGCATGAATTTCATGAGTTTGTGTCTAAATATAGTATTAAGTCACGCTTTTTCTGAGTGAGCTTTAAGCAGATTCTATATAAGGAATATTAGGTATGTTTAATTCAGTCGACGTTTCTGCTTCACAAAAGTAAGAGGTATTTCTTTTTGTTCGTCAAATCTTTCAATGTAAGATAAATCCCAAAACAGTTATAACTTTTAATAATTGTATGAAATCTTGTGGTAACTTAAATTTAGTATCAAAACATATAAAAACCTCACTGTAGGAATCTCTTCGTTTAATTGTAGATTTTCATATTCAGTTTTCAGTTTATGGATCATGACTCAGTTTTTGGAATTTTTAGCTTAATATGAAGCTTGAAAATATTTTTTACATTTTGTGATATGGTTGTTAGACGGGTTCTGATTCATTGGATTAATTTTTGAGTAAATTTGCTTTCGAGATGCTCTCAAGAGCAGCTTATCTATAATGGAAGGTTTAAGCATGATGCTAAGTTATAATTCAGATAAGTTTGTAACATGTCATAACAGTGGTCTTGGGAAGTATTTCCAAGTTTTTCAGGCTGGTACTTCACGGTGTGTATATTGATGGTAATGTTCTGGTTGCTTCATTGGTTGAAAAGATGAGACTGCTCCTACAGGAAGCAAAATGATGTAGAAGGTATAATGGGCCATGATATGATAAAAGGTACCTTATGGTTATATTAATCAAAAAATCTAGAGTATGTTGCCTTTGCAAAGTACGATTACTTAAGAGCATCCCCTGAAAATTTAAAGCATTTATTTTCAATATTGACGAATATATGGAGGTTTAAAGCAACAAATGTAATCCGGTTTAAAACGTGCCGTCAAAAAAGAACGCTAAACCTAATATGACGTCAGAGTGCTAGTCTCCAGTTGCTTGTAGGTTATTGTTGACTCAGTATAAACATCGAACAAGTATAATGTATTCACATGCGTTATGCATGGAATATATTGTAAATGCAAATGAAATTGTACGAATTTATACTTGCTAAGTCGTATTCTAGGCATTTAAAGTGACCCACCCTTCATTGTGAGCCCTTGTATGTGTTATGGCCTAATTGTTGTCATGGAAACAGGCAGCACACAAAACTTTAAATATAATCAGAAATATTTGCTACTTTGATGACATCAAGTTTTAGATACATTTTTGTGGTACTTTAAAAGCATGTGAAATTTGTCATTTTAGGCGTTTTTAAATGTCTGTCATGTAATAATTTGCAGGAATGTCTTAAGGACCCTTTTCTCAGACCCGCGCTCATATGCATTTCATTTGCTTGTCAAATATTTCAGTCCACCAGCATATTATATATATATCAGTTTCAGCTTGTAGCTTCAGTATGTAGTTCACAACACTCCATTACTGTGAGATTTTCATAAACGGTTTTGGCTAAGTTTGTTTACAAGAATAATTTTGCAGACGATTATTAACTTAAAGCCAATTTTATATATTACCTAGTGGAAAATTTAAATCTTAATTGAACTTGTATATCCGGTATTATAGGACCTTAAACGCTTCAACATGTGAAAAATTTGGTGTAGATGCTTTGTAATAGGAGAAATTTAGTTATACAAAATTTTGTAAAGAGCACTTTAGTTTTTCTAAGTGGTATAAATTCTATTTTTTTTGCAAAACAGAGTAAACTTAATTTTAATTGTGAGTAAACACTCCTGGGACGGGAGCATAGAGTTAAGGTTCTATATAAAAAGCTTTTTTGAACGTACAGAAGAGTTAGGGAACTTTCAGGGAACTTTTCTGTAGGTTTAAAATTCTAGCTTGAACATGCCTCTGTGTGAACGTCCTGCTGGTCAGAGCATGGAAAAATCCTACCTCCCCCTCCCACAGGGAGTTATGGTTGGGTAGCCCGCTCGCAGATTAAGGAAATTACAGCACAAATGTGAACTAAAAAAGGATACAAGAGCGTATTGGAATATACTTCTGTGAAGTGTTGATGTGTGAAAACAGCGTTTTTGAACAGGATTTCTAAGTTTTTCAGGCTGGTATGATTGACAGACTGTTGGGCAAGACGAACAAGAAGAATTGAGAAGAATTTGTTGTATAATTATGTGAAGTTGGGCAAGACGAACAAGAAGAATTGAGAAGAATTTGTTGTATAATAATGTGAATTTTGTTTTTGTACTTATCATAAGTAAATAAAAGTAATGTCGAAAATCTGAAGCAGAAGCGGCATTCCAAACAAAAACCTATCTTTTGTTTCTTTTTCTCTAAAGAATAGTTTTTGAATTGTAAAATCTGGTTTGCAATGCAGGATCTAGCCTTTAAAGTGTTAGAAAAGACAATATTTATTTTCGGACGATCAAAGAGAGGAAGAAAATAACTAGTATGTGTTTTGCAGTGGATACGGTTATACACCTAATTCGAACCAATAATTGCCATAAATTATGTAAAGAATGTACATGGCCTCAATGAATAATCGCACATGTACCTTTAGCTCTTTTTACTGGATATCCTGGAACACTTGGAAAGCGGTGAAAACCCAGATGATCTTACTACAGTCTGACTCGATCCTGGCCAGGTCCTATACTGTCGTGTAGATTGATCCCGAATTAATTTCTATGGTCATTCTCCTCCCCTCCGCAGATTCATCCAAAAAGGGTTGTTGTCAGTAACAAGCGGAATTATGCGCACGAAGTAATGGTTAACCGCTTGTTCAAGCTTGCCCAAGAAAAACGTGTGGTTAGGTGAACTGGCCTAACATGGCCATATCTGTTGACGGGACGTAAAGCAGCAGAACAAACAAACCAAATACTCATGTCCAATGAAAACGCTACACTCTTTAGATGCGTATAGGCCTATCAAAAGCGGTGCAAATTTGTGTTATCTATTTTTGTTATTTAGGATAAATGTAATGTTTTCGTACAAATTATTCAATTTCAGTGACTCCCTTAACACATGAGGTAACGCGTTTTTGGCGTACAAAAAGGGACAAAGAAATCAGTTTTAAAATTGTTTTCTGTTTGCGAGTAGATCCACTGTCCTTTCGCCACTATTATATCATTATGACCCTTAAAAAGGGGCATAACTCCACAAAGGGAGATATTCCAGACCTCTCAAAAAACGTTTCAATCATTTTTGATGAGGAATCCATATATGAAATTTCAAAACTGTGTATTTAAAATTATCGAAGGGACACATGGACGGGCGGACGGTCGGACGATCCAAAAGCAATATGCCCCTTCAACTTTTACAAAGTTTGGGCATAAAAAGCTAATAAAGCTTTCCCTCAATTTTAGTCGATAAAATATCACTGCATTTACCCGCTGTTTTACCCTTAATCTTGACCTTGAGGTCAGGTCATACGAAATCTTGTCAAGTACCATCTTCACCATGTTACAGTTGTACCTGCAAGTCCGAGTTGCAACGATGAGATGCTGTTACATGAAAATACCGTTATTGACCTTGCAATCAGGTTCACGCAAAATGTTGCCCCTTTCCCTCTACATCATGTGATCTGTGTACCTACAAAGTTTGAAGTCGCTACGTTCATTGGCAAATGAGGGGGTACATTTGCATAAAACGTGACGGCCAGACGCACGGACGTGCCCGCGAAAAGATTCTTGTTGGGTATTTTCTATGTTTAAAAAAGTAACCAACAAAGCATAAAGTAACCAACACGTACCGATCGAACTTACTGAATAAACTTCAGCTCCCTTAATATTCAAATGAGGTTTATTCGGTAATATTTTTTAAATACTATAAATTTAAAGAAATTGTTATATTTAGTGGTTGACCTTACTTTCGGAAATGCAGAGTAGTCAACATTTGTATATCGGTTGAGTATTCCGGTACTCCAGGGCCCGGAATTACAATGCCTCCTTAGAGTTAAGGAAGACTTAAGTTAAGTATTGATTTTTCAGGATGCGAAAAAATACGTTTAAAACTGAATAAAATCAAAATAGTTTAATTTTTCTGAAGATCACAATGATATCTTTGACCACAAATACCACATCGATCAAGGCAATTTAAAAAGCAATTAATATAGCATGTTGAAATATCAATACTTAACTTAATCCTTGCTTAACCTTAAGGAGGCATTGTAATTCTGGGCCCAGGTATATAAAACACAAAAACCATGAACCCTCACGGCCCAGTACTAGTTACTGCCCAGGGAAAAGCAACAAAAAGGAATGTGTTTTCAAGTGTCTGGACAGACTTACGGACGACGGACCGACTTCTGTTCTATGATAAAAAAAATAAAATTGTCTTGTGGATATCTTTATCAACAACACTCACTGTAAGCCAGAGATAAAGAAAACATTAGTTGAAGAACCACGACAGGCCTAGCTAAAGTCACAATGATTAATAGAATCTTGCATTTGTGCTAAGATATTGATTAATTCAAAACTCGTTGCAGAAAAACGATACTTGATGCATGACAAACTCATATATCTTATCTTATATTTTAACAAAAATCGTACAAAGTTAGCGCAGTTTTGTCACTGACATCTGTGACAATTAAGTATCAGTTTTCACATATATGATAATTTGCAAACAATTTTTCAGACGTGTGAGGATTTTGGTACCAGTTCTTCATTTGATACAAATTTTTCACAGATGTGAGGATTTGGTACCAATTCTTCACATCTAAGAAAATTCGTACCAGTTCTTCACGCGTTAAAAATATAGAAATGTGAAGCTTGGGCACAAATATTAGACCCCAATATTTATCAAAATTGACTGTACGTAAGTTTCACATTTGCCAAAAGTGACTTATTGGTACCAATTCTTCACATGGTTTGAAATTTCCGAAGTGTGAAATTTGCAGTTCAACAATGCCTCCGGCACGGGCAATCAGTGAGCAGTCAGTTTTAAATACATGGCAGTAACTTGAAAAAATGTAACAGTACAAGAAGACTTAGTCGCAAAAATAAAATGTTATATCGTCAAAAAGTTATAATCGTTTTTTGCTGGTTGTGGGTTTTTATTGGACATGAGTATAATATTCGGAGAAAGAAAAAGCACATATTGCAAAATTTACAAATTTCTTACTTGTGACGTCTAAGAATATTTTATGAACAATTCCTTCTTCATATGTACGTCATATACATGTACGCAAATGGATAAAGATTGCATACAAGGATGTGCGAAGGGTACAGTTTCACATACAATATATATGCATAATGAGTAGTTTCACAAAGAATGCATCTACGCATAATATGTGCGACTGTACTCGTTACATGTGCATATACACTGAACCAAAAAAAGTAAGTGAGTATGATCAGGAAGTGCCACAATCACAAACTGCAGACAACCCCGAGGCACCGCGAGGAAGAGCCGCTCAACCATCACGAGACACCAGGAAGACAAATTAAGCAAAGCAATCAGCTCTCTCTTCCCCATCAAGATGATTGCAATACTAGAATGGACATAAAGCAACGTACAACAATACATAGAACAATTACAGACTCCCACAATGGGAGTAACAATAAACAAAAAGTCAACAACAACAGAACCACCGCCTTAGAACGGACAGCAGCCTAAGCCACTGGGGGGGGGGGGGGAGGGGGGGGCTTTATGCATTTTACTGGTACCAAATCTTCGCCCTAGATTCTGCTGTTGTTGAATTACAAGAACTATTCAGCTCGCATGGAGGCCATTCAACTAATGCAATGAATCATCATGGAAAACACTCTAATCAAATTAACACTCCATGATGAAACAAAGAAAAGGGCTCATGACTCACAGATAGTCAGAACTAAAGAAAACCTCAAGTTGAGCCACGGTGGGTCCAGCTACAGATAAGCATCAGGCACCAACCCACCGATTAAAGCTTTACGTCAGAGCCGTCATAGAGTCTGAGGCCTGACCCACCGTCGTGCAATTAAAGAGGAAACCATAGCTATAAACCGTGATTGGGTTTAAAACTAGGCATGCAGACTGTCGCATGATATCCAAATTATATCCAACCCTTATATAACGTTTTACTATCTTTTTGAATTGATCACTAAAATTAGGTTTTCCAACAATTCGTTTGAATTTATAGACTAAATCACCATAAAATATAGGTTCTGATATGCCTTGTTGCAGAAGAGTTTTTAACCCAATGTTGTATTTAACAATTAACTCTGAGTGTCTGTAGTAGAATTTAGAAAATGCTTTTCGAATTTTATGATATCTATAACCTTGTTTTAATAATTTAGCAGTTAAAAATAAGTTTCTGTTGTTGAAGTCATCAACATTAGAGCACACTCTAGCAAAACGAATAAGCTGAGAAATATATACACCATAGGAAGGAGAGCGAGGAACATCTCCATCAAGAAATGGGAAATTTACTATTTCAAAATTAAAATCATCCCGTTTATCATAAATTTTAGAAGAAACTATGCCATTTGTTATTGACAAGTTCAAGTCCAAAAACGGAGCTTCAGTATCAGAAGAATTCGCCTTATTTAACTGAAGTTCAGTGGGATATATCTGACCTACCATTTGTTCAAAATAAGGATTATCAATATTAAGTAAGTTATCTAAATATCTGGAGGTAGAGTTAAAAGCTTCAATAATATCAGCTTGATTATTGTCTGACAGAGATAACATAAAGTCTCTCTCATAACAAAACAAAAACAAATCTGCAACAAGAGGAGCACAATTAGTACCCATTGGAATACCGACAATTTGTCTATATAATTTTGAGCCAAATCTTATAAATATATTGTCCAAAAGATAATGGAGCGCACCACACAAAGTTCTAAGTAGCCACTTTTCAATTTCTTTATTTCTGACTAAGCCCTTGTGATATTGAAATGATTTTTTGCCCAAATATGTGCATTGTAATGGACTAAAGTTAAGCGGTGTTTTGGGAGAGTTTTCTATCACTTCACAATTTTTGGGTTCAAAAATGCAAAAATCAACTTTTTGAAGAAAATAAGCGTTTTGAGTGCAGTTTTTATCAAATTCAAGTACAGGTGATTGCAAACTTGCCTAGTCGACTTGAAAAACACCAAACACTTGACATTTTGCTCATGACCGATTTTTTATGAATTTTTAAAAAATGATAATTTTCTAAATTTTCCGAAATTTTCGGAAATCATCAGCTGCACATACTAAAATCATTGTATGTGTATTATTTTGTGTTAATATGTTTGACAAAACACCATGCAACTTGATGAGCCCATATTCTAACGGTATTTTTTACTAATTTGGTATCTACTTCCGATTTTATTGTGAATCTTTAATGGTCATTTAAATAGTATTTATTAATGATTTTTTTTTAATTTTTAAGCAGAACAGTGACGCCAATTCATAATGAAGAACCCCTGAAAATTGCACTGCTGTGCCGCAGATAATAAAGCGTACAGAGAAATGCAAAGTGAGTATGTAAATTGCATGGTTAAGCTAAAAATCCTTTGATTAAGTTGTTGACCGTGGCTGTCTTTATGTTAACGTAGAAGAGAAATGGAGAGTTCAATTGTCAAAAAATCTTTTGATTCTTTTCATCTTATGTAACAGCTGTTATAAACATCTTCAAACTAATTAAAATATAAATGGATAACGTATCTGATGAATAGTTTATATCAGACTAAAAAGTGTGACTTTTTGAAATGATGGTAACTTTACTCGAACCTCGTCTGTGCAAGGTCTACCAGTCATTTTGAAATGACATAATTTGCAGAGTCTCGACAAAGCCTTGGACCTTTCAATAGAATTTAAATTTTGTGAAAGAGATTTTTACTTTCTAAACGGGAGCAAAAATTGTATGGTGGCTACTTATAACTTCGGTTCAGTGTATGCGTGTTTTACTTATTTAACATTAAAAAGGCTGTGTGTATTTTGACAATATGGTAAGTCAAGTCAATTTCTAACGATATACTTGGATTATCAGAGTTGTTTTGTCAGTGCTGCGTGGCGGCCCTAAAAAGTCTCCCCGCATTTCATTTAATGCTCTTATTATTCCAATCCTAAGGAGTGTGTGTATTTTGACAATATGGTTAGTCAAGTCAATTTCTAACGATATCCTTTTATATACTTTTCTATTCAATTGGTGACACAGGTTTCAACATGTAAGAAGAGGGAGCGTCCAAGAGAAGATAATCGGACAGGTATAGTCGTTAAAGCCTGGAATTGTCCCATATGGACAGACGCTTACCTGTAACAATGGTGAAAGCACTTGTTCCTTGGTTATCTGAAACAAACAAACATAACGCATTGATCAAGACCTGCTTTTGGATGATATCATAATTGTAAATTTCAAACCGCTAATCACTAAATACCATTTAATCTATGGGACAAGGGCATCTAAAGGAGACATTTAATGTACATTGAACGCATGTGAATCTGTGATGACATTTCCTAATTAAATTATGAAATCTACCGCAAGCCAGATCAAAAATCAGATGTAAAAGTTATAGCTATCCTAAGCAAAAATTCTGATTTATAAACAAATGAGACGGCCATTTTGAAAATCTAATTAATTTCTTGTTAAGTTTGAAAAGTCTAATAAAATCCCCAATTTGATCGTAAAGCGTACAGATTTATTTTTTCAAAACAGACCATACAATAAAATGCAAGCAAAGTTAAAATAGATAGCAGAAAACTGGTTATTCTGTTAATGCACACATAATTCACGCTGAGTGACATGACACAGCATACGTTACTTAGCTAAATAAATGATTGTCATATATAACTATCAATACATAACTTTCAATTATGTACTATACTAACATATGTAACTTTCTTATTTTTCATTCAGTTTTGATCTAGTTTGCAGCAGATTGCATGCTTTAGTTATTCCTTGCTTTTCTATCAAACATGTCACAATAAGCATAAAATGGCCAGAAAGCTCTATACATGTACAGTAGAGGACTGTTCATTGTGCTAGGGATAAGGCATGTTATTTCATGTAAATCGTCTGCTCGCAGACGCTTTACATGAAATACCATTACTTATTTCGTTTCTAATATAAAATGATAAAATTTGAAAATGCATTCCGTAGATGCATTTAAGGGGACGGCAAAACTGAAAGCAAGTAAACCTGAAATGCACGTCCTTATAATTAAGAAATTTCGACATAGATAAGTAATTGACATTTAACATGAATACTGATATAAACATTAACGCTCTTTGGACAAATACGTTGTTATGCTCGGCCTTTTCAATCTTACAAAATAGTTATAAAACTGTCCATTATCCCTAATGAACAGATTCAATGAAACTGTGTGTGATGTTTTCAAATTTTGAGAAGGGTATGTTGCTTGCAGCTTGTCCTCAATCTTTCCTTTCATAATTGCATCCCCATCACACATTCTTTATACCTTCAAACTCTTTAGAACCATGCATACATGATAGGGTTGCAATTTCTGCATAGATTTCTCATTAAAAAGAATAAGAATTTTTGTCATGTCACAGTTTTCTCCTATTTCTTAGGGGAAGGTGGGCAATTTGAGTTCTCATTTGTAGAACCTGATATTACTATTGAAGTTAGTTTTTTTTATTCTGTAAGAGACTAATTAGAACCCTTGAAATATTCAATTCGCAATAAGCCTCAATTTGAAGCAGGATTTTTTTTTAAAAAAAATGTTCCCCTGATTGCTTTTATTATACACTGTTATATACCTAAATAAGTGTTTATTATAGAAACTTGACTGTTTCAATCGCTGACAGTTGTACATTTCATCTAAATTTAAAGTGTTGCCATGCGGCTGGTCGTTGACCAATTTCTAGCTGCGCACTTCATTCCCATTAATACACGACAGCAGATGGCTTCATTGCCATTTAAGCCTGGTGTGTTGGAAAGGAAGGTATATAACAATGACGACATAACATTATTTTCCGTATTAACGTTTGCCAAGCCCTCGTGTGAAAATATGTTGCTACGCAGTGAGGGCTACAACACATTATCACACTAGGGCTTGGCAAACATTATTACAAGGAAAAATATTATCCTCTTATTGCAAATTAATATGAGCAAGAAATGCCACGATTACAGACCAATGACCACAAAATTGACCTAGATGAAATATTACAATAAGCCAAGCATCAGTATTCTCTGCTTCAGTGAGGTAATTGCCAAACTAGAAACGACACACTGAACAACGAAATAAGGGCAATGAAAATCAATGATCTAAAACCGACATATCCTTGTGCTTGATACGGACCATAGCTGTGGGATCTTTAATCTATATTTATTGATTGAGTATTTGTGCAAGACTCTGTTGTTGTTGTTAAATCATAAACATTATTACATTTGTATTAAGCAATTTAAGGAGTCCTAGTCTATTCAATGCTGCACCTCAATAAAACAATCACAGCAAAAGAACTAAATGTGGTGAATCAAAGAAGTTGGTGTGTAAATCACAGACTGTAACACTTAATTCTACGAGATTTGATGTTGAAATCTTCCATTATCATCCACAAAACAGTCTGAAAAAAATCAATATGTGATTTGCAGCATTTCTGACATTTAATGCTGAATACATTTAGTTAAAATCTAACTCAGTCTTTAGCAATATTCTCTGAACATATTCTATTGAAATCAACTGCAGTCCTCCTAATATGCTCAAGAAGAACATGTACTTTGGAAATCTAATGCAACACTCCACAAGGTTCTTTCATATCTTTTATTATTGAAATCTATCTCGCTCATCTGCTATATTAATGAATCCAACTTCTTACTCCATTATATTCACTAGGACAATTTACATTATTGAAATTAACTGCAATCATCCACAATTACATTCACTATAAAACCTGTGCTATTGAGTCCTTCACTATACACTCTAGGAGAACCTGTAATGCTGAAATCTACCACAATCCTCTACAATATTCTTTATAACCTTATCATTGAACTCTTCCGAAGTCTTCCACAATATTCTCAAGGAAATGAGTGCTATTGAAATTTTCCCTACATTTCTCTACAACATCTTTAGGGGAGCCTAATTATTGATATCTTTCCCAATCCACTACAATATTCTCTAGAATGAATCCAAAACTGACACATTCCAGAATATTTTACAATATTCTCTAGAAGAACGTGCATTTTTTAAATCTACTGCAATATTTTGCAATAACCTTTAATAGTACCTGTGTCATTGATATCTTCCACAATGTTTCATAATACTCTCTAGGAGAACCTATATTTATTTAGTCTACCACAACCCTCCACAATTAACATTATGAGTACCTTTAATAATAAAATCTCCCACAATTCTCAACAGCTCCATTATTGAAATCTACCGTGATCCTCCTCAATATCCTCTAAGGAAAACATAATACCACAATCTATCACAAAATTATTAAGTCTGTTTTATTGAAATCCCCAGATTACTCAGCGAATTCCTCTAGGAGTACTTGAAGAACTATTACATGTATCAAACTCTACCACAATCTTTCGCAATATTTTACAATAATTTCTACGAGAGCGTGTATTATTGAACCCTATCCCAATCCTCTACAATATTCACTAAGATCTCTGTTTTATTGAAATCTTCCAGATAACTCCGCAATATTCTCTAGGAGTACACGCATTAGTGAAATATACCACAATCTTGCACACTATTCACACATTCCGGAAAGTCCGCCACTATTCGAGAATCAAATCATGGCTCGGGTGTATGTAAGGAGCATTACGTGTAGAACTATGTACCAAAAAGCTCCATTTTGGTAGCCGGAACTGGCGTATGGAAATAAAGTTCTGTAGCATGTGGGTTCAGCTCTATTAAATCGATTATTCTGCTTATCCATAAAATTTAATCAGCAGACTAAATGAAGTTCATGGTTTTTTTTTTCAATAAATAATCGCAATTGCAAAATTTTATTGAAAAAACATATACTTCATTTAAGCCGTTTGTTTTGGTGCAATCACACTTGTAAATGCGTTAACATAGTGTCTGTGACGTCAGTCTCACGTTATATAACGTCAGCGTCACGTTATCAGCCGCGTTATCAAAGTAGATTCTCGATGTACATGTACATCCGTGGTCTGTTTCCACGGAATTTCGTGGAATTGGCTGAGGCAGTTCTGATTGACTATTCACTATATTCTCTTTGGGTACAACTATTGTAGGAACTACTGCATACCTCCACAATATTATCTAGGAATACCAAAAAATTCTTTAGAATCTCTGTATAATTGAAATCTTCCAGAAATACTCCAAATTATTCTGTAGGAGTAACTTTACTTTTGAAACCCCTGGAATCTTCAACAGTGATCTCCTGAAGTTCAACCTTTATTTTTGAAATCTACTATATTTCCCACACAATATTCTATAGAATAGCCTGCTTTTGTTGTTTTACTTTCTGCAATTGTCCAATATTTTCTATAAGAGGACTTGTATTAACGAACTGCATTTTTTTTCAGAACCTAGATTATTAGAATCTATCATGAGTGTGAGTGTGGGATAGAAAATTCTGTCCTGAGGATTACCGCTTGGCATCATTATCCTTGCAGAGTTATGCCAAACAGCTACAGCGAGGGAAGGGGTTTTCTATCCCATTCTAAAACAAATAATAGACTTTCCTTGCTCACTATTAAACAATTCATTTTTACATATACTTAAAAGCTTCCAGAAGTTCCTTAATACCATGAGATGTGACATAAAACGATGACATCTCTTTAACATAACAATGTCGCCATTGACGTGTTATCTTTCCCATAGGTTGGTATAGAGTTTGTGAGATAGAATTTTCTCATAATGGTAAAACAAAGTTGAACCTGATCTTGTGTCATAGAATATTCAAAACTACTCCAGTCAGTGGCAATTATGGAAAGAACAACCTGTATTGTTGAAACATTTTTGTTAATAAGGAGATCCAGTATTATTGCAGTATCAACTGCTATCCCCACTCTAATCATTAGACGAATCTGTTAATTTGACATCTTCCACAATTCTCCTAAAACTTCTCTTGGAGCATCTGTATTGTTGAAAACTACCTAAAATATCTGCAAATTTCTCTACAAGAACATGGATTATTGAAAACCATTTCTATCCTCCGCAAAAATCTGTAGAAGAGCCTGTATTGCTGACATTTCCATGAGTCATCTATAGTGCAGAAATCTACCACAATCTTCCATAAAATATTTTCTATACGAACCTTTATCATTGATATCTACCACAGTTCTATAGAATATTATCTATAAGAACATGTACGAGTGAAATCTACGTAAGTCATCTACAATATTTTCTAGGAGACCCTGAACTAAATTAGCATTCATACAATAGTAAGGATTCTCTTAAAAGTAAGTAAGGGTGCAAAGATCAGGAATCGATACAACCAAGTACCAAACCTAACCCAGGATTTCAATGGGAAAGTGACAAGCTCACAGTTGGACACCACAAACGAGAGCCAAGAGGTCAGCCCTTCCCCAGCAGATGACCACAAGGCACATATAAACAGACGCTCACAAAGGCATAGCAAACACAAGACAGAAAAAACATAAAGATCCACAAAAGAAGTACCGCCTTGGAACGGTCAGTAAAATATTTTACTGAATGGCTTTAACAGGTGTAACGGCGCCAACCTCACCCTTAATTCAGATGTGGATCAAGACACATAGATATTTGGTTTGCATGAAAGACCCCTGGAGCATAATACTCCAAAATAACTTTAAGAGAATCTTTACTATTGTATTTTTCTGCAATCATTCGCAATATTCTCTATGAAAAATTGTATTATTACATTCTACCACAATCCTCTACAATCCTTTATAGGAAAATTTAAACTGTACTTTTAAATGCTTCAGCAATTATCTACTGTAGTTTTAGGAGAACATATAACATTGACATCTACACGCACCACAACTTTTCACAATAATTTTACGTAAAATAGGTATTATAAAATTCTTTAGGAATCCACCTCAATATTCTCTGAATAGCCTAAGTATTGAAATCTACCACAGTTTTCAGCAATCATCCTTAGTGTCGAGATCCTGAATTATTGAAAACTACCACTGAGTCTGTAGCAATTGTCCTGAATATTCATGTAGGAGAACCTGTATTAGTGAATCCTTCTCAAATCCTAAATTCAATTCGCTCTAGGCTAATCTTCACGAGTGGAATCTTCATTGTTGAAGCTATCGCAATCTCTTGTCCAATATTCTGAAGGAGAACCTTTACATGTACCATTAAAGTCTTCAGAATTCTTCTTTTTCGTCTGCTGACCTTTTTCAAAAAAAACTGCTCAAACAATTTTTTCAGGAACACTTTCAGAGTGTCAAACGGTTCGGTTCCAGATCAGGGCTAACCTTTTGCAAGGGTTATCAGTAGTCGATAAAAGTCGCCACTAGGACGGTAAGACTAAATTATTTAATGATCAGACTCGATGGCGTAGCCAGAACGCTGAAAAAGTTACGCACATCAAAGGGAGACGACTAGATCAAGCAAATTCTCTTCGATTGCGTCCCTTTTCAAAATGGAAACTTCTTTTAAAGGAAAGAATTTGCTCCCAAATGCAGCGAATTCTTTCTTTCAACAGCTGTTCCTTTTGGTATGGAAAATCATTTTACCACATTAGGTGACCTCCCTTGAATGTTACTATTTTTATTATGCACGTGCGTAACTGCGTAATGAGAGCTACGCCAATGAGACTATGAGATTATCTCTCATTCTGAAGAATCTGTATTTCCAGATTAGCATGATGCTATACCCACTCACTCACAACTTCAATGGCAGCACATAAATACGATAAATGAACTTACCCCATACAATGATAATAAGACACAGAATGAAGAGCGAGTTAGCCATGGCTCCAACTGCTCATAAATGTTACATAAAATTGTTTGAAATCAACGTCAATGCCCTTGTCCCATACCGGAACGACCCTTCTACGATGTGCGAAAAATTGCGTACAAGCAATACTGGTGGCTGCATAAATGGATCTTGGACAGAGTTTGTATTTCTGGTAGTTGACATGTTCATCACAGAGTCCACAGGCTTAAGTTTTTGTAAATGGTAATATGGGAGGGAGGGTGGGTAATGTTGTCCTATTTAATAGCAAAAGAAGCCTTTTTGCAAAGGTCGTCTCATAAAGTGACCACAAGACCTATGGAAAGCGTATTGGAGAAGCTGGAACTTATCGCATAGGCATGCAGAGACGGCTCAGACGAGCCTGCGCACTAGCGCAGTCTCGTCAGAGCCTTTCTGCTTGCATACATAGTACAGTATATATACGTAGATTAAGGCTCATGCCATTATGGGGCTTCTTACCTGATTTAATACATAGACAGGGTAATATATGTATATGTACATGTGCGTATCAATAGATACGTGCCATTTTCTCGTGGGCTAGTCCAAATAAGTACAAACACGAGACTGGAGGATCTTTTAAGAAATCTATACCTATCAATTTGAGCCGACTCATGTTAAAATCAACCATCGCACTGTGAAAATATATTTTACTCCAAATTCGATGGCAGCTGAACTGACATTGTTTCAACTGCTTTAACGGCTATAGAGAAATGTTGGCGTCATGTTGTTTGAGTAGGTGTGTACATTTACACAAAAAGGCGTGGTATCTCAGCGTTGCCAGCATGCATTAAATCGCAGTATCATTAGCGTTATAATATAATTTTAATACAATTTTATTTGAACAGCGTACAAGTTTTCAACATTGTTAGTGTTTCGATATTGTTGGAACAGATGACCATACACCGCAAAATTGCGTATAAGTTTACATCAGCAGAGATGATAACTCATCTGCCACCTCTTTTGGAGATAAGTTATACATACTTTTAAACGTGTCTGCCTGTTGTTTTTTTTTGTATTTTTTCCGGATCAATACATTCGGAGAAAAAATACATGTAGCTTTAAAGAAGTTGAAATTTTACAAGATCTGTAAAGTGACACTTCATTTTTATAGTGTATCAATTCCCAGACCCGCGGATCCATAAAATTTAGTCAGAGGGTTCCTGACAACATTTTTGTCATCAACGCATTTCACAGAGGGTCGTACGGACCTCCTACGAGAAGCAATTGGACCCGATGGGATCAAATTGCTTCTTGAGGAAGGGGGATCCGTACAAGACTTTTAAGGCTACCCACATTCATGTGTGATATTCCAGGGTGGGTGTCCGGAACCCCTGCCGCACCCCCTCCCTCTGGGTCCACACATCGCCGTGTATACATTATCGGAGGGCTTTGTTTAACTAGCACACCGACTCATGTCGAATGCCATTAGTTACAGGAAGCTGGGACTAAGTACAACACCGGTACGCAAGAAAAAAATCCCAACAAATGCGATCAATAGATAAGCCCTGTATATCAGTTAGGGGTGGACCAGGGTCTTTCTTCATTGCCCATCATTGCAAAGTCGATTTAGTATTGAATATGTTCTTAAAAGGGTATCCTTTGGAAGCAAAAACTGCACCAAAGAACTGAAATTAGAGTGTGCATATTTCCTGGGCCAGACTAGCTAGTTTCTGCCATTTAGGCTTCATCAGTGACCCTCTAATAGTTTCAAAGTTCCTTTATGAAACTCAATGAATTCCGTACAAAGCCTAGGGCAAAATTTACCAGTAATATGGTACCGTGTTTTTTTGCTCATTTTGTTTTTCGTTTGCTTGATTTGATTCTTTACGACCCACCAACAATCTTTCAGCTATATAGGGACGGGTCTTCCGGGGTTGGACCAGTATTAAGCTAGGATAAATGTGTCTTGCTCAAGGTCCACAACGCAGTGACGCCGGTGAGGCTCGAACCCCCGGCCCTTCGGTCTCGAGTCAGCACTCTACCACTCAGCTACTCCGCTCCCTTTTTTCTCATATGCCAGCTTCCGATGGCACTATCTGGACATCGGTTATTTGGGGACAATAGACATAATGATCAAAAGTAAACATTAAAAGCAAATACTAGTATCGCATACATTTCGTCGTATTTGTCATCGGTATTGACTGCCTCTTCAATCAGAATTGCGTCCAAGATCACCGCGAAAACATTGATCATGTTTTGTTGCATGCGAACAACAAAGGCGCAGGTCAGCCTGCGCATACGCAGTCTGATCAGCGCCTTTGTTATTCTCTGTATGGTATGTATTTTAACTCGACATGCTACATCGCTGATCAGACTGGCTCGAGTCTAATTTGTCAAAATTCCCGAATACAGATTTTCTCGCGTCGAAGGCCATACGCATCTGGCAGAATACTCGTACTTCACTATTTTAAGCTGGTGACTATCGATTATTAGACGCATCCGAAGAACTAATCGGTTGTTCTCCGGAAGTTAACGGCGATAGGCGATACTCTTAGGAGTAGTAATGGGTGTCACTCTGGCCCCATTTTTTTAAGCCTGAAAAAGAACTTAGAATTTTTCAGGCTAAAAAATGGGACCAGAGATGACTACCCTGGTAAGCTTGAGTGACTAGCTGTGAATAACTTAGTTTATTTTTGGGATAATTGTGCTTGGGTCTATGATTTTGATAGTTTCTTGGGCTATTGAGAAATAACTTAGTTTATTTTTGAGGTCTATTCTGGCTGGGCCTATAATTGTGATAGTTTCCTGGGCTTTTGGGGAATAACTTAGTTTATTTAGGGGTATTCTGGCTGGGTCTATAATTGTGATAGTTTCCTGGGCTATTGAGAAATAACTTAGTTTATTTGAGGTCTATTCTGGTCTATGATTGTGATTATGATAAGCTCCTGGTCATATCCACTGGTTGGGTTGTGATTATAATAGTTTCCTGGGCTATTGGGAAATAACTTAGTCATTTTTGAGGGGAATAAAGGTCCTGCTGTGGTGATATATAAAATAACGTAGTTAATTTCAGCTTTGAAAATAACTCAGTCATTTTAGGGATTATAGTATGTGGTGATATATGGTGTGTGTAATAGTTAAGGCTACTAAGTTCTTTGCGTCTTTAGAGTCTCTTGGTCAATCATAGTTTTCTGGGCTGTTGGGTAAATAACTTAGTTTATTTGTGAGCTTTTCTGGTCTATGATTGTGATTATGATAAGCTCCTGGTCATATCCACTGGTTGGCTTGTGATTATGATAGTTTCCTGGGGTATTGAGAATAACTTAGTTTATTTTTGAGGTCTATTCTGGCTGGGCCTATAATTGTGATAGTTTCCTGGGCTTTTGGGGGATAATTTAGTTTATTTAGGGGTATTCTGGCTGGGTCTATAATTGTGATAGTTTCCTGGGCTATTGAGAAATAACTTAGTTTATTTGAGGTCTATTCTGGTCTATGATTGTGATTATGATAAGCTCCTGGTCATATCCACTGGTTGGGTTGTGATTATGATTGTTTCCTGGGCTATTGGGGAAATAACTTAGTCATTTTTGAGGGGAATAAAGGTCCTGCTGTGGTGATATATAAAATAACGTAGTTAATTTCAGCTTTGAAAATAACTTAGTCATTTTAGGGATTATAGTATGTGGTGATATATGGTGTGTGTAATAGTCAAGGCTACTAAGTTCTATGCGTCTTTAGAGTCTCTTGGTCAATCATAGTTTTCTGGGCTGTTGGGTAGATAACTTATTTTTTTTGTGAGCTATTCTGGTCTATGATTGTGATTATGATAAGCTCCTGGTCATATCCACTGGTTGGCTTGTGATTATGATAGTTTCCTGGGGTATTGAGAATAACTTAGTTTATTTTTGAGGTCTATTCTGGTTGGGTCTATGATTATGATAGTTTCCTGGGCTATTGAGAATAACTTAGGTTATTTAGGGGTATTTTGGTTAGGCCTGTGATTGTAATAGTTTTTCTGGTCATATCCACTGGTGGGCTTGTGATAATGATAGTTTCCTGGGCTGTTGGGAAATAACTTAGTCATTTTTGAGGGGGAATAAAGATTCTGCTGTGGTGATATATAAAATAACTTAGTTAAATTCAGCTTTGAAGATAACTTAGTCATTTTAGGAGCTATAATTTGTGGTGATATATGGTGTGTCAAGGCTACTAAGTTCTATGCGTCTTTAGAGTCTCTTGGTCAATCTCCTAGAGGCATCACTCTATAGCATTAACTTGCTAGAGTAGGTGTGTACTTAGATATGATTAGGCTGCTTGAAAGTATTTAAGAATTATACTTTTTCAGATTCTTGCATGAAGTCGTATTTGATTGCTAGTATCTATCTTATGATTAAGTTAGAGCTTCTGTTCATATCTTAGATAATCATCATTGGCATGTAATAGTATTGGGTTTAATGATCGGATTTTGATGAATGTGTCCATATCACTTGAGATGTGGATACAATGTGGACCTTCACACGTAAAATGTGGATGCAATGTGGATCCACCACATCTCCACAATTTGAATGTGGATGTAATGTGGAGCAATGTGGATGTATTGTGGAGCAATGTGGATTTCCACATTTCAAATGTGAATAAATGCATATATATTGCGGGTCAGAATAATGGAGATTTACGTTCATTCTTTGATAAGTACGAATTATATGTGGACCGCCACACTTAAAATGTGGATCCACCACATCTCCACATCTTGACAATGTGGATCCACCACATCTCCACATCTCCACAATGTGGAGTTTCCACACCTACACATTTGACAATTTGACTTATACCCTCTCTCCAATCAATTCCTGGTAGGCTTGAGCATTGGGCTGTGAATAACTTTTTGGGCCATTCTGGCTGGTGTATGAGTGTGATAATTTCCAGCTTTGAAAATAACTTAGTCAGATTTAGCTTTGGAAATAACTTAGTCATTTTAGGGGTATAGTATGTGGTGATATATGGTGTGTGTAATAGTCAAGGCTACTTAGTTCTCTGCGTCTTAAGAGTCTCTTGGTCAGTCAAGACCTCAACTCCTAGAGGCATCACTCTGTGGCGTTAACTAGTGTATAGCTAGCTGTCTCAAGCTTACTACTACTTATTTTTTAATGAAAGAACAACAAAGACTGGTGAACATTTCTATAACTTTATTGCCCCGCTAACTATAACTGATTACAATGACAGAGGATTAGGGCCGTCCCTCTGTTCATTGTTTACAATATGAGAAATTAAAGAACATATGCCATCATACAAAGTAGAATTCAATTAGAATGTTTTACTCATTGATCCAGAGCCTAGTTGACTTTGAGTATATCTTGGTCCAAAGTTGTTCTGTTGCAGCTGACTTGGTGCATATTTTGACCCTGAACTCTGCTGTAATGAAAGTAAGTAATGGTGCAAAGATCAGGAATGAGCCTGATTCATCACCTTCATCTAAGGAATAGGATGGTGGGTCATATTCTTCAAGTTTTCCATCCAAAAGGTATCTTCGTTTTTTAATAGCATATCTCAATGCTTCATCCTCATCAAACTCATCATCATCTCGTAGTCTCTTTGCTGTAGCTGTTATATTCTTGTGCAAGGGGTCTTTCTTCATGGCCTTAGATACTTTAAGGAAGCGCTTGTAGCGATCAATGACCTCTGCTCTGTATCTAGGTTCTAGTTTATTAAAAGTGACCTCCTCTGCTCCATCTGTGTCTATGTCTGGATGTTTCTCTACTGTATGTTGTACGCCTTCATTGAAAGTGTCTTGTAGGTATCTATGAGCTCCACCAACAAAAGTTTTCCAAGGATCAAACTTGCTCTTTTTTCTAGAATAATGTTGGTCTTCATTATCTTCATCAGTATAGTCTGTATCACTTTCGTCATGAATACCATAATCTTTGTCTGTATATTTCCCAAAGATATCTTCCTTTTGATGACTTCTAGAAGTCCCTGCATCCGATTCTTCAGACATAGTAGAGTCTTCATTTTCTGACATTGTTTCTGACTCCATATCTTCACTGCAGATACCACTGGTCAGATGTCGTCTCAAACTGTCTGATCTTGCAAACTGTCGTTCACACTTTGGACACTGATGTTGACCCATTGAAATCGTTTTGGTAAATGAATAACTTCTCATTGAGTGCGTCCTTTTATACTTGTAGTAACATACAAACCCACAGTTTTGTCAATATCTCTCACAAAAATATGACATTTTCTACTCTGTCTTATTATTTGCATGTACTTCTTTTGCTGCAACACTTGAAAGAGGACTGCATTTTCTTGTTTTGCTGCTCTCTTTTGCAGAAGAAAAATTCTTTCTTTTATCACATCTTTGCTCCATTATAGTTCTTCCCTTCATATATTTCTTCTCTAATGGCCTTCTTTCTAGTTGGTTTCCTAACAGCTTACGAAGTTCTCTATGACACATTCAACAGTACTTTGGTGGTCTTCCTTGCTTGAGTTTACTATCCAACGCTGTACTCAGTCTTTTCATCAGATATCGAATTTGTCCATAGCTCATATGATATTTAGTTGATCTTTTAGATGCAGGTGTTTTCATATCATCATTGCAGTTTGTATTTTTCTGTCTTGCTGAGAGATCCATTCTTCTTCTTGCAGTGTTCGAAGAACAATAAGAAGTGTCAACCAGAACCATCATATTTATACTGATAACAAAATTGATCAACTTTTTAAACGTTTAAAATGTAACTTTACTAAAGTTTTCCCACCAACAAAAGGGACAGACCTGCCAATTTCATCTTTGATATTAATATGAACCTGATCAATATAAGATTTTGCCAAAGGTACATAATGCAAATTCACAAATTCTTGATGCGATTGAGTGCTAGGTTTTGACTGTTTATAAGAAACAATTCTAAGTAAAGGAGCCGTTATATTTCCAACGTAAGTGTAATCTGCAACATCAGAATAAACAAACATCTGATGGTGAGCCATATTCAAATCAACAGCATATGTAAAAACCTGATTATCACTCCCAATCAGTTTATTTGAAAGATCAGGATTCAATCCAAGTATTTCTCCAAGAGACTTTGAAAATCTAATTTGGACTCTTTTTGGATTTTCAACATGTAAGTTTACACGGTTACCTGATTTCTTGTAACTTAATGTGATCATACTGTGGATTTGACGTAGAATAGCTCCACATTTTTCTTCAATTGCAATCTGAATTTGCTCTACTAAGTGCTGAGGTGAATTATAGTTTCCTGCTCCGATAAACAATTTTATTTCAGGACAACTTCCATTTTTCATGCATACAGTATTCATTTTACTTTTCCCCAGTCTTTCCAAAACATTCTCATCGTAGAAGTGAACATAAAAATAATTGCTGTTATGTGAAATGTTATATACTTCCGAAGGAGTCATCATTTCTACCAACGCTACAACCCATTGTTCTTTCTGGACTTGAATAGGATGATTTAGCTTTGAGGTAAATGAGAACTGTTTATTTTTAGGGAAAATATCCATAGAACTATCACTCAGTAAGCTCAGATAAAATTCATCCATGATCTCGTATGTGAAACAGCCACTACAGTTGATAGAAATATAATGACAATTAGACATCGCTTAACTTCATATATATATTGGCTACTCTTGTATTAATCATATGAAGATAGAATATATAGCATCTGTGGGGAAAACCCAGATTTTCTGAAATCAACAGTTGAAATTTCACAAAATTGTTTTATCAAGCGTAATCACTATTTGATTTTTTCATCTGATCGAATATTTTCCATAGGCCAAACTACTAAAAAGTTTCACCATGTGGTAGGCAAGAATACTAGTTCTCAAATTATTTTGATATGCAGAACTACTAGAATTTTTTTATCCGATCAAATAGTTTCCAATAACCAAACTACTGAAATTTTCACAATGTTGCAGGCAAGACTACATGTTTTGCTAGATCTTAAGTGGCAGGCAAGACTACAATTTTTGCTAGGACTATAGTGTCAGGCGAGACTACATTTTTTAAAAAATTAGCAAGAAGTATCAGGCACTGTATAAACAGCACCATTACTCCCCCAGTACTATCCTAACCTCGGAATCCCTGGCGATTGAAACTGTCTCAAATACAAGTCAAATTCCTGCATGTCTCTTTGGACCAGAGAATTTGAGGCGGAGCCACTCCAACCCGATGGCTGGCGCCCTTAAACAGCCGAAGCTGCTCTACCTTTTTAAATGCATATTCAACAGTTTCTGAAGCACAAAGCTTCTCTACGGGCCTCGGCGGACATTTAGAGTACCAGTGGTCAGTTATTTTTTGTTCAACATATATCTCTACTGACTTAATAAGCAAATATTTGCGATTCATATATATAGTTATCCTATCACAGAATAAGTTTGAAATGGTGACTCAATGTTACTCTATCCCATAATAGTTTTCAAGCCTTATAGTATGTAAAATCGATAACTTGAATATAAGAGCTATCTTATGGTAAAAATTTAAAGTAAATCGGATAAAAAATACTCGAGCTATTACAAATTTTGCATATTTTTTACCGTGAAATTTTTTATTCAAGGGAGATAATTTAATGGCATGAAATAGCAAGAACCGGATTTCTAAAAAGTAAAAAATCATATTTTCGCAATAACTTGAGTTTGCCTCGACCGATTTTCAAAAAATTGTCACCCTATAAAAGCTTAGGATAATTGCTATCTTATCACATACATTAGAACTTATTCCTCTGCAGGTATCACATCATGGAAGTAGCAACAGAGCAAACAATTTTCTGTTGATGGCATATCAACTACCGAGAGAAATACAACATATAATTTTGACTCATGAATTTTACTTAGTTATTTTATATATCATCACAGAAGGACCTTTATTCCACTAAAATGACTTAGTTATTTCCAAAGCTAAATCTGACTAAGTTATTTTCAAAGCTGGAAATTATCACACTCATACACCAGCCAGAATGGCCCAAAAAGTTATTCACAGCCCAATGCTCAAGCCTACCAGGAATTGATTGGAGAGAGGGTATAAGTCAAATTGTCAAATGTGTAGATGAGGAAACTCCACATTGTGGAGATGTGGAGATGTGGTGGATCCACATTGTCAAGATGTGGAGATGTGGTGGATCCACATTTTAAGTGTGGCGGTCCACATATAATTCGTACTTATCAAAGAATGAACGTAAATCTCCATTATTCTGACCCGCAATATATATGCATTTATTCACATTTGAAATGTGGAAATCCACATTGCTCCACAATACATCCACATTGCTCCACATTACATCCACATTCAAATTGTGGAGATGTGGTGGATCCACATTGCATCCACATTTTACGTGTGAAGGTCCACATTGTATCCACAACTCAAGTGATATGGACACATTCATCAAAATCTGATCATTAAACCCAATACTATTACATGCCAATGATAATTATCTAAGATATGAACAGAAGCTCTAACTTAATCATAAGATAGATACTAGCAATCAAATACGACTTCATGCAAGAATCTGAAAAAGTATAATTCTTAAATACTTTCAAGCAGCCTAATCATATCTAAGTACACACCTACTCTAGCAAGTTAATGCTATAGAGTGATGCCTCTAGGAGATTGACCAAGAGACTCTAAAGACGCATAGAACTTAGTAGCCTTGACACACCATATATCACCACAAATTATAGCTCCTAAAATGACTAAGTTATCTTCAAAGCTGAATTTAACTAAGTTATTTTATATATCACCACAGCAGAATCTTTATTCCCCCTCAAAAATGACTAAGTTATTTCCCAACAGCCCAGGAAACTATCATTATCACAAGCCCACCAGTGGATATGACCAGAAAAACTATTACAATCACAGGCCTAACCAAAATACCCCTAAATAACCTAAGTTATTCTCAATAGCCCAGGAAACTATCATAATCATAGACCCAACCAGAATAGACCTCAAAAATAAACTAAGTTATTCTCAATACCCCAGGAAACTATCATAATCACAAGCCAACCAGTGGATATGACCAGGAGCTTATCATAATCACAATCATAGACCAGAATAGCTCACAAAAAAAATAAGTTATTTACCCAACAGCCCAGAAAACTATGATTGACCAAGAGACTCTAAAGACGCATAGAACTTAGTAGCCTTGACTATTACACACACCATATATCACCACATACTATAATCCCTAAAATGACTAAGTTATTTTCAAAGCTGAAATTAACTACGTTATTTTATATATCACCACAGCAGGACCTTTATTCCCCTCAAAAATGACTAAGTTATTTCCCCAATAGCCCAGGAAACAATCATAATCACAACCCAACCAGTGGATATGACCAGGAGCTTATCATAATCACAATCATAGACCAGAATAGACCTCAAATAAACTAAGTTATTTCTCAATAGCCCAGGAAACTATCACAATTATAGACCCAGCCAGAATACCCCTAAATAAACTAAGTTATCCCCCAAAAGCCCAGGAAACTATCACAATTATAGGCCCAGCCAGAATAGACCTCAAAAATAAACTAAGTTATTTCTCAATAGCCCAAGAAACTATCAAAATCATAGACCCAAGCACAATAATCCCAAAAATAAACTAAGTTATTCACAGCTAGTCACTCAAGCTTACCAGGGTAGTCATCTCTGGCCCCATTTTTTAGCCTGAAAAATTCTAAGTTCTTTTTCAGGCTTAAAAAAAATGGGGCCAGAGTGACACCCATTACTACTCTTAGGTGGGGCTATAGTTCTTATCTCGGTCATAATAAAAGACAGATTTTATGGTTTTAGGACATGTTCAGATTCAGAAGTGTTTTACTACAAAAACTGCTCATATAGATAAAAGAAATAAATGTGACAAAACCTAACAAAATGGTTATGCGCCACCGCACACTCACTTTTAAATTACCACGTTTGACATGCGGCGTCTCGTCAGGGTCTTTGCTGAACAGAATAAGACTAGAATCATGATCTATAATGTTCAGTACAATAACCTATTTTCAGTCAAGACAATGTTATCAAAAATGTCGCTTCATGAACAGATGATCAGACGGCACAAATAATTATTCATGACTCGGACCCAGTATATGGTAATTGAGAGATATATCATAAATACGTTGTTGCTGAAGCGTCAAGCAACAGTGTATCATTTTAAAAATGTCTCCGTTGCTCAATGAGACGATTCTTTTGAGTACCACAATATATGTTTATCACTGTATGCTTATGTATCGTTATAGAGAAACAAAATAAAATGCACGTAGAAATGCACCGCGACGCAGGAAAAGGGCCACTCGGACAGTGCGCAGTGAGGTCATAGCTTATTTTCCGACTTGACCCAATGTTCACTAGAGTGAACAGTAAAGGTTTTGATGAGAGTGCTCGGTGCATACTCGCATTCGCATGTCATATGTCTCCATAAAAGCATGTTGTGCGCAACTTCTGGCAAAACACTTGGTACTTATTGTACCGCAAATGCTGACGTATCCAAAGTGGATATATTGGGGTGGTAATGGTCATATCTACTTTTGAAAACATTATAAGTTCCAGATTAAAGCTCTATTGAAAGCAGTGTAGATCCAGATCGACTGGTTTCTTTAATGATTCTCATCATGCGAAAACGTATTCAGACCTACACTGCTTGGTTGCTACCCGTGTCGCTGTGATGTTGTTGAACAATCGGTATACATTGCAGACCTTTAATCAATCGTCACAGGAGGCACTATCATGTCATCTGGGTCTTCACCTATTGCACATATATATCTTTCCACCCCAAATTTACCTGGAGAAACAGGAATACACAATATATCCAATATTTTGGAGTGGGTAAGTGGATTTAAACTGATAACAAATCGACCCCATAGTGCTTGCGCTTACCGTTAGCTTCGTAGCATAGCAGCTCCTAAAAAGCATGAAAAAGTACCAAGCATGCAGAGAGTTAAAAAATAGAGTGTATGTACTCGCTAGAACTGCGAAAAGAGTACCCAATTGAGCGAATAGCAAAGACGCTGATCAGACTTATTTTTGTCAAAACGCAATTTTTCTTTACAGTCGTCAGATTTTATTTTTGAAAAAAGTTGACGGTTTGGTTCCCAATCAGGACCCAGCATACAAGGCCGCCATCGGCGGTACGTCTGGTTCTGCTATGGCCGGACCATGTTTTTGGCCAAAAATGGTTTTTGTCGGACCACTATTTTGTCGGACCACTATTTTGCCGAATATGCTTTTTTGGTAGGGTCATTTGATCAGTTTCCTTTAGACTTTTTTATGCGATGATCAAAGTGTGTTTATTGTTTGATAACTTAAGCGTGCATAACTCAATGCCCCGCCTGCCTCAGGATCCTTATCTTGATCCACACTGTACATTTTTTTCGAAAATAAAATCCGCTGACATCTGTAAAGACTGGGTCCGAGGTTTGACAAAAAAGTCTGATCAGCGTCTTCGCTTCAAGTTTAACAATATAATACAGGAATATAATGCAGACAGAAAAATGCGACAAAATTCTTTAGGCCAAATTCTTATCAGCTATTTTCACACTTTAAAAGCACAGATGAGCGAACTCCCATTGAGTTCCCTCTGTGTCAATGAGAAAATGACCACACCATAAAACGACTGCCAGATTATTTAACCATACGCGAACAGCGTACGTTATTGGTGCATGTTAGTCTGCGCATATATTACATGCTCATAGCAGTTTCTTGTCTTCACTGCCCAGATGCTACTATAAGCATGACTTTTCAGTCAACCATATGCGCATAATAATTTATCTGCGCAGTCTGTTCTGCCCCATTGCTGTTTGCTGTTGAAATACCTTTTACCTTTTATGAATTGTGTTTGGTCAGTTCTAGTTCTTACTGATCCCGATCAACTCGGTGTGAGGGGATTTGTTAAAATCGGTGCCTTCTGGGAATTTTTAACCGAGATATATGGATCGCAAACAGCAATGGTTCAGGTCAGACTGCGCTGTGCAATCTCACCAGAACCTTTGTCGTTCGCTCAAGTTGAACGGCCTCACTTAAAACTCACTTATAAGTTTAATTAAGGATTATCATTTGGAGAGTGTTATCGGTTTATAATCAATAAGGCCCGACCTCTATGACCTCATCTTGTCATACCAAGGGTTGCGATTCGCTATCTTTTGTCGAAAGGTAGATACGACGAAACCTTCGCTGGTGAAGATGCTATGACCTGAGAAAGAGCAGAAAAAATATAATGCTATATTCTACAATCTCGGTAACGTTTAAATAAATGATATGCCATGTGCTGTAGATGCGTAGCCTGATTTGAGTCTTCTCTCAGTATAGAATAGTTTAGATACGCAAAAATATTTTAGCGTAAAATTGTACGTAAGTATTTTCTTATCCATCAGTTTTAATATTTGTTTTGGGTGCTCAAAAGAACCGTCTCATCGAGACAACATATATTTTGGTAGTACGAGGGTTGGTCAAAAATAACTGAGCCCTACCTCATAACATTTGAATTAAGTAAAATGGACATATAGTTGGATGATATTTCATTGAAGCTATATGTCATCTATTTAATCAGCGAATTTATTTCTGTTGGTAGGTTTTTTGTAACGGTTGCTAGGCAACAGAATATGCCCTGTCAGAGGGGTGCGTCCACGCTGTGATACATCTAAATCTAAGCGTTGCTATGGAAACAGTAATGTTAAAGCAAGGCTTTATTCACTGTCGTCTGATACCTTGAACATTTAACTATTCGGTGTCACGGAACAGAAACCAACTGAACCAAATTTATAGAAACTGTAGTAGTTTGATTTCAGAATTTATCAAATTTTAATATGCCTGAAGGCCTATAATTTACCCCACCCACAATCATATTTACACAATTTTAATAGAAACCATAATACATTAGCATAACAATGCTTTAATAGTACTAGATACACATACCAACCCTCAGACATATTAAGTTCCTTGATTTAAAGGCACAAGTTTGTTTCCATGGCAACAAAATCCTCGTGAATTTGAAAATTTGTGGAATTTTGAAGTTTTTTGTTGCTAGGCAACGCATACACTCAATGTTCACCTAAACATTAACAAACTTAGTGTAATGAAAAGACAATATGATATATGTTAATCAAATAAGTCGCAAATATGCCCTTCACAAAAACTATCAAGCACACAAGCTTTTTAAAGACATACTGTGAATTCCTGGTGGCTGAGATCGTGAACGCATCGATCTGACTGACGATCTTCAGTTGCCTAGCAACCATAAAAGAAGCTTAACTAGGGTAATTTTTTAGGGTTAAAACATCTATGACAAATTATACTTATAGAACATAATCACATTTGTTGTCTACAATACCAAACTAAAATGTTATGAGGTAGGGCTCAGTTATTTTTGACAAACCCTCGTATATATAGAGAGATCTAAATACATTTTTGGGTGCTCAAAAGAACCGTATGATGATAATAATGGAGAAACCTTGACCAGCGTCATTTTGGGGACATAGGCATGCATACAGCACATATAGATATGATACTTTCCAATAAATGAATAATAAAGGCGCTGTTCGGACTGCGCTGTTGTAAAACACAAGAGTTTTTTTAACTAATTTGCATGACACAAAGATAACTTCTTTGTGACATTCGGATAATTACGAAAATGAGAAAACACTCAAGCAAAATATAAATTTCCATAACACCGACAAACTAACTTTTCAACTAAAAATTAATAATTATATTAATATTTTTAAAAGGATCAAACATGAGACTTTAATATTATTTCGAATCAAGTATTATTGTTACGACCCAACTAACAATATTCCCCATTTTAAAATCGGAAGCCTCCCAACTTGAAATTTCTAGTTCGGACGTCCCATTTTAAAATGGGAGGTTGGATTCTTCTTCTAAGTTATTATTCTTGGGATATTATTACATCTTCAAACTGCATTAAAGCGATCGAATAGTAGACTAATTATTTACTAAATATTGAATTATTTTTGTTGTGTAGATCTATTTATGTTTTACGACCTATCGGAAAAACTATCAATCGAGCCCATATCCGGTTCAGAAGCCGACAACGGATGTAAACAACAAAAACATGCATTTTAGATGAATGTTTCTAAGTGATGCACATTATGATTAGTTGTTGTATTTTGTTGTCTTTCTTTACTGTGGAGAACATAGTCTTTTCAACGTTTTGGGGGTTTCCAGCACACATTCTGGCAGTGGTGGGAGGGATGTGAGTGGGTGGAGAATGTTAAGATTTTCATTTCACATTTGGCTGTGCAGTGTGTAGGGTGCGCTCCTGGTATACCAGGTGCACTTTAAAGCTTTATGCCCGGGTGTTGAATAGTGAGGGCTGCCCACCCCGGTTTCTTTTTCATGCAATCACTTGCAGTTCTAATCATTGTGTACCACTTCCTCCCCTTGTCGTTTCGCCCCAAGACGTTTCGTCCCCACTAGACATTTCACCCCACTAGTTGCTTCGCCCCCCTAGTTGTATTGCCCCCTTAGTCGATTCGCCCCTAGTTCAATATACTGCATAAACATCATTATATAAAGGTAACTGACACAACACAGAGTCAGTGGTGTTTTATCAGGTCAAGCTCAAACCAGCATGCCCAGCTCACAGGCATTTTTTTTTTGTTTGATTTGATTCTTTACGTCCCATCAACAATCTTTCAGTTAAACAGGGACGGGTCTTCCTGGGTTGAACCAGTACTAAGCTAGGATAAATGTGTCTTGCTCAAGGACCACAACGCAGTGAGGCCGGTGAGGCTCGAACCCACGGCCCCTCGGTCTGGAGTCAAGCACTCTACCACTGAGCCACTGTGCTCCCTGTCACAGGCATTTGACTGTATAAAACTGTGAAAATCCCATAAACTGCTCGTATTTACCTGATCTCCTGTTCTAGTCAACTCAACTTCCTTGACTAGAAGTATATCTTAGGTAAATAAATTGGAATTTTACAGTTGTAACATAATGTCAATGGCCTGTGCCCAGCTAGAGGCCAGGGGCTTAGTTAAAATAATGAAATTTCGTGTGTCACTAGTCTAGCTATCAAATTTTGCAGAGAGCGAATAACGAAGGCACTGATCAGACTGTGCTGATGCAAGGCTGCTTTGCGCCTTTGTTTTTTGCATCCAACAGCATCATGTTTTCTCGCATTTAGGCTCATTTATTTACATGCTACCCCAATCTTAGTCTTTGATTCAATATGATTATAAATTAAAGAACACTTACATACATCATAGGTCCAGAGAAGGTCACTTAAGGAGAATAAAACTGTAATGATATTCTAATCCATAAATTTAATCATGTGTTTGGGTGCTCAAAAGTACCATTTCAATGAGGTGATTCTTTTTAGTCCCCACAATAATGTTTGGGTTAGGCGAGACCAAACCTTTAATACATTTTTGCATTGATGTAAATGATTAAAACATTTTTGCATTGACATCAAATTTTAATGATAAAGACATGAAAATAAATAAGTTAAAATAACTAACAGTTACTGTTTAAAGCTAACCCACTAGATAGCTGTGTCTGCACACTTAACAATCTTACACCTTCAAAGATATCTGAACTGTAAAATTCCTATATGGCAAATGCATAAAATCTAACGGCTACGGCTGTTTAGCAAACAGCAATTTTCGTGTACTTCACCCCGATTGTGTGAATGCTACCAAAAAATGCATAGATCTTTTAGTAGTTTTAAGATTAAAAAGACTTGTGAGAAAATGTAATGTGGCTATCTAGTGAGACTAGAAGTGTTATTGTTTGCCTAAATCATCATCTAAGTCTTAACTGTATATGCGAGCAGCAAATGCTCTGACAAAACTGCACAGGCTCATCACCATTCACCCATTAAATAAGTACCAAAGATTTTATAATCTGGCTCATTTAATTTCACAATATTAACCCTCTTTATAATGATGGCTCCTTAATACGAACTTTTGCAAACAGTGATGACCCAGATGAAATGTCGCATAATGTGACATTTCATCAGGGTCTACAATGTTTGTCAAGACAAAAATGATCTTAAGAGAAGAATGACCAAAGAGCAAAGGTGGGGTGCTTGTTCTGGCGAAGGTTGATGGGGCTTGCAATTACTGAGACCAATGACAATATTTCCTCTCTTTACCAGAGTGCCATGCACAATGCCAGTACTACATAGTCATAGAGCTAGGTGGGGCTTTGCTATGCAAGGATATGTTACAAAATGATGCTTTGCAGCATTAGGTAGACTACCCGGACCTGCCCCTTGTAAGCACTTTTTTGTTACATACTGTGGCCTACTGTAGCATATAGCAAAGATGGTTGCTAGCTGTATCATTATGTATTGGTTTCAAGCTAAAAAGTGGATTTTTATTCAATTTATGAAGTCATTGAAGATGATTTGTTTGTTTGTTTGTTTTTGTTGCTTTACGTCCCAAGTCAACAGCTATGGTCATTGCGAGACGGTCAGTTCACCTAACCACACTTTTTCCTGGGCAGGCTTGAACAAGCGGTTAACCAGTAATTCCTGCACATACTTTTGCTTGTAACTGACAACAACCCTTCTTGAATGAATCAGCAGAAGGGAGGAGAATGACCGTAGAAATCATTTCATGATCAATATCCACGAAAGTATGGGACCGGACCGGGATCGAACTCGCGACCCCTGGATCTGCAGTCAGACACGCATCTGTAGCCAGACACGTTACCGACTGCGGTACGCGGCCCAGCATCATTGAAGATGATAGTAGGCATCTATCTGATGGTTAATTTCATACTAAAGTTTCTAGAGGAGCATAGTGGCTCATGCAGTTGTTGAGTGATTGACCCTGGTAGAACTTCCTCGGGTAATGTAAATACTCTATATACACTTAAAAGTATGTCTATTTCAAACTCCAATGCTGACAGGCAGGGTAGCCACAGACACTTGGGGTCAGTACATTTTTTTTTTATTTAAATTATGTTATTTTGTATGCTTGAACTTATACAGATGTTAGAAAAATTGCCCTAGAACATATGGAAACATTTGGGAAAAAAAGCTTATTGCTCACAATGATTAGGGGAGCTGATTTATTTTCATTCTGTATTTCAAAAAATATCATTTAAGATTTGGATCAACCTTAAGTGCTAAATGGGTAGCTGAGTATAATTTTCTGTTATTCATCATGTTTATGTGGAAACAAAAATACAACTAATGCTAGGCTTAGATAAAAAAAATCTTAGTCATTAAAACCTATTTTTGGAATGTACATGTAAAGTTTCATTAACTTAATTTACAAATTGAAAATAACCCAACACTAATCCTTGGGAGTCAGTACAGTTCAATAGGTAGAACATCCTCGGGTTATGTTAATACACCTGTAGGTATATCTGGGTTCAAATCCCGGTGAGCTGGTTTATTTTCATTCAGTATTTCAAAAAAAGCTTAAAAACAATCACCTTGTTTAAGCACTAGGGGGTTCAAATCCCAGTACTGACAGGCAGGTGAGCTGGTTTATTTTCATTCAGTATTTCAAAAGAGCTTAAAAACAATCACCTTGTTTAAGCACTAGAATTCTTTGAGAAAACACTGAGAAAATGCTAATAAATTAACAAAAATACAAATTTTGTATACAATGGAGACAATTTCTTTACATAATTGATTCAAACCAAAATTTAATGCATAGAGCCAAGAGCTAAAAAATAGTGATAAAAGGACTTTAAACCTAATATTTACATTGACTTTGATCTAATTTTTAGGTTATTTTTTGTTGTTGTAAAATTGTAGAAATCAGCATTTTCTGCAATATGGACATTGTGCTAGAAAAATAGCAACCTTGCAGGCAGACATTTTATGAAAGGCGCTCACCGTTTAAACAACTGTAGAACATGATTTAACATGAACACTGCATTCAAGAATGTTAAAAAAAGGTCATATAATTATATGCTGCTGCACTGTAAAGCAGGACTAAAATACAAATATAACCAGAAACATTGGCTAAAAACTTCACAAATACTACTGTATAAAAGGCTTTTAAGTTTAAGTCTATACATCTGTTTATATATAACGCCTATTTATTTCATAAAAAGGTCATAGGTCAAGATAAGCAAATCTTTTGGGTATAAAATTGTAATATTTTTATTTCCACCAATTTATTTTATATTTTGGTTGCTCAAAAGAACCGTCTCATTGAGACGGTTCTTTTGAGTACCCACAATGTCTATGTTTAGTATGCTAGGCATCAAAGCAAAGCTTAAAAATAACTACATCAATCACAAATTGATAAAGGCTTTCCAGGCACATTTGACCTATGTAAACATGTTCCTATAAGGCAGTATAAGCCCACACAGCTTACACTGAGTACTTTACTGGTTGTTAATATGTTAACACTATAAGGCTTTCAAGTGGCCCTAAAATTCCTAAAAAACATCCTAAATTTTTAGGCTTCCCTTATTTCCTAAAAAAAGAACTCAAAAATGGCCAAATTCCAAAAAAAGTATTTCCTTTTTTTTTTAAATGTCCCTAATTTTGGTATTTTCTGAGTGAACTTACTAAAAGGAATTTTTGAACAAAGTCATGCAATTAATGAACCAATTAACTGACTTAATATTCTGTAAGTTTCATTTATATACAGAAGATGCTGCAAACCTAAAAGTAGGTGAACTGCATGCTTCAGTTGGTTTCCATGAGTTCCTAGGCTACGCAGCTTCATTAAACATACAGTATTTTGTGGCGATGACAATCCAGGCAGTATTTCATTGTTTGCTAAGATAATTTTTGTTTGTTTGTTTGATTTGATTCTTTATGTCCCATCAACAATCTTTCAGTTATAAAGGGACGGGTATTCCTGGGTTAAACCAGTACGTACTAAGCTAAGGATTGATGTTCTTGCTCAAGGACACAACGCAGTGATGCTGGTGAGGCTTGAACCCACATCCCCTTGATCTAGAGTTGAGCACTTTACCACTGAGCCGCTGTGATCCCCTTTGCTAAGATAAAAAAAACAATAAATTATACCAAATAAACAAATCATTAGGGATGTAAAACACCATATTTTAGAAATTTTGACATTTGACCCCTTATATCAAAAATGGACTATTCCATACTTATTGTATAAATGACACTTATTGTATAAATATGTTTGGGAAAGTGCATCAGAATGAAAATGGTTAAGGAGTATAGTTAAATTCTTAAATTTGATCCCTGTAGAGCTCAATGCAATTTTGACAGATTCCATGTACAGTCAAGTTGGCACCAAAATGAGATCCAGGACTCCAAGTTGCTGGTTCAAACCTTCAGTCTGGCAACTTTGATAGGGATTTATGCTTTTCTTATCAGTGAATCAAGTTGGGTCTGGGCAGTTGTCAGTTACTGCACTCAAGTGGAAGAAGGGATTTGTACTGAGTGCAGGTCCACTCACTACTTTGGTATATACTCACGCCCTTCTTTATCGTGTCATCTGTATCGCATCATTTGATTTTCTTGTGAATTTATTTTATGTGTTATTATTGTGTATTTGCATTTACCCCGATAACATACAAGGGCCTCGATAAAGGAGGAATCCAGTATACAATATACATGGGTGTAAGTTTTTAGGATTATACTAGAATTCAGGATTCTGAGGCTGACTTTCCGTTTGAGTTTTTTTTTCATTTTAGTTAAAGAAAATTAAGGCCAAATAAAAAAAAATGTTTCTGACAACCTCCCTCATCTGTTTTAAATGCCCCTCATTTGTCTTTTTCAGACTTCAATAAAAATAAAGTGGCCTCATCTATTTTATTCATATGTCAAAATCCAAATATCAACATTTTTTATGCTTAAAATGAACAAAAAAGGTGCCTCAATTGGTTTGGATGAAATTTTAAAAAAGTGGCCTCATCTGTTTTTTGGGAAATAAAAAATAAAAATTAAACATGCCTGCCTCATCTTTTTTTCAAAAAGTGATCTGAGAAACACTTGTTTATTGATTTTCTTTCCTAACCATTCAAACTGACAATGTTTTGTTGGAATTCTTCAAGTTTTAAGATTTATAAGATCGGTATTTTGGAAATTTCGAACTTACACCCATGCATGTAGGTATTGCCTGCCATGGAAATATGTGAACTGACATGCCCACACTTTTGCACTATAATTGCCCTGGGATTTTTATTAAATAGGAAAACAAGTTTAAAATCTCCAAATATGTCATAATGTATATATACATGTAATGAACTGCATTAGGTTTCTCATGTTTACTTTTGGGTATTTCTTAAAGGAAATCAAGTGAATCTGATATGCAGGCACTTTTTAAACCACACAATCTGCATCATAACACAAAAGTTATGAGATATCAACAATAAACTTTGTTTGTTGATAGATCTCCATGCGAAGAAGTGCCATGTACAATAACCATAATTCTTTTTTACATAATTTAGGAGTTACTTCCCTTTGTTATTTTTCATACTTAAATTTGTCGGGAGCATAGCACAAAAATTATAAAAGGTATCATTTTGATATTTTATTGGTACATTGTACATGTAAATAGATCTGTATAAGGAGAGGTGCAGTGTACAAGTAACATAATTCTCCTTGGCATAATTTAGGAGTTATTGCCCTTTGTTATACTTAAATTTTGGCCAGAGCATAACATTAACACTATTAGAAAAATCAACTTGCAGCCCTTTTGGAACAATGCCTTTATTTGGGGAGCATCCATCAGTTTAACCGATTCTCTTGCTTTAAATAAAAGTTTACTTCTTAATTCTTTGTTTCTAAGAATTGGAGACATGCAGCAGATATTAAAGGATGATGGACATTAACCTGAATCATCTGCAATTTGTTTTGTCATATGGTACCTGTACTCTGTTCACTTACAAGCATGCCATTACTGGCACTTTTACTGAAGACTTAAGATATTGGTTCTGTTGAAGGCATCCAGTTGGTCTCTGCTATATGTACTTATTACTGTCTCAGTGCCATCAGGATGCCTTTTGCATGGCCATTATACACTTCAATAGATGGATTCATGAGGAACTTTGTTGAAGCCTTGAACAAGACACTTTATTCTATGCTTTGTATTTTTCACTTAGGAAGACAGGAAAACAGGCATGCATGACTGGAAAATAGTTGACTGAGTCTGGGATCTAAGTTCTACAAAGAACCAAAACAATAGGCAGACACTTTACTTGCTGGAATGGAGCCTATAGTGTTACATTACATTTTCAGAGAGATTGAGCCATATGATAAGTATGGTGGTCTCATCCTTTGGAATGAATAGGTAACCCAAATATTCAGCTCAACATGTCAAAAGAGAGAGGATTATACATGTAATATACAAGAATTGAATCCCAAAAGGAAGGGACATCTGGTAAGTTAACTTATATATGCACTGTTAACTTCCTCATGTAAAGTATTAATTAGGTAAATTTTCTATGACAAATGATATTTATGTGGGTATTGAGCATATTTGGACATATCTAATTTGATTTCATAAAAATATACTAAGATGGGGCATTTCCCAACTAGGAATATCACTTATTTCAAGCCATTTGGTTTGTTTCAACATTAATTAGATAAAATACATGTGACAAATGACACTTTTAGTGGGAACAGAATATTTGTTTAGGTACTTAGCATATTTGGACACATCTAATTGGATTTCATAGAAATATTCCAAGATGGGGCATTTCCAAACATGGAATATCACTTGTTTCAAGTGATTTAGTGTGTTTCAGCATTAATTAGGTAAATTTACTATGACAAATGATACTTATAGTGTAAACAGACATATTTATGTGGGTATTGAGCATATTTGGACACATCTAGATGGATTTCATGGAAAGATTCCAAGTTGGGGGATTTCCCAACTTGGAATATTAATTTCTTCAAGTGCTTTGGTCTTTTTCAGCATTAATTAGGTAAATTTACTATGACAAAGATACTAATAGTGGAAACAGACATATTTATGTGGGCATTGAGCATATTTGGACACATCTAACTTGATTTCATGGAAATGTTCCAAGATTGGGTGTTTCCCAACTTGGAATATCACATGTTTCAAGTGATTTTGTGTGTTTCAACATTAATTAGGTATATTAACTGTGATAAATGACACTAATAGTGGAAACACACATATGTATGTGGGTATTGAGCATATTTGGATACATCTAGTTGGATTTCATGGAAATATTCCAAGTTGGGGGATTTCCCAACTTGGAATATCAGTTTCTTCAAGTGATTTGGTGTGCTTCAGCATTTATTAGTTAAAGTTACTGTGGCAAATGATACTTACAGCGCAAAGTGGCATATTAATCTAGGTAGTTAGCATATTCTGACACCACTAATTGGATTTCATGGAAATATTGCAAGATGGGGCCTTTCCCAACTTGGAATATCTCTCATTTCACGTGATTTGGTGTATTTCAACATTAATTAGGTAAATTTATTGTGACAAATTATACTTATAGTGGAAACAGACATATTTGCGTGGGCATTCAGCATATTTGGACACATCTAATTGGATTTCATGGAAATATTCCAAGATGGGGCCCTTCCCAACTTGGAATATCACTTATTTCAAGTGATTTAGTGTGCTTTAGCATTTATTGGTTAAAGTTACTGTGAAGGATGAATTTTTTAGTGGAAAGGAGCATATTAATCTAGGTACTTAGCATATTCTGACAGCACTTATTGGATTTCATGGAAATATTGCAAGATGGGGCACTTCCCAACTTGAAATATCACTTATTTCAAAAGATTTGGTGTGTTTCAACATTAATTAGGTAAATTTATTGTGACAAATGATTCTTATAGTGGAAACAGACATATTTATGTGGGTATTGGGCATATTTGGACACATTTTAATATTTCATGGAAATATTCCAAGATGGGGCACTTCCATACTTGGAATATCACTTATTTCAAGTTATTTGGTGTGCTTCAGTATTTATTAGTTAAAGTTACTGTGGCAAATGATACTTACAGTGGAAAGGGGCATATTAATCTAGGTGCTTAGCATATTCTGACACCACTAATTGGATTTCATGGAAATATTCCAAGATGGGGCACTTCCCAACTTGGAATATCACTTATTTCAAGTGATTTGGTGTGTTTCAACATTAATTAGGTAAATTTATTGTGACAAATGATACTTATAGTGGAAACAGACATATTTATGTGGGTATTGGGCATATTTGGACACATCTTAATATTTCATGGAAATATTCCAAGATGGGGCACTTCCCAACTTGGAATATCACTTATTTCAAGTGATTTGGTGTGCTTCAGCATTTATTATTAAAGTTACTGTGACAAATGATACTTACAGTGCAAAGGGGCATATTAATCTAGGTAGTTAGTATATTCTGACACCACTTATTGGATTTCATGGAAATATTGCAAGATGGGGCACTTCCCAACTTGGAATATCTCTCATTTCAAGTGATTTGGTGTATTTCAACATTAATTAGGTAAATTTATTGTGACAAATGATACTTATAGTGGAAACAGACATATTTGTGTGGGCATTCAGCATATTTGGACACATTAAATTGAATTTCATGGAAATATTCCAAGATGGGGCCCTTCCCAACTTGGAATATCACTTATTTCAAGTGATTTAGTGTGCTTCAGCATTTATTGGTTAAAGTTACTGTGAAGGATGATTCTTACAGTGGAAAGGAGCATATTAATCTAGGTACTTAGCATATTCTGACACCACTAATTGGATTTCATGGAAATATTGCAAGATGGGGCCCTTCCCAACTTGAAATATCACTTATTTCAAAAGATTTGGTGTGTTTCAACATTAATTAGGTAAATTTATTGTGACAAATGATTCTTATAGTGGAAACAGACATATTTATGTGGTTATTGGGCATATTTGGACACATTTTAATATTTCATGGAAATATTCCAAGATGGGGCACTTCCCATCTTGGAACATCACTTATTTCAAGTGATTTGGTGTGCTTCAGCATTAATTAGTTAAAGTAACTGTGACAAATGATACTTACAGTGGAAAGGGGCATATTAATCTAGGTAGTTAGCATATTCTGACATAACTAATTGGATTTCATGGAAATATTGCAAGATGGGGAACTTCCCAACTTGGAATATCTCTCATTTCACGTGATTTGGTGTATTTCAACATTAATTAGGTAAATTTATTGTGACAAATTATACTTATAGTGGAAACAGACATATATGTGTGGACATTCAGCATATTTGAACACATCTAATTGGATTTCATGGAAATATTCCAAGATGGGGCCCTTCCCAACTTGGAATATCACTTATTTCAAGTGATTTAGTGTGCTTCAGCATTTATTGGTTAAAGTTACTGTGAAGGATGATTCTTACAGTGGAAAGGAGCATATTAATTTAGGTACTTAGCATATTCTGACAGCACTTATTGGATTTCATGGAAATATTGCAAGATGGGGCACTTCCCTACTTGAAATATCACTTATTTCAAAAGATTTGGTGTGTTTCAACATTAATTAGGTAAATTTATTGTGACAAATGATTCTTATAGTGGAAACAGACATATTTATGTGGGTATTGGGCATATTTGGACACATTTTAATATTTCATGGAAATATTCCAAGATGGGGCACTTCCATACTTGGAATATCACTTATTTCAAGTGATTTGGTGTGCTTCAGCATTTATTAGTTTAAGTTACTATGACAAATGATACTAACAGTGGAAAGGGGCATATTAATCTAGGTACTTAGCATATTCTGACACCACAAATTAGATTTCATGGAAATATTCCAAGATGGGGCACTTCCCAACTTGGAATTTCACTGTTTTCAAGAGATTTTGTGTGTTTCAACATTAATTAGGTAAATTAACTGTGACAAATGACATTTATAGTGGGAACATACATATTTATGTGGGTATTGAGCATATTTGGACACATCTAATTGGATTTCATGGAAATATTCCAAGTTGGGGGATTTCCCAACTTGGAATATCAGTTTCTTCAAGTGATTTGGTGTGATTCAGCATTTATTTGTTAAAGTTACTGTGGCAAATGATACTTACAGTGCAAAGTGGCATATTAATCTAGGTAGTTAGCATATTCTGACACCACTAATTGGATTTCATAGAAATATTGCAAGATGGGGCCTTTCCCAACTTGGAATATCTCTCGTTTCACGTGATTTGGTGTATTTCAACATTATATAGGTAAATTTATTGAGACAAATTATACTTATAGTGGAAACAGACATATTTGCGTGGGCTATCAGCATATTTGGACACATCTAATTGGATTTCATGGAAATATTCCAAGATGGGGCCCTTCCCAACTTGGAATATCACTTATTTCAAGTGATTTAGTGTGCTTTAGCATTTATTGGTTAAAGTTACTGTGAAGGATGAATTTTACAGTGGAAAGGAGCATATTAATCTAGGTACTTAGCATATTCTGACAGCACTTATTGGATTTCATGGAAATATTGCAAGATGGGGCACTTCCCAACTTGAAATATCACTTATTTCAAAAGATTTGGTGTGTTTCAACATTAATTAGGTAAATTTATTGTGACAAATGATTCTTATAGTGGAAACAGACATATTTATGTGGGTATTGGGCATATTTGGACACATTTTAATATTTCATGGAAATATTCCAAGATGGGGCACTTCCATACTTGGAATATCACTTATTTCAAGTTATTTGGTGTGCTTCAGTATTTATTAGTTAAAGTTACTGTGGCAAATGATACTTACAGTGGAAAGGGGCATATTAATCTAGGTGCTTAGCATATTCTGACACCACTAATTGGATTTCATGGAAATATTCCAAGATGGGGCACTTCCCAACTTGGAATATCACTTATTTCAAGTGATTTGGTGTGTTTCAACATTAATTAGGTAAATTTATTGTGACAAATGATACTTATAGTGGAAACAGACATATTTATGTGGGTATTGGGCATATTTGGACACATCTTAATATTTCATGGAAATATTCCAAGATGGGGCACTTCCCAACTTGGAATATCACTTATTTCAAGTGATTTGGTGTGCTTCAGCATTTATTATTAAAGTTACTGTGACAAATGATACTTACAGTGCAAAGGGGCATATTAATCTAGGTAGTTAGTTTATTCTGACACCACTTATTGGATTTCATGGAAATATTGCAAGATGGGGCACTTCCCAACTTGGAATATCTCTCATTTCAAGTGATTTGGTGTATTTCAACATTAATTAGGTAAATTTATTGTGACAAATGATACTTATAGTGGAAACAGACATATTTGTGTGGGCATTCAGCATATTTGGACACATTAAATTGGATTTCATGGAAATATTCCAAGATGGGGCCCTTCCCAACTTGGAATATCACTTATTTCAAGTGATTTAGTGTGCTTCAGCATTTATTGGTTAAAGTTACTGTGAAGGATGATTCTTACAGTGGAAAGGAGCATATTAATCTAGGTACTTAGCATATTCTGACACCACTAATTCGATTTCATGGAAATATTGCAAGATGGGGCACTTCCCAACTTGAAATATCACTTATTTCAAAAGATTTGGTGTGTTTCAACATTAATTAGGTAAATTTATTGTGACAAATGATTCTTATAGTGGAAACAGACATATATATGTGGTTATTGGGCATATTTGGACACATTTTAATGTTTCATGGAAATATTCCAAGATGGGGCACTTCCCATCTTGGAATATCACTTATTTCAAGTGATTTGGTGTGCTTCAGCATTAATTAGTTAAAGTAACTGTGACAAATGATACTTACAGTGGAAAGGGGCATATTAATCTAGGTAGTTAGCATATTCTGACATAACTAATTGGATTTCATGGAAATATTGCAAGATGGGGCACTTCCCAACTTGGAATATCTCTCATTTCACGTGATTTGGTGTATTTCAACATTAATTAGGTAAATTTATTGTGACAAATTATACTTATAGTGGAAACAGACATATATGTGTGGACATTCAGCATATTTGAACACATCTAATTGGATTTCATGGAAATATTCCAAGATGGGGCCCTTCCCAACTTGGAATATCACTTATTTCAAGTGATTTAGTGTGCTTCAGCATTTATTGGTTAAAGTTACTGTGAAGGATGATTCTTACAGTGGAAAGGAGCATATTAATTTAGGTACTTAGCATATTCTGACAGCACTTATTGGATTTCATGGAAATATTGCAAGATGGGGCACTTCCCTACTTGAAATATCACTTATTTCAAAAGATTTGGTGTGTTTCAACATTAATTAGGTAAATTTATTGTGACAAATGATTCTTATAGTGGAAACAGACATATTTATGTGGGTATTGGGCATATTTGGACACATTTTAATATTTCATGGAAATATTCCAAGATGGGGCACTTCCATACTTGGAATATCACTTATTTCAAGTGATTTGGTGTGCTTCAGCATTTATTAGTTTAAGTTACTATGACAAATGATACTAACAGTGGAAAGGGGCATATTAATCTAGGTACTTAGCATATTCTGACACCACAAATTAGATTTCATGGAAATATTCCAAGATGGGGCACTTCCCAACTTGGAATTTCACTGTTTTCAAGAGATTTTGTGTGTTTCAACATTAATTAGGTAAATTAACTGTGACAAATGACATTTATAGTGGGAACATACATATTTATGTGGGTATTGAGCATATTTGGATACATCTAGTTGGATTTCATGGAAATATTCCAAGTTGGGGGATTTCCCAACTTGGAATATCAGTTTCTTCAAGTGATTTGGTGTGATTCAGCATTTATTTGTTAAAGTTACTGTGGCAAATGATACTTACAGTGCAAAGTGGCATATTAATCTAGGTAGTTAGCATATTCTGACACCACTAATTGGATTTCATAGAAATATTGCAAGATGGGGCCTTTCCCAACTTGGAATATCTCTCGTTTCACGTGATTTGGTGTATTTCAACATTAATTAGGTAAATTTATTGAGACAAATTATACTTATAGTGGAAACAGACATATTTGCATGGGCTATCAGCATATTTGGACACATCTAATTGTATTTCATGGAAATATTCCAAGATGGGGCCCTTCCCAACTTGGAATATCACTTATTTCAAGTGATTTAGTGTGCTTTAGCATTTATTGGTTAAAGTTACTGTGAAGGATGAATTTTACAGTGGAAAGGAGCATATTAATCTAGGTACTTAGCATATTCTGACAGCACTTATTGGATTTCATGGAAATATTGCAAGATGGGGCACTTCCCAACTTGAAATATCACTTATTTCAAGAGATTTCGTGTGTTTCAACATTAATTAGGTAAATTTATTGTGACAAATGACACTTATAGTGGAAACAGACATATTTATGTGGATATTGAGCATATTTGAACACATCTAATTGGATTTTGTGGAAAAATTCCAAGTTGGGGGATTTCCCAATTTGGAATATCAGTTTCTTCAAGTGATTTGGTGTGCTTCAGCATTTATTAGTTAAAGTTACTGTGACAAATGATACTTACAGTGGAAAGGGACATATTAATCAAGGTACTTAGCATATTCTGACACCACTAATTGGATTTCATGGAAATATTGCAAGATGGGACATTTCTCAACATGAAATATCACTTATTTCAAGTGATTTGTTGTGTTTCAACATTAATTCGGTATATTAACTGTGACAAATGATACTTATAGTGGAAACAGACATATTTATGTTGGTATTGGGCATATTTGGACACATCTTAATATTTCATGGAAATATTCCAAGATGGGGCACTTCCCAACTTGGAATATCAATTATTTCAAGTGATTTGGTGTGCTTCAGCATTTATTAGTTAAAGTTACTGTGACAAATGATACTTACAGTTGAAAGGAGCATATTTATCTAGGTACTTAGCACATTCTGGCACCATTAATTGGATTTCAGTGAAATATTCCAAGATGGGTCATTTCTCAACTTGGAATACCACTTATTTTAAGTGATTTTGTGTGTTTCAACATTAATTAGGTAAATTAACTGTGACTGAACACTTATAGTGGAAACAGACATATTTATGTGGGTATTGAGCATATTTGGACACATCTAATTGGATTTCGTGGAATTATTCCAAGTTGGGGATTTCCCAACTTGGAATATCAATTTCTTCAAGTGATTTGGTGTGCTTCAGCATTTATTAGTTAAAGTTACTGTGACAAATGATACTTACAGTGCAAAGGGGCATATTAATCTAGGTACTTAGCATATTCTGACACCATTAATTGGATTTCATGGAAATATTCCAAGATTGGGCATTTCCCAACTAGGAATATCACTTATTTCAAGTGATTTGGTGTATTTCAACATAAATAAGGTAAATTAACTGTGACAAATGTCACTTATAGTGGAAACAGACATATTTATGTGGGTATTGAGCATATTTGGACACATCTAATTGGATTTCATGGAAATAATCCCAACTTGGAATATCAATTTCTTCAAGTGATTTGGTGTGACTCAGCATTTATTAGTTAAAGTTACTGTGATAAATGATACTTACAGTGCAAAGGGGCATATTAAGCTAGGTAGTTAGCATATTCTGACACCACTAATTGGATTTCATGGAAATATTCCAAGATGGGGCACTTCCCAACTTGGAATATCACTTATTTTCAGTGATTTGGTGTGTTTCAACATTTATTAGATAAATTTATTGTGACAAATGATACTTTTAGTGGAAACAGACATGTTTATGTGAGTATTGAGCATATTTTGACATATCTAATTGGATTTCATGGAAATATTCGAAGATGGGGCCCTTCCCAACTTGGAATATCACTAATTTCCAGTAATTTGGTGTGTTTCAACACTAATTAGGTAAATTTATTGTGACAAATGATACTTATAGTGGAAACAGACATATTTATGTGAGTATTGAGCATAATTTGACATATTTGATTGGATTTCATGGAAATAATTCAAGATGGGGCACTTCCCAACTTGGAATATCACTAATTTCCAGTAATTTGGTGTGTTTCAACATTAATTAGGTAAATTTATTGTGACAAATGATACTTATAGTGGAAACAGACATATTTATGTAGGTGTTGGGCATATTTGGACACATCTAATTGGATTTCATGGAAATATTCCAAGATTGGGCACTTCCCAACTTGGAATATCACTAATTTCCAGTAATTTGGTGTGTTTCAACATTAATTAGGTAAATTTATTGTTTCAAATGATACTTATAGTGGAAACAGACATATTTATGTGGGTATTGAGCATATTTTGACATATATAATTGGATTTCATGGAAATATTCCTACTTGGAATATCACTTATTTAAATGAATTAGCGTGCTTCAGCATTTATAAGTTAAAGTTACTGTGACAAATTATACTTACAGTGGAAAGGAGCATATTAATCTCGGTACTAAGCACATTCTGACAGCATATAAATGGATTTTATGGAAATATTCCAAGATGAGGCATTTACCAACTTGGAATACCACTTATTTCAAGTGATTTGTTGTGTTTCAACATTAATTAGGTAAATTAACTGTGACAAATGACACTTATAGTGGAAACACACATCTAATTTGATTTCATCGAAATATTCCAAATTGGGGGATTTCCCAACTTGGAATATCAGTTTCTTCATGTGATTTGGTGTGCTTCAGCATTTATTAGTTAAAGTTACTGTGACAAATGATACTTACAGTGGAAAGGGACCTAATTATCTAGGTACTTAGCATATTCTGACACCACTTATTGGATTTCATGGAAATATTGCAAGATGGGACATTTCCAAATTTGAAATATATCCAATGAGTGGTGTCAGAATATGCTAACATGAAATCCAATTAGTGGTGTCAGAATATGCTAAGTACCTAGTTTAATATGCTGAAATACACCAAATCACTGAAATTCAATTAGATGGTTCCAGTTATGCTCAATACCTACATACATATGTCTGTTTCCACTATAATTATCATTTGTCACAGTTAATATACCTGATAAATGTTAAAACACACCAAATCACTTGAAATAAGTGATATTTCAAGTTGGGAAGAGCCCCATCTTGGAATATTTCCATGAAATCCAATTAGTGCTGTCAGAATATGCTAAGTACTTAGATTAATAGGCTCCTTCACACTGTAAGTATCATTTGTCACAGTCACTTTAACAAATAAATGCTGAAGCACACCAAATCACTTGAAATAAGTGATATTCCAAGTTGGGAAGTACCCCACTATGGAATATTTCCATGAAAAATTAAGATGTGTCCAAATATGCCCAATACCCACATAAATACGCTTGTTTCCACTATAAGTATCATTTGTCACAATAAATTACCTAATTAATGTTGAAACACACCAAATCACTGGAAATATGTGATATTTCAGATTAGGAAATGTCCCATCTTGCAATATTTCCATGAAATCCAATTGATATTCCAAGTTGGGAAGGTTCCCATCTTTGAATAGTTCAATGAAATCCAATTAGTGGTGTCAGAATATGCTAAGTACCTAGATGAATATGCTCCTTTGCACTGTAAGTATCATTTGTCATAATAAATTTACCTAATTAGTTTTGAAATACACCAAATCACTTGAAATAAGTGATGTTCCAAGTTGGGAAGTGCCCCATCTTGGAATATTTCCATGAAATCCAATTAGTGCTGTCAAAATATGCTCAATACCCACATAAATATGTCTGTTTCCACTATAAGTATAACTTGTCACAATAAATTTACCTAATTAATGTTAAAACACACCAAATTACTGAAAGGCCCCATCTTGGAATATTTCCTTGAAATCCAATTAGATGTGTCCAAATATGCTCAATACCCACATAAATATGTCTGTTCCCACTTTAAGTATCATTTGTCACAATAAATTTACTTAATTAATGTTGAAATACACCAAATCACTTAGTACCTAGATTAATATGCTCCTTTCCACTGTAAGTATCACAGTAACTTTAACCAATAAATGCTGAAGCACACTAAATCACTTGAAATAAGTGATATTCCAAGTTGGGAAGGGCCCCATCTTAGAATAGTTCCATGAAATCCAATTAGATGTGACCAAATATGCTCAATACCCACATAAATATGTATGTTCCCACTATAAGTATCATTTGTCACAATAAATTTACCTAATTAATGTTGAAATACACCAAATCACTTGAAATAAGTGATATTCCAAGTTGGGAAGTGCCCCATCTAGCAATATTTCCATGAAATCCAATTAGTGCTGTCAGAATATGCTTAGTACCTAGATTAATATGCTCCTTTCCACTGTAAGTATCATTTGTCACAGTAACTTTAACCAATAAATGCTGAAGCACACTAAATCACTTGAAATAAGTGATATTCCAAGATGGGAAGGGCCCCATCTTAGAATATTTCCATGAAATCCAATTAGATGTGTCCAAATATGCTCAATACAAACATAAATATGTATGTTCCCACTATAAGTATCATTTGTCACAATAAATTTACCTAATTAATGTTGAAATACACCAAATCACTTGAAATAAGTGATATTCCAAGTTGGGAAGGGCCCCATCTTGGAATATTTCCATGATATCCAATTAGATGTGTCCAAATATGCTCAATACCCACATAAAAATGCTCCTTTCCATTGTAAGTATCATTTGTCACAGTAACTTTAACTAATAAATGCTGAAGTACACCAAATCACTTGAAATAAGTGATATTCCAAGTTGGGAAGGGCCCCATCTTGGAATATTTCCATGAAATCCAATTAGTGGTGTCAAATTATGCTAGGTACCTAGATTAATATGCTCCTTTCCACTGTAAGTATCATTTGTCACAGTAACTTTAACTAATAAATGCTGAAGTACACCAAATCACTTGAAATAAGTGATATTCCAAGTTGGGAAGTGCCCCATCTTGGAATATTTACATGTAAAATTTTGATGTGTCCAAATAAGTCCAATACCCACATAAATATGTCTGTTTCCACTATAAGTATCATTTGTCACAATAAATTTACCTAATTAACGTTGAAACACACCAAATCACTTGAAATAAGTGATATTCCAAGTTGGGAAGTGCCCCATCTTGGAATATTTCTATGAAATCCAATTAGTTATGTCAGAATATGCTAAGAACCTAGATTAATATGCTCCTTTGCACTGTAAGTATCATCCGTCATAGTCACTTTATTAAATAAATGCTTAAGCACACCAAATCACTTGAAATAAGTGATATTCCAAGTTGGGAAGTGCCCCATCTTGGAATATTTCCATAAAATATTAAGATGTGTCCAAATATGCCCAATACCCACATAAATATGTCTGTTTCCACTATAAGTATCATTTGTCACAATAAATTTACCTAATTAATATTGAAACACACCAAATCTCTCGAAATAAAGTTTATTCCAAGTTGGAAAATACACCATCTTGCAATATTTCCATGAAATCCAATAAGTGCTGTCAGAATATGCTAAGTACCTAGATTAATGTGCCCCTTTGCATTGTATGTATCATTTGTCACAGTAACTTTAACTAATAAATGTTGAAACACACCAATCACTTGAAATAAGTGATATTCCAAGTTGGGAAGTGCCCCATCTTAGAATTTTTCCATGAAATCCAATTAGATGTGTCCAAATATGCTCAATACCCACATAAATATGTCTGTTCCCACTAGTAGTATCATTTGTCACAATAAATTTACCTAATTAATGTTGAAATACACCAAATCACTTGAAATAAGTGATATTCCAAGTTGGGAAGTGCCCCATCCTGCAATATTTCCATGAAATCCAATTAGTGCTGTCAGAATATGCTAAGTACCTAGATTAATATCCTTCTTTCCACTGTTAGTATCATCCGTCACAGTAACCTTGACTAATAAATGCTGAAGCACACTAAACCACTTGAAATAAGTGATATTCCAAGTTGGGAAGTGCCCCATCTTGGAATAATTCCATGAAATCCAATTAGTGCTGTCAAAATAAGCTCAATACCCACATAAATATGCCTGTATCCACTATAAGTATCATTTGTCAGTGACAATAAATTTACCTAATTAACGTTGAAACACACCAAATCACTTGAAATAAGTGATATTCCAAGTTGGGAAGTGCTCCATCTTGGAATATTTCCATGAAATCCAATTAGATGTGTCCAAATATGCTCAATACCCACATAAATATGTCTGTATCCACTATTAGTAACATTTGTCACACTCATTTACCTAATTAATGTTGAAACACACCAAATCACTTGAAATAAGTGATATTCCAAGTTGGGAAGTGCCCCATCTTGCAATATTTCCATTAAATCCAATTATTGGTGTCAGAATATGCTAAGTACCTAGATTAATGTGCTCATTCCACTGTAAGTATCATTTGGCACAGTAACATTAACTACTTTCAGACTGCAGCTAAATCACTTGAAATAAGTGATATTCCAAAAGTAAGTAATGGTGCAAAGATCAGGAATCGATACAATCAAGTACCACACCTGACCCAGGATACCAATGGGAAAGTGACAAACTCACAGAAGACACCACAAACGAGAGCCAAGAGGTCAGCCCTTTCCCAGCAGGTGACCACAAAGCACATATAAACAGACGTGCACAAAACATAGCAAACACAAGACAGAACAAAAACATAAAAGATCCACAAAAGAAGTACCGCCTTGGAACAGTCAGTAAAATATTTTACTGGAGGGCTTAAACCGGTTTAACGGCGCCAACCTCACCCTTAATTCAGATGTGGATCAAGACACATAGATATTTGGTTTGCATGAAAGACCCCTAACATATCAATGCATCATCTCCTAAAACATATAAATCAAGATATAACAAGGAGATAAAGCAAGGATAAGGACTCAACAGTAAATTAAACTGAATACCGGAGCAAAAGAAATCCAACAGGTAAACCCCGGTGGGCCCGACAAACAGCCAAAGCATCAGGCCCCTACCATCTCATCAATAGATAAGTCTTTAAGTCGGAGTTGGCAAGTGCCCCACTTTGGAATATTTCCATGAAATATTAAGATGTGTCCAAATATGCCCAATACCCACATAAATATGTCTGTTTCCACTATAAGTATCATTTGTCACAATAAATTTACCCAATTAATGTTGAAACACACCAATTCACTAGAAATTAGTGATATTCCAAGTTGGGAAGTGCCCCATCTTGGAATATTTCCATGAAATCCAATTAGATGTGTCCAAATATGCTAAGTACCTAGATAAATATGCTCCTTTGCACTGTAAGTATCATTTGTCACAATAAATTTACCTAATTAATGTTGAAATACACCAAATCACTTGAAATAAGTGATATTCCAAGTTGGGAAGTGCCCCATCTTGCAATATTTCCATGAAATCCAATTATTGGTGTCAGAATATGCTAAGTACCTAGATTAATATGCTCATTCCACTGTAAGTATCATTTGGCACAGTAACTTTAACTAATAAATGCTGAAGTACACCAAGTCACTTGTAATAAGTGATATTCCAAGTTGGGAAGTGCCCCATCTTTGAATATTTCCATGAAAAATTAAGATGTGTCCAAATAGGCCCAATACCCACATAAATATGTCTGTTTCCACTATAAGTATCATTTGTCACAATGAATTTACCTAATTAATGTTGAAACACACCAAATCACTGGAAATAAGAGTTGGGAAGTGCCCCATCTTGGAATATTTCCATGAAATCCAACTAGTGGTGTCAGAATATGCTAAGTAATTAGATTAATATGCTCCATTGCACTGTAAGTATCATTTGTCCCAATAAATTTGCCTAATTAATGTTGAAATACACCAAATCACTTGAAATAAGTGATATTCCAAGTTGGGAAGTGCCCCATCTTGGAATATTTCCATGAAATCCAATTAATGGTGTCAGAATATGCTAAGTACTTAATTATGCTTGTCAGTTCATTATATGCACATGGCATGTTTTACATTACTAATTTAACAGTGCATTTATAAGTTAACCCTTTAAGTGCCAAGAAAAAAATGCATCTGAAAATGTTGTCTGCTGAAGTCGTCTGCTGCAAATAATTGCCTAGCAATACTGACGAATTAAGTATAGCAGCAAACAGCGTGGACCCAGAACAGTAGGAGCAGTCTGATCTGGGTACACACTGTTTGCCATAGAGGCTTCTTAAACATTTCAGCAGAGGAGAAAAGCAGACAACTTTTGTTGCGATTGGCGCATTAAGGGTTAACTTACCAGAAGTCCTTTCCTGGACGGGTCCAATTCTTGTATAATACATGTATAATCCTCTCCCTTTTGAAAGGTTGAGCTGAATATTTGGGTTACCTATTCATTCCAAAGGATGAGACCACCATACTTATAATATGGCTCAATCTCTCTGGAAGTGTAATGTAACACTACAATGTATCTATATGGGCTCCATTCCAGCAACTAATGTGTCTATTTATTGATTTGTCTCTTTGTAGAACTTAGATTCCAGTCAACAACAATTTTTCAGTCATGCATTCATGTTTTCCTGTCTTCCTGGGTGAATCAAATACAAAGCAGAGAATTAAGTGTCTTGCTCAAGGTTTCAACACTTAAGTTCCTCATGAATCCATCTAATGAAGTGTATAATGGCCATGTTAAAGGCATCCTGATGGCACTGAGACAGTAACAGTAAGTACATGAAGCAGAGTCACCAACTGGATGCTATCAACAGAACCAATATCTGAAGTATTCAGAAAAAGTGACCGTCATGGCATGTTGTACAGGTGCCATATACAAAACAAATTGCAGATGATGCAGGTTAATGTCCACCATTCTTTAATATCTGCAGCAAGTCTCCATTTCCCTGAAACAAAGAAATAATATGTTTACTTTTATTTAAAAAATCAAACTGACCCTTAAGAATGATTTGAGCCAGTGTTAATGTGGATTTGGTGTCAACATTTATACATGCAGATTGTGTGGATTGACAAGTGCCTACATTCCAGATTCACTTGATTTCCTTGAAATTACCAAAAGTAAACATGAGCAAACTTAAGCAATTCATAAAATTCATCTTAATGTGTTTTAAATTTGTTTTCCTATTTAATATCCCATTGCAGTCTATAACTAAGTACGTGTATGGGCATGTCAGTGAATGTGCATGTCAGTGAATGTACATGTATCAAAACTTTCCCATGACGGAAAATGCCCATGGGTGAAAGTTCGTAATTTACAAGCAACAGCATGACAGTAGCTGTTGACTGGGACATAAAACCTCAAAATAAACCAAACCAAAATCCTGATCTTAAGAAATTTAAATCTTAAAATTTGCAGAATGTCAACAAAAAATATTGTTAGGATCAACGGCCATTTGTCTTTAACTGAAGTAATACGGGGAAAAACTCAACAGAAAGTCAGCCTCAGAATCCTGAATTCTGGCATAATCCTGAAAACTTACACCCATGTATACCAAAGTGGTGAGTGAACCTGTACTTAGTACAAATCCTATTTTGGAGTACAGTATTAAACTGACAACTGCCAAGGCCCAACTTGACTCAGTGGTAAGCAAAGCATAAATCATTAGCTTAGTTTTGAGCCTTCAGGATTTAACCAACAATCTCAAAAGGTTCAAGAGTTATTGAGCGCACAAGCTTACCGCTGTAAAGTTCATTCAAGGGAGATAACTCAAAAGTGCAGCAAAGGAGAGCAACCATTCTTGCACATGACACACTGTCTTGACCTGATATTTATGTATACCAAATATCATCAAAATATCTCAAATGGTTTAAAAATTATTGAGTACACCACAGGGGGGTACTCTCATTTTTTCTTCATATGTAGGCTCGGGCCCAGCATCTACCGTTCGCCAAAAAAATTATCAGGAATTTCAAGCACCCCCAAAAAATATTTGAAATTTTGGCAACCCCCAAAAATATCCCCAATTCTGTACCTTGACCTTAAGAAAAGACCCTAAAATGCATAGAAATGACCACTAAATATAGTCCAATTTTGTGATGACCCCACAAAAATATCCACAAAATATTCATACCCAAAAAAATATTATATTTTCTGAAAACCCCCCAACAATATTGAAATTCAAAATTTTGAACCCAAAAAATGACCCCAGCCTACCTATGTATAAAAATATCAGAGTACCCCCCCCCCCCCCCCCCCCCCCCCCCCCCCCCCCGGGAAGTACACAAGCTTTTTTCTACAGATGGAAGGACAGATACCAGGCCTTTTTTGAGTGATTTAGTAAGTTTATAGAAGCCTAAATAAGTCTGATAGTGTAAACAACTAGTAAAGTACTCAGTGTAAGCTATGTGGGCTTGAAGGAACATAATGTGTATAGGTAAAATATGCCTGGAAAGCCTGGATGCAATTTGTGATTTATGCCACAGTTATATTTGAATTCTTTGTTTACTTGGATACCAAACATAATAAACATAGTATCATAGCAAGACCTGCTTCATTACGCACATTACAGATTCACAAACGTAATGGGAAACAGCTATAACATATAACATATATATTTTTAATCACTTTTTTTTTATTCAAGTCTGAAAAAAAGACAGATAAGGGGAATGTGAAACAGATGAGGGAGGGCCTGGGAAACAATTAACTTCTTTTTGGCCTTAGGCACATATTTTTTTCATTTATGCCTGAAAGTATTTTAAACTGCTTAGTTCACAGCTAATGGCCAAATAAAAAAAATATAAATTGTTTCTCAGGCCCTTCCTCATCTGTTTCAAATGCCCCTCACCTGTCTTTTTCTCAGACTTGAATAATAAAGTTGCCACATTTATTCTATTCATATGTCAAAATCAAAATATCCACATTTTTATACTTAAAATGAACAAAAAGGGAGCCTCATTAGTTTTCGATGAAATAAAAATAAAAATGGCCTCATCTGTTTTGAGGAAATAAAAAATATAAACCTGCCTGCCTCATCTGTTTTTAAAAAAATGGCCGAAGAAACACTTATGTTTTTAGCCCCAGTGAGACCTCTTAAAGATTTTAAATACTCTCTTACCCATTATATAATAGTAACAACTATATGCATACTTTGGCAGTCTTCCATCATGGTTGGCAAAAAGGCGGTCAATATTCATATTGACTGGGCCAATGGTTAATACGAAATTAAATCACAGCAGAGGTTTAGATAAACAAAAATTTCGTCGTAAAATTGTAAATCTTTTCTTACCAATCAATTTTAACATATGTTTTGGGTGCTAAAAAGAACCGTCTCATTGAGACGGTTCTTTTGAGTACCCACAACATATGTTTTGGTAGAAATATAAGAAAATTAAATTTTCATTATGCACTCTTAACAAAAGTCCTGTCACAGGAATTAAATTGTAAATATAAATGCCTCTGTCTTTTAGACATAATTGGCAATGTTGTTCAGTTGCTACTGTAAGGGTGCAACAGATCTACTTAATAGGCCTTTTTCTATGCATCTGTGTGAATATAGAAACTCTGCTACAGTCCATATAGTACATATTCATTGTTATCTTCAAATGGGGTCAACAAGATCTAAATTCTATGCAGGCAGGCCCCCAGATAAGAGTGTGTACCTTAGGGGAGCGCAGTGGCCCGGTCAATTGTTGACTCGAGACCGAGGGTTTGAGCCTCACCGGCGTCACTGCGTTGTGGTCCTTGAGCAAGACACATTTATCCTAGCTTAGTACTGGTTCAACCCAGGAAGACCCGTCCCTGTTTAACTGAAAGATTGTTGATGGGACGTAAAGAATCAAATCAAACAAACAAACAAAAGAGTGTGTACCTGAAAATTATTTTCCTTATTACTTGACTAAAACATTTGTTGTGGGTACTCAAAAGACCCGTCTCAATGAGAAGTTTCTGTTGAGCACCCAAAACACATGTTTAAATTGACACAGAACAAATAACAATTTTACGCTTTTAAGGATCTATGTTTAGGGTCATTTACTCCAAACACTTTCATACTTTGATACTGGTAAGTGAGGACCAGGTAACATTGCTAATATTATATGCATCTGAATTAACTCAATCTGAGAGTGATTTACAAATGTATCACCCTTGTTCTGGTGAATAAGTCACTAAAAAGTAAATCTTTCCAACCAGTTTGCATATCATAGGTTACAATTATACACAGACTGCATTGAAAACTGTGACATGATCCAATAACTTAATCTGAAGCAACAGGAAGCATATCTGCTCAGCAGGACTATGGTTAATTTAGACTTAACACATTTAAGAGATTAGGACAAACACCTAATTGAGGATGTTTATATAAAGGACCATTTGTTTTGATACCAGTTTCACACCTTACTGCAGTATTTATATAATGCATTCTTCAGAGATGGGGAGTTTTTTTGTTGTCTTCAGAATCAACTCTTTCAAAGCTTTATTCAATAAATACCATATCTGGGTGTCAGACAGTTTGGATCCAGATCAGGTCAAACATTTTATCAGTCCTGATCTGCTCCAAACTGGGTGCAAAGGCTATTATTAGCATAAAATACCATTCTTTCAGAGTCAAACACTTTGGATCCAGATTAGGCCCGACATTTTTTCCGGCCTAATCTGGGTCCAAACTGTTTGCAAGGGTTATCAGCAGATGACAAAATCGCCCTTATCATGCAAAGAATTGAATATTTTGGCAGAATGGCTATTAACAGTCATGGTAGGCAATCAAACTCTCAGCAGGGTCTGCAGCTGATGATAAAATGTAGTGTTAATGAACCAGGGAAAAAAAATTCTTGACTGAAATTTGAAATAAAATTCTTTGAGTAGGGTCTTTTTTAAGGGTCGGTCGGGTAAGAGGAAACAAATAAAATTTTAATTTAGGCCGGAGGCACATTTAATTTCATACTGATTTCACACTTCAAATGCCCGGCTACTACATTAGACTGTAATGGGTTGTTTTACCTGATGAGCCCCCTTGACAGGGACCAAACAGTTTTTGCACTCAGATCATCAATTACATATTAATATTAATAACCAAAGTGAAATGAAACCCAAAAAGATATCCCAACTGAATTATTAAAATGATTGAGCCAGCAACCCCTCAGGATCTCCAGTTAGAAATGTACCCGCAAAATGACACTGTGAGTACCAACTGCGCTACACAGCCCGTTTTTTTGGCCTTTTTACAACAAAAAGCTTAAACTGTTCATACTTGTTTTAACACAGACAGACAGACAGGCAATTTACTTAAAAATCATAATAGCAGTCCTCTGTTTGACTTATCTTTTGCTGATGGATAGTTTAACCCTTAACTCCATGATAACGTCCTTTGACACTTTGAAATATCATGTACTATTTGAAAATTCTACAGAAAATGGAGTATTTGCTCCTTAAGAGCAAATGCTCCATTTTTCATAATATTTTCAAAATTACTTAAAACTTCACCAAAACTTTTCTTCATTTTTTCAATGATGTCTAATAATAAGAATTTTCTGGATCTAAAAATAGCCTATGGATTAAAGGGTTAAGCATTTGATAACTTGCTGATAAAGCAAAAATATGCAAGTGTTTTTTTTGTTTCAAATCATACACATCTGAGGAGCCACCGTGGTGTAGCCTAGTGGATAAACTGCTCGCCTTATAGACTAGGGGTCACAGGTTTGATTCCCAGCTTCACCAGTCTGTCGGATGAGACTTTTAAGCCGTGGCCCCATCTCCATATGTTAAAGGTTTCATTTTGAAAATCTATTTTTAGCTTGTGTGACTTAAATATGCAACGGGCCAAATCCATTTGAACAATTATTAAAGAAGGCTTAGTAAGGATCATTCCTGTAAAGTTGTCCTTTGAAGCAATTGTTGACGATTTGTTTGTTTTTTGTTTGTTTTTGTTGCTTTACGTCCCAAGTCAACAGCTATGGTCATGGCGGGACGGTCAGGTCACCTAACCACACTTTTTCATAGGCAAGCTTGAACAAGCACAAGTGCGGATCCAGAGGGGGCCAGGGGGTCTGGACCCCCCTGGAAAATCACAAGTTATATGGGTTTCTATAGGGAATAAGCAATTGGACCCCCCTGGAAAAAGTTGGACCCCCCTGGAAAATGTTAGACCCCCTCTGGAACCTTGAAAAATGATAGTTTTCTGTGAAATTAACCATTTGACTTATGTTATAAGCTGAGGTCTAAAAAAAAAATGCTTCGTCAGAGCTTTTTATGTCAGATTGACCTGGATCCCCCCTAACGAAAATTCCTGGATCCCCGCATGAAGCAGTTAACCAGTACTTGCTGCACATACTTTCGCTTGTTACTGACAACAACCCTTCTTGAATGATTCAGCGGAAGGGAGGAGAATGACCATAGAAATGATTTCATGATCAATCTCCACGAAAATATGGGACTGGGCCGGGATCGAACTTGCAACCCCCTGGATCTGCAGTCAGACTCGCATCTGTTGCCAGACACGTTACTGACTGTGCTACGCGGCCCGGTCAATTGTTGACGACACAGGATACACGACACACAACTGACAACGGACATCCAACGATCACTCTCACCATGAGCCAATGGCTCAGGTGAGCTAAAAAGCAAGTCAGAAACTTGACAATCAACTGCCACACTTATCAACTTCTTTTCCGCTTTAAGGCCCACAAAAATTGAATAGACACTTTTATTGAAAAACAGATGCGGCAGCGGAGGGTTTTATTTTTCCTTTTTTTTCAGGCCCTCGGATGCGATATTTTTTTTAAAAATAGGAGTACCTTTTTATAAAGGTTGTACTTGTTATTTTATTCCTTCGATATCAATCTTATCATGTGAAAAAAAATATTGATAAGGAGAACATCAGCACATCAAACAGTTTAGATTTCACCCAAGAAATTAAAAACTTGCACTTTTTCGGCTCGATAACTTACAAAAACAGGGGAAATCCGACAAAATTATGGCTGCAACGTTTGGCTGAAATGGATGGCGAAAAGAACCAAAATTACCCAAAATGGACGGCGTCGGAGTCGTTAAAATCCGGTACTGCCGGACCATTACTGTTTGATCAAATGTGCACTTTTTCAGAAAGGTATCATGTGGGGCCTTTCAACCATATGTGGCGGTTTCTGTGAATCTACCTATTCTATTTTTTTTTTATTTGGTCTAATTGTACTTTCGATTTATTGTAAGACGATATATTGTAATAAGTCCTGTCAGTCATCGTCCACATTTTGCTTTAAGTGCATATTGTACACATCCTTCGAATCATTCAATTGGTAAATACAGACTGACAATTCAGGACCGTCACATATTCCCCCGGCACCTCCCAACTTTCCCTATCCCAGTGTTGTATTTTTTGGTATGCCATGTACTGATTGAAAAAAACAAACAAAAAAAACATGCGTACCAAGGACTCCTGGGTTGTGAAAATTATGACGTTTTGTTTTTAGTCCTCGACTTAGTTTTCAGTTAGACAGAGGGGGTTCAGAGGTTTATCAAAGGTTTATTTCAGAGAAAACTAATTGTCGAAGATTTCAGAGGGGGTCCAACACTTTCCAGTGGGGGGGGGTCCCAATATATATGCTAATTTCTATTGAGTTTTATTAGAAACTCATATAACTTGTGAACATAACTTGTGATTTTCCAGGGGGGGGGGGGGCCGGGGGTCCGGACCCCCTATCCCCCTCTGGACTGAGACGTCAAGCATAAAAATAAACAAAGAATAGTATGACCGCCAACCCACGAAAACTGATACTTCCTGACCACCAGCAAGGATTACAGTCAAAACGTCCCCAAGTCAAAACGTCCCCTAGTCAAAACGTCCCCGAATTGGTCAAAACGTCCCCAAAAATTGGTCAAAACGTCCCCATGGTAATAAATGTTGGTCAAAACGTCCCCAAAATTATTTTTTATTCTATATTTAATGTAATTTTATGCATAATCTGGGATGTTTGAATGAAACTGTTTTAGATAAAGTGTTTTTATCCAGGTTCCATTCTGTTTTTTCAGTAAAATAACATTAAGAATGCAGTTTTCCGACAATCCTTCTATACACGATCCTTCAAATATTACATTATTATATATTCACTAGCTTTTGATGATTTGCTTTGTGGTAATTATCAGACAATCGCTATGATTGTAAGTTTGGAGTATAACTTTATTTAATTTCGAGCAAACATATGCATAAAGTTTAAATCTACATCTAGGTCTACGCAGTATATAAATCTCCTTTCCAACGGGCGCAAAATTTGCCTAGGGGATAAATAACAAAATTGATAATAGGTAATTAACTCTATTAAAACAGGTGTCTAATACATGTATAATTGAACTGTTTGATAAAGACGTGTGAAAAACCTGCAGCTCAGAAATGATGACAGTGACTCCTCAATTAGGAAACTAAATTAAGAAACTTCCTTAAGCGATATATCCGACACATCGGATGTAAACGCATATTGCATGCAAAAAGCATTATGTATCTGTTGTGTATTGTGCACCAGTGTTATCTTGCAGTCGTCCGTTTATACGTCGGATGGGTGTAGGCATGCATTTACATATCGATGGATAAAAGTCTATAAACCGTTATTTATTACGTGCATGCGTACGTACACGCATGCATATATGTCTTTCTGTTCGCATACACGGGTTTTCTGCATAGTATCTTGTATGAATTAGATTGCACGGATGCGCAGTTTGATCTGTGCCTTCCTACATTTTTTATGAAGCCAATTTGGATATTATATACTTTGTATAGAGCGAATTACAACGGCGAGGATCAGACTGCATGAATGCACAGACTGGCCTGCGCCTTTGTCGCTCGCATGCAACTAAGTCAGGTTTACTCCTGTTATGAGTAAATGTATATATTGTTATAAATGTGATTCTGATAAAAAAAAAGTGAAATTAAAAAAAATATTGTATGTTTATATACATGATATACTTGTGTTGTTATGTCAGTTCACGTTGTCCTAGTGATCAATGTTGGGTCTACCAGAACTAATTGCTCTTGCGCTTTATTTATCGGTCATACGGAACCAAAGTCGTTGTATAGTATTAACTCTTTGCATGCTGGTGTCCTAAGCTGATAACATTTGCAAGTGGCTTATATCCAGATCAGACCTGACATAGTGTGGGATTATCTGGACATTTTGGTAGCATTCCAGAAACAGTCCTTTAAAACCGTTATTTTGAAAAAGAAAAGCAGACAACAAAATATGCGAAAAACTATTATGCTTTAGCGTTGATCTATAGCAGCATGAACATAAAATATCCTATCAAAACACCAATTCAAACTTTCATACATTAGTACCAGACAATAAAACAAGCTTTTTCTTTGTTAGAATCCCATATTTCTTCGAAAATCTCCTTTGAAAAATGGGGACGTTTTATGGGGACGTTTTGACCAATCTTTTTTTCGTGTTTGGGGACGTTTTGACCAATTCGGGGACGTTTTGACTAGGGGGCGTTTTGACTAGGGGACGTTTTGACTTGCACCCACCAGCAAATCCAACCATAGTATAAATTTGTGCAAGCATCGTAGTTGTTAGCTCACCTGAGCCGAAGGCTCCGAGGTGAGCTATTAGTATACCAGTGACTCCGGCGTCCGTCGTCCGTCCGTCCGTCGTCCGTCCGTCCGTCGTCCGTCCGTCCGTCCGTCCGTCAACATTTTCAAACATCTTCTCCTCTGAAACCACTGGGCCAATTGAGCTCAAATTTCATATGGAGACTCCTTAGGATGGGGGAACAAAAGTTTGTTCAAATGTTCCTGGTCACATGACCAAGATGGCCGCCATGCCCATATATGGTAAAAACCCTTTAAAAATCTTCTTCTCCAGAACCAGAAGGCCGATGACCTTGGGACTTGGTATGTAGCATCAGGGATGTGGGGCCTACCAAGTTTGTTCAAACAATGATCCTAGGTTGACCTTGACCTACTTAACGTCAAGGTCAAATTTGCTTCCTAATAGATTTAAATGGGAATTTTTTTGAAAAGTTGATTTTTTGAATACTGTTAAAGCCAAAGTGATTATTCTTACTTGATATGTTGAAACTAATGAGACAATGGCTATAAATAAGTTTCAAAGGTCAAGGTTGACCTTTGCCCTTTCAGCCAAGGTCGCTCATATTGTGGTCCCATCAATATATTAAAACATAGTTTCCTCATAAAACCATTGGCCCAATTGAGCTCAAATTTCATATGAAGACTCCTTATGATAAGTCAGCCAAAATTTATACAAAATATTTTGGTCACATGACAAAGATGGCCGCCACGCCCATATATGGTAAAAACCTTTTAAAAATCTTCTTCTCCAGAACCAGAAGGCCAGTGACCTTGAGACTTGGTATGTAGTATTGGGGATGTGGGGCCTACCAAGTTTCTTTAAATGATGATCCTAGGATGACCTTGACCTACTAAACGTCAAGGTCAAGTTTGCTTTCTAATGCATTTGAATGGAAAGTTGAATTGACAAGTTGATTTTTTGAATACTGTGGAAGCCAAAGTTATTATTCTCACTTGATATGTTCAATATAGTGGCTATAAATAAGTTTCAAAGGTCAAGGTTGATCTTTGACCTTTCAGCAAAGGTGGCTTATATTGGAGTCCCATCAACATATTAAAACATAGTTTTCTCAGACAATTCTTGGCCCATTGAAACCAAATTTCATATGAAAACTCCTTATGATTGGTTGGCCAAAACTTATACAAATTGTTATGGTCACATGACTAACATGGCCACCATGCCCATATATGGTAAAAACTCTTTAAATCTCTTCTTCTCTGGAACCAAAAGGCCATTGGCTTTGGGACTTGGTATGTAGGATTGGGGATGTGGGCCCTACCAGGTTAGCACAAATGATAAATCTAGGTTGACCTTGACTTACTTGATGGCAAGGTCAAATTTGATTCCTTATGCATTTATATGGAGAAAATCTTAAAATGTTCATTTTCTATAACTGAGCCAATTTCATTAAAGTTAAACCTATTGAGACAATGGTTAATTAAGTACCAAATGTCAAGCTGACCTGTGACCTTTTATCCAAGGCCACTCATTTGGACTGCCACATACCTATCTAAACATCTTTTTCTCCGAAATCACTGTGCTGTTTGATGGATTATTCATTAGATTGTTTAGGTCCCTTGACCAAAATGTATATGGTAAAAACAAAATTTGTTCCATTATAAGCTGTAGTTAACCTTGACCTTTTTTAACATAATTAAGAAGATCAGGTGAGCGCCTCAGGACCTTCAGGTCCTCTAGTTGTTTTTTGTATCTGCGAATCTTGCACCGGCAGTTTAGGTTGTTTTCCACTCTTGCTATTCTCAAATTAAATATAAATTGAACAGCTGTTTAATGCACTCCACCGGTAAACAGGAAATAGGGATTTCCGATTTTAAAATGGGACGTCCGAACTGGAAACAACCAAATATTCCGAGTTGGGAGGTTATTGCCAGTTGGGCCGTAACATTATTATCAATCATAAGCAGGACATCAATTTTTTTTCAAACAAAAAAGTCGTTTACTTTGACACTTTATTTTTTCATTTATTATTAAAAATTTGCTTTCAACTTTTGGCTTCAATCTCCATATTGTACAGCATTGATAAGCCTCGCCAACGGCTATTACCTGGATAACTGATCGTGTTTTATCGGCGTCATTTACGGAAACGCACGATTGAAATAATAATTTCATAAAAATAGAGAAATTAGGCAAAAAGACCATTTAACTATGGAGCTAGACAAGTAAAAAGTATATCAGATGAAAATATGATTTTATTTTTCACAGGATTCATTTGGGATGCATTATGTTTTTGATTAATTAATTGAGTAAAATAACGTTGAATTTATGCACCCACCCCTATTTTTCCATGTTTTACGGAAATTTCCCTATTTGTTTAATTAAACTAAGCACCACCGGATCCTTACATGCAAAAAGACCATTTTATACTAATGCTAGAATCAAAATTAAATACTATATTAAAGATGGATAATTTATCTTTGTGGAACAGTTTGGGATTTAAAATTATGTTGAGAATTAAAAAATATATCAATTGATAACGCAGCTGTCTTCTATTAGCCGTATAAATTAAAATCGATCACACCTGTAGAAGGGCTATACTAGTACGAGGTTTCTTCACTATGTCTCAGATCACGCGCACCCCACCTAATTATCAGAACAGGCACTCATTTACGCATATTTGCGTACCTCAAGGATCTATTTTCGGCCCACTGCTATTTTTATTATACATAAATGATATTGTTGCTGATATACAATCATGTGTTCGACTTTTCGCTGACGATACCAGCTTGTACATAATAGTAGACAACCCTATCAGTGCTGCAGAAATGATTAATACTGATTTAGAAACTATTCATAGATGGGCGGAAAATGGATAGTAAAATTTAATCCCTCTAAATCTGAATCACTTTTGGTTTCCCGGAAAAATAATAGAAACATGCACCCACCATTTATAATGAATGCAGTTTATATCAATGAAGTTCAACATCATAAACATTGGGTGTTATTTTATCAAACGATGGCACTTGGCATGAACATATTAATTTAATCACTTCTAAAGCATGGCAAAAGATATATGCCATGCGTAAACTAAAATTTATGCTTGATAGGGACTCTCTGAACAAAATGTATATTTCCTTTGTACGACCTACTCTTGAATATGCTAATATCGTATGGGACAACTGTATACAATATGAGGCAAATGCAATTGAAAAAATACAAAGAGAGGCAGCCAGGATAGTTACTGGGGCAACCAGACTTGTCTCTTTAGATATGTTATCTAAGGAGACCGGCTGGGAATCATTACGGGACAGACGCTACAAACATAAAATGTGCCAATTCTACAAAATGATAAATGATTTAACACCTACCTACTTAACGTCTTTAGTTCCTTCAACTGTTGAAAACACATCAGCGTATAATCTACGTGACTCTCAAAACATTAGGCCTTTACTTACAAGAACACAGCTATATTATAAATCTTTTTTACCGTCATGCATTAGAGAATGGAATGAAATTCCTCTTAATATTCGAAATTCAACCTCTCTCTCAAGTTTTAAACACCAGCTTAACAATAACAACATTAAGGTACCAGTCTATTACAGTGCAGGCAACCGATTGCTACAAAATTAATACACCATACTAGGTTAAGAACTAATTGCAGCTCTCTAAATCAGCATCTACACTCTAAAAATATCATTGGCGACCAATTATGTGCTTGTGGCAGAGTAGAAACAGCAAACCATTTTCTATTAGAATGTCCACAATATATTCAAGCTAGAAGAAATATGATCACTACATTGTCTACTTTTTGTGTTCGAAGTCTAAATAACTTATTATATGGAGTCACAACTCTTAATAACCACCACAACAAGTTAATATTTCAATCAGTGCAGAAATTCATTTCTGACAGCAACCGTTTTAAATTAGATTAAGGAGCGTCTCTCTCTCTCTCTCTCTCTCTCTCTCTCTCTCTCTCTCTCTCTCTCTCTCTCTCTCTCAACTTCTATATTGACCAATATGTAATGCATATAGAGTGGTCATAATGTTTTGATGTGAATATGCCTATATGAAAATACAGTATTTTCTCATAGAAAATTTCAATTAATATGATTGATGATCATTTGATCTAAAAATCGATATTGTTTTCACCAGAATTTATATATTTATAGCAACTTGTATATGTTTGGAAACGGATTTGAATAAGTCGTCAAGACTTCTTTCTGAATCCCATTTTATAAACTCTGTAACAGATTGTATGTATGCTCTTGTTTGTACACATGTAAAGAGTTTATCAAATAGAATATGTTTAAACTAAGCATATTTTAGAAGTATCAACAATTAATTTTAATATGAAAAATTCAAACCAGAGCTGTGTTGTATATTTCCATAGACTATCCTGTTAGCTTTTTAGGAACATTTTTGATGCCCCACAAGATGTTTGCCTGATGGGCTTAGATTCAACAATAAACGAGAAAAAGATGCACTAGGGGCCACCAAATTTATAAAGGCATGTCACCATGATTTACATAGAAAACGAAATGTGGTAAGTTTTGTCTCGTGTTTAGAACATTTCCAGCAGAGCACTGTCCTACCAGCCAAGAGTGACAGTGACGTCATGTTTTGTTTGCATTGTTATCAGGTATTTATAATCGATAGATCACTAGGGTATTAAGAGCACTTTCATGTAAAAACCAGAAAATTTTGAATAGGTCCGGGCACTCATGGTCTCAGATTTTCATGAAACTTTGACAATATGTTGATGTCAATGCATAAACAAAAAATTGGACCTTATCTATTCCCGAACATGCATGGTTGCCATGGCAACCACACACAAAGATTTTCGCTTTCAAAGCCGCAAAATGATTGACAGAATCTGCTAAAATTCACAGTTTTTTCTTACCTTATGTATTGTAAACAATATTTATTTCTTTTGGGTTTCAATACAATCTATGATTTTTCAATTTATACACTGTCACCATAAAACTCAGGTTCCGAAAGTCCCTGGCGCAAGAGAGATTAAAGTCCGATATCAAAACATAGTATCAGTGGTAAAATTTAGAAACAGTTTTGCGAAGTTATGATACCGATAGCCTTGTTTAAGAGTTTATGAGTTAACAGTTTAATTCGAGTGTTCAGTCCAGCAACATGGTTAGATGCTCCAGCAAATCGGATGAGTTGAGATGTAGAGCGAGGGACATCACCATGGCAAGTTTTAAAATCGTCACGTTTATCTTAAATTTTGGTAAAAACAATATCATTAGAAATGGACAAATGCAAGTCTAAAATGGAGGCTTCAGTATTATTGGCTGTATACTAAGTTGAAGCTCAACAGGGTATATTTGACTTACATTGTGTACCATATTGTCCAAATAAATACATGTAGCATCCAAATATCTGGATGTAGTGTTAACAGCGTCAATAAAATCAGCCTGCTTATCATCTGAAAGGGACATCATAAAGTCCCTCTCATAACAAAATAAAAATAAATCAGCAACCAGGTTAGCACAATTAGTGCTCATTGTAAGTCTCACATTTTGTCCAAAATTATAGCTTCTCATTTTTAAATTCGTGACCATTTCCTGTTACCACAGCAACGTTACAATGTTCTTATATAGCAATCGAAAACGTAGCATTTTTTTTCAAACAGGACATGATAATCCAGATATAGAGGAGCAGTCTGATCGGGGACCATTTGGTTTGCTTTGTTCAGCAGATTATGCATTGATAAGTCAGATGGATTTGTCCATATATCATCAATAGAAATGAGCAGCGACATGAGACTTCCAACAATGTGGTATGTGCGACCAGCAAAGGCTCAAACCCGCCTGCGCATACGCGCAGTCTGATCAGAGCAGTTGCTGGTCGCTTGAATAGTGTTTAAGTCTTAAGCTACTTACTGAACGTAATTTGGAGTTTCTAAGCTTAAAAGGGGGTTGCAAAGGCTCGCCTGATTCTATTCATGTAAAAATGCCACATTGTTGGAAATCTCATGTCGCAGCTCAATTATTCTATTTTAGAAAGCTACGTCGACCACTTGAAAGATAAGAACAATAAAACATACTTTCCCGTTTCGAAGTAGGTTAAAGACATATGATAGGAGATTTATCATCAGTGAAATAAGTGATAACACTTTACTGAGGTAATTTTGTATTTTTATATCTTATATCCGAAAATGTTATGTCTCAATCTTCTGTTTGCGATTGTGACCTTCATGGGGGATGGATGGTCTGCCTGTTTAATTTATCCAATTATGTCTCGCATCCCCTTAAAGGGACATATAGTTAGTTGTATGCAAAGAACGTAAAACCAGATGAGATGCCACAAAACCGCGTCATATCACCAGGTTCTACACCAATTACCATAATAAAATATATTTTCATCAACCGAATCAATCAGTAATATCGCTACCCGTTACCATATAGTGGCTGTTGACTCCAATTGTATGTTATGATATTATATGTACCTGCCATATATATTACACGCTATAAATCTTGATTGTTTGAAACCAAGCTCTGCTGAGAAATATTTTATTTTTGTTTGTATAATTGTTTTTTACTTTCTGTATACTTCATCTTCTTCTTCTTCTTCTAAGACTTCGAACACTTTTCTTTTTCTCTTCTCAAATAAAAGGTTGGTTTTCATGACTGGAATTCACAAAATGCCTTTCAGAATGGCAAACAGGGAAGACCCTGCTTACCTATGCCATTTTTGGAAGACAACTAATGCTTCAATATCATAATCGACTGACCAATAGATTTTCTACCTCGTCAGACCAAAAGGTACATAATTTCAAACCGGCTAGGCGGCAATCGAAAACCTTAATACTACCGACACTGGCGACAAATAGCAATCGAAAACACTGTTTCTAGCGATTTTTGATCCGCGTTCATCGATTGTTAAGATCGTTTTAAATTGCCGCTTATCCGATGTGAATTTGCAGCTCGCATTGATCAGATTGGATAAGAAGTTGAAAGACCAGTGCGGAGCACTACGTACTCATTTTTCTGCAAAACCTACTGTTTTAGCCTCCATATCCAGATCTGAACCGACAGTTATGTTTATGAAATGTCTATCCCTACCCATGTACTGAAATCAGGGTGTAGAAAGACTCTGCTGACAACCAGTTGGAATCCAGACGATTTTCGCCTTTTTTAGCTAATGGCTTGACCAGTAGGTGCAAGTTTATATAAGGTTGTCTGCTCTCACGGAGATGTTTGCCCCGTCCTATGGCTAGACAAATAACCTTTTTTGCCCCACGAACATAAACAAGCCCAAGATGGTAGCGTGACTCTAGGTGTAGGTCCCTGCTCTATTGTTGCAATGCACCGCCTAAAGACCGTCAGTTCGGGTGAAGTATAAATGCTCCTATCCCTCAATCGATGGCTAATAATATACATGTACTACAAACAATGGTCCGCAATCGAGATAATGTTCCAAGGCGGCATCACATGATTTCAGATATATAAATGGTGCCAGCTCCAGGTCAAAATATAAATAGAGGCCTTTTCCAGGACTCTAAAATAGAGCCAGGTATATGGTATAGCAGGTAAGCCCAGGTAGGTCACGTCATAATTAACAGTTAAAAGTTCTTACAACATCAACACATCATAATAAAGTTACCACCATCATAATAAAGTTACAACGTCAAAGTAAAGTTATGACATAAAATAATAAAAAATATGTATATCATCATATAATAAAGTTATTGCACCACAATAAAGTCAACATCATAATAAAGCCATGACATCATAATAAAATTATCACATCATATAATAAAGTTAATATAATAAAGTTATCACATGATATAATAATGTTCTGACATACTAGGGGCATCCAATAAATAGGGGATTTTCCTTATAATGTTAGAGTTTGTACCATTTAAACATAACAAATGGTGTTGCGCATGCAACGATATATCCAAAAGTTTGAAGGAAAGTGATGTCGCTTGTTGCTCAGCAAAGAAAACATGGTAATAAAACTAACCTGGTCGGATGTCTTAAATGGTTGCCATGGCTACTGGCATGTGCAGATCAGTTCCAAAAAGAGTCTTATTTATAAACTACAACATAAAGTAAGTATTCTGTAAAACTCATTGACTTCATTTAAAAGATGTCAAATTGGCAGGTACGTTTAGCTTTAAAAAGCGACGAAAATTCAAGTATTTGGCACCAGAAATGGGCAAGGGTCATGAATTGACCCTTTAATTATTGTATGTTGGTATAAAAGTTTTGAATCACCCTTATATTATTATCTTTGAAAAGGCACATATCAAATGTACCTCTTGTTGCTTAGCAACAGAAGAATATAGAATATACAATTAAATAGTCAAAAATCCATAATTGCGTGGTTGCTAGGCAACTGTGACTAGCTGGTACATGTTAATGACCATATTTTAGACGTAACATTAAGAACAATTGAACTAGAACAAAGTAAATGACAAACTATTTATGAATACATGATAGTAGCTAAATGGCAGACTACGTTTCTTTAGCATGAGATTTTGGTATGAGGAAAATCTGGCCAGGTTAGCTTTAATATCATTATTTGGTTGCTAAGCAACAAGCAACCTCACTTACCATCAAATATTTGGATATGTTGTTGCATGCCCAACATGTTATGCCACCTTATGGTTACATTTGTGATGTTTAAATGATACAAACTCTTACATTATAAGGAAAATTCTGCTATCAATTGAATGACCCTTGTAATCAAATAAAGTTGTCACATAATATGATAAAGTCATTATATAATATCATAAAATTCTAACATCATCCACATTCTGTTTGTTTGTTTTATTCTGGTTCATAAGGAAAACACTTTGAAAGAAAGTGAAACTGATTTTCTATGAAATTAAGAGTAAAATTCTTACAAATTCTTTTTGAGCCTGACATAAATTTCGTTTTACATATCTACTCAGTTTCGACAAAAGATTATAAGCACTTAGCCTTAGCTTACAAATAGCCTTCATTTCATATAAAATGTCCCAGCATTAAATATAGCTCAGCATTGAATTTCTTTTTATTTAACATTGAAGTACATATCCAGTTTTCCTTCAATACTTTTTACTCCCTCTGTTATTACAAAATGTTTTAATTTTTTTTGTTAACAACTTTTAAATCATACAAACTAACTGGGTTTTTTTTTTGGTTTTTTTTGTTGTTGTTGTTGTTGTTTTTGTTTTGTTTTTTTTTGTTTGTTTTTTTTTTTTGGGGGGGGGGGTTATATCTATATCCTCACCTAGTTACAATTATTGCTATCTTAGAATGAAGAAAAGAATAAAGAAGTTAAAAGTTTAAAATGAAATTATCATTTATCAAATAGAATACAATATCAGATTAGTGGCTAGTCTACTGGTTTTCTTGCATGCAGTACCATTTGTTTAAAAATTAAACTGCTGCAAATCTCTGACCTCGTCTCTGGCCTATAAAGTACAATAGGTTTTAAGAAATGGTCATACAAATGCAGACTAGTTCCCCAGTTTTTGTTGATTTAGTAATTTTAGATTGAGGCTTTTATGGATTTCTTATAAATGTCATCCTGAGTATAATTGAAGACGCAGTATGAACGTACAATTGCTTTTGGAACAGTCGTGGTGGGTACGCCATTGGCATGACATGAACGCATTAAGATGGCAGTGCAACATTTCCCATCCATATCAGGTTTCTCCCACCTAAATGTAGACCATAGATATAAACATGGAGGGCAGCAATGATTTGTTTGTTTGTTTTTTTCTAGATAGCTGAAAAAACTTTTGCAGCAGGTGCACCAAAACCCCAAAAGTAGCCACACGGTCTATCGTTTAGGACATTCAAGTATTGCAGAGGTGAACATGGAAAACTATCAAATTCTACTGTTATTTACAGTCAGACTTTTGGCCACCCAAATAAATGGTATGTAAGTATAATGATCTTAATTTAACATATTTTCATGCAAATAGGCAAGTTTCACCCGGACTTTTAAGCTGTTACAAACGATGATATACTTCGACCAGGCGGTTCTTAGCAAAGACACACCCGTGGACATTTCCATATAAAAATCAGTATGAATGAGTGTAGTTATTCACCTGTGAAGCGTTTACACTTATACCTACAGTAGTTTTGAGCCCATTGTGAGAAAAAGGCATTTCGATTAAATTTGGATAACAAGGAGACTGACCAGTCTAAATATATGCGCTCAGAAAATGTTCGAAATTTTAACTATTCATTATCATACTGATTAAGAAATTGCAATAATGGTCCACAATGAAATTTTAATAACACTTAATTACGTTGCACTATAAATTGGTCATCACACGAGGTGATGGCTCTTATTACATCAGCGTGTCGCAAAGCCTGCACGTACACATGACCTCGCCAGGGCTTTCGCTTTTCGCATACACAAAGTATGAAAGTTGAAGAAGGCTCCAAACAACTTTTAGACATCTACTCCCTCTGGAAACGCCAGAATGAGCGATTATTAGAGGCTTCTGTAGATATGCGATAAGACCAAAAATAGTATGTGAGTATGATCAGGACATAGCACAATCACAAACAGCAGACAATCCCATGGCACCGCGAGGCAAATCCCATGAGTGTATGCCCTTTACTCATGGTCCAGATACTTAACCCTTGTCCCGCTGAATTATACGAATCGTAATTGCTGTTTTTATTACTGTATTGGGCTTAAAAATCAAACCAGTTTTACCATACAAACAGAATTTGAAGAAAGTGCAAACCTACCCCTCCCCCAAGATTTTTACAACATATCTATCACCGAAAATGAAATGCAGCAGGTCCTCAGCAGCATACGTTTACCAGGCATGCTAGCGTATAACGTTTGTCACTTGTCGTTTGCGCTTCAGTTGGTTGCACGAATAAAGCGTACAAAGGCTATTACACCCAATTTACTGTAGACTAGTCTAATTTGACAGTGAATGACAGCGCTCTGTCTGACACGCCAAGCCTCTGTTAGCTGGTCGCACTATATATGCACCATAAATTAAACAAAAGATATCTGCACCAAAAATAAACAAAGGATATCTATCAAGCATCTGTTTACGGATTGCAAAACTAGAAAGGACACTATGTTTAATGTCTTCCTGGTCTCTTATGACTGTAAGCGTTCTTTTGTTCTTTCTCATCATGCTGTGTGTTGGACTGCAGTGTGTGATTGTGGTATTTCCTGATTATACTCACGCTGCATGGTCTGTATTAAATGCTCAAAGTAGTCAGCAAACTTCACTAACAGGATCACTGAAGCAGGGAAATATATTGGACATGACAAATGCGTCTTTACTCTCTTCACAAAAATGGTTTTGGGGTGCACAGTGGCTCAGTGGTAGAGTGTTTGACTCGAGACAGAGGGGCTGTGGGTTCGAGCCTCACGGGCGTCACTGTCTTGTGACCTTCAGTAAGACACATTAAGCCTTGCTTAGTACTGGTTCAACCCAGGAAGACCCATCCCGACATAACTGAAAAATTGATGACTGGGATCAAACAAACAAAATAAAACTGGTTTTGAAAAAATAGTGAGAAAACTCATATAATGCGATTTCAATACTAAAACAACAATCCTCAGTCCACCAGTTGCCAATCTGGGCCTGTAGCAGCCAGGTTCAAAACTATAAAACTCCTTTGTTTGACCGCAAAATCGCCAAAAGCAAAAAAAGTTAATGGCAGAAATAGCAATGACTATCACTTATTGGTGAATTTCACATAGAAACAGAGTACAGGTACAAAATCCGAGTAAATATGAGTCACATTTTGAAAGATGTTGTTGAATTCAAATTCATCGTGTTCCGTGAGCACAACTTTGGCGGTCAATATCTCATTTGAGGGAATTGATATGCTGGAATTAACAAAACAGTCAATTTGATTTGTTCAAAGAAATACAATTTGACATAAAAAAAAACACGTCAACTTACGTAAATATTTTAGAATTCCTCCTTTTTTAAACGTGTGTGCAACACCGCCGCTATGTTGAAACTCAAGCTAATCATGTTGTCACTGGGGCCAACATTTCTAATCAGGGCACTAACGGAGGAGTTAGGCAACAGTGACTTATGGACTTAGCACCCTAGGCTTGCAAAGACGACTCCTCAGATGCACAGATAAGTTAAGGGGCATCGACAATGAGTCGGTTCCCACGCTGATCCCAGTCTTCACTGGAAGCAGGAGTAATTTTGTAAGGTTTGTCATGCACAGAATTGAATGGTATTCCCTTTAATTTTCAGGCGAAGAAGGATTCTATAACATGGTACATATGGCCAATACTATTTCTGCTGTAGACTGGGCCATTGGACGTCAAGCTAATGGTGTTGAGATTGACCTTGAATTCGACCCATCTACAGGTGACCTCGTACAAATACATCATGGTCCTCCGTGTGATTGTACCTGTAAATGTCCACCACCATTGTTTGGCCTCTGTGGTCTCATGACGGACCAAGTATGTTCCCCGCTGTACTATGATGTAAAGGGTGATCCTTGTGAAGCAGCCACTCCTGTTGATGTAATGTTTAAGCATCTGGCTGCAAAGTCAGAAATAGCTCTTATCTACATTGACAGCAAAATCAAAAGTATGGACACAACTGCTAAACAGAATGCTGGTATTAATGCTGTAAAGGCAGCCAATGAGTATTTGTTTAATGAGAACTATGGCGGAAAGGTGATAATTGGTATTTTGCATTTCAGTGCGCTTCCTTATCTTGAAGCAGTAATCAACGAAGCAAATAAATCGCCCTTCAAAGAACGGATTTACTTCACAATAGAAAATGAGGAAAATAATATCACAGGGGTTTTGGAGACGCTACACAGTTTACCAACGGCCAATATCGTTTATGGGACAGGACTGAGTTCTTGTGTTCCCTTATTACAAATAGAAGATAAAACATTGGAACTGGCAGAAATCAACAAAGCCAGAGGTGTGACGGGAATGTCGTACATGTGGACCGTTGATAAGGAATCACGAATGGAACACTACATTGACTATCTACAGGGTATTATGACAAACTATCCTGGAAGACTATACGATATCCTGATGAAGAAAGGGATTGTACTGGCAAACCAGGCAAGCACGATACCAGTAACAACCAGCTCTGACGTCATCACAAATACCGCAGGATTCACATGTGACTGTGATCACCACCAGGGTGGATGTGCTATCAGTCGCGCAGCTCCAGAAGGTTTGGCATGCAAGTGTAAAAATGAAATTGGATTGTACTGCCAAGGCGCTGTAGTACAATGCCATGATATAACTGACATTTATTGTAAAACACCGGACACCTCAGTGAACTCCTGTTTGCAAGGTGGTGGCGACTGTGGTGGATACTGACTGCAAATTTAACCATTTATACACTAGTGGACTCTTCCTTCTGGTTTGATACAATAAACTTGGGATGGTCAGTTGTATATATCGAGGGGTCATATGTAATAGTTTCCAAATGAAAATTGTATTTCTTTCTCCAAAGGGCGTTGTCTTAGCAAATAGTATAGACCCTGATAAAATGTCGCATGCGACATTTCATCTGCAAGGACCTCAACCTTCGTCTTTGGGTGATAATTTTCGATGGCATTTACTGAACACATGTGTAGGATTCGTGAGATTGATTAGCATTTTTCCGTTTGTTCTTTCGCTTTGCCCCACCAACAATCACTGGTAAGGGTCTAGATGGGGTATAATGATTAGTGAATAATGGCCTTTTTTATAATGAATAGTGAATAATGAGCCAAAAAAATAATGAATAGTGAATAATGAGATCCTAAAAATAATAATTAATACTATTTTTTTAATGAATTGAAGAAAAAATTAATAAATAGTGAATAATCAGATTTCTTTGCCACCTTTCTTAGCTATAATGAATAATTGGTCTTACTTTAATGAATAACCTAAAATTTTAATGAGATGAATAATGGGCTTAATTTTTAATGAATAGTGAATACCAGACCCCCCATCAAGACCCTCACTGGTGTCTACACAATATACAGTGGAAAAGTGCCTTGGTCTACACGATATCCAGGCCAATATTTTGAAACTCGTATATCATCACACAATACGGTTTCTTTGGGCATTCAGGACTAGAGTGTGAATTTCAAGGGCCAGCTTATGGTGTATTTAGTAAAAGAATCGCGATCTTTGCTGTTTGAAAGACAAAATAACAAGAAAGCCTGTCGCGTCACCATGGATTTGTGTGAAGGATCCAATATTGATATCAACGAGAAATACTGCTAGCATACGTCGGTCGTAGACTTTTGACAGTATAAATTAACGTCCGCAAGTCAAAATGCCTTGCAAACGAGCCTAACATAAGTCAACGTCCTTATGTATTTTTTACCTACATCATGAAGACGTTAACATAAATTGAGTTTCTGCCTTATGACGGACATGACAGAGTTTTTATGCGCCCAAAGGACTTAATCACACTGTCCATCCTAAATGCCCGAGTGTAAACGACAACTAACAACATGTCTGGAGCATATACACGGGTGGTAAACCTAGGAACTACCACGAAATTGTGTTAACGTAATTTTGTTCCCAAGCCACATCCGGGACACGTCGTGGTAGTTTCCAGGCCGAAAATTGGATAAAGAAAGGTTGGTGTCACTTTCATTTTTGTTTTATTTTACAACTAAGAACGAACAATGGTGAAATCCGACAATGTGGTTCCGTGTAAATATGTTTCAGTGTCTCCTCTAGCCCAAAATTTTGTTTGAAAAGTTATTTTCTTTCTTTAGATTCGTGTTTCCCCACTGAGCATCAGACAAACTTTTCCCAAAGTTCGAAGGATTTTAGCCCATATCTGTCAAAGTAAATGGAATTTGATATCATTTGATGACGGAAATGATAAAAAGACCCTGAATAAACATTCCTACACAGAAAAAAATCTGACTTTTTACTCGTAAACGATTCATGCCCCGTTCGTCCTGTGTGGTAGTCTCCAGCTCATCGTGGTAGTTAAAATGCTATCGTGGTAGTTTCCAAGACTTTGTAGGATACGTTTCTGAAGTGTTACAAAACATTATAGTGGTTGTATGTTTCGCATAATAACCCTCGAACTGCTGATGTGAACTACTACTAAATTCCTACAAAGTCTTGAAAACTACCACGATAGCATTTTAACTACCACGATAAGCTGGAAACTACCACACAGGACGAACGGGGCATTAGTCGTTTACGAGTAAGTGCTCAGATTTTTTTTTTCTGTGTAGGAATGTTTATTCAGGGTCTTTTTATCATTTCCATTGTCAAATGATATCAAATTCCATTTAATTTGACAGATATGGGCTAAAATCCTTCGAACTTTGGGGAAAGTTGGTCCGATGCTCAGTGCGGAAACACGAATCTAAAGAAAGAAAATAACTTTTCAAACAAAATTTTGGGCTAGAGGGAACACTGAAACATATTTACACGGAACCACATTGTCGGATTTCACCATTTTTCGTTCTTAGTTGTAAAATAAAACAAAAATGAAAGCGACACCAACCTTTCTTTATCCAATTTTCGGCCTGGAAACTATCACGACGTGTCCCGGATGTGGCTTGGGAACAAAATTACGTTAACACTATTACGTGGTAGTTGCTAGGTTTACCACCCGTGATATATCTCCTATAATATTATAGGTAGGAATTCCAAATTCGGTATGTGGATGCAAGGTGTCGTGTACCATTTTTGATTCACTGTGAACTTGACCTCTGGCCTCAGTTCTAGAATAATCGTGTCCTGAGCATATCTCCTATATTACGTATTTGAAACAAGATTCTCAAATTTCGTATGTGGCTGCACCTTGTGTTGCTGATTGCAGCGTACTATTTTTGGGTCACTGTGACCTTGACCTCAGTCCTACATGTATTCGAACCGTGTACGGAGCATATCTCCTATACTTTATGACATAGAAATCCCTAATTTGAATTGAGGATACATATTGGGGTCATGGAATGTTGCATACTGTTTAAGGTCACTGTGACCTTGACGTCTGGTCTTAGTTCTTAAAATATTGTATCCACAACACATCTCCTATTTTTGGTCACTGTGACCTTGATGTTACATCTATAAAAATCGTGTACGTTGCATATCTCCTATATTGTATGACACAGAACTCCCAAATTTGGTATGTGGATACATCTTTGGGCAATGATATATCAACTACAGTTTCCGCATCACTGTGACCTTGACTTCTGTTTATTTGAATTCATTCTTTACGTCCCATTAACAATCTTTCAGTTAAACAGGGACGGGTCTTCCTGGGTTGAACCAGTACTAAGCTAGGATAAATGTGTCTTGCTAAAGGACCTCAACGCAGTGACGCCGGTGAGGTTCAAACCATGGGTCTCGAGTCAAGCACTCTACCACTGAGCCACTGCACTCCCCCTTGACTTCTGGCTTCCATTCTGGCTAGGTCGACTCGGAAGCATATCTGTATTTTGTTCCAGGTAGGAATCTAAAATTTGGTGAGTAGAACCATTTTGGGGTCGCGGAGTGTCACATACTGCTTCTGTGTCATTTTGACCCTGACACTGACCTCTGCCCTAGGTTTTAGAAAAATCGTGGAAAGGTTATATCCAGTGTTGTAAAATAACTTTCCTCAAATGTCTTGCATGCTAGACGCATTCCCTTGGGCATTTGTCATGTAACTGTGACATATCCTGTTTGCTATAGACTATAAGTGGTCAGGCATAAGCCCTTGGCTTAAGATCCAGCAACATAAAAAGAGAAGCGTACTTGCTGGAGGCTGGGGTTTGCATAAATTATCAAAGTTACATCATCAAGATGGCCACCACATCTATGATTGGTTAAAGGCATAAACATATCATGTGTTTGACTCTCATTCAAGAGATGCCTTCTGTAAAAATAACATATACAAGTAAATAAAGGCCTACTTTATTCTATTCTAAGGCCAGTAAGGGTTTGTGACTAGTTCCTGCGGTCTTGGGTATGCTAAGAATGAGGAGTGTTTTAGCAACTCTTTGGTTTATACATTTGAAAGCAGTCAACTATGCAACTCTCCTTTTGAAAAGGAAAATTTATAACAATTAAAGTCCTGTTAACTATTTCATCAGAAAATAAAAACTGAAATTGAAAGAGTAAACACTCAGGGTACATACTTGGTGTCCTAACTAGTTTAGCGGAAGAAAGAGCGGGCTACATGACTTTGTGTTGTGGCTGTCTGTGTTCTGTGTTTCTTCCTCACAGTGCCCTGGGTTGGTCTGCAGTGTGTGATTGTGGCAGTTCCTGTTCATATGCTCACTTGCTTTTTGGTACTGTGTCTCAAAGTCAAGCTGCATAACCAGGAATCTTGATAAGAGTGCATAATGATTTATTTTTTATTTATCACCCAAAATATATAATGCATGTTCTCAAAAGAAATGTCTCAATGAGATGGATCTTTTGAACACCCAAAATAAATATTTAAAAACAAGAAATATCTTTTAAAAAGATATTCAGCGGCATTCAAAGGAGAACATACATTTAAAGTCCTGTTGTAATTGTAAGATATTTTATGCACAATAGATTGGTGTTAGATGTTGATTGATTGGATGAGATGAAAATTGAAGGTTGCCAACTAGAAAGTTTGACTCAAAGTATGTGAACGATGTCTTTTGCAGATCAAAGGGATACAGTGTATTGTAAGCCTGTTGTAAGGACACAGTGAAAATTTGTAATTAGTCTGGAAAGTCAGATGGTGGAGGAGTTACATTGTAAAAGAGAAGTGCAAGTTTAAGCATTGATCTGGCTGCGTAGGTTTCAAAGCCCCTGTTACACTATTGCAGTATTATAAGTAGTTCATAACTAAGAATGTTTGGAGTTATGGTATATTTTGTATATTTCATGTTTAATATTAAATATAGGGATTAAAAGTAGAATGTGAGGTGGGAAAAACTTTTAATACAAATGGTAACTGGAAGTCACTAACTTTGAAAGCACCTGATATGTTGAACAAATACAGCATTACTTGAGATCATTGTCTAAATAAGTAAATTGTATACACTTGAAAATAATACAGTTTTAGTCTCATTAATAATGATATTAATCTGGCATAGATCGTTGTATTTATCTACATGCGTAGGCTATTTATAGTTACTTCAAATAAACTTGGTGGCAGAACATACCGAAATATACCGGAAAGTCGCCGATGGCGACACGTTTTTTTTTACTCAACTCGTCGACAGATTTTGAGACAATTCGGCGACACTTTATGAGACAACCCGACGACACCTTTATTCTTAGTGAGGCACTGGAAGGATTTTTAAGGATACAGATATATTGGCTAAAGCCTTAAAGGGATATAAAGAAAATCACATACCTATAATCAATAGGTATAAAAAGTGAACATTCGGTAAGTTTGGTAGGTTCGGCCGAATTCGGTACGGTTACAGTTTTTAGACACAACCGGGTGAAATGGGCAACCGGAGCTGAGCCAGATACTACAAAACAAATAGCCCCAACATCTTTAAAACAAAATGTGATTATGTTGAACAGGCAGTTCCAGACAGAATGGAATTCTTTTAAACAGGACCCAAAGAAAACTGCTGCGATTTTCTTGAAATGTGACGCCGGTGAGGTTCGAACTCGCGGCACTTCGGTCTCGAGTCAAGCACTCTACCACAGAGCCACTGCGCTCCCCTTGTTTAATCATTTTCTAGAAAGAAGTTTGTGAACTACAATAAGGCGACATTACTTTGTGTTACTCAGAATCCTATCAAACCTATATACACAGTCTCGTCATAGCATCTACTGCTGGTTTATACAAGATGATAAAATACAAAATACGTCGCTCATCTAATGAAACTAGCTAGAATATTGTTATATTACAAGATAGATAACGTTCAAACATCATAAATTTGTTCACAGTGAAGGCTCCTCAGAGGAGTTCTCGCATCTTACACGAATCCAGAAAATTTTGCCAGAGGGGGTCCGACTTTGACAACGTTTTTTTCTTAGTTGACGAGGGGAGAGACATTCCAAATACCACCATAAGCGTACCAACATCGACCCGCCAGCAAACGCCATTAAAATGGAGTTTCACTGTCGTACCGTTGATGGCCCAACATTGAATGCTGGCTTTGTAACCGTGTGATTTTTCAGGGGATCCGAGCCAGTATTGCTATAACCCTATAGTGTTGTGATTTTTCAGGGGCGGAGGGGTCCGAACCCCCTGTCCCCCCTCTGGATCCACCCATGCGAATATGCACAGTCTCGCCAGAGCCTTTACTGCTTGTTTATTGAAGAGTTAAAAAATTAAGCACACCTTCCTTGAAAGATGTAGATTGTATCCTCGCAAGCTATATAGCCTACAAGATTCGAATAAAACTCAGTTCTGTTCAATGATCATGCATTTACATCATAAGTCAGATCTCAGTGAAGGCTCAGACGAGTTTGCACATTTTGCCGGATCCAGAAAGTTTTGCCAGAGGGGGTCTGACTTTGACAACGTTTTTTTGTTGTTTTTCTTAGTTGATGAAGGGAGAGACTGTCGTACCAATGATGGCCCATCATTTAATACTGGCTTGGTAACCTTGTGATTTTTTCAGGAGATCCATACCAGTATTGCTAGAAAACCCTATAGTTTTGTTATTTTTCAGGGGGGGGGGTCCAGACCCCAGGTCCCCCCTCTGAATCCGCCCATGCGCATACGCACAGTCTGGGTCCAGACCCCATGCCCCCCCCCCCTCTGAATCCGCCCATGCGCATACGCACAGTCTCGCCAGAGCCTTTACTGCTTGTTTACTGAAGGTAGTGGATATGCAAGTTAGAAAATTAAGCACGCCTTCTCCGAAAGATGTAGATTGTATTCCTTGCGAGCTCTATAGCCTACAGGATTTCGAATAAAACTCAGTTCTGTTCAATGGTCATACATGTACATGTACATCATTAGTCAGTTCACAGTTAAGACTCACGACGAGCTTGCACATATGCGCAGTCTCGCTAGAGCCTTTACAGTATATTGTTTGTATACAATATAACATGGTTTCTATCACATCACAAGACATGAAGGGTACATAGGACTCAGAAAAAATAGAGTTCAGTTAAATAATAAAAAATCATGTATTTGTGCAGGTAATCGTCATATTTGCTGGCATCAATGACATCATACATGGATGGACTATAAACATAGTAATATTTCCCAAAGCATGTTATAGGCTGTGGGAATCCCACTGAACTATGGATGACGCACCCTCAAATCAGAAAATAAATTTGTTTTCAAAGTTTTAGTTTTGTTCTAAATTTCGGGAAAGGCGTCATTTCCATTGATTAAATGCTCTCGCATTCAGTAAACAAGCAGTAAAGGCCCTGGTGAGACTGTGCGTATGCGCAAACTCGTCTGAGCCTTCACTGTGAACAAATTTATGATAAACGAACGTTATCTATCTTGTAATATAACCATATTCTAGCTAGTTTCATTAGATGAGCGACGTGGTTAATGTATAAAGTTTATCATCTTGTATAAACCAGCAGTAGAGGCTATGGCGAGACTGTGCATATGCGCAGACTCGTCTTGGCCTACACTGTGAAACATATGACGAAAAACCGTTGCTAATGTTGTGGGTGTTTGCAAAAAAACAAAGGCGCAGACCAGCCGACGCATCGGCGCATTAGCTATGCTTAAATAAATAAACAAATAAATAAATAAATAAATAAATAAATAAATAAAAAATAAATAAATAAATAAATAAATAAATAAATAAATAAACACTAGATTCTGAGTAACACAAATTAATGTTAAGCTCATTGAAGTTCACAAACTTCTTGTTCCAAATTCTTTCGGCACTAATTGATCAGATTAGATTCTTTAATGAGCTTGTTCGGTTCTATTATTGTTCAATGTCAAGAATATTATTCATTTAATGATGGTCCCTTGATTATATTATGATGCAAGCGGACCGTGAACAAGTTTAACTGGCCAGTTAATAATTGTCCAGATGTAACAACGCATGAAAAAGGGCCAATTGAGTGTATGCGTTATTATTATTAATATATTCCATTGCATGCCTAAAACACCCACTAAGAATCATCGGTGCCATGGATTCTAGGAAAAATGCAGCCAGGTCAAATGTTCCAGTAATCGACTGTTAAAAATATGGTAAACTGCCACTAACGCAAGTAGCAAGGCACGGCACGGCAGGGGCTTTCCTACCCCTGACACATGTCAAATCGCCATTAAAATCATTATTTCGGTAAAAAAATAATGCATTTTTGCATTGGCAATTGTTAATAATACTATTTGCAGATGACAGAGCGAAAAAAATACGGAATTACACCTCTTAGTGCTTCGGGAAAGGAAAATTATATTTCTGGCGCGGCGGCGCGGCACGGTTCTGGCTTTCATACCCAACAAATTATAGTCCATTTCATTGAAAATAGATAGCAGACTTGCAGATGTAAGATTGTTTCGGATTGGTGGATAATTTAGATTGTCCGTTTCAATGAGCATAGATAGCAGACTTGCAGATGTAAGATTGTTTCTGATTGGTGGATAATTTAGAGTAAAGTCGATTATAGACAGCTCCCGCTGAAAAATATTCACAATTTAAGGCTAAAATTTTTGGTTAATATGGACTTATGATAACAAATATCATGGCTCAAGCACCTATAATTTCAGACAAGAAGATTTTTAAGTTCTAAATTTAGCTTATTTGAGCTAGTTTTGCAATGAGCTTAAACCATTTCAAACTAGTCCCCGTTAATCAGCCTATTCAGTACGCCACATTCGTTCTCTACATTATTATAGTCACAGAGTGACCAATGGGAAAATGAACAGATATAGCATTCGAGCTTACCTCAAGCTCTGTTCCATTTAAACTATCAAAGCCATATGTAAAATTATAATTAAAATCATTTGTCCACTTCAAAATTTTTAGATAAACCATTAAATTACTGTTTTTCTATATTTATCATCCCAGTGGCCTCGCCAGTTTTTCAGAATGTAAATGGCGGTGTTAGGTGTTACCATGACACTGGTACGGTCATTTATCTCATGCAGCCCAAACTCCCCAACAGTTGCAACATCCTAATGGTTGAAATTGAAGTACATCCCTATGGGGAGTGATCCCGGAGAGATGGTGCCGACTTTTATTGTTTCTCAGCCCTAGTCTGGTACACATGTCTTTGCTACTTTTGTGCTTCAATAAATGATAGACTTGGGGTATCTGAATAGGATAACACGCATGGGCAGAAAAGAACTAAAAAAGTGTTTTGCAAAAGAGGACAAATTTTCATAAAACAAGTGTGGCATCATTTAATTCATAGTTTTTACATTATAATTGGACAAAAACAGCATGTATTTTCTTCATTTATGCATATTTTAATCAGTTTTTAAACTTTCAAGACTCATTTGATGGCTGTGTTACGGAATGTTAACAAAGTAAACAAACGGCTATCTAATGAAGACTAATTTCAAACTAGAAAAGAGGGCTACATATATAACCATCATTTCTGACAAAATTGGTCAAAATCCAATAAGTTGCTTAGATGTCTTTGAACTTATGACTGATGATGGACAACAAAGAGCCAATATTCACTGAACACAAGAGCTCATCTTGAGCCTATGGATCAGGTGAGCTAAATAAAAAAATTTATTTCTTTCTATTTATTTGCTTTACTGACAGATAGTTTATCTATCTAGCAAAAACAAGGAAAAATAACATATCAACCCTTATCCCGCAATCACGACTTTCGTCAACTGTTCTCTTGTCTGCTTATGTTCTTAGATAGTCAGGACGCTGAAAAAGTTACACACAACAAAGGGAGACCACAGGAACAACGGTGATTCTCTTCAATTGTGTCCTTTTTCAAAATGGAACTTCTCTTAAATGAAGGAATTTGCTCCCAGAGGGAGCGAATCTTTTTCTTTAAAAAGCAGTTCCATTTGGTATGGAAAATCGCTTTTACCACATTAGGTGACCTCCCTTGAATGTTGCTATTTTCATTACACACATGGGTAACTGCATAATGGAAGCTACGCAATGCTGTTTATGTTCTTAGGTAGCCTATATTGCAAACAACAAGAACCTAGATCAGACTGCTCCCTGGGGAGCAGTCTGATCAGGGTTTATGTTGTTTGCTTCCATGAATTAATTTGTCTGTAGTGCGCTTGAATATATGCAACAGACATAAAAAAATTAGGACATTTTCAGGACAAAAAAAAAACATTTTGCGGGATAAAGATTAAAAAATTCTTGACAAAACATACACATGCAATGAATATCTGCAAAAGCATCAAAGGATTGAACATATAAGAGATTCCAATACTTTGAAGCATACGTCAACACATAATGAAATTGTACTCAAACCTCAAGATGAGAGTGTATAACTTAAAAAACTTTTTTTCTTATTTCTCAACCAAAACATATGTTGTTGATACTCAAAAGAACCATCTCAATGTGCACCCAACTGATGGATAAGAAGATATTCACAATTTTCCACTCAATTATTTTGGGATTTTTTTTATCTATGGTACTAACAACATATGCATGATGTGTTTTTTTTGTTGTTTTTTTTTTGTTGTTTTTTTGTTTGATTTGATTCTTTACATCCCAGTCAACAATTTTTCAAGTATGTCAGGACAGGTCTTCCTGGGTTGAACCAGTACTAAGCAAGGATTAATGTGTCTTGCTCAAGGACACAACACAGTGATGGCAGTGAGGCTCAAACCCGCAACCCCTTGGTCTGGAGTCAAGCATTGTGTATGATGTTATACTTCAGATGTATATGCACGGCTATCTTTTTTGTTATGAACCTTCATTAAGTTCCATTCTTTCTGTCTGGGATCAGGAAATGCTCTGATGAGACTGCATGCATGTGTGATAAGTAGAACAATCTCATATGACAACTTCTATGTTCAGTCATAGGTCGAATGAAACAAAACAATTGAGCGTAAAATTGTGAATATTTTCTTACCCATCATTTTTAACACTTGTTTTGGGTACTCAAAAGAACTGTCTCAGTGAGACAGTTCTTTTGAGTACCCACAACATATTTTTGCTTGAGAAAAAAGAAAATCAATTTCTAATTACACACTCTTATCTAGGGGCCTGAAATGTATTTGCCAGGGAAGTTCTAAATAAGTATAATAATGGTAAAAATACAAAAATAATTTATTTTTTTTTTATCACAGACAAAAATGCTAAAATGGACGGGTTGAATTATATATATTTGCCCAACCCCAACCCATATTTTCCCAATCCTCAATCCATTCACATCCCAAGGGCGGATCAAGAGGGGGTGACAGGGGGTCCAGACCCCCCCCCCCCCCTGGAAAATCACGTGGTATAGGTTTCCATAGGAATTAACACTAGGACCCCCCACCCCTAGAAAAAGTTAGACCCCCTGGAAAACTTTTCCTATGGAATAGGCAATTGGACCCCCTCTGTAAAATTGAGGAATAAAAAAAAGCCAAAAAAAAACGTTATGATTTTTTGTCAGTTAATAATTTCTAGAACCATCCCTGCATCTCACCCCGTAAGCTGTATTTTCTTAGCCCTAGCAATAAGCCAAAAACATTTTTAAAACCATGTGAGGTATTTTACAAGCAATAATAAAGAAACTGTTCTTCACAACTTTTTTATACATAAGAAACAGAAGAAAAATATAAAAAAAGGCATACATGGACTTCAAATGACTGCTTCTCAGTGTCACAATACACTGGTACAGTGAAGTCATTTTCTAACACACCTCATTATAACATGAATTTGGATATAATACGGTTATATGGTTATGTTATGGCTCCAAAATTTTATCTACCATGAAATTCTACGAAGAAAGTATAGGAATTTCTTATAATTCCTTTGAAAAATTGTCACTTAATAGCACAATTCACTTATAACACTTTCCATGCCTATGCACCACAAACATAGCGTTATAAATGTTGCACTATATTAATACCAGTGAAGAATAAGGTTTTGTTTACTAATATTAATCATCAACTTAATAAACTCATACACTATATTTCTAAAAACTAGCGATAGGTCATCAACTGTTTTTTAACTGTTTGAGGTATTTTACAAGCAATAATAAGGGTTTTGTTGTTAACAACTTTTTTCATACATAACAAACAGAAGAAAAACAAAACATGGTATGCATTGAATTTAAAAGGACTTTTTCTCAGTGTCACAATAATGGTATAGCACAGTCCATTTAAAACACACCTCATTATAACACTGATGTGGGTATAACATGGTCGTGTTGTGGCCCCCAAATTTTTTATCATGGAATTTTGCAAAGAAGATAAAGAAAAATGACCATTTTGTGGTCATTTTCTAATAATTCCTTTATAAAATTGTCCCATTATAACACAATTTACTTATAACTTATACGCATAATGCGGCATTTCATCAGGGTCTACACTGTTTGTAAAGGTAAAAAAGATCTTCAGACAAAAGTATACAATTTTTTTTTTAATTACAACCTGACACCCCTAGATATGTACAATGGACTATCCCAAGTTTATTGTAGCAAACCAGAAGGAAGAATCCATTAGTATACAAAGGGTTAAAAAGTATTATATAATATCCACTATCAGTGACTCTTGTTGGTGAGCTTTGGTCAATGTTCTGCATTCTTATTCATCATTATGTTGAATTTTTAAATTAACTTCTTCCAACCATTAATTATTTTTTGTTAAAAAAATCTTTTAAAAATATCAAATTATCAAACAGCTTGGGTCCACATCAGGCCCCACATTTTGTCGGGCCTGATCTGGGCCCAAACTGTTTACAAAGGCTATCAGCACAAAACAGAAAATTACCACTAGCAGGAAAAGCAACCAGTCTTAACTTGGTACATGCTCAGAGTCACATTTTCAAATGCCTCATGCATGCACTGACACTGCCTATTGAACAAGTGGCCTTTCTTTATTCTCACTCTTGCTAAATTTTTGTGCTTTTTTGATGGCCATCTGTCTCTGAAATTCTTCTTCTTCTTTTTGTCTTTCTTTCAGAGCTTTCTGTCTCTCTGTCTCTTCCTCCTCAAGCTGTTGCTGCAGCTCTTTCCTCCACTGAAAATGAAAAAAAAAATGAATTAGCATGGATGAAAGTTTAAAAATTTCTAAAATCCTGAACTTTTGAAGTTCATATCCTAAATTTCCAGAATGCTTAGTACCAAAATCTGTTACAAGTTTAAAAGGTCAATTGTCTTAAGGTCAACTGAAAATGAATCGGAGAAGCTGTTATAATCTGCCTTATTCAGCATTTTGAGGCTGACTTTCTATGAAAAGTCAGCCTCTAAATCCTGAAAACTTTCACTCATATGAAAGCACAACAAGACAAATTCGACGAATTTATATCCCTCGACGAAGAGTTATTTGAGAGAAACATGTAAATCACAAAACATAAATCCCATTTGTTTAACCCTTAGTTCACCTTCTGTATCATTCAGATCATTACAAACGCCTGTCAAGTATGTTTTAGTGCTTAGTTTAATAAAAAAAATATACTTGCATCTACACAATTTCAATATCTGACCTTTCAACCCAACCCCAGAGGTCAAGGGTGTGTGTAAATTCAAAGTGTTACCTTGCATGTAGGTCTACACTTCCTCCACTTTAATTTGATATGCAACATGACCACTTTTAGAAAAGAAAAAAATAAGACTTTTTAACCCATCCCAGGGGTCGTTGGTGTGTGCAATGACAGCATATTTGTTTTCATTGTGCTCTCTACTCAATTCTCTTTAATTTGATATGCAACATGACTACTTTCACAAAAAATATATGGTTTTGACCTTTTGACTCCATCCCCTGGGTCGAGGGTGTGTATGTGGGCAAAAAAATTGCTACCATGTTGCTGCAAAAGTCGTCAGCTTTAATTTGATATGCAACATGACCATATTCTGAAAAAGTTTAATTTTGGCCTCTGCCCCACCCCCTAAGTCCACCCCAGGGGCTCGGACCCATGCCTTCAAACTAAAATACCGTTAGATATGTTTTATATCTATTGCTGCACTGCCTACATGCAAAATTTCAGCAAAAAATATTGACAATTGCCTTAGTTATTGCAAAATTTAAATATTTAACCTTTGACCCCTTAGGTGGGGTCAAAGGGGGTGGGGTAAAACTTTGAAACTGCCATGCTTATCTACAGGCTCTGGGTAATCATGGTGTATAGTGAGAAGTTGTTAAATATAATAGCTTTAATCAAATGTAAAGATTATCACACAAAAAAAGCTAATATAGGTTTTGCATTATAATTGCCTATACTAAAACAAGGGCAATAACTCAAGAGTTAAGGGGTCGACTTTGACGAAACTTATAGGATATCGAGAGTTCATTGTACTTATCATTTGTACCAAGAATGAATCAAATCTGACCAATAGGTACTGAGATATGGTTCCGGACAGACAAAAAGTGCGGACGGACAGACGGACGTACCACCGAATGGCCATTTAGGTGGCTAAGAGCTATGTGTCTAAAAACATTATGCGTCTTCCAATTTTAAGTGGCTAAATTTTGTCGATTTGATTTAAGTGACTATATTTTTGGGATGATAAATTTTTATGAGGCTACATTTTTATGTGGCTAAACACAAATTTAACCACCAGGGCCTCAAACTGCAACAGATTTTTATTTTCATTATATCAGGGTTGCCCACCTTTGAATAGCTTTTTGACAGTATCAATTGACAATGAATTTTTTTTTTTTATATATATATAAGTAGGCATGTAAGATCAAGTCACATAGTGTATGGACAAGACACCTGGTAAATGGACATATTTTATAAAGCAACATTATGTAGATAGAGTCTGATGGACGGTGTTAGAGGTCCATACAGATGGATAATTCAATATCCAATTTTAAGTGTCTTTTTTTCAAAACTTACAGGGGTTACCCTTAGTTGATTTATGTATCTTTAAACAACTTCTTATGTGACTAGACACGTAAGAGGTTTTAGCCACTAGTGTCAAAAATACCAGTTATTAGCCACATAAGTGGTCATTTGTAAACACGGACGGAATGGACGGACGGATGCATGCACGCACGGACGAAGCCAAAACTATATCCCTGCGACTTTGTCGGGGGATAAAAAAGAATTAGGACACATTTTTTATCTTTCCTTTTACAAATCCTCATGCCCAAGATTTTCCCCAACTTGTTTAATAAATTCAATAAAACAAGAGCATTCATGTAAGATCCTCTATATATATACTACACATGTAAGATGGTCTAAATTTTATAAAGAGGGAAAAACAGGAAATGTGTTTCTAAAAAAGGGAGAAACAGGATTAACCACTATTCACAGAAGAAGAAGAAGAAGAAGAAGAAGAAGAAGAGTATTATAAACCTCTTAATAGGTCAATGGTGGTCGAGGCCATCCCCCATTAACCTTACAATAAAAAAAAAATATTATCTGCAATAGGCCATACAGACCCTTGAGCACATAATCATATATAAACAAGTTTACTAAGTATTTGCATATCAGCCTCATTTAGAATTTCAGATATTTTAGCTTACCTGATCTTCTACAATTCTTCTCAGATCAAAACTTGTCCTGACATTGAAGTCTACAGGTGGCTCATACAAGGCAGTAGCCAGCATTAACTTACCTGATCTTCTACAATTCTTCTCAGATCAAAACTAGTCCTGACATTGAAGTCTACAGGTGGCTCATACAAGGCAGTAGCTAGCATTAACTCTTCCCTGAAAAGCATAGGATTTATTGAGTGATTTATATTACAATATCATATGTCCTCGTGTCTAGTGATATAATGCCATGCATTCCATGCATCCATAAAAGGATCCGCAGTGACCAGTCGGTAACGTGTCTGGCTACAGATGGGTGTCTGACTGCAGTTCCAGGGGTCCCGAGTTCGATCCCGGTCCGGTCCCATACTTTCGTGGAGATTGATCATGAAATTATTTCTACGGTCATTCTCCTCCCTTCCGCTGAATTATTCAAGAAAGGTTGTTGTCAGTTTCAAGTGAAAGTATGTGCATGAATTACTGGTTAACCGCTTGTTCAAGCCTGCCCAGGAAAAAGTGTGGTTAGGTGAACTGACCGTCCCGCCATGACCATAGCTGTTGACTTGGGACGTAAAGCAACAAAACAAACAAACAAACAAACATAAAAGGATCAAAATGTCAGTAAATACAATCACTAATCAAAGGGAAATAATTCCAAAAATATTCAAAACAGAGTTATGGTTCTTGTGTATGACACATCATATTGTTGTGCTTTACAACTGTATAAAGTTTCATTCCTATAGCGTTAACGGTTTTCAACTTAACAGCGCAGACACAAACTAGCACACTGCAAATGATCAAAGGGAAATAACTCCAAAAATAAACAAAGCAGATCTATGGTTCTCATGTATGACAAATAGTCTTATTGTGCTTTACAACTGTATGAAGTTTCATTCAAATAGCTGTAATGGTTTTAAACTTACAGAGCGGACACAAAATAGCATTGCAAATGATCAAAGGGAAATAACTCCAAAAATATGCAAAGCAGAGTTATGGTTCTTTAGATGACACATTATCTCATTGTGCTCTACAACTGTATGAAGTTTCATCCAAATAGTTTAAACAGTTTTCAACTTACAGAATAGACACAAAATTACCTTTTCTAATGTTCCAAGGGGAATAATTTGATAAATATACAAGCAACAGTTATGGTTCTTGTGCATGACACATCATCTCAATATGCTTTACAAATGTATGAAGTTTCATCAAAATGTCTTTAAAGGTTATCAAGTTGTAGAGCAGACACAATTGACAGACGAACCGACTGACAGATACGAGGGGAAAAACAATACGTCTCCCAACCCTGAAGGGGGGAGACATAAAACTATGTCTCCCGACCCTGAAGGAGGAAGACATAATTACCCAGCAGGCAAAGAGTTAAGACTTACTTGAGTGATGTTCTCAAAGGTTTCGGCTCTGATTTTGGCTCTATAGTAGAAGGATCTTGTAAAGTGGATGACGGATTCATAAGGCGACTTGGAGTTCTCTCCCTTCTTTTTGGTGGAATATACATGTCCACAGGAGGAGGTAAAGGAGGCAGATATATTATTGACAGTCCTGCAGCTACTTTTGACCCCAGAGTATAAGGACTTATAGTTGGCAACTGCTTGTTTATAAGACTCTCTATGTCTGTATGTACCTAAAATAGAATTAAAGGACTTTTCAAGAACTTCTTCAAGACTCTCCAACATTTTCAACCCTTAATGAGCCAATCACAATAAAAGTCGTCTACTTTTCTCATCTGCTGAAATGTTTAAGAAGCCTCTATGGCAAACAGTGTGGACCCAGAACAGACCGCTCCTATATGAGCAGTCTGTTCTGGGTCCATGCTGTTTGTTTCTATACTTAACTTGTCAGTAATGTTAGGCAATTATTTGCAGCAAACAACTTCAGCAGACAACTTTTTCAGATGCATTTTTTCTTGGCGCTTTGCGGGTTAGAGGACTACGACTTTATGAAAAATACTGATCAATAGTTGGAAACTGCTTGTTTATAAGACTCTCTGTGTCTGTATGAGTCTCCAACAGTTTTCAAGGACCAGGAGTTTATGGAACATACAGGTTTACACTCTAACATTCAGCTTTACAAGTGCTGGACTGAGATAATGGAGAAATTAATATAATCAAGGACATTTCAAAGACTTCTTAAAGACTCTCCAACAGTTTTTCAAGGACTAGGAGTTTATTGAAAGAACTGATTTACACTTTAAAATTCAGCTTTGCAAATGTTGGAGTGAAATAATGGAGAAACTAGTATTAGAAAAGTAGCATAAAATTGTTGTGCACTCATTTGGTGCAGCATATGCTGCACCAAATAAAGGCACAACAATTTTATACTGATTTTGTTCTCCATCAACTGAGAAAATGATGAAGTTCAAGGACTTTTCAAGGCCTAGGAAATTATGAAAAATAATTAATACTGATTTTGGTCTCCATTGACTGGGTAGTCTTAGAGAAAATAATGAAATTCAAGGACTTTTCAAGGCCTAGGAAATTATGAAAAATATTTAATATTGATTTTGGTCTCCAATAACAGGGTAAAGTCTTACAGAAAATAGTGAAATTCAAGGACTTTTCAAGGTCTAAGAATTTATGAAAAATATTTAATGTTGATTTTGGTCTCCATTTATTTGTTAAAGTCTTACTGAAAATAGTGAAATTCAAGGATTTTTCAAGGCCATAGAGTGATTCTCCATCACTTTTCAAGGCAAATTTATTTTTCAAGTACTTTTCAAGAAAGCCTTTCATATTCATCTTTTTTCAAACCTGTGCAAATCCTGGATAGTGTGTAAGGTCACAGAGAAGAAATACCAATGTGTAACAATTTAATACTGTTAAACATGACTGAAAAGAAGTTTAACGCTGATTGCGAGAGAAACACATTCTGTATGTGCAATCAAAAGAGTCCCAGATCACATTATTCCTAGGAGGCAAACTCTGATCTGGGACTATTTGTTTGCTTTCTTCAGAAACTGATTTATTGATAATTACTGTCCTGCCAGCCAAGAGTGACAGCGATGTCATTTGTCTACAAGTTTATCAGGGACTTAGAATCAATAGATCACTTGTGTATTAATCCTATCCTGCGGATAGGATTAATACACAAGTGATCTATTGATTCACATTAGCTCAAATGGTGTGTACAACTTAATGTTTACTTAACAAGTGTAAACAAAACACTATGTCACTGTTACTCTTAGCTGGCAGGACAGTAGGATGTATTAGTGGAAATCATCAACTGGAAGGTTCCATTCAGAGATTCCTCACTCAAAAAGACTGGCATTTAAAATGTCTATCGGGAATGTAGATGACAAATTTATGCTATCTATTGACCATGTGCCCTTATCATACTAATCATACTAATTATTTCTGACACACCTTTTTATAGGACTTGGACATTTTGGCCACAGAGGATTCAGGCCATTAGGACATTTCGGCCATGGACATTTTGGCCATGGATAACTGTTGTACAGTGCTCAGACATTTTGGCCACAGAAGTTTCGGGCCTAGGTAATTTCTGCCAGGACATTTCGACCCTGGACATTTCAGTCATGAATGGTTTGGTGAGAGCTATTTCGGCTAAGGAAAAAATAAATTGGCACATTTTCAGAATAACATCGCATTTGAGAGAACAACAGTTACTTTACTTTTTTACAAGCTGTCATGTGGTAGCAACAGATCTATAAACTCATTTGGAATAAAGCAATGTTCACCGTACTTAAACTGGAATCAAGAAAGTGATTTAACTTCACTTCAAGATAATTTACATATTTTTTTTTACTTCTAAACTTCCATGAATGCCTTTACCATAAAAGCAAAAACTATGAAACCAGATCAGACTGCTCTTTAGGATTTGGGTGCATATAGTTTGCAATAAAGGCCTCCAAAGTACACAAGCAGATGAGAGAGCAAAGAACATTTTTTGTGAATGGAGTGAAAAGAGACTAGAATGCCAAGAATCAGATGTGTCGCCTGGCAAAACAGAAGTCAAACAAGGCAAATTTGTCAAATTTATATCCCCTGTGAAGGTTTATTTTAGAGAAACTTATAAATCACAAAACATAAATCCCATTTCTCCAACCCCTAACTTTACCTTGGGTATCATACAGATCAAAGTTAAAAGCCTATCAACTAGTTTTCAGTGGTTAGCTCAATAAAAAATATACTTATCTGTACACAAGGTCGAAGTGTTTGCTTCTATGTTAGTCTTTACTTTTTTCCCCTTAATTTGATATTCAGAATTTTTTTACCTTTTAATCCAACCCACAGGCTGAGGGTATGAAAGCTTTGGTGAAATGGGAAGTTTATCACACTAAAAAAGCCAATATAGCTTTTGCATTAGCGTAAACCTAAGTCAAAAAAGGGCCATAACTCAATTAAAATTTTGCGGATGACCTCCAAATTCAAACTTGACCTGTATTTTATGATGCTTTACCATTCTGTAAACTTTGAATGAAATTGTTGTATCCTTCACAAGTTCTTGGTTGGAAACCACAATTAAGTCAAAATCTAAGTAAAAAAAGGGCCATAACTCAGTCAAAATTTTGCGGATGACCTCCCTTTTCGAACTTGACCTGTATTTAATGATGATGTACCCTTTTCTAAACTTTGAATGAAATTGATGCACCCCTTCAAAAGTTATTGATCAGAAACCAAACTTGTGGCCCCCGGACGACGCTGACAAGGTATGATCCCTATGTGTCGACCATGCTTTGCAAGCGACACAATAGATACCTGGTAAGCTGAAGCATAAATAAGATTTGGCAAAACAATAGAAAATGATAATGTGCTGAAGATTAAAAATGAATAAAACAAGAAAATTACACTTGTGAACATCATTGTGAAGTCACCTTTCCATAAACCATCCTACTATAACTTTTTGTCTACTAGTATCGTCTGCTGATAACCTTTGCAAACAGTTTGGACAAAGATCAGGCCCAAACAAAAATGTCGGGCCTGATCTTTGTCCAAACTGTTTGACACTCTGATGGAAAAAAAATCAGCAGATTTCAAAAAGCATGAAAATTAACTCAGCATGTAAAGAGTTAAACAGGTATGCATCCATCAGCTAACTGTATGGTAAACCTCGGATTAAATGTGGGAGATTGAACTCATGCAATTTTGTTTGTGGGACTATGTCACATGCTAAGTTGTCATTGCATTGGTCAGCTATACACTATCAGATGATATATCAGGGCACGGTTTGGAAACGTCTGTTGCTGGTACACGTGTCTTTGTGCTCCAACCTGTGTTTTTGTGATATATGGGTCTCATTATGAGAAGACCTGATTTTGTGGCATGCAAACAACAAAGGTGCAAACCAGTCTGCACATTCAAGCAGTCATGCCTTTGTTATTCACTCTATGAAAAGTAAACTATATATAAACGTTAAAGTAAACTATATAACTATACTAGTGACATAAAGTTAAGCATATTGTACTTACATTGACTAAAATAATTAATCTGTTCGGCTAACATTAAATGCTTTTTTATATTAGTCAACCATACTTATTTCAAGTCGGCATGCAAAATTTTAGAATTCTGAAACATATCTATTGACTCAAATGAACAAGGTTTCTGAGGGTACTCTCAGCAGGCAAAATGCCAAACTACAATGCTCAATGCTATTTAAAAACAACAAATACAGGATGGCTTAGTTTTTCAGACTTTTAAGACCAATGCTCCATCCAAGTTATGACAGCAAAATTTAACAAATCACGTGATCTGGAAAGGATCATTTTGAAAACATTAAAGTACAAAGTTTAGTCATGAAATGTTCTAATGAAATGATATTCAGTCAATAATTTTGTTATTTGATTGTTTTATGCGCCATTATTTGTTGCAAAGTATTGCTTGGAGATGTAAGAAAAAATATTGTGGCATTTACAGAAAATAAGAGCTATGAAACAAATTTCCTTGGCAATATCCTAATAGCCTGAACCCAAAGGGCTAGAAATCGTCATTATTTAAACCCATTCAAAAACGTCAGAGCCATACAGCTATGCCTAGGCGAATTAGCAGGGATGATTATCTGAATACTTTGATAGACATTCAACAAAACAGTTTCTGAAATTTTGAGAAAACACCTTTTTGGTTTTTGGGGCTGTCTTAGTAGGTACCATGACATCATCAGGATTGCTGACTTTTGGCTAGTTAAATATCAGTAAATTTTGATGTGCAATACAATATTTTGCTAAACTTGACAGTCTGGTAAAAATTAGCAACACCATCAAAGTATGCTTAACTTTATGCCATTAGTATATTTAGACTTGCTACACTCCAACTTTATATGTTCAAGCTTGTCTCAATAGCTGAGCAGGGTGAATTGCATCCTCTGAGACAAAAAACAACAGGTTTTCTCATGACTAGGCATATATCACTACACATCAATATAAACTTATTTGTGATGAATACAAATACCTCCTTTTCAGATATATAAAAACAACACCAAGAACCGTCACCTTATCACTAACAATATATGTGCATATACTTATCAACTATCTGAGACTCCTTATTAACTTACATCATAAAATTTCTTTTCCTGAAGAACAGATGATTATATTATGAACTGGTGACACTGGTATCCAGTATAAAATATGAGTTGCCATGTGCATAAAGCAAAGATTCAAATCAATAGCAAACAAGCAAAAAAACTTCCCAAAATGGTGTATAATATTCCCAATATATTGGCTTTATATTTTGGTGAAAATTTCATGAAAATAGCAAAGCTACAGATGTTTACATTTGGGTCATCATGCAAATCTTCAGGTTCCAGGCTTACAGCTTTATATACACAGATAACTTGCTATGGTATTAAATCGAATTAAGGGAGCGCAGTGGTTCAGTGTTACAGTGCTTGCCTCGAGGCGGAGGGGCCTCCGATTCAAGCCTCACCGGCATCACTGCATTGTGTCCTTGAGCAAGACACATTAATCCTAACTTAGTACTGGTTCAGCCTAGGAAGACCTGTCCCTACATAACTGAAAGATCGTCAATGGGATGTAAAGAATCAAATCAAAAATTTAATTTTAAATGGAGATCCAGTCCTTTTTTTTTTACTGAATCCAGTTTCCCCAATTTTGATGGTTCAATCACTATTTTCCCAAATTAAAGAGGCCCCTGGCCCCAACTTCAGAAAGGTAGGAAAATCCCTGCACGCAGTCATGATCAGAGTCTTAGTTTTCTGCCTGAAGAAACATTGAACCCTTGACTATCAATAGAGGGTCCATCAAAGACTCTGATCTGGGCCCGAGTAAAAGGCCCGAAGACTTTTTTCTTGCTCAACTCATCTGAGCATGGAATTAAAAATGCTCATAAAATCTAAAACGCTTTTAAAAAGAGTTTTTCTTGCTTTCACGCGCTCAGATGTTGTATTTATCATGCTAATAAATGATAAAATGTGAACAATTGTTGGCATTTTAACATTTATGAGCATGATAAATTTTGTGCTTAGTTCAGTTGAGCATGAATTTTTTTATAACCTCAGGGCCAGACTGTGTGGATGCACAGGCTGATCTGAGTCTTCGATGGTTGCACATGTCAACTTTTTACTTTTGTTGGACACGGGCTCAATGAGCAAGTACATAACAAAACTTAGCATATGCCCAGGCTGATCAAAGTCTTTGGTGTGTACAAAAAGAAACCACAAGTCTAAAACTTACTACTGAGCACAGAATAAAGAATCTGGCCCCAAAACTATGAAAGTTTTTCATGCTCAACCGACATGAGCATGAAACTTGTTCCCGTCATATATTTCAAAATGCCAACAATTACAACTGCTGGCATTTTTAAATTTATGAACAGGACAAATTACACTGTCTGCTGTTCTGAGCTAGTAAAATTGTCACATTTGTTTGTGTTTTTAAATTTGTGAAAATTACAAATTTCATGCCCAACAGTTATATAAATAGTAAGTGAGTATGATCAGGAAACACCATAATCACAAACTGCAGACAAACCGGTGGCATCGTGAGGAAGATCCACACAAAAATCACGAGTCACTAGGAAGACAAACAAAGCAAAGCAACCAGCTCTCTCTTCCCCCATCGAGATGATTGCAAAACTAGAATGGACACAAGGTAACTCACAACAAAACATAGAACAATTAGAGACTCCCACAATGGGAGTAGCCAAAAACAACAGAACTGCTACCTTAGAACGGACAGCAGCCTAAGCCACCAGGGGGGGGATTAAATGCATTTTACTGGTACCAAATCTTCGCCCTAGATTCTGCTGATGTTGTAGCACAAAAAATGTTAAGCTGGCATGGAGGATTCCTAACTATTGCAATGTATCATCATAGAGAAACAATATAATCAAAGGATCATTGACGGTTTGGGCCGTATATGCCTATTTTTCGGATTACCAGAACGCTGCTTTTGAGCTTCTGGTGTGGTGCATGTAGTATCAGTGCAATAGGTGAATCGTATGGCAAGAGCCAGCTAGCAAAATATTTTCAAAATTCCTACGCCTTCGAGAGTTATGGCGGGTAGAAAGGGGAGGGGGTCTGAAATTTAATGAAAATAAAAAGTGCTTTAAAAAGTGATTTCTGCACGTTTTATTGATTTACTTGGTGGGCATGGTGATATCTATTGAACATTCCATATGCAGAGTATAAACGAATCACGATAATTGATGAAATTGTTTTAAAAACAAAATATGTTTGGTAATAAAATGATTTTGGGGAGATAATTTAGAAGTTACCTGTACATTTTTGACTACATGTACCGTAAATAATACAAAACTGAAAGCTCAACAAAAGAAATAAATATTTTTGAAGGAATGAAACTGTCCCATTTAGCATTGGAAAGTAAAACTGATTCTAACTAGATCCTTTGAATATTACTTTTGCTTTGTTTAAAGGGCATAGCATGTTGAATGTATTTAAAGTGTCCGAATATTTATGGTATACATATGCATGTATATCCCTATATGAGACAATATATTGAGCACTAATATATTTACCTGTTATAACTCTTTGCATGCCAGTGAATAATTTTGTCGTCTGCCAATAGCCTTTTGCAAACAGTTTGAGCCCAGATGAAGACCAACAGAATGTTGGTCTTGATCTGGATCCAAACTGTTTGACACTCTGATGGTGGTCCTGGGTGGTTTATTTTTAAAAACTTATTTTGAAGAAAGTCAGCAGACGAAAATAAAAACATGAACAATTCCCTAGCATGCAAATAGATAAGTACAGGACGTTTGCAAAATAATGTGTCATTTAATAACAGTGAGTTTTTTTCTTATGAAAATATGCATAAAACCTTGCTAATTCTACTTTTAATCTTTAAGTACTTTATATCAAAACTAGCACAGAATACAATGCAATTTAGGAGGTTGGTTCTATAGAACTTCGTTACTGTCATCAATTTCTTATTTGGTAAAAAAGGCATTTTATGGGCTAAGGCCCTTGGTTTTTGGGCTGCTGAACATTTTCCCCCCCTTGTGCCAGCAAGCCACTTCCATACAATGTGTAAAATATGGTAACACATATACATGATATTTTAAAAAATGTTTTCGGATTTCTATATATCTTAAGGTAAAACTGATTGTTCTACCCAAAATTTTACATCTGTGAAGCATTTAATATCGAAAACGGAATTCACAGCCATACAGTACTCAGGTCAGTGTAGCTTCAGGGTGAACAAAGGGACGATTGACAAACTTTTATTTTTACTGAAAACCATAGGCATTTACCCATAGCAAGTGTCAATGATCCTTAAAGCACTATGATGAAACAGAGAAAAGGCCCAGGACTCACAGATACTGAGTCAGAGCTAAAGAAAACCTCAAGTTGAGCCACGGGGCCTGTATTATGTCTTTACATACTTAGGCTAGTAACTGATTACTGCTCTAGGTCAATCATTGGTAAGGAGATAATGTCCACAAAAGCATGTAATCAGACAAGGATTCAAACCTACAATCCCATCTTCATTTCAAACTATCAATCCTTTATCAATCTGGCCCCGAGGTTATACAAAATTTCATGCTCAACTCAACTGAGCATGTAATTTATCCTGCTCATAAATGTTAAAATGTCGACAATTGTTGGCATTTTAACATTTTATAAGCAGGATAAATACAACAGCTGAGTGTTATAAGCAGAAACATTTCATTATTTTTCAGTATTTTACTTTATAAGAGCAGTTGAAATTTCATGCTCAACTGAGCATGAAAAATGTTTTAAAAAACCTTGCGGGCAGACTTGCTATTGATTGGTCTAGCAAGTAGCCTGGTAAGAGTTTGCAATGAAACAAGTCATTTTAAAAGTTGGATCTTACGTGAGTACTCATGTAATTTGAATTCATTAAATGAGGAGAAGAGATAAAATAAGAGGCTTACCGAGCATTTTATCCCTTTTTCACACCAAGTAAATAAGTTCAATTATACAGGAGCACGAATATTAGATTCTATTTATCATATGACATTAAAATTACTTTGATATCACATTTTTGGCATGAAAAAGTTAAGATTTTGTCAATATGTGCACAATGTTGTTATGTTATGAACTTCATTTCATAAGTAACATCACATTAAACAATAGGTAAACCACTGGTAGTTTATCAATTTTTATCAATCATATGGGCCTCACCGCGAGAAAACCTGTCTTTGGTGGTTTGTGAACAACAAAGCGCAGACCAGCCTGCGCATCCGCGCAGTCTGATCAGGGCCTTGGTTATTCGCTAATTGCAAAGTATTATATCTAAACTTCCTACGACCAAAATTTCAGTTTTCTAGCTAGTCTCTGTAGCTGAGGAGACTGGTTTGAACCTCGCCTTTTCAGAAACCCCGAAGACAGGTTTTGTCGCGTCAAGGTCCATATGACAAATGTAAGGGCTGTTTCACACATACACCGAATCTGAACCGAAGCCGAACCGAAACCGTAACGGCCACCGAATTGCATCGTTTCGTTTTCGGCAGACCTTTCACATATGAACCGAATCCGTTGACGAAATCTAAGAAAATGCCTGCATAATTTGGACTAATTTCCCTCTTTGATAGCAGAAATCCATTTAAAATACAAATTGTTCCATGTCACAGCATTAAGTTCGTTGTCTTTATAGTCGGTCTGGGTATTGTCCCAAAAATGTCTGTAGTCAACAGTATTGTGCTTGTAATATAATCGCACAATTGTCTCGCTGGACAATCGATCAATGACTTTCATGATTACTAAGTTTATACAACGCAAGTGGTTTGTGTATATGCAGATTTTATTAACATTACCTGTCGTGTTTGCTGAAATTCGGCCACCGAAACCGAAAAAAAATAAAATCAAAATCGTGCACGTTTTCGGTTCGGCGTTCGGTTCGGTTTCGGCGCAAATGTGAAAGCTCTCATTGGGTTAAAGGCATTTTATTTTTTGGGTTCGGTTTTGGTTCGGTTTCGGTGTATATGTGAAATGGCCTTAATACATACTTGTCCAACTTTCAAAGCCTCTAACACTCTGTCATCTTTCTCGAGGGAGTGAGCTCTCAGTAGGATATTCCAGGCAGCTGTTCTAATTCCCTCCCTATTCTTGTCATTAGCCAGCGATCTACAAATCTTCACCATAGACTGTACAGCACCAAACCTGATTCTCCAGCTCCAGTCATTAGGTCCTTGAGGCATAAACAAACAGTACTAACCCATCTAGGTTAAAAAGATTGTCCCATCCATATTTGAGCCATGACACATGATTTCCAACAATGTGACATTTTGACAAATGTAGATAGAGACGAGCCTGTGCAGCCTCCTTTTAAGCTTAGAAACCTCAAATGAGATAGGGTCAGTAGTATAACAGTCAAAGAATATTTAAGCGACCAGCAAAGGCTCTGATCAGTCTGCGCGTATGCACAGGCTGGTCTGAGCCTTTGCTGGTCCCACATAACACATTGTTGGAAATCTCATGCCACAGCTCATTTGTATTTGTTTGTATTGATGCTTTAAGCCCAGTCAACAATTTTTCAGTCATGTTGAGATGATTTCCTGTATTCCTGGGTTGATTTGTTTGTTTGATTTGATTCTTTACATCCCATCAACTATATTTCAGTTATAAAGGGGCGGGTCTTCCAGGGTTGAACCAGTATTAAGCTAGGATTAATGTGTCTTGCTCAAGGAAACAATGCAGTGACCCCGGTGAGGCTCAAACCCATTGCCCCTTGGTCTCAAGTCAAGCACTCTACCACTGAGCCACTGTGCTCCATTCCTTCCTTCCTGGGTTGTAACCAGTATTAACCCTACTACACTCAGAATGGTCAATAGGGTTATGCCAAGAATAAAGTGTCTTAGTTGGCAATCCCAATCGAAAAAAGATGCATATTTTTGGTTTTGTTGGCATTTTTGAGTACATTTGTTAGACCACTTTTAACATAATGTTTAGCATGTGTACAAAGCCATAGGCGTGGATGCCAAGTCTGAATTTGCATATGAAGGCCAGAAATTAGGTCAAAGGTCATTGAGTGCAAAAATGAGAAAATATATACTACTGTTAAACAACTTTATCTTTTTACATGTAAACATATTTCATTTCAAGCCAAATTTTGTATGCTTATAGTTATAAGTCTGAAAAACATTGAATAACTGTTTTTTATAACTAAATGTTCATATGTTGACTTTAAAATGGGGTCAAAGGTCACCAAGTGCAATAATCGGAGCATTTTTACAAACTGTGTTTCTTTTTTTCTCTGGTCCAACAACAAGATGCTTTTTAAACTCTAAAAAGAGTTGAAGTCTTTTAGAAGGCTTAAATTAACATGTTTATCATTAAAGGAACCCCTTTTGAAGCATCCTTTTATGGATTTTACAAAGACAAACATCATAAGTTTTGTGCAATTCTGACGGAAATTCTCCCTCAATTGGGCTAAACTGAAATACATGGGCTACTTTGAGAGTTTGCTGCACCTCTCAGAAAGTAAAACTATTTTCAGTTTGGGACATGTCTTGGGGCCTTAGAAACCAATAATCAAATTACTTTTCTATGGTCATTTTTCTATAAATCACCTGTAATCAACGTTACCCTACTGGCATTGAAAATAACAGAACACACAGTACAAGGCTAATGTTGATTTATTCTAATAGTATTAGTGAAACAGTTAAAGCATTAAATGTTTAAACTAGACATAAAATCAATTGCATACATCTGTTATATGTATTTCTGCTCGTCAGCGATACGTGTTACATTTTATACTAAATTGCAGATAATGACTTTACAAATTACATGTATTAGAATAAACCATGATACCTGACCTGAAATATACATGATATTGATCTATATTCTATTTGAAAATGTTCATTTTCATATATTTGAAGTTGTTTATAACTTTTAACTTGCAATGAAGTGAAATCAAGTAAATATTTAAATGTAATTTGTACTGGCTCCAGCATGTAACGCATAGCTGCTTACAGATTCATTTTCTATTATTTACACTGCATTGGAATAAGCAAAATATCTTTCATAATGAAATCAAATTATATCTATATTAACAATAATGGGTCTTAAATTGCTGCACATATATTAATGAGGTAACGTAGGTAACAAAGGGTGCCTCACATAAATGGTTAAAGGTAGTAATTGTTGTTAGGCTTATATAAAATTTGGGTCTGCTCTCCACAATTCGCTTGCATATACTACACACATTTTATTCTATATAAGACTTAATTTAAAAGAGTGCTATGGGTTTGCTAGTCTTACTCAATTACTTTTTGTAATTTGTTTGGTTCTTTTACATTCATATAGCAGTTTTCAGATTTCTACCAATGGTACATAATGATAAACATGCAATCTACATCATGATTTAAATATTGACTTTATATCAATAATTTACTTAAAATAGCATAGCAATATTTCATACATCTAGTGGCAAGGCAGGAATTTAGGCAGGGGTAGTGTGGAGTGTCTTCTATAGCAGGTGTAGGTTTTTGAAGATTGCAAATAAAACATTGTAGTACAGAACCAGCATGGTTTATGTCCAAATATAGGATGTTACATAGATCTAGTATTTAAGATATTCCTTGTATGCTGAATTCTTTTAATTTTCACTTTCCACTGTTGACAATTACATTATAAAATTAATTTATCATCTGTCCCCATTAAAATCTTCTATGTTTTGTTGAACTAGATTTCATATCATATTTTAATGATGATTATCTTATTACATTCTGCAGCAATTCTGATAGAAACTATTCTGCTTGTTAATTATCTTAGACTAAGGTTGGTTTAGGTAAGGTTACCTGAGCCATATAGCAGTCTTGTAAAACATCTGAATATATTTCATGGTAACATAAACAACAAATCATTCGAACGTTAGTGATGCTTTATCTTAAAGATCAGTTAACTGTTTTATTCCTAAGCAATAAACAAAAATATGACTTCCAAAATTCACCAGTATATGGTTTGCATCTTTGAAACTCATAGATTAAACTGAATGTTGTAAAAGTAGTGTCACACGCAGCTGATTTCTTTGCTTTTCTTATTCACAAGGGAGTTTGTTTTTAGTTTTGTTTATGCACTATTTGACTTTGTTGAGCTATTTGTAACCCTAGTACATGTTTTATATATGTCCTATGAAAAGTGAGTAATGGTCTATTTGTTGGTTTTAAAAGGTTTACTAAATTAGGCTTATTGCAAAACCATCGAAAATGTGAACAGCATTGCTGACAACAGCTTGCAGAAAGCATTTTAAGCATAAACTTGCTCACTCTTGTACCTATATCCTTGTAGATATTTGTGAAGACTAACACTGATTGAGGATTGCCTTGTATATAGTGAGAGTAATGCCATATTAAAACTACACATTTCGAGTATGTTGCCCGTTACAAGTGCTATCCAATCTGATATATTGCACTTGTATCTACGAGCAGTAGATGTGTACATTAATGTAAGTCACCTACCCTATATGCAATCAATCCCTGTCTTAGCAAATTGTCATGGTTAACGGATAGATTCTACACTAGAACAGGCGAGTTAACTACCTTAGGATCTTATATACATCAAGCGAATCGGAGATGTTAAACCAATGGATTATGCTAGTAAATGTAGATATTAGATAACCATTTCAGGACACATTTACTCTAAATACTAAGAAATGACCCAAACTGATGGAAAACTATGAACACAATCAAATCATCAGGTGCTCCAATATGGTGAATGCCTGTGTTCCCAAGAAGTCACCAGACATATGTTTTGGGGAAATTTGATTTGGAATAAAACTTGCATTGGCATTTTACAGTTAAAAAGAATAACATAAAGAAACACATGCCAAAAACCTCATAGCATTTGATCTCTATCATCATTGCAAAACATAATAAGCAAATTATGTTTAAAAATGATACTTAGAATTGAATTTATCGACACTGAAACAATTACAATGTATAAAAAGTTGCGCTGTGAAAGACATATATACATATTTTATGGTATCTTAAAATTAGAGGTTACCTTTAATATCATATCTATACTGCTTCTGTATATGGATGAATACGTTTGCACAAGCAGCCTGATTTCAAAGAAATGCTGCTTTTGAATCCACACCATTTCCTTAATAGGTGCCAATGAAAGGACACCCCTACAATTAAATGTTTAAAGTTATATGGAGGATTGCCCTTAATGTCAGAGCTATTTCCATGATATACCCCACAAAAAGTTAACAATGTTTTCACTGGATGGTCATTATTAGGAATGTACCTGTATATTAGCTTTATGTTATGTATGTTACCATCTGCGAACAGGCCGATGTGAAGACCAATGTGAGGATATATTCCTTCCAGTATATGGTATTAACCATATTCTATCATAGTTTCAACACGCCTGATGTTTTATGAAAGAAGGCTTGCTCTTTGTGTTTTCATGAAGCTATGCTTAGTATATGCAATTAGCTGGTAGTGGCCTTGTAAAAAGTGTTTTACTATTACTCATAGATGGGAACAAACACAACAAATGTGTAAAATGAGAAAAGAATTATATATTTTAGTCCTATAAGCATGAGATCATGGCCAAGTCCTTCATGAAAGCTGTAGCTAGGAACATATACCTTTGAGAAATGACTCAATTTCAGATGGTAAAATGTAACGTAAGTAACAACTTAAACACATCTTATGTATAAAAGCATAGATAATTGCTTAAAATGACGTATTCATACAAAGCATTAAACAAAAAAAATATTTCTTTAAAATGAAATGGTTATTCTTAGTTGTATTTCATTTTAATTGATTTTATACAGTAACGTACTTTACATGCCTATTATGAATATTTGACCGCAGGAAACTTGGTAAATCATTGCTTTCCAAACATGATCGACACACACCTAGCAGGATAGCAATAAACAAATTCTTCCATTAGGATAGAAGGGAACTTAAAATTTGAATTTTGCCCCTAAAAAAAAAAATATTGCTACAATTTTCACCGATTTTGCACTTAAATGACCTTTGATCCAAACACACATCATGCCTTGATGATGCTGTTTGTTTATATAGCATGGCTGTAGTATCCAAAAGAGATTTTGCATTAATTTAAATCATAATTTTGGATAGCTCATTGATAAAAACGCTAAAATCTGACGTATATATAAGAGTTTGCACTCAGTTGACCTTTGACCTAATTCTGGGACTTTTGGGCATTTCCAGACTTGGCATCCACCCCTATCCTTCTTAAAACACATCAAGATACACTTTGAGCATGGATGCCAAAATGTACTCAAAAATGCCAACAGAATTTTTTTTTCAGGCTCTGGATGGCCAACTATCTTGCTCAAGGACAGATTTCCTTCGAAGAGTGTGAAACCAGCAATCCTTCACTTTCATTGTCATTTGTATCATGTTGGCTTGTTCTATTTTTCAATATAAATGGTTGGTGGTAAAACTTTGGAAGAGGGTCTGGATGGGGTATAATGATTAGTGAATAATGACCCTTTTTTGTAATGAACAGTGAATAATGAGCCAAAAAAATAATGAATAGTGAATATTGAGGACCTAAAAAATAATGAATAATCCTATTTTTTTTAATGAATTGAAGAAAAAAATAATGAATAGTGAATAATCAGATTTCTTTGCCACCTTTTTACCAATAATGAATAATTGGTCTTATTTTAATGAATAACCCAAAATTTTAATGAAATGAATAATGGGCTAAATTTTTAATGAATAGTGAATACCAGACCCCCCCCCCCCCCATCCAGACCCTCTTGGAATATTTCATTAGCTGGATTGGCTTTTACAAATTTAAATTAAACAGTGCAGAATCAGATGAGATATTACATTATGTGGCATCTCATCCGAGTCTTTACTTTTTGCTTAACTCTTTCCTTGCTAGCAGTGACTTTTGCCGTCTGCTAATAACCAAGGTTCCAAATCATCGCCTCACAATACAATCTATAAGTAATATTACTAATCCTAGTTGCATCCAACTAAGCTACACTGAATGCCTTCTAAAAGTTCATATACTTGTATTCCAAACACTGTATATTGATTGATTTTTTGTCTACAGAATTTGTGAGATAGAGAAAGCACATAGAAAACACCAGACCCAATTTCAATGAAATTTAGAAATTTATTCCATCCACTACCTCATAATTTGATTTAAAAAAATGATGAAATATCAGGGGTTTTTCAGTCCCTGGTCAGGTGCTTACCCTTTCCCTACCATTCACAACTTATGCCCTCTGCTTTTCCATCTGTTGATCTACATGATAGGTAGCCTATATTGCAATTAATATGGACCCAGATCATACTGCTCCCATATCAGGGTTCATACTATTTGCTTTCAATGTTAACAGTAGCCTGGAGTGCAATTAAATATGTGCAGCAGACGCAAAAGGCACAGTTTTCAAAACAAAAAAATATTGACAGGATTATATTACTTAGGTAGTGTATATTGCAAACAATATGGACCCAGATCAGACTGCTCCTTTAGGAGCAGTCTGATCAGGGTTCATAGTGTTTGCCATGGATAAACCACTCCACTTATACCCAGGGGTCCCGGGTTTGATCCCAGGCTCCTCCAGCCAGATGAGACTCCAAGCTGTGGCCTCATCTTCATTTAAGTAATGAATTCAAATTTTGAAGGTTCATGGAATCATGAATACTTCGAGTCTCTTGCAAAGTAAGAGAAGCCTGAAGGGCTTCACGTTAACTTTGCAAGAGACCTGAAGTATTCATGATTCCATGAACCTTCCAAAAATTGATTTTATTGTTTATATTTACATTTTATATTATCAGTCAAGTTTTAATTTTCAATTTTTACCTAACTTGGCTGGTTTTCCAGATATTTTGAATTAAATCAGACATGACGTAGGGTTTGGAATAGCCAAAACGCCAAATTTTCATGCTTACCATCATGGCGATACGTGTTCAACGTCACGCAAATGTCAGTAAACAAGCAATGTTATTGGATGGACTTGACGGTAGCCCGCTCAAATGGCGTGTATGAGGGTGTGGCTTAAATCGATTTGTTCATGAAGGTATGAACCACATCTCATATGTAGAGGTTCATTTAAAGACTCGCAGTGGAAATGTAAATATATGACCTTAGCTGTTGGTTGGACTTTAAACACAAATTTACTCACACACTCGTAGTATTTACTTCCACTGATAACAGCAGATTGGAGTGCAATTGAATATGTGCAGCGGACGTAAAAAGCAGACAGCATTTTCAAAACAAAGTCTGATCCTACCTCCATCCTTAGTTTCATGTAAAGCTCTAAAGAATGCCAAATCAAGCAGACCAGCACTCGGTAGAGGGACAGATGTGAAGCCTCTCTTGAAGGGGTCAGCTATATCCTTGTTCACCCCCATCAATGCCATCTTCTGTATTTCTGCACAGTTACCATGGAGACAGATGTCAGCCAAGATGTCAGTATAGGTGATAGCCACCTCCCAGTGCCAGCCATTGATACCTGGGGTGTCTGGGTTCTGAAAGGTAAAAACAACCACTTTGATAATTGAGCCGTAACACGTGATTTCCAACAATGTGGCATTTTGACAAGTATAGACTCAGACGAGCCTGTGCAACCTCCTTTTAAGCTTAGAAATCCAAATGCTGTTTGGTCAGTAGCTTAACAGTTATAGAATATTCAAGCAACTAGCAAAGGCTCTGATCAGACTGCGCATATGCGCAGGCTGGTCTGAGCCTTTGCTGGTCGCATATACCACATTGTTGGAAATCTCATGTCGCGGCTCATACACTCCAGATAGTCATCTATCAAATCCCACAGTTTCACACAGTCTGATAGAATAATTGAATGTCTTGATATGATTTTATCATATACATATACCTTTTTTGGTCGTCACGTAGGTTGTTTATCCATGTGATACGATAACTGAATGATATAATAACATAATATGATATACATTTTTATCCCATATAAAGCAATATAACGCCATGCAATAAGATAAAAAAACAAGAAATGTCACAGTCACGTGACGAATGCCCCAAAAGGAATTGGTCAAGCATAAGACAGATTTGAGGAAAGTTAGCTGTAATCTAGGAGATATGCTCCAGACATGATAAACCTAGAAATGAGGCCAGAAGTCAATGTCAAGGTCAAAGTGACCCAAAATGGTACGCACCACTCCGCCATCCCAAGAGGAATCAACACACCAAATTTGGGATTCCTACATCAAATAATATAGGAGATATTTTCCAGTCACGATTATTCTAGAAACTAGGTCATAGGTCAAGATCACAGTGACCTAAAAATGGTAGGCTACACATCAGCATCTAAAGATGTATCCATACAGCAAATTTGGGATTCCCAAATAATATAAGAGATATGTTCTGGACACCATTATTCTACATAGGTCAGAGGTCAAGGTCAAAGTGACCCAAAAATTGTATGTGACACTCCACCATCTAAAGTTGCATCCACCCACCTAGTTTGGGTTCCTACCTTTAATAATATAAGAGATATGCACTGGACATGATTTATCTAAAAACTAGGCCAGAGGTCAAGGTCACAGTGACCTGTAAATGGTACAAGACACTCCACCACCCCAAGATGCATTCACACACCAAATTTGGGATTCCTATCTCAAATAATAAAAGAGATATACTCCTGACACAATTATTATTAAAACTGGGTCAGAGGTCAAGGTCACAGTGACCGAAAATGATACAAGACACTCAACCATCCCAAGGTACATTCACACATCAAATTTACTTCTCAAATAATATGAGATATGCTCCTGACACAATTATTATTAAAACTAGGTCAGAGATCAAGGTCACAGTGGCCAGAAAATAATATGTGAGACTCCACCATCCCAAGATGCATATACACTCCAAATTTGGAATTCCTACCTCAAAGAATATAAGAGATATGCTCGGAACACAAAAATTCTTAAAACTAGGTCAGAGGTCAAGGTCACAGTGACCCAAAATGGTATGTGTGACACTCCGTCATCTCAAGATGCATTTAGACACCAAATTTGGAATTCCTATCTAAAAGAATATAGGAGATATCCACCAGACACAATGCAGTTTCTAGAAATTCAGTCAGAGGTCAAGTTCAAGGTCACAGTGACCCAATTATGGTATACGACACTTCTCCATCCCAAGATGCATTCACACACCAAATTTGAGATTCCTACCTCAAATAATATAAGAGATATGCTCCGGACACGATAATTATAAAAACTAGGTCATAGGTCAAGTTCAAGGTCACAGCAACCCAATTATGGTACGCGACACTTTGTCATCTCAAGATGCATCATCACACCAAATTTGAGATTCCTAGCTCAAATATTATTAGAGATATGCTCCGGACACGATTATTCTAATAACTAGGTCAGAGTTCAAGGTCAAGGTCACAGTAACCCGAAAATGAAATGTGACACTCCGCCATTCCAAGATGCATTTACACACCAAATTTGGAATTCCTATCTCATAGAATATAGGAGATATGCACCAGACTCAATGCAGTTTCTAGAAACTAGGTCAGGTCAAGTTCAAGGTCACAGTGACCCAATTATGGTACGCGACACTTTGTCATCCCAAGACGCATCCACACACCAAATTTGAGATTCCTACCTCAAATAGTATAAGAGATATGCTCTGGACACGATTATTCTAAAAACTAGGTCAGAGGTCAAGGTCACAGTGACCCGAAAATGGTACGCGACACTCCGTCATCCCAATATGCATCCACACACCAAATTTGGAATTCCTACCTCAAAGAATATAGGAGATATGCACCGGACACGAAGCGGGACGGACGGACACACGGACGGCCTGATGGACGGACGGACAGTGCGATTACTATATGCCTCCCAAAGTTCCTTTGGGGGCATAAAAACACTAGCAGTTTACAGATTTAGTAACATTATGTAATGACATCCCATTATAATGTTGCATAAACGATGGCAAAATCCTAATGCTTTCATGCCAAAAAATGCAATTTTAAGTAATTTTAATCTCATGTGATAAATAGAATCTAGCATTCATACTCTTTTATTATTGAATTTATTTTACTTGTTGCTAAAAAGCAATAAAATGGTCGGCAAGCCTCGCATTTTATCGCTTTTCCTCAACTCATTTAATAAATTCAATAAAACATGAGCACTCATGTAAGATCCTCTATTTCAGTCATATCAAGACAGTTTATTACCCAACCCACTACATACAGAGAAATTAAGCATTTTTGACTGTTTAATACCTTTTCCCTCGGTGCCAGTTTGATCTGGTTTAAATGAACTGCTTCCTTGAAAAACATTTTAACTGTTTTCCTAGTCATGTGACAGGCTTAATATATATTTGCCATTTGAATTACAAGCATTTCCGCCAGTGCCAGGCTGATTCAGTTTAGATGAAGTGCTTCCTGGTATAACATTTTTAACTGTTTCCCATTTTCCATTTGAGTTACAAGTCTGGTTGAACTCTCAGTTGGGTGATAAAATAACTATTTCATACCTTTCTGTGCAACAGTCAAAATTATTACACAACCGTCCATATATGGAGTAATTGTCTATATTTTGCTATGTCATGAGTCACTGAACTATTGCCCAGGCAATATTTTTAACTATTAACCGGGACAATACCATGGTCTGGTTTCCTGCTTCTCTGTTAAAAAATTGAAGGCACTTATCGCCATGCATGATGACAATGCGCGTACGGTATGTTTACATCAGGAGACGTTTTGAAACATTGGCTGGGTATGACGTTGTCCTGGGTATGACGTTAAACTGCATCCCCCACCTCTGGGTTAAGAGGCTGCCACAGCCTGGGTGGCAGAGCTAGATGGCAGCCATCTACACACCGATGGTTTGGCATCCTAGCTATTGTGGCTTGGCGGACGACTCTGTTTAAGAACAACGGCAAGGCACACTGCCCGAGTGAGGGAACGGCGGAATCTCAGAGGCCGTCAAAGATCTGAGTTGGGATGTCAGCTAGGACAGGCGATCCCATAAAAAACTTAGTTCCAAAAACAATCATGGCAGAATCAACAAATGAAGTCACGTTAGGCGATGCTGGCAGAAACCAGATTCCTGTCAGTGGCGTCTCCGGCTTGGCCCCCTCTCAGGTGTGGGGGGCAGGGTCGGGCCATTGCGGCAAATCCAGCAAGCATCTGAGAAATTTCAGGGTGGGCACTCTTAATGTGAACACTCTAAAAGGGAGGGTCTGTGAGGTGGTGGAAACACTATCTCGTAGAAAAGTAGACCTTTGTTGTGTCCAAGAGACCAGATACCGGGGTGGTCATTGCCGTATAATAACGGGCAAAGACTCAAGGTACAAACTGTTCTGGTCTGGAAACAACAAGGGTACTGCTGGTGTTGGAGTGTTTGTGGCAGAGAAGTGGATAGAGAAGGTATTTGAGGTCAAGCGAGTCTCCGACCGGATCATCCTGGTGAAGATCATAGTCGGTCAGCGGGTGCTTTGTCTTCTGTCTGTCTATGCCCCACAGTGTGGTCTCAGTGATTCTGTAAAGGATCTATTCTACGACCAACTTAGGGCTGTGACTGCAATGATCCCAGCATCGGAATTCCTCATCCCATGTGGTGATTGGAATGGCCATGTAGGCAGTACAGGCTCCGGTTACAAAGAAGTTCATGGAGGCTATGGGTATGGCAAGCCAGACCCTGATAGTGAGGGTGAGAGGATCCTGGAATATGCACTAGCATATGACCTGTTCCTCGGTAACACATGTTTCAAGAAACGTGACAGTCACCTCATCACATACAGGTCCGGTAATACAGCAACCCAGATAGACTTCATGTTATTTCGAAAGAGCCTGCGCAAACTTGTTATGGATGTGAAGGTGATTCCTGGAGAGGAGGTTGCTCTGCAGCATCAGCTCCTTGTGTGCGACATGATAATTGATATGCCACCCCAAATTAAGCGCAAATTCACCTCACGTCCAAAAGTGTGGAAGCTCAGAGATCCTCAAACGTGTAGCCGATTCCAGGAAGTCTTCAAGGCACATGTGCCCGCTGTGGAAACTGAAGCGGCTACTACTACTGAGGAAATCTGGGCGAAACTCAAGACAGGTTTGCTGAAGACAACAGAGGAGGTGTGCGGCACAACAAAGCCCCACCGATGGCGACGTGAAACTTGGTGGTGGAATAAGGAAGTAGATGATGCCATCACAGCCAAGCGCCAAGCTTTCAAAGCATGGAAGGCTGGCAAATGCACACGAGCATCATATAACACTGCCAAGCGCATCTCCAGACGTGTGGTGCACCATGCACGCCACGAAGCAGACAAGGTGGTCTATGAGGGCATTGACCACAAGTCGTCTGATATCTTCCGCCTTGCCAACCAGATGAGGAAAGAGAATGTTGATGTTGTAGGCGAAAAGCCAGTGAAGAATGACACTGGGGAAATGTCAATGAGTGAGGAGGCAAAGCAGAATGCATGGGCTGAACATTATGAAAGGCTTCTCAACGTTGAATTTGATTGGGACCCTGATCACCTGTCCAATGAACCTCCGTTAGAAGGCCCGCCTATCCCAATCACTATTGACATGGTGAAGAAGGCCATCTCAAAGATGAAGTCGGGCAAAGCTGCAGGTCCATCAGGCATAGTGGTGGAGATGATCAAGGCAGCAGGTGATACAGGGGCCACCATGATCCGAGATCTTGCTACTGCGATTATCCGTGATGGCAAGGTCCCAACTGACTGGGAGGAGAGTTTCATTGTCTGCCTTTACAAGGGCAAGGGTGATGCTTTGGATAGAGGCAACTATCGAGGCCTCAAGCTGACTGAGCAGGCCATGAAGATCCTAGAGAGGATTGTCGATGGTCTCATAAGACAGGTGGTGTCTATTGACGACTCCCAGTTTGGCTTTGTCCCAGGAAGAGGCACTACAGATGCAATCTTTGTGGTCCGGCAGCTGCAGGAGAAATACTTAGCAGTGAACAAGAGGCTTTATATGGCCTTCGTGGACCTAGAGAAAGCATTTGACCGTGTCCCTCGGAAGGTTATCTGGTGGGCCCTGAGAAATCTAGGCGTTGAGGAATGGATTGTTCGTTTAGTCCAGGGAATGTACGCTAATGCACGAAGCCGGGTTCGTGTTGGCGAGGGTTTCAGCAAAGAGTTTGAGGTGAAGGTCGGGGTCCATCAGGGATCCGTACTCAGTCCCTTGCTCTTCATCATTGTGCTGGAGGCCTTGTCACGTGAGTTTCGGGCTGGTGTTCCCTGGGAGGACCTATATGCAGATGATCTTGTCATCATTGCTGACTCCCTAGAGGAATGTGTCAGGAGGCTCTTGATATGGAAAGAAGCCATGGAGAAGAAGGGACTGAGGGTGAATGCAGGAAAGACAAAAGTCATGATCTGTGGTACAGGCCTGGACCTCTTGCAGAGTTCAGGCGAATACCCATGCGCTGTCTGTCGTACAGGAGTAGGCAACAACAGCATCTACTGCAATGGCTGCAAACTTTGGGTGCATAAGAAATGCAGTGGGCTACAAAGACTGACACCAAATCCTGATTATAGGTGTGCACGGTGCATGGGAAATGCTCGCCCTATTGACGGCAGACCACAGAGTGAAGTCCAGGTTGGACCTGATAAGCTTGAGGTGGTAGCTTCCTTCTGCTACCTAGGTGACATGCTTTCTGCTGGTGGAGGCTGTGAAATGGCGGTCACTACTCGTGTGAAAACTGCCTGGAAGAAGTTCAGGGAGCTACTACCAGTTCTCACATCCCGCCACCTCTCTTACAAGACCCGTGGCCATGTGTACAGCTCTTGCGTGCGGAGCGCCATGCTCCATGCCAGTGAAACTTGGCCACTTACCAAGACAAACCTGCAGCGCTTGCAACGCAATGATAGGGCCATGATCAGACAGATCTGCAGTATCAAGCCAGAGGATGTGGCCAGGGTAAGGTCAAGCGAGCTACTGGCAAAGCTTCAGCTTGAGGACCTCGACCTCATTTTGAGAGAGAGAAGGCTTCGCTGGTTTGGGCATGTGGCGCGTTCCAGTGGTGCAATCAGAACAGCATATGATATGCAGATTGACGGCAAGCGGGGGGCAGGGAGGCCCAAGCAAACATGGAAGAAACTGACAGAGAAAGACTGCCGTGAGTGGAAGCTCACCACAGTTGACCCTCAAGAAAGGAGCACCTGGAGATCAGGTGTGAGATCTGCTATGCGTGCAGCTAGCCAGTTACCTGGAAAGGGGCCCACTGATGTGGATGATGCCCCTGCACCTGCACGTTAATCAAAAATCCGATTATGATGATGATGATATGGCAGAAATGAGGCAAGCTTTGACAACTTTTAACTCCAATAACTTTGTTGTTTATGGTCAGAAACATAAAGCGTGGGTACTCGTTTTCTTAGTAAGAATTAGCTGAACACTTTGAGACCAAAATTGAGCAGATTAGGTGAAATTTTCTGTTTTGCAACAAAACCGCATCATCTACTGCAAGTCCATTTAAGGAATGCTGCTAAGTATGGGTTGGATAATAAAACAGTTATTTCATGCCTGTTTGTAGCATAGTCAGACTATTACCCCTCGGTGCCGTGGATGACCTGATGCACTATTGTACTCAGCCTATAGCCTCATGCAATAGTGCATCAGGTAGTCCATGGCACCTTGGGTTATAGTTTTGACTATACTTCAAACAGGCATGAAATAACTGTAAACTATCACACCCTCCATGATGTGGATAATCAAATACAATTTTTTCCGAGGCTGAACTGATATCATATCACATACCACAATAAAACTGTTTGACAGTAATTGATTGTCTTGATATGACACTACACTTTTTTCTATCATATCAAGATAGTTAATTATCTTTTCACACAGTTTCTACAGACTTGAATGATGACTTAAAAATAATAAAACCAATTTAAAAAACCCAAACAAAACAAACAAAAGCAAGGACTTATTGAAAACAATTATACTTACCACAACATTTGTGTATGTCTGTACTGTACTAGCTTCTGAGGCTCTACCATTAGATAACTGTGTCCCTGCCTCTGCCCTCCAGCCTGTCCCTGGGGGTGCATTGTTACTAGCTGTAGACATTCCTGTCAGTCGGGAAGCTTGGGTAGAAGCTCTAGGTCTGTATAAACAGAGTAATTAACACTTAAGTCCATTTAAGTGATCTTCTTAAGTGTTAAATTGTTATGATATGTTCTTACCCATCAGTTTAAACATATGTTTTGGGAGCTCAAAAGAACTGTCTCATTGAGACGGTTCTTTGAGTACCCACAACATATGTTTTGGTTGAGAAATAAGAAAAATAATTTTCAATTACACACTCTTATCTGGGGGCCTGGTAACAGTACACAGTTGTATCTCCATTCCATATTCCATAAAGTGTTTTTATCAGTTACATGTACCTCTCAAATTAACTGCATTGTCGCACGTTGCCTGATAAACGTTGGCTATATCATGGTATGTGCCTTTTAAGTTTATCAGGTCATGATGACATTGCACTTTTTGAATGACGTCGCTAATGACGCTGAATCAACACAAAAATCTAAAATTACGTCATGATCGCTAGTTTGAAGAGAGAAACAATAGGTAAACTGATAAATAGAATACCAGGTTTGCGTCTTTTGATATCAAGTTTACCAATCTCGGATTTGATAACGCATGTTCAATTGCTCGGCAAGCCTCGCGATGTCAACAAGCGTTCTCAAAGCCCTGCCTGGTAAACTTAATATCAAAAGACACTCATCTAGTATTCTCTAATATATGCCAATTCAGGATGTACCTCCTTGAAAGAAAACCTTCTTTGAGGTTCTAGTGCCGGGGCCAGGAAGAGCTAAACCCAGCCTTCTAAGCTAGACTATTTAATTGTTTCATGTTTCAAGTAAATTTCCAGATAATGAATAACAATTGAATGCTGATCAGACTACTCACTGGTCTGCATCAAAAGGGGCCAGTCCAGTGTTCACAGTATGCCACAAAGTAATAAGTTTATAGTCTATTTCAGCAATTTATCGGAGATGGCATATTATTAAGCTAACCTGGCCAATGTGTCTTTTGTCTGCATCACATGTAATAAAATCAGGTTTCTCATGAAAGGCCCTAATTATTTCAATGTATGTATCAAGTGAAATTCATTTGATGTTTCAAGTATTCAAACAGGAATTTACGAGCCATTTGTAATTTTTTCACCCTTGCCTTCCTGAACCTCGATTTATCCTTTTTTAAAAACACTGTAGATCCAGGTCATATTTTATGATGGTTTACTAGGTAGATTGACCTCACTTCATCTTTAAATGGTATGTTGCATGTAGTCATTAGAATTGCATTATTGGGGCAATTCTAATGATACCACACAAAATACCTTTATTTTATGGAAGATCAAAATATTATCCACATAAAGTCTCCAGATCTGGTGCTATACTCAGGTTTCCCACAAAATTCAAAAACATAATTTCATGATTTTTTCCATGATTTCTATGATCAACAATGTAATTTCCATGACTATTTAATGCATGGCCTCCAACCTCCACAGTTTTAGTGGCATCTTCATTTCTTCACCACACTAAGCATAAATGCAGACTGCAGCAACAGTAATGTATTTTAATAACCATGCATGCAATTTGAAATAATTAAAACTTGAAACACCAGTGTCTGACAGCTAGTTTTCTGGCTACTGGTGGTTTCTTCAAATTATTTTACAAAATTCCATGATTTTTCCATGATTATTCAGGGGTTTTCAAGTTCCATGATTTTTCCATGCATGAAACTTTTTAGTGATTTTCCAGGTTTTCCATGGTTTCCAGAGCTTGTGGGAACCCTGTATACTGTAAAACACTTATATTTGGCTGATATTTTTATTTGGCACTATTGGGGGTAAATACAGTTTCAGATTTAGTTACACAATAAGCAAAAATGGACAGTATTGTGGATATGTATCCATGGGAAAAAAATTCCATTCGTCTGCTCGTAATTATGGGGGAAATCTAGAAAGGACGAGTAATTCTTCCCTAAGCACTGGTCTTGTAGGACGAGAGCTTTGGGATGAATTAATTGAGCAATTCTTATTATATATAACTCCCTTATGTTCTTTATTGCATACACTTTTAAAGGACAAGTGCATGTGTTTGCAGGACGAGTGAAAATTGTAATTCACTTGTCCTGCAGGACAAGCGCAATATTGAAATATTTTTGTCCCCTGGTATCTGTATATATAAACAAACTTTTGAACAGTAGAGTCTGATTCCATGTTGAGAAAACCACATCTAAAAAGGGCTACTATCATGGGAGCATATTCTCCCCCTTAATAGTAGCCCCTATCAGAATAGAAAATAACTTTAAAGGGCATTAAGTTGAGAAACCGTCAAAATTAAACAACCCCAAAATGTCAGTGTTTTAAATCCCCAAATTTTGATGCCATGATTATTAAGTGATTATTTACTGATTTACAGTAATTAACTCTCAGTGGCTCTAGTATGCTATTTCCCTTTCTAAGACCACCCCAAATCTCTAGCAGCTAAACCGTTATTTCATTACCCTGGTGTTGACTGAAATGTCATTCTACTTTCATATTTTTCTGGACTTTTCTCTGGACTTTTCCCTGGGCTCTTCTGTGTTTTCACATCAAAAGACACCTCCCTTCTGCTGCTGTCTCTGGGCGTGTATTTGTTCTGCAAGTCGGAAATATTTCCCTCCGCTTCCATGATCTCTTTGTCTTCCTCCCCTTCATCAGGCTCAGATGGAAGCTTGTCAGATGATTCATCGCCTGGGCTCATTAACTCCTTCTGCTTTGATGAACCTTTTCATTGAAATGAACGAGTAGTAAAATATCAAGCTTGATACACTCATGGCAGCACATGAGATTTTGGTACTTATTGCATACTAGCCATGACATGTGATTTCCAACAATGTGGTATTTTGACTTTTGTACACTCAGACTAGCCTGTGCAGCCTCTTTTTAAGCTTAGAGATCCCAAATACTGTCAGTAGCTTAACACTCAGAGAATATTCAAGCGACTAGCAAAGGCTCTGATCAGACTGCGCATATGTGCAGGCTGATCTGAGGCTTTGCTGGTAGCCCATACCACATTGTTGGAAATCTTGTGTTACTGCTCATAATTTTATGGAAAATGTTCTAAAATTCCCAACTACAGCTGCCTGTCAAAACGGCATAGACAAACAGTGCAGACCCAGATCAGACTGCTTTGAAGAAGCAGTCTGATCTGGGTCTACCCTGTTTGTTATTAGACAAGAATTTTGAGACATCCAGCGCTGATAACCAACAATTTATTTGTGAACAGAAAAAGAAGTGTTAGAATTTTTAGAACATTTACTGTATTGTGTAAAAGCCTTCAAATGCCTATGCTTACAAAACTTATCCAGGTGGGCTAGACATCTCAAACAATGTTGGTCTAAGTTCTAATCTTAGACTATAAGAATCTATCATAGGATAGAAAAATCCGTCCCAAGGATCAATGATTAGCATCACGAGGCTTGCCGAGTGATGACAAATGGTGATCACAGGGGACGGAATTTTCAATCCCATCCTCACATGAATAATGGAATCTTTTTCTTGCTCAACACTAAATACCTCATTTATATTGGAAAAAACATGATAAGCTTCCTGAAAAAACTGAATACGCTAAAATGTGACATGGTGACATCATTTTAACATTTCAATGATGTCAAGGATTGACATGCTATCAGCGTCCGCCTATGTGCGGCTCTTCATTTTTTATCTTTCCCACGGGCTGTAATGGATATACGAGATAAATAGAATCCATCATTGGTGTTCAGCGGGGACAGAAAAATCCCAACCCGAGGGCCCACCGTTCCAGTGGGAAACGAGGCTTGCCGAGTTTCCCACTGAATGGTGGACCCGAGGGTTGGGATTTTTCTGGAACCACTGAACACCAATGATGGATTCTTTTTCTCATATACCACGACCGTACAGTACAGTACTGTGTAATATCTGTTGGTGACATCAATGAGATCGATGTTTACAGTCAATGACGCGCGCTGTACAAATCAACTTGAAACAGCGAATAAACAGCGCATTAAACAATGATCAAATGGTTATTTCATCAAAATGGATTTACAATCAGCTTATCAGCCACAGTAACTGGAGTAAGTAATTTTGTTGAGGAAAATGTGTGTGTGTTTTTTTTTGTTTTTTTTTTACATCGTCTAGGCTCCCGTACCGGTGCATTCGATCAGTCACTCATTGTCCAACAGGTTAAATATGCCAATCACAATGCACTCAGCTTGTTCAAAGCATTGAATAAAGGTTTTAACTAAAAATGCGCTGTTCTACTTTTAAACCAAATTGAAGGCCGACTTCAATAGCTGTAAATTCAACATTGATTTCTTTTCCTTACTGACAACAATTCAACTTTCGTTTTCGAAGGAATACAGTCATGCGTCAAAAATGTTATCCCACATTAGCAACCGGTCGCGTGTGGCTTATCTCGTATAAGTTATCTCACATGGGTTGCGATGTGGGACAGATTTTTCCGACAGCGAGCATACATAGGGATCACTCGATCTTGTATGGATTGGTATGTGAGAAAGAATTATCTCACATGGGTAAAAACAACAGAAATCTTGATCTTGTGTGCAAGAATATTTCCATTCTTTGAATAAGTGAGCAGCAAAGACTCCGACAAGTCTGCCAATCTGCACAGACCTGCCTCAGCCTTCATTGCCCGAAAATGTGATTAGTACCAAAATCTCATGCGCTGGCTCATATGGTTTCTATGAGCAGCAAAACAAAGTTGAAAATGTCAAATCCAGCAAATTTTTGCACTTTCCATTAGTTCTCATGACCAGACTCAATAAAACTGAGTCTGCTGTTTTCTAATATTGTAGGTTCTCTCTATTTCTGAAGGATCCATTTTCAAGATTATTTGGGGGGGGGGGGGGGGGGGGGGAAAGATTGTGCAATATATGAGTATTTTTAGATTAAACAAATGATTTTACAATCAACATTCCTCAAATGCTAGTAGTTTTCCAAAATGCAAGTAATAGTCTACATATATAACATTTTTATTTTCAGTATACCATTAATAAATTAGCAAGTTGATCAAGCATCTTAGCATTGAGAAACATTATGACTTGCTATCTTAACCCCTTTCATTCTGATGAATTATCCAATATCTATATTATTGATACAATACAATGGAATTGTCCATTTTGTATTTTTACGGGTTGCAAGTAAAAATTTCTATAGAATATAGAATATCTAAACGTCCTTACATCGAAAAGACCAAACAAGGAATGTGACATAATCCGAAAACGTCAAAACATCTAATAAGACAAATGACAGAAAGACAAAATATCTAAAATGTCACATAAAAATCGCGACAAAACATCTAATTTTCCTCTTTACAGGTGGGACAGATAATTGAATTTACCATTAACAAAATTAGTCGACATTGTTGTCTTGGTAGGTCAACTGTGGATTAGTAATTTCAGCCTTTATAGGGCTTCGGGTTTCATAAGTTATGTAGCCTTGCAGTGGTTTTGGCATGCGTTTAGTTTGGAAGGAAGCCCACTTCCCTCCCCAATAATGGTCTGTGTATGACCATGTCATAAATCAGGACTCTCGAACAAATAAACTTCAGACAATGTCCACCACCCACATCAGAATTACCCTCTCCCCCCCCCCCCCCCCCCCCCCCCCCCCAACCCCAAAAAAAGTCTGTATTCAATCTTTCGTCATTTGGATGAGTTGACGTTTATATGTTTTGTCTTTTGATGTTTAGTCATGGACCCATTTATGTCCCTGAAGATTATGTATGACCATGTCATAAATCAGGACTCTCGAACAAATAAACTTCAGACAATGTCCACCACCCACATCAGAATTACCCTCTCCCCCCCCCCCCCCAACCCCAAAAAAAGTCTGTATTCAATCTTTCGTCATTTGGATGAGTTGACGTTTATATGTTTTGTCTTTTGATGTTTAGTCATGGACCCATTTATGTCCCTGAAGATTAATTGTTTTTATCTTAGCAACAGTGCAGACCCTGATGAAATGCTACATTCTGTGGCATATCATCTGGGTCTTCACTGTTAGCCAAAGTACCTGTTTACCAGTTTCCAGAATGAAAGAGGTTTAAGCATTTAAATTTGGTCACTGTTTTGCTTTTGTTGTTGTTTTATTCTTCCCAGTTGAACTTGACATTGAGTTCTTACCCGTTTTAGTTGTTCCCGTCTTTGAAGATTTTTTCCTCTCTGAGTCTCCCTCTTCACTTCTCTCATAGATGTCACTAAGGGTTGGTTTACTACTGGCCATACTAGCTCGAGATTCTTGACCCTGGGGTGCAGACTCCTCACTGCTTATACTGTAAAGCTCTGAAAACATTAAGCAGGACTTCATATAAGTATGGTAAATGTTCTAAAATTCCAAACACTTTGCTCTTTTTTGTTCTCAAAAATAATGTTGGTTATCAGGGCTTGAATTCACAAAATTCACAGGCCCAGAATTCACTTGTCAGAATATATAGTAAACAGGGAAAACCCTGATCAGATTGCTTCTTCAGAAGCAGTCTGATCTGGGTATGCACTGTTTCAGTTTGTCTATGCCTTTTGGCAGGCAACCAGTGTTTGAAATTTTAGAATACTTACCATACAGGGCCATACAGATGAGTGTTATTTTATTGATCAAAATATATGCTAAGGGTACTCAAAAGAACTACCTCAATGAGAAGGTTCTTTTGAGTACCAAAAACATGCCTCTAAATTGAAAGATATTAGAAAACAGCCACAATTTATAATTTATTCAAACTCAAATTTGGGGCAAATACTTAAATTACCAGTTGCGTGGAGTGTATGAGCTGAGGCAATTAACTAGGTCTATGAGTTGAGTGTGTGTCTGAACTGATATTTGTGCTTTTAAAACCCTCAATCAGTGCTGAGAAAAACTTATGTTACTGGATAATGGTGATAATGATGGGGCAGTATTAACATCATTTTGTTGGCTTTGTCATGATGGTACTCATTTTTTTTTGCCAGACAAAAAACCCTTAATTTCTACCTGAGTGTGAAACTAAGTTAACAGATATGTTTGTTAATATCATTGAACAGCCATCTCTATGGTGTGATCTAAAATAAATATTACGTATATCAAGCAACAGTCGTTATTCATCAGCAATGTGACGCTAACAGCATATGGAGCCTAGCTGAGGATGCTATTTTGCATCTAAACTAATGATCCAATCATATTATCCAGCCATTAACATTTCTGATTTTTCCTACCCCAAAAAACACACTCACAAGCTCAGAATTTATGTAAATCCAATTAGATGAGCACAGAGTATCAAACTTAATTATTTTAAGCAGTTAAATTAAAGTAATTTACTCTATAGATGCGTACAGAGTATCAAATCTATTTATTTTGATCAACTAAATTAGAGTAATTTACTCTATAGATGAGTATAAAGTATTAAACTTATTCATTTTGATCAGCTAAATTAGAGTAATTTACTCTATTGATGAGTACAGAGTATTAAAGTTATTTATTTATTTTGAAGTCAAATTAGAGTAATTTGATCACTTAAATGTGAGTACAGATCTACTCTATAGATAAAAACAGAGAATCAAACTTATTTATATTGATACCTTGAATGAGAGTATTCCACTCTATAGATGAGTACAGAGTATCAAACTTAATCAGTTTGATCAGTTAACTCTATAGATGAGTACAAATAATCACACTTTGTTTTTTTATCAGTTACACTGTATAAATGAATACAGAGAATCAAACTTAATTATTTAAATCAGTTAAAGGAGAGTATTCTACTCTATAAATGGGTACAAAGAATCACACTTAAATATTTTGATCATTTAAAGGAGAGTATCTACTCTATAAATGAGTCGAAAGAATCACACATTATTTTGATCAGTTAAACGAGAGAATCTACTCTATAGATGAGTACAAAGTATCAAACTTAATTGTTTTGATAAGTTAAATGAGAGTATCTAATCTATAGATGAGTACAGATTATCACACTAAATTGTTTTGATCAGTTAAATGAGAGTGTCTACTATAGATGAGTACAGAGAATCACACTTAATTATTTTGATCAGTTAAATGAGAGTATCTACTCTATATATGAGTACAGAGTATCACACTTAATTGTTTTGATCAATTAAAGGAGAGTATTCCACTCTATAGATGAGTTCAGATTATCATACTTAATTATTTTGATCAGTTAAAGGAGAGTATCTACTCTATAGATGAGTACAGAGAATCACACTTAATTATTTTGATCAGTTGAATGAGAGTATCTACTCTTTAGATGAGTACAGAATATCACACTTAATTGTTTGATCAATTATAGTAGAGTATCTACTCTATAGATGAGTACAGAGAATCACACTTAATTATTTTGATCAGTTGAATGAGAGTATCTACTCTATAGATGAGTACAGAAAATCACACTTAATTGTTTGATCAATTACAGAAGAGTATCTACTCTATAGATGAGTACAGAGAATCACACTTAATTATTTTGATCAGTTAAATGAGAGTATCTACTCTATAGATGAGTAAAGAGAATCAAAATAAATTATTTTGATCAGTTAAATGAGAGTATCTACTCTATAGATAAGTACAGAGAATCACACTTAATTATTTTGATCAATTAAATGAGTGTATCTACTCTATAGATGAGTACAGATTATCATACTTAATTATTTTGATCAATTAAAGGAGAGCATCTACTCTATAGATGAGTACAGAGAATCACACTTAATTATTTTGATAAGTTAAATGAGAGTATCTACTCTTTAGATGAGTACAGATTATCACATTCATTTATTTTGATCAGTTAAATGAGTGTATCTACTCTATAGATAAGTACAGATTATCATACTTAATTATTTTGATCAATTAAAGGAGAGCATCTACTCTATAGATGAGTACAGAGAATCACAGTCAATTATTTTGATAAGTTAAATGAGAGTATCTACTCTACAGATATGAGAATATCTACTCTATAGACGGGTACAGATTATCACACTTAATTATTTTGATAAGTTAAATGAGAGTATCTACTCTATAGATGAGTACAGATTATCACATTCATTTATTTTGATCAGTTAAATGAGAGTATCTACTCTATAGATGAGTACAGATTATCACATTTATTTATTTTGATCAGTTAAATGAGAGTATCTACTCTATAAATGAGTACAGAGTATCAAACTTAATTATTTTGATCAGTTATTAATCAGAATATTCTACTCTATAGATGAATAAAGTATATAACACATAGATCTTTACCAACATTCTCTGTCTGGAAGTGAACTACAAATAAATACCAAATAATTGAGCCGCGACATGTGATTTCCAACAATGTGGTATTTTGACAAGTGTAGACTCAGACTAGCCTGTACAGCCTCCTTTTAGGCGTAGAAACTCTAAATGGTGTTCAGTCAGTAGCTTAACAGTCATAACATATTCAAGGGACTTACAAAGGCTCTGATCAGACTGCGCGTATGCGCAGGCTGATCTGAGGCTTTGCTTGTCGCACATACCACATTGTTGGAAATCTTATGTCACGGCTCATATATCTTTTAACCCTCATCCTACCAATACTTTTGTCCTGAAAAATGTAGTCTACTTATTACCTCTGCTGTATATATTCAAATGGGCTACAAACTACTGTTATCTTGGAAACAAATGGTATGAACCTTGATCAAACTGCTCCTAAGGGGACAGTCTGATCTGGGTCCATATTGATTGCAATAAAGACTACAAAGTGAATAAACAGATGAGAGAACAGCTTACCTTTTTCATAAATGGCAGGAGAAGGTTTAAACATATTCAGATTGTATGGTTTTGCGAAGCCGTGCTGTGCAGTGCATGAAATTTATTTATAAACACTTTGTATGGTACTCCTCTTGCATGTAACATTTAGGCATTGTCATTATTTAGCCGACTTACAGTTAAACCTTTCCTCTCCATTCACAACAAATGTTGTCTGCTTTCTCATCTGCTTATATTTGTGTAGGCTATATGGTAAACATTGTGGACCCAGATCAGACTGATCAGGTTTCATAATGTTTGCTTCCAGGGTAAAAATATTCTTGAATAAAGGGCAGCAGTTGTCAAAAACAGGTGACATAATATTATTAGCAGGATAATGGTTAACTGTGTGCCCTTGCAATTCTCGTATTCAACAGATGATGGCCAAAACAGTATTAAAATCTGTAAGAATATCTTGTACAGTAAACGCAATACTGTACAAACCCACAGAGTGCAATGCTCAGTTGATAGCATGTTATAATGGGGATTATTGCATAAAAAGCTGTATCACAAGCTATTTACAGCAATGCTTTAACCGGCAAAAATCCATGTATTAATCAGGCAATTCACGTGCTGTTGATGCACAGCTTTTTACTTTACATATACACATTCTAGGCTGTCACAATAATTGACGTCATCAACAGTAACGTGCATAGAAATGAATGTAATTTAGTGATGTTAGGATGACGTAGGTCTTTGCTCTGGAACAGGCTTTTTCAAAACCTACAAATCCTTCATGCTTTTGCGCGCCATTATAGTAATACAAAAATGAACTTTTCGAAGCGTTTTTTTTCCAAAGTTTTCAAGTGACAAAATGACTTTATGCAATAATACCGATCAAACATAGTTTTCTGATACACTTACATTTGCTAGACCCCTTGAGGGTCATCAAAACCCTCTCCTTTCAGGCTCAGGTTTCAACATCACCCTCGGGGTCCAGCAGATTTAAGTGCATAGTAAAACATGTTTGATCCCTATATTGAAGCATTGCTAGTTAGAGACTCACCAGAGTCTGGGGCTAGACACTTTAACTAAGGCTTAGTACTGGTTCCACCAAGGAAGACAGGAAATCATCTTGACATGACTGAAAAATTGTTGACTGGGATGTAAAACATCAAAACACACAAAACCGCAATATTTTCACACAATTAAATTAATTCCTAGTAATAATTATCATAATATCTAAACAACTCAATTTGACAAGATCATGATTTTGTATGAGTAAATGCTTTACATCTCAGTCAACAATTTTTCAGTCATGTTGGGATATTTCCAAAGTTGAACCAGTACTAAGCAGAGGATAAAGAGTTTTTCTCAGAGAAACGAAACAGTGCCACAGGTGAGGCTGGAACCAGGGACCCCTCAGTCTCGATCAGAGCCCCCTAAAACTGAACCGCAGTACTCCACTGACAAGCTGGTGATGTGTGAAAATGTAATGACTGAGCATACCTGACAAACAGTGTACTCCCAGATCAGTCTGCTCCTTCAGGAGCAGGCTGATCTGGGTGTACACTATTTGGTTTAAACATATTTTATTTGTATACTTTGTACATAGAACAACCTATAAAGACATACAATAATATACAATATACAAATGGGATTCAGAAGAAAGTCTTCAGACTTATACGAATCTGTGTACACTGTTGGCTCCAACCTATCAGTCAAATATTTAGTATAAATCCACATAGGGCTGTACAATTATTTGATAAAAGTATGGGTTTAAGTCTAATTCATTAATAAATTCTGAAATCAAGACTAACAATATTCTAATATTTCGTAATATACCAAAAATCAATTAACAGATAAATACCACACTCATTATAATAAGGGTCTGAATATATGATAAAGGGGAGAAATGACTGTAAGAAACACCAGAATATTAGATATTACACCCCAACACCATATGCAACAATTTAAATATTGGGGACTTCTTGATCCTTTGTAGACCAGTAACCCCTAAACAAGTTCTTTGGCAAACAGTGAAGACCCAGATGAAAGGGTGGATAATGAGGGATGAAATGCTGCTTAGCAAAGCATCAGGGTCTGCACTGTTTGCTAAAATAAATTTGATCTTCAGAGAAAGAAAAACAAAAAAAAATTGAAATTACAAGCTGTGACCCCTTGATGTATATAATGGACCATCCAGACTTAACTGTATCGAATCTTATGGAAAATTCCATTGGTCTAAAAAGGGTTTTAAACTGTTATAATCCTGTCAAAGCAGACAAAGAGCATCTATTGCTGTCACAAAAAACCTTTTATTTATTGTGATGGAATTTAGCAGTAATACATAATTTGATTAGATTTTTAATTTGTCCTGGTGACCAGTTTTTGGCAAGGAAACAAAAGAGACTGGGATGTCTCTAGTTGCATAAGAATACCCATTAGATTTGGATTGTATAAGTTAGATGTCAACAATTCAGTGTTCATTGAAAGAAGTTTGCTGCAGCTGATGGGGTTTGGGGAAATGGGAAAAAAGTGGCATTGTTTAAGGAGGACAAGGAAACAAATGCCTTGTTTTGAGGGGAACAAAGATGATATTGGGGAACAGGGAACATAAAAACAAAAAAAACAAAACATTTTGGTGGAGGGGCAATAAGCCAATTTATTTCAGGGGAACAAGGTAACAGGTAATGTGCCCTGGGAAGGCCGTAGTATTATTATAAAAGTATACACATAACCAATAAACTATTACAGAAAAGCTTTTCTTGTTTTCTGTGCAGAATTATATTATTTCTTTCAGTCTGTAGCAACAACACTAGTGGGCACACCACATTTGTGGGTTCAACCCCTACAGAAGTTAAAATTATACAGAAAAGGTTCAAAAATTCTGTACCTTAATGTCTGAATAAAGGATACAGCAAACAGTGCAATGCTTGACCACACTGCTCTATCAGGAGCACATGGGTAAAAAGTTCATATTTCCCAAATCCTGAACTTTCAAAATTCAAATTTCAAAACTTGCAGTATGCCTTCAAAATACTAATATTTCAAGTTCAACTGGTTATTTGACTTAAGATAAACTGTAAATATATCAGAAAAGCTATAACAATCTGTCTAATTCAGTATTTTGAGGCTGACTTTCTATGGAAAGTCAGCCTCAAAATTCCTGAAAACTTTCACCCATGGGAGCAGTCTGATCTAACCCTCATTAACAAGCCCACACTGATGGCCTTGATCTGGGCTTCCACTGTCCGCTACTCTAAACAAAGATCCTGTGACCTAGCATATGGTTAGTTGGTAATCTGACTACTACAGACTGCAATGGATGGGTTTAAGGTTTGAACCCCAGTCTTGCCAAATACTTTCATATATATTATTCTCAACCTAGCTCTGATTAAAGCAGGGCTATTGTCAGTCACTTACATAAGTATAAAATACATAAACCTTTTTCAGACCAATTAAATTTTCCATAAAGCTACATACAATAAAGTCAGGAGGGTCCATCGTATATAGTAAGTGGTCACAGGTTATAATTTAAAAAAAATATTGTATTTGTTTCTCTGAATATTGTTTTTTAGAAAACAGTGCAGACCCTGATGAAATGCCGCATTATGCGGCATTTCATCTCGGTCTTCACTGTTTTCTAATTTAAAAGTACCCTTAAGTACTCCTAAACCCCTTCATAGCAGCCTGCCATGCATAGTTTGATAGAATAACTGACCATAGGATATCTGAGCATTACCATATTTCATTTCGTGAAAATTGTTGAAAGGAGTATTATGCCCCAAGCAAACAAATATTATGAATCAAAATTCTGACTCCCATAAATTTGGATATGAAAAGTAGGAGATAAATTTGAGAACATTTTTGTTAGTATCCTATAATGGCTTACATATTTACTCTAACTATTCAGACACTGAACTCCTTACAAAATCTATCCCAAATTTTGGACCAGCATAATTTCTTATTACAAAATTTTTGAGTGTAATAATGGTAATATTTTGTTATCTATATTAGCTTTAACATATGTTTCGGGTGCTCAAAAGAACCGTCTCATTGAGATGTTCTTTTGAGTACCCACAACATATGTTTTGGTCGAGAAATGAGAAAATTATTTTCTAATCACACACTGCTATCCGGTGGCCTGACAAGTTTAATTTACAATCTAATTAAGTATGTGAAGGTGATGGAATTACAAAGAATGTAAAACCTGATCAGATTGCTCCATCTCTTGATTTGGGTTTACACTGTCTACTCAGGCATATCTGTCCGAATACTTACAGTATAGATGGTAAACTGAATAGAGTATCCATTCCTAAGATGTAGTTAATTCTTCATTTCTGACTATATGTGATCGTAAAAAGTTGAACAAACTGCTTCAACAATTTGAGTGTCAGAGGAAAACGACTGGGGAAAACACTTGCAAACAAAATACACCCATATAAGACTGCTCCTAGAAGTCTGATCAGGGACTATTTGTTTGCTTTCTTCACCAACAACGTTATTGTTAACTACAGGAATGATACATATACAGGGTTCATACAGGCAAGTAGGATAGTCTTTAGACGAGTGAACATAGGAGACCCGGCTTATCGAATAGTTTAAACCAGTGAACTTCTAAAGAATATCCTACAGTTTTCAAGGACTAAAAGTTTATGAAAAATCCTGATTTAAGTGTTAAAATTCTACTTCAGAAATGCTAGACTGACATAATGGAGAAATTAGTACTAGACAATTAGAATAAAATTGTTGTGCCTTTATTTTATTATTATAGCAAATAAAGGCACAACGGTTTTATCCTGATTTAGGTCTCTATCAACAGTGTTAATTCCTACAGAAAATAGAAGATCTCAAGGACTTTTCAAGGCCTTTGCATGATTTTCCAGTACTTTTCAAGGCATATTTAATTTTCAAGGACTTTTCAAGAAAGTGATTATCTAACTTGAGCCTTTAACTCAGGTGAGTTAAAACAATGTGACCAAAAATTAGGTTTTAGATTATAATAACAGTTCCTAGCCAAAAGATATATATATATATATTAGAACAACTGGATTGCATATTATATTCACCCTAACACTATTAAAGTCATTATCTTATATTTGTTTGTTTAATTTTTGAGGGGTTAACCAAGCATGATTTTAAAATTCCCTGACTTTTGAAGATTTTCTAATTTCCCTGACCATTTTACAGAATTCCCTGACTTTTCCCTGACCTTGAAGAAAAACCAAATTTCCCTGACTTTTCCCTGACGGGTGGGCATCCTGAAGTCCTCTAAATTCTAGTACTTTTAAAGCCTGTGCCAACCCTGTAATATTGTATGATTTTTGTTGCCTAAGAATTCTTTTCAAAAGTAACATATTTTCAGAAAATTCTTTCAAGAACAGTGTCAAACAGTTTGGTTCCAGATCCTGCCCCACATTTTGTCCGGCCTGATCAGAGTCCAAACCGTTTGCAAAGGCTATCAAATGGCAAGGTGGGAATATTTCACTGTGAATGAATTTCAATAGCAAAATTAATTAATTGACCTTAAATCTGAGTATTCTATTCAGCTGTACATAATCTTAACCCTTCCTTGGTTGGAAACATGTTACTGGGCACATCAACAACCAGCACGGAACCAGATGAGATTGCATAGAATATGCCTTCTTGTCCGGGTATGTGCTGTTCGCTGAGATAAAAACAATCAGAAACTAGAATTGTTTTTCTACGAAAAAGCAGATGTCTCCCCCCTTTTGATGTCAAAAGCATGAGTCATTAAATACAATTTCAAACAGAAACATTAAATACAATTTCCTTACGGAAATTCTAGTCATTTCATGCAGACAATCAGCTTGTATCTAGTAAAGATATCTGTCAATGTAGTTAACTATTGCACAATCATAACCTGGTGTAAAATAGTCATAGATAATTGTTTTTGTGATGGACAAAGTTCTAAGGAAATCAACTCAAAGAGTATAAAATGACAGAGTTACTATTCTTGCACTCTGCACGTCGACTCATGTTGGTTGATACTTGTATAAAGTTTCGTGAATATAGCTTAAGCGGTTTTCAAGTTATAGAGCGTACACGGTTTTTGTAATGGACAAAGTTCCAAGGAAAATAACATAAAAAGCAGAGTGACCATTCTCGCACTCTGCAAATCATCTCATGCTGATTGATATATGTATAAAGTTTCATGAATATAGCTTTAGTGGTTTTCAAGTTATAGTGTGGACAGGATTTTTGTGATGCACTAAGTTCAAAGGGAAATAACTCAAAAAGTATAAAGGCAGAGTTACCATTCTTGCACTCTGCACGTCATCTCATGCTGATTGATATTTGTATAAAGTTTTGTGAATATAGCTTAAGCGGTTTTCAAGTTATAGAGCGGACATAATTTTTGTGATGCACAAAGTTCAAAGGGAAATGACTCAAAAAGTATAAAAAGCAGAGTGACCATTCTTGCACTCTGCAAATCATCTCATGCTGATTGATATATGTATAAAGTTTCATGAATATAGCTTTAGTGGTTTTCAAGTTATAGTGTGGACAGGATTTTTGTGATGCACTAAGTTCAAAGGGAAATAACTCAAAAAGTATAAAGGCAGAGTTACCATTCTTGCACTCTGCACGTCATCTCATGCTGATTGATATTTGTATAAAGTTTTGTGAATATAGCTTAAGCGGTTTTCAAGTTATAGAGCGGACATGATTTTTGTGATGCACAAAGTTCAAAGGGAAATAACTCAAAAAGTATAAAGGCAGAGTTACCATTCTTGCACTCTGCACGTCATCTCATGCTGATTGATATTTGTATAAAGTTTTGTGAACAGAGTTTAAGCGGTTTTCAAAGTAAGTAAGGTTGCAAAGATCAGGAATCGATACAATCAAGTACCACACCTGACCCAGGATACCAATGGGAAAGTGACAAACTCACAGAAGACACCACAAACGAGAGCCAAGAGGTCAGCCCTTTCCCAGCAGGTGACCACGAAGCACATATAAACAGACGCGCACAAAACATAGCAAACACAAGACAGAACAAAAACATAAAAGATCCACAAAAGAAGTACCGCCTTGGAACGGTCAGTAAAATATTTTACTGGAGGGCTTAAACCGGTTTAACGGCGCCAACCTCACCCTTAATTCAGATGTGGATCAAGACACATAGATATTTGGTTTGCATGAAAGACCCCTAACTTATCAATGCATCATCTCTATTTGGTTTGCATGACAGACCCCTAACTTATCAATGCATCATCTCAAGTTATAGAGAGAAAACGATTTGTGACAGACAGACAGGTGGACGGACAGACAGACAGACCCCGGGGAAAAACAATATGTCTTCCGACCCTGAAGGGGGGAGACATAATACAATTCTATTTTAACCTTTTTCAGACCAATGGAATTTTCCATATAGAAACATGCAAAAAAGTCAGGATGGTCTATTGTATATATTGAGGGGTCGCAGGTTATACTTTCAAAAATTTTGTATTTCTTTCTTTGAAGATTGATTTTGTCTCAGCAAACAGTGCAGACCCTGATGAAATGCTGCATTATGCAGCAATTCATCTGGGTCTTCACTGTTTTCCATAGTACTTGGTTTCGTGTCTACATAGTGTTAAAGTTCTAGCCTATTACCCCTCAAGGCTATAACAGACAACTGATCCAAACTGTTTTTGAATCAAACTGGATGGAATATAAAATCACCATAGAAACTGTTAAGGAAACTATTCTGAGGAAAAAGCTAGATGTTAGTAGAAAGCCCCTAAACCATATAATTATGTGATTGGCCTACCATGATCCTTTCTCTCCTTATGAACTATAAAATATCAAGGGATGAAAGAGTTTTAACCGTTAAAGCACCAATCACAACAAAAGTTGCCTGCTTTGTCATCTGGTGTAATGTTTTAGAAACCATTTCTACAAGCAGTGTAGACCCATATCAGCAGTCTGATCTGTGTTCACACTGTTTGTTACTATGCTTATGTCAGTCAAAAAATGCAAGCACAAATATGCAGCAGATGACTTAAGCAGATGGCAGATGGCATTTTCAGATTAACTGTTTGCAAGCGCTTTAAGGGTTAAAGGTTAGAGATACATAAAATGCCAAAGGTGGATGCTTTGGCCATAACATAAATTTGTGGGTGTTTGTGTGTGTGCTGGTGTATGTGTGCATGAATGCATGCGTATGTGCGTGTGTGTGTGTGCATATGTGTGTGTGTGTGTGTGTGTGTGTGTGTGTGTGTGTGAGTATGTGTGTGTGTGCGTGCATGCTTGCGTATGTGATGCCTAACTTAGGTTTAACAGCATACATTTTCTCAGTTTTTACAGTTAACTTTGAGAAGCATTGAACAATAAGAATGTAACTGACCATTCAATGGATTAAAGCTGCATAGTCTGTAACTTTTGATCTTTTAGTTTTAGAACTAATGTTTCTATTTTTCAAGAACACAGTAAAAAACTAAAATTCTGGTATACATTTTACCAATTGCGTAAATCTTAATAAATGATCAGTATCAAAACAAAAGCATTTATCTTAAAATTAACTGTCTATAATTATTGGAGGGACGCAAATAATTACCAACACAGCTGTTTTTATAAGATAATTCACTTTTCCGTGCAGTTTTCAGCTATAGTGAACAGATTTATTGTGAAAACATAACTTAATTTTACTTTAACAAATGATTTAAAAAGAAAATAAAAAATTTCGAAAAAATGTTCATAGTTGCAGACTTAGTCTCTTTAACATTTATCAATAGTTTTGTAACTATTCAAACGCATACTTAGATTATTAATTTCTAACTGTTTTAGCTGGGAGATGTTGCCAGGAGGGTCTGGATGGGGTGTATAGGTTAGCCATTTTTTGGCCATATTTTGTATTGATTAGCAATTTTAGCCGAAAAATAATGTTTAGCGATTTTTTTGGTCTAAATTTTAACCATTTTCAGGGGACAAAAATATTTCAATATTGCACTTGTCCTGCAGGACAGGTGACTTACAATTTCACTCACCCTGCAAACACATGCACTTTTCCTTCAAAAGCATATGCAATAAAGAACATAAGGGAGTAATATGTAATATGCCCTCCTCCAGTAATTCTTCCCAAAGCACTCATCCTGTAGGACGAGCGATTTGGGAAGAATTACTTGTCCTTTCTAAATTTCACTCGTAATTACGAGTGGACGAGTGAAATTTATCGACCCCTGATTTTCTGACTAAAATATAATGAGGATCAAAAACAATTTGTGATTACCAATTAAACACATTCTAAAATTAACAGGTGATGCTTTTGTACACGTAAAACTAATTTACTGAATAACATGAGAGTTTTATTGATTAGGCAAATATTTTATCCTAAGCCATTAAGTGGCCAAAATTTTACTGATTAGTGTTTTTCAACCCCCCACCCACACACACACCCTACGCGCCTGCCAACAATCCAGACCCTCAGCCAGGACAATATGATCGTTAAACTTTTTAGCAGTGTTTTAAAACTTCATATGATGGAGTAGCTGGAATGCTTTGTTTTTAATTTTTATCTATTTTTCAGTGCTAAATAAAATGATTTTTATTCTATTGATGTTCTATTGTGTTGGGTTGAAATGATCAAAATAATCTTGTGGGGTAGTAAACTGTGATGTTAATCTGAGCCTGTGCCTATTAATTTTTTCCTTGAGACCCAAGCCTAGAGGTTATATAATTGAGTTCATCCTCAGACTCAAAATAAAGCGCAATGATTGGCTACTTGCGGACATGTGTCCGCAAACAGCCAATCATTGCACTTTATTTTGACACTGTACTCAAGTTTTATAACCTCAAGGCCAGGTAAACATTAATGCATGAAAAAGTATGAACCCCTTTTATAGACAAGGACCTATTACCTGAACTTTCTGTTCTTGTACTAGCTGGTGGTGACTGGGCCTCATCTCTGGGCCGGAATCCTCTGGCCATATTGTGTAGTGTCCTTAGTGCTTGTAAACTGGACTTAGCAGCTTCTGCCAGAATTTGTAGAGCAATCATGCTGTCTACCCTGAAAATAGGTTTTGTTTGTGAAGATGCTTTACATCCAAGTCAACAATATTCAGTCATGCCGGGATGGTTCTTCCTGGCACTAAGCAGTGAATAAAGTGTCTTGCTTAAGGACACAACACAGTGATCCCACTGGTATTGAGTCTCAAACTAGCAACCCTTTGATCCTCAGTCTAACGCTTTGCCAACTGAGCCACTATGCTTCATGCTGAATTCATGGCATGTTGACATGTATATAATATAGGGCCAGCACATGAGATTTTGGTCATTGTCTTAATGTCAACTCAGACCAAAATTTGGACCTATAGCCTGGCTGGATAGGTCATCATTGGTGTTTATTATCTTAAGTGCTGGGTCATATGAGAAAGTGTGTACCAAAATGACTTTTGACCTGGACATCAACCAAGTACAACCATATTTTTCACTCTATGCTCATTGGGAAGCTAACGACAACTGGCTTTTTCATGACCGCAGTGAGCGCCCAGGTTGAGTCTCTGCTAGAACACTTTATTGGAACCTCTGTAACTGAGCAGACTGTTTTTTTTATCTTACCAGTCGTACCTAATCGTAAACCCTGAAGACAGATTTTCTCACAATGTGACCAATTTAAGTCAAGTATGGTGAAAACTCTTCCTGTTTAAAGTCCCATCAACTACAATTAATATCTGGTATTGCTTTAATAACAATGGATATGATACTCACCAGCTTTTATTACTGAGAGCCTTGAGTGCCTCTGAAAGTCCTCCACTGAGATGGTTGGTACATCTCCACACATCTAGGGCATGCCAGAGAGTGGGAGTGAGATCATGTACATTACAACAAGTATAATACTCACCAGCTTTCATTAACAAGGCCCATACCACAATGACTAAGAGCCTTGAGTGCCTCCGAGAGTCCTCCACTGAGGTGGTTGGTACATCTCCACACATCCAGGGCATGCCAGAGAGTGGGGCTGAGATCATGTACACTACAATAAGTATAGTACTCACCAGCTTTCATTAACAAGGCCCATACCACAATGACTAAGAGCCTTGAGTGCCTCCGAGAGTCCTCCACTGAGGTGGTTGGTACATCTCCACACGTACAGGGCATGCCAGAGAGTGGGACTGAGATCATGTACATTACAATAAGTATAATACTCACCAGCTTTCATTAACAAGGCCCATACCACAATGACTAAGAGCCTTGAGTGCCTCCGAGAGTCCTCCACTGAGATGGTGGGTACATCTCCACACGTACAGGGCATGCCAGAGAGTGGGACTGAGATCATGTACATTACAACAAGTATAATACTCACCAGCTTTCATTAACAAGGCCCATACCACAATGACTAAGAGCCTTGAGTGCCTCTGAGAGTCCTCCACTGAGATGGTGGGTACATCTCCACACATCCAGGGCATGCCAGAGAGTGGGACTGAGATCATGTACATTACAATAAGTATAATACTCACCAGCTTTCATTAACAAGGCCCATACCACAATGACTAAGAGCCTTGAGTGCCTCCGAGAGTCCTCCACTGAGATGGTGGGTACATCTCCACACATCCAGGGCATGCCAGAGAGTGGGACTGAGATCATGTACATTACAATAAGTATAATACTCACCAGCTTTCATTAACAAGGCCCATACCACAATGACTAAGAGCCTTGAGTGCCTCCGAGAGTCCTCCACTGAGATGGTGGGTACATCTCCACACATCCAGGGCATGCCAGAGAGTGGGACTGAGATCATGTACATTACAATAAGTATAATACTCACCAGCTTTCATTAACAAGGCCCATACCACAATGACTAAGAGCCTTGAGTGCCTCCGAGAGTCCTCCACTGAGATGGTTGGTACATCTCCACACATCCAGGGCATGCCAGAGAGTGGGAGTGAGATCATGTACACTACAATAAGTATAATACTCACCAGCTTTCATTAACAAGGCCCATACCACAGTGACTGAGAGCCTTGAGTGCCTCCGAGAGTCCTCCACTGAGGTGGTTGGTACATCTCCACACATCCAGGGCATGCCAGAGAGTGGGACTGAGATCATGTACATTACAATAAGTATAATACTCACCAGCTTTCATTAACAAGGCCCATACCACAATGACTAAGAGCCTTGAGTGCCTCCGAGAGTCCTCCACTGAGATGGTGGGTACATCTCCACACATCCAGGGCATGCCAGAGAGTGGGACTGAGATCATGTACATTACAATAAGTATAATACTCACCAGCTTTCATTAACAAGGCCCATACCACAATGACTAAGAGCCTTGAGTGCCTCTGAGAGTCCTCCACTGAGATGGTTGGTACATCTCAACACGTACAGGGCATGCCAGAGAGTGGGACTGAGATCATGTACACTACAATAAGTATAACTAGAAAAGAGCCCACGCAAGCGCGGAAATATTTCATGATTGTCAATTTACCTTTATTTTGCATTTAAAAAAGCTGAAACTTGTATCCCCCTTTCATGTGTGTTAATTTTTCACAGCTTTATGAAATCTGAAACTTGTATTGGCGATTCTAGTCGCCGAAATGACCATGGGCCCAAATAGGTATGGGCCGAAATGACCCGAAACCGGCGAGTTTTAATTTTTTTTACAAAAGCTGATACTTGTAAACATGATTATGCTTATATCTTCTCATCTTGAAAATCACTAAAAATCTACAGCGAGGTGACTTTTACTATATTTGTTTTCCTCCAAACAATGCCAAAAATCGCTCAAATCCAGGTTCTTATTTCTGAACAATGCACTTTTTTAAACAGATTTTATTGATAGCGTCATTGAAACTTAGGATTATTGAGCGTGAGTCAGAGAAAGGTGTCTTGAACTTTCATAACTCTAGTTGCCATCAATGGTAGTAATTAACTATTTTATAGAAGTTCTTAAAGAGTGAGATTGCGCGCGACGCCCTTAAAATGGTTATTTTCTGCTCGCATTTACCGCGCGGACCAATTTTACCAAATTTTTTAGGAGTGAGATTTATTTTTTTCTAAGAACCAAAAAGGGATTATTGGGCCGAAATGACCATGGGCCGAAATGACCCGGAACCGACGATTTTTTTTTTATTTTCTTTTTACAAAAGCTGATACTTGTAAATGCGGTTATGTTTATTTCTTCTCGTCAAGAAAATCACAGAAAAACTTCAGCGAGGCGCCTTTTACTAATAATATTTGATAGCGTCATTGCCTACCGTGATATAAGTGGTACGACCAAGCCAATCGATGTAAACAGTACATTATGCGCAGCGACCTTGACACTTAGGATTATTAAGCGCGTGTCGAAGAAAGGTGTGATGATTACCGCGACTAATAATCAGTTTTGATAAGGGATTATTTAAAATTACAGCCATATCTTTTTTTCTTTGGCGAGTTTGGCGGCGTTTTCCCCATTGTTGTTTATAATATGGCCGACTTGACACAGCATAATACACATATACATATGACATATACACAAAAATTCGGAACGCTTCGGTCATCTCCATTCAGTTTGTATTGGAAACCCAATCGATCTAAAAATAGTGACGCGTGACCATGAACGTGACATACACTAAATATAGAAACATTCGCCAGAGGGCGCAGTTCTTTTAGAAAACACACTTAATTCCAAAATTCTCTAAATCTATGCTAAATGAAAACTCATCCTAACCGAGATTATCAATGAAAGCAATATCTTAAAGTAACAGTAAAGAAATCAAGCATGAAAATGACCTCGATTTTTCAGTTTATGCGGTAATTTGTTTATTTACTATTATAGATACTCACCAGCTTTCATTAACAAGGCCCATACCACAGTGACTGAGAGCCTTGAGTGCCTCCGAAAGTCCTCCACTGAGATGGTGGGTACATCTCCACACATCTAGGGCATGCCAGAGAGTGGGACTGAGATCATGTACACTAATACTAAGTATAATACTCACCAGCTTTCATTAACAAGGCCCATACCACAGTGACTGAGAGCCTTGAGTGCCTCCGAGAGTCCTCCACTGAGGTGGTTGGTACATCTCCACACATCCAGGGCATGCCATAGAGTGGGAGTGAGATCATCCATGTACACTACAATAAGTATAATACTCACCAGCTTTCATTAACAAGGCCCATACCACAGTGACTGAGAGCCTTGAGTGCCTCCGAGAGTCCTCCACTGAGATGGTGGGTACATCTCCACACATCTAGGGCATGCCAGAGAGTGGGACTGAGATCATGTACACTAATACTAAGTATAATACTCACCAGCTTTCATTAACAAGGCCCATACCACAGTGACTGAGAGCCTTGAGTGCCTCCGAGAGTCCTCCACTGAGGTGGTTGGTACATCTCCACACATCCAGGGCATGCCATAGAGTGGGAGTGAGATCATCCATGTACACTACAATAAGTATAATACTCACCAGCTTTCATTAACAAGGCCCATACCACAATGACTGAGAGCCTTGAGTGCCTCTGAGAGTCCTCCACATCTCCACACATCCAGGGCATGCCAGAGAGTGGGACTGAGATCATGTACACTACAATAAGTATGAAACTCACCAGCTTTCATTAACAAGGCCCATACCACAATGACTAAGAGCCTTGAGTGCCTCTGAGAGTCCTCCACTGAGGTGGTTGGTACATCTCCACACATCCAGGGCATGCCAGAGAGTGGGGCTAAGATCATGTACACTACTACTGATAGCCCCACTATGGGAGGTGTGGATCGTTTGGTCTTTAGAGTATGTAGTTGTCCTCTCACCGGTGTCTCTGCTTTTCTGAAATTAAAAATTTTTGTCCAAAATATTTTTTCTCATTTATACAGAATTCTTGCCTTTAATTTTTTTAACTCCGGCTGCTAATCGCCACTAAGTGTTGTCTGTTGGTCCTTTAAACATGTCTCTGTAGCAAATAGTGTGGACCCAGATCAGACTGCTCCTCTAGACACAGTCTGATTGGGGTTCACACTGTTTGTCTGTATGCAGAAACTAGTCCTTGATGTGAGCAGTAACATGCAGCAGACGACTTTAGCATTTTTTTTTATTTGGTTTGATTCTTTACATCTCATTCAACAGCTATGGACATGTTGAGACGGTCAATTCACGTAAACACACTTTTCCTCGGCAAGCTTGACTAAGCGGGTAACCAGTACTTCATGCACATACTTTTGCTTGTGACTGACAACTACCCATCTTGAATCAGCAAAGGAGGAGAATGACCTTAGAAATTATTTCATGATCAATCTTCACTAAAGTATTGGACCAGGCCGGGTTCAAACTCATGACCCCTCGATCTGCAGTTGGACAGCACTACGAGGCCGAGTAACAACGCAGTGACATTTTCTGATGCCTTTTTTCTAAGCAGGCTAAGGCTAAACCTTTTTTTTTTCTTTTTCAAAATTTATACTTGTTTACATAAAATTTCATTTGAACATATTTTTGCTTGTTTATGTTAGCTTTACGTCCCAGTCAACAATTTTCCAGTCATGTTGGGACAATTTCTTGTCTTCTTGGTTAGAACCAGTACTAAGCAGAGGATAAAGTACATAGTGCCCACGGTGAGTCATGAACTAGAAACCCTTGACCCCAAGTCTAACACTCAACCCCTGAGCCACTCCTGTCTTTTTAAGCATATATAAATAGTTTTACTTTCTCCATACTTGTAGTCATATCCAATTGATTTGTGTACTTCTCCTCAGCACACTTATGTATGCTCTATCATAAATCCCCTTCTTCTTGGAAAGATCAACTTTGGGCAAACCCTTTGTCACAAAATTTCCAGTGGCTCACTGGAAATTTTGTAACATCATATATATGATCGTTTATTCCATTTAGTAATCCTCGCTGGAACAATTTGATCCAGATAAAAGAGACCTGGAAGAGGGTCTCAAATCAGTGGGTATTATAGCAGAATAGGGAGAAAAATGTTATTCATCTGTAATGACCTGTGGCAAGAAACCAAAACTCCTCTATGTTTGCATGCAATATAGCTATAAATTCATGAGATTTCCAATGCTGCAATAAATTAGCCTTTATTGTTTACCAACCAGAAATCATAAGTGACATGTCACAACTTACGGCACTTGGTCTGCTAAGGGGAGATTTCTGCAAGTTGTCACCCTCCTTTATGTCACCAGGTTCCAACTGTGTGTCAGCCATTATGATTTTACCAACTGTTATTATAAATCTCATAGACAGAAGAGCATTTGGGTAGGGACTGTAAGCTTCCTGACAATCTTGTAGACCTGTAAACAATAAATGGAAACAATGGCAAAAACAACAAATAAAATGGCCTGTACTCCCATCAACGACTCAGATCAGCCTAGGCATGACCCAGTCTAATAAGAGTCAGTCTTTGTTGTCTGCATGAAGAAATTGTGAGCCTGAACCCTTTTCATCCTGGATACCTGTGAACAGGTCCTTTAGCAAACAGTGAAGACCCAGATGAAATGCTGCATGATGTGGCATTTCATCAGGGTCTGCACTGTTTGCAAAGATTAAAAAAATATACGAAAGAAATGCATCATAGTTTAGAAATTTCTACCTGTGACCCCTTAAAGTACAAAATGGGCAATTCCATACTTAATCTAGCAACATGCCTGGGAAAATCAATCAGTATCACAGAAAGGGTTAAGTGACTTACAGATTGTGGTGAAGACTTTAATCTTTTCTTTTGTTTGACTTGATTCTATACGTCCCATCAACAATCTTTCAGTTATGAAGGAACAGGTCTACCTGGGTTAAGCCAGTACTAAGCTAGGATTAATATCTTGCTCAAGGACATAACAAAGTGATGCCGGTGAGGCTCCAACCTGCAGCCTCTTGGTCTCAAATCAAGCACTCTACCACTGAGCCACTGCGCTCCCTAAGACTCTGATCTGCCTTGGTTGGTGGCCTCAATGATCTAAGTCTTCACTGAGCACATATGTCATTTTCTTAGTTTTGATATGCACAAGATCACATATCATATAGTAAACAGTGAACCAGAATTACTATGCTGGACTTGTCCAACCTTGTCCCATTTTATTCAGGACAAGTTTGAAATTTCTATTTACTTGTCCTAAGACAAGTAATATGAATAAACTTAATATAATTCCATTCTATCTATTTAATGTTATTCATGACAAGAAATCATATTGTTCAAATATCCTTTAACATGCTAAATAAATTGATATGCTACAGTCCAATTTTCAAGTAATCCAGTTCCATAGTTTGATTATTATGAACTCACATGTTGTAGAGAAAACAGTGTGGATCCTGATCAAATGACTTTTTCAGAAGCTAGCTGATCTGGATCTACAACATTGTTTTTGATATATTATATTTCTGGTTTTATACTGTTTACAAAATTGTTTACATATGGTTTCAGCAAAGTAAGGGTAAATTTAATGTTCCTTGTGCATTCTGTTCTTTGAGACAATTTGACAAGTACCTTATGGACCTATACTTGTCCCTGTGCAAGTATCTTTTTTTTTATTTCCACACCCCTGAGCAGGGTAATTGTTCTGGGATATAAACCATTTATGTCATTCATTTTGATAAAGATATATTAAATTTTGAACTCATTCTTATACCATTATTTTTGCTACTATGATAATGTATACATCCACCATGAAAAAAAGCATGAAGAAAATACTGTTTTTAAATTATTCCATTACCCTTTTCTTTTGCAAAGCTACTTAAAAATATAAAAATTATTACTGTTTATATATACCCTACTAAGTGCACTGATTACATTACTTTTCAAAAATTTTAAACCATTTGTAGAAAACAGTGTAGTTCCAGAACAGCTGGCGTCTAATAAAGCCAGATGATCAGGATCCACGCTGATTATCCTCCACTCATTGAATCAACATCAATAAATGAATCTGCACCGCTGATATATTGGAAATCAGACATTGATATAGAATTCACAGCTAAAAAAAGCTCAGCATATGCTTATAAGAGGCTTAAAGTGTGTGTGTGCATATTAGGTGAATTAGATGTTATAAATTCACTTACCGTCCAAATATGTAAAAAGCCTGTTTTTAAAGTCTTTCTGTCCTGCCAGCTGACCTGCCATGTGATGATAAAACAGTCGAGCAAATACCAACTGTCCCATCTAAAAGAGATAAACATGGCATTTGTACCACAATAATAATATTTTTTTAATCCAAACACCTATAAATGGGAATTATGGCAAACAGTGAAGATCAAGAAAAAACAAATGCAACAGAATGCTTCATTTCACCAGGATCTAAAGCGAAAAATGCATATTTCATGAGTGGCAAAGCCACAAATAGAAATTTACATTTTCTCGCTTCATGAGATGAAATTTAAGGCTTCTCATGACAAAAAATTGAATTTTCTTTTTATTATATACAATTTTAAGCTTGACAGATTTTTTCACACACAGGATACAAAAATGCATTAAAATTATGAAACTCTAACCTTTTATCCCCATGATATGTAAATTGAACCAAAATGCATCAAAACTAGGAATTAATCCAAAAATGCCCCCTCTCTAATATATAGAGGATATTCAACTTTTTTGAATGAATATGCCATTTATTTCATTGAGTAAAGCGAAAAATGCATATTTCATGAGTGGCAAAGCCACAAATAGAAATTTACATTTTATCGCTTCATGAGATGAAATTTAAGGCTTCTCATGACAAAAAATTGAATTTTCTTTTTATTATATACAATTTAAAGCTTGACAGATTTTTTTTTGCACTAAATGACGTCACACACATTCGCATAAAAAAAAGTTTTCTTATTTCTCAACCAAAATATAATATATTACGTTGAGAGTACTCAAAAGAACTGTCTCATTGAGATGGTTCTTTGAAGCACCCAAAACACATGCTTAAATTGATAGGTAAGAACATACAACAATTTTAGGCTAAAAAATTTCCTATCTGTCATACACTTACCTTCAGTAGTTTTATCTCTCCTGTTCTAAGATATGGTTGATGAACGGCATCTGCCCTTAACCTGTACAGCATGGTTCAAAAACAAGTTTTCTTATTTCTTAACCAAAACATAATATATTACGTTCAGGGTACCTAAAAGAACCGTCTCATTGAGACGGTTCTTTTGAGCACCCAAAACTTGTTTAAATTGATGGGTGAGAAAATAATTTCAATTTTACCTTCAAAAAATTTCCTCTGGCATTCACTAACCTTCAGTAGTTTTATCTCTCCTGTTCTGAGATATGGTTGATGAACGGCATCTGTTCTTAGCCAGTACAGCATGGTTTCAGCTAGGAAGAACAACGCTGGGATGTGGTATCTCTCTAGTGGAGACTGATCAAGGGAGGTGATCAGCACATCTAAACATTCTAAAAAAAGAATTATTTAGAGAAAAGAATTAATCACTGATTATGAGATGTCAATAAAATCAGCCCTATTACAACAAAAGTATTATATGCTTAAATCTGTGATATTAAAATGAATACATGGTTAAGAGGTAAAAAATTTCAAAATCCTGCTCTCTAGACAACTTTTCTTAAACCTTGAAGTAATGTATACAGTAAAACCTCGTTATATCGCCACCATCAGGATGCTGGAATATTGGCTGTATAATGAGTTTGGCGATAGATCGAGATTTGAAATTCTGTCAGATAAATGTGGACATATAAGGACATGTACTATTGATGAAAAACAGTATCTGCCTTGTACTTTCAGGCCATACCCTCGATGAAAGTGCAACATCGGTGGATGTTTCCAGGTTGCAAAATGTTCATTGAATATAAGAAATAATAAAACTCGCTTAGTTAGGATGTCACTTACTGGTCTGCAATTGATTGGCAAGGCCCATTTTGTGGCCAATAAATTCGCAATATGTTGCTGCATTTGCTTGGAATGTTTTTGCAAATTCACCCTCATTTCTGTTTCAAATGGCGATGACATTTTACAAACAAATAAACAAACTGACGAGACATTATTTTCTTTTCTTTTGCAGGCAAAACAAAGGTGAAATCATCTCGGTTAAGCTTTACTGGGTTAAAACATACTAATTCATCAATGTAGCATTTTTCGTTGTAATTATCTCATTGATGCACTGCACTTAACAATGGTTAATATTTCTCCCATGATTAGTTCATGACACTCCTTTAATCATCTAATCAATAACGATGCTACTCCACGTGGCGGTGATTACGGGGGAATTTGTACCTAAAAATGTACGTTTGTACTTTGAAATGAGTGGCAGATGGCGTTAAGCGAGGTTGGAGCTTTAACGAGGGAATTTTGCATTACGGAAATCGGGACATGGGGAAATGATGGCGGTAAGCGAGTTTGCGGTTAATAAGGGGCGATATAACGAGGTTTTACTGTACATATACCTACACATATTAACAATTTCAATAACTTCAACTGGTCTGACATTTGTCTTTATATAAAGTGAAAATAATTTGGAGAATCTATATCATAAATTCTTAATCTGACTCATTCAGGATTTTGAGGCTGATTTTCTGAAAAGTCAGTCTCAAAATCCTGAATTCATGAATAATCCTGAGCACTTTCTTCCATGTGACTAAATATACAGAGGACCTTCGATGGCTCAAAAAATGCTCATTTTAACTAAACCTCTAGTACTCAATAGGGTATTTGTTGTTGTTCTGATGCTTTAATAACACCACGTTTGACATTTTTTTCAGACGTATCACAAATTTTATGTTACATTAACCTATCAGACTGCACTGAGAATCAGATATAAAAAAAATGGCAAAGTCCTTTTACTATAATAGCAACAAAATATTGCTGATTTCTCTGACCAAGAATTTGATCTTCACATAACTGACCGTGTATAGTGTAGTCCCTTTATAATGCTATGTTTAGGGTCCATAGGAATGGATCATGTTTTAAGTGAATCATATCATAAAAGGCCAATTTGACAAAGCAATAGTCATGGTCTTTTCCTACCATTCCTTTGTAAAATTACATGGTAAATATATTAAGGAGCCACAACATGACCTTGTTGTATCCAAATCCAGGGTGTGTTATAAAGAGACTGCATAGTACTTTGGTTGACCAACCTTCTTGTATTTTGCCTCTACACTGAGCAAGCTGTGCCAGTTCTGTCCAGGCCATTGGTAGATTCACATACTGCCCTGTCCCTCCATCTCGGATACCAACTCTCCTCTGAAATGATTAGAATCATGCATTGACCATAACTTCTGAAAAATTGGTTTCTCTCAACCATATCAACCTTTTGTATACATTAATGGATTCTTCTTTCTGGTTTGATACAATACACTTGCGATAGTCCATTGTACATATCTAGGGGTGTTAGGTTACAATTTTCAAAAAAATATTGTCTTCTTTTGTCTGAAGATGTTTTCAGTGTAGACCCTGATTATGCTGCTCCCACAAAACCTTGCAGTATAATGCCTTTGAAAATATGAATAATTTTAAGTTTAAATGGTAAAGGTATTCAAAACATAACCCAAAAAAGATTAGTATAATGATGATCATTCTCATACAGTATTCTGTGGCTGACTTTCTATGGAAATAAGTATCAAAATACTGAATTCAGTAATGAGGCCCTGGAAGGGTTTTTAAGGGTATTGGGATATTTTCCAAATAATTAAAGGGATATGGGATACTATTGTGAAAATTCAAAGTATTTTAGGGATATGGAATTACAAAGCTGTCTGAATAGTCAATATGGGATATTTTTCGAAAAATTTAAAGGGATATGGGATATCAGGGACCCCTTTCCAGGGCCCCAGGAATGGCCCTGAAAACTTTCATCTACAGTCGACTCTCGTTAACTCAACTATGCATAACTCAATACTATCACTTACCTCGACCCGACGGCCTGGTCCCGGTATTTTCCCCTATATATTATTGCAATTCCACAACGTTTATCTCGACAATGTTTAAGTCAATAAAACTGATAACTCGTTACGAAAAACTGGTCCTGCTGATCAATTTTAGTGTATTTGACAACGCCTAACTCGATCCCATTTCATAAGAAAATAACAGATACACTTGACTGTTTGATCTTACCTTTTCATCCGATTGTGTACTCAATTAATCCATTGTATGCAGCAGTAGTCCGAAAAAAGTGTGATTAGTTTGTAAACAAACATTACACAGTCAATGTTTGTGACTGAATAGCCAATTAGCGCTGTAATTGTACTAAAAGTTTGATGACCAGCGGCGTGCTCTTTGATCTATTGAACAGCTTGTACGATTCAAAAGAGGATTAATTATTTTGACAGTATGAGATGGTCTTCTCATGATTAGTGTCAAATTTAAGCAATAACTTGAGTTGCCAATTTGACGAAAAGACAGACAATACACACATCAGGTTCCCATCCCTGGACATGGCAATTTCTCCCAGCTAATATTCTGGCAGACTGAGTGACATTGACTGATGCATTTCAAAGATTGATTTGAGCAGACATTGTGCAAAGAAGACTGATCACGAATATTTTAGGGCATGAACATTAAGAAACTTGGGGTTTGTTTGTTTACTTACAGACATGCACCGTTGCACCGTAGTCAATCAACACTGATTAGATTTCATTAACGTAATAGCTTCTGATGACAATCTATTGATAGATGAGGTTAGCATTATTTAATTTCTGCCAACTTTGGTAGCTATTAAGCCATGAATTGGTTACCTCGGACTACTGATAACTCGACATATTTTGCCCAGTCTTCTGAAATTGGAAGTATCGAGAGTAGACTGTATTTAGTTAAATTTTGGGAAATGAAATACCATTTGAGCTGCAACATGAGATTCCCAACAATGTAGTACATTGTATGTGCGACCAGCAAAAACACAGATCAGCCTGCGCATACGCGCAGTCTGTCTGATCAGAGACTCTGCTAGTCGCTTGAATATTCTATGATTATTGAGCTACTGACCGAACATCATTTGGAGTTTTTTAAAAGGAGGCTGCACAGGATTGTCTGAGTCTATTCATGTCAAAATGCCACATTTTTGGAAATAACATGTCGGGGGTCATTTACCTTTGACCTTTCAAGCATCTTGTGGGCTGTCTCTTCATATTTCTCACGTTCATCCAGATCTTTAGCATTGTTGTATTGCTGCACAAAATCTTCTGATACCTCAAGAGGATTTCTGAAAAGGAATCATGATTCAAGATGTACCCATGTGCGGATCTAGATGGGGGACAGGGGGTCCTGACCCCACCTGAAAAATTACAAAAATAAAGGGTTTCTTAGCAATACTGGTCCAGATCCCCTGAAAAATCACAAAGCTCCCAAGCCAGCATTCAATGTTGGGCCATCATTGGCCCGCCAGCGAAACGCCATTTGAATGGCCTTTCGCTGACAGGCCGATGATGGCCAGATTTTAGTGGTATTTGGATCAACTCATTAACTAAAAAAAAAACATTCTCAAAGTTGGACCTACTCTGGAAAAACTTTCTGGATCCGCACATGGTACCATAATTAACACTTTACCTCATAGAGACGCCTTTTAATGCTTTTGCAAAAAGAGCAGACACCGATCAGGCAGCTCTTGTAAGAGCTGCCTGATCAGGGTCTACTCTGTTTGCTTATGGAAATGTAATAAGATATGATCTTACACTAGTGGACCTGACAAATTATTTCTTTGCTCTATGTACAAAAGTGAAAGTTTATTAATATAATTAGTCATAGTGGGTGGAGCCTAGCATGAAAATTCATGAAGGAAAGGGTTAAGTGTCCGACCTGGTCCCATTTTATTCAGGACAAGTTAAAAATCTATATTCACTTGTCCTTAGACAAGAAAAAATGTATTAAGCTAATACAATTCTGTATTTCATATTTTGATTAATTATTAAGAGCTGATAACATTGAGGAACCTGAAGCCATTTTATCTGGATCTACACTGTTTACAAGAGAAGCCGGCTGATCAGGATCCATACTGTTTGCAAGAGTTAATATCTGGTTTCATACTCTTTTTGAAAGAATAAGTTGTTTAAGCACAGAAAGGTATTTGCTTATTTCTTCTTTCAGACATGTAAGAAAAATTTTCTATGGACAAGCACATTAATTGTGATTTACTTGTCCCTGGAAAAGTAGAAAATTTTACATTTTCCACACCCCTGAGTAAATGTTCTAAAATTTTAAACACTATAGTTGTCTGCCAAAAGGCATAGACAAACAGAGCAAACCCAGATCAGTCTGATCAGGGTCTTCCCTGTCTGCTATTCTGGCAAGCATTTTGTGAATTCCAGCCATGACTACCGACATTTTATTTGAAAACAGAAAGAGAAAAGTGTTCAAAATTTTAGATCCCTTAGCCTACAGTTGAGACAGATGGTAGCCTAATGCAGGTCATAAGTATTGTAGAATGCTCTTGGAGCATTTGGCAATACTTTTGACCGGCATTTAGCAATAATCGGTCTTGAAAACCAATCTTCGGTCTTCTTTTGAGTGGCTGCTTAAGACAGGTTTTACTGTACTCAGTTCAACTTACCTTGTTGTTGCAAGAACTTTCTGACTTTTGAGTGTCTGTAAATATGACTGCTTCAGTAGCCTCTCTTGGAGTTCAAGCCTTTGAGTATGGGAAATAATCCCAAACTTGTGCACGATAGGCACTTTTGTGATAGGCATCCTTATCTAATGATTGACTTTTCACATGTTCTGAAATAGAAAACAAAAGGTGTGTTTAACCCTTTCCTTTATGAATATTCATGCTAGGCTCCACCCACCATGAAAAATTATATACTTTGTAAATAAACTTGAACATTTGAACATAGAACAAAGAAATTACGTGTCGGGTCCACTAGTATTTAAGGATCATATCTAATCATATTTCCATAAGTAAACAGAGTAGACCCTGATCAGGCAAGAATCATATCTATAATCATATTTCCATAAGTAGACAGAGTAGACCCTGATCAGGCAGCTCTAACAAAAGCTACCTGACCTGTGTCTGCTCTGTTTGCAATAGCATTAAAAGGCATCTCTTTGAGATAAAGGGTTAATAAGAGATGTCACAGGAGATTGCAGTTGGCCTAAATCTATAAATAGCACTTTGCCTCAAAATAAACATCTAAATGAACCCCATCATCTCCAATTTTTTTTGACCCCGGTTGAGGTCTGACCTAAACTTAAGACATTATTATACATTAAGGACTATAAATAAAAGTGCCTCAATGTCAATCCTCTATCTAAAGAACACTTTGGTGATTAACCCTTTGTATACTAATGCATTATTATACCCGTTTTTTTCTTTAGAAAAAAGGGTATATTAATTATACCCGCTTTTTTCTTTAGAAAAAAAGGGTATCTTAATTTCGTACCAAAGTCGGTCCGTCGTCCGTCTGTCTGTGCGTCAGTGCGGATGTGCGTCCGTCACGTTTCTTGTAAATGTATTTCCTCCTAAATGGTTAGACGTAGCAAACTTTGTAGCTGAATAGGTCACATGATGAAGAGGGTACTGGGCAACATTTTGTGTGACCAAGGTCAAGGTCAAAGGTCAAATAATATATTTTCTTGTAAATGTATCTCCTCCTAAACGGTTAGACGTAGCAGCTTCAAACTTTGTAGCTGAATAGGTCACATGATGTAGAGGGCACTGGGCAACATTTTGTGTGACCTTGACCCCAAGGTCAAATTCAAAAGTCAAATATTGAATTTTCTTGTAAATGCTTCTCCTCCTAAACCTTTTGACGTAGTAACTTCAAACTCTGTAGGTGCATAGGGTACATGATGTAGAGGGCACTGGGCAACATTTCCTGTGACCTTGACCCCAAAGTTCAAGGTCAAATAATGTATTTTTGTGTAAATGCATCTTTTCCTTAACCCTGGGATGTGTAGCAATATCAAACTTTGCTGGTGCATAGGTCACATGATGTCGAGGGTACTGGGCAACATTTAGTGTGACCTTGACCTCAAGGTCAAATAATGTATTTTCTTGTAAATGCATCTTCTCCTTTTCCATGGGATGTGCAACATCAAACTTTGCTGGTGCATAGGTCACATGGTGCTGAGGGTACTGGGCAACATTTCGTGTGACCTTGACCTTGGGGTCAAGGTCAAATAATGTGATTTCTTTTGAATGCATTTCCTCCCAAACCGTTGGACATAGCAGCTTCAAACTTTACAGTTACATAGGTCATATGATGTAGAGGGATACTGGGCAGCGTCTCGTGTTTGTCTTTGACCTAAGGTCAAGGTCAATAGTGAAATAATGTACTTTCTTGTTAATGCATTTCCTCCTAAATGGTTGGACGTAGCAACTTCAAACTTTGCAGATGCTTTGGTTAGCTCAAAAGCCTGTATTTGCGATGGTGTACCATCGACTGAAGTCTAGTTTTGTATTAAAGTTGGTCCGTCGTCTGTCTGTCAGTCCGTCACGTTTCTTGTAAATGCATCTCCTCCTAAACCATTAGACATAGCAACTTTAAACTTTTTACCAAGATAGGTCACAAAATGTAGAGAGTACTGGGCGACATTTTGTGTGACGTTGACCCCTAGGTCAAGGTCAAAGGCCAAATAGTGTATTTTCTTGTAAATGCATCTCCTCCTAAACCGTTAGATGTAGCAACATCTTTTCAAACTTTGTACCTAGATAGCTCACATGATATAGATGGTACTGGACAACATTTTGTGTGACCTTGAACCCTAGGTCAAAATATGTTTTTTTCTTGTAAATGCATCTCCTCCTTAACCGCTAGACGTAGCAACCTAAATCTTTCATTAGAATAAAAATGAAAAATACCACCCAACAACCCTAAAATTGGAACTAAACTCATCAAATTGATAGAGTTCGGCTTGAAAAGGTTCAACTTACTACTTATACTCGGGTCAAGATAAGCAAAATATTTGAGTGTAAAGTTGTGAATTATTCTTATCTTTCAATTTTAACATTTGTTTTTGGATGACTCATTGACAGTCGCTACTAAGTTGTGACCCTTTAGAAGTGAATAAGTTTCAATATGTGTAATATTATATATTAAAATATTATTAAAATGTTCAGTTAATTGTATGAAGATAATATCCTCAAAAATTTTTGAATGTGCAGTAAGGATACTAACAGGCCGATAATTCTTTTTTACAAAAGGATCATCTATTTTATAAATTGGACAGACCTGAGCATTTTTTAGGTCATTTGGAAACTGGTTTTTATCAGCACAGAGGTTGAAAACAGTGCTAATAGGACCGGCAAGTGCTGTGGAGCCAGCTTTAATCAATTTAGCGGGCAACTGATCAACACCTGTGGCCTTTTTGGGGTTCACTTTCTTTATTGATTTGATGACCAGTGATTGGTCGACTGGTTTGAAGTTAAAAGAAGAATAGCTTCTTTTATTGCTTCTATACTTGGGTGGTTTGCCATATCTTGTGATTGTGAATCTATTCCTATTTCCCTAGCTATGTTGATGTAGAAGTCATTTAGTAGACCACTAACCTCTTTTTGGTCAGCTATGAGGGTATCATTTTCCAGGAAAATAATCACAGTCATTTTTACTGGACTTAGAGCCGAGGAAAGGCTTAATGGTAGGCCAAAAATCTTTAGATTTAGGCCCACCACTTCGAAAAAATATAAATGAATGGATTGTTCCCTAAGTTTTGTTACGTAATTTCTTTGTTTTTTGGATTATAAAAGAAGACAAGTTTCTTTGGATTATAAAAGAAGACAAAAGTTGTGCGTTCATAGCAGACGAGCAATTAGGGGGCGCATACCCTATTAAAAAGAAAATATTTAATTGGTTTTCGCAGTTTATCGACATTTGTTCACAAGTGACGTCCCACAATGATATGACCCGCCCCAATCGACCTACAGCTGAAACCACTCATGTCTGAAACGACCCACGGCCGAAACCGGCCTAGCTGTGCAGGGAAAGTGCACTGTTTGCAGGTTAAAGAGCCCTTCCTCATAAGGTGCAACTATGAATAGACATAGGAGAAATAAAAGTACACCCCTGTCTATAATGTCCGTGAGTGAGGGGCAGTAAATAAGAAATAGATAGATCATCAAAACTCTTAATCCGAAAATTGGTACTTATCGAAATTGTTTAACATACGAAACAAATCGTGAAAAACAGAATCCGACAAATTTTCGGCATATAGCAAATGAGTTTTTGTTTTGATACCTTTGCTAAGACGATTTGCGCAATATATGGTAAATGCTGATTCTCATTAAGGAGAAAATGACTAATTTAAAGTCATTTTCAGACCATTTCTGTTTCCATAGTTTTTGTAAACTGCGCACGCGCGTTTCATCCTAAACACCGCCGGAAACGCAACCGGTGCAGATGTAAACACAAGCCCAGCATGTCGAAATTGAAGGTTAGGTCGTAAAAAATATATATTTCTCCTATCCTGTAATTTTTTTCATGATTTACAGTTACCTATCGTGTGAAATAATGATCTCAAACTTGACAAAAAAGTAGCAAAAATAGCGAATTAATAGACTGACTGTTTCATAACATTTTACTCTCAAACTCTGGACTCCCATTTTATGAAATTTAGAATAAAGCCCCTTTCTTTCTTTCTCTATATATTGCCAGACCCTCTTTCGAGTATTATCGGCAGGTGTACTTTGTACACTCCGGGTTGCAGGATGAAAGCCTACAAGTAACCATATATCGAAATTACCGTAGGGTTCTTTAACCTGCACAGGGGGTGACTTTCCCTACACAGGGGACATCCAGTTAACATCCCAATCCGAAGGACGATGCACTTATCTAGTGTCATCCCTGCAAATGACACTAGAGAAAGCGTGTTCGGACACCGAAATTTTCCTCACCGCGAGCGGGGATCGAACCTGGGACCTCTTGCACCAGAGGCAAGTGCCTAACCACTGAGCTACCACGCTTTCATGCTTTCGTTCACCAACGTTCACCGAATTTCATTAGGTAGTTCCCTGGCCCAGTGGTTAGTGTGTTGGACTAGGAAGCCAGCGACCCAGGATCGATTCCAGTAGCGGCGGGACTAACGACTGATTATTTCAGTGCTGGGTGGTGACCGGGTGCCTAGATTTAAAGAAAAGACTCGAATTACCGGAAAGACCGCCGAAATACCGGAAAGACCAAAGTATAATAGGGAATTAAAATATGCTATCCACCAAGTTTATGCTTAGTTATGTATTAGCCTGTTTGGGGCTTTAAGTATTTTGTATGTTTATTGCCAATGTAATTGTATCATTTTAAATATTTAACCCTCTGAGTCTCTTCGAATCTTGTTTATTCAAAGAAAAGATAAATTGGATTAAGGCCCAATTAAAAGAACTGCATCCATGACTTTTTGTCGAAAGCCCTTTCGCTGAATCTAACATCACGTCAAACGTGACCATTCGTCGAAAGACAACTTGTCTAATGGACATCTGTCGAAATTTCGTCGAAAAATGAGATAATGCGAAAATGGAAGTAACTTACCAAAATAGTGCAATGCGCATGCGTCTAGAAATGACAGGCATGATTGTTTACACCACCAATAAGATGTGGTGCTACGGATCACCGAAAAAAGGAAAAAGATTGAATGGAACAAATTGACTTTTATTGCATCAATTTGATGTACTACACGCAAGCACAGAGCTTATTGTTTTTATTGGTCTCAGTAGTTAATGTTTTATGCTATCACCCTCAGGTACTACTACTCTTGCACCGTCCTCTGCGCATGGTCTTGGCAGATTCTCTTGATTTTCTCATTCATCTTCTGCACCTGAAAATTAATGAATCATAATGAGTTTTATAGTAGAGCCATCAAATATTTGTCAATTTGTTTTAAAACCAAAAGGTTAAACAAATGATTTATGAACATACCTTTTTAAGCATAGCTTGAGAGACCATTCCGCCAATCAGTTGTTCAATCGTCGTCTCTGTGTGGGCTTGCTCCACTTTTAGACGATCCATGAACTGGTATATGTTGGGATGGTGCTTGTCCACGATCACCTTAAACCTCCGATGCCAACCCTCGAGTTGATTATTGGTTCTAGGCTCGTCTGCCAGATTGCGGTCATATACTGACCCTTACCAGACTACTCAGCTTACCTAACAAACGAGTAAGCCATTCGGATTTTTTGTAATGGCCGATGCCAGGTAAAATATTTTGATACTTGTTTCGAAAAAAGCAATCGACTAGGTGTCGTACTTCAGATAAAAATAAAATCGACCAAGTGTCTGGCTTGGCCATTTTTTTTTACCAGCAGTCGTATTCGACGAGTTGTCATGTTCGATGAAAGGGTTTCGACGAGAAGTCTTGCATCGAAAAGAACCCTTCTTAACCCCTACTGATAACTAATAATCCCAATCAACCTGTAAATAAGGGGGAATTAACCAGCCTAATTAAAGGACCATTGTTAACACCAAGAACTAACAATCCAATCAATGTAAAGTAAAGGTGGACATACCAGTATGTGATTAGTTGACACTGCATATATTTTTTTCAAACTTATTGTATGACTCTCGTATTCCAAGTATTTACTAAAATATGTTTATTTGAATTTTGAAATAAACTTTTTAGATTTTTAATCTGTTATGTCCACTATATAGAAATGCACAAGTAAAAAAAAAATACCGTATCTGTATATATCAAATTATAAACAACCTATATGTTTAATTATATTCATAAATCAATAATCACAAATCAATGTTTTCCTATAATTCTTTGGTCTTTCTGGTATTTCGGCGTCTTTCCGGTAATTTGTGTCTTTCCGGTAAATCTAGGCACCGCTTGGTTACCAGCAGTATCGGTCTAGACTGGATAAACGGAGAGGTAATGGCACGCAGCGTGGGCTCTGCTGGAAAAAGTCATTCCATCCATTACCAGGTGGGGACTTTCGTAGACAACCCACATTAAATTAGTAACCTTTACCTTTGAAATGCTACTTAATGTATTTCACAGGGTCTAGTTACAGTAAGAACTGCCTGATCAAGGGGTCTCTGTTTGCTTATGGAAATACGATATATCTGAAACTACACTAACTAGTGGACCTGACAAGTAATTTCTTTTTTCTATGTATAAGAGGGAGCACTGTTGAATGGATCAGGGCATTTCTCTCTGACAGCGTTCAGCAAGTCACAGTGGAAGGGGCCACATCAGATAGCATCCAAGTACTCAGCGAAGTTCCACAGGGTACAGTCTTGGGACCTCTACTTTTTCTCGTTTTTATTAACGATCTCCCAGACTGCGTAGAATCAGGAATCAGACTCCTCGCTGACGACTGCATACTTTATAGATGTACATTGTATCAAGAACCAGAAAGATTGTGACACCCTACAACAAGCTCTAAACAGTAAACAACCTAGCGGCATAAGAAAAGAAATGTCGAATGGCATTTCATTTGGAAAAGTGCAGTGCCTTCATGGTCACCAGAGTACTGAAGCCAATCTCTTCATCTTATACCCTGAACACACACTGAACATGGAGGACTCCACATGGTACATTTGTACCTTGGAATGGAGCTACAGTCCAGCATGTCTTGGAATTGCCACATGGACCAGACTGTCAAGAAAGTTGTAAAATTCAGCAGGGGGGATTATGTCCTAGTTGTAAAATTCATGGGGGGGATTATGTCCACGTATACAAAAATGAGCAGGGGGGGGATTTTGTCCTACATTCCATTTTTAATAATTGCTAATTGGGGTTTTGTCATCAAAGTGATATGTCAAAATTGCCTCAGGTAATTAGTGACCATTGTAAAAGGATTAACACTGAGAAAAATATTGTAACAGCAGGTGTCTTCCTTGCTACTTTAGGCTTAAAACTGAAAAAAAATCTGTAACTTCTTGAGTTTTTGTCAGATTCTCATGATTTTTTTACCAAAATGTAGGCCATTTTATGTAATTTTTGATAAGGGGCATGGCACTAGAGAAAAGGGGCATGGCGTGGCGCCATGCTAAAACTGGCTAGGGGAACACTACACCTCAAATGGGAGTTCTTCGAAGCAAGGCGTGCCAATACCCAGCTCACCATGCTCTTCAAAATCATCCATGGACTTGTTGATATACCGACAGAAGATTACCTTGTACCAGCTTCAACAAGAACACGTTCCCAACACTCATTGAAATTTCTCCAGATCCCAGTCTCCAATGACAATTGTAAATTCAACTTTTTCCCCCGAACTTTTTGTCGTTGGAACTCTCTACCAGCCAATGTGGCTGAGGCTCCCAGTTTGGTATCCTTCAAACGGGAGCTATAAAGTCTGTCAATCTAAGCTGTCTAGTCTGGCCATGCAAGTACACTCTTGTGATACCCTCAAACTATGCTGTTGGGGACTTTGTGTGCCCTGGTACCCTCAGGGAAGGCAGTTTGGTTGAGGATTGAAGAGTGGAAAATGCATTGGCCAAACTCTTTTTTCTGGCTTTCTATCAACTATGCTTCTAACTTTCCTATCATTCTCTCTTTTTCTAATGCAGCAAACCCCCGCGCTATAGTAGTCAAGTGTGACGGCAGTGTATATGATGTAGATGTACCAACATGAACCTTTATTTATATAATCATTCATAGTGGGTGAAGCCTAGCATGAATATTCATGAAGGAAAATGTTTATATTTCCAGGTTTTGAGTATATTTAAGAAACTCCATAAAACAGCTGTGTTTGTCTTCAATGAAGATACTGCAGCATTGGCAGGTAAGTTTACTACTCTTTGCATTGCTTTTCTTGTCACCTGCTGATTTTTTAGCTCACCTGAGCCTTTGGCTCATGGTGAGCTATTGTGATCATTTGATGTCCACTGTGTGTCGTCCGCCGTCAACAATTGCTTCAAAGGACATCTCCTCCTAAACTATTGGCTGGACAGGGTTTGCGCTAAGATTTATTTTTCTTTCGCCACCATTTTCGCCAATCAGATTTTTTTTGTGCCATTTTCTCAAACTTAGAGCCAGATTTTGGCCATTTTTTGCCAAAAAAGAGCCAGTTTTGGGGGCATTTTTCACAAAAAATGTCTTCTGTCTTTGACTCCCTTAATTCTGGTGGATTATTGTACACACATTGATAAAATAACTAAGGAATGGTCCATTTTGTTTTTAAAGCGGTTGACAGTCTTTAAATTGATGTATATTTGTACCTGGAGATTGGAATTTTCTTAACAAACAGAGCAAACACTGATGAAATGCTGTTTGGGTATTCACTGCTTGCCAAAGTACCTGTTTGCTGCCAAAGTACCTGTTTGCAAGTATTCAGAATAAATAGGATTAACCAACATTGTACTTTAATGGTAAGCCAAAACTAATACACAGGGTTGAAAATGATCAGACTTTCTATGTAATTGTCAATCTTTCCATAGAGTATTATATATATGGAAAACCTCCATTCAAGTTTGAACACCTGAACGTGAGGCAGGTGAATTTTCAACACAACATTAGTTCATAAATAATTGAGAATATATGTATGACGCCAATTTTAAAATAATATGACTTTTTTCTTTCGATTTTTTTGGTATTTGATTTTAGTGATTAAAAGTTTGCAATCAATGTTATTCTCGCTTGAATATAAAATTATAAAAAGATCATACAATACTTTGATTAAAATGTTTAAATTGGGAAGTTATATGTTAAATAGAACGAATAACTGCATTGCCAAAGTAGTTTGCTAATTATTGTAACAAGGGAGCTAATTCAAAAATATTAGAGGAGAGCACAATTGCATGATTTTTACCTCGGAATACAGGCCCTGAATTTTTCTAACAAAACAAATTTAAATCAAGTGAGCCATAACATCATCTACCCTTTAAATAAAAGGTTTCACTTTCTGTTTAGAAATGATAGGTTCAGATATCTGAAATTGTCGAATAAAGCACTTTGAACAGCGTGTGCAGTTGCTGTCTTGAAAAGAGAAGCAATGCTACTGTCGGCATTTGCGAGATGCCCGGATCCTTGAGCATGCCTGGTAATGTCTAAAGAGTGATGCTGTCAGATGAAAGAATGGCACAGTGACCACCATGCAAATCTTTCTCCTTTCTCACAACGCTTGATGGAAAGCTCGGAGCAATATATCTATCACCTTACGAGTGGAAAGTGAGCTTGAAAGAGACACTTGATTTTTTCTTCTTTGTGGACGTCGATGTAGCGGTCTTTTCAAGATGTTTAAAGTTACGAATTCAGAAAGCTATGTAATGACTACGGTAAATGTTCTAAAATTTCGAACACTAAAAAATAATTATTTTTTCCGCTGTTCGTAATTTTAGAAATTACGTTTCAGAAAAAGTGCATGTGTTCGTAATTTTAGAATGTGGTCTTAAGCATGATCAAAAACGGTATATATGCATGTAAAAATGTGGTAGAAATGACGGTTACGTGTTGAAAACACGGCGATATGATTCTGCGCAATCTACTCATTTTTCTTTTCAACCGCGGACTGAGTCAGTAAAATGTCCAGCACGTGCGGTAATTGCCAAGTCGAGAGCCAGGCACGTACATGTTATGTCACTCAATTTACTTACAAGGCGTAAAAGTCCACTCAAGTTATTTAACCTCGGACTACCGATGAATCGCTACACTTTCGTTCTTCCTTCAGAAAACCAAAACGCTCCATCTGCGCAAATGCCGTTAATAATGTAATACAGTCACTCAAGGACATCTCGTCGATCAGAATCTTTTGCAAAGATATACACGAAACTTTGAAATACACAGACGAGTTCTCAGTTTAAAAAAATGACGAAATTCAAAAAGAACACACATCTCTCTCACTCTATTTGTCGATCTGTCGATGCACTTTGATTTTCCCGAAATGATGTGCATGTACCAGTCTCTCTCTCTTTCGCTCTTTATTCACATTTGCGAAAACGGTTTGGATCCAGATCAGACCCGAATGGAATTCAGGAAAGAATGTTTCGTCAATTTAAAAAATTGTGCATGCGATAGAAAGTATGCAAAGTGTCGTACAAAAGCCGATGCGCACGATAAAATGGATTTTCAGTACATCTCAATAAGTGTATACATTGTCCGGTCCAATGCGCGGATCCAGAGGGGGGGGGACAGGGGGTCCGGACCCCTTAGCAATACTAGATCGAATCCTCTGAAATTTTCAGAACAACCAAGCCAGCATTCAATGCAGGGCCATCATCGGCACGCCAGCGAAACGCCATTTAAGGCGTTTCGCTGTTAAATGGCGTTTCGCTGGCGGGCCGATGATGGCCCGCTTTTTCGAAATAATTAACAAATTATTAGTGCCAAAACGTTTTCAATATTTGGATACTCTCTCCCTTAAAAAAGAAAAAAAAACGTTGTCAGAGTTCGGATCCAGATCAGATCCGAATGGAATTCAGGAAAGAATGTTTTCGTCAATTTAAACATTTGGGTAGCGATAGAAAGCATGCAAAGCATAAATACTTACGAATATCCGACTTTTTTTTGTCGTGCAAAAGCCGATGCGCACGAGAAGCATCTCCAATTATCATATTCAGCACCGATACATGATATTTCTCGAGATTACAAGACTGAGATTCGTATGCAAGCGCTAGTCTCTCTCTCTCTCTCTCTCTCTCTCTCTCTCTCTCTCTCTACCACCTGCTTTCAAAGTTTGAAAATAGTTTGGATCCAGAAGATCTCCGAGGTCTTGCCAAACCAAATCTGGGGCAAGAATCTCGGACGCAATAAACATACTGGGTCCGAGCAAGAATTTATGTCCGACTTTGCATCCGATGCCTCGAAAGAATATAATGGGAGACAGCAGTCAGTTTTCTCCCTTGACTACTCTCTCAGAACAACTAGGTCCAAATAGTTGGGTCTCCTCGGTTTTAATCCCTGCTTTTATTGCAAATATTGGAAAACATTTTTTCTTGAAATATGACTCAGAATATTCCAAATCAATTTAAAACATCTTATTTTATAATCTTTTCAACATTTTTACTCAGTTAATGCTTATCAGCATCTCTTAATTGGCACAGCTGTCAAAATAATTACACTTATTTATCACCTAATCACCATTATGACCCTATGATAAAGGCAGAGGATTTCAAATGGTTGGACCGTGTTTATCATTTGTTCCACCTCGGTAGTTACCTGTGTTTATCAGGGGCATTAACTGACTGCTTTTTGCCATTGAGCCGTGACATGAGATTTCCAACAATCAGCAAAGCCTCAGATCAGCCTGCGAATATGCACAGTCTGATCAGAGCCTTTGCTAGTCGCTTGAATATTCTATGAGTGTTAAGCTACTGACTGAACATCGTTTGGAGTTTGTTAGCTTAAAAGGAGGCTGCACAGGCTCGTCTGAGTCTACATTCGTCAGAATGCAACACTGTGTCGCGGCTCAATTTATGATATATTGGCTTCGAGCCGATGCGTACGATACGCTGGGTACTTTCATATCTCAAAGAAAGGAAAAATTCAGACAAGTACCACAAATCTAGTTTTTCATGCAAGCAGTGCGCCGTTTCATGCTCGAGTTTATTGAAATTGTTTTTTTTTCCATGCAAACCCATGAAAAGGAGAAACAGCTAGGCAATTATGTTTGGTGTGCTAAGTCCGTATCGTGCGCCAATTCCCACCACGTGCTACCCGAGTCTTAAAACAACAACAACATGTGGTCTGATAGTCGGCTTCTTTGATCTCAAACCATGTCCGTGAACCATTACCCTGTCCCTTTGTCTGCTGCTGATACTATTAGCAGTACCGCCCCCCCCCCCCCTCAAAGAGGCTGTGACAAACTACTTTAACAGACAATTGGGCCCAGATCTGGCCCGACAAAATGTTTAATGTTTTGTTCTAGAAACAAAGGTGCTGATAAGACTGTGCGGTGCGCAGACTGATCTTCGCATGTAACAAAGTCAGGGTACATATTATTCATTTGTGACCTCTCAGTATTGACCTTTGGTCGAGTCCATTTTTCTGGGTTGAGCAGATAATTTACCGTTAACTGTTTGTAAAATGTCTTTATATCCTTAAACGCTATATTTAATTGATATCTGTCTCTGTGGTTCAGTGGTTAAAACGCTTCCTAGAACACGCGAAGTCGTGAGTTCGAGCCGCAATGCGTGTTTTTTTTTGTTTGTTTTCTTTAATTTTTTGCATGTATTGGTGTTAAATTATTAAATTAAGATAGGAAATTTAGTTTTATATGTTATAAAATGAGTTTAGTGTGTTTTTATTTGCAGTTGTATATTCTGTTGTTGTTTTTTTTTTTTGGTTTTGTTTTATATTTATTTAGCAATTTCATCACAGTACTAGGACTTGTCAAATCTGTCGCGGAGTCATCATTATGTATAAACGACTGTGCAACCTGTCCCTCTCAATTCTCTGACCCTGCGAAGGTATATGATCTTGTCTCTCCATCTCAGTACCTCACACTGTACAGTGTAAACATGACCTATAACCTCAAAAAATCAATAATCCAATGGGAGTCTGTATGTATCTGAATTTGTTTACGTCCACGGCATGGAAGTTTATCTGCGCAGTGTGTAGTACCACACCGTACATACGATTTGGCGAAAACAGACGGATACGGAAAAAACAGTTGTTTACCAGAGCGCGTGCCTTTTGGCGGTTGAGTATTTTTGTCTATTTTTCTCATGTTTATATAGCCTTATCGCGAGGGAAACAAAGCAGCCTTTTTGTATTCATTTAACTGCATAGGGATACGCTAAAATTTACTCCATTTCTTTATTGATGGGTGAAAATTGAGATAAGAATGTTTGAAAATACAACCTCGTTGGGGATCTGTTGCATTTGTGATTATTTTTTTCAATGCAGCAAACATCGTTTCAGACTATGTTTTTTATCTGATCGTAGCCCAGTCTCTTGTGCAAACATCGATTAAAAACGCGTTGCTGAACGGCAGCTTGAAATTGTCAAAATTGCCATTGTTTTAGACCACGTGCATATTTCACGGATACGTATCATGACAGTCGGTCTATACGGTGTTAAACAGACATTCGAAATATTTATGATACTGGGCTGAACAGTTAAACAAAAGCTTTAGCAGAATGTGTAATATGTAGAGCATGCGTAAGCTTCTGTTATACCATGTCCCATTAAACACTTTTTTAATTATATAATGCAGGTACGACAAGTATATGGGTTGCTTTGTTGTCTGTGTAGGTGCACAAGTACACAGGCGACTCTGAAATCTGTGTTCAGTTTTTCCATGTATGTTTGGGACATATACTCAAAGATATGCCTTCCAAGTCTATGACTGCCAATACTCAATTGACCTGAGCCTTAGGACCTGGGCAATAGTAGCAGGCCGTCCTTGACGCATCGGGAACTAGTTTTAATTATATCCCTATGAATAAGTAGTAAATATTATTCCTCTGTTCCCCAAAACCTCCTGTAGGGCCTCTATAGTGTCTTGCTATGGATTATTCTTTCCAATATTATTATGGACACACTGTTCAAATGACTGGCCGCTGTTTACAGTCACTTTACCATAAAAGATACCAGACGTTTAGTGTACAGTGCAAGGGTACTATTGCCTAGGGGTATGGTTTTGTTTGGAAAGTGGTATTCTGTTAGAGTAAGTTTATTTCCACGGCAAGAAGAACATGAATTAGACAACACAAAGATACATTCTACTTGAATGGGCTGTTCATTATTATCTATACCCATGGGCGTAGACTATCGAAGGTAGACGCACTTTATCAATGACCTAAGTGATTGGATTGATTTAGTTTCATTTAAAATCAATGTGATATACAGAAGGACAATTGAATCAAATCAAATCAAATCAATTTTATTGGTATAAAGTCCAGTCACAGGACTGTCACCAGTCACATGTATAAAGTTACACAAGAACAATCACAGACGTAATACAAGTACAAATCTTGTCATCGATGAGACTATGAATTATGAAAAATATGGAAATTAATGTGTGTGTTTAATAGAACAGACTATTAAAATTGGCAATTCTCAACATCGAGACCGTCCCAGGTTTCATGTAGAGCACTCAGGAACGCTTTAAATAAGCGTACCTGAGTGCTCCGCTGAACCTTTCTTTCACCAAATAAAACGGTGTCATCATCAAAAAGTGTCAATATCTATCACAACATGCATTAATTACCATCAAAATATGCATTATTAGCATATGTTTTAAGAGGCACTTATGGATTTAACCAATTCTTCTCTGGCTCTGAACATTATACAAATATTTGTTATGCATACACAGGAAATGTCATAATCTTTACATTCCATTATAAAAGAGAATTTCTCATCAACATTTTTACTGGAAAAAGAAGGTACAATTTCTTCTAAATTATCAAAAAAAGTATTTCTATGAGTTGAAAGTGAGTCACATTCCATAACAAAATGTTTCTCATCTTCAACAGCCATGCCACATAAAAAGCATTTTCTTTCACTAAGTATGGTCTTTCTATGCCTACCCTTTTCAATATGGAGGTCATGGGAGCTTATTCTAAGCTTGGCAAACGTGGAAATTTCACTTTTTGATAACTCATTAACAAACAAATAGGTTTCCCTTTCATAGCATTTTTTAAATATCCTGTAAGTTCTCAACTTGTTTCCATTAGGCTGATTTTTACTATCATCATGGATTTTATCTTTCCAGAAATTAATGTAAGAGTTTTTCAGTTTATTTACTACAGAATGCAAAAATCTCTTTTTAGAAAAAGTGTTCTGATAATTCCAGAGATGGGAGAAGTTAATATTATGCAAAAATGTCTAAAATTTTCGGGCAAAGCCTTTAGGACAATTCATGCTGTCTTGATATGCTAGATAGGCTAAAGAACTCATGCTTGAGTTTACAAGGTGCACCCAAAAGTTTGCTGATGCTTGGAGACCTGAAATTGCTAAAGGAAAAATACCAAAATCTGCTCTGACAGCATCGTTAACCGAATATTTATGGACACCCATCACATTCTTAAGGAATTTTAGCTGAGTTTTTCAGGAAGAAAAAGATCATATCTATTTTCCATCTGAGTCAATCCAGGTTTATTTATTAGAAAATCGATTGACCATACCTCACTTCCATATAGGAGAATAGGCTTTACACAATGATTATATAAAGTAACATATAAACCTGTGTTCATACAGTCTGAAATAAGAGCTTTCTTAATACAGAAGATGGCTTTAAGTGCTTTGTTACAAAGGTACTTGATACCTTGCGTGAAAATACCAGATGACCTAAAATATATACCTAAGTACTTATACTCATTTACATGTTCCAACAAGATATTTTCATAGGTGAAGTTGTAACCCTTCAGGACTCTGCCTGCTTTATTGAAAATTATGATTTTTGTTTTGTTTATATTAACTTTCAAATTCCATTTATTACAAAAGTCTTCTAATCTGCAAAGAAGAGTTTGCAAACCTTTGGCTGATTTAGATAAAAGTACAATGTCATCTGCATACATCAGGCAAGATATATGTAAGCCACAGTTGCCTATTGGCACAGGGTCACACTGGTCATCAAAGCATTTTGACAAATCATTTAGGTACAATGAAAAAAAGTAGTGCTCAAACACAACCCTGTTTGACCCCTATCTTAGTTTCAAAAGAATTACTTAAAACATTTTCTGTTTTTATGGAATATATTAATTTTTGGTACATGTCTTTAACAATATTCAAAAATGGGCCTTTGATATTGTATTTACTCATTTTATGAAAGAGTGCCTGTCTATTGATTGTATCAAATGCCTTACTTAGGTCTACAAAACAAGTATATAAACGAGAGGATGATTTGAAAGCCTTGTCAATAAGTGTTTTTAGGGTTAAGATATGGTCGGTCGTGCGACAGTGTTTTCGAAAACCAATCTGTTCTGAACCAATAATGCTGTTATCCTCTAAATATTTATCCAGTCTGTTAAAGAGTATTTTACAAAATAGCTTACTAAAGCAACTAGAAATTGCTATACCTCTATAATTATTGGTATCCATAGTACCACCTCCTTTATAAATGGGCTTTATCATATTTTCACGCCACATAGACGGGTATATACCATTTCTAAGTATATGTGAAAATATATATGCATATGCATTAGCTAAAACTGGGACTGATAACTGCAGCATTTCATTAGATATACCATCAGTTCCACACGACTTTCCATTTTTCAACCCCTTAACACTGTTCAAGACCTCCTCAGGAGAAATGTCCCCGTTAAGAATTGTATTGTCTAGACCTTCAATAAAGTACTCTTCATTTGAAGAGCCATTAAAATTGTCTGAGTATTCAATGTTCATTATGGATTTGAAATGTTCTACCCACTTCTCAGAGGAGATTTCAGCTGAGGGGTCTGTTTTTTGCTTCTCCATCAATTCATTTACACAGTTCCAAAATTCTTTAGGATTTCTTTTTTCACTTTCCAGCAAGCTGCTTAACATTTTGTTTTTAAATTGTCTGTGCTTTTTCCTTATAAGTTTATTATATAGTTTACGGGTATAGTACACTTTTTTCCGTAAATTCATGTTATAAGGTTCACTGCTTAATAATCTACTAAGGTGCTTTTTTTCCCTGTACAGTGAATCACAATCCCTGTCATACCAGGTTTTCTTAAGTTTACGCCTTTTTTGTGAAAGTCTCCCTGAATTATGGGCTTTATTAAAATGAGCAGCTTGCTGTAAAGTCAAAGAAAAATAAGTCACCATTTCATTTATATTGTTACACATATTTGACTCTTGATTCGATAATTCAGCTAAATGATCCATAAACTGGTGTTTATTTATTGTATTAATGTGATTTTGAAAACTCATTCTCTTATTATCATCCCATTTGATATTTTTGGGTGACTTTCTATGAGATGTGTTTGTTTCATCATGGCAATACAGTGACTGGACACCAACTAAAATTGGACAATGATCTGAGAAAGCAGCATCAAAGTCAAGAACTTTAAAATACCTAATCGAGCCCATGAAGTCCGCACTACAAATGCAGTAGTCATCTATGGATGATCCGTTATAACCATGATATGTGGGTTTACCACTAGTATCCCCAATGGTACCACCATTCATTATTCTTAGTTGTGACCCAATACAGATATCTAGCAGATTGTTGCCATATTCATTTGTTAACTGATGGATAGCTGTGTTCCGCAGCAAGTGTTTGTTGTCAATCAGATAATTAGCAGGTAATGAGTCCTCCATAACATCAGACTCCTCATTAATAATGAAATCAAGGTCATTACAATTGACATGAGCATTAATATCACCCATAATCATGACATAATTGTCTGGAGTAAATTTGACAATGTCAGATTCTAGTTTTTGAAATAATATTTTATCAACGCCTGTTCTTTTAGTACAGCCAGAAGAAGCTGGTGAGATGTAAACTCCGCAAATAAATAAATCTTTTTTAAATTTGAAGAAATTCTTGCAAAGTTTGATCCATATCATATCATCCTGGGAGTTGTCAATAATTTTAATTCCTGCTTTTATATTCCTTTTCATAAAAATTGCTACTCCTCCTCTTAGCCTACTTGGCTGCTCTGAGCGACAATTTGAGATGCAAAAGTATCCATCAATAGTTAATATGTCATTCTTACATGCATGTGTTTCTGTCAAAATAATTATTTCAGAATTTAAGCTCTGTAAGAAGAGAGGGTCATCTAATTTGTTAGTGCGTACTCCATTAACTCGATTAAATAAACTGTTAACATTCCAACAACAAACATTTAATGATTTGGAAACCATTCTATAAACAACAATATATTCACGAGTATTATTCAGCAACAGCAATATTTTACCTTCTAAGGGAAATAACCACAGTATTAACTTCAGTGTTCTCCTACAGTGATTATCTCCCTTTGTTCATGCTCTTGTGAGTTCCACCAGTACAAGAGTGATGAAGATCCAGAACTTATTTAATTACTACTTATCATCTGTACTTGACTCCCCCTATTTCAAATAAAATGCATCGTGGAGGGAGGGGATGAGGGAATAACCTTTATGTAAAATAAGTGATGTGTGTGACCTTATTGTGCCTGATAAGACCATAAACAGTCTGATCTCATGTGCGGACCCAGAGGCAACAGGGGGTCCAGACCCCCCCCCCCCCCCCCCGCCCGAAAAATCACAAAAATATAGGGTCTCTTAGCAATACTGGTCCGGATACCCAGAGAAATCACAAAGCTACCAAGCTAGCATTCAATGTTGGGTTATCATGGGCACGCCAGCAAAACGCCGTTTAAGTGGCGTTTCGCCGGCGGGCCGATGATGACCCGATTTTAGTGTTATTTGGATCCTATTTCTTTTCATAAAAAAAAAACGTTGTCAGAGTTGGACACCCTCTGACAAAACTTTCTGGATCTGCGCATGGGGCTACATTCTTTGCTATACTGTTTTGATAATGAACATAGAAGCGAAACATTGAGTAAATTGTTGTCTGACTGAATCTGTCCAGGATGATGACCCATTCAAATTGTTTAATTTTTAAATGACCTGGGGTTTTATATGTGTGTAGACAATCTTAAACATAGCTATTGTCCTAGATGTTACGAATTAACTTTTTTAAATAATACCCTTCCTCCACCCCCCCCCCCCCCCCCCCCCCCCCCCATCATCATCATCATCATCATCATCGAGGTGGCTCAGTGGTAGAGAGCTTGACACGAGATAAAGAAGTTGTGGTGGGTACTGCCTTGAGTAAGACACTTTATAATCTTCTTAGTAGTACTGGTTTAACCAACGAAGAACCGTCCTGTTATGACTGAAAATTAGTTGACAAGTCATCTGCTTATTTTTCACGTAGTTAATAATGCGAACAATATGGACTCAGATCAGACTGCTCCCTGGTCAGGGTTCATAGCGTTTGCTTCCATTATAAGTTCTAATGCACTTGAATATATGCAGCAGGTGTAATAAGCAGACATTATCTTAAGGACAATATACTGGCATGTTTTGGGTTATCTATTTTACTTTGCTCCATGTTTGACTAAAAATCCATTAACCTACATGCTGATTTGCGAATCCAGTATGGCTTTGTATTGGCAAATAGACCACATCCTATTCCCCTTGCTTTTGGAAGCATGCATGACTCTGTATTAAGGAATAATACAGTATACAGTAAACATATAAATATAACCCCTGACTAAAGCATATCTTCATTGAAACAAAATAAAATCTATTATATAAAAGAAAAGCCAAAGTGCTGCCATGCTGCGAGAGCAATAGGTTGTCTGAGATCCACTTTTTTTTTCCTTGTATTTTTTTTTCTTTTTAAATGTCTCTTTTTTCGCTTTACACACCTGTCATCTTATGCAGGGCACTAGAGGTATTTACCCTAAATATTCAGACACAACAATTAAAACTATTTACCCTTAAAACTGCTGCCTCTGAAAATATTGACTCTTTAAAATCAGGTAACGGGGCAATTGAAAAGTGACAACAAATTGAGATGCAATACAGACCCTGAACCCTATATTGAAATTTGAGCAATTAGGTCTTCATGCTTGACTCAAATCATGTGTCTGGATGTAGAGGGTAGATACAATATTTCTTTGGTTGTATCTTATATATGATGTTTCTTCTGGAACACAAGCAGGAGGGTGCCAATTAACATCAACCAAATACACACATAAGTCTGAAGTATCTTGCTGAATTGAATGTGGTAATTATAAAGCTTTTTCAAATCATGACAGGGATTCACTATCAAACTGGCACAAAACCTATCAGAAAACTAAAATGCAATGAAAAAGGCACCTTCGTGGCTGTGTACAGCTGTTTCGTTATTGCTTTAAAAATGCATGATAGATGAACGAAAGATGTGAGCAAGGAACCATCAGAATACCATATTTGTAGTTTGTAAGGCATGCAGGGGGATGGCCCTCCCCGACCCCCTGTATGTCAGATGACGGGGAGAATAAAGTGATGAAGATGAAAAAAAAAAAAAAAAAAAAAAATAATAATAATAATACAGTATTTACGCGAAAAACATTTGTATTGTATGACAAAGTCTGACTAACTAAATTTTGCTGTCAAAATTCCCTTCAGTACCAGTTAATTAAGGAAGACCCGCCTGAAAAAATCGAATCAAACAAGCAAAGTAAGAGTGTTATGCCTTAAGTACAGACAATTTTAAACTTTGATATTGCCCCAAAGGTACAATGTACATGATCAAAGGGTTTGCATCATCATCATCATCATCATCATCATCATCATCATCATCATCATCATCATCATCATCATCATCATCAGTAGTAGTAGTAGTTTAAACTAAAGCAAAGTTGTGTTGCCTTTTGAAGTTGCATTATACTTGTGGTATGAGGTATAATAAAAGTAATTGCGGCATCTACGTGTTCATTCCGACAGTTGATACGCATTTTCCTAGTGCCACTATAGCCACATCGTTTTTCCAGGATCGTCAAGCAAGGTGATCTATTTTGCTGTCGAGTAGGATGAGGAGGGAATCATAGGGCGTCATAAGGCGCAGCCCAGATGAAGGACAGTGTCAATCGCGCTGAGTGGAGGCGTGGGTGCTTTAGTAGTGTTAGCGTTTGGTGGCTCCCTTGTGGAGCCAATCAAGGGGTTTAGATGGCTAGCCCGAACCTCGCCTCATACGCGTGGACCAGGACGTATGTTTTTGTTAGTGCGTGTATGTGTTTGATATGCCTTCTAGCGACCTTTAGAATTGGTTTACGGACACCAATTACATTTCTCAGACTGGACCTAAATTACATCGTTGTCTTCAATTACATCAGCAACAAGCTAGACCTAAGTCTGCTAAGCTTATTTAAAAAAAAAAAAAATAAAATAAAAAAAAAAAAAAAAAAAAACGACACCTTTCTCGAACCTGGGCCTTCTTCCTGGGTTAAATCTGGAACTAAGAAGCGTCTGTTACTTGCGATGTACCAGTACTAACTAAATAGCCTGATGTATTCGATTGCATATTTGTACAGGGGCGGATCCAGGATTTCTGGAAAGGGAATTCATATGTAGAAATGGCTGTGGTTCACTATGCTGATCTTATCTCATTTTTCTTAAATATCCCATGGAAATGAAATTCTTTGGTCTTATTGAGACCAAATTATTTAATTTTCTTAGGATATTAATAAACGGGGGGCAGGGAGGGGGTTCGAGTGTACCCCCTGATCCCCCTCTAGATCCACTACTGTTGTATGTGGTGTCTTGTCGGTGCAACGCTGTTATCATATGTTGTTTTCAAATACTGGATATGCACAGGTCAATATAATACTTGCTATTCATGGTTCAAATAGTTATCAGATGTATGGCAAAATCATTGGAACTTAAAACAGTAATTTAAACTGTGTCGATGTCACAAAAGTCGGCTGCTCTGCCTCATATGTCTGCGATAAATTTTCATCTCTTAAAATTACTTTTTTTTTCTTTAAAGCTGACACTAACGGTTGATACTGTGTTTGTGGTCTGCATTGTCACCGCTTAGTGTAAACATAGTCCTGTTTACAGTAACGGGAGCAATATCTCCCGTTATTGTCAACGTTTACACTAACGGGTGCTACATAGCCTCGTTCCCTGGATATACAGTACCAAATTCCTGGGATGTACATGTACCAGAAACATGTGCGGATCCAGAGGGGGGGATAGGGGGTCCGGACCCCCCCCCCCTGGAAAATCACAAGTGATATGGGTTTCTATAGAAATTAGCATTTGGACCACCCCCCCCCCCCCCTCCTAGAAAAAGTTGGACCCCCCCCCCCCCCCCCGAAAAATGTTGGACTCCCTCTGGATCCTTGGAAAAGTATAGTTATCTCTGTAATAAGACCATTGGACCCCCTCTGTAAGATGTAAAATAAGTTGAGGACTCAAAAAAACAAACAAACAAAAAACGCTGTGCAGACTGTTTTCTGGCCGCCAGGCCTGGACCCCCACCCTGAATTTTTTGTCTGGATCCGCGCATGATTAGTAAGATTGATCATTTCTCTATCAAGACTTTGAATTTACATATGCAACGTCTGCCTCGTACCGTTTCATAAAAGTGTTCCAAAACGACTGATTTCCCAGTATCTACCGTCCGATATTGCCCATATCAAACTGAAATACACCGACTGAAATCTCCCGTATGCCACGTGCCACCAAGCAACCAAATAAAATATTAAATGCAGTACAAAAAAACTGTTGGTAGGTGGGTAACTGGAAGGCGACGATTAAAGTGTAAGTCATCGCTTAAAGCTGGCGTTCAAATTCAAGGTATTCAATGAATAAAATACAGAAACAACTTACCCGCCAAATGTCGCGTGCATCAGTAAACAACTGTTTTCGCCGTATCCGACCGTTTTGCTACCGAATTATCAATATCGGATGTACACTGTGAGTACTGATCTGCACTTTTCGATTCACCCCACAGCATGTGTAAGCAAACATTATTTGAAGATATTTGCGAAGACGACCCTTGCTGCCAGTGTAACCAATACTCTGTTTGAGCTCTGTTCTGATGTTATCAAGGGTTGAGTACATGCTGGCGATGGTCCTCCGTACAACACCCTGTTCAAAGTCACCCAGTTACACTTTCGACGTAGGTGACGGTGGTTGCTTTGGTTGTTGCTGCTCGTCCTGTGCCTTCTTCTTCTCTTCCACAATTTTCTGAGCGATAGATCGGCTAATGCCAGTGAGTGCTGCAGTCCTGTTCCGTACACGATTCAGTGACAGTTTCCTTCCAGACTTCTTTTCCTCCATGCAGAACTTGTACATATTTTCAATAATAGCTCTTGCATCGTCGCTGTATCCCCATACAAGCTTCGCCATTTTACTAACTGAAGTCGCTTTACATGTGCATAAGACATCAAACATGCTTTTTTCGGCAAACACGTAAATCACGAAAAATTTCCTGCATATTTGCGAAAGCAAAAAAAAAAAAAAATAAATAAATAAAAAAAAAAAGGTTTTACTGGGGCTCGAACCCTCAACCTTGTTATCAGTCTCTCTGAGTACAACCGTTATACTTACTGCGCCATAGAAAATGTTATAAAATTCACTTGTAAATACGAATAACTGCATGGCATAACGGTGTAACACCCCTATTTTATGGAGCAGTTCATTGTTGTTAGTGCAGTCACGCCCTGATGCTTTTAAGGCTATTATACATCTACAGACGTGTGGTAAACAAAGCGAATTCCGAGATGTCCCCATCATCTCAAGGGCTATACTGATTTTAAATTCACAACCACGGCATGCATTTAGGCGCTGGTGATTTTCCGTGGGTGCACAGGCTCGTCTGAGCCTTCGCTGCTCGCATAGCAGGCTTATTTCATGAAATTTAATATGTAAATATTAAATTCATCAAGATGCAATCATGCTACAATCAATTTATTTCTTGGTATATGTATGTGCGTCTGTGCGTACATTATACCGGTAATGCACGCGTAGGACCTTCCATGTGCAGTTTCATGAGGACAAACAGACGCCGCGATCGGCTCAACAGTTTGTTAAAATGTTCCATTTTGAGGAATTTGATTATTAACCGCTGACAAGTGGTTTAAAGACAAAGATTAAGTACGTAGATGTCTAGAATTCTTATTTGGCTCGAGTCTTCATCCACTTTAAACTTTGTTAATGAGCGAGACCCTGACAAGATTGTGCAAACACACATGCTCTCCTGAGCCTTCGCTGATCACATCTGTCATAAGTACCAGTAGGGTCTTTACAAGCTCATATGGGACTCCGCGCAAGTTGATTTCATGCTCGGGTCCAAGCTGTGTTCAAGAAAAGAGCACACGCATAGAATTAGAATGATAGAAGTGCCCTCCGTGTCGCACGTGGCTTGGACATATTGCTGAACTGGGAAATCCTTTAAAATGCTTAAAAGGGAGGGTAGGGCGTGTCCGTCGGATAACCTGAGAATCACACATATTTAAGCCTTAAGTTAACGGTAATGTACCATGAATAAAAATGAGATGATGACCACGTGCGAGTTCTTGCAGGCATGTCGGTATATATTAAATATACTGTATGGCGGCTTCATTTTCCGCATTGGATGTCTCGGTGAGAAAAAAACATGCGACTTGCACGATTTTCTCTGCATTTTGCACGAAACCGAATGACCCCTTGTGTTCCAAACGTCCACCGCAATCACTATACATCAACTTATTTCATTCTCCTAAGCGATCGTCTCATTTTCCGCAACTCTCTCTCTTTAGAAAAAAACGAGTACGTGTCACAGCACACTATGCGTGTGTCTTCGTGCATATTTCACGTACAAATAGCTGAATCGCGACCTCTTGTCATAAATAATGATCTCAGCCATTGGGGTGGATACATATACTCAATAGGGTTAGTCAAAGCAGTTTCAGAATCGTTGCAGGAACTTGTCCGTGCATCAATTTCGTCAATGCTGGTGACCTTGAATAATGTATAACGTCGCGCGCTGGCATGCGAAATAGAACGTCACGTGCCAGATTACCCATCTAAGTAGAATGGAACCTTCCAAATGTCGCTGCCGCTCACGTGCTGTACGGTAGAAGTATACCGAACACAGATGGGACAAACAGATAAACGGACATCGATTTCCGCCGAAAATAACGTGTGTTCGTAATTTTAGAAATTCACTTTTCCGAAAAAGGACAGTGTTCGATTTTTTAGGATGTTTAAAAAATTATTTTCGGTGATAATTTTAGGTGTTCGTAATTTTAGAGTGTTCGAAATTTTAGAACATTTACCGTATTATTATTGACCACAAAAAGCAAAGATGTCATGATGATGGTACAGTTTATTTCACGAACAGCATGGCACCATGTATATTATAGTATACAGTTATTTCATGCCTGTTTGTAGTATAGTCAAAACTATTACCCCGAGGTGCCGTGGACGACCTGATGCACTATTGCACGAGGCCGAAGGCCAAGTGCAATAGTGCATCAGGTCGTCCACGGTACCGAGGGGTAATAGTTTGACTATACTACAAACAGGCATGAAATAACTGTTTTATTACCCAACCCATTTGATGAAATACTTAGCAGCGTTCATTGAATGGAGTTGCTGTAGACGATGCGGTTTTGATGCAAAACGAAAAATTTCACCAAATCTGCTCAATTTTGGTCTCTAAATGTTCCGCTCGTTCTAACTAAGAAAAAGAGTGGCCACACTTTATGTTTCTGACGATAAACAACGGAGTTATTTGAGTTTAAAGTTGCCAAACCATGCCTTATTTTCACCATTGTTGCATAACGTCTCCTTTCATAAACGAACCGTACGCGCATCGTCGTCGCGCATAATAATAAGCGCCTGTGTCTTTTTAACAGGGAAGCGGGAAACCAGGCCCATGGTATAGTGCCAGTCTATAGTCATATTTATTGACCGGTGGAATAGTTCCGTGACTCATGACATAGCAAAAAATAGACAATTACTCGATATATAGACGGTTGGGTAATAATCTGTAATAATGACCGTTACCGGTAGCAGCTGTTAAAATTGTGTGCCAATCGCCGTAGGTTATCAGCGCGTGTCCAGAGCTACTGAATTGTGTGGTCGATAAATGTCAATCAATTAAGATACACATTGATGACCATTAAGCGGCACGAGGCAATGACTTGTAGCCGGAGGTGACGATTCTGACGTCAGACAAAAATTTTCACTTGCGATTTTTCTTTCGCCAATAGTTGTCGCCAAATTAATATTTTTTGCGCCGAATTTATTATTTCTTCGCATTTTGCGACAATGGCGATCGGTAGCGCGAACCCTGCTGGATTTTGACCAAACTTGGAAGGAATGATCTTTGTATGACCCTCTTTAAAAAATATTGAAATGGTTCCAGTCCATTGCATATCTAGGTCACACAGGCTAAAAATAAGTTCCAAGATAATAGCTTTAAAAATCTTCTTCTGAAACCACAAAACCTAGAGCTTTGATATTCGGTTTGTAGCATCACCTAGGGGACCTCTACCAAGTTTGTTCAAATTATCCCCCTGGGACCAAAAATGGCCCCGCCCCGGGGTCATGTTTTACATTGGCTTATACATGTATAGGGAAAGCATGAAGAAATCTTCTTATCTGAAACTTTAAGGTCTAGAGCCTTGATATTTGGTATGTAGCATATCACCTAGTGGACCTCAACCAAGTTTGTTCAAATTATGCCCATGTGGCCAAAAATGGCCCCGCCCCAGGGATCACGTTTTACATAGACGGAAATAGGGAAGAACATGGAAAATTTTTCTCTTCTGAAACCATAAGGCCTTGATATTTGGTATATGTAGCATCACCTTGTGGACCTCTACCAAGTTTGTTCAAATTATGCCACTGGGGCCAAAAATGGCCCAGCCCCAGGTGTCACATATTTTACATTGGCTTATTAGCTCACCTGAGACATTGGCTCATTGTGAGCTATTGTGATTGTTGGATGTCCGTCGTCAGTCGTGTGTTGTCAGCAATTGCTTCAAAGGATATCTCCTCCTTAACTACTGGCTGGATTTTGACGAAATTTGGCAGGAAGGATCCTTATACCTGTATGACCCTCTTATGATTGTTTAAATGGTTCCGGCTTGTTACATATTAGTAGGTCATACAGGCTGAAAATAGATTTTCAAAATGAAACCTTAAAGAATCGTCTTGTCTCAAACCACAAGCATCACCTAGTGGACCTCTACCAAGTTTGTTCAAATTATGCCCCTGGGTCCAAAAATGGGCGCACTCCACGGGTCACTTGTTTTACATAGGCTTATATAGGGAAACATGAAAAAATCTTGTCTGAAGCCACAAGGCCTAGAGTCTTGATATTTGGTATGTAGCATCACCTTGTGGACCTCTACCAAGTTTGCGTTAAAATTATGCCCCTGGGGCCAAAAATGGGCCCACCCTAGGAGTCACATGCTTTAGTACATAGGCTTATATAGGCAAAAACATGAAAAATCTTCTTCTGTGAAACCACAAGGCCTAGAGCCTTGATATTTAGTATTGAGCATCACCTAGAGGACCTCGACCAAGTTTGTTCAAATTATGCCACTGGGGCTTTAAATGTGCCCGCCCTGGGGGTTACATGTTGTACATGGGCCTATATAAGGAAAAACCTGAATAAAATCTTCTTGTCTGAAACCGTAAGCCTTAGAGCCTTGATATTTGGTATGTAGCCGTACCTAGTGGGCCTCTACCAAGTTTGTTCAAATTATGCCCCTGGGGACAAAAATTACCCTGCGCCAGGTGTCGCCAGGGACATGGTCAGCTGTCTGTAAGCTTTAAAACAAAACTCAGGTGAGCGCTTTAGGGCCATTTGGTCCTCTTGTTTCAAAATTATTTTTTAAGGAATGCTATCAGAGTGTCAATGGGTTTGAATCTATAGTCCGTACAGAATTTCAGTGAACAACGTTTTTCTTTTTTAAAATGTCTTTAATGATAAAATTTTGGACTAAAATTTTGCACATACATATAATAAAACACCGCCTAATATACAATTGCATATTTGAATATTTATGATAGGAAAATAAGTCTGGAATCTCTTGTAAAATAAAATAACTTAGTCGTTTTCGATTTAGAAAATTCCTTATTTTCCCTCAATGTATTTCATATGGGTAGCACGTGTTTATACAGTTCAATGATTACCATGTTTACTTTCGTATATCAGGTTGTATTATTTAGAAAACAGTCACCAGCAGGATAACTCTTGGTGTGTCTACATACACACTACAAATGCTTTGAAGAGACTGCGCAAATTACAAGTATGTCTGAGTTATAATATTTCCCGTGTTTTCTAAGCGTTCATGGATAGCAATTGGACCCTGACTGCAAAAACCTGTCCTCGGTGATTTGTAACAATAAATGCGCAGACCAGCCTGCGCATCAGCGCAGTCTCATCAGCAACTTTGTTGTCTGCTTTTTAGATGAATCATATCTACACTTGCTACGAGAGAAATTTCAATTTCTAGCTAGCCTGTTTAGCCGAAGAAACTGGTTTAAAACTCGCTTTGTTGGAAACCCAGAAGACAGGTTTTCTCGCGTCGTGGCCTGTGTTGCTTGCTCGACAGCTCTAGGACACATATTACAAGTGCAACAGATAATAATATTAAAAAAATTATGAGGAGGCTGTTCATCAGATATATTAACGGGAGTCACATCATTTGATTGCGCTCTGAATCGTCTAATAAACAAGTCATTCGTAACTACGGCCCACAGAGCCAGGAAACGGCGGGGACTTTGATTTCCTGGCTGCAGGTCCCTGGTATGACCCTGTACTAACAGTGCAGCGTGGTTACAAATGGCTGGTGCGCATATTTTTTTCGCCGTTATGCAATAGTCATTTGTGACCACGCACAAGCCCAGAGGAATGTCGAGGACAGTGACTTTGTGTCTGCGGTTCCCCATAATAACCACCACACTGTGGGGACAGCTAGCTGGCAAAACCATGACAGTTCTCCCCCGCAGTCTGTTATTATACTGCACTGTCATGTTTGTCTAGGTCTATCAAACCCCTACATTTCCTCCGCATTATGGAGGCAATGTAAAAGTAAAAGCACAACACATTTACCAGGCCATGGATATCCCATTCTGCTCAGGGGCTGGGGTGAAGCAGTGGTAACAAATGACTGGTGCATTATATATAGCCTATAATGCACTTCGCATGAAATTTTAGTTCTCAGCCACCCCCAAAACTATATTGACCCCAAACACAAAAAGAGCCAGTGCATGAGATTTCCAACAATAATGTATATGCGACCTGCAAAGCCTCAGATCAGCCTGCGTATACGCGCAGTCTGATCAGAGCCTTTGATAGTTGCTTGAGTATTCTATGATTGTTAAGCTACTGACTGAACATCATTTGGAGTTTCTAAGCTTAAAAGGAGGCTGCAGAGGCTCGTCCGAGTCTACACATGTCAAAATGCCACATTGTTGGAAATCACATGTCACAGCTCAAATATGACATCCGCTGATATATTGTTCAACCTATTTCCAAGCACATTCCCACCCCATCACTTGTTTCTCCTTCCGACCTCAGCATTATTTTTATTGGATGAGTCCTTTTTCACTTGAATCACACCTAACGGGTGAGCCCTGTGATTATTTTCTCTTATCATTTATAATTGCCCAGAATTACGTTTTGGCATGCATATTTTGCATTGTCTAGTGTCAACAAATCAGTACTTGGAATAAACAAATAGAAAGTTCAATTTATTTAATAAAACAAGTTGGAAAGCGTTTAAAATCTGATGATCAGATAAGAAGGGAACACAGAAGATCAAGATTTTATATTGAGGAACAGGGGAACACAGAGATTCATTTTAAAGGAACAAGTGGACGAGTGCCAACTGGGATTAAGGCCTCAATATTTTCTCGTATGCCAAGTTTCTGTGAGTCCAAACTATTGTCATAAATCGCATTTGATGCAACTATTTTGATATGACAAGACACGGTACTTCGTCTTATAAAACTGTATAATTATTCATCGATTGTAAACTAAAGGCAGTGGTCGGTACAAAGGTGCATTTAGGGTAAATTAAAAAATGCAGATGCTCAAATGGGAGCAAATTCCATCATATCACAGCCCATTGGACAATACATTTTGTAACGAAAAAAATATCACCAATTAGGCGGTGTATAGATGCATTAAATTTTGATGGTCATTGTGCGATCAGTCCGCACATAACGAAATAAACGCAAAAAAGTGTTGTTCACTGAATATCTGTACGCACAATAGGTCAGGACCAACAATACACAATGCTAGCTTGATTACCATTATCAGATATTAAATGCTGAGGTGCTGATGGCCTGATGCACAGCTGACAGCAGCTAGTGCTTCGTAGCCATTAAAATCAGTTAATTCATTTATAGAGAGGGACTGGGATTCTGAGAGGTTCAGGACTTTAGTTAAGAGTGCGTAACGAAAATTTAATTTTCTTATTTCTCAACCAAAATATATGTTGTGGGTACTCAAAAGAACCGTCTCAATGAGACGGTTCTCTTGAGCACACAAAATATATGTTAAAACTGATGGGTATGAAAATATTTACAATTATACGCTGAAAAGTTTTGTTTATCTAAACCTGTGCAGGTTTTTAAATACATGTACATGTACCTACACCCCTGAGATAAGAAAAAGGAGCCATTCATATACAGATAAAAAAGAGTGTATTAGCCTATGCCTTTTTTGCGCAAAATAGGTGCCTGGTGGTCAATTATAATATATACGGTACCTTGCAGAGCTGAAAAGGGGGCTATTTGGGCTGCTCTTCCATATTTTACCATATATAGCATAGGTGGATCCAGAGGGGGGTACAGGGGGTTCGGACCCCCCTGGAAATACTGGTAAACGCCTCCCTCTGGTCCAATTGCTTCTCGAGTGAGGTCCACACAGCCATCTGTGAATATGTTGATGACTAAATTTAAGGACCCCCTGATAGACTTTTCTGGATCCACGCTTGTATAGGCAGTTACCTATTCGAGTGAAATTAAACCTCTAGTATGTGACTTTCAATCATGTACAAATGTACAACCCATAAAGTACTAAGACCATGTATAATGATGAAGAAGCTTTATTTAACGTGGTTCATTTGAAACATGTATGGGAGCATCAGCAAGAGACTTGCTAGTACCATTTTTTACACCTTTGGTATGGTGCAGCCCGGATTTGAACCCATGACCCATCGCTCCAAAAGCCGGCATTCTACCAATTGAGCTACCAAGGCTGTGTTTGCTGATAAAATAGTATATAGGTATGTCATGGTACCTGTGTTACACATGGGCGGATCAGAGGAGGGGGGGACAGGGGGTCCCGACCCCCCCCCCCCCCTGAAAAATCACAAAAATAAAGGGTTTCTTAGCAATTATGGTCCGGATCCCCTGAAAAATCACAAAGCTAAACAAGCCAGCATTCGTTGTTGGGACATCATCGACAAGCCAGCAAACTGCCATTTAAATGGAGTTTTGCTGGCTGGCAGATGATGGCCTGCTTATAGTGGTATTTGTTTAGATCCTATCCCTCTAAGAATATTGTCAAAGTTGGACCCCCTCTGACAAAACTTTCTGGATCCGCGCATGTTACGGGTTTTAGTCATGAAAATTTTTATTTTATTGTTGCAGCAGCAAGAAAGGCAATCAATGATGAATTCAGAAAACACATCTCAGAAAAGGAACCAGACAAAATTGAAGAGGTACAACGCACTTTATCCTTTTTAACCCACAATTGAGCCGTGACATGTGATTTCCAACAATGTGGCATTTTGACAAGTGTAGACTCAGACAAGCCTGTGCAGCCTCCTAATAAGCTTAGAAACTCAAAATGGTGTTCATTCAGTAGTTAAACAGTCAAAGAATGTTCAAGTGACAAGCAAAGGCTCTGATCAGACTGTGTGTATGCGCAGGCTGATCTGAGGCTTTGCTGGTCGCAAATACCACATTGTTAGAAATCCCATGTAGTGGCTCAATTTATTTTATCTCTTTAACTCTCTGCCTAGTAGTGTCGTCTGCTGAGAACCTTTGCAAACAGTTTGGACCCAGATCAGGCCCAACAATATTCCTGAAAAAAATTGTTCCAAAAAAAAATCAGGGGTCAACCGAAAAAGCGTATAGACTGAAAAGATACTTCCTTTGTTTTCAATTGATAATTGTTGAAGAAAGCAAACTATAATAGTCCCTGATCAGACAGCTCTTCTAGGTGTTGGCTGATCTGGGACCAGCACCTTAGTTAAGAGTGCGTACCAAAAAAATAATTTTCTTATTTTTCAACCAAAACATATGTTGTAGGTACTCAAAAGAACTGTCTCAATTTTGAGCACCCAAAACATATGCTAAAATTATGAGTAAGAAAATATTTACAATTTTACGCTGAAAATTTTTGTCTATCTAAACCTATGTGGGACTATTTTGTTTGCACATGCAATTCCCGATCTAAATAATTTGGTTCTGGCACACAAAAAAATTACTAAAGTCTTCTAGCTCAGTCAGTATTTAGAATAAAAATCCATTACATATATCAATCTGAAAAAGTGGCATTAGACAATAATTGGGAACAAAATTGGAAAACACGATTGCAGAAAGTGAAAACTAAAACTAATACTTGAGGTTGCTTTTAGCAAAGTTCATAAAAATTATGTCTCCCGCCACCTCCCATATAGGCCTTGATTGTCACAAGAAAAACTGTCTTCTGGATTCCCGCCAAAGTAATATTTAAAGACTCGAACGGGTCTGCTCAGCTGTTGACTAGCTTTATTTATTATTGAAATTTTTCCTATAGTAAGTCTATTTATTATACTTAAAGAGAGCCAGTAACAAAGGCACTGATTAGATGCAGGCCCCCAGATAAGAGTGTGTAACTGAATTTTTTTCTTATTTCTTAAGCAAAACATATGTTGTGGGTACTCAAAAGAACCGTCTCGGTGAGACGGTTCTTTTGAGCACCCAAAACACATGTTTAAACTGATGGATGAAAAAATAATGCAAATTATTTGTACTTGACTGACCCTATGAGATGGTCATTTGTTTTGCATGCAACAAAGTCAAGTTTTCTCACATAGCATGCAGCCCATATGATATGGTTGGTGATGACAGGCAAATCACTTTCTGCAATTTGGCTATAGCCAAGGAGTTACTTTGACTGTTAGTGACATACATTTATTGTAAAATGTCTAATAACAGAATATGACCTATTATAACTTTGATTGCCACAGATGCTTGTTTTTAGCTCGCCCCATCATGATGTGCTCAAATGTGAGCATTTGTTATTATCAGTCTTTGTTCTGCACTGTGTTGTGCGTAATTTTCTTAATAAGACATCTCTGATCCTAAACCACTGACCCTGATTGATCATAACTTCTTATAATGTGCTCTTCCAAGACTGCTCAAATGTTTCCACTCCACTGAACAAAATTAAGAAATGATATATCTGGGGTTTGCATGGTAAGGGCTAATATCCTGTATACCAAGTTACAGTTAATGTTCTAGAATTTCGAACACAAGTTGTCTGCCAAAAAGGCCTAGAAAAAGCAGTGCAGAGCAAATTCAGCTTGCTTCTTAGGAAGCAGTTTGATCAAGGTCTTCCATGTTTGCTAGTCTGACAAGCATTTTGTAAATTCCAGCCCTGAAAACCAACATTTTATTTGAAAATAGAAGATCAGTGTTCGAAAAATTAGAACATTTACCTTTATATATTGACATGGTAAAATTATCTTTTTTCACATTCAGCTCTTGACAGTGGCAAATGATGCAGAAGTTGCTTTGCGTTCAGTCATACAAGCAGAAGAGACCAAACCTGGCGTTTTTAGTAAGTTGCACTATTTTCTTGATGAAAATTTATCTATGCACAAGCTTCAGTGGCAAATGTAGCACATGTGGTTATATTTACCCAGGGCTTGAATATTCTACTTGTCCACTCACCATATAATGAGTACATCATGCTGCAGGACGAGTGAAAATTTTGACTGTTTCCAATGTCAATTATTGAATTTACAAATGCATATGGGCATGTATGACTAGTAGCAATTATAAGAATGTTCCACCCTAGTAAAACCCGTTTTGATTCTGATTGCTTTTCCCAAACATATTGATACAATAAGTATGGGATAGACCATTTTGTATTTTAAGGGATCGCAGGTAAAAATTTCGGATTTATGATATTTATTTATAAACTATTTATGTCCCTATACAGGTATATTGTTTTATCTTTAATAGCAAACAGTGTAGACCCTGAAGAAATGTCACCTTGTGCAGCATTTCATCTGGGTCTTTTCTATTTGCCAAATTAGCTGGTTACCGGTATCTAGAATGAAAAGGGTTAATAAGAGGCAACAAGTGAACAGGGCCTACATTTCCCCAAATAATGCTTATGGATGGATTCTATGGTTAATTTCTACCTGACCTGTGATCATTCAGAAGTCAAAGTCAATCTATAATATGAAATGCTTCATTGTTGAACAACAAAACATACATGTATCTAACAGCTACCTATACCCTGACACTTATCCATGCAGGACTTTAAACCAAACATTTATCCCCAAGTAGTAAACTCTTTTAACTATAGACTCACATGGTCCATTTACACAATATATGTAAGTGCATGGGTGCAAGTTTTCAGGATTATTCCTGAATTCAAGATTTTGAGGATGACTTCCCACAGAAAGTCATTTTCAACATGCTGAATTAAACAGATTATATTAGCTTCTCTGATTTATTTTCAGTCTGTCTAAGGACAATTGACCATTTAATCTTGAAATTGTGGATATTTAGTGGGCGCTAGTGAAATTTTTGACTGTTTCCAATGTAAATTATTGAATTTTCGAATACATGTACAAATATATGGTCATGTATGATGAGTAGTAATTATAAGAATTTTCCACCCCTGTACACTTCTGACTCTAATGGTTTTTCCTAAACATATTGTTCAATATTATTATAAGTACATGTATATATTATGTATTTGCAGCTGGAGGCTCATTGAGTAAGAGTTGTCTCTCATTGATCGTACTTTTATTGGCAGATTAGGGCATATAAATAAATTTAATATGACACATGTAAATACATTTCATTTTTGAAATGTTCATTATTTTATGAATTGGAGCTTTTTTAACACACCTCATTTTGTTACTCAAATTTGGAGATAACATGGTCATGTTGTGACTCCCAACATTTTTACAATGAAATTTTACAAAGTAATTATAGGTAAATGAATAGAACATGGTCATTTTCCTATAATTCCTTTGTAAAATTGTCCCTTTATAACCTGATTCACTTATAACATGGTCCATTCATAATGCCCCAGGGCCCAGGCCTTTAGTTAAGAGTGCCTGTCAAAAAAATAATTTTCTTATTTCTCATCCAAAACATAAGTTGTGGGTACTCTAAGGAATCGTCTCGATGAGACGGTTCTTTTGAGCACCCAAAACTGATGGGTTAGAAATTATTTACAATTGTACGCTTAAAAATTTTGTTTATCTTAACCTGTGAGCCCCAAACATATCATTATAAAGGGACTGCACTGTATTGGTATTTATTTTCAGGAGTAAAAATCACCAAAGATCATCTTCGAGACAACCCCAAACCCACAAAGAAGAAAGAAAGAAGAAGAAAGCAGTCTGAAGAAAGTCCTAGTTGATGTTTCTTTGTATTATGTGCCACTTGATATTTAGCCTTTACTCCATATGCTGTTTTTAGATCATTGCATCATTTTCTTTTTTTAGACAACATTGAAAAAAATCAAGAAATTTTTAGGTTAAGTTTTGAATAATTTGGAAAAATGGTATGGAAAATGGAGCAAATGCTCCATTTTCCATAATATTTTCAAAAAACATGATATTTCAAAGGCGTCAGAAGGTGTAATTATGGAGTAAAGGCTTGCTGTCATTAACATTTGCCCCCCCCCCCCCTTTGAATTGTTTAAACTGTCATATTCATAGGAATTAATGTAAAAAATATCTGCAAAGCCAAAAACTTGTTTTTATCACATAGCATCATGTTGGGGAGCGTTATAACGCCACATGTTAAAATTGATAAACCACCAGTGGTTTACATGTTGTGTAACATTATGTCTTACAGTCATAGTCATAGGGCCAGTTAAGCAAATTTATTAAGCGTAAAATTGCCATTATTTTTTTATCCATCATTCTTAACATGTGTTATTGGTACTCAAAAGAATCGTCTGATCGAGACGGTTCTTTTGACTACCCACAACATATATTTTGGTTGAGAAATAACAAAAATAATTTTCAGTTATGCACTCTTATCTGGGGGTCTGATAGAGTCCTCTTAAAATAGAAAAGGTTTTAGCATTGCATGCCTATATCACAATTTCAAACTTTTTTTAGTACTAGTTCCATATGATCAACAGTGGCCTATCAATTTAATGCATGGCAATATATCACTCACAGACATGATAATATGTGATATTACATGTAGGTAGAATATGGAATGCTGTATTGGACCACTAGTCCTAACTCCTAAGTAGTGATGAAAATGTCTTATTTAGGCTTATGTGACCTGAAATAGGTAGTGGGGAATAAGATTCACAAATTCATACATGTATTTGTTATTACAGTCAAAAATCTAGAGGTCCTACAGGCTAGAGGTTTTATTTTGAAGTATCCAAAGTTCAAATGACATTATAAGAAGGTAGACTTGAAAACATGTAATACCCTAATGTGTAAAAAGAAATGCACCCAAAACATATGTTTTTATAGACAGTTATTCAAAATAAATTATAAATTAGTCCGTATCTGAATCAAATGTGTCCCAAAGGATCATTGACACTTGCTATGGGTAAATGCCTATGGTTTACAGTAAAAATAAAAGTTTGTCAATCGTCCCGTTCTTCGCCTTGAAGCTACCCTGACCTGAGTACTTTTTGGCTGTGAAATCCGTTTTCGATATTAAATGCTTCAAAGATGTAGAATTTTGGGTAGAACAATCAGTTTTACATTAAGATATATAGGAATCCGAAAACTTTTTTTAAAATATCATTCCCCCGCGTGTGCCAGCAAAAGCTTTTGACTGCATATGTGTTACCATATTTTATACTTTGTATGGAAGTGGCTTGCTGGCACACGGGGGGGAAAGATGTTCAGTAGCCCAAAAACCCAGGGCCTAAGCCCATAAAATGCCTTTTCTACCAAATAAGAAATTAATGACAGTAATGAAGTTCTCTAGAACCAGCATCCTAAATTGTTTTGTATTGTGTGTTAGTTTAATATAAAGTACTTAAAGATTAAAAGTAGAATTAGCAAGGTTTTATGCATTTTTTCATAAGTAAAAATCTCACTGTTATTAAACAACATATTATTTTGCAAACGTCCCGTACTTATCTATTTGCATGCTAGGGAATTGTTCATGTTTGTATTTTCGTCTGCTGACTTTCTTCAAAATTAAGTTTTTAAAAATAAACCACCAAGGACCACCATCAGAGTGTCAAACAGTTTGGATCCAGATCAAGACCGACATTCTATTGGTCTTCATCTGGGTTCAAACTGTTTGCAAAAGGCTATTGGCAGACGACAAAATTGTCCACTGGCATGCAAAGAGTTATAACAGGTAAATACTTTAGTGTTCAATATATTGTCTCATATAGGGATATACATGCATCATGTATACCATAAATATTAGGACACTTTAAATACATTCAACATGCTATGCCCTTTAAACAAAGCAAAAGTAATATTCAAAGGATCTAGTTAGAATCAGTTTTACTTTCCAATGATAAATGGGACACTTTCATTCCTTCAAAAATATTTAGTACTTTTGTTGGGCTTTCAGTTTTGTATTATTTACGGTACATGTAGTCAAAGATGTACAGGTAACTACTAAATTATCTCCCCAAAATCATTTTATTACAAAACATATTTTGTTTTTAAAACAATTTCATCAATTATCGTGATTCGTTAATACTCTGCATATGGTATGTTCAATAGATATCACCATGCCTACCAAAATAAATCATGAAAACGTGCAGAAATCACTTTTTAAAGCACTTTTTATTTTCATGAAATTTCAGACCCCCTCCCCTTTCTACCCGCCATAACTCTCGAGTGCGTCGGAATTTTGAAAATATTTTGCTAGCTGGCTCTTGCCATTAGATTCACCTATTGCACTGATACTACATGCACCACACTAAAACCTCAAAAGCAGCTTTCTGGGAATCAGAAAAATAGGCGTATAAGGCCCAAACCGTCTATGATCCTTTATTCCGAATTTGTGAGGGAGTGCAGTGGTCAGTGGTAGAGTGCTTGACTAAAGACCGAAGGGCCGCTAGTTCCAGCCTCACTGGCATCACTGCGTTGTGTCCTTGAGCAAAACACATTAATCCTAGCTTAGTACTGGCTCAACCCAGGAAGACATGTCCCGATATAACTGAAGGATTGTTGACTGGGACGTAAAGAATCAAATCAAACAAATTCTGAATTACTGAGTTTTCGAAAAATTGGAGTTTGAATTTCGTCGTTTTTAATGTAGTAATTGAAAGGTCATTTTGTTTGGCTTGATGCTTCACATCATTTTAAACCATGATAGTCAACAATATTTCAGTCATATTGGCAAATTTATAAGAAAAGAGATTGTTACAGAAAAATAATTTTGTTATTTTTCAATCAAAATATGTTTTAGATACTCAAAAGAAGGGTCTCAATGAGACGATTCTTTTGAGCACTCAAAACATGCTAAAAATTATGTGTAAGAAAATATGTACAATTTGTACACTCTAAAAATGGTTTATCTAAACCCATGAAGAAATGAAGGTAAAGGGTCTTTCCTAAAGAAGCAACACTGTATAATTGAGCTATTGGGTCATTGTAAAGTTGGCAACTTTAATATTCATATCAGCTCTAGAAGGGGCTAATCAGGTTTTTATTTGGGTGCGACGTGAGAAAACCTGTCTTTGGTGGTTTGCCAACAACTAAGGTGGAGACCAGCCTGCGCATCCGCGCAGTCTGATCAGCGCCTTTGTTATTCGCTTTTTGGAAAGTACCATATCTAGAATTGCTACGAGCGAAATTTCAATTTTCTAGCTACTCTCTGTAACTGAGCAGGCTGTTTTGAATCTCACTTTTTTGGAGCCCCCAAAGACAGGTTTTCTCGCGACAAGGTCCATTTATAGTTTTGTAAAGAGTTAAGCTGTTTGAGCCGTGCAAACGTTTATGGATTTCATTTAAAAAAGGTGACCGAATATACACTGAACTCACATTTATTATCTCTTAAAGGGCCAATCAAACAAAAGTTGTCTGCTTAAGTCTTCTGCTGAAATGTTTTCGAGGCCTCTTTGGCAAACAGTGTAGATCCAGGCGCAGTTTGATCTGGGTCCTTACTGTTTGCCTTTACAGGAGCAGTCTGATCTGGATCTATACTTTTTGCCTTTATACTTAAATGTAAACCAATAAACAGATATTTTAAGATGCAGTTATTTCCCTGGCCGTTTAAGGGTTAAATAGTTTATTTTGTGTCTATACTGAGGTGTTATGTCACAAGATGATACAGTTTCTTTGAATAAAAACCATGCCTCACTTTCAGTTTTTACCTTTGTCTAAGGTAGATCCGTTCTTGTTATGCATTCATCAGGTGCGGCCTTTACATTGACCCAATAGCTTAATAAAAACATGGATATAAATCAAAATTCTGGTGCTCTATTCTATGATTTTATTAACCTGACACAGGTATATAATTTCACGGTTAATGCACAAGAAATTTTACCTTCCGTCAACTTTCAGTATTTACCATAAATTTTACAGGAATTTAGCAAGTACTAATGCAGATAATGAAACGTTTTGTACCGTCCTACTGACTAGTCAAGTGGATATGATACAGACTTTACAACCAAAAGGTTGTGAGTTCAATCTTATGTGTGTCCTTTTTTTACCTTTATTCGGTTGGTTTAAGTTCATTTATAATATATGTATCATGACCTCTGAGTAATGACATTTGGATCATTCTATTTCAAATGTTTGATGCGCAACACATAAAATAAGCCAGTCTGTCTGAAAATCTTCAGAGATTCACGTGAAAATATTGTTCAATATTACAGCCAAAACATACGGTTAAAAATTAATCACTAAACATGTTGTTTGAACTAAATTTCAGTGGGAAAATGTTGGAAGAAAAGTATGCAACAAGTCTTGACACTAAAACAAAGCAGATTTTTTTAAATATCTGCGATTTCTTTTAAAAATATGTCAAAAGCACAGAGATTCATATTTCGCATAGGGAGCGTATGGTAAACGTTCTTGTAGTATGGCCGATGCTTTCTTCTTTGATCTATGCTGACGTTTAAATCAGACACCCTAGAATAACGACGAAGGAGGAGCTTAAAACCGTACTCTAACTTCCAATTTTAGTTAAACAGCCATGTAGGCAGTAACTTCCTAAATAGCGACAAATTAATCCGTAGGTAAATGTAATATGATTGACAGCTTAGGTCGGATGCAGGGAGGAGTGAATGTAAATTTCGTCAGGTGTCAGTAACGCATGTTTATTTGCGCCTGCGCCATACTACAAGCTAAATAAAGGATACTTTTCCGAGGCTTTCTGTTTAAACCGCTGGGTGGGCTATGCCCACCGAGCGGTTTAAACAAGAAAGCCTCGGAAAGTATGCCCACCGAGCGGTTTAAACAAGAAAGCCTCGGAAAAGTATCCTTTATTTATTACTTATTGAGAATCCTACAAAAATAATAATAACAAATGCAAATATAGATAAACAAAAACCTTTGAAGTGTGACTATATTTACGATATTGAAAATATGGATCCAGAAATAGGGATTTGAGGCATTTTATTACGCATACTTGAATATTTTGAAGCACGTAGATGTTCCTGACAGACTGGCTCATTTTATGCCTTACGCATCATCCTTTTGAATATAGTGACTCAGAGGTCGTGGTGCATCTATAATAATTGAACTCAAACAAATCGAATAAAGGTGAAAAAAAAGACCTCACATGCACTTGAACTCACAGCCTTTTGGTTGTAACCACTTGACTAGTAAGTAGGACGGTACAAAACGTTTTATTTATATGCAATAGTACTTGTTTAATTCCTATTTGTAGTATGGCCAATGCTCTTTTCTTTGATCTTCTCTGATGTTTAGCCTCTGAACAAAGGAGGAGCTTAAAACCTTACTCTAACTTCCAATTTTAGTTAAACAGCGATGTAGGCGGTAACTATCTTAATAGCGACAATTTTACTCGTAGGTAAATGTAATATAATTGACAGCTTAGGTCGGATGCAGGGAGGAGCGAATGTAAATTTCGTCAGGTGTCAGTAACACGTGTTTATTTGCGCCTGCGCCGTACTACAAGCTAAATAAAGGATTCTTCCTCGGCTTTCTGTTTAAACCGCTCGGTGGGCATAGGTTTAAACAAGAAAGCCTCAGAAAAGAATCCTTTATCTATAACAAAACTTACGGTAAATAATGGAAGTCCACGAAGGTAAATTATCTTGTGCGCTAACTGTGAAATTATGCACCTGTGTCAGGTTAATAAAATCATAGAATACCAACTGAGCTATGGGGCTCTTATTGACAAGTCATAATGACAAAATTGCTGTTTAATGTACATATTCTATGCATACTGATGAGATTGTTATACAGTTAAATGTTTATCTAAAATGGATACTGTGTTATTGTTTATCTGCATATCATTCAAATTATGATAAAAGAATGAATATGCATATTCCCACAGCCTTTACTCTACAGCCACATGATTTATACTGTTTCCTTGCTAGCAGTGACTTTTATCATCTTCTGATACAAAGTCGGTAACGTCTCTGGCAACAGATGCGAGTCTGACTGGAGATCATGGGTCGTGAGTTCGATCCTGGCCCGGTCCCATACTTTAATGGAGATTGATCATGAAATTATTTCTACGGTCATCCTCCTTCCTTCCACTGAATCTGAATCATTCAAGAAGGGTTTTTGTCAGTTACAAGTGAAAGTATGTGCACAAAGTACTGGTTAACTGCTTGTTCAAGCTTGCCCAGGGAAAAGTGTGGCTAGGTGAACTGACCGTCCCGCCATGACCATAGCTGTTGACTTGGGACGGGACGTAAAACAACAGAACAAACAAACAAAATCATTTGCTGATAACCTTTGCAAATAGGTTGGACCCAGATCAGGACAGACAGAATGTCGGTCCTGATTTGGATCCAAACCCTTTGCCTCTTTGATGATGTTCCTAAAAATATTTTTTGAAAAACTTCACTTTGTAAAGAGTTAGCAGACAGCAAAATAAGCATGAAAAAATATCCAGCCTGCAAAGAGATAAGATACAAGATAGAAAGTAGCCAGCTAGCCCAATTATATAGCTATGCATGCACATTTGACACTGCATGCTGGGAAGTATTTCAACTTTTTGTTGTCTGCTGTTTTGTTTTTATAATTAACATTTTAAACTAACTCTTTCAACAATACTTTTAGAGTGTCACACAATTTAGACCCAAATCAGGGCCTGCATTGTGCCGAGCCTGATCTTGTTATCTTGGTCAAAACTGTTTAAATACGTTATATCTTATCAGTAGATGTCACTAGCAGACAGGGAGTAAAAGATAAAAGAGAATATTCTTTGCTGAAAAATAGTTTGGGTCTGCCATTATCCCTTTGCCTGCTAGCAACTTTTTTGGTTGTCAGCTGATGATCTTTGCAAACAGTTTTGACCTAAATCAGGCACAACATGACTGAAAAATTACTGACTGTTAAAGCATGAACAGTCAGTAATTTTTCAGTCATGTCTTGCACGATCTGGGTCATTACTGTTTGAATACAAACTAATGACATGGTATCAACCTAAGTCAAAGTAAATAGGCAGTGGCTCAGTGGTAGGCACTGCGTTGCATCCTGGAGCAAGACACATTGATCCCTGCTCGGTACTAGACATGTCCTGATATTATGAAAAATTGTTGATGTGGAGGTAAAGAATCAAATCAAACAAACAAAGTAAAAGCCTTCGCTGTAGGGTAGATAAAGGCTCAGGATTTCTATTTATCAGTCACCCTAATATTAACTGAATTGTTTCAACATAACCTAATAAACGTTTCCTATCTCACAGCATGTTACCTTTATCAGGTCATGATGACGTTGCACTTTTTGAATGACGTCGCTAATGACGCTGAATCAACACATACATCAAAAATTACGTCATAATCGCTAGTTCGAAGAGTTTTCAACAATGGGTAAACTGATAAATAGAATACCAGGTTCGCGTCTTTTGATATCAAGTTTACCAGGCTCGGCTTTGAGAACGCATGTTGAATCGCTCGGCAAGCCTCGCGATGTCAACAAGCGTTCTCAAAGCCTTGCCTGGTAAACTTGAGATCACAAGACACTCACCTAGTATTCTCTATATGCAGCCTTCGAAAACTGATTGATTAGACTGGGTGGATGCCAGGCTTATCTGAGCTTTTGCTGGGTGTGCAGGTGTTTAGCCCATCTTAACCAAGTAGGTTCACTTTAGGCATCTGCCTTCAATAGTATGTCAACAATTAACTTTAAACAACATCACTTCTAAACCCCTCGCTGGAAGTTCACCAAACTTAATAAGAATGATCCTTTGGTACATGTAGTCCCCTTTCTAAACTGTTCAATGTTTTCCATTCCATGCAGACTTCTGGTTCCCATGATAACCAAAAGGAAAACTTAAACAATCAACTTATTAAGAGTAGTTCAGTGTTTGACTGCTTGACGGTTGCAGGTTCGAGCCTCACCTGCATCACTACGTTGTGTCCTTGAGCAAGACACATTAATCCTTGCTTAGGACTGGTTCAACACAGGATGACCCATTTCGACATAACTGAATAATTGCTGACAGGGACGTAAAGAATCAAATCAAACAAAACAAGAAGCTCAGTGGTATAGTGCTTGACTCGAGACCGAAGGGCCGCGGGTTCCAGCCTCACCTGCATCACTATGTTGTGTCCTTGAGCAAGACACATTAATCCTTGCTTAGTACTGGTTCAACCCAGGATGACCCATCTCGACATAACTGAATAATTGCTGACTGGGATGTAAAGAATCAAACAAAGCAAAGCAAACAAATGTTAGATACTATTGGGCCAATATGAATTTAATTTGGTGTCTCTCTACTAACTTGTCTAAGATTGCAATAATTTATTTGATCAGTTGGAAAACATAGCCGACAGTTTTTTCCTCTGTCTAAGTATGAAAATCTTTAAATCTACTTGTCAAAATTATATACTCGGCCATAGATGAGGTGTATTAGGTTTTGAACACTTGAAGAAACCAATACATCAAGACTTACATGGAGAATGGATGTCTCTACCAAGTTAACCCTTTACTCCATAATAGCGCCTTTTGGCCCCTTTGAAATATCATGTATTTGAAAATATTATGAAAAATGGAGCATTTGCTCCAAAAGAGCAAATGCTCCATTTTCCATAGTATTTTCCAAAGTATTCAAAACTCAACTTAAAATTTTCTTGAAATTTTTCAATATTGTCTAAAAATAGAAAATGATGTCATGATCTAAAAAATAGCCTGTGGAGTAAAGGGTTAAGCAATAGATCCCTCATCCAAGTACTAACAGTAAATTAAGTTAAAGGCAGGAGTGGGGTATATAAGGAAAAATTAGCCTCAGTTTTGGCACTTTCTGCCTGGCACTCAAGCTGTGAAGATCTCCGGGAGCTCTCAAGGCTTATCTCTAATTTGGTTGGCTTATCTAATGCACTGTGAAAATGATTGACAGCTCTTATCAGCTCAGTGACCATATATTTTTGTCATATGGGGTATTCTATCAAACACTACCAATTATTAGGAAATTTAGTCAAAACCTTAGCAATAAAATTTGAATATTGAAAGAATTTTATTTTGGATATTTTTCTTTATATCGGAATTTTAGAAAAGCAGATCAGTGCTATTAATCATTTAGTAGCAAAATAAATAAACAATTTAATAATATATTTTAACTTTATTTTGCTACAAGGACAACAATGTTATAAATCATTTAGTAGCAAAATACAAATAAAAAATAGATTATTATTTATATATACTGAGGGAAAATAGTTTAGCAATTATTTATAATGGGGTTTCCCATAGGCGATCTTTGAAGCATTAGATCTTTTTAATTGGCAGGTTCGTAAACATGTCATTTGCTTGAAAATGAACTAATGGCTACCCGCAAGTGGTCAAGAGAAACAAAATCCTACTTCATAGTTAGGATTGGATCTGCTTAGCATTTTAATTTCAAACGTTATTCAATTGAAAGGGAGGTAATTTGGATAAATACGATTTTCAACTAAAAATGTACAAAAAGGGTGAACATAACATTAATCTTTAAACCGTTTTTCACTTTCTTACTTTTGGATCTAAACATTTGACAGAAAAATGAAACTTTTAGTCAAAAACTATTCGCACTATTGCCAGATAAGCTGTTTTAGCAAGGGGGCATAAAATCAGACTTTACATTATGTGAAATTTGAACCTGTTAATGTCATCGTACTTGTGAACGTTTGTCAACATATATTTTTGACACTATTAAATTAAAAGTCCTATTTCTTCTAAACTGTGGATCCCCGAAATTGATTGCTAAACTTTTTCCCCTCAGTATATATATATTTTACTTCTAAATGTGTTATTATAAACAATAAAAATATAATCGAATTCTGATAAAATCTCATTAATTTTACATTTTTCTTATATTATACTGATCCAAACTAAGATAACCACATAAATTTAATGATACTTTATAAATTACTGCCATTGAAAACAAATGAGGCGAGTCCTGTTTGTTTGGTGTCCACACGTTTATAATTACTGTAATTACTCAAAGATAATTGGCCTTTAGCTTACCATGATCCTACACGGTCCAAAGATCAGAAAACAATATTTCATAAAGCAATTATCATCAATTTTATGGATGCAGTCACCTTTTGTTTTCTTATTTTAGATTGATATTTGTTAAATAATATTTGCAAATTAATAAAAGAAAGTTTGGGATAAATCTTACAAAGTTTTATATCGAAAACGGTGAAGGTCCAGATCAACTGTGCTGATCAGATCTCAAACTGCATCTTAGGTAAAATGCTGCAAATTATATATTTGATCAAATTTGGCAGAGATAAAGTGCATACAATAGCCTATCCAGTATGATAATTATTGATAACTTTTTTGGCAAAAAAAAATAAATTAAAAATTGTATGAATATTATATTAAAAAAATTTGAATGTTATCTGCTAGACCAGATTAGGAACGGTCTTATCTGGTCAATAGCTTAGCTCCACCCACTGACCATCTCATACAGGTAATAATTTCTCTGCGGGGGGGGGGGGGGGGGGGGGGTACAGAATCCCTGCCTTTAATTACTTCATAGAAAAGCTAGATCACGAACCCATGTCTATATATGAAAATATTTTAATCCTCTTGTCAAAATGTTATACTGGGCCATAGCTATACATGTATATCATATTGTTTTGTGGTTTATGAGGTCTTGAAGATAAACATGTACATTTAGGCTTACATTCAGTATGAAGGTCTCTACCAAGTTAAGCAATGGGTCATCCATTCAAGTACGTACTAACAAAAATTATGTTGCTTAACTTCGTGGAAAAGTCAGACCACTAACCCATGTGGCTGTAAAAGCTAGCTCATATAGCAAGGCTGTTTTAATGACCTATATAGTTCTCCATGGCTTATTTCTTCCCCTGAACTATTGACTGCCCTCAAGTCTATTGTCTTGCGCAGGCGGGATGCTAAAGAATCGACCTGTCTGCTAAGGCACATCACGACTGAAAAGTCGGATTTGTGTCAATACACGGTGTACATTACCCGAAACACTATGTTAAAAAAGTAACACACACTGAATGGCTATAAATAATCTGTTTATGGAGACATCCAGTAACCTTTGGTAGCTAAACAATAACAATGATTGATATTACAGTATTTAGCGAAACAATGATAAAATTTTCTACACTAAAACATTTTTGGGTCAAAAATTCGGCTTCAGTGACACGTGATGATGCAGATTGATAACAAGTATGAACCAACCAATCGGGCGAATCACATTATTTGATGACGCTATCGATAAACAAATATGTCACGTGTACCCACAATGCTCAAATCAGACAGGTTAGTATTTGAAAGATGCTTCCCGGCGGAGACAATTCCCTCAAGTCACATTGGATGCTAATCAAGAGTGGAGAGTCTATGTAAAAGCTACTTGCAGCACCAACTCTCCACTCCAGTCTGATTAGCAACTTCTGTGACTGAGGGTAAAGTCTAATACAGAGGGGGAGATATGTGACAGGGAGGAATGTATAGGTCATTAATACAGCCTTACTGTATGCTTATCAATCAGACTCTAGAGAAGAGAGTCTATGTAAAGTAAGTAAAAAGGCAAAGATCAGAAATCGATGCAATCAAGTACCACACCTGACCCAGGACACCACATGGGAAAGTGGCATTAACATAAAAAAAAACTTCCCATACAAGCGAGCCAAGAGGTCAGCCCTTTCCCAGCAGGTGACCACAAGGCTGCAATGAACAGACAAGAAAGCATGACAAACATGAAACATAAATAACAAAAATGATCCGAGGTTGTGCGGAGGTTCTGTTGTTGATCTATTGTTTAATGTACCACCCATTTTTTTGTGGGAGTTCTGTGTTTGTCTTTGTTTTTGTTATGCATTGCTTTGTTTCCATTCTAGTTTTGCAATCATCTTGAAGAGGAAGAGAAAGCTGGTTACTTTGCTGTCTTACAGATGTATTGCTACTATAAATGTTCAGTGGCTCTTCCTCACGATGCAGTAGGTTGGTCTGTAGTGTGTGATTGTGGTATTTCCTGATCATGCTCACTTCCTTTTTCATCTCTTCAAGATTAAACGATCGAGAAAGATACAAAACATTTCGTTTTAGACAGCATTATTAAATTGAAAAAAAAGCCAAGTGCATCGAGGGGTTTATTTTGCCCACTCTATAGCCAAAACTTATTTTCTTTAGTTATCTTCACCAATTTCTTGGGATTGGTTCATTTGAACTAAAATATGTGTAAAATTCAGGTGTTTGTTTAACTTGAACCATTACTATAGCAACAGAAACCGCCACCAAAATAGGCTTAACATTTTGGGCCAAATATGAGTTTGGAAGAGCATTTTTTTTTAAGAATTAGCTTTAAGAATAGATAAAGACCAAAAGAACTAGAATTGTTTTTCTACGAAAAAACAGATGTCTCCCCCCTTTGATGTCAAAAGCATCAGTCATTAAATACAATTACAAACAGAAACATTAAATACAATTTCTAACCAAAATTCTAGTCATTTCATGCAGACAATCAGCTCATATCTAGAAAAGATATCTGTCAATGTAGTTAACTATTACACAATCATAACCTGGTATAAAATAGTCATAGATAATTGTTTTTGTGATGGATAAAGTTCCAAAGGAAATAACTCAAAGAGTATAAATGACAGAGTTACTATTCTTGCACTCTGCACGTCAACTCAGGTTGGTTGATACTTGTATAAAGTTTCGTGAATATAGCTTAAGCGGTTTTCAAGTTATAGAGCGGACACGTTTTTTGTGATGGACAAAGTTCCAAGGAAAATAACTCAAAAAGTATAAAAGGCAGAGTTATCACTCTTGCACTCTGCACGTCATCTCATGCTGATTGATATTTGTATAAAGTTTCGTGAATATAGCTTAAGTGGTTTTCAAGTTATAGAGCGGACACGATTTTTGTGATGCACAAAGTTGAAAGGGAAATAACTCAAAAAGTATAAAAGGCAGAGTTACCATTCTTGCACTCAGCACGTCATCTCATGCTGATTGATATTTGTATAAAGTTTCATGAATAGAGCTTAAGCGGTTTTCAAGTTACAGAGCGGACACGATTTGTGACAGACAGATGGACAGACAGACGGACAGACAGACGGACGCCCGGGGAAAAACAATATGTCTCCCGACCCTTAAGGGGGGAGACATGAATAATAAGCTGAATGGAGTTATAATTATCATTATCTGTTAAATTATATCTTTTTGGTATACATTTGTTGTTTACATTAATTTCTCACTCAAATTTACCCCAAAATGGCCTCTTGCCGATATTCAGTACTTGGTCTATTTTTCTAAAAAAAAGCAATAAGAAGAAATTGGTGAAAAATATCTTATATTTTTTGCTCACCTGAGCCAAAGGCTCAAGGTGAGCTATTTAAAGGCTCAAGGTGAGCTATTGTGATCAGTCTTTGTCCATCGTCTGTCCATTGTGTGTTAACTTTTTCTTTAAACAACATCTCCTGCTAAACCACTGGTCCAAATTTCAAATAACTTCACATGAATGTGTCGTATGATGCCCTCTTTCAAAGTTGCTTAAAAGGTTCTGCTCCACTGAACAGGAATACTGCCAGAGCCCCAGATAAGAGTTTTTAAAAAGACATCTAAACCACTGGTCCAAATTCAAAATAATTTCACAGAATTTTTCCTCATAACACCCTCTACCAAAATTGCACAAATAATTCCGCCCCGCTGAACAAAAGGGCTGCCAGAGCTCTAGATAAGAAAATATTTGAACCTCATTTCCTTCATAACCACTGGTCTTAATTCAAACTAATCTCAAAGAATTGTTCCTCATAATGCCCTCTACCAAAATTATATTTATGGTTTTGCTCCGCTGAACAAAAGGGCTGCCAGACCTCCAGACAAGAAATATCTTTAAATTGCATTTCCTCCTGAACCACTGGTCAAAAATCTAAATAATATCACAGAAATATTCCTATGATGCATTCTACCAAAATTGCACAAATGATTCCGCCCCGCCTTAAAAGGAGCCATCAGATAAGAAATATCTTTAAACGACATCTCCTGGTCCACTGGTCCAAATTCAAAATGATTTCACAGAAATGTTCCTCATGATGCACTCTACCAAAATTACTCAAATGGTTTCGATCTACTGAACACTAGATAAGAAATGTCTTTAAACAGCATTTCCTCTTGAACCACTGCTCCAAACTCAATAGTGTTTCACAGAAATGTTCCAACTACCATAATTGCACATATGATTTGGAGTCACTGAACAAAAAAGGCCGCTAGAGCTATAGATAAGAAATATCTTTTAATGACTTTTTCTCCTGAACAACTGGTCCAAATTCAAAATAATTTCAAAGAAATGTTCCTCATGATGCCTTCTACCAAAAATGATCAGAATGTTTAAAGCTCAGTTGAACAATATGGCCACCAGTGCTAAAATTATAGAAATATCTTTAAGTGATATCTCTTCAGCCACATGCAAAAACATCATCTTATGTGCCAGGTCTCAGGTGAGCAATCCAGGGCCCCTCTTGTTAGCCTCATTGGGAGGGTCGAAATATATCACCAAAATGCACATAGGCTCTTTGTCTATCTAGTCTTCGAAGGTTGATTGAAACCAGCAAATAATGTTAAGAACAACTATCTTGGTGATAATGTATTCCTAGAAATCTGCCTAATTTATGTAAATCCTGACTTATCCAGGGATGGCCTAATCCATTACTGGCGATGGAACATGGCCGTTGACACTCAACAATGTCACGTGGTCACATGCTTGATGCTGATTGGATTTTCAAATATTCAAAGAGACAGGACTGTGTGTTTGTTTGTTTGATTTGCTTCTTTACGTCCGATCAACAAATTAATCTTTCAGTTATAAAGGGACGGGTCTTCCTGGGTTGAACCAGTACTAAGCTAGGATTAATGTGTCTTGCTCAAGGACACAACGCAGTGACGCCGGTGAGACTTAAACCTGCGGCCCTCAGTCTCGAGTCAAGCACTCTACCACTGAGCCACTGCGCTCCCACAGGACTGTGTAAAGTTAATTATGTCTTTTGCGCTCCAAAATGGCCGGCTTTTTTGTGTCAAATAGCATGTATACACAGCATGCACCCTAGTCCAAAGATGTAATGCTATCATGGCCTTAAACATGTCAATTGTATTTTGACTTTAATTTTAAATAATAAAAAGTAAAAATGAAGCACGCTGTTTTGTTTGAACTGTCTCCTGATAGATGATTCATATGAAATATCAAGGTTTATGATTGTTGTATTTCCTGATCATACTCACTTACTATTATTCTTCTTGAAACTCTAATGAGAAATCGTGCGAAACCGTGATTGGCATTTTACAGCAGTAACTGTTTGCATGCTGGATAAGTTTGCATATATTGCCATTTACATTTCAATAAACGCTTTAGAAACTATATTTCAAGAACATCATCAGAGCATCCACAGGATACGAACTCTTCAGGATTATCTATAAATTATGAAGTCGGATGATATTGCCAGATTTTGGTTCCACAGTTTATGAATCAAAACCACAAATATACACAAAAGAAAATATGAAACCTGTCGATTTCGAACAGTTTTTTTTACATCTGAGAGATTCAGCATTCTATTCTAGTTGAATACAGTTTTGCATGGATCTGTCGGGCCTGTGATTCACAGAACATTACACAACTTCGCTCATCTAATGTATCTGGGAGCTCACTGAATAGTAGCCAGACGTCACCAGACACATTGCGAGATGATTCAGTAGATTCCCACAGCTTTGATGAGGTGCCATTTTCGTCTCCTAAGACCAAGTCCTCAAAATCACCAAAGGAAACCAGACTGCCTGTCCTGAGCGCCAATGTACAGAGCATCATGGCGAAGAAAGAGTCTTTGGTCAACGTTGTGCCAAGCCTGACATCTTTCTAGCCTGTGAGACCTGGCTCAAGCAAGAAATCTACGACTCAGAGGTCATACCACCGGACCTGGATTATGAATTTTTTAGGAAGGACAGAAAGGATGGGTATGGTGGTGTATTGATAGCAGTCAGGCGGAATCTAATCTACGAACTTGTGCCCACAGATGATACATGTGAATTGATAGCAGTGACGATCACGTGCCAACATAAATCTGTCATTGCCGCATCCATTTACAGACCAACAAATAATGACACTGAATATGCCGCCCACTTAGCAACAGCTATGGAGAACTTAGCAAAGAAGCATACCAAGGATGTCATCGGGATCGGCGGAGATAACAACCTTCCTGACATAGACTGGTCAACCAACTCCATCACTGGCTGTAATTACAAGCGAGAAATCAAGCAGACAATTGTGGCCTTGATCAAGTGGTGGACTTTTCCAACAAGAGACGCCTACCTCCTAGATGTGTTACTCACTAACAGGCTATCGCTTATACAGATATGCTATCAGTGACCATGAGATGGTATATGTAGACTTAGATGTCAATGCCAGGTACCAACGTCCGATACAGAGAAAGATTTGGCTCTGGTCCAAAGCAGACACCCCAGTGTTAAAACAGCCCATGTTACAGTTCTCGGAGGATTTCACTGATAAACACTCCATTAAGTCAGACGTGAACACGATGTGGACAGAGTTCAGTGACATATGTGCCACATTCCCTCCAAGCTCATATCAAAGCGGTTTAACCGGCCATGGTCAAACAGAAACGTCAAGAGGCTGTCCCGCAGAAAGAGAAAAAAAGCTTGCAAGAAGGCTAGGGCAACCAAGAAAAAGTCTGATTGGATCTATTATAAAGAGCTGAAAAAAGAGTGTCAGAGAGAATCCAGGAAAGCCTACACCTCGCATGTCAACAGCCTAGTGAGTGAAGATGAAACTGGTAACCCAAAGAAACTATACAGCGTTATCAAGAGCAGCGGGGTTGCTTCTCTTTCATCAAATGGAACAAATCATAGTGACAGTGTAAAGAATATCAAGCATCCTGAATGACCAGTTTACATCTGTTTTCACTTTCGAAGACACAACATCCATCCCAAGACTGACTCCCATTGACCACCCTGATGCCAAGCCTATAGTACTCAACAGGAAAGGCGTATTGTAACTGCTGAAAGACATCAACCCCTATAAAGCCACAGGGCCTGATGCTATTCCAGGAAGACTGTCAAAGACTATGTGACGAGGTGGTAGACACGCTTTGCACAATATTCCAAGCCTCCCTTGACCAAGGAATCATAGCTCAAGCCTGGAAGAAAGCCTACGTCTCGCCAATATTCAAAAAAGGAGATAGGCACAAAACTGCCAACTACAGGCCTATATCACTCACCTCAATCTGTTGCAAGTTATTGGAACATATTGTACACAGCCATGTGATATCCCATCTTGACTCCCATCATATGCTAAATACAGCTCAACACGGCTTCTGCAAGTATAGATCATGTGAGACCCAGCTGATCCTGACAGTCCAAGACCTAGCAAATGGCCTTATTGACGGGGAACAGATTGATGCATACTGCTAGATTTCAGCAAGGCCTTCGACAAAGTACCGCACCAGCGCCTGCTTGGGAAAGTAGAGCACTATGGGGTCAGAGGGAACCTGAATATGTGGATAGCAGACTTTCTCACACACAGACAACAGGAAGTGGTACTAGAAGGTGTGCATTCCAAGGCTACAGATGTCACCTCAGGCGTGCCACAAGGAACAGTCCTCGGACCCTTGCTGTTCATTGTCTACATCAACGACATGCCAGAGATCATCTCTTCTACTGCAAGACTCTTTGCCGATGGCTCGCTTGTCTACAGGATCCTCCGCACCGAAGAGGATCAAGCTCTCCTCCAGGAAGATCTTGATAAATTACAGAAGTGGGAAAGGGACTGGCTCATGCAGTTTAATCCGGACAAACGTGAGGTCATAAGGATCACCAACAAAAGGAATCCCCTCACCAACAAGTACTGCATCCATGCCACTAAACTCCTAACTGTCAAAGATGCCAAGTACCTCGGAGTTACAGTCAGTTCAGACCTATCATGGAACAAACACGTGGATAACACAGTCAAAAAGTAACAACAAGCTTGAACTTTCTGAAACGGAATCTACACGGTCGCCTTACAGGTGTAAAGGGCCAGTGTGACAAGTCACTCGTGAGGCCATATTAGAGTACTCTTCCTGTGTATGGGACCCTCATACTCAGCGTTATGTCAACAAACTGGAGATGGTGCAACGAAGAGCCGCCCGGTTTGTGAAAGAGTATTATGAAAGGACCAGCAGCGTGACATCGATGTTGACAGATCTCCATTGGAGTACTCTCCAAGAAAGGAGGATGCAAGTCAAGTCAGCCATGCTCTACAGGAATGTGCACAACCTGGTTACCATCCATGCCACGCCTTTCTTTATACCAGTAAGAACCTCCAGAGTTCTTCATCCCTCAGTCAACGGGGAACTCACACTTATACTCCTTCTTCCCAAGCACCATCCGCATATGGAACCAGCTGTCAGAATGTGCCGTCTCAGCTCCCAGCTTAGAGACCTTCAAGCAGTGACTGCCGTTCTACACCTTCTAAACACACCATGAAATCATGTTTTAGACTGTACATGTACATAGACTATTTTTAAATCTGCACAATCTTTCTCGGACGGCACATGTACACGTTCACATAGGTCAACCGAGAGATGAACTAAAATGGGAAGAAGAAGAAGAAGAAGAAGAAGAAGAAGAAGAAGAAGAAGAAGAAGAAGAAGAAGAAGAAGAAGAAGAAGAAGAAGAAGAAAAGAAGAAGAAGAAGAAGAAGAAGAATTGTGAGGTTGTCACTTTCCCATTGGTGTCCTGGGTCAGGTGTGGTTCTTGATTGTATCAATTCCTGATCTTTGTCCTCTTTCTTACTTTAACTCTACCTAAACTAAATGTCCCCCTGTTCTATCTTGACGGCACACAAGAAATAACAATTATTATTTAAAGATTGCTTTGATAATAGAATTCTATACGCAGCACTGCTTGTTCTCTTGCTTTTTACTTTCTTTCTTTCTCTTAATACTGGCACGATCAAATTATGATCATTACGCCAGGGAATAATAATTATATAATGCTCCTGAGTATCGGGCTGAGTATATTTATAGTATCAATACTGTTATTGTATTCTTTTAAAATCATGATAAATAAACTTTTAAAGTAGACTTAGATAGAAGGCCTCAGCTTTCCAAATATGTAAAAAAAATTGTATGGTATTCAAATCCAGGCTCACGCCAAAAAAAAAATATCTGCTGGACTACAGTTCTCAGTCTCCATATTGACACCAACTCATAATTTATTTATTCAGCTGCTAAAAAACAAATTAGCTATTCATTAAAAACTCGGACCCAATACTGGGTCCGCGGTTAAAAGCAATAAATCCACATTGTTTGATGTCCTTCCCTATAGGTATGGGAAGTGCGCACCAAGTATTTCGCAGTTTTACTTTATTTCGGATGTTAGGAGTACCGAAATATTTCTGCGGATCTGCAATGTAAACAACATGGAGGTTCTTGCGCCTATCTATGGTTTTGCTCATTGATTTTACATAAATATTGGTCAATAGAGTTAAAGGAATTTAAAAAGACTTACATGCATTATAAATCAATGATATTAGGAATCGAAAAGCAATACAAATGGCGTCAGAAGAGCTTAACTTCCTAAGAGATCAAGGTATTTTCAACACCGTTTTTTCACATTTGGCATGTTGAAACAGATTTACAGCTAAATAACATTTTTGATGAATAATGATAATTCTACTTCATGCCATGTATGTAATTCAGCTAAAATTCAAACACAATCCTATGCACGTCCTCTATTTACAATAATGTAGCTGTATAGGTGGACCTGTGCTTACATGTGCATTGGTACCAGAGTCTGTACAGTGAGGGCCCCTAACATTGCGCACTTAAGCATTTTAATCTTCGTTGGATATAGTAAGAAGGCAACAAACTTTAAAACTTTACCTGTACATCGTACTCCTAACCCAACTCATCCAGAATTTATTCTGCTCCAGACGATGATACCAGCCATACCGACTTTGCTAGTTCTATGAGAGTTGCAGATCTATCCACACACCCATCACTACTAGACAGTGTATCTGATATATCCCATTCATCTATGTCATATATAAGAGGGTCTAGATGGGGTATAATGATTAGTGAATAAAGGCCTTTTTTTATAATGAATAGTGAATAATGAGCCAAAAAAATAATGAATAGTGAATACTGAGGGCCTAAAAATAATGAATACGGTAAATGTTCTAAAATTACGAACACTAAAAAATAATTATTTTTTTCCGTTGTTCGTAATTTTAGAAATTAGTTTTGTGAAAAAATGCTAGTGTTCGAAATTTTAGAATGTGGGCTTTATCATGAGCAAAAACGGTATATATGCATGTCAAAATGTGGTAGAAACGTGGTGTAAACACGGCGATATGATCCTGTGCCATCTCCTCTTTTTTTTCTTTTCTTTTATCTTATTAAAACCGCCGCTAAATTCATGCGGAATGAGTCAGTAAAATGTCCAGCGCGTGCGGTATTCGCCAAGTCGAGAGCCAGGCACGTGCATATTATGTCACTCAATTTACTTACAAGTGATTTAAAATATTCGATAAGCCGGGTCTCCTATGTTCACTCGTCTCGGACTACCGATGAATCACTACACTATTTCGTTCTTCCACGCTCAACTTTGAATTCCAGCTAATATTGTACCTCGGACCCAGTAATTTTGGGTCCGAGATTGTACTCAAGAATTGATACCGCTAGACGTCTCGTACGATCAGATTTTTTTTGCAAAGATCGACACAAAACTTTGAAATACGTAGACGAGTTTCCAGAGTAAAAAACAAACAAACTGACGAAATTCAAAAAGAACACACATCTCTCTCTCTCTCTCTCTCTCTCTCCTTGTCAATCCGTCGATGCAATGTTTACTTTGACGTGCCTGCACCAGTCTCTCTCTCTCTCTCTCTCTCTCTCTCTCTCTCCATTTGCAAACACGGTTTGGATCCAGATCAGACCCGAAGGGTATTCAGGATAGAATGTTTCGTCAATTTAAAAATGTGTGCATGCGATAGAAAGTACACAAAGCGTTAATACTGTGGAATGTCCAACTTTGCCGTACAAAAGCCGCTGCGCACGATAAGTTTGGGTTTTGGGTCCTCGTCGGAAGATTGATTGACTGACCCAAACATCTAAGCAACCAAGCCAAAACATACGATTCGTGTGCAAACACCGTGCAGTCTCTCTCTCTGTCTGTCTGTCTCTCTCTCTCTCTCTACTTTTACGACCTGCTATCAAAGTTTGCAAACGAAGATCGTCCAACGTGCCTGATCAGGGACAAACAAGCATACCAAGAGTTATAATCTAGTCCGACTTCACGTCCGATGGTCACGGAACATTTCAGGCAAGTACCTTCTTTCAGATGCATGCCATGGGCGGATCCAGAGGGGGACAGGGGGTCCGGACCCCCCCCCCCCTTGAAAAATCACAGAAATATAGGGTTTCCTTGCAATATTGATCCGGATCTCCTAAAAATCACAAAGCTACCAAGCCAGCATTCAATGGTGGGCCATTGACACGCCAGCAAAACGCCATTTTAAAGGCGTTTCGCTGATGGGCCGATGGTGGTCCATTTTTAGTGGCATTTCGGTCCTCTCTCACTACCCCCGCTGACAAAATGTTCTGGATCCGCGCATGCATGCAGTGCGTGTGAACCGGCTCGATTGAAATTAAACTGTCGACGGACAAAATTTCATGATATTTTAGTACTTACAACGTGCGACAAAGGCTCAGACGATCCTGCGCAAGTCTGCATTCTCAAGTCAAGCATTGATTGCTCTGGTATGTCAAGCATCACCGCTTTTATGTTGAATGGATTAATTTTGTGTCTCACGACTCAAACCATAACTTGGGAAAAGGCCCTTTTATATATAAGTTTGTATAAGCAAAGTAACTTAGCAAATTTACTCAGTTGTTTAACGCTGTGGTTTGCACTGTTTTTTTTTGTTTTTTTTTTGTTTTTGTTTTTTTTTAAAGTAGTAACATCTACTGTTACTTTCAAATGTTCAATTTTGACGACCAGGCAGCGTATGACCTAAGTCCTTCATGGTGAACATAAGCTTAGATGGGCGTTTTTTGCTGAATAATTCCGATGGACCGAATGCTACTTATAGGTAAACATTTCGCCAATGAAGTTTTAAAAATATTTGAGCCTGCACTGTTTTCCGTCGATACTAAACCAATAACATACATGAACTTTTTTGTCAAGTTCATGTAGAAAAGTCCGTGCTTTTAATGCGCTCTTGCCTTTGATCTTATCTGAAAGCATGTATCGCACAATTAGCAGACAAAAAGTATAGTCTTGCGCTCGGCATGCGAAAAAGAACGTCACGTGCCAGATAACCCATTTAAGTAAAATGGAACCTTCCAAATGTCGCTGTACGGTATAAGTAAACCGAGCATAAACGGACATCGATTTTCCGCCGAAAATAACTTGTGTTCGTAATTTTAGAAATTCACTTTTCCAAAAAAGGTCAGTGTTCGATTTTTTAGGATGTTTTGAAAAATATTTTCGGCGATAATTTTAGGTGTTCGTAATTTTAGAGTGTTCGAAATTTTAGAACATTTACCGTAATCCTATTATTTTTAATGAATAGAAGAAAAAAATAATGAATAGTGAATAATCAGATTTTAATGAATACTGAATAAGGCTAAAAAAATCCAAAAAAAAATATCAATGCATAAATTTGTCAAAGCCGATACATGTACTTATAAAATACTACAATTTATAAAACCCAGTCATCTAAGGGACATAATTTAGCGAAAATCCATACAAAATGGCATCTGAAATAGAGATTGAAACAGAAAGAAAAGTCTCAAAAAACTCAAATTACGACACAGGAAGTTATCACCTGGTTCCTGTTATGCTCACATTCTATGATTCTGATCTCAAAACTGTAAAAGAAAGAAGTAGGTCTAGACTCCAGAGTGGGCATAAATTCCAAAGAAAATGAAAAAATAATGAGTTTTCACAGTAATATTATTATATTTTTGGTAAGAAAGGAGCAGGCCCATTCACTAGGGGTTCCAGGTTTTTAACTCAATATATACAGATTACAAATCTACAACGTAAAAGGCAAAAGTTATATGATACTAACACAGGTTCAGTGAAACTCGGAAAGAGCTTCATTGATAGGAACTTGTTGGGAATTAAATTTTGTGATACTGCGGAATGCGGGTCATTTTGGTCCTGGGTTGATTTGTCTTGGGTTGTTTATCCAAATTTAGGGAGTGGGTCTTTTTGGACTTGGAAGGTGGGTCATTTCGGCCAATTTTCAGAGTGAGTCATTTCGGTCTTTGGTTGTTTTGGCCAAAATCTGAAAGTGATAATGTATGCATTATTATATGTGTATGAATGGACAGATGTGCAGGTGTAAAGTTTTGTGAAAAAAATCAGGCTGAAATGTAAAAAGGGCCCTTTCACGGCTCAGGCTGAAACAACCCTTGTCAAAATGTCCCAGGCGGGGCCAAAATGACCTGTTAACATTTCATTGTGACTCGGGGAAATCAAGAAATTAATAGAGAAAACAACTCAAAAACATAGATTTCGGAACAATTCAACAACATTTTCTGAGACAATTCCCCTACAACGTTTTTTAGATTTAGAATTAAAGATCATCAAAGTGTCTGTGAATTAAATTGTCTCATAAAAATGATGAGGTGCCTGTGAGTTGACTCAAAATTTATCAGTGAATTGTCTCATAAAGTGTTGGTGAGTTGCCTCATAATCTATTGATAAATTGTCTCAAGAAATGTGTCTATGTACTCAGTCCGTTTTTGTTCAGCTGCAAAAATGTCTTTTCTTCAGTGGGGGGGGGGGGGGGGGGGGGCTTACAAGTGGGACCTACTTTTTTTTATTTGCTCCTACTTTTTCTTAAAAATGTCCCACTATCCCTCCTTTTTCACTCTCAAATGACACTTACGCGTAAAAATCCAGAATTTTTTTCCTCGCTTGCTCCACTCGCTCGGGTTTATAAATAAACTAATGATTTTTTTCAGGGAGCACGCTGCAAAACTGCAAAACATCATTTTTTTTTGGTTTTAACCCCAAATGGCTCTCTGTTTAGCTTGTACTATTTTCACAGCTATTATCCTGCTTATTTAGTGTGGAATTTATTTCTAACTACTCATTGTGATAAATTTTGTACTTGGAAAAGCCCTACTATCCCTACTTTTTTTGCACCAATAATCCCTACTTGTTCACTACTTTTCTCAAATTCTTATCGCCACTTTTTTGTTAAAGGGCACTTGAAAGCCTGGAGGCTAAAAAGTAGGGGAGTCATATGCATTTCCATGTGGCTAGTAGGGGGGTCGCCATTAACTTTGGCTTCCCAGCAGGTGGGTCATGTTTTAATTGTCCCTATAAAGTAATTAAAATTTTTCCTCGCTCGCTCGGTTTTAATGAATTAAACTCTTATCAGGTCACTTAATTTCTCAGTTTTTAAAAGTTATTCTGTTTTGGTGGTTTTATTGTTACAACTTTTATCATGCTAATTTTGATAGAAAATTGATTAATCTGGCTTTCAGATAGGCCCTACTTTTCCTTGTGTTCCTACATTTCCCTACTTTTTCTTGAAAATGTCCTACCATCATTGCTTTTTCACTCTTAAATGTCATTTACGCTATAAAAATACAGAAGTTTTCCTCGGTCGCTTCGCTCACATATATAAATTATATTTTTAAGCATTATTTTGACCAATGCCCCATCCGTAGAAATATCAGTATTTTTATCCCCACGCTTTTTTAAAAAAGCGAAGGGGATATTGTAATCGCCTCCGTCCGTCTGTCCGTTATGCTATCTCCTCCTAAACCATTGGACAAAATTCAACCAAATTTGGTGTGTGAGTTACTGACATGAATGGGGCGTGCAACGTCAAACTTTTTTTTGGCCCCGCCCCCTGGGGCCCTCAGGAGGGGTCAAAAGGTCAAATATCATTTAATTTCAATTACAAAGTCAATTTCAAAGATTTTTTTACCAAACTTTGTGTGTGTTCTCACAAATGAAAGATACTAAACATATCAGACGGGATTTTCATTCTGTCCCTGGGTCATGCCCCAGGGGTGGGACTTTGGGGCGCAGGGGGTGCCCAGGGGGCCAAAAAAATTTTTTTCAAACATGGTCATGTGGTATATCAAATCGACGGGGCTGACGAGCAGAAGAGAATGCAAGTAAAATTTTCATCCTAGGGTCAAACTGGTGACCTTGGGGCGAGGTCAAAAGGTCAAATATAATTAACATGTCAATTTCAAAGATTTTTATACCAAACTTTGTGTGTGTTCTCACAAATAAAAGAAAGAAAACATATTGAACAGAATTTTCATTCTTTGCCAAGGTCATGCCCCAGGGTGGGACTTAGAAGTGCTGGGGGAGTCAAAAACTTTAGCGTGGGGATTTGCGATGGCGCCCCATCGACTGCGCACTCTAGTTTAGTTTATTTTACTGAATGATTTTAATGAATAATTGGTCTTATTTTAATGAATAACCCAAAATTTTAATGAGATGAATAATTGGCTAAATTTTTAATGAATAGTGAATACCAGACCCCCCCCATCCAGACCCTCATATAAGCAATGCGACTTACTGACCAGTCTTTTGTATCAGCAGATCATCATCTCCCAAACCTGGTACCAGACCCTGGCCAAAGAAAAAGACCCTGCACACCTTGGTTGTTTACTTCTAAATATCATGTGAAGTTTATTGAAACGCGTCCTAGAGAAATAGGTTTTGTTTTATAGGGTCATTGTCAGAACTTATTGGATAACCCTCGTATATTATTATTTTTTTGCAGTTCACAGACTCAACAGTGAGTTATCCAAATACAGGGAGCAAAATATACAGATCTCTGATGACAGAGGGGTAAAATTATCATTATTATTATTATTTATTATTTAACCCTTTTCTCTCTATTCAAGACATTATTGTCATCTGCTCTCTCTTCTGCGTCTGTATTTGGTGGCTTATATTACAAACAATATGAACCCAGTTCAGACTGCTCCTCCTCAGCTAAAAGCTGATTTTCAGACAATTATGTCTTTGCTATTCACACAGTATTTAAAGATATCCTTTATGAGCAGTCTGACCTTGGTCCACACTGTTTAACTGCATATATGCCTAAGTTAATACTTTAAATTAAAAATTATTCAACACCAACACGAATGTTTACATTTAATTATTCTTTAATATTCAACGTTTCGCCATATTGGCTTCATCAGGAATAATAATAAACAAGTAAATGACGTGAATTAGCTGATTTTTTTTTGTTTTTAAGTTAATACTTGACATAAGCATCTACATGCAGCATATGACTGTCTTCAGCAGGCGACTTTGCTCGTAGCAGGTCTTTCACATACAAGAAAACTTGGTATTTACTATTTACTAAATTTCTTTGATTCTAGGGATCTAGCTTAAACAGTCATATAACCCTTTAGGTAAGAGTGTGTAATCAAAAATTAATTTTCTTATTTTTCTACCAAAATGTATGTTGTGGGTACTCAACAGAACCATCTCAATGAGACAGCTCTTTTGAGCACCCAAAACAAATATTTCAACAGAATCTGATGGATAAGAAAATAATCACAACTTTACGCCTATTTTTTTTTTTTTTTGGTTTCTAGGGAGCTATTCCATCAGAAGGTCCTGTACCACCATGGCTTACAGACAAAAGGTAAGTTCATAGGTCCAGTTAACTCTTTCCTTCATGAATATTCATGTGAGGCTCCACCCACTATGGTTAATTATATACATGAACTTTCATGTTGGTACATAGAACAAAGAAATTACTTGTCAAGTCCACTTATGCAGAATCAGATATATATTTCCATAAGCAAACAGGGTAGGCCCTGATCAGGCAGCTCTTAAAAGAGCTGTCTGATCTTGGTCTGCTCTGGTTGAAAAAGAGTTAAAATGTGTCTCTATAAGGTAAAAGGTTAAGCAAAATTTCTGAGTGTGTTCTTACACATCGGTTTAACCATATGTTTTGGGTGGTCAAAAGAATCGTCTCAATAAGGAATCTCATCTAAGGCTCTGAAGTTGCAAGTGAACTCGGATAAAAAAGTGGGCGAGTATGACCGGGAAACGCCACAACCACAGACTGCAGACTAACCCACAGCACTGTGTCACATAGTGAGGAAAAGACACAGAACACAAACAGCCACATTACATTTAAAGTAATTAAAGCAACCAGCCCAATCGATCTTACTCATCAAAATAATCGCTAAACTCAAAAGGATGACTTGTTTCATTTCATCTTATTAACAATATCACTTAGGGGATAACTGTATTCAAAATTTTCATTTAGGGAAGTATATTGTCGGATATATGGTCGGAAATTTAGTTTTACGGTGACGCGTAAGTGGAGCCGTAAAACGTGACTTCTGAACTTATATCCGACGATATACCTCCCCAAATGAAAATTTTGAATACAGTTATCACCATTCTAATGCACAAGTAACATTTTTACTTAGGAATTACTGTGAAAACGTGGTATGTTGTGCCAACGTCCTGCGGCTGTCAGCTGCACGAAACCGCTCGCCAGCTGCATATTCTGAATTTCACTTTTCAGCCAATGAAAAGCAACGTTATGTAATGACGTCGAGTTTGCGACAGTATATCGCAGGATACACTGTGGCAAATTAATGATGTCCAATCAGATGTCGCGTTGCAAGTGCATTAGAATATAATTTGTTTATGGCATTATATACATAAATTTCAATTTTATGTATAAAATAGCAAAATGTATCTGAGCTGTGGCAATGTGAGCACTGTCTTGTTCACTACAAAGGCTTTGGTGGATGTTCTGAAATTTCAAACACTTTTCTTTTTATGTTTTTATATATAAAATATTGGTTTTCAAGGATGGAATTCACAAAATGCTTGTCAGAATAGCAAAAATGGAAGACCCTGATCAGACTGCTTATAGGCCTTTTTTGTCAGGTAATTAAAATTGTATTTTTTCACTTACCAGACCAAGCCTGAAAAAGGCCCTACCCAAAAATTTTATTCAATTTTCAGCTAAGAATTATTTTTTTAATTTCATTGCATAACTCCCATTGTGGGAGTCTGTAATTGTTCTATGTTTTGTTGTACATTACTTAATGTCCATTCTAGTTTTGCAATCATCTTGATGGGGAAGAGAGAGCTGGTTGCTTTTCTTAGATTGTCTTCCTGAGGTCTCATGATTGTTGTGTGGCTCTTCCTCACGGTGCCATGGGTTTGTCTGCAGTTTGTGATTGAGGTATATCTTGATCATACTCACTATTTTAGAGAATTGTCCAATGTAAACAGTGTTATCTTATCTAGAAAATACTCTTAGCAAATTGTATGCGTATTTAATTTTGTTGCCTATAGTAGCACTATTTACAAACAAGTTAAATGGGTATCAAATTTGAGAAGATAAAAAATAAAAAATTTAAACGGCCGACCAGTAAAACAGGGTCAGGTAAGGAGAAACAAAAATATTTTTAAGGTTGGCCTAGTGTTTCAAATTTTTGAACGTTTATGGAAATGGTTTCGGCAAAGCCTTAAGGTTGACTATATTTCATCTGGGCATTGTTATGCATAAATTGTCAGCAAACATGGCTTATAAGTTGTTGTTGTTTTTATTTCAGTTTGCTTTCCCCACTGCTGGCTGAATATGACACCCAAATTAAAGAACTCCAACTGCTAGTCACTGAATATGAGGTAAATTAAGTCGAAACCCTTAAAGCAACAATCACAACAAAAGTCATCTGCTTTTATCGTCTGCTGAAATCTTTTAGAAGTAAGTAAGGGTGCAAAGATCAGGAATCAATACAATCAAGTACCACACCTGACCCAGGATACCAATGGGAAAGTGACAAACTCACATTTAGGCACCACAAACGAGAGCCAAGAGGACGCGCACAAAGGCATAACAAACACAAGACAGAAAAAGCATAAATGATCCACAAAAGAAGTACCGCCTTGGAACGGTCAGTTAAACTATTCTACCGGAGGGCTTAAACCTGTTTCACAGCGCCAACCCCACCCTTAATTTCGGATGTGGATCAAGACACATAGATATTTGGTTTGCATGAAAGACCCCTTATTTATCCATGCATCATCTCCTAAAAGCCTCTATGGCAAACAGTGTTGACCCAGATCAGACTGCTCCTATAAGAGCAGTCTGATCTGGGTTCATACTGTTTGGAGCAGTCTGATCTGGGTTCACACTGTTTGCTTCTAAAATTTGGCAAATTTTGCAGCAGATGGCATTTTCAGATTCATTTTTGTCAACACTTTAAGGGGGTTAATCAGCTCTTCTACAAATTATATGCTTGCTTATTGATCCTGCTTCATTTGCTATGGTGTCAAGGATTAGGGCAAGGACTGCAAGTGGGACGGCAGTGTGTATGATGTAGATGTGTCTTGAAAGTGATCAGAGAGAAAGTCACAGGAAAAAATACTGTAGTTACATGAAAATAGTAAAAAAAAAGAGTCACAAATAAAAAAGAAATATAGAACCTTATCATTCTGGATACTGGTAAACAGGTACTTTGGCAAACAGTAAAGACCCAGATGAAATGCCGCCTCATGCGGCATTTCATCAGGGTCTGCACTGTATGCTAAGATAAAACAATCTTCAGGGACAGAAATACACCGTTTTATAGAAGTTTTCACTGGCAATTCCTTAAAATATAATGGACAATTCCATACTTATTGTATCAATATATATGCATGGGAATGCATGGGAATGAAAATGGTTAAGAAATCACAATGGTTTGTTTCATTACATTAGCACTATCTGTCTCAGGGGCCAGTCCAAGGTTTATGCTATGCCACAAAGTAATAAGTTTATAGTCTATTTCACTATATCATAGGTCCAGATAAAAAATAGTTTGTGCACCTAAAATTGCTTTTATTTCCTTACCCATCAATTTGAACATGTGTTTTGGATGCTCAAAAGAACCATCTCAGTGAGACGGTTCTTTTGAGTACCCACAACATAGGTTTTAGTTGAGAAATGAGAAAAATAATTTTCCAGTACACACTCTTATCTGGAGGCCCTGTATATTATCGGAGATGGCATATTATTAAGCTGGACTGGCCCCTTTTATCTGTCTCATGTTCAAACTATTTCCTTGTGACCCAACAACTGTTAATGCAAAAAGAAAAACATGTTTGATCCCTTAATTCTTTACTCATCATGAGTCCATGACTCGATCTAGATAAGAGTGTGAATCAAAAATTAATTTCCTTTTTTCTTTTCAACCAAACCATATCTTGTGGGTACTCAAAAAACCCATCTCAATGAGCAGTTGAGCACCCAAGACAAATGTTAAAAATGATGGGTAAGGAAATATTCACAATTTTCAACTTTTTTGTTGATCTTGACCTGTAAGTATACTCTTGTTAACTCACAATCATACTTGAGTTTTCATATGATAATGAGTTATCAATAGTTTGAGCTATGAGGAGCTGATCAGTAAAGAATTTTGGGATTTAGACCATGCCTCAAGAAAAACAAAAGTTTGGGGCTTAAAATTGCGAATGTTTTCTTATCCATCAGTTTAAACAATTATTTTGGGTTCTCAAAAGAACCATCTCATATGGTTTGGTTGAAAAGAAAAAAGAAAATTAATGTTTGATAACACACTCTGAAACAGTCAACCTTTCGGTTGAGAAATAAGAAAATCAATTTTCAAGTTATGCACTCTTATCTGGAGGTCTGGTATACTATATAATGTTATGATTGTGACATTTTTTCCATTTGTAGAAAGAACTAAAAGGTCTCCGTCCAGAGGTAGCAAGGCTGATTCAGGAAAATGACAGGTTTGATTGAATTATTTTCTTATATCTGGCATGTAGCATACATGTACATGTAGGTGCCTCTTTGCTAAAATGTACAGCAATTACTAATCAGCATGTTTGATTTGAATACTTGTGAGTGAACTTGGTGCATATAACTGTAAAACACTTATTTTTGGTAGGCATTTATTTTTGGCGCTATTGGGGGTATAAACAAAAAAATTGCAAAAATATGAGACTGTGAAATACCGGTTCCTAGTCAATTGCACTATAAGCAATAAATAGACCCACTTCCATAGTATGTTGGTATCTGTATCCCTGAACCAATTTTTGAACAATAGAGTATGTTTCAACATCAAGGAAATCACGTCTTCTGAAATGGTTCTACTATTAAAGGAAAGAATATGCTCCCCATAGGGAGCAAATTCTTTTCTTTAAGAGTAGCCCCTATGAGAAAAGAAATTAATTTTACAATAAATTGAGAAACTGCCAAAATTAAACTGCTCAAATATGCTAGTCTTTTAAAATCACCAAATTTTGATATTGCAAATATTAAGTGTTCTACATTTTACTGTGGATTACCGACGGCCATGGTGCACAACAAAGTCACATGGTGGCAATTGGTTGCTGTTGATTGGTGCACAACAAAGTCACACGGTGACCATTGTTTGCTGTTGATTGGTGCACAACAAAGTCACATGGTGGCAATTGGTTGCTGTTGATTGGTGCACAACAAAGTCACACGGTGACCATTGTTTGCTGTTGATTGGTGCACAACAAAGTCACGCGGTGACCATTGTTTGCTGTTGATTGGTGCACAACAAAGTCACATGGTGACAATTGGTTGCTGTTGATTGGTGCACAACAAAGTCACATGGTGACAATTGTTGCTGTTCACGGCTAGTATATAAATATACTTGTCTTCATTTGTTTTGTCTGAATATTAGAAATCAGCACAAGCCTATAGACTAGCCACAAAGTAAGAAAATTGCAGTGATTTAAAAATTAAGACATAAACATTATTTCTAGGCCTTGTTTAGGGCTACAGACAGTGAACAACAAAGTTGTTGAACAGATTGTGGAAATGTGCAGGTTGGTCTGAGCCTTTGTTGATCACATTCAAGAAAATCAAGTTTTCTTGTGAAAAGGCTTTCTTGTGAAAAGGCCCATATGAAGTTGTCTTTGCCCAATAATATCTTTTCACTTTCCAGATTGTCTGACAAGTTAAAGCAAAATCTTGATACCCAGCTTCAGTCAGTGGGAACCGGTGACATTGAACCCCTGAAGGATGATGAGCAGGTGCTACATAACCTTGAGCAGCAGGCTCAATCAGCTCTACAGGTGAGGAGATAATATTTTCCTAAATATTCAAACATTTTACCATAGCTTATTTCCAGATTTATGCCCCTATTTTGGACAAGTTGGCGTTGCGGGATCATACTGGCTTTGGCTTGTCAGCGCATCATACCATCCACATGTCCTTCACTCAGACACACATACCTCTTTGCCTTCTGGGTAATTTTACATGCTTTTTTGTCGTCTGCTGATTTTTCCCCAAATCAGCTTTTTCAAAAAATTCTATCAGGAATATCATCAGAGTGTCAAACAGTCTGGATTCAGATCAGGCTCGACATTTTGTCGGGCCTGATCTGGGTCCAAACTGTTTGCAAAGAATATCAGCAGATGTCAATTAACAGATTATGTTATAACCTATGAGAGCTGGTAAGCTAGTAATAGATGATGAGTGGGTAAACTTAATTATTTTTGAAACAATTCAGAATAAATGACTGGAGTTATGTCCAAAATGGAGTATCACCCTTTTAGTCAAAAATATTGTCGTGGTACAGTATTTCACAAACACAATTTTTAGTTCACCGTTTAACCGGTTTAAGCCCTCCGGTAAAATATTTTTAATGACCGTTCCAAGGCGGTGCTTCTTTTGTGGATCATTTATGCTATTTCTGTCTTGTTTTGTTATGCTTTCATGCGCGTCTGTTTGTTGATGCTTTGTGGTCCCCTGCTGGGAGGGGGCTGACCTCTTGGCTCTCGTTTGTGATGTCTAATTGTGACAACCCATTGGTATCCTGGGTAAGGTGTGGTGCTTGATTGTATCGATTCCTGATATTTTCTCTCTTCTTACTTTCAAATTTAAATATCCCTTTAAACAGTAATGATAGAAGGCAAATCATACTACCCTGATCATGCTGCTCCTGGGCAGGCTGATCTGGGTTTGCACAATTTATCTAGATAGCTAGGGTAAATATAGTAGCTCTCCTCATTCCTGAAATTCTGTGTCCAGGTCTACCACAGACCCTTCATGTAGTTGATCAGGTTTTAGTGTAACATAAATTATATGGGTCTTGTCATCATGAAACATTCTGACTTCTGATCTTGTGACCAGGTAAGACTCGACTGAACCTGCTACGTTGCAGAGAATAGTTCACATAGGTGACCACTGAAGGCTCAAACAAGCCTGCACATCTGTGCAGTCTTGCCAGAGCCTACACTGCTAGCACACTGAAATGTTCAGTCAAAACACTCTACACCTTGTTCCACAGAAAAGCTGCATGCACATTTGGAGATTGACTTTATACATATATATGCTATGTGTATCATTATATCATCAGGCCTTCCAGATAAGAGAGGGTTATAGTACCTTGGTTTTCTTGAATCTCTCAGCCAAACCATGTGTTATGAGCACAAGTTTAGATAAACAAAATTTTTGAGCATAAAAATTTAGATAAACAAAGTTTTTGAGCATAAAATTTTAAATATTTGCTAACCCATCAATTTGGTCCTTAAAAGAACCGTCCCAATGAGACGGTCATTTTGAGTACCCACAACATATGCTTTGGTTAAGAAATAAGAAAATAATTTTTTGGTATGAGATCTGGTTATGAGTGCTCAAAAGAACCATCTCATCGGGATGGTTCTTTAAAGCACCCAAAACACATGAATGGATCTGAAAATAATTACAATTTTAAACTTATAAGCTAATTAATGTATTTATGGACTGCCCCTAATGTATTACAGGAGAAGGAATCAGCTATAGAGAGGTGGCATGAAGCAGAGCAGGAGATCGACAGACTTCAGCAACAACTTCAGGTAATAATAGGTTGGGGAGTTTGTCAAAGCATACCTTTTAGATTGGGGAGTTTGTCAGTGAATACCTTTTAGATTGGGAAGTTTGCCAAAGAACACCTTTTAGATTTAAGAGTTTGTCAAAGAATACTTTTTAGATTAGGGAGTTAGTCAAAGAATACCTTTTAGATTGGAGAGTTTGTCAAAGAATATGTTTTAGATTGGGGAGTTTGTCAAAGAATACCTTTAAGATTGGGGAGTTTGTCAAAGAATATGTTTTAAATTGGGGAGTTTGGCAGGTACATTCAGTGGCTGGCTGTGTGACTATTTGTTTTGACAGTTGATTTGATAAATGCTTCTGGCACGGGCCATCTGCGATCATTCAGTTTTAAAGACCTATCATAGCTTAAGAGAATGATACAGCACAAGTGGACACAATTACAAAGATAAAATGTTATGTCTTAAAAAAGTTATAGTCATTTTTGTCGGTGATGTGTTTTCTTTGGACATGAGTATATATCTGTCTACATGCAAATATCTGAATGAAATATTGTTTAAACCAAATACATTTGCCTGTAAAAAGTGCTATATATATTATGTAGTTAATGAATAAACATGTTGTTAATCAATAATCAAATGATTTGGTATTCACGCATGTAAATACACGTCCAAGGTCCAAGTTCAGCTGTATTGGCCTGAGTCCTTTGGCCTTTCTTGGGCTAATACAGCTGATCTTGTACCTGTAACTGGGCCAACACAACATCACTTGATTAATAATCTAATATAATACTTTTATATGAGCCTCAACGTGACAAAACCTGTCTTTGGGATTTCCAAGAAAGTAAGGTTCAAACCAGCATGTTCAGCTACAGAGGCTAGCTAGAAAATTGAAATTTAGCTTGAGGCAAGTCTAGATATAATATTTTCCAATAAGTGAATAACAAAGGCACTGATCAGACTGCACAAATGCGCAGGCTGGTCTGCGCCTTTGTTGTTTGCAAACCACCGAAGACAGGTTTTCTCGCGCGGAGGCCCATATAATAGAAGAGATACACATTTAATTAGTTCCTCATGTTTGAGAGGGAGATTTTATATTACCGTACTCAAATTCCTAAGATTTCCTTCTAAGTTATATTTGTACATGCATAAGTATGCATGAAACCTTTTTATTGTTCAAAAGCCATGCGTTTTTACACTATGCAGAATCTACCTTAAATAATTTTGTTATGGCCTGGAGTAAAATAAAGAAGAAGCTTGTGGATTTTACTCTTTCATCCATCACCTTGTACAAATGGTCTTTTCCATCATTCAATTTTGGAAGAAAACAAATTGACTTGACTTGATCCTGAGTTTATTTTTCTACTGCTGCGGGTGCCCCAGGTACTGGGGTAGGCAGCACCTAACACCCAATCCCCACACCTCTGTTTAGTGGATCAATGCTGCCAAGGCTGCACATTTTCATGTCAGCCATAACACACTCAGACCAGGTCTTTTTAGGTCTCCCTTTTCTTCTAGCACTAGGAATCGTCATACTTGTGATGGAGTTTATGCATGAAGAGGAGCGTGCAACATGTCCAAACCATCTCAAATGCTGCTGTCACCTCCTGCACTCCTAACATTGCACAGAGTGTGTCCGCCGACACTTAGTCATCATCTCTGACTCTGCAGATCCAGCGGACCATTGATCTGGTGTTTTTTTCGATTTTTGCTAAGAATATAATTTTTTTAAATGACCTCTAGTTAAAATAAGATATTTTCAAATTAATGTTCTTGTTTCTCAACCAAAACATATGTTGTGGGCACTGGTACTAATGAAGAACTATTTTGATGAGGTGGTTCATTTGAGCATCAAGCCAGTTCTTTTGAGTGCAGCCATATGTTTAAACTAATGGATAAGGAAATTTTGAAACATTACAATAAAAAACTTGCTTGGCTGGACCTTTGGGAAAACTACAGTAAAACCTGTCTAAAACTGCCACTCAAACATAGACAAAACAAAGATCTTAATGACAGATGGTAGATTAATGAAGTTCAAAAGAATTGCAGAATGCTCCCCTTGGAGCATTCTGCAATACTTTTGACCTGCATTAAGGGATCTTGAAAACCAATTTATGGTCTTTTTGAGAGTGGCCGTTTTACACAAGTTTTACTGTATTCCTTAATTTGTTAATTACCATGTTGTAGAAAATTTTAAGAAAGCAAAAGCAAAAGAAAGATGCGGTATTAGATATAATTCTGTGTTCTTTGAATTAGTTCATTTACCAACTTCAGCCTATTAGCTCTCACCGCTTACTCTTTGCCTGCTAGTGGTGACCTACCATGGTGTATTCATATGCTGCATTAATTTATCCTAAATGGACTCCTTAACATGCATGTTGGGTAATTTTCCATGTTTATGTTTTCTGCTGACTTTAATTTTTTTCAAAATTACTTTTTTCACAAAATTCTTTCAGGAACACTCAGCGCCCTAGATAAGCTTTTGGGTCAATTGGGTATTTACGCAACGTGGTTATCCTCAATTGCGTACTTGCAGAAACAATTGCGTATTTTCATATTTTTTTACGCCACGTTTTTTTCTTCTGTAATTACAAGTTTTCTTATTGCATGAAGCCATCGGAAATGTGCTTGCATATTTATTCACTCCCATTGTCTGCCTTTCTAAAGTATCAAACTAGCTGATTTTATTGTACCTGAAGCAAATCTCATCCCCTTGTTGACATTCGAGCATGTACACTTTGCAAAAGTTTCATTTTCATCGCAGTGTTTTTCCGGGAAATTCTGGACTGGGCACCGATATTTTCATAAAACTGGAGTTATATTGAGCTCTCGCTGGTAAAAAAAAAAAAATCAATACTAGACTGGCATTTGTTTAGTACCCAAATGGAAAGGAAATGGACCAAATGGTACGCAATGACATCGCATGTAATTGCATACCGATCGTTAGAATTGCTTTTCGGTACGCAGACATTTCATTTTAATTGCTTTTTTGAGGATTTTAATTGCGCATTTACGCAAATACGCTGCTTATCTAGGGTGCTGAACACTATAAGATTGTCAAACTGTTTGGATCCAGATCAGGACCGGGATTCTGTCAGCTCTGATCTGGGTCCAAACTGTTTGTAACGTTATCAGCAGACAACAAAAGTCGCCGCCAGCAAAGAAACAGTTGAGTTTGGTATTTTGTTCAGAAACTTAAGTTCATGTTTTGTTTATTTTAAGTGTGTTGCTGTTTTACTGTGATCATGTTTTACCAGGAAAGAATGATTGGTAACCACAAAATCACTGTTCCATTACTTATTTATATCTTGTATGGCCATTTTAAATGAGTGTTTTTTTTCTCCACTTGATATCATTAATATAATCATTACAATGCTAAGTATGTAGATGTCACAAAAAAGCAGAAATCTGTTTAAAATTGAAATGAAATGAAATTTATTATCACCTGACCAAGATCGAGGGATATAGTTTTGGCATTGTTTGACCATTTATCTTTTCACCCATCCTTCGGGATGAAGCCATCTGACCACAGGATTCAGGGTGATTTCCACTCTGATAAAAAATAAATTCTAAAACTGGAATGCTGCAGGTTAACAGGATAAAAATGGGGAAGGAGTGTAGTATATAAAAATAATCAGCATGACAAGGGTTGAAACAAAAAGTGATTAGTGTTACATGTATTTATTTGATCCATTTTCAGGACGAGAAGAACAGCCATCAGTGGGGAGTTATTGAACAACAAGCTCAACAGGTACAGTGACAGTTATTCTAACACACCTCGCCTATAGAGTCAATGCTAAAAAAGTGTGATATATCAAACAATAGTGCACAGATTTGAAAGCCCGAGGAAAGTGTGTGCTAGCTGACATCATTTGTTACTGGAAAATGACGTCATTCATGGCATAGACGTAGTCTAAGTATTTGTGGGGGTTCTTCAGTGCAATGGTCGAAAGTTGGAAGAAGCTGAAGACTTCAAATGTGTTTTTGTCATTTATTGGGCGTTAGAATTGAAATAGATCAGCTCCAGTGGGTGAATAGTTGAGTAATAATTCACTGTTTGTGGGTCAGTTGTACGAAGATAAATCACTCGTGCAACCCGCTCGTGATTTGATCTTCTTTACAACTGACCTCCAAACAGTGAATTATTACTCAACAATTCACTGCTAGAGCTGATCTTTTTCTTAGTTATACCATCATCTTTGATTTTAGTCAATTTCAGCTCAATTACATGTCTACCAATCCATCTCCTTCATTGCATATACATGGGTGAAAGTTTTCAGGATTAATCCTGAATTCAGGATTTTGAGGCTGACTTTCCATAGAAAGTCAGCCTTAAAATGCTGAATTAGGGAGATTATAATAGGTTTTCTTATCTATATGCAGTCTGTCTAAATACAATTGACCTTTTTAACTTGAAAGTATGAATATTAAGTAGGCATACTGCAAGTTTTAAGATTGGAGTTGCAAAAGTTCAGGATTTAAGAAATTTTTAACTTTCACCCATGCATATACCGATAGGGTAAAACTTTCTGTTTCTTGTGTTTGAGAGCAAAATTTAGACATCAGGCAATACTAATAGATGAGCTAGCTAGGCACTCATTGAACTTTTGGACACTGATATTGTTTAAAAAATGTTTTGTAATGAAGAAAAAGGGCTTTTTTGTGGTCGTCCGTTGTCAACAATTGATTCAAAGGACATCTCCTCCTAAACTACTGGCTGGATTTTTACCAAACTTGGAAGGAAGGATCCTTACATGGCCCTCTTTAATAATTGTACAAATGTTTATGGTCCATTACTTATCTAGGTCACACAGGCTAAAAATAGATTTTCGAGATGAAAACTTAAAAATCTTCTAGTCTGAAACCACAAGGCATAGAGCTTTGATATTTGGTATGTAGCATCATCTAGTGGACCTCTACCAAGTTTGTTCAATTTATGCCCCTTGGGCCAAAAGTGGCCCGCCCCGGGGTCACATTGTTTTACATAGGCTTATATAGGGAAAAAACATTAAAAAATCTTCTTGGCTGAAATCATAAGGCCTAGAGCCTTGTTATTTGGTATGTAGCATCACCTAGTGGACCTCTACCAAGTTTGTTCAAATTATGCCCCTGTGGCCAAAAATGGCCCAGCCCAGGGTCAAATGTTTTACATAGGCTATTATAGGGAGAAACATGAAAACATCTTCTTGTCTGAAACCACAAGGCTTAGAGCCTTGATATATGGTATGAAGCATCATCTAGTGAACCTCTACTAAGTTTGTTCTAATTATGTCCCTGGGGCAAAAAATGGCCCCGCCCCGGGATCACATGTTTTAAATAGGCTTATATAGGGAAAAACATTGAAAAAAACTTCTTGTCTGAAACCATAAGGCCTAGAGCCTTGATATTTGGTATGTAGCATTACCTAGTGGACCTCTACCAAGATTGTTCAAATTACCGTAAAATGGGAAATTTTCGCGTCATCCAATTTTTGCGATATTTCGCGGTAAGGTGTGATCCGCGAAAATTGAAATCCGCGAAATATTTACCAAGTTTGACCAATTGTTTATTTACCTTTATACAGAACAATAATTGTGTATTCATTTGTGTTCATAAAACACCGTTTTCCATAGACTTACCAGCGTAGTTTACAGGTCAAGCTATAGTGCGAATCATGTTTACTGTCGTCGCCCTGGGCCCGGTCACCTGTTAAACTAACGGTACTGGGAGCCAACTCACGACAGTAAACAAGAAAAGGATTATACATCTTTGAACATGAATAGATCAATCAAGCTCATGCTTGTGAGCGTTCAACCGTTACACAATAGACGGCTTGGACAAATAAGAAAGATAATGGATTAATTACGCTTAAACACACCTGATCATTCAATCAGATTTGGACCAGTAATCACATATTTCTGTCAGCGAGCGTTTGTTCAGATAATTATTAAATAAATGATGCTAAAAAGCGATTGATTTCGGAGAGAAAAAAGACATTGTCATTACATTGCCAGTTAAAGTCGTCACTTAAAAGGTACCGCTATTCTATGCCTAGTTTCAACTTGAGACCAACGAGAAACTACGATTCGTCTTTCAAAGCACCTAGTTTCAACCAGTGCAATATACCAACTAAACGGACACTTCAGTCATTTTGCAGGACATTTAACTTGCAATTCTAATTTTCGCGGGTACAATAGACCGCGAAAATTAAAAACCGCGAATATTTATCCTCATGTTTTTTGAGGCATAAACACGAAAATTTGGCGACGCGAAAATATTCCATTTTACGGTATGTCCCTGTGGCCAAAAATGGCCCCGCCCCATGGCCAGGCCCCGGGGTCACATGTTTTACATAGGCTTTTATAGTGAGAAATATGAAAAAATCTTCTTGTCTGAAACCACAAGGCGTAGAGCCTTGATGTTTGGTTTGAAGCATCACCTAGTGAACCTCTACCAAGTTTGTTCAAATTATATCACTGGAGCCAAAAATGGCCCCGGCCGGGGGCCACATGTTTTATATAGGCTTATATAGGGAAAAACATGAAAAAATCTTCTTATCTGAAACCACAAGGCCTAGAGACCTCTACCAAGCTTGTTCAAAGATGGCCCCGCCCGAGGTGTCACCAGGGACATGGTCAGCTTTCAGCAGATACCTATATGTAAGCTTTAAACAAAGCTCTGGTGAGCGATTTAGGGCCACTTGGCCCTCTTGTTTAAACTTCAACACAGATTCTAGAATCAGTCTATGTTCCAGGGCAAAATATTTAAGGTATATTGAAGGGAAATATCAAGGCTAATGAATAGCATTTCCGGAATTCTAAAATTTTCTATTGTCAAGAAAAAAATAACTAGTTTATTGAATTCCCACCAAAATTACCATCCTTTACAATAAAAATACAATGTTTAAAATTTCATTATTGCTGGTATCCATTTTATAGGCAGGAATGCTCTTGTATACAAATTGTATGCTCAACTAAGCTACGGTGCCCTGTTTTTCACTGCTGGTAAATACTTGCTAACCACTTGATTGGATAAAAATTGGGGAGGAGTGTAGTACATAAATATATCCAGCAATGAAATGGTAAAAGACCTGGTTTCAAGGTTATGAAACTTTTTTATACCCAACTCAATTGAGCATGAAATTTGTCCTACTCATAAATGTTTAAGTGCCAAAAGCATGTTAGATTTTTAACTCTTCAGCTGCTAATCAGGACCAAATGTCATCTGTTGTGTGTCATCTTCTGATCCTTTTAAAACATCTCTGCTCTGTGGCAAACAGTGCGGACCCTGATCAGACTGCTCCTATAGGGGCAGTCTGATCAGAATCACACTGTTTGCCTGTATGCTGAAATTAGTCTGTGATGCTATCAACTAGATGCAGCAAGATAAATACAATATTCAAGAGTTTTAAAGCAGATAAAATCTTTATTTTTCATCCTTTTAGTTTTTATGGGCTATTTAAATGTCATGCTCTGTTGAGCTGAGCATGAAAAAAGTTTTATAACCTGGTGGCATGAATTCTATTCATTTCAGATGCAGTCCGAGTACTTTGAAACAGTAAACATGTTGAACAAAGAGTTGGAACAAGTACAGCTGGATCTGAGGTAAGATTTCTAACTGCATGCTGGGTAATTTCTCATGCTTTTGTTGTCGTCTGCTGACTTTTTTCAAAATTACCTTTTTCAAAAGATTCTTTCAAGGACACTATCAGAGTGCCAAACAGTTTGGATCCAGACCAGGACCAACATTATGTCGGTCCTGATCTGGGTCCAAACTGTTTGCTGCAATGCAAAGGTTATCAGCAGACGACAACATATAGGCCAGCACATAGGATTTTGGTAATTAAAACAAGGAGTTAGGATAAGTACATTTGGAATTGAGGTAAGATTATTTTCTTCAGCTGCAAATCGCGACTAATCTGCTGTGTGTTATCTGCCAGTCCTTTTAAAACATCTCTGTAGCAAACAGTGCAGACCCAGATCAGACTGCTCTATATAGGAGCTGACTGATCAGGGAATACACTGTGTGCCTGTATGCTAAAATTAGTCTGTGATGCTATCAACTAGATGCAGTAGACAACCTTGGTAGACAGTATTTATCTGCATTTTTAGTAGCATTAACATATATGGGCAGAACATAAGATTTTGGTACTGATTGGGAGCAGTCTGATTAGGGTCCACACCATTTGCCTGTATGCTGAAATTAGTCTGTAATGTTATCAACTAGATGCAGCAGACGATCTTGGTATACAACATTTATATGCATTTTTAGTAGCAGGGGAAGCCACGAAGGGTAAGTTATAAGCCTAGCCTCCTGTTTGTGGGATGTAGACAAACAGTGCAGACCCAGATGATGAGATCAGACGCCGGAGAATGTGGCATTTGATCAGGGTCTCCACTGTTTGCTAACATAATTTTCAATCAAAATTTGAATAAAAATGAAAAATACCATCCAGCATCTCTTAAAACAGAACTGGACTATTCCAATTGATAATAGAGGAAAATTATATTAGGTCTTTGATTGTATCATTCCCTGATCTTTGCACCCTTACTTGGGTTAACATATATGGATAAGATTTTGGTACTTATTGCAAGGACAAGCAGCGAAGGCTCCAACGTGCCTGTGCATCTGTACAGTTTAGCCGGAGCCTTTGCTGCTTGCATACATAGTGTGTGGAAGTGGATGAAGGTTCACACCAAAATAAGTCTTGTAGCCACACTAGATAGCTGTGCATGCATGTCTGAAGAGCAGTTTTACAGCACTACAACAATGTGATAAGTGCCAAAATCCTGTGTGCTGGCTCATATGGACCTCTACGTGAGAAAACCTGTCTTCGGGGGTTTGCCAACAACACAGGTGCAGACCAGCCTGCACATCCACGCAGACTAATCAGCGCCTTTGTTATTCACGTTTTGGAAAGCATATCTTAAATTAATACAAGCGAAATTTTAATCTTCGAGCTAGTCTCTGTAGCTGAGGAGACTGATTTGAGTCTTGGTTTGTCAGAAACCCTGATGACAGGTTTTTGTTGCATCGAGACTCATATATATTTACACATTCAATGTATTTACTTGGGCCTCGACACAAGAAAACCTGACTATGTTGCAGAATATGACCAGTATCAAAGGTCTATATAAGCAAAAAACAATTTAACCTAAAATTGTACCACATTTTCTAACCTTTCAGTTTAAACATGTATTTCTTTTTAGTACCCACAACATATGTTTTGGTTGGGAAATAAGATAAATGGTTTTCATTTTTAAGGGGAGGTCTCATCAGTATCCTGGTAAATGCTACCATATATATACTGACCATCTTCAAAATCAAGCTCTATTTACTAAAAAATGATGCTTAAAATTATGGGATGCCGATGCTTTTTTAAACACTGATAAAATTCTTGTTGTATTTAATTTATAGAGATACACGTCAAGAACTGGAGACCTCAACTCTTCAATTGAAGGAAATTAAGAAGAATAATAAAGAACTAGAGCAACAGCTGAATTGGAAGGTAAATATTTACCATTTTCCCGCCAGTCAGGACTTTTGTCGTCTGCTCTCTGATGGCCTTATATTCTTAGGTAGCTGATATGACAAACAATATGGACCCAGATCAGACTGCTCCCTTTGGAGCAGTCTGATCAGGGTTCATATTGTTTGCTTCCATGAATAAATCTAGCCTGAAGTGCACTTGAATATATGTACATGTATATGCAGGAGACGACATTTTCATGGTGGGGATAAAGATTAATAATAAAAGTGATGGATTTTACTAAAAACATTACCAGTATTTGTTTTGCTGTCAAAACCAACATGAGGAAAATCCCCAAAAATGTAATACATGTAGCGGTATTACAAATGTAACAATTTAAGATTGGCATTTTTAGATCATCTGAGCCTGTAGGTTTTGCACATACAGATTCTGCAGATTTTAAAAATATCTTTCTGGATATAATTATATCAGAGTTCAAACAATTTTGATCAAGATTTTGTCAGTTCTGATCTGTGTCAAAACTGTTTGCAAAGGTTATTAGCAGATGACAAGTCACCAGAAGTGGGAAAAGGTCAATGGTGTGCTCAGCATATTACCACAGATATGGATGTTATTGATTCTTATCCTACCAATATTGTTTTGTCCTGAAAGGTCTGCTTTTTATGCCTGCTGCATGTATTCAAGTGCACCTCGACTAGATTTTATCATGGAAGCAAACACTATGAACCCTTGGGAGCAGTCGGAGCAGTCTGACTTAGGTCCATATTGTTTGCAATGTAGGCTACCTTAGAACATAAGCTGAAGAGAGAGAGTAGAAGACAAAATTCCTGAATGGGGTAAAGGGTTATTTTGCAGTTTGTTTAAATACAGTCCGAGTGGATCGGTTTTGTATTTTATACAAAGATATATAATTATAAAGTAATTATAAAGTAAAGTTCTAAGTTAAATATAGGTTACAATTCACCAATTACTGTCAAGTTGGTGGCACCTTTTCAATTTAATTTTTGGCACAATGGTGATTTCTTGTGCAATGTTGCTTGAGAGGTTGAGAGGATTTAAGTAATATTTTGCACACAGGCTATCCAAAAATAATCATAATTCAGCGTAAAATTGTGAATATTTTCCTATCCATCAATTTAAACATATGTTTTGGGTACTCAAAAGAACCGTCTCATTGAGATGGGTTTTTTAGTACCCACAATATATGTTTTGGTTGAGAAATAAGAAAATTAATTTCGGATAATGCACTCTTAAAATTTATGTAAGTAATGCTCTCACTCAGGAAATTTTAGAAAATGACCAAAATAAGCCTCACAGCTTACTGTCAGATCCCACAAGATATTGTATGTATGTATGTAGTTGTGATTGATCAAATTAATTACTGTTTAGACCAAATAAGATTTCTGTGATATGAATGTGTTCCCTATCTTGCAGGATCAAGAGATGTCTGAGGTGATATTTAAAGAAGGCATTACTGACGGTAAAGTTGGGGAACTCAAGAGAATTATGGATGACCTTAGGAAACAGTAAATATCATACTTTATGATACGGTAAAAGTTCTAAAATTTTAAACACTAGTTGCCTGCCAAAATGGCCTGGACAAACAGTGCAGACCCAGGTCAGACTACAGTTTTATCAGGGTCACTCCTGTTTGCTATTCTGACAAGGGTTTGTTAATTCCAAGCCTGATAACAAACATTTTATTAGGAACAGAAAGAGAAAAGTGTTCAAAATTTTAGAACATTTATCATAAATGTAAAGTGTTCAAGATAAACAATATATAATTCTGTTTCATACTGAGATGAGTACTGAAGATTTCAATTACCATATTCAACCTTATAAGCATACTGTGCATGTAAATTGTACTATATTCTATTTATAAGGTCGGCAAAGAACTCATCTCGCAAAAGAAACCATAAACAGATATCTAATGCGCCTCCTAGCAGCGTTAGTTGGAGGTACTAGCTTTGGTCTTTATCATTGAAAGATGCCAACTTTCAGCTAAAATATTACCAAATAAATCATTTTCTCAAACAAAACACATAAAAGAATCTAAGGAAAATGTTGCTTCCTACAACATTATCCCGTTGTTTGTGTGTTTTCTCGACTGATTTTTGTCAATCAAAGTTTTCAAAATATGATTAAATCCTTCAGTTAAAAACCAAGGTGCTGCGAGTATTTCACCTCGCAAATGAAACAATATGGCGGCTGTGACGTCAGCCTGACCTTATGAATATCCACTTTGGAAAACAGTGTTGACCCAGATCAGCTGGATCCACACTGTTTTTCATCAAGACTATGAATCTATATTGTAAAACAATGATTTTGCACCACTGTATCGACTGGAAATCAGAATGTGATATTGGACCAAATCAAAAAATAAGTGTGTTTTGGGCAACAGGTCTGAAAATTTTAGGTAGGGTAGGCACACATATTTTTTTTTTTAATTATTTTTTTTTCTGAAAAAAAACAACAACATTTTTTGCATTTTGAAAGGCATTTAGAAAAAAATAATTTTATGCATTTTGAAAGGCATTTGGCCTTTCAAAATGCATAAAATTATATTTTTTTCCAGAAAACGTGAAAAAGTTCTAGGTTTCACCAGTAAATCTAGGTAGGGACAGGTTTCCCTAAACACAGGTAGTTTTTTATTTGGCCTAGGCTGAGTAAACAATCAATAAAGAACATAGAGTGCACTAATAGGAGCAGTTGCTATGTAAAAAGAGATAGTATTGTTTGTTCTTTACCTTATTGAAGTTGGGTTAAAATTATGAGTCAGCCATTTTTCATCATAAAAACCCCTGGCTTGTAGCTGATCCTGTACAAACATAAATGTGGCATGTTTTGTACAAATTTTTATTATATTTTATGCTCAACGGACCAAATAAATAGAAAATAGTAAATATTAGGATATTTATGTCTACAAATTGGATGATGATCTTTATTCTAGCACGAGTAAAAAGTAATAAGAACAACTGGAAAAAACCAAGGTGTTTCAAATGAATATGTAAAATTTTACTTACCCTCAAAATTTTCATCATTTTTTTATTCAAAATGTAAACAAGTGAATTACCTATCCAGAAAACGAAAAATGACAAGTTTTACATAGATATATAATAGAAAAAAATGTTTCCAGATTTTGGAAACTATCTGAAACATGTGACTGCATTGAAAACATATGTGACACAGCAATATTTCTGAAAGAATCTTTTGAAAAAGCTAATTTGAAAAAAGTCAACAGACGACAACAAAAGCATGAAAAATTACCCAGCATGCAAAGAGTTAAATTACAACATTGATTCTTTACAGATGTAGCAGCTATGAAAATGACAGTGAACTATTGAAGAGAGAAAAATCAGCTCTTGAAGTCAGGATCACAGAAATGCAGAAGAGAAGGTATAGCCTTTAATCCTTTGTAGACTGGATACTTTTCAAGTTTTGCAAACAGTGCCTAACTTTATTGTATGTAGCATTATGGAAAATAGTATTTTTCTGAAAAGGGTTAAAAGAAACTTGCCAATGCTAAGTTTTCTTCATTCATAAAGGGTCTTACATGAGTGCTCATGTTTTATTGAATTTATTAAACTAGTCGAGGAAAAGAGATGAAATGTGAGGCTTGCCAAGCATTTCATTGCTTTTTCGCAGCAATCGCAAATATTAGATTCTATTTATCACATGACACTAGAAGTGCTATGAAATTGTGATTTTGGCATGAAAATGCTAAGGTTTTGCCATATATACACAACATTGTTATGGGTGTCATTATGTAATGCTACTAAATATGTACAGTAAAACCTGTGTAAAACGGCCACTCAAAAATAGACAAAACAAAGATCTTTATGACAAATGGTAGCTTACTGAAGGTTGAACATATTGCAGAATGCTCCATGTGACCTGCATTTAGGGATTATTAGTCTTAAAAAAACATTCTTGGTCTTTTAGAGAGTGGCCGTTTTACACAGTTTTTACTGTGATGTTATTTTAATACATAGTGTTATATCACTCCCAGACATGATATCATATGATAGATTAATGTTAACACCCCATTTATGAAATCTCCTCTTAGCAGATATAAACATATAAGAAATATTTAAATAGATAACTTGATGAAACATTAAAAGCCCAGATCAGATCTGATTAGGGTCTTCACTCTTTGCCATTCATTTATACAGAATGTCAGTCCTGATCTGGATCCAAACCATTTGACACTCAGATAGTGTTCCTGGAAGTATTATATATGCAGCATTTCATCAGGGTCTGCTCTGTTTCATAAGACAAAATCAGTCTTCAGAGAAAGAAAATACAATATCATTTGGAAACAACAGCCTGTGGAACCTCAAAATGTACAATCGTCCATCCTCCACATCTCGACTTAACTGTATAAAACTTAATGGATAATTCCATTGGTCTACAAGGGGTTGACCACCAGCAAAAGGCAAAACAACACAGCACAGACATAGATCAGACTGCTTCTGAAGAAGCAGCTGGTAAGGCTCTTCCCTGTTTGTTATTCTGACAGGCATTATGTGAATTCCAGCCTGATAACCAAACAAAAATAGTAAAATGTTAGAAATTTTAGGACATTTACTTTACTAATCCTAAAAACGCCAAGAAAAAAATGCATCTGAAAATGTCGTCTGCTGAAGTCATCTGCTGCAAATAATTGCCTAGCATTACTGAGGAATTAAGAATAGAAGCAAACAGCATGGACCCAGAACAGACTGCTCCTATAGGAGCAGTCTGATCTGGATCAACTCTGTTTGCCAAAGAGGCTTCTTAAACATTTCAGCAGACGAGAAAAGCAGACGACTTTTGTTGTGATTGGTGCATTAAGGGTTAAATTCAATATTTTTCAGTGGCGATGTATCTACGAGAGAAATGGAAGCAGTGACACAGATGAGAGAAGCTGTACAAATGGTGGAGGCAGCTTCATTAGATAAAGAACAGGTGAATTGAGCCATTTTACAGGATTGTTGTACTTATCGCATATACAATATTTATACATGCAAATTTCGTAAATTCAAAGTCCTCGGGACTAGAAGTTTTATTTCAAATTTTCAGTAGTTTGAATTATAGGGCGGTAGACATAAAAGTATTTAACCCCCCAAAATCTCATGGAAGTTTCTTTTACGTACCCAAAACATATGTTTTTATAGACTGTTATTTAAATACAGTCAACCCTCTTTATAACGACAATGTTTGTTCCAAGCTTTCTTTGACGTTAAAGCGAATTTGCTGTTATAAAGAAATTCCGATCAGTATCACATTTCAACATCATAATCATTTGGTAGCAGAAAATATCATACAAATGAATTAAAATGCCATTGTTCCAAATGTATACATCAGTTCAGCTTCATATTGCATCAAAATGCACAAAGCCTCCCTCTTATCAAATGAGATGGATATCTGTTCATGCAAAATACCTTGACCTGATCACAAAATTGTCTGACGCATGATAAAATTCTATTATATTGAATTTATTTTCAAAAGAAAATGTATATCTGTTCCCAGAAGTTACTGTCAGTGTCGTTAAGTGAATATTCTGTTATAAAGAGGGAATTTAAATGGAAACAGATCCGTTCCCAGCATATTTATGTCGGATATTGAATATTCTGTTATAAAGAGTGACGTTATAAAGAGTTTTGACTGTAGTTCATAAGTAGGCCCTATTCTCTGAATCTATTGTGTCCCAAATTTAATTCGAATAAGCGAGTATTTCCAACAACCAGAGTTGAATTTTCAAAGTTTTACTGTTTGCATTTCACAAGATTGTGGTACTTACATGGTTCGCACAATCCTTGAACAATACTTGAATATAGAAAGCTTTCTTAGAAAGTACTTGAAAATTTAATCTGCCTTTTGAAAGTACTGGAAAATCACTCTAAGGTCTTGAAAAGTCCATGAATTTTAATATTGTTTTTATAGAATCTAACACTTAAAATGGAGACCTAAATCAGTATAAGATTGTTGTGCCTTTATTTTATACTCTTTTCTAATACTAATTTCACCATTCTCTCAGTCTAGTATTTCCAAAGTAGAATTTTTAATGTGTGAAAAAGTATTTTCATGAACTTGTAGTCCTTGAAAACCTTCGGAGAATCTTATAGATGTCCTTGAAAAGTACTTGAATTTTACACAAACTGAAGCTGTACATGTGGTGGAGGCAGCATCATTAGTTAAAAAAACAGGTGAATTGAGGCATTATACAAGATTGCATAATTTAGTGGTTGGAATCAGATGGATTTTCATGATCGATCACCGAAAATAACATTTGACCAGTAGTCGATCATAAATCGACTAAAATTAAATACAATATCATATGGGATGACAAGTTCGACATAGTGGGATTGGCCTGTGCATTTAGAAATATGTGTACTATGTTGGTAATTGGTTTTATGATAGTATGTTGGTTTTCTCTATTTATAGTCTGAGTCTGCAGTACAGCAGAAAGAAGAAGAGTTAGAACAGTTGAGAGAGGTCATCAATAAACTCATTAATGAAGCAGGTGCTAGAACAAGACAAGAGGTAAAATATAACTGGTATCCTTTATGTTCAAGGGGATATTAAGATATTGATGCATTTAATCATGCACTCGCTTTAATGCAGGTAGAATATGGGCCACGATGCGAGAAAACCTGTCTTCGGGGTTACCCAAAAAGTGAGAGTCAAACCAGCCTGCTCAGCTACAGAGACTAGCTAGAGAATTGGAATTTTGCTTTGAGCAAGTCAAGATATGATACTTTCCAATAAGCGAATAACAAAGGTTGGTCCGCGCCAACAAAGGCTGGTCTGCCTCTTTGTTGTTCGCAAACACCCGAAGACAGGTTTTCTCCCGGCGAGGCACATATGCTTTTCCTATGGTAAAGCAAAAATTACAAGCTTAAGGCAAATGCTTAAAAAAACATGTAGAACAGGGAAAAATATCAAGACTGAAACACAGTTAAACCATGCACCTGCTTTAATGCAAGAAGATTTTGCTTTTCCTACGGAAAAGTGAAATCTACGTTATTATTGCAAGTGCTAAGAAAAACTAGTAGCATAGTGAGAAAAAAAAATTAAAACATTAAACATGCACCTGCTTTAACCCTTAATGCGCCAATCGCAACAATAGTCGTCTGCTTTTCTCGTCTGCTGAAATGTTTAAGAAGTCTTTATGGCAAACAGTGTGGACCCAGATCAGACTGCTCCTATAGGAGCAGTCTGATCTGGGTCCACCCTGTTTGCTTCTATACTTAAATTTGTCAGTAATGTTAGGCAATTATTTGCAGCAGACGACTTCAGCAGACGTAATTTTTCAGATGAATTTTTTCTTGGCGCTTTAAGGGTTAATCTATGTAGATTTTTCTTTTCCCTGGACAATCAAGATCTGCGTGTTTCATGCAGGTGTAATAAAAACATATGGACCAGCACAAGAGGTTTGGTATTTATTGCACTCTTAAGGCATGCAAGTATGGCGGCTATCTAGTGGGGATAGAGATCTAAAAATTGAATTGAGCCTGTATCTACATTGCTACTTTATGTGTGTGAGCAGCAAAGGCTCTGGTGAGACTGCACAGATGTCCAGGCATGTCTGAGCCATGGCTGCTAGTCAATGCCATAAGTACCAAAATCTCATGTGCTGGTCCATATAGCGCTTAAAATGTCGAGATGTATATTTACCTGAAATTATAAATGTGTCTGTGCAAATACAAAGTTCTTGTTCAGCCTCTCCAGACCACATGTTTATGTACCAATATCTCTTTAGCCACAGGCCAATACATCATCTTATATATGCCAGGACTCAGGTGAGCGAAGCAGGGCTCTAGGGCCCTCTTGTTTTTATGTTCCATTAATAGTCTAGTTGTATACCTGTGGTTTCAGTTCCAATTTAATGAAGACCCAGTGTGGAAAAATCACAGCAGCATGTAGCCCCTGTTTAAACCTTTCGACCAGAAACCCCTAAATCAGTGTTTTGGCAAACATTAAAGACCCAGGTGAAATTCCATATAATGCAGCATTTCATCAGGGTCTGCACTGTTTACTATTAAGATAAAAGCAATCAACCCTTCAGAGAAAGAAATACAATATTTGTTAGAAAATTTAAGTTATAACCCTCAATATATACAATGAACCATCCTGACTTTATTGTATGTAGCTTTATGGAAGGTTCCATTGGTCTGAAAATGGTTTAAGAAGCCTCTATGGCAAACAATGTGGACCCAGATCAGACTGCTCCTAGGAGCAGTCTGTTCTGGGTCCATGCTGTTTGCTTCTATCCTCAATTCGTCAGTAATGTTAGGCAATTATTTGCAGCAGACGACTTCAGCAGACGACATTTTCAGATGCATTTTTTTTTTCGTGGTGCTTTAAGGGTTAAATCCAGCTCCAGAGTGCTAATGACATTTCTGCAGTGTGGTGCACTTCATATGTAGATCCAGACAGACTGCTGCAGATCTACAATAAAATTTCATTTAACCCTTAACCTGCCATCATTTTCAGGTCCTGAAAATATTGCCTGCTTACTATGTCTGCTGTATATAATCAAATATACTCAAGGTTACTCTAACAATGGAAGTAAATACTATGAAACCTGATCAGACTGCTCCTAAGTCTGATCTTGGTTCAAAGTGCTTGCAATGTATGTCTCCAATGGCTTATTATATCTACTGCATATATTCAAATGCACTCCAGACAACTTTTTATCATGGAAGCAAATACAATGAAACCTGATTAGACTGCTCCAAGGCTCATAGAGTTTACTATGTAGGCTACCAAAGAAAATCGATCTGATGAGCAAGCAGACGTCAAATGTTGTGTGTTAATCAATCAATTGTTACTTTAATTTTACAGGTAGATTCTGTAAGATCCCAGTGTAATGACAGAATTAATAAACTCACTTCAGAGGTTCATGCTCTTGAAATGGTGAGTATTTTAGTTTCCATAAACAATGTTGTCCTTGAAAAAGTAAATGAGTATGACCAGGAAATGCCACAACCACACAGTGCAGACCAAACCCATGGAACTGTGAGGAAGAGACACAGAAAACTAACAGTCACAAGACAGCTCTCTCTCTTCCCCGGCGAGATGATTGCAAAACTAGAAATAACACTGAGTGCTGCACAACAAATTGTAGAAAAGTTCATTTTATATGATAAAATGCTGGTCAGATTCTAAATTTTTTACAAAAAGCATCATTCTACTTATCAATATAACTGGCCATGAAGAACCAATCCAGATATGAATGACAGCCAGTGTTGGCTCAGCTAGTATAATTAGAAGCCTTTAAGCCCCTGCGTTGTGCAGAGAATAATAAAGTGCAGCCTGGCATATTACATGCCACTAAACAGGATTCCAGCTGACTTTGACCTTGCACTAAGATGGACCTGCATAGCCACGAATATCTGAAGAGATTGCTGACTGATACAGTTAAGTCACCAAGGTCTCCAGGCTGAGTCTGCCCTAGCATTTAGTGGAGCACTTTGTCAGAGTATGTGCCTGCAAGTCAGGGTTGTGGACACGGTTGCGGCCACACGTGTCTGCGGTGGACTTGGTCCTGCCATTTGTGTCTAAAGAGACCCCTAAATGATACAGATTGATCAGACAGACAGCTTGAAGGCTTAAAGGGGAAAGTACAAGCAGGCAAGTCAGTGCTGTCTCTTGATCCCTCACTGTACTGTTGAGGAAATGAGTTGATTTCAGATAGAAATTCAAATCCCCCAAAATGAAGACACTGTGGATATAATAATATTCACAAAGATCCTTGAAAAGCGCTTGAATTTACATAGTCTTGCCTGTACATCCAAATAGCTTAAGTCAAATTCCAAAAAGTAGATAACAAAATTTTGACATTATCAAATCTAACTCTTTATAATTAACCCTTTTAGGGGCTAATTTCCCTTTATTTAAATAATTTCATTGTTCAAATTTAAATTTTTGGCTTGTTACTATATTGCATAAATTCTGGATGTTAAACCTGACACAAAGTCATCGAAGTAATGTATTCTTTTGTGAAGTCCAAGGTACTTTAGTCACAATAATATTTCAATTTAGATATTTTATACATTTTTCGATTGCATAAAAGAGTACATGTATGTAATGTGAAGATTATTTTAATAAGGGCAAGGAAACTTTGGATCAATATATCACAGATTTATTGGCCCTAACTGATCATAAAAAGATAGTGATTTCGTAAGCAAGATATCTAAGAAAGTATTTAAGCTAGCCATTTCAACACCACAGACCTGAAAAAGGTTTTGGCAAGCAATGTAGATCCAGATAAGATGGCTCATATTAGCCATCTGATCTGGATCTACACTGTTTGCTTACTCATTTTACTTTTTTCTCAATCTCAATTTTTGCAGGTTTTTTTCAGGACTTGTCTAACACCCCTTTTAACAACATGGACTCTTCTACAATTTAAACTGGATGAGTTTACCTCAGAAACTTAGGGGTGAAAGGGCTAGAGTTTTGTTATAAAAGAATACCACCCTTATGGACAAGTATATGTGTGGGGCACAGTGTTTCGAAAACATTATTTCTAGTTCTCATTATGTTTAGATTTTGAACAGTTTTGACATTATTTTAGGACAATGCAGAGAAGCAGGACCAGCTGGAGAAAGCTATGAGGGAGAAAAGGGCAGCAGAATCAGAGTTAGAAAGGGTAAGACTTGAACCTTTCTGATCCTGAGCTCTTTGAAACAGTCTAATAGACCAAGATAAGAGGTGTCTCCATATCATTGTTGTTTTTTATGCCCCCAACTGTGGAAAAATTGAAGGGGCATATTGCTTTCAGCTCGTCCGTGCATCCGTTCAAATTTATTAAGATACAGTTTTGAAATTTTATATATGGATTCCTCATCAAAAAATAATTGAAACATATATTTTTTTTAAGTCTGGATTATCCCCCTTTGTGGAGTTATGCCCCTCTTAAAGGGTCATAATGAAATTTTGTAATCAAGATATCTCAAAAACTACTTCAGCTATGAGCTTCAAATTTGGTCAGCTAATAGAGCATAATGAGTAGATAACCTGGTGAAAAATTAAAAAAGTTTTTTTTTTAGTTATTGCACTTTGCAAATTTGGGTATAGAAAATTTGATATTTCAAAAACTATAACAGCTATGAGCCTCAAACTTGGTCAGGTAATAGTGGATAATGAGTAGATAATCTGGTGAAAATTTAAAAAAAAGTTTTTTTTTTAGTTATTGCCCTTTGCAAATTTTTGGCATTGAAAACTTGTAATCAAGATATCTCAAAAACTATTACAGCTATTAGCTTCAAACTTTGCACAGCTGATAGAAGATAATGAGTAGATAACCTGGTGAAAATTAAAAAAAATGTAATTTTTTTTTCGAGTTATTGCCCTTTGCAAATTTTTGGCATTGAAAACTTGTAATCAAGATATCTCAAAAACTATTACAGTAAGTAGCTTCAAATTTGGTCAGCTGATTGAAGATAATGAGTAGATAACCTGATGAATATTTAAAAAAAAGGATTTTTTTTTCGAGTTATTGCCCATTGCAAATTTGGTCATTGAAAGCTTTTCATCAAGATATCTCGAAAATTATTATAGCTAGGAGCTACAAACATGGTCAGTTGGTAGAAGATGATGAGTAGATTACCTAGTGAAAATTATAAAAAAGTTACTTTATTTTTTTAAGTAATTGCCCTTTGTAAATTTGTAAACTTATGAACCCTTCTTGACAAGCAAAGGGTTGGGGCCATGATGGTTCATAAACATCATTTCTAGTTTTTATTATTTCCCACTAAAATACACTTTGGCTACTCTTTGATCTGAACAAGACAAGACACTTCCAATGAACATCACAACAAATGTTGTTTTCATTGTTAAAAAAGATTGATTTATTTGGCATAAAATAGTTTTCTTGTAATCTAGATGTTGTAAATCTTATCTCACATAGGCTACGGTTGGTAGTACCTTTTTCGTAGCTATATACTAAAAACAGAGGCTCTTAGATGAGTGCTCATTTATTACTGAATTTATATTACAATGAGTTGGGGAAAAGGGATACAAGAAGACCAAGTGGCCCTGGATCGCCCAACTGAGTTTTATTTTACCCTTTTTATTCTGGATACTGTTAGACAGATACTTTGGCAAACAGTGAAGACCTTGATGAAATGCTGCATAAGGCAGCATTTCATCAGGGTTTACACTGTTTGCTATGATAAAAAACAATCTACAGGGACAGAAATACACCATTTTAAAGAACTTTCGACTGGCAACCACTTAGTTTAAAATACAAAATGGACAATTACATACTTATTGAATCAATAATATACTCAGAAGCATATGTATGATCTGGACTTTTGCTTTATGTAATTTCTCTAAAAATCTGAATTGGTTTTCAATGCTTATTTTCTTCATATTTACCCTTGCCGCTGTCTTCTCTGAGATAAATTTTATCAAGCAACTATCTTCATTTGCAAGAGATTTGCAACTGTCTTCATTTGCCAATGAAGTGATTTGCCCACATGAAATATAAAGTGTAAATTTTACTTTTATTTTTCAAGCTTCATGATTTGATGAAGACAGTGGGTGGAGCTAAAATAGTGGAGCTAAAATTATAGCTCCGCCCACTGTCTTCATCACATCATGAAGGTTGAAAAATAAATTTTTAATTCTTAAAAAGAAACAATGCTGAAATACTCTTTACCCCCTTCTAATCTGAATGTTTCTGTTCACATCAGGTGTACAAAGATGGAACAGCTCAGATGAGTAAAGAGATGGGAAGCTATGAGGTCATGAACACGAGAGCAATAAATGCTGAGAGAGCAAGGGATGATGCTAATCTATTAGTCGAGACACTCAGGCATGAACTACAGAGAGAACAGTTGAAGTAAGTATGCTGTAAAAACTGGATAATAGGAACTCGGATAGTTCCCACAACCCTCTTATTTGAATTAAATTTAGGATAAATTGAATTCAAATAGGCATATTTATGAACTATTTTAATAATTTAATATCAAATTGTACAGGTTTGTTTATTTTTATTTAACTATTCACTGATAACTAGTTGCTCGGCTTTTAACTTTGATCTGTATTATACCCAAGGTGAACTTAGGGGTTGGAGAAATGTGTTTTATGTTTTGTGATTTATAAGTTTCTCTAAAATAACCTTTCAACTGGGATATAAATTGGACAAATTGATTTTGTTTGACTTCTGTTTTGCCAGGCGACACATCCGATTCCTAGTCCTATAATTCCTTTGTAAAATTCCATGGTAAAAAAAATTGGGGGCCACAATATGACCATGTTATATTCAAATTCTTGTTATAAAGGGGTGTTATAAACGGTCTGCTCTGTATTTTAGTGGCCATCAGTTTAAAGAACAGTTAGAGGGTCAGTTAAACAATAACAGAGACAGAATGACAGGACTACAGCAAGACTTTGAGAATATAAATGAGGAGAGAGTTAAACTACTGGATGAGATAGACGAGATGAAAAAAAGAACTGAATCTTGTCATAAATAGACAATTTTACAAAGGAATTATAGGAAAATGACCGTGCAATGGTCATTTTCCTATAATTCCTATGTAAAATTCCATGGTAAAATAATTTGGGAGCCACAACATGACCATGTTTTATTCAAATCCTTGTAACAGTTATAAAGGGGTGTTATAAAAAGGTCTGCTCTGTATTTAAGTGGTCATCAGTTAAAGGAACAGTTAGAGGGTCAGTTAAACAATAACAGAGACAGAATGACAGGACTACAGCAAGACTTTGAGAATATAAATGAGGAGAGAGTTAAACTACTGGATGAGATAGACGAGATGAAAAAAAGAACTGAATCTTGTCATAAATAGACAATTTTACAAAGGAATTATAGGAAAATGACCGTGCAATGGTCATTTTCCTATAATTCCTATGTAAAATTCCATGGTAAAATAATTTGGGAGCCACAACATGACCATGTTTTATTCAAATCCTTGTAACAGTTATAAAGGGTTGTTATAAAAAGGTCTGCTCTGTATTTAAGTGGTCATCAGTTAAAGGAACAGTTAGAGGGTCAGTTAAACAATAACAGAGACAGAATGACAGGACTACAGCAAGACTTTGAGAATATAAATGAGGAGAGAGTTAAACTACTGGATGAGATAGACGAGATGAAGAAAAGACTGCAGGCAGCTCAGTCAGAGAAAGAAGCAGCCCAGAGAAAATACCAGAAAGAGGTACTGTATTTACATGGCAAAGAATCATGTGGTTTATGATGGTTCTCAATCTGGCGCGTCATTTTTATTGCGTCAGTCTAATATGTTTTGAATCAGATAATCCTTGGATGTTGAATCAGATAATCTCATTACTCTTCATTGCTCTCATGTCCTGGGTCACATAGACAAATATCACATGTGTGCAATTGAATCTGGGCGTTACCAATAAACTGATGCTGTTCTCAGGGGTGTGTCGAATGACCACAACATGTGTAATATTTCAGTGGACCATCTTGGTCTTCACAGGTTACAGTTTCCAAATTATGATGTATTTCCAGCCCCCATGGGTAAAAGTTCAAAATTTTAAAAATCCTGAGCTTCAGAAAAGCAAATCTTAAAACTTGCAATATGCCAATTAAACATTAACACTTTCAAGTGTAAACTGGCATTTGTCTTTTAGATAAACTTAAAATAAATCAGAGAAGCTAGCTATTATAATTTGAAGAAAGTCAGCCTCAAAATCCTGAATTCAGGAATAATGCTGAAAACTGTCACGCATGTGTTGCTGAAGATTGTTTTTACCTTAATAGACAGTGCAGACATAGATGCGAAAGAACCTTCTAACACTGCTCTTTTGAGAATGTCATACAGTGGCAATTCTTTAGAGCACTCAAAATATAGGTTTAGACTTACATGTATGTACAGTCATGGACCATATATATTGACTATGATGTCACCGTTTTAATCAATGTGTTTCCAGACTTTTTTTCAAAAGTGTTTGCTGCAAAACTATAGAAGCAACAATCATGACAAAAGTACCAAATGAAAGCAAATTTGATATACATTATAAAGTAAGTAAGGGTGCAAAGATCAGGAATCGATACAATCAAGTACCCTACCAGACCCAGGATACCAATGGGAAAGTGACAAACTTACAGTTAGACACCGCAAAGGAGAGCCAAGATGTCAGCCCTTTCCCAACAGGTGACCACAAATAAACAGATATGCACAAAGGCATAACAAACACAAGACAGAAAAAACATAAATGATACACAAAAGAAGTACCACCTTGGAACGGTCAGTAAAATATTTTACTGGAGGGCTTAAACCTGTTTCACAGCGCCAACCTCACCCTTAATTCTATTTATTGTAGTTTTCTGTTAACAGTGGTTTTCTAAAACGAGTCATTTTTTCACAGATAAATTAAATTGTGATTATTTGGTGACGTTAACGTCAATGGAAATCATATTGTAATTAAAATTTACATTCAGTCTATATCAGACATTGGGCGAATTAATTGTTAATGCTAATGCATTATTAATGCATTACTTTTTTTTTGAGTAATTCAAGGTAATGATTAATTCACCAGTTTTTGAATTACTTTAATGCAAATTCAATGCATTACTTTTGTCAAAATTAACTGCATTACTTTGAATTACTGTCTAACAGAAATTTTGCCATCAATATAGTATACAGACTGCACAATAGAGAAATGAGATACACAACAAAAGGACTTGTTTCCATTAGTTATTTCGATTCACAGTCCTTTTGTTCAACTTCCTTGTAAAGACTGTTATTTGACTAAGGAATATGTTAAATGTACTGTGACAGTGAAACTTGTAAGTAAGGGTTTTGATTATATATCAATAAAGTGAAACAGCTTACAGTTACTGACAAACCCAAAAGAACCTAGAATGGTGAAAATGTACCTAGGAAGTGTTGAAATATATTATAATTTATCCCACTTTATTTAAATCAGTTTTGTTATCTATAATTCATTTTAAGGCTATTAAAAAGAGCTTTAAAATGGTGTGAATTTTGTACAATCCAATATAAAAGAAACAAATGTTTTGATCACAATAAGGGTAATTATCACTTGATTGTCCTGTTCACACATTAACTTTTTCAAAGTCCAGTAATAGTAATGCTAATTCAATGCTAATTTTTGGAAAGTAATGCTAATTCAGTGCATTACTTTCAAAAGTAATTCGCCCCATGTCTGGTTTATATGCATCTTCTTGAGAACCAAAAGTGTAATTATCTCAATATTTGAATGTACAGTAAAACCTGTGTAAAACCACCACTAAAAATAGACAAAACAAATATCTTAATGACAAATGGTAGCTTCATGAAGGTCGAAAGTATTGCAGAATGCCCCCCCCCCCCCCCCCCCCCCCCCCCCCCGAGCATTCTGCAATACAGGTAACCAGCATTAAGGGATAATTAGTCTTGAAAACCAATATTTGGTCTTATTGAGAGTGGCCACTTTACACAGGTTTTACTGTATATTGCTATTTTCTATTTGCCTTTCATCCCATTGACTTTGTCACATTTATAATTACAAAAAGTCTGGAAAAATTCTGTTTTAAAATGGCAACATCACAAAGTGGTGAATATTTATATCCTATGTATATAGGGATATTATCACTGTCTTAGACATTTTTTTGCCTTTCTTGACTATGATTTACTTATTTGTATTTTCTTTCAGATTACTATATTTGAACAAGACAACAACATGAAGCTGAGGGAGTATGAGGTTAAGCTACAGTCCACAGAGGATATCAACAGACACTCTATGACAGAGCTTAGAAAATTGTTGACAGGTCAACAGAGGATGTGTGCCAGGTAGGAGTTATATTCTTAATTTCCACAAGTATTAACTTTCACAAAATAGCCTGAAGATGTTGAGCAGCAGATGAAAAAATAATAAACCCTTATCACACCAAAGATACAAATTGTGATATTTCGCTTTGAGATTCTCGGAAAATAAGCTTAATAGCTCATATGAATCAGTTGTCAGCAAAAGTGCCCCACTGCTGAATTAAACATTTAATTTCAAAATAAAATACAAGTTTCTTTATTTTCTCCATAGCCCTTATTCCTTTTGAATCTCAGATAGCTGTCTCAGTATTGAGTTTAAGCTCCAACTTTAGTTCTAGCATTTGATAAACAGACTAAACACAAGGTATCCACTTATTGATGGCATTTGACACATTAGGCAAAAAGAAAGATTGCAAATCAAACACACCAAGGTCACTCTTAGTCTTTGCATGGTACACACTTTTTGTTTGTATGGTCACAAATGGCTGTTACGTTTTCTTAAAGAAAAAAAAATAGTAAAATCTGTATACCAGATTGTACATCTCTTGTACAGAGTAATTATTTATGTGGCTAAAATATAGTGCTATTCCCTTTATAATGCTATGTATATAGGGACAATTTTACAAAGGAATTGTAGGAAAATGACCATTTAATGGTCATTTTCCTATATTAAACTAGAGGACTTTGAAAATGCATCATCATCATTGTGCAGTTTCTAGCAAACGGTAAATGACATTGAAAAGCTACTTGCAGTGTTTAATGTACAACTCAAAATTGGTATGAATCAGTCGTTAATTTGACTGTATCATAGCATGACATTGCTGATGATATCACATGGTAGCATACAGCATCCAGTTCTATTTTCAAAGTCCAACCAAAGCTTTTGGGGCTTTTTTTATTTAGACTGTAGCATGTATGATACCAATACCAGTAATACACGTTTATTAACTTTTTCTACTCAACAGTAATTGATAATGTCAATATTTTGAAAATAAACGTCAAATTGAAACATCAGTTTACAGCTCATTTTGAGAAATCTCTCCGTAAGTTACCTTTATCTACACTCACAAGTTTGACATTGACTACTTACACTTGCAAGCATGTCAGGAAATATTTTGTCACCTGATTGAGAAAGTCTTTAAATCTTACATTACTGTCACTTGCACAAATCAGAAGAAACGTGATTCTCTGCAAAATTTAATCAAAATATGTCATTTGTAAATGACCTTTTTCCCTGCAAACAAAACCGAACGAAAATAAATGGAAAATAAATAAACTTTATAAGACTCAAGATCATTGAAGATGTTAAATTTAATGGCTTAGTAAGCAGAGGGGATGGGTATTGCGGCATCTTTAAATGGGCAATAATTTGAGCATAACATACTGTCAAAACATTTTGAATCGTTCAATAAAGAATGTGTAACCATCAAAGAAGCATAGGACAGATATCTATTGAGTCTAGAAACAAAACTTAAGAGGGCTAGCTTGGTGCTTAATTAGTGTCCTTCGAAATCACCTACCCCTGCTTTGTAATAGCTGTTATTTCAATACCTTTAATTAACTGTACAGCCATGAATTTTCTAGGGTACACTAAAATCTTGTCAGACTTTGGTATGCAATGAAATTTATCTCTCTGTCATCCTTAGTGTTGGAGCAATAAATGATTTAGTCTGGGTGATGCATTTTCAAAGTCCTTAAGTATATCATTCCTTTGTAAAATTCCATATTACAAAAAAAATGGGAGCCACATGACCATGTATTCAAATATGGGTTATAATGAGGCATGTTATTAATGGACTGCACTGTGCCTCTCTTACCAAGAGTTATGCAGCCCTAGAAATATTTTTTTATTTCTCAACCAAAACATATGTTGTGTGTACTCAAAAGAACCATCTCAATGAGATGGTTCTTTTGAGCACCCAAAATATATGCTAAAATTATGGGTAAGAAAGTATTTACAATTTTACCCTGAAAATACCTGTGGTTATGATTTATGTGACTGAGTTACTTAACTATGATAGGTGGAAGGAAGAATGTACTAGTATAGCCCAGAAGTATGAAGATAAACTTAAAGACACAAGAGCAGAGGTGACACAAGTAAAGAAAAGAAATTCTGAAGTCACTAAACTGTTAAAAGATAGCCAAGAAAAATTATTACAGGTAGGTAAAAAAAAAGCAGTGCTGGTAGTTTTCTAGGCTAAGAGTTTTTATCATCTAACTAAGTTCGACTAAGGATGACAAAAGGTTACCAGCCTCTGCTTGTTCTCATGTGATTATCTTTGATCAACCAAATTTGAAACCAAAATCAGACTGGACATTTTAGTCAGGGTTCGCACAGGCTTGAAAAGTACTTGAATTAAGAGGGCTTTCCTGAAAAATCCTTGAAAATTAAATCTGCCTTGAAAAGTACTGGAAAATCACTCAATAGCCTTGAAAAGTCCTTAAATTCTATTATTTTCTGTAGGACTTAGCACAGTTGTTATAGACCTAAATCATTATAAATTATTTTGCCTTTATTTGGTGCAGCATATGCTGCACCAAATAAAGGCGCAACAATTTTATACTAAGTTTCTAAGATTAATTTCTCAATTATCTCAGTCTAGCATTTCTGAAATAGATTTTCAACACTTAAATCGGTAATTTCATAAACTTGCAGTCATTGAAGACTGCAGGAAAATCTTTTAGAAGGCCTTGAAATTTGCTCAAACTTGCCTTTATGAACCCTGTTAATCATTACTGGTTTCTCACACATGCAAAAAAAATGGATCAAGAATCAGCCCTTGATTATGACTGGCTGGTGATTGCTGTACTTGTAAGAGATAATAACAAAATAACAACCACAGCCAATTGATATCTATCTGTCTCTTTTACTTAGGATAATCTGTCTTGTCTTCTTTACTGAGAACTATCTATCTATATTTACATTTCCAAAGCAAGCCTTTAAGGAATCTTTAGATTTTTGCAACCGTTCATAGCCTCATGAAAGACATAAATTTGATTGACAGCTGCCAAGCTCACTTGATTGTGCAATACACTTGGAACATCAAATTCATTCACCGGAAGTGACACTGGTGTTATGATTGACAGTGAGCCACACCTGAGTCACACATGCAAAACAAACCTCTTGTTTGTTCCATTGGCTGTTCGTGTTCACACTGTCTGTTCCGCTTTACACTACAACAAAACTGTTAATACGATAACATATTAAATACAAAACTGTGTTTCCTAAATTATAAATAATTTCTATACTTTAGATATTTATAATAAAATGTAAATATAAGACCAAACGTATTCATGATTCGATGAGCATTCCAAAAATCAATTTTTTTTTCTTAAATGAACATATACTGAACCACACTTCTAACACAAAATTAGACCAAGCCTGAACTATACCGTATATTATTTCATTCATTGTATAGCAATTTTATCAAAAATTGAAACGCTTAATTATGAAAATGAAAGTAGAACTTTATCAGTCAATCATTCCCTTTTAATCATAACCTGATTGGGTGATTGTCTGCCATAAGAGGCATGGTACAATAATTTCGGCAAGACCTCGTTTTGAATTAAAATTATACTCCTGAAACATTTTGCGTTGGAAGTGTGGGTCAGTATATATAAATGAGCCTAATCACACATTTCGCCTTGTATGGGCATTTACTGGGTCAGTATGTCTCCTCACAAAGAAATGAGAATATTTTCCTGTCACAAAGTGGAATCCTCTCAGAATTTAGTCTCTTCAACAATGTAGTCTACACAGTTTTAGATAAACAAAATTTTCCAGCATAACATTGTAAATATTTTCTTACTTATCAATTTTAACATATGTTTTGGATGCTCAAAAGAACCATCTCATTGAGACGGTTCTTTTGAGTACCCACAACATATGTTTTGTTTGAGAAATAAGAAATTTAGTTTTTCGTTACACACTCTTAACTAAAGTCCTGAGTCTAACAGCAAGGGAGTTGGGGTATCAGTTTTTGTTTATTTTTTTTTCTGTAAAATAATGTTCTCATTTCAACCTGTAACCCTTAAAATATCTTATGGAACATTCAGATTTTATTGGATCAATCCGAATGTGAAACCCCATCATTTATATTACACTGAATACATTTATTAGTATATTTCAGTTGTCATGCCTACTAATCTCACTTACTTTGCTTTCACATGAGTTTCAAACCCTTGTGAGATGTTGGTATTAATCACACAAATGAGCCGCCAGTCTCGCTAGAATATTTGCTGCCTGTATACACAAAGTGTTGAAGCAAATTAAAGCTCAGACCAAATCTTAGATTTCTGGCCCCATTACATAGCTGTGTATGCAAGGTAAAAACATGATTTATCATATAACGTTGCGTCTGGGAGTGAAAAAATGCCATGCAATAAAATCGATAAACCACTAGTGGTTTACAGATTTTCGGGAAACATTATGACATCCATAACAATGTTTTGTACATAAAGACAAAATTATAATGTTTTTACGGCAGAAATGAGATTTCAAAGTAATCGTAATGTCATTTGAAAAATTGAATCTAACATTCATGCTCTTGTATTATTGAATTTATTAAAATCTTTGCGAAAAAGTGATAAAATGCTTGGCAAGCCTCACAATTTATCTCTGTTCCCCAACTTATTTAATAAATTCATTAAAACATGAGCACTCATGTAAGGTCCTCTATTTCATGAGTTGGTCCATGTTTTTATTGCATTCTAGGCTGAGAAAATGATCTCTGACTACACTAGAGGCATACAGAGAATGGAACAAAGAATGAGGGACTCAGAGAGTAGAGCTGCTGATGCTTCTAAACAGGTATGCTACAATAGTTACCAGGCCCGGAGGTTTTAAAACTTTTTTCATCCTCAACTCAGATGAGCACAAAATTTATCCTGCGCATAATTGTTAAAATGCCAACAATTGTTGGCATTTTAACATTTATTGGCATGATAAATATAACATCAGAGAGACCTAAAGCAAGAAATTTCTTTATTTTTTGGTATTAAAAGTTTTTATGAGCAGTTGAAATTTAGTTCTCGGTTGAGTTGAGCATGAAACAAGTTTTATAACCTGGGGGCCAGACAACATTGGATGCCTTAAGAGGCCAACGTCCCTTAAAGATACCAAATTACCATTTTACTTCAGTTGAAAAGGAAAAATGAATCATTTGACATCATAATTATGATTATTAACCCTTAAAACGCCAGCAAACAATTCATCTGAAAATTCTGTCTGCTTTTGTCATCTGCTGCAAATTTTTGCTAACATTATTTAATTAAGTTAAGTATAGAGACAAACAGTGTGGACCCAGATCAGACTGGTCCTATAGGAGCAGTCTGATATGGGCTTACACTGTTTGTTGGAAAGGCTATAAAACATTTCTGCAGACGACAAAAGCAGATTACTTTTGTTGTGATTGGCGTTTTAAGGGTTAACCCTTTTCAATCTGGATTCCGGTAAACAGTGTAGACCCAGATGAAATGCTGCATAATCAACATTTCATTGGGAACTGCACTGTTTGCTTTTAATGGTAAAAAACTTCAGCAACAGTTGTCATTGGATAGAAATTTTGAACGACAACCCCTTAAAAAACAAAATGGACACTTTCATACTTGTTATATTAATATGTATGGGTAAATCCATCGGAATGAAAAGGGTAAATAGGATTATTGAAGTATTATTGAAGTACAATAGAAAAAAAAAAGAGTTGTATCATACAGAGGCAGTGCAGAATAAATTGAACTGCATGATCAGAGCCTGCATTGTTTAAATCAAACTTAGCAACATAAAGTTTTAGCAATCACCCCTAAGCACAGTGGCTCAGTGGTAGAGTGCTTGACTCGAGACCGAGGGGCCGCAGGTTCGACCCTCACCCGGGTCACTGTTGTGTCCTTGAGCAAGACACATTTATCCTTGCTTAATACTGGTTCAGGGTGTCAAGTGATAATTGGTCCTTAAAATATAGGACCGACACCTAAAATATAGGACTGTCACTTCAGAAATATAGGAATATATAGGACAAAGAAAGCATAAACAATTATATATTTAGCCACCTCCTCCACTCACTAAACTCTATCCTTTTATTGAATAATCAACAAAAACAAGCATTTAACATTATTTCAACAAAAAGATTAACCAATGAATGAGAATGATTACAAGATATAGTATGAAAAATGCTGTCAGAAATGTCCGTAGCAAAGCAAAAATACTGAATAGGCTACCCAGTAACCTTTTGGGCTAAACAAAATACATGTAATTTACATTTAAGTTTTTGTTGGCTAAAACATAACTTTTATTATCAAAGCATACCACATCCAACTGTTTGAATTTTCCTTGCATGGAAACATCTATTGTATATATGCCACCCATATTTACTAGATCTATGTTTTACCATTCTTTTAAAAAGCACATGTATTAACAAATAACACAACCACTGGGGTTTCAAGACTTGAAAATAACACTGTACCTTGTCAGTACTAAAAATAAGTTGTTTTGACAAACATGCTGCCTAGCACCTTCAACAGAACAGAAATTTACAGACAGTATATTAAATATAAAAAGAATACAGTATAATTACTATGTACTCCCCAATCTTAGTTAGCACATGGTTCAAATCTGAAAAAGAAAATTATGGTAAAAACAGAATAATTTCACCAATAGAATAGATTCTCTGTAGACTTGTATGGTTACTTCCCTAGGTTCATACCTGGGAAGAAACACCAATTAAACAGGTAAACCTATAATGTCTAGGCTGAGCTGGGCAGGGTTGCCACACCTGAAAGAAATGTATATTTGACAGCAAATTTTGTAAAATTACAAACTTACACCTTTCCATGTTTGAAATTAACAACATTTGTTTCAAATAAGAATTCAACATTTCTTGCTTACCCTGAAATATAGGAATATATAGGACTGTCTTCCAAATATAGGAATATATAGGAATATATAGGACTGTCTTCCAAATATAGGAAAATATAGGACACTTGACACCCTGCTGGTTCAACCCAGGAAGACCCTTCCTGACATAACTGAAAAATTGTTGACTGCAATGTAAAGAACCAAATCAAACAAAACAAAAAGCAATCACCCCTATAGATAATGATAAACAACAGATCATGCAAACATGAGAAAAATAACCAGGTTGGGATGTTTCAATTAAGCTCTTTTTTGGGGGTTCAATTTACAACTGGGAGTGATATAATGCCATGTAATAAAGTCAATAACCACGAGTGCCTTACATAATTAGTAATAATATGTGATGACAGCCATGTGTGTGTTTGTGTTTAACATCCAGCCAACAGCTAAGATCATATGGAGACAGGGCCACAGCTTAAAGTGTCATCCAACAGACATGTGAAGCTGGGGATCAAACCAGCGATCCCTGATTTACATGTGGAGTGGTTTATCCAATACACCGCACCACAGTGGCTCCTAATGACAACCGTAGTGTCACTTATATACGACAAAATCTTGTCTTTCTTACCCCAAAGTTGTGATTTCAATGTAATTTTAATGGCATCTCACATTTGTGCTTGTGTATTATTGTATTTAATAAACTCGTTGAGAAAAAGAGATAAAAATCTCGACAAGCTTTGCATTTTTTCTATCTTTTTAGAGCATCTCAGTTAATAAATAGAAGATATTTACTTTTTTGAGGTGAATACCAAATATATTTCATCGAGTGTGTTGAAAAATCAGAATTTTCACGAGTGCGCAGCACGAATGAAAATTTCGATGTTTTCAACTCATGAGATGAAATATATTTGGTATTTACTAAAAAAAAGTAAATTTTCTTTTTATTTTATACTTTTTAGAAGATTTACAGTTAATCAATTTGTTAACCATGTTTCAAGCCGAATCACAATAATATAAAAGAGGACAAAGGAGTATTTATGACATAATACCTGGATCAATCTATAGTCATCAGAACTTACAGATAAAAAGAAATTCATTCAGCGTCAAAGTGTGAGACAAGTGACGTCATAAGCGACGTCATACTTTGTTGATGACGTTGCATAGCATAGGTTACATGCATCGCCTCACTCACTGAAGCGGGAGGTGTTGATTATGCAAAATCGAAAAATTTCAGCAAATCTGAATTATTTTGGTACCAAAATGTTCACCATGTTCTAACTAAGAAAATGCCTACCCACATTTGATGTTTTTGTTCACAAATAAGAAAGTTATAGGCGTTTGAACTTTCGAAGTGAGCTGCACTAAGCGAATGAAAAAGTCAGAGGTGATCCAAAAAACGCTACAGTGAAAATATAGGCTGATATCAATCACTACTGATTGATATCATATCATTTCACTAGTGATTGATATCGCTTTTATTTGTTTTTGATATGCATTGATTTCACTGCTAAGTATAAAATAAATTTAATAATACAAGATATAAGAGCACTCATGTATGATAAATGTTCTAAAATTTCGAACACTAGTTGCCTGCCAAAAAAGTCTAGACAAACAGGGCAGACCCTGATCAGACTGCTTCTGAAGAAGCCGTCTGACCAGGGTCTTCCTTGTTTGCTATTCTGAGAAGCATTTTTGTGAATTCCAGCGATAAAAACGAGCGTTTTATTTGAGAACAGAAAGAGGAAAGTGTTCAAGATTTTAGAACATTTATCTTAGGATCCTCTATGTGTTTATCAGCTGTCCCGACATATGATCCGAGAGAAGCAGATGGAAAGTGAGAGGAGAAGCTTAACTAATGAGTTGAAACGTAGTACAATGGAATCTTCTATCAAGACAGTCAGGTACTCTTTAGAACCACACAACTCTTTACATGCTGGGTAGTTTTTCATGCTTTTGTTGCTGTCTGCTGACTTTTTCAAAATTTATTTTTTCAAAAAATTCCTTCAGGAACACTTTCAGATTATCAAACAGTTTGGATCCAGATCAGGACCGACAAAATGTCGGTCCTGATCTGGATCCAAGCTGTTTACAAAGGTTATCAACAGATAAGGCCATCCTTAAAAAATTCTTTGTTTGCTGTCACGCGACCGACTCACACTTTTAACCACCTCCCCAAAATATTTTATGGCCGTTTTGGAGATATAATTTTTTTATTCTTATTTCAGACATTTTTTTCTTTATTTTTAATGTCTTTTTAACAAATCAGTGAAAAAAAATAAATAGCTATCGGTACCTACCTACCTACCCACCTGGAAAATTATGAGTAGGGTGACAGCAAACATTTTTTTAAGGATGGCAAGAAATAGTTAAAGGTAAAAAAATGAAATTATACAGAATTCTCCTTCCGTCTGATCTGGGTTTACACTATTTGTGATTCCATACCTTACACTTAAAGGGGACAGCAACATTGAAAGCAAATGAGTCTGAAATGTAAGCCCTTATTAAATCATGCAATCTGCCACAAACCCAATTAAAATGGAATGAAAAATAAGAAAGTGACATAATAGAGAATTAAAAGCTATGAATGGCTGTCATTTTTAGACTGAGTGATGTCACACAGCCCTAAATAAGTATGCATAAACAGAATAATCAGTTTCCTGCTACTCATTTTAACTTTGCATTTTTATAGATTCCTCTGTTGAAAAAACTTGATTTTGATAAAAATCTATACAGTTTGCGATGGAATTGGGAATTTTATTGGCTTTTTAAAATTTGCAGGAAGTTAATTAAATATTCAAAATGGTGGCCTCCATTGGCTTATTAGAAATCCTAATTTTTATTTTCGGATTGATACAAGGGCTGTTCAAATATGAATGCAAGTAGCTTCATAACTTTTGTCACATATATGCTAAGACAAAATGGTATACGTTTCTATAAAGGATAATATGTCACCTTCAAAATGGCATCAGTCATAATGAAAAATACAGTATACTTATCGAGTTATAGCCCTTTGAATGAGGGTCACGTTATTATACTAACAAACTCAATGCTTCGAACATAACAGTGATATAGACGAGCGTATAATTCTTCGATAAATCAGTGAAATTTTTAAGGAAGTATCCCCCTTTACTTATATAATGATTCTGTGAAAGTTGCGAAAATCCGACATGTTTTTATTAAATTACATCGAATCTTTTTCACTAAAGTCTCCTTATGTTTGCAAATAAATGGTTAACAAAACACAACCATTCAGTGTTCAGTCAAACTTATCTCCAACAAAATGCACGAAGCAACATTTAAACTAGTTTTAACTCAAAGACAATATGTTGATCGCTCGTACTAAGTTGTTGCCACAAATCATTGAAGGGTAGTGGGTAATTTTTAAACCCTAAGTGAAGGGGTTATAGACATTATACTTAATTTGTTGCCATAACATTGCGCTTTTAATCTAAAGGAGCTCTAGCGATAAGGCGTATATTTTCCCTAGTTGACATGATTACAAAACCTAAATTTTCAAATTACCCTAATGTTTTTAAAATTGGTTTGTTTCGGTAGTAAAATATGCATAGAAAGCATCGAAATAGGTTTCAAAGCGATTCATCATTTGCAAAGCCGTGAAAGCTTGCGCCTTCTACTCCCACCCCTCATTTTACGTCTTTAGACTGGGTGCCGTTTCGACGAGAGTTTTAGTAAATCCTTAGCAGGTTTTCAAAAAGTAAAAGTGCTAAAATATTGAGGATATCAGCGCCCTTCATTTCCAAAACTTTGCGGTATTCCTTCTGCACATGCGTACGAAATATACTTAAAATTATGACGTTTGTAATTGAAAAGATGAAACTGGCGTCTTTCAGTTTGTTTTTAGATGCTTTCCCCCCCTAGACCCAAGATGCCCTTTGGACAATTAAATGTCCCTATACAAAGATATAACATATGTTAAGGGCGTCTTGGGTCAAGGGGGGGAAAGGGATTGTATAAGCGAAAGAAGACATCAAATATCTGACAAAAATAGACCACTTTGCAAGATGGTTGTTTTTATTGTACATCAACTGTATAAATAGTTTTACTGTACATAGCGTGATAGGACGATTGTTTACCCTTGTTTAACGGTCTGGTTCCCATATATGTTACTGAATAACAAGCACAGTTGATGATCGAAAAAAGTTAGCATTCAATAAGAAGTAGAGTTATTACATGCATTAAGGAAACCTTATTTTAAATATACAAATTCGGGGGCAATGTTGCATCGACGGCTCGTCTATATATATTTGTTGAATGTACCTAGTTTCTCCAGTCGTTATTTCAACAAAGTAAAACGAACGTCTCATTTAGGGAGATTGCTCGCTTTATGGCTAGAAATTCTTTGAATGTTAACTTTAAGTTTTACTAAAATAGGCATTATTTACAATAAAATTACTCACCTGGTCTTGTGGACTAGACAGATGGAACATATTTTAATTAATGTAAACACGTCATTAAGAAGCAGAAAAATGCCTTAAAAATGATATAAAATGTGATAACACTGTAAATAGAGGACGGAGCATTTTGAAAACTTCCTTATGAGATATTAAACATGTTTTAAGCAAAAGACAAAGCGATATTCATTATTACATCACAAGTAGATAACTCAAAATGACGTTTGTCATAAAATTAATAACGTCACAAACGTGCCTGTTTACTCGAGATTGAAATAGGATTATATACACTTTTTTCTGCAAGCAACTTTGTCAATGTACCTTAAACTTGCATCTAAAATTTGGTGCCATTTTGTGACACTATATCCGCACATGTACCAAAACGTGTATGGCAATTTACTTCAGAAAAACTTCAGTATACAGGAATGACCTTTATATAAGTGTCTGTAATTCGAGAAATATAGTGAGTGTTTCTTTATGTTTGGTGCCATTTTAAAGGTGACAAATAGTTTTTTCCAGAAAGGTATGACATTTTATCGCAGCATATATGCGGCGAAAGTTATGAAGCTACTTGCATTCATATTTGAACAGCCCTCGTATAGTTTTCTTATTTTACATCCGATTTTGATCAGGTTAGTGGCAGCTTGCATGGTTTAATAAGGGTTTGCATTCCAAAGTCACTTGTTTTCTATGTTGCCATCCCCTTTACTCTTTACCTACTAGTATGCTGATAACCTTTGCCAACAGTTTGGACCCAGATCAGGCCCGAAAAAATGTCTGGCCTGATCTGTATCCAAACCGTTTGACACTGGTGGTATTCCTGAAAGAATTTTTCCAAAAAGTTGAGTTTGAAAAAAAACTGCAGACTACTAAAAGCATGCAAAATTACCCAGCAGGCAAATTGTTAATCAGATTGTAAAATGGGCTATTTCTAGCTTCAACATTAGTATGTGAGGTGTCTGCATACAGAGCAGTCCCAACACAGATTTGAATACAACACAGCCATGTTGTGGCTCCAAAAATTTTTTACAATGAAATTTTACAATGGAATTACAGGAAAATGACCCCTTTATAAACAATTCACTTGTAACATGGTCCATCCTATGGACACCAAGCATAGCATTATAAAGGCTGTACTGTATTTAAGGTAAATATGGCTGTTTATCATTTGCCGTCGCGTCTAAGAGTGAAATAATGCCATGCATTAAAATCGATAAACCACACGTTTTACAGATTTACGAGAAACTTTTTCAACGTCACACATATGGCAAAACCCTAACGTTTTCACGCCAAAAATATGATTTCAGAATAATTTAAATGTCACATGATAAATAGAATCTAACCTTGGTGCTCCTGTATTATTGAATTTATTAAACTTGTTGCGAAAAAGAGATTATGCTCGGCAAACCTCGCATTTTATTTCTTTTCCTTAACTTATTTAATCAATTCAATAAAACATGATCACTCATGTAAGATCCTCTATATAATTTGAAAATAGGACAGGTGTATACTAAAGTTTCATGTTATTATTGCAGAAGCCATCCAGATGAGTTACTGGTGGGAGACTTAGCTGCGAGCCAGGGTTCTATGAGTAGTTCTGTGAGGAGAAGAGGAGAGCTAGGGGGCCGAGGTGAAATAGATGAATTCTTGAAGGAGAGATGATGAATACAGCTGTGCAGACTTCATCACTGCCATAACCTGTACCGGGTAGGCGGCAATCGAAAACGCTCTTAACAATCCACAAACGCGGATCAAAAATGGCTAGAAACAATGTTTTCAATTGCCATTTGTCACCAGTCAGGCAACAAATGGCAATTGAAAACTCTGTTTATAGCGATTTTTTATCTATGTTTGACAATAGTATTGACGTTTTCGATTGCCACCTACCCGGTGTGTAAACTGTTCAGCCATCTGATTTTGGTCCATTTCTATAGCTCTTTGCATGCTGGGTAATTTTTCATGTTTGTGTTGTCATCTGCTGACTTTTTTTTAGAAATTGAATTTTCCAAAAATTCTTTCAGAAAATACAATCAGAGTGCCAAAAAAGGTTTGGATCCAGATGTTCTGTCAGTCCTGATCTGGGTATAAACTGTTTGCAAAGGTTATCAGCAGATGACAAAAGTCATCACCAGCAAAGAAAGGGTTAATATAGCTACTTTAAAAGGATGGTGCATAGAAATTATCTATTTTTTATAAAAGAAACAAAGTCAGGGATAAGATATAAGAGCCAGCTCATGAGATTTTGGTACTTATCACATATTTGGAACTCTATTTATAAACAGGACTTTAGTTAAGAGCACCAAAATATTATTTTTCTTATTTCTCAACCAAAACATATGTTGTGGGTACTCAAAAGAACCGTCTCAATGAGACGGTTCTTTTGAGCACCCAAAACATATTTTTAAACTGATGGGTAAGAAAAATTTTACAATTTTACGCTCAAATTTTGAATCTAAACCTATGACCATTAACCCAAAGACTGCACATGGGATAAGCCCTTTCCTTGCCTACCATGATGATAACCGGAATTTGTGTCAGAGAGAAGTTATAATGCATGGCAAGAGACGTTGTTCATTAAATGACATCAGATGTAAACAAGTGGCTTTACGTAACTCAAAATTTAAGCCAGTCCTCGGTTTTACTTACATTTTTGTATGTCAAATGTGTTAAAAACAGTGAATTGGAACTATATGTGATAAACAGATTATAGCATGGAGTTTTGGTTACAGCCCTCAGTACCAACCCTTGACCATAAATCTCTCAAGCTGATAATGGGGCCTCGGGTTGATACTTCGGGTGATAACCAAAACTATATCTATAATCTCTAACTATCACATTGTTGAGCAGTGCAGGCTCAGGTGAGCCAGCATATGAGCGCACACTCACCAGAGCCTTTGCTGCTCACAATACAGTCTAGGTATGTAGTAAAACCTGTCTTAAGTGGCCACTCAAAAATAGACAAAACAAAGTTCTTAAAGACAAATGGTAGCTTAATGAAGGTTGAAAGTATTGCAAAATGCTCTCTTTGAGCATTCTGCAATACTTTTGACCAGCATTAAGTGATAATCGGTCTTGAAACCCAATTTTTGGTTTTCTTTTTGTGTGGCCGCTTAAGACAGGTTCTACTGTATGGGTGTTAATGAAGACTCAGACTAAATCTAAGACCTCTAGCCCTTCAGCATGGGCATTTATTGGAGGCTTCTTTGAACAAAATTTCATGCCCTGGCCAATATTTTTCAACAGAAAAATCGTTACAGTAAAACCAGTCTTAAGCGGCAACTCAAATAGAAGGCCAAAAATTTGTTTTTGAGACCAATTATCGCTTAAAGCAGGTCAGAAGTATTGCAGAATGACTCCAAGAGAGCATTCTGCAATACTTTGGACCTTCATTAAGCTACCATTTGTCATTAAGATCTTTGTTTTGTTTATTTTTGAGTGGCCGCTTTTTAAAACTTTTTGAGCCAGCCCCATGAGATAATGGTACCTCACAAATAACCATAAACCATCAGGCCTCAAAATGAAGTGTGTGATTTAAAAATGATGGTCCCAGATTAAAAAAAAAGTTTTCATGATCTATGACCATATTTAAAGTGCGCATGCACAGCTATCCTCAGAACCAGAGATTTTAGTTTGAAATATCTGTAGTTCCAATAATAAAGGAAGTTAATAATATAACATCCTAATAATATAACACCTCACTAGGACTTGCAGATCAGAACCAATAGGACCACAATAGTAATAATTTATGAATAAGAGGAATCACTTTCTCTTTTTTGTGTTATCCTTTGGTAGCTATCGGCATGCCATTAATCATTGCAATATGGTGTATGTGTTATAATATGCATTTTACATCGATTGTATATGTTTTATGTCAATCTGTGATACCATAAAAAATCTATCTATAATTTTTTTTTTCAGTATATCCTTTCAAAACATATATGTTCTGGGTGCTCAAAAGAAACATCTCAATAAGACGTTTCTTTTAAACACCCAAAACATGTTTTAATTGGAAATTATCCATACAATTCATTGATTCATATTTATTGATTGAATCAAATGTTTTCCAAATTTAATTCACATAAGCAGGTACTTCAACCATCAGATTCGACTTATCCAGTTTTTACTGTACCTGGGTATATAATTCAACAAGTAATACACACATGTATATATTATTATATTTATTACTCAATAAACATGATAGATAATAAATATTTTTCAGGTAGATATTATTCTTTGCTTGTTTCTTGTCACCATTGAGCTATACGAAACTAAACAGGCCTAAACCTGAGAAAACCCTGACTGTTGGATGCCAACAACAAAGATGCAGACCAGCCTATATAATGTTATAGGCTCTTTGGAATTTATATTGAGGATCTTATATCAGTGCTCACGTTTAACTGAATTTATTAAACAGGTTGAGGAAAAGTGATAAAAAGTAAGGCTGTGCAAAACATTATACAGTAAAACCTGTGTAAAACAGCGACAAAAAAATAGACAAAACAAAGATCTTAATGACAAATGGTAGCTTAATGAAGGTTGAAAGTATTGCTGAATGCTCCCCTTGGAGCATTCTGCAATACTTCGGACCTGCATTAAGCGATAATTAGTCTTGAAAACCAAATTTCTGTCTTTTTGAGGGTGGCCGTTTTACACAGGTTTTACTGTATTGCTTTTTTGCAACATGTTTAATCATTTCAATAATACAGGAGAGTCAGAAGCATTAATGTTGGATTCTATTTATCACATGACACTAAAATTCCTTTGAAATTGCATTTTTGTCATGTAAAGCTCAAGATTTTGTCATATACTTGGGTGAAAGTTTAAAATGTCCAAAATCCTGAGCTTTCGAAACTCCAATCTTAAAACTTGCAGTATGCCCACAAACATTTTCATAATTTCAAGTTTAAATGGTCAATTAAAACATATTTTTTCGTAAGGAATTTGATGAAGGTTCAGACTGAAACTAGACATTTAGATAAATAACATTAATTTTAAACAATAAGTTAACCAATAATTTTAAGTCTAGCATGATTGACAAACAGTGCAGACCCAGATCTGATGCTGCAGAACACAGCATCTGATCAGGCTCTGCACTGTTTGCTAACAGAATTACTTTATTATAAATTTGAATGAAATTGAAACTTACTACCCAACAACCCTTAAATTCAAATTGGAATAATAAGTCGGAACAAATTCCTATTCCTGGGTTGAACCAGTACAGGGGATAAAGTGTCTTGCTCAATGACACAATACAGTGACTGCTGGCAGTGAGTCTCAAACTAGCAACCATTCGATCTCCAGTCTAACACTCTACGAACTGAACCACTGCACAGCATAAAATTTTTTTAGCGTAATCCTTGTGTCATGATGATGATGATTTCCCATCCACTCCAAAGTAAGTGTGGAAGATGTGACCAAATCCATGCTGCTCTAAAAATCTATAAAACATGCCAAGATCCATGTGATATTCTCTCGCCTTGCCGCCACGTACATCGAAAACTTTCTCCTCAAAGTTACTAAATTTTCTATATTTAGAAATATTGTCTTCCCCAATGTCAATGTCATCTTTCTCTTTTATAGCTAACCTTTTCCAGTTTAACCTCCTCAGTCTATACCAGTACTCATCGACTGGTCTACTGTACCCTTCCACACAAACCACACCTGGTTTACCTGGTAAACTAAAACCAGTCAATTTTAATTCTTCAGCCCAATCTATAATATCTCTCCTCTTAAATTTACTATAAATATGGTGACTGTAGATCCACAGTCTGGTAAATACTGCATCTTCCTCTTGTTTAACTTTTGAGCCATCAGACTGGTCCTCTTTTGACTTGTCAGATACGTAGTTATTCAGATTTTCCTGAATCCATTCTATAACAGAATACATACATAATTCATCTCGATCAGTTTTGGATATAAAATTGGCGAGATCCTCATTGAGTTTCTTATGGTTATTTTTGTCCATGCTCGGTGAGCGTGTGAACACAACTGGAGGCACTGTGGGATATTCATGGGGCAGGTTACATACCAGTTCTATATTTACCTAGAAAATAAAACAAAACGAGCCTTCTTATATGAAATGGGCCTTGACGCGAGAAAACCTGTCTTGGGGGGTTTGTGAACAACAAAGGAGCAGACCTGCGCGGATGGGCAGTCTGATCAACCCCTTTGTTTTTCGCTTTTTGGAAAGTATCATATCCAAACTTGCTACAAGCTAAATATAAACTTTCTAGCTAGTCTCTGTAGCTGAGCAGGCTGGTTTGATTATGGCTTTGTAGTAAACCCCAAAGACAGGTTTTCTCGGGATGAGGCTCAAATGGGATATGTCCACAGGTCCAGATAGGCAAACTAAATTTTAATATTAAATTGTTATTTTCTTATCTATAAGTTAACCCTTGTCATGTTGAATATTTTATGTACTACACTCCCAATTTTTACCTGCAGCACTTCAGTTATAAGTATGTGTTTTCAATCATAGTGGAAAACACTGTGGATCCTGATCAGATGGCTTTGTCAGAACATAGGGCCAGTTACCAGTTAAGCAAAAAATTTCAGCGTAAAATTGTGATTATTTTCTTATCCATCAGTTTAAACATATGTTTTGGGTGCTCAAAAGAACTATCTCATTGAGACGGATCTTTTGAGTACTCACAACATATGTTTTGGTTGAGAAAGAAGAAAATAATTTTCAGTTACGCACTTTTATCTGGGGGCCTGTCAGAAGGCAGTTGATCTGGATCTGCAGTGTTTTGAAAATAGGATAAATCCGGATTCAGCAAGACAAGGGTTAAAACATATATTTTGGTTGCTTAAAACAACCATCTCATTAAGACGAATCTTTTGAGTGTCTACAACATGGTTATGGTTTAGAAATATTAAATTAATTTTTAACCATGTGTTTTGAGTGCTCAAAAGAACAGTCTCGATGACATGGTTCTTTTGAGTACCCCCAACATATGTTTGGGTTGAGAAATAAGAAAACTAATTTTCAATTAGGCAGTCTTATCTGGAGGCCTGCAGTAACAGATATATGCGCCAGCATACGAAATATTCATACTTATTACAAATGCAGAAAGCCTCCACTTAACGCACATGTTGACATATATCCTGCTACATGTAAGCAAGAGGTCTGAAGTTTGGTCTGAGTCTTCATCTACATCCATACTTTTTCAATGCGATTAGCAATGGCTCTGGCGCCTGCACATTTGCATTGAGCCTTCGCTGATCCCAAATGGGATAAGCACCAACATCTTGTGTGTTGGCCCAAATAATGTTAATATAAGTGACTCCAAAAATAAACAGGGTGGGTAGTCACGTGGTTTTTGTTTGGATACACTGCACGGAAAAATGTCTGCCTACGTTTCCACAATGATGTTTAAGCAAAATTAAGTAGAGATTTCTCCATGATTTTTCATCGTTATACATAGAAAGTTATACACCATTTTCCAGCCCACATTTTTCCTGATATAACGATGCCAGGATATCCCTGATAAAGCTTCTTACTTTGAGTACAGACTCTGTCACAAAATTTTTAGTGGGGAAAATTGAGCCTGAATTATAGAAATAAATTGCACAGGCGACAGTTATTTTCTTTGTGACAGAGTCTGTACTCAAAGTAAGAAGCTTAAAGATGATATCCTGGTAGTGTTTGATCCGGAAAAATGTCGGCTGGAAAATGGTGTATAACTTTCTGGTTATAGATGAGAGAACATAGAGAAATCTACTTACATTCGATCAGAATATCCGTGCAGTGTATTCGAACATCCGTGCAGTGTATCCGACTATCTCTGCAGTGTATCCAAACAAAAACCCACGTGACTACCCACCCTGAATAAATCAATATTGTCAACGAGTCTTAGGTTGCCATCATGTCCCTGATTTACCATCAATTCCAAAATATATTTGAAATATATGTCCAAAGCCATGTTCCTCAAGAAAAGTGTAAAACTTCCCAAGATCCATGTGACACTCCCTTCCCCTACCACAACGTACATCAAACTCTTTCTCTTCAAAGTTACTGAATTTTCTGTATTTTGAAATGTCTTCAGTGCCTATGTCAAAATCATCTTTCTCCTTGATAGCAATTTTTTTCCAGTTTAATTTCTTCAGTCTATACCAGTACTCATCGACTGGTCGACTGTAACCTTCCACACAAACCACACCTGGTTTACCTGGTAAACTAAAACCAGTCAATTTTAATTCTTCAGCCCAGTCTATAATATCTCTCCTCTTAAATTTATTATAAATATGGTGACTATAGACCCAAAGCCTTGTAAAAATTGAATCGTCTTCTTGTGTAGTTGTATCACTATGCTGTACCTCGTTGGCGGATTTACAAACATATTTGTATTTATCCAAATTTTCCTGTATCCATTCTATAACAGAATACATACATAGTTCACCTCTATCAGTAACAGCTATAAAATTGGCGAGATCCTCATTGAGTTTCTTATGGTTATTTTTGTCCATGCTCGGTGAGCGTGTGAACACAACTGGAGGCACTGCGGGATATTCATGGGGCAGGTTACAAACTAGTTCTATATTTACCTATAAAAAAGAAACAGTGTTTATTACACAAATCAGCCTTACTTACTTTTTGATTGCACCTTTGTCCTACTGAATAATTGATGAGCCATCTTAATTCTGTTTTGAAGCCAGTTCAAATATAATCATAAGTATAGACAAAAAATTGTTTTGAGCATAAAATTGTGAACATGTTCTTATCCATCAGTTTTAACATGTTTTGGGTGCTCAAAAGAACAGTCTCATTGAGACGGTTCTTTTGAGTACCCACAACTTGTTTTTGTTGAGAAAATTATCAGGAAAATAATTTTCAATTACACACTCTTAATGAACCTGACCTTCACTTTTGTTCTGAGGACAGCTCAGTAATATATACTGACTGACAAAAGATATGCTGCATGCTTCCTGTTTTTGTAGCACTTACAAAATAAACTTTTCCAAAATATTCTTTCAGGAACACTATCAAAGTGTCAAACAGTTTGGATTCAGATCAGATGTTATGTCGGTCCTGATCAGGGTCCAACCTGTTTGCAATGGTTATCTGCAAACAACAATAGTCAGCACTAGCAAGGAATGAGTTAGATACCTTAGACTCTTCAAGCTGTAAGTTTACAGTGAATCCAATCCTATCATAGAGGTACTTGTATTTGATATCACCATGCAAGAAGGCTTGAATGTTAATGACAGATGCTTCATCGTCTAGTTTAAACTCTCTAGAGTCCGGGAACATACTCTGTAACATCTCTATCTCTGACAGCTGCAGCTCAAACATCTCTTTGACATTGACGTCATCACTATTTTCTGGGTCCCCATCCATCAGATTGCTTAAAACTCTGAGGCATAAAACAAAGTCTTATTACATGATTGTACAGTAAATCCTGTCTTCAGTGGCCACTCAAAAATACACAAAATAAAGGTCTTAAAGACAAATGGTAGCTTAATGAAGGTCGAAAGTATTGCAGAATGCTCCCCTTGGAGCATTCTGCAATACTTTTGACCTGCAGTAAGCGTTAATCGGTCTTGAAAACCAATTTTTTGGTCTTCTTTTTGATTGGCTGCTTAAGACAGGTTTTACTGTACAATCATATAATAAGAATCAAATTTCCTTGCATAAATACACAGGAACCTATGTCACTTTTGTTCATTTGATAATGGCTTCAAACAGCTATGTTTGAAACCATTGTAAAATGAATGAAAATCCATGTTCAAATCATGGGGTTCACCTGAACATGGGTTTTAACTCAAGCCTACTAGTGTTGTCAGTCTGCCAGAATTCCAGATAAGAGGGAGTAAGGGGTATTTCAGCATTAATTTTATTTTTTGGAAATCAGCATTGAAATCAAATTAAAGGGTAAAAATACCCTTTGCAGTTTGCGATTTCAGCACTGATATTCAATTTATGTTGTGAAATCTTTTATCCTTAGTATTAAAGAAAAAACATAATATATACAATTGTATAAAGCTTTCCTAAAAATGTATTATGTATTTAATACAATCAAATTTTTAAGCAAATAAAATGGGTCTTTTTACAAGTCTTTGCAACAGAACTGATGTTTCTTGGGCTAAGTTTCTGCAATTTAATATTTTAAGTAGGAAGTAAAATACTCATTAAATTAAAAAGTAGGGGGTGAAATACCCATTGGTCTAAATCCTTATCTAGACCACTGGTCTGCTGATCACCTTTGCAAACAGCTTGGACCCAGTTCAGGCTTGACAAAACTGACCTTGACCCTTTAACAATCAGGCCAAGATTTGAAGAGGTTATAAAACTTTCTTCATGCTCACCTCACATTGACATGATGCTTGTCCTAGTCATAAATTTTAAAATACAAACAACTTTTAGACAAATGACATTGTCTGCTGTTCTGAGCAAGAAAAACATAACTTCCTTGAATTTTGATATATTTGAAGATTAGACAAGAAGATAGACGCTTAACTCTTAGCCTGCTGGGTTATTTTGCATGCTACCTTGTTGTCTGCAGAATTTTTTTCAAAATTAACTTTTTCTAAGAATTCTCCATCCTTATTTCATATATTACAAATACAGAATATTTTGTTACATATTTACAATTTCACAGATTAAAAGAGTACAATCACTCTTGTTTCTTTCTCTCCCTTTTCTAATCATACACTAATTAACATTCCTCATAGCCTCTAAGAATTATTTCAGGAATATCATCAGAGTATCAAACAGTTTGGATCCAGATGAGGCCCGGCATTTTGTCGGGTCTGACCTGGGTCCAAAATGTTTGGCAAGATATCAGCAGATGACACTAGCAAGTAAAGAGTTAAGGTAGAACAGGAGTTATCAGCATGTGTCCAAAATTAGATACCATCTTTTAATATGTTAAACAAGAAAGGTCACAGTAACGTGACGGATGCCTCCAAAGGAATTGGTCTTGCATAAGACACATTAGAGGAAAGTTAGCTGCAATATAGGAGATATGCTCCAGACATGAAAACCTAGAAATGAGGCCAGAAGTCAATGTCAAGGTCAAAGTGACCCAAAATGGTATGCACCACTCCGCCATCCAAAGAGGAATCAAAACACCATCAATTATGGATTCCTATATCAAATAGTATAGGAGTTATGCTCCAGACAGGATTATTCTAGAAACTAGGTCATAGGTCAAGATACACGACATATCAGAATCCAAAGATGCATCCAAACACCAAATTGAGATTCCACCCTCAAATTCCAAAGCCTCATGTTTTAACCCGCACAAAGCCATTATTTAATCAGGCAATTCACGTGCTGTTGATGCACAGCTTTTTTGTTGTTGCCTTATTTTCATTTTCTTCTTTTTTCTATACACATTCTGGGTCTGTTACAAAATTGATGTCAACAGCAGTATCCTATGACGTAGACGCAATTATTCCAGGATTGTTTATGTCTTTTGGGCAGCTGGCACGATTTCTCCTGAGAAAGGCTAGACTGTTGTTTGCCTTCTTGGACGTGGTGTCTACGTGTGCATTCCAGGTCAAGTTGTCAGCGATGGTGACTCCTAAGTATTTGCCGGTCTTGTTCACTGTCAGGTTGTGACCATGTATTGTATAGGTTGTCCTGATGGGATTTTGTTTCAGTGTTATCCTAATGACCTCACTTTTATTTGCGTTGAATGACATTTGCCAATCCCTCTCCCACTCTTGTAGTTTGTCGAGGTCTTCCTGTAGGATCTGAGCACCATATGGGCTCTTTATTCTCCAGTAAAGGAGACTGTCATCAGCAAAGAGGCGTGTAGTTGAGGGTACTTTAAGCGGCAAGTCGTTGATGTAGATGAGGAACAACAGGGGTCCTAAGACTGTTCCTTGGGGCACTGGGGAGGTTACAGGTGCAGGACTGGTTGGTGTTGGCGCCAACATAACACAACATTACAAGTATTGGTTGAAGGCCACACGTCTAGTGCTGCACCTGTTGGCATTCATGAAAAAGCGATAAAATTCTCGGCAAGACTCACATTTTGTCTTTTTTAACAGCTTGTTTAATTTTTAGTTCAATAATGGCACGCAGAAGGTATTAAAAATGCCCGCTCCAGAGCAAAGACTTGTGTCATCCTGACGACACTGCTGTTGACATCAATTTTGTAACAGACCCAGAATGTGTATAGAAAAAAGAAGAAAATGAAAATAAGGCAACAACAAAAAAGCTGTGCATCAACAGCACGTGAATTGCCTGATTAAATAATGGCTTTGTGCGGGTTAAAACATGAGGCTTTGGAATTTGAGGGTGGAATCTCAAATTTGGTGTTTGGATTCCGGCTCCAGTATCCGGTTTGACGCAGTGAATCCGAGCCTTCGTCACACTTTGAGAAAATACATTTCAAAAACTTACAAACTCGATCTTCATCCAAAAAATGAAACGATCAGTTAAATCTATCTATCTATCTTTACATCCTGCAGCACCCTCTCTCGAGTGTTATGTGCAGTTGCGCTGTCAGTGCAAGGATAAAAGCTAGATTCTAGCAAGTGTTAAAGTAAAATAGTAAGGAAGGAATAAAAGATCATAGTGTTAGTGCAGGGTGAGGTTTAAGAACAGATTAAAAACAGTGTTTAAAAGATTAAGGGGACTGATGGTTGATCTTGCTGACTCCTTCTTTGAAGGAGTCAAGATCATCCATGAGAACAATCTCTGAGGGGAGTTTATTCCATAGAACAATTGTTGCAGGGTAAAACGACTGCTGGTAGTAAACTGCATGGGTGTGGATCTGTCTATAGGAGAGAGGGTGCATGTGACGGGTAAATCGCTGGGGTTTCTCAAAATATGTTGGAATTTGTATGGCTACATAACCATAAATAATTCGGTGGAACATGAACAGGCGGGAATCAATGCGTCTGTTTTCAAGGGATCGCCAACCAAGGTTATCAAGCATTGTTGAGCCACTGTCATATGTGGAGTAGTTGTTATTGACCCATCTGGCAGCTCGTCTTTGGACCATTTCTATTTTTTGATTGTTTTGTTTGGTATGGGGACTCCAAATGGTTGAGGCATACTCCACCTGTGGTCGCACTAGGGTTTTATATGCTAGTTCTTTAACAGACTCGTTTTTGGTTTTTACATTTCTTTTTATAAATCCAAGGGTTCTATTTGCCTTACCAGTGATATTGTTGATGTGTTTATTCCAGTTTAGGTCTTGAGATATGGTAACGCCGAGATACTTAGCACTGTCTACTGATTCCAGGGTCTGACCATGAAGGGTGTATTGGGATTGGAATGGTGCTCTTGACTTTGTAATGTGCATGACTTGGCACTTACCTGGGTTGAACTCCATATCCCATGTTAGTTCCCATTCCTGTAATGTGTCAAGGTCAGCCTGGAGTGTGTTTGCAGCTTCATGTGAGTTGACTGTCAAGTAGACTGCAGTGTCATCGGCGAAAAGCCTTACCTGTGATTGGATGTTTTGGGGTAGGTCATTGATGTAGAGCAGGAAAAGGAGAGGTCCAAGGACAGAACCCTGTGGCACACCAGATGTCACTGGTACCTCCGAGGAACTCTCCCCCTCCAGCACCACGGCCTGGGTTCTACCCACAAGAAAAGCTCTGATCCAATTCAGTGTATCTCCTTTGACCCCATGTTGGGAGAGTTTGAAAAGTAGTTTTATGTGATTTACCTTATCGAAAGCTTTGCTAAAATCTAAAAGTACTAGGTCTGTCTGTTTACCTTGTATGAGCTGCCTTCCTAGGTCTTCAACAAGTTGGATCACATGATCTTTTCTGTCTAAATCCATGTTGAAGATCGTATAGTATGTTGTGCTTGTTGAGGTGTTTGGTGAGATTTGATGCAATTATATGCTCCATCACTTTGCATAGTACACATGTCAAAGAGATGGGCCTATAATTAGCTGGGTCACTTTTATCACCTTTTTTAAAGATTGGACTTACATTTGCCTTGGTCCAGTCAGATGGTACTTCGCCAGTAGCTAGTGATCTTTCAAATATGAGCTGGATAATAGGGGCTATCTCAGATCTAAGTTCCTTAAGCACAATAGGTCGGATTTCATCCGGGCCAGCTGCTTTATCGGGTCGTAAGTTTGAAAGTAGTTTAGTGATGCCATTTAGATTTATGCAAATGTCAGGCATTTGGGGGTAGTTGCATTTAAATTTGTCAGGTAGGTGTTGATTGAAGTAGAGTTGGAGCTTATCAATGCAGATCTGGCCAAGTTTTAAAGGTGATAATTGGGAGAAGACGGACTGGAATTGTCTATTAAGGATATTTGCCTTTTCCTTGTTCAGTGAAGAAGTTGTGTTTGTGTTAGGGTCCTTAAGAGGTGAGACACCCTGTGTATCCTGTCTAGCATTTTTTATAAGAGAGAAGAGCTTTTTTGAAATAGATCCTGAATTTTTTTCGATATTATCATCCCCTCCCTCACTCAAGCCGAGTATATTTTGGATGTAGCTGTTATAAGCTGCTTTAATTTTTGCTTGGACATGGTGTTTCACCTGCTTAAAGTGATGTCTGTCTCTTGACCCTCCTCTCTTCTGTTTTTGATAAAGGCTGTCCCTTTTTCTGATCAGCCTTTTAATTTCCTGTGTTAGCCAGGGCAAGCTTTTTTTGGCACCAATTTTCTTGGTCGGGACAAAATCTGAAATACCCTTTTGTAGAGCAATTTTAAAGGCCGTCCAGATACTTTCCACGCTTTGCTGATGGAGGTTATTCAGGATTTCTGTTTTCTTTTCAGCCATGTAGCTTTGGAAACCAGTCCAGTTTGCCCTTTTAGACAAAGGAATCTTTCGGGGAATCTGTTTGCTTACCTTGGGCTTTGTACTAACATTCGCTACTACAATGTGTTAAGAATATTAAATAAATCAAACCCTTACATTTACTTATCACGAAAAGTTCTGTTTTTCAAAAACTTTGCAGAAATTCAAAACTGAAACCGTTGTTTTTCAAAGATCGTGTGACGTTGACGTTGGGCACGATTTGGCGTACAAAACGTAACGTCAAGTTAAAGCATCTTGGGGCTTATTCCGTAGATGAAAACGTCATTGTCTAATTGGTTATGCCCTAACAAATAGGTTTTCCTGTACTATATCGACTTAAAGTATATTTGAGACATTGTCCTGCTTGGTCTTAACGTCGCAAGTCTTGATCATAAGGTAGAAGAGAGGTTATCGAACACTTTGACTTTGCCGTCGCAACATTCACTGCCGATTGACTGGAAACTGGAGCCGGAATGGCTACCGAGAGCTTAGTTACACTGGTCATTACTACGTAATGATACCGTGAGATTTTGGTTTTTAGGCTATATAGGTGGTATAAGGACCGAACTTCAAGCTCCTGTGGTCAATCCGAATATACGCCTTGTCCGAAGTTACCCGACTTCACTTAAGTGGACCCCCCGAAATCAAGTCTATAAAGAGGCAAATTTCAAAACCATATTGAATTTCTAATACATAGCTATACCTTTATACGTATGCCGCTTTCTAATATGCCAGCTCAACAAGCTGACAAAACTGACATTAGCTGCTAATGTTGTTGTTGACGTTTTAGATTCTCAAATTAGGTCAGACTAAATAGCGAAAGAAGCACTAACGCGACTTTCAGGGTCCAATACTCCCCAACAGTGGCAACTTCCTTTCCAGATAAATGTAGTGCCATCAGAATATCAAGATCTAGGAACCCGATCTCCATGGACTACTCAATGAAAGGATATACCTTGGACAAGGAGGATTATTTAAAATACTTAGGAGTGGAGCTCCAGTCAAGTCTCTCTTTGAACCGTCACATCGACCAAACAGTCAAGAAGGCCAACAGCATGTTAGGATTCCTTAGAAGAAACCTGAGAGTAAATAGTGAACAAACAAAAGCCACTGCATACTGCTCAATGGTTCGACCTCTTCTAGAATACTGCTCAACTGTATGGAGCCCCTATACACATGAGTACGTCCACAAGCTAGAAATGGTCCAGAGAAGAGCGGCCAGGTACGTCACAAACAGGCATCACAACACCAGTAGTGTTACGTCAATGCTAGACCACCTCGACTGGGAATCTCTGGAGGCAAGGCGAACCAAACACCGGCTCATTATGTTCTTCAAAATAGTACATGGACTCGTAGATATACCATTAGATGACTACCTGACTCCTGCATCCACACGGACACGATCCCATCACTCACTGAAGTTCCGGCAGATCCCTACTTCCAGTGACTATTATAAACACAGCTTTTTTCCCTAAAACAGTTTGTCTCTGGAACTCCATCCCAGCCGCTGTGGCTGAGGCTCCCGATTTGGTACCTTTCAAACGGGAGCTCATCATTCTAAGCAAGTTAGGGCCGCCGAGTGTAAGTAAGACCTAGTGACCTCCTTGTGCTGTGCTGGCGGGGACTTCGGGTGCCCTGGTACCTTCAAGGTAGCCAGATTGGACAGGAGTGAAGGGATGAAATGCACTTGGCCTTCTTTATTTTTTTTTATTTTCTAACTTTCCTATCACATCCTGTTTTTTGTTTTCACTTCTGACTTTCCTATCATTTCCACTTTTCCTTATCCTTAAAGCCGCAACCAACCCGCGCTATGACAGTCAAGTGTGACGGCAGCGTGTACCATATAGATGTGTAGATGTGGATCCGGTTGACAAGGCCAACATCCTTAATAGGCAGTATGAGTCAGCCTTCACCAAAGAAAAAGAAGATAAGGACACTCCAGTCCTACAGGGAAACCCTTATTCAGAAATGCCAAATAGCATGATCAGTCAAGAAGGTGCCCTGAAGCTTCTGAAGAAGATCTAATCCGGAAAATAAAACCAGCGCTATCCGAGCAAAGAAAATTATGCTATTAATAGGGTCATTCAAAATGACTGAGAGTTTATACATATCTTTTACGTAGGTTAGCGTATATAAGTCGAATTTGGCACAGCCACGAGATTTGTTCGATATGTACTGTGTGTTATATGCACGAGAACTTTATGCACTATTTCAACGATATTGTCACACCTGGATAGCTCTATTCTGTAAGCTTACAATGGTATTTAGCTGTATATTATGTTCAACACAGTTTTTAAAACAATCTCCAAGTCAACAGGGCCATTAGTTGAACACTGGTTGAAAAATGGTTGGAAGTGTGTTGAGAATATTGAAGATATATAATTATGCAGATTTTTACTGAATTGGGGGGGAGTTAATTGATCCCGTAACGCATCTTATGAGACACTTCGCGTAGTAAATTGATGCCCTGCTGTCATATCAAATTGACCTAGATAGGTCTAGCGTATGGAGAAAGAAATTTCACACTTGCATATAGTCAGTTAAAATTGCTGCAAAATCAGGACGACCTGTAACTGCAACAGGCAAAGACAATGTCTCAAAAGTTAGTGAAAGCATTTAGAGTGATGGCATATACACGGTTCTCAATATTGCCAAAGCTGTTGGCATATCACTATTGAGATGAGTACTTTTCATTCTGAAGCATATTTTGAAAGTACGAAAGATTTCTGCCAGATGGATACCCCATCACCTATCTATTTATATCTTCATGTGACATACGCCCTCAATTAAGTATTACGTGCCAGGTTCCCCGCAACATGCGATAAAAATAAGAGTTAAAATAAAGATATAGGGAGAACATAATAAACGTGCATAGTGTTTGTGTGTTAAACAGTAGAAACAAGAAAACGTAAGGATAAAAACAGTACAGTAGTGTTTAGATTTAGAAGTTGCACTCCTGACAGATAGTAAGTTTGAAGCTATCAAGATTTGTCAGGACTGCAGTACGGGCTTAAAGGTTGTTGCATTGCAAAACTGCCAAGGGAAAACGAGTATTTCCGCATACAAACGGCCGAGCATTATTGCTAGATACAAGATACAAGAAACTTTATTTTCCGTCGGTTATAGTACAACAAATAACATTAGCTACAAGAGCTATTTTCCGACATAACAGATGTAAAAATTAACATGTAAAAGCAGCTGTAAAAAGAGAGGCATTGGTTATCACATATATTAGTAGATTACATACATATTAAATTATTATAAGCTATGGCAAGGATTTTGATTTTAAATTGCATGCATAAAACGCATTAAAAGCTATAAGCACATATTTACAGGTTCGGTTATAAAAACATCATGCATTGTATGAGTTAACCCTTGAAGCACCGACCACAACAAAAAAGTTGTCTGCTTCCCTCGTCTGCAGAGTTGTTTCGAAGCCTCATTGTCAAACAGCGTAGACCCAGATCAGACTGCTACTTTTGGAGCAGCCCGATCCGGGTCCCAAACGTTTGCCATCGGCACTCAAAATACGTCATCAGCATCAGGAAATCATATGCAGACTTTAGCAGACAACACTTTCGGCTGCATTTCTGTCGGCAGTTTAAGGGTTTAGATTTGATTTTTTTACGATGCACTGCTAACTAGATATAAAGGTCTCCCTTTAATGTCAAAAGGTAAGACAAGCTAATTTAAGTTTCAAAAAATCAATCAAAGGCAATTTCAAATTGGACATGGGTGCACTATTTCGTATCAGTGCTATATTCTTCTCATGTGACAGTACAGCCATACACGCTCCCATGCAAAAACTTAAGAAAAAGGCAAAGATCAGGAATCGCAGGTATATATGTATTGGATAAACTCCGTCCAGATAAGAGACGTTGGGCGGTTCTTAGCTAAGTTCAACCCCTAGACAAATACATTTGGAAATCGGCTAGTCAGGTTGCATTGTTCGCGTATTCATCCATCTGTGAAACTTCACACCCAAAGTCTATACCTGTAGACTTATTGTTGCCGTATCGTGGAAAATAAGCGTTTCGAATTATTGAAGATGAAGCTAATTAGCCCAGATACCTTGTTTGAAATATGTACATACATGTATCTTATACACGTACGTTTATCTTAAACTATACAACCAAAACATCAATCTCCGACAATGAAATCTACAAATACACACATTTTATTGTTTTATAAAAGATGTGTGTACCCTTTCCCTGTGATCCATTTATTGAACCCTTAGCATGCTGAATTTTAATGTGTGTGTGTGTGTGTGTGTGAGTGTGTGTGGGGGGCGGGGGGGAGGAGGCAGGGGGCTTTTTTATGTCGTTGTTTTTAATGCTATGTTTTCTAATTCAGAGCTAAACACCAAATCATTTTCTTGCCAAACGAGCAGAAATTGGAAGAACAACATTTCTCACGCGAATATTTTCATATCGCACACTAAAGGTAAACCTGTGTACCAGAAGACGCACACAACTGCAGCAAAATTAGAGATGAGTGTCTCTTTTGTTATTTTAAGTTGATTTTGTTTGTTTGTATTGATGTTTTGCGTCGCTGCCAACTTTTTTGCAGCCATGACGCGACGTTTCCTGGCCACCTAGGTTGAACCAGTACTTTGCAGAGAATAAAGTGTCTTGCTTTGAACATTTCGAAGTGCTTTCATTGAACCTTCTCAAAATAGCGATTCTTAAATACTAGCACTGAGCAACTGTGGATCTCGATTATTTGAGCTGATACTTTTCATCCCAGTCATGCGCGGATCCAGAAACTTTTGTCAGAGGGGGTTTGACTTTGACAACGCTTTTTAGTTGATGAGAGCAGAGATGATCAAAATACCACTAAAAGCGGGCCATCATCGGCTCGCCAGCAAAATACCATTAAATGGCATTTTGCTGACATCCTAGATGATGGTCCAAGATTGAATTCTGGCCCAGTAGCTTTGCGATTTTTCAGGGGATCCTGACCAGTATTGCTAAGAAAACCTTTTTTGTGATATTTCTGGGGTGTGTGTACAACCTGTCGTCCCCCTCTGGATCCGCCCATGCCAGTCAAGCAATTTTCAGCCATAACGGGACGTTTCCTGGGCTGAACCAGTATTAAATGGAGTATAACGTGTCTTGCATAAGGACACAATATGGTGCCTCCAGAGAGACTCAAACCAACGACCTCTTTATCTCAAGTCAAGCACTCTACCTCTGGTTGACTCTACAGGAATTATACAGTATGCGATGTCCCGCTCTCATTTAAAGCTTATGGTGATTATGAACCAGTTGTGGGCGTGGCTAGACAGTTACCCAAAAGCCGATTTATAACTACATTTTTTGAAGGCTTCATTCATGCCAGCCTGTTTGTTGGGTTAGTTCAATAATGTGTAATCACTAAGCCTAAATTACATGTATGCCGTTTTATCCGTATATCATGTGTAAAACATTTCGACCTCCGCACCAGTGTATGCAGCTTTGCGTTTTAGATGGTTACTTGAGACATGGCTGTATTGTAAATACAATGCCAAAGGAAATTACAGATAAAAGCACGCTACATGCAATCAGATCTTCATTACGCTGTGTAACCTGACTCTATATCTTTATGCATGTAGCAGCAACATCCGTTCTAACATAGACCAGTCTGCCTTGCTGATCTTGAATAAAATCCACATAGGTTCTAGGAGGCCCTGACCAGTGAGCATTAGTGTATAACCAATGTGTTTGTAAACAACTAAGACTTAAGTTTTCTGCGGACGTTTACCGGGCATACTAACCATATAAAGCTGGTCGCCTTTGTCGTCTGCGGTTCAGTTGTTTTGCACGATTAACCCTTAAAGCGCCAATCACAACAAAATTGGACTGCTTTTGTCGTCTGCTAAAATATTTTAAAAGCCTTTCCAACAAACAGTGTAGACTCAGATCAGACTGCTCCTATATGAGCAGTCTGATCTTGGTCCACACTGTTTGTCTCCATACTAAGCTGTATTAAATAATACTAGCAAAACATTGCAGCAGACGACAAATGAAGACGGAATTTTCGGATTATTTTTTGCTGGCGTTAAGGGTTAAAGCGTACCTATGCTGTTTTACCCAATTTACTGTAGACCAGTCTAAATTGACAGTGAATGGCAGTGTTCTGTCGGACACGCCCAACGTCCGTTACCTGGTCGCACTATACCTGGAGTTTTTGCACAGGGCGCAAAACATCCACTATTGGATTATTTGAGCTTTGTATTATAATCAATTGTTGGATTTTTTGCGCATATACGCAAATCCTTAGTAGAGACGTGGAAGATTTCTGCGTACATGCTCAGAAACTCCTAATAGTGATATTGGATAACAAAGTCTTCCAACGCTGGATTATATCCTTAATGGAGACGTGGAAGTTTTTTGCGTACATGAGCAGAAATTCCTAATAGTGGTTTTGGATAACAAAAATAGTAAGTGAGTATGATCAGGAAATACCACAATCACAAACTGCAGACAACCCCGTGGCACCGCGAGGAAGAGCCGCTCAACCATCACGAGATACCAACAAGACAAATTAAGCAAAGCAATCAGCTCTCTCTTCCCCATCAAGATGATTGCAATACTAGAATGGACACAAAGTAACGTACAACAAAACATAGAACAATTAAAGACTCACACAATGGGAGTAACAATAAACAAAAATTCAACAACAACAGAACCACCGCCTTAGAATGGACAGCAGCCTAAGCCACCGGGGGCATAAATGCATTTTACTGGTACCAAATCTTCGCCCTAGATTCTGCTGTTGTTGAAGTACAAGAAATGTTCAGCTCGCATGGAGGCCATCTAACTAATGCAATGTATCATCATGGAAAATACTCTAATCAAATTAACACTCCATGATGAAACAAAGAAAAGGGCTCATGACTCACAGATAGTCAGAGCTAAAGAAAACCTCAAGTTGTGCCACGATGGGTCCAGCTACAGATAAGCATCAGGCACCAACCCACCGATTAAAGCTTTACGTCAGGGCCGTCATAGAGTCTGAGGCCTGACCTACCGTCGTGCAATTAAAGAGGAAACCAAAGCTATAAACCGTGATTGAGTTTAAAACTAGGTATGCAGAAAGTCTTCCAACGCTGGATTATGAGCCCTTCTCTTTTTATCATCATAACGTTTTAATTTGATTTGATTGTTTCTCTGTGATGATACATTGCATTAGTTAAGAAGCCTCCATGCGAGCTAAACAATTTTGTGATTTAACCGCAACTTAATCTATGGCGAAAATTTGGTGATAGTAAAATTCATTTAAGCCCCCCCCCCAACCCCCTCCCCCCCCCCCCGGCGGCTTGGACTGCTGTCTGTTCTAAGGCGGTGGTTTTTCCCGTTGTTTGTGGAGGTTCTGTGTTTGTCTTTGTTTTGTTGTGCATGACTTTGTGTCCATTCTACTTTTGCAATCATCTTGAAGAGGAAGAGAAAGCTGGTTGCTTAGCTAGTATTGTCTTACAGATGTACTATTGTTATAAACGTTCTGTGGCTGTTCTTCACGGTGTCGTGGGTTGGTCTGCAGTATGTGATTGTGGTATTTCCTGATCATACTCACTCACTTTTTTGTGCATATATATAAATCCTTAATAAAAGCATAGAAGCTTTTTGCGTACATGCGCAGAAACTCATTAATTAACAATAATATGTATAATTCCCTTTAGAAACGTGGAAGTGTTTTGTGCATCATTGTTGTATTTGTGCACTGACAGTTGCGCCAAATCTTAATAGAGACGTGAAAGTTTTTTGCGTATATCGCAGATATTCCTAATAGTGATTTTGGATAATAAAAGTCCGTAAAGATGTTAAGATCAGGAATCGATACAATCAAGTACCACACCTGACCCAGGATACTAATGGGAAAGTGACAAACTCACATTTATACACCACAAACGAGAGCCAAGAGGTCAGCCCTTTCCCACCAGGTGACCACAAGGCACAAATAAACAGACGCGCACAAAGGCATAACAAACACAAGACAGAAAAAACACGCAAAAGGTCCATAAAAGAAGTACCGCCTTAGAATGGTCAGAAAATTGTTTTACTGGAGGGCTTAAACCGGTTTCGCGGTGCCAACCTCGCCCTTAATTCAGATTTGGATCAGACACATAGATATTTGGTTTGCATGAAAGACCCCTAACTTATCAATGCATCATGACCCAGAACATATAAATCAAGATATAAAAAGGAGATCAAGCAAAGATAAGTTTGCGCAAGTCTTCCAACTTTGGATTATTTGCGCAAACACTCAAATCCTTAATGGAGACGAGGATTAATTGCGTATATGCGCCGAAATTCCAAATAACGATTTGTATAATATCTGGGTACGTACGCAGAATTCATCCATGTCTCTAGGTACTTGCTCATATATGCAAATAATCCAGCGTTGGAAGGCCAAAATCATTTTAGGAATATCTTCGTACATACTCAGAATACATCCATGTGTCTATAGGTACTTGCTCATATGCACAAATAATCCAGGGTTGGAAGGCCAAAATCATTTTAAGGAATAAATGCGTATGTTCGCATAATACGCCTATGTCTCTAGGTACTTGCTCATATGCGCTAATAATCAAGCGTTGTTTTAGGTTCATTGCTACGTTCAAACGCAGAATACATACATGTCTTTAGGTACTTGCTCATATGCACAAATAATCCAGCTTTGGAAGGCCAAAATCATTTTAGGAATATCTGCGTACAAACGTAGAATACATCCATGTGTCTAGGTACTTGCTCATATGCGCAAATAATCCAGTGTTGGAAGACCAAAATCATTTTTAGGAATATCTGTGTACAATCTCAGAATACATCCATGTGTCTAGGTACTTGCTCATATGCGCAAATAATCCAGTGTTGGAAGGCCAAAAACATTTTAGGAATATCTGCGAACATACACAGAATACATCCATGTCTCTATAGGTACTTGCATATAAGCGCAAATAATCAAGCATTGTTTTTAGGAATAGCTGCGTACAAAATGCAGAATACATAGAAGATATTTGCTTTTTTGGGATGATTATCAAATATATTTCATCGAGTGAGGTGAAAAAAATCAGTATTTTTCACGAGTGCGCAGCACAAGTGAAAATGCTGATATTTTCATCAAACGAGATGAAATTTGTTTGGTATTCACCCCGAAAAAGCAAGTTTTCTTTTTATTTTATTCTCATAGGAAAATACAGAAAGCACAACCTAACTTTTTCCCTGGTCGATTCTCGTACGATTTGACTTTTTCAGTGTGTTTAGTGACTATAACATTGGCTGGAAACAACGTTTGCACCTAGAGAATGGCTTAGAATCATATTTTAACGAATGAAACGTAAGAAATCAGTATTTAAAGAAAGTCTATTGAGTGTCCCTTAGGCTAGACGTCACGTGCAAACTGGCGCTACGCCAGGACAAACAGTGACGTCATTATGTTTGGTGTTGACGTCACAACATGCGTAGCGTTATTTCTCACAAACATTCTTCTCGTAAAAGCTTCTGAAAAAGTATACCAGTCCCAAAATTGCAAAAAAAACGCCTCGTTTTGCTACAGTGAAAATATAAATTAAATCAGTCACTAGTGAAAAATACGATATTTTTTCACTGTAAAAACCCCATTTTTATTCACATTTGATATGCATTGAATTCACTGCTTGTGATAAAATAAATCCATGTCTCTAGGTACTTGGTCATATCTCGGACCCGGTATATTGGGTCCGAGGTCATCATTTTTAGGAATGTGTACGTATGCAGAATACCCCCATGTCTCTAGGCACTTGCTCATTTGCGCAAATAATCAAGCGTTGTTTTAGCAATAGCTGCGTACAAATGCAGAATACATCCATGTCTCTAGGTACTTGGTCATATCTCGGACCCAGTATATTGGGTCCGAGGTCATTTGCGCAAATAATCGATCGTTAGAAGGCCAGAATCGTTTTAGGAATATCTGTGTATGTACGCAGAATACATGAGGGTCTGGATAGGGGGTCTGGTATTCACTATTCATTAGAAATTTAGCCCAATATTCATCTCATTAAAATTTTGGGTTATTCATTAAAATAAGACCAATTATTCATTAACAGTAAAAAAGGTGGCAAAGAAATCTGATTATTTACTATTCATTAATTTTTTCTTCAATTCATTAAAAAAATAGGATTATTCATTATTTTTAGACACTCAATATTCACTATTCATTATTTTTTGGCTCATTATTCACTATTCATTATAAAAAAGGGCCATTATTCACTAATCATTATACCCCATCCAGACCCTCATACATCCATGTGCACAAATAATCCAGCGTTGGAAAATCTGCGTATGTACGCAGAATTCATCCATGCGCAGAAATGATCCAAATAACCCCAGGGGGGGTACTCTTATTTTTTCTGCATACATAGGCTCGGGCCCAGCATCAACCGTTCAAACCCCACCCCCCCCCCCCCCCCACCCCAAAAAAAAAATATCAGGAATTTCAAGCACCCCCAAAAATATTTGAAATTTTAGCAACCCCAAAAAATGTCCCCCATTCTGTACCTTGACCTTAAGAAAAAAAAACTTAAATGCATAGAAATGACCCCTAAATATAGCCCAATTTTGTGATGACCCCCCAAAAATATCCACAAAATCTTTATACCCCAAAAATATTCATTCTTCTGAAAAACTCCAAAAATATGAAAATTCAAAATTTGAACCCAAACGCAGATAATCCACAAAAGCAAGCTTTTCAATGTACACATAAGCAAAAAGTCCACTACAGTATGGTTTGCGCAACCCCAAAGGGATCAATACATACCTCTGTATTGAAGTCATTTCGATTTTTATTTTCAATTCGATATTTAGTAGTACCCACAAAAGGACAGAGCGAATCAAATTTAAGTTAAATTTTAACAATGCGAGGCAGAGCCAAGGCTAATGCAAGATTTGTGAGAGGCAGACTTGATAGAAGAGCAATTAAGAAATGTCCCAAGTGTACAAAAGAAGTGCGTATGCATTAACCGTGTGAAAATTGATCGCCCTCTCCACAATTCATTTTTTTGTAACAAAACAAGTATAGCTTTCATAAAAAGTTGGTAAAAAGAGTTTGTTTGTTTTGATTCTTTACGTCTGATCTCGCTGTGAATCACAACACCAGTGTCACTTCTGGCGAATGAATTAGATGTTGAAGGGTATTGCACTGGCAAGTGAGCTTGGCAGCTGTCAATCAAATTTATGTCTTTCATGAGGCTATGAATGGTTGCAAAAAGCTAAAGATTCATTAAAGTGTATGTTCATGGTTTTGATATCAAGTCTTCAGTTCACCTGTTTGTGGATGATTGTGTCCTGTATAGGAACATTCATTCATTGCAAGACTGTCTCATTTTGCAGGAAGATCTTGACAGTCTTTGGCTCTGGGAGGCCTATTGGCAAATGAAGTTCAATGTTGCCAAATGTCACTCTATGAGAGTGACTCAGCATTACTCACACAAACAAATCATTCATGACTACTCTCTGCATCAGCAAACTTTGGAAAACGTTCAGTCCGCGAAATATCTTGGTATAACAATCACAGAGAACATGGATTGGGGTCAACATATCTCTGATATTTCGTCCAAAGCAACTAAGACTTTAGGTTTCCTTCAAAGAAAATTAGCTTTCGCACTTAGGAGTACTAAGGAGGTTTCATACAAAACTTTGGTATGCCCTAAACTGGAGTATGCAGCACCCATTTTGTGCTCCCTAAAAAACAACAACAACCCCCGATGAATATAAGGAGTGGAGAACATTAATTATTTGGCTCATCTGCTAATTTGACTCGCTCCATTATTATTCCCCAAACAACTCTAAAACATCATTTTGTGGTTTAATAATATGAAACAAATCAATAAGTATATGACAATAACGTTTTGTAGCGTGAATCCAAATTAAATATAAAAATAATTGGAAAAAACTGTTTTTCACTAAATTCAAAGACCCCTCCTCGATATATCTGGCACTTAGAAGACTGTTTTGTCAGTGATTGTAATAAAACTGCCAAGAATGTGTGCTGCATTGATTGTAGAAACCAAAAATGTGTATTAAACCCACAAAAAATCTTTTAGGTTCAAGGCAACCAAGAAAATAGACACAGATGCGCCACATTAGCAGACATTTTCTCGACCCTGAAACAGGGGGGTTAATGACGTTGAACACTTATTATTCTTTCTTTCTATCGTTACTGGTTTCGCTCAAACTTGAGCATTACACCAGGGAGTGCGAATTTAGAAATTTTGATAAATAAAAAAACAAAAACAAAACAAAAAAACAAAACAAAACAACACAAAAAAAACACAAAAACTTTTGGCTGAATTTTTGTTTAAATAAGGAGTGCCCTAAACTCCTCTGTGGACTGGGTATTGGCCACAGAAGGAGACAGACCATTCCAATGAGGAATAGTTCGGGGGAAAAAGGAATTGTTCAGGGCATCACTGTATGTCTGGTGTCTGCGGTATTGAGCATTATGTGATGACCTGGTAGTTTTCAAACTGTGAGCAGGGGTCATATATTTGTCTTTTTCAATAGACACTGCTCCACAATGAATCTTGTGAACGAGAAGCAAGGAGGACTTGTCCCTCCGGGCCTCAAGAGATGGCCATTCTAGCTCCTCCAGCATTTCGCCGACACTACTCGTGTTTCGCCATCTCCTGCAGGTCCAGCGGGCTGCTGTCCTCTGAACTTTCTCAATCTGATTAATCTGAAGTTTCAAGTGAGGGCTCCAAATGGGTGCTGCATACTCTAGAACCAAAGTTTTGTATGCAACTTCCTTAGTACTCCTAGGTGCAAAAGCCAAGTTCCTGCAAAGGAAACCAAGTGTCTTAGTTGCTTTGGAAGAGATTTCTGAGACATGCTGACCCCAATCCATGTTATCAGTTATGGTGATACCAAGGTATTTTGCCGACTGAACATTTTCCATTTTCCATATTCTAACATTTGCTTAAAATAATTCAAGAAATTTTGCTCATTTTGTTGAAAAATGCTTTTTATTCTCTCTGATATAATAAATAATTCTGAGTGGACCAGTTAACACTGGCAAATTCAGCTCAAACTATTAGGTGCGCCAAATTAGCCTACAGCACGCCATTGATATAAGAGGGCAGTGGTTAGGGCTATGGATCCGTACCTCTAGTATTTTTCAATAGGCCAGGCTAGAGGTACAGCTTGATAATCCTGATATTGATTTAAGAAATACGGATAGGACATGTATAAGTTTTATCATTATAAAATCATTAAGAAATGACACCTTTGATATTTGTTTTTTGTCAGACACAAATGTGCTAAAAAGACCTATGACCACAATTAACGCACCGCAAAAACATTGAATTACTTTATAATTATCTGTTCCACTTAAACAATTTACAACCTAATTGTTTGCTGAGAATCTATGGCGAATATTTGGTCTATAAAATATAATTCTTTAATAGGAGTTGATTTTATTGTTAGTTTTTAGCTGTTGCTCTAAAAGGAGACTCAACCTTCTTGACTCTAGGGCGATTATAAGAACATATGGACCATTGAACTGTGAATACTTGGGACTCTTGCAAAGTTAACATGAAGCCCAAAGTGCTTCACTGTTAACTTTGCAAGAGGCCCGAAGTTTGGGCTTCACGAATTTATTGCTTGTATTAACATTTTATTATAAAAAATCTATAATATAGAAAATATTTATAATTTGTGGAAAAACAGTTTTGTTTTTTATATGTACTCGTATAAACGGTTTTGTTGGAGTGTAACTGTAAAACAGAAGAGCTGAACAGCCAGTGTGAACACGAACAGCCAATGGAGCAAACAAAAGGCTTGTTTTGCATGTGCAACTCGAGTGTGGCTCGCTGTCAATCACAACATCAGTGTCACTTCTGGCAAATGAATTAGATTTTGATGCGTATTGCACTGGCAAGTGAGCTTGGCAGCTGTCAATCAAATTTATGTCTTTCATGAGGCTATAAACAGTTGCAAAAAGCTAAAGATTCAATAAAGGATATGTTCATGGTTTTGAACATTTAACTAACAGTAAATCAAAAATAAATATTTATTATGTACTTATTTAATTTTCAAAGATCATTCCTTCATCTGCTAAGTTAATTACAGCGGTAATCATGAATTGCCTTTATCTAAATGTCTGGGGGCTGCCATATTGCAGTAATGGACAGATGGACATTAACCTTTATTTCAGGTAAGCTAAATGACTCATGGAATCACCTTGCTAGCAGTTGCTTACATTGCTTCATATCAATATTGGATAATTGATATTCTATTTTAATTACAAACAACAGTCAGATTAATGCAAATTAGAATGTTACATCTATTAAAAGAAAAGTGTTTTGTTTTTCAATAAGTTTCAGTTGATTTTGCTATGTCTTATTGTACCTAAAATGAAGAAAGTTGTTACAAAATATGTCGTCTGCTATGGTAATGATTAGTGCTTTAAGGGTTGAATTTTAAAAACAATTATCAAACATCGGCCCATGTATCATAATATAGTCATCAATGTACACACTGCTTAAAATATGACTCTGAAACATTGTGGATTTTTGCCATTAATGAGGATTTATGATGTGTGTAAGCAGGTCATAGTGCTTCCAGTCCACTTGTTAGGAGCTCATTGACCTGAAAGCGGCCAGATCCCAGTGCCCACTGAAAGTAATTAATTACAGGTTTATTGGAGGGATTTCACACACATTAAAGGAATGATTATGCCTACCATACTGCAGCATGCCCATTCACGTACTGCAGTACGTAATTCACGCACAGAAACGGTCATGCACGCACTTATCATTTGGTACCTACGTGCAAAAACGTAGAGTAATTTTTGTGCACGCATAACCAGTGAACGTTGTGTGTGAATCTCATGAAATTTTCAAGAAAACAAGTCCAGTTTTTTTAGAATTATCGGCTCAGATTTACCGCTGACTGGTATCTTGCATTGATAGTAAACTGTTCAGTATAATATAGCAAATCTCGGGCCACAGTCAACCACGCTTCTAGTAAAGTCAATATTGATTGGTTGTCTATTACTACTGAACCAATCAGCATTACGCTTACATATGCCATGTTAAGTGGACAGGCAAAATTGAAAGTACAGATGTGTGGAAGAAGAAAACTTGATAAATTGCTTGACACGTTTCAGAGCTTTAATTTAAATATAGGAGTAACACAATCTAAGAGGTATGTGACATTTTACTGTATTCTATTTTTCAAAAATCATCTATCATTCTGAAGAAGAGGGTGATCTGGATACGTTTGTTTACATTTTCCGTCACCCCTCCCACTCTTCTTCATTCTGTCTTTACCCAAAACTTTCAAAGGCTAGGGTTATTGTGGTTGGGGGTGAATGAAACCGGGCTTACGCCCCTAGGGGAACCTATGCCCAAATTTTTCTCAGGTTCGGACTTAGTTTTTTTTTGCAGGGGGTGGGGTGGTTACTTGCAGGGCTCATTTATTAGCATTTTCACAGCATAATGATATCACTGTTATACACATCTAAATGATCTGATTTCATGGCCTCTATACGTTTACTATGAAAAAACAGCTCTAAAATATGTGTACCCTCAAAAATGTACATGTACCCCCAAATGGAAACACCAGGGGGTACATGTACCCCCAAACAGAAATATGAGTGGGCATGCTGATACTGTAAGCTCTATAATAAATGCATTTGAAAAAAAATGTGAACTTTCACTTCAAAGGCTTGCTTTGTAAATATGCATTGATATTGACAAGATCTAGGTTGGGATTTTTTACCTGTCATTTTTCACAAATTTGCAGCAAACTTATGGTGATTGGGATTTTTATGCACACTTGGCCTATTAACGTACAGCATAAAAAGCAATGAGGCGGGGCTATAGTCAGATTTTCTGACAATTCTAGTTCCATTCGTATGTACGTTAATTGGTTCATTCATCATACTCCCTTCCGTTACATTTGTGGAATTTATGACAAATCTTTAGTTAAAGTTTCTCCAGTGGCGTATGTCTCAGTAACTAGTAACCACTCGACAGAAAGCATTCATTTTTGGACCAAAGTTGCCCTTGAGGTTTGGCATTCACATCATGACTCCAGAACCCAGGGTCCATGCTCCTGGGTGGGGCTAGAGTGAAAATCTAGGACACCGAAAGGGCAGGACAATGTTTTGGTTAAAGTTTCTCGAGTGGTGTACGGGTAAAATGTATATCCCAGTTACCATTTACCGAAAGCATTTATATTTGGACCATAGTTACCCTGAAAGGTTGGCATTCACATCATGACTCCAGACTGCAGGGTCCCTGCCCCTGGTCGTGACTGGAGTTCAAAACCTAGGACACCTTTAAAATTGCTATTGTGTTTTTCTGACTTAAGCATATATCTAGCCAACCATTCATATTTGGACAATTGGTACCATTCCTAGTTGGTTTCCACTTGACAGCTTAAGACCCTTGGGTAGAGGTCAAAATCTAGTACATCTTAAGTTTGTCTTCCTGATTTTTTTCTTTTATAGCATTTATTTTTTAGCAACAGGCAATCAGCTACCGTTTAGGGATGTCTTCTCTATGTGACTTTGGACCTTAGTGTTCATGACCCAGGGTGGGACTAGAGGTCAAAATCTAGGGCACCTTTAAAAAGTGTAATTCTATTTTTCTGACTTATGTAGCTATCTTACCAACCTTTTATTGGAATGCATTCATATTTGGACAGTTTGTACCATATATAGCTGGCTTTCAATGACAGCTTCAGACGCTTAGAATTTTAGATACATGCTCAAAGGTTGGGCTAGAGGTTAAAATCTGTGACAACTTTTTGATTTTTGCTGGAAGTTAATCTGCCTCTCATGGCACTTTTTCTAGTTTCTCAGTAGACATTTTTCTATATTTACTTTACTATTATGAATAAGCCTCGTCGTGAGAAAACCTGTCTGCGGGGTTTCCGACTAAACGAGTCTCCTCAGCTACAGAGACTAGATAGAAAATTGAAATTTCACCTGTAGCAAGTTTACCTATGATACTTTCCAAAAAGCGAGTAACAAAGGCACTGATCAGACTGCGCGGATGCCCAGGCTGGTTTGCGCCTGTGTTGTTCGCAACCCTCCGAAGACAGGTTTTCTCGTGTCAAGGCCAAAATTGTAGAGGACACTCATTATCTCATTTAACATTATATATACTTGGTTGTCAGTTTGTACTTCTTACGTATCATTATAGTGTTTCCTCTAGCCAGTTTTAGCATGGCGCCGCGCCATGCCCTTTTTCTCTAGCGCCATGCCCTTTTCTCATGCGCCATGCCCCTTTTCTAAAACTACATAAAATGGCCTACATTTTGGTAAAAAAGTCATTAGAATGTGACAAAAACTAAGGAAGTTACAGATATTTTAGTTTGAAGCATGAAGTAGCATGGAAGACACCTGCTGTTACAATATTTTACTCATTGCTAATCCTTTTACAATGGTGACTAATTACCTGAGGCAGTTTTAACACATCTCTGATGACAATATACCAATAAGCAATTATTAAAAAAAAAAGGGCCACGTAGCGCAGTCTGTTACGTGTCTGGCTACAGATCCGTGTCTGACTAGGAGTTCGATCCCAGCCTGGTCCCATACTTTCGTTGAGATTGATCATGAAATAATTTCTACGGTCATTCTCCTCCCTTCCGCTGATTCATTCAAGAAGGGTTGTTGTCAGTTACAAACGAAAGTATGTGCACGAATTACTGGTTAACCGCTTGTTTAAGCCTGCCCAGGAAAAAAGTGTGGTTAGGTGAACTGACTGTCCCGCCATGACCATAGCTGTTGACTTGGGACGTAAAGCAACAAAACAAACAAACAAACAATTATTAAAAATGAAGTGTGAATTTGAACCACTGAACAATTTTAAGGTACTTTGTGAAAACAAAAACTGTAAAGAAAGGCAGCCTAGTTAAGAACTTAGGGAGTGATCTTGGCTATCAAAGAAGATTCCCATATAGTGTGATTCTGATAAATTTTAATGGGTTGCATTTTTCATTTTTATTCAAAACCCATTTTTCATTTTTATTCAAACTTAAATAGAACATTTGGTAAGCATACAGTGGAGACCCTGATCAGACGCCGCATTCGGTGGCATCTGATCTGGATCTGCACTGTTTGCTTATGTCCCACAAAAAGGACGGACACTAGACTTATATGGGTTAAGGGGAACCTTGCCAGTCAAAATTCTAAAAAAAATGTATTTTTCCCTGGAGATTGATTTTTTTTTTAGCAAACAGAGCAGACCCTGATGATATGCCGCATTATGAGTACTTGTTTACCGATATCCCAAATGAAAAGGGAGCTAACAACCATGACAGTTTCTTATCATTGTTTATTTAATCTTTTGCAGATTCCTGTGGCTTGTAAGACCTGTCCTAAGTGTAAAAATCATGTTGGCCCTTTCAAAGCCAAGACTGAAAAAGGTATGCTCAACACCAATTTAAACATATTTAGCTGTTCATCCATGACAATTATCATTTGCTGTATCATCTGTTGCCTATATTGCAAACAATATGGACCAAGTATAGTGTTAAAAGGCTGAAAACCACAAGTAGAAGGCAAAAACATGGTAGTTTAACCCTTGACTACATAAAAACGCCTTTGAAATACAACTTTAATTTGAAAATATTAAGAAAAAATGGAATGCTCTATTTTTCCAGCGTTTGCTCCCTTGGAGAAAATGCTCCATTTTTCATAAAATTTTCAAAAATATTCAAAACTTTACTGAAATTTATCTTTATTTTTAGCTCACCTCAGCCAAAGTCTCACATGTGAGCTATTAGTTTATACCAATGCCTCTGGCATCCATTGTCCGTCTGTCCATTGTCTGTCAACATTTTCAAACATCTTCTCTGAAACCACTTGGCCAATTCAACTCAAATTTCATATCGAGACTCCTTAGGGTGGGGGAACGAAAGTTTGCACAAATGTTCCCAGTCACATGACCAAGATGGCCGCCATCTTGGTCATATAAGGTAAAAACCCTTTGAAAATCTTCTTCTCTGGAACCAAAAGGCCAATGGCCTTTGTACATATACTTGGTATGTAGCATTGGGGATGTGGACTTTACCAAGTTTGCACAAATGATGATTCAGGGTTGACCTTGACCTACTTTACAGCAAGGTAAAATTTGATTACTGATGCATTTATATAGGAAAAACCTGGAAATGTTCATTTTTCTATAATTGTTAAAGTCAGAATCATAATATGTGCAAGAAATTAACCTAATGAGACAATGGATAAGTACCAAAGGTCAAGCTGACCTTAAGCTGACCTTTGACCTTTTATTCACCACAGGTCTCTTGATCAAAATGGCCACTATGCCCATATTTGGTAGAACTAAATATGTTTAAATAATAAGCCTAGGTTGACCTTGACCTAGTTTAACATTATTATGGAGATTCAGGTGAGCGCTTCAGGACCTTCAGGTCATCTAGTTTTTCAATGTTATCTAAAAATAGAAAATGATGTCATGATCTAAAAATAGCCTATGGAGTCAATGGTTAAAAAAAAGATCATCCACTATGAATAGGGCTTAATAAGTATATTCTTATCCTCTTATGCTAAAAAATATATCAGAATACATAATGTATCATGAGGCATATCATGTTATTTTCATTCAATGTTAAGTTTTGTATCACAAGGCAACAGTATCTAATTCTTTGCAGCCCTACAGTGTGCATGGTATTTCCCCAGGTCAAGCTAAGCAAAAACAATTAAGTGTAAAATTCAGAATATTCTCTTACCCATCAATTTAAACATGTTTTTGTGTGCTCAAAAATAACCGTTGCATTGAGACGGTTCTTTTGAGTACCCGCAACATATGTTTTGGTTGAGTAATAAGAAAATTAGTTACACACTTTTACATTTGTATCTGGAGGCCTGTATGGTATAGCTAATGTTCTAAAAATTTTAACACTAGTTGCCTGCCAAAAAGGCCTAGACAAACAGTGCAGACCCATATCAGACTGCTTCAGCAGTCTGATCAGGGTCTTCCCTGTTTGTTGTGAGTTCCAGCCCTGAAAACCCACATTTTATTTGCGAACAAAAAGAGAAAAGTGTTTGAGATTTTAGAACATTTACCCTGTTATAGACCTCAACACTAGAAAACCTGTCTTCGGGGTTTGCAGTCTGATCCTGGGCATCTGCACAAAGTAACATATCTTAACTTGCTACACACGAAATTTCCATTTTCTAGCTCTGTAGCTGAGCGGGCTTGTTTGGGTTTGACCTGGTTGGAAACCCGGAAGACAGGTTTTTTTATTGACAAGGCCCATATGAGCTGTGACATGAGATTTCCAACAATGTGGTATGTGCGACCAGCAAATGCTCAGACCAGCCTGCGCATACGCCCAGTCTGATCAGAGTCTTTGCTAGTCACTTGAATATTCTATAAGTGTTAAGCTACTGAGTGAACATTATTTGGATTTTCTTAGCTTACAAGGCAACTGCATAGGCTCGTCTGAGTCTACACATGTCAAAATGCCACATTGTTGGAAATCACATGCTTGGCTCATGTGTATTCTGACATCTCTCCACAGTGGTTGAAGAAGAGCCGGAAGAGGAAGTCAGCCAGACAAGAAGGCGTACAGAGAGAATCCGACGAGCACAACCCAAGTATTTCAGTTCCATGGAGATTAGCAACAGATACAAGAGAGGAACAAAAAGAAAAGTAAAATAAATTAACCCATAAAGTGCCACCTATAATATGCAGCAGACGACAATTTCAAATTTTGCCACTTTTTCAAAAATAACAATTAAGGAATAATGGTTCATGAGAATTGCTGCTGGCAGACAATTCTCATGAAAAATCAGACCATATTTTTTTCGAAAATTGGAAAAGATGTCGCAAAATTTGTCGTCTGCTGCAGTTGTGATTGACGCTTTAAGGGTTAAGTGACTAAGCATACAAATCAAAGAATTTCCGAATTTAGTTTATTTAAGTTCCTGAAGATCATTTTCATTTTAGAAAACAATGCAGAACCTGATGAAATGCTGCATGCTGTTGCATTTTAGCTAGGTCACCGTCTCCACTCTTCGTCAAGAGAAATGCACTGTCTCAGAAGTAGAATTTTCTATTATTAATGGCCCGCTTTAGTAAATTTTCAAAAGGTTCCAGGCTTCCAGCCCATTGCACATCTAGATCAAATGAGATTATCAGATAGAATGAAAACTTTAACTTTATCAAAATTCATAGCTGGACTTCAAGAGGAGCTATGCTTTCCTATACCTTTATAAAAAGTCTTTCTCTGGTGAGCAACTCAGGGCCCAAGGGTCCTCTTGTTTATTAATCTAAGCACTAAAACATATTTGGCAGGATTTTGTTATGATCTGAAAGATATCCAAGATGAACCAAGGGTCTAGATAAATGGGATTTATGTTTTGTGATTTGCATGTTTCTCAAAATTTACCCTTCGCTGGGGGTTATAAATTCGATGAGTTTGTCTTTTTAGTACTAGAAAAGGCATTTTCCTATAATTTCTTTGTAAAATTTCATGGGAAAAACAATTTATGAGCCACACCATTGCCGTTTTTTGTCCAAAGTTGTGTTATAATGAGGTATATTATAAAGAAACTGCATAATTTCAGAGTAGCACCACAAGAGAAGTGAAGCAAACAAGTAACAGTATCAACCCTGACAAGTCTAGTCCCGGATACCGAGGTAACCGCCGACCAGGCACTCTAGGCCTGAGATATCACAGCGAGAGTGGTAAACCACACATCATGAAGCCTGACAGCCTAGATCTCGATGGTCCCAAGAGAAGAAGAGGAAGACCCAAAAGTGTTTCAGCAGCAGATTCTGACAAAGGTAACTTCTTTTCTGCCAATCGCAACAAAATTTGTCTGGTTTTCTCGTCTGCTGAAATGTTAAAGAAAGGCATGTTCAAAAATAATGAAGCTTTTCACTTTATGGCATCCAATGCACACGTTTGCCTAAATTTTAAGGACCAAACATAGCTAAAATATGTGTAATGGTCCCTGTGTTCATCATGCAAAATTTTATTAAAATCGATCAAGTAATATAAAATTTATGCCAGTAAAACTAGCTAAAAAACTAAGAAGTGTAACACCTTTTGCGTGACATTTTTTTCATTACTGAATTTCACTTGTGCATTTAAACAAAACTGTGAATGTTGCCATAGTTATTAGCCAACTTTGTTATTACCCAATCTTTTCAACTTAATGAAAATGGGAAAATCATGCCTTTTCATCATTACCTATGTTATTTTTCATGCATTGTCCAACAGGACTAGTCTGAAATTCAGGTGCAGTAAAAATTAAGAGATTTTGCTCAGAGTTGATTTGACATGAATATTTGAAAAGATTATAACCTTTAATGTGGTCTTTAGCACTGACCAATCTTAATACATTTTATTTCAAGTTTTACAGCTGCTTTATAAGCATTCATAATAGAATGAGCAGAGCTGGTTGTAGAGCACCCTTTAAACTAAGGAGTGTAACACTTGACATTTTCCAAGGTTATGTTTTGTGAGCTTATATGCCTCATATGAAAAGTGTTTGACCCATAATAGAGATTCATACAGTATGAGTTTTTATCTTGGTCTTAATTTTCTTCATATCATCCATAAAAGACACTAAGGAGTGTAACACTTTCTTGCAAAACACTTCTGTGGGTTATTTCTATACCAGTAGCAGTATAATTTCAATTTATTTACTATAATTACTATAAAGCAATGTCCCTCTGACAATTTTAGTAGCACCATTTTATGTTCAAAGTGTAAATAAAGCTGTTCTGCATTGAAATCGCCTAAAAATTGGTGATTTTGACAATCCATTTTCTTGAAATTTTACCTATCTAAGCATTCAGGACAACATTTATTCTTGAAAATCATGTGTTCTGATAAATATAAAAAGATAAAATTGACCAATATAATCCTATTTTCTTAACAAGCTAATGTTTTGCTATGACATCACGACACAAAGTGTTACACTCCTTAGTGATGCTTGTTGTAATGCCTTTTAAGAGCTTTTTTCTTTTCCAAACCAGCAACATTTCACTTTTAATTGACTCTGACCACTTATTTCCAAGATTAAGAACAGTTCTTTTGATGCATTTCTTTGAATCTTGAATAGCATTTGGGGTAAATCATTTAGAAACTTAATATAAAGGGACCTTTTGATAGTAGTACATGTATCAATATCAGAAACTGGAATGCAACCATACTTTTTTTTATTCCCTTTGGCAGCTAGATAAATGGTATTTAATGTATGTTACATACAGGAAAGTGTTCAATTGCTAAAATTATTAGAGAAGAAAATATTATTTGCAATCAGTTTAAGCATTTAGAGAAAGAACATTCAACATATCTTAACACACTAATTCAAGAGCTTGGGGAGACAATTTTTGATTGTGCTGTAACACTGATTATGAGATTCTTATAGTAGAAAGGAAATTGTGTCATTTAATGTTAAAGCTAGAATTTATAGGTTTTTAAAGACCTAAGCATTTGTACAAAATGTTACACTCCTTTGTATTAGATCAGACATTTCTTTACAAAAAGGCCAATAATCTGCAATAAAATCATGTTAACACTATGCAAGGGAAGTCACTCCTTTGTATGCAATACTATATATATGTCTTAGCCCTGTAAGTTCCAAATTCTGACTCATCAAAAATCAAACTAAGGAGTGTAACACATTTTCCTAATTGTTTTTGCCATTTTTGTACATAGATAACCATTACATCCATGCTTACATATCACATATTGATTTGTAGCTTAATTTTTTTACCATGTATTATCATTTCAACGCAAATTTTATTGAGGTTCAGTCACCTGTTTTAAAAATATGAACATTTTTCGAGCTCTTCTACTAAAATAATGAGGCAAATTGACAGTAAAATAAGACTTTTTTGTTCAATTAGGCAATTCAATTTGGTAAAAATCACTCATTCACATGCTGTTAAGTGCTTGTCATCAAATAATGGGAATTTCAAGACATTTCATCAAGATTTCCAATAAAAACAACCTACACAGAATATAGCCAAAATTAACAATTTTTCAAAAAAATCCAGAAAGAAAATGTTAAGAAAATTTATATTTTTGCTGCTATTTTCTAAACTTAAACAATTTTGAAAACTGTAAGTGTCCCCAATTTGTTTGGAGTAACAATTTCACCTATGACAACAGTTTCATTTTTCACCCCCAATGTCACGCTGTGGCTTCATTATTTTTGAACATGCCCAGGGCTCCTTTATGGCAAACCGTGTGGACCCAGACAAGACTGCTCCTAGTCTGTTCTGGGTCCAGGCTGTTTGTTTCTATACTTAATTTGTCACTAATATTAGGCAACTATTTGCAGCAGACGACTTCAGCAGACGACATTTTCAGATTCATTTTTTTCTTGGCGCTTTAAGGGTTAACTCTTGCATGCTGGGTAGTTTTACATGCTTTTGTTGTCGTCTGCTGACTTGAAACAAAAATTCTTTCAGGAACGCTCATAGTGTCAAACGGTTTGGATCCAGATCAGGGCTGATGTTCTGTCTGTCCTGATCTGGGTTCAAACTGTTTGCAAAGGTTATAAGCCACTTACAAGGTTAAGAGTATGATCCTGGAAATGTTGTTTGATTTTTATGTCTGCTGCATAAAATTATATTGAAATGAACAACAGACTACTATACTTTGTCATTGGAAGCAAACAGTATGAACCCTGACCAGACTGTTGGTCCTGATCTGGATCCAAACTGTTTGTAAAGGTAACTAATATCTGCAGATGATAAAAGTCTAGCATGCAAAGAGTTATGCAAAGCATTATATGGGTGAAAATTTGCAGGATTTTTTCTGTATTCAGGATTTTGAGGCTGACTTTCTGTGAGAAAATCAGCCTCAAAATGCTGAATTAAGGAGACCATAATAGCCTATCTGATTTATTTTCAGTCTGTCTAAGGATTTGACCATTTAAACTTGAAATTGTGAATATTTAGTGGGCATGCTGCAAATTTTAAGAATGGAGTTTCAAAAGTTGAGGTTTTTGGAAATTTTGAACTTTCACCCATGACATTATCTCAAGGCACCTTTGCTGATTCTGTTGATGTAGTTTTGTACATTAAATACTTCAAGACATGAATTATATCTGATGAATAGCTTTGAGTGCAAATCAGCATGGTTGAAAGTTTTCAGGATTAATTCTGAATTCAGGATTTTGAGGCTGACTTCCCATAGAAAGTCAGCCTCAAAATACTGAATTAGGCAGATTTTTATAGCTTCTCTGATTAGTTTTCAGATGATCTTAACACAGTTAACCATTTAAACATGAAATTATTCATTTTTGTAGGCATCCTGCAAGTTTTAAAATTTGAATTTCTAAAGTTCAGAATTTTGGAAATTTTGAACTTTCATCCATGCAAATTGGAGCACAGTGGTAGAGTGCTTGACTCGAGACTGAGGGGCCCCAGGTTCGAGCTTCACCAGCGTCACTGTGTTTTGTCCTTGAGCAAGACCAATTAATCCTAGCTTAGTACTGTTTCAACACAGGAATACCTGTCCCTATATAACTACAAGATTGTTGATGGGACATAAAGAATCAAATCAAACAAAAACCCATGCTAATGTTACTCATAGATTTTCATAACAAAGTATGAGAAATAAGAGAGTATTTGAATTATTTGGTACATGCAAAGCAATACCTTTTAAATGAAAAAAATCACCTTATATTGTCTATTTGATAGCATTGATTTATGTATAAAAACAAGTATAGATGTACCAGTTTTCGTGGAAGCTCCAGAAATCATGGTACAATAGAAAAGAACCCACAATATTCCTACTCATAGAAATAGGGCAATGGAATTTCAGCAGCTGCGGTATTATATAATTCTCACCTCGACCAATATTTATCAAGCGATTTCACCAATGACATCATTATGGCGTAATTATGTTTGAATGAAAGTGACACAGCCGCCATTTTACAAATAACAGAAGGCTTACAACAACAACAGGCAGATTAAACTGACCAATGCAATGACAATTCAGCATGTGATATAGTCGCACAAACAAATTCACTCATGTTCAGTCTTCCACAAATAATCTGAGGTTTACCTTACATTTATGTGTTTAACTCTTTGCATGCTGGGTGATTTTTCATGTTTTTTTGTGGTCTGCTGATTTTTTTCAAAATCATCTTACAGCATTACAATCAGATTGTCAAACAGATTTGATCCAGATCAGGCCCGACATTCAGGGTTCAAACTGTTCCAGTTTGCAAAGGTTATCATCAGATGACTTTAGTAGACAATTAAGAGTTAAAGTGGGTGTGGTTTTCGGAAAGGTGATTTGGTTTGAATGATTTTTTTTGTTGCAGATAAGACACCATCAGAAGAAGATTGGTATGGACATTTACCGCCAGAAAAATTCTTGCAATACAAGATTATACTCGCCGAGATTAATAGAAAGATTAGCACACAAAGCTTTAAACCTGACGGCTGAAGTACATGTAAGGATTCTCAGAATGATGGACACACATATAAGGGAGAAAGGCCGGGAGTTTAACACTTAGAAAGTGAAATAGGAGAAGTGAGGACTGGTGTTATGCTCAGAAATCTACTTGACTGTATGATGGGTATATTGGCCTCATCATGACAAAAACCTGACCTGGAGGTTATACAACTTTTTCCATGCTCAACTCAACTGAGCACGAAATTTATCCTGCTCATAAATGTTAAAACGCCAACAATTGTTGGCATTTTAACATTTATTAGCCTGATAAATACAACATCTGAGAGACTTAAAGCAAGAAACTTCTGCATTTGTCAATATTTTAGTTTTTATGGGCAGTTGAAATTTCGTGCTCAGTTGAGTTGAGCATAAAAAGTTTTATAACTTTAGTTAGAGTGAGTAACAAAAAAATAATTTTCTTATTTCTCAACCAAAACACATGTTGTGGGTACACAAAAGAATTGTCTCAATGAGACAGTGACGGGTCTTTTGAGCACCCAAAACATATGCTAAAAATTGTGGGTAAGAAAATATTTACAATTTTATGCTAAATTTTTTTGTTTATCTAAACCTGTGCAAAAACTGACATTGTTGTATTTGCTCTTTGGTTTGTATGATAGCTTGCCACATTCAGTATTCTAGCTGGTCTGTGTAGTTGAGCAGGCTGGTTAGAGCATCATTGACGAGGCCTATATAGGAATCAATGATTTTTGGTAGATATCTAAATATAATGTATATTTCAAAATTTATAAAGAGGATCTGATACGAGTACTGGTGTATTATTTAATTTGTTAAATAAGAGCATTCTGCAATACTTTTGACCTGCATTTAGTGATAATTGGTCTTAAAACCAATTTTCTGTCTTTTTGAGAGTGGCCGTTTTAAACAGGTTTTACTGTATCTAACTTTCTCCCCCTTATATATGGCCTTATATCCTGGAAACTGGTCACTTCAAAGGAGTATGCCAGTCACTGCCTTTAGGCATAAAGCCATGCGGAAGCCTTGAAGCCCAGGCTTCAACATATAATTTGCTTGACATTACTGTTCAACTTCACCAAATCTCCCAATAAAGTACTGGTATGCCTCCATTATCACAGGTTTAGATAAACAAAATTGTTCAGCGTAAAATTGAAAATACTTTCTTACCCATCAATTTTACCAAATGTTTTGGGTGAATTGTCTCATTGAGACAGTACTTCGAGTACCCACAACATATGTTTTGGTTGAGAAATAAGAAAATTATTTTTTAGAATGCACCTGATTATTTTTTCCATGATATGGGAAAATCAAATGTTTGTTGCACCAGGAGTAGAATTTTTGTTTAAGCAAGGGATTTCCCTCAACTTGCTGAAAGCAGATGCTACATAAATGTATACTAGCATAATAATATATATTATCTTTATAGATAATGTATCTCCTGATTTGTTAAATATCTAGTCCTAGTTTATTAACTCTTTATAATGTGTGAATCTTCAACATATACAATGGAGGATACCAAGATGATTGTATCAAATCCGTTAGTATACAAAGGGTTACTGTCATTGAAACACGACCATGGACAAACCGATTCATGAGCGCGAGCACAATGATTGTCAGCAGCTCATCACAAAGTCACATGGTCGATCCTGATTGGATTCATATATTAGGAAAGCAACGCCAACCTTGTGTAAAGGGTAAGGTCACTCTATACGTAACGTGTCAGTGCTCTGAAAATAGATGCTTTTGGCATGTCATATATCACAAATATCAGGCTCCGTGTTGTGTAGCTTGGTGCACAGTTTAAACTGCCTCGTATATACCTTATTCCACAGCATATAAACGTATCATGTATCCAATAAATTCTCTCCTGGGTCTGTGTAGAAAGATTGTGCTTGCAGTAATCACACATTTCTTACGGGATGATAAAGCTGACCGTATTAAACAAACAACACTTTTAAAGTTTGATGCTGTCCTAGAAATCAAATAAGGAACAACATTTCATGTATATTGTCTGCTGGTAGATGATTCAATTGAAATATTAAGGTATATTTTCTCCCTGAAATTCAAGCAATACATCACAAAAGCGTACAGTGCATTTTGTCATGATTGGCGTTTTAAGGGTGAAGATCAAAGCGGTATTAAATTCAAAGCCTTTTCAAGCTCCAGATAAAAGACTTTTTGACACTGACATGATTTGAAATGACCTTATTATGTTGCATAATTATTTATAGAAACTTAGTAACTCTTTGCATGCTGGATAAGTTTGCATAGTTTTGTCAATATAAAGACTATTTTAGGAACATCACCAGACAGCTACAGACGTTTGGTTGGGTCTGATCTGGGTTCAAACTGTTTGCAAGGGTTATTTGCGGCAATCTTTTTGTGTCACATTCGGGACAAACTGATCTGTTAAAATTGTATGCAAGGGTAATAGCGCCAGCAGGCAAAGATAAAACGACAAATCTATTTGCGGACAATTAAGAGATTATGTCACCAAGACAGTTCGAAATGTCTGTCTTGAAGGCTTTGTATATTGTGACATTAGACACCACAAATGGAGTGTTGCATATATATATTACACACTTTCCTGCCTTGTCACCGAGACGGTTTGAAGTGTCGCGGTCAATAACTTTACACAGTAGGCGGGGAGAGAACAAACCAATCTACATCTTGCACGTGACTGAATCATTTTTATTGACATATTCAGACTCAATGTCCATGGTCGACTTCCATCTACAGTAATTATATACATGTATGTGAGTATAGATGTCTAGTGTTTAGTCACAACCTTCAAGTTAAGGTAGTACCGGACTCACCGGCATATGTCCAAAAGTGTTTTATCTTTTAATATATTATAATATAGACTTATACTTATAATCTAAGACAAAAAAAACAATACCTCACTGTTCTTTTTAAAAAGTTATTTGATGTCAAAAACTGCAAAATCGCAGGTTTTTGAAATAAACAAACACAGATTTTGTTAACAAATTAACAAGAAACGCAATACAGTTTTTTTTCAGAACAAATACTACTCACACCAGAGATATAAATAAAAACAAAAAATAGTGAAATAACACGTATTTACACAATTTATTAAGCACAATCCTAATTAAGTCAAACGAATAAATGCCAAAAAAAACGTTAATATTCAAAATAAACATATCAGAGAATGTAACTGGAACAACAAAAAACATATTTTTACAAAGATATTTTCATGAAGAATCTAATGATTGAATAAAAAATATGTGTCACCGTGCTCGTTTTTTTGTTTTGGTGACTTTTCTGAAAAATCCTGAAAAAAAATAAAGACTATAATAAGTGTTGTCTCCCCTTTCAACCAAGTTTTTTTGTTTGTCTACGCCCTATTTATATCACTGGGCGGAGACATAGCTATTATTGATTAAGCACTGACAAATGGGCGTAGAAAATGACAAAAAAAGAATTTGATCTAGCATATGTTACCCAGCACATCACATTATGATTCTCATTTAAGCATGGCTATAGCATGTCTTGATACTTTGATGCTTTCTTACACGTAGGATTTATGTAGATAAACGCTAAAATTATAGCTTTATTCCTGATGCATAGATCTAAATGTCATTTAAAGAATAAACTTACAAATATGCAATAAGAGGATAAAACATTCTTTTTTGCAAGCCTGAATGTGATGTGTTGCAACCAGAACCACACAGTGGTTAGGCCTGCAACACATTATCGCTCAAGGGTTTGACAAACGTTAATATACAGAAAGGAATGTTATATTGTCATTGTAATATATTATAGGACTTTTTGGGTACTGTAAAGGTGGCAACTTTGATTTTCATATCTGGGCGTGGTTCGGTTATTTCAACTGCTCACGAATGGAAATCAGGTTCTATCCATTGGTTAAGCATTTAAAAGTTGCTTTAGCCGCGCAGGTCTGTGTGCATTTCATGAAAGTCCTGTCCGTTAATGCACTGAACCCACATTTATTAAGCCTTAAAGCGTATATTACAACACACTCGTATGTTTTTATCGTCTATTGAAATATTATGAAGCCTCTTAAACAAACAGTGTAGATCTAGAGCAGACTGCTCGTCCGGTCCCATACTTTCGTGGAGATTGATCATGAAATGATTTCTACGATCATTCTCCTCCCTTCCGCTGATTCATTCAAGAAGGGTTGTTGTCAGTTACAAGCGAAAGTATGTGCACGAATTACTGGTTAACCGCTTGTTCAAGCCTGCCCAGGAAAAAGTGTTTTTAGGTGAACTGACCGTCCCGCAATGATAGCTGTTGACTTGTGACGTAAAAGCAACAAAACAAACAAACAAACAAACAAAACCTAGAGCAGTCTGATCTGGGTCCACACTGTTTGCCTCTATACTAATGTTAAACAATAAACAAACACTTTCGAATGTAGTTATAACGCCTCATTTTCAGATTTTACCTACGTCTAAAGTAGACTAATAAGGCAGTCATGAGGTGCCGCCTTTACAGTATCCAAAAAATTCTAGAATACTTTCCTTTCAAGCAAAAGCATTTCCAAAAAAAATGTCCACTGTAACATCGTGAAGCATACAACAAAACCACACCTTATAGGCGCAATCGAAAACATCAATACTATCGACAATTATAGACCAAAAATAGTTAGAACCATAGTTTTTTTTTTATTACCATCACTCATCGTACAGGCGACACTTTGCAATCAAAACACTGTTTCTAGCGAGTTTTGATCCGCGTTTGTCAATGGTTAAGAGTGTTTTCGATTGCTCACTATCCGGTGTGGAAACAAACTTTTTTTTTCAACAGAAACATGACTGAAAAATGTAGATAACTCCTAGCTCTTGTTTCAGATTGTTTTGGTTACATATTCATTGTATCAATACACATACCGGATAGGTGGCAATCGAAAACGTTGATGCTATCGACGAACGTAGATCAAATACCGTCAGAAACAGACTTTTTGGATTGCAGTTTGTTTGCCTGACTGGCGACAAATGGGAAATTCTAGCGATTTGCGATCCACGTTCATCGATTGTTCAGAGCCTTCTCGATTGTCGCCTATCCGATGTAATAAAGTAGCGTATCTTATGATAATTGAATATTTTGGTCATTTCTCAATAAAGCATAAGCGACAGAATCTTAACTCGCAGAGGATATCCATGAGCAGGTTGAAATGGCAATTAAGCCCTCTGCAGTCATGTTTTATCCGAAATAAAGCCCGCGGTCAGTGATTGGTCAACGATCAACCAAAATATGACACATTATTAAATAAAGCGATTGAAACACCTCAAGTTTCTATAGTAAACACTTATTATAAGGTATATATCAATAAAAGGATGATACATTCTTCTGTCTATTAACGTTTAAAGCCCAAATGAGAAAATGTATGGTAGCCTTAACCATGAAGCTGTGAGGGCTGCACCAAGTGCGGATCCTGAGCGGGGAGGGGGGGGGGGGGCAGGGGGTCCGGACCCCCTCTGGAAAATCACAAATTAAATGGGTTTCGATAGGGAATAAGCAATTGAACACCCCCTGGAAAAAGTTGGACCCCCTTGAAAAAATTGGACCCCATCTGGAGCCTTAAAAAACGATAGATTTCTTTGAAATTGACCAATTGACTTCTGAAAATAAGCTGAGGACTAAAAATATCGTTGTCAGAGCTTTTTTGTCAGACTGACCGCATCTGCACCATGCTTGCCAACCGTTAATTTACAGAAAAGAATGTTATATTGTCATACATCTTCCTTTCAGGCACATGCAGTTCCAATTAATTTTATTAAAATGTATGCAGAAATGTCCATTTTATCATCGTGAAACATGCAACGAAACAAAATAATTTTTTCAACAGAAACATGAAATAACTCCTAGCCCTTGTATCAGATTGTTTTGGCTACGTCTTCAGTATATCAAAAACACACTAGATAGGCGGCAATCGAAAACGTTCATGCTATCGACGAACATAGTTAAATATTGTAAGTAACAGAATTTTGGATTGTTGGTTGTAGTCCGATAGGCAACAAATGGCAATCACAAACACTGTTTCTAGCAATTTGTTATCAGCATTCATCGATTGTTTAGACTGTTTTGTATTGCTGCCTATCCGGTGTGATAAGGTAATTGAAATAGTTACGTCATTTCTCCATAAAACATTAGTGACCATGTACCTCCATTGGACCTAAACATGAGAATGTCACATACAAGGCATGTGCACGTCTACAACCCCCCCCCCCCCCTTTTGGGGTGGGGGTGGGTCTTAGGTTAGTGGCAGCATGCAGAAATAGCAACCGAGACATGTATATAGTATGTATATTTATAGGGTTCACAACTTTTAACTATCAAAATACTGAATGACTTCATACTCTGGGTGATGTTTTTAAAAGCTAACACTTGCATTCCTTCTTTTTGTGAAAGCAAAATACTTACAGAATTACGTTTCAAGCATCAAAGAGTTGTCAGGGGAGAATAATATCTACCGTCTTAGAAAATAAGTATTCTCTTTTAAAAACAAGATTCAGGAACGATAACTCTTACACTCTTACTTTTAAGTAAAAGTAAGGTTATCTTTTGACATGGGTCCCGCACTACCTTAAGGTAAATGTTCTAAAATTTCAAGCACTAATTGACTGCCAAAAATGCCTAGACAATCAGTGCAGGCCCAGATCAGACTTTCAGAAGCAGTCTGATCAGTGTCTTCCCTGTTTGCTTTTCTGAAAAGCATTATGTGAATTCCAGCCCTGATAACCGACATTTTATTTGAGAACACATGGGTGAAAGTTTTCAGGATTAATCCTTAATTCAGGATTTTGAGGCTGACTTTCCATAGAAAGTCAGCCTCCAACTGCTGAATTAGGGAGATTATATTAGCTTCTCTACTTAATTTTCAGATTATCTAAACACATTTAAACATTAAGTTATTCTTTTTCGTAGGCATCCTGCAAGTCAAAAAATTTGAATTTCTAAAGTTCAGGATTTTGGAAATTTTGAACTTTCACCCATAGAGAACAGAGAGAGAAAAGTGTTCCAAATTTTTGAACATTTACCGTACATACTTTGTGTGTGTGTGCGAGCAAAAGGATCTTGTGAGACTTTGTGGTTCTGTCATAAATGATTTTGTATTTATATTTTTTCATTTGTATAATGTAAATGATTAAATAAAAATAAAACGAAAATAATCATCAAATATGTTTTATCTCACTAGTGAGCCATAGGCTCAATGTGAGGTTTTGTGATCATACTAGGATGTCCTTCGTCAGTATGTCAGATGTATGTCAACAATTTACTTTAACCCTTAAAGGGCCAATCACGACTGCAGCAGACGAAAAAAATTGTCACATTTTTCTAATTTTCAGAAAAAATAAGGAATGATATTTCATGAGAATCGTCTGCCAGCAGACGACTCTCGTGAAATATCATGCCTTATTTGTTATTTTTGAAAAAGGGGTAAAATTTGAAATTGTCATCTGCTGCAAATTATAGGTGGAGCTTTATGGGTTAAACAACAGATCCTCCTAAACCACAGGTTGGAAATTCACTTGACTTCACAGGAATGATCCTTGGAAGGACACCTTTAAACGTTGTTCAAAGATTCCAATTCCATGGGAATTTGATTGCCATAGCAACAGAGAGGATTTTTTGTTTAATCTTCTGGCCTGATTTGAAATAATTTAATGCAAATGGTCCTTGGGTGACCCTCAATAATGACTGCTCAAATTAATTTGATTTGTTGAAAACATGGCCACAAAGAGGCAGAGCCAGTTTTTCCTGTATGTATGTATAGGAGTTTTTAAGAGTTTTATTGATATTAATCCACCAGAATTAAGGGGGTCAAAGACTTCAATAAGTCGTTTAAGTACATCTTTCTGTAACTTCAAAAAATCTCCCTCATTGAGACCCTGATCTCCCTCATCTGAACATCAAATCTCCCTCATGGCCATCATCAGGTTATCACATGTATGTTGATTGACCAAACCCCTAACTGGGGTACAAAGTAAGAAAGAGGGCAAAGATCAGGAACCAATACAATCAAGCACCACACCTGGCCCAGGATACCAATGGGAATGTGACAACGTCACAATGAGACATCACAAACGAGAGCCAAGAGGTCAGCCCTTTCCCAGCAGGTGACCTCAAGACATCAACAAACAGATATGCATGAAAGCATAACAAAACAAGACAGAAATAACATAAATGATCCACAAAAGAGTCATAAACATAAAAACAACAAAAATATGAAACATACATTCTGAGGAAAGTTTCTATTATATTATTCACAATTTGATTTTTGTGCAGAGTTTCTCCATATTTATCCTTTGTATACTAATGGACTTCACCCCCTGATTTGATGCAATTAAATTTGGGTATTCCACCGCACACTTCCAGGAATGCCAGGCCATAATTTTTTACTAAAATATTGTATTTTTAGTCAAGATCTTTTAACCCCCAACAAAATGCCACATGGTGGCACCTCATCCGGGTTTTTTACTGTTTGTAAAATTACCTGATCAAGGGTTTCCTGTAAAAAAAAGGGTTAATGACCAAAAATTTTACAGTGATCAGTCAATTAACAATTTAGACAAGCAGGTAGGTAAAATGCGTTATAAAAAAATCTTCCGAAGACCCCTCCGAGCACACATAACACTTGTGACTAAAAAACTCATTGTACAAAATCAATGTGTGTGGGTGTCACTTAAATCGTGAATATAATTCCAAGTTGCTGCTGCGAATCGCCAAATAAAAGGATCATTGACATTTGCTATGGGTAAATGCCTATGGTTTTCAGTAAAAATAAAAGTTTGTCAATCGTCCCTTTCTTCACTTTGAAGCTACCCTGACCTGAGTACTTTATGGCTGTGAAATCCGTTTTCGATATTAAATGCTTCAAAGATGTAAAATTTGGGGTAGAACAATCAGTTTTACATTAAGATATATATACTGTTCACAAAAAGTAGGGGATATTCGAATATTATAAACCATAGCATTTTCTAAACTAATGCCATAAACCTGAAACAGCTAGTATTAATTAGCCAAGTCATCTAACTGTTAATATGAATAAAAATTTCTAGGATTAATCAGGTCACGTGTTCCTGAGACAACCATATTTAGACCAGGGGTAGACTTTTGATTTTCACACGTGAATATCACGGTGACGGATTATGCAATGGCTATGTTTTTAAAAAGAAAATATCCGTTATTCAGTATTTTTTATGTTTAGAATTTGTTTGTATCTCTTTTTTCCTCAATTTCAGGGATATGAGGCTAAAATCTGTCACTTTTAAGTGAATTTTGCACTTTTTTACATTTTTGTCGCCGCCCTTTTTCCTAGAAATAACAATTATGGTACGTGAAAAAAATCTTAAAAAACAAAGATATCCAAAGTGGGTCTATAGCATGCATTTTCGAAAGCATGTCAAAAATTTTGATACTTTTTTGTGAAATTTGGGTCTTGACCACTAGTGTCTTTGGCACGCCCTTAATGTCACATTACTAAATTTTCAGTCCTCAAATTATGCAGGAAAGCTGGCTTACATATTGCTTTATCCAAAGACAAAATTATTTATGCGACAAATTAGGACTTTTATTTCTAGAGTTTTTTTATGTCCAAATATCCCCTACTTTTTGTGGACAGTATAGAAATCCATTGAGCACCCAAAACGCATGTGAAAATTGACGGCAATTTTTCAAGAAATATCGTCAAGTTGCTGTTGAAAATTATCAAAGTAAAAAATTTTGATAGGGCAAACATTCCACTTATACATAAATATCCTTCTTATATCATTTTTTTGAGTTTAAATTTCTGTCTGTCTGTCCACTTCTGTCACAATTAATTTCTCAGTACCTATGATAGCTAGGATTATGAAACCTTGCAAAAGGGGAAATTGTGTAAGCTCCATAACTTTCATACCCTTTGAGATATTTTGATAATATACTTAAAGCCAAAAGTAACTTTACACTTTGAACTACTGAATATATCTTAACTGTTTTTGATTTAACCAACTTAAGTATTGCAATGAGTTGCTGGTACCCGCCCTAAACCTAATTCACGAAAAACAACTTAGGTAATTAATCTTCTTTCGAGTTATCAAAAGCACAAAATCAGCATTTCCTAACAAAATCCAAAGTAAACCTAGGATTTGAACACGCTTTTTTAAGGGCCATCGATCGCCCATTAAAAATACTGCAAGACATTTTGTCTCAGTCGTATAGTTTGATTTTGGCAGCATTTTAAAGTTGGTTCACTTTGAAATTATCTCCCTTTGAATTAAAACAATAGTAAACTTTAGTCCGTGCTTAAAGCTTTATCGCAGATGACATTTGGATTTTTTTATCAGCGATTTGTTGGGACTTCTGCCCTGAGTATGTGACAAGATAATCTGATAAAAATTCCCATCTGTTTGGAAAAAAAACGGCAAACAATTTCTTATGGGAAACTCCATTGAAAGCACTGTAAAGTTCACAAAAAGGGGTATGTATGTAAAAAGACAACTCTAATTTGTGTTACGCGAAGGGTGATCTGGGCTGATTTGATTTTTAAACAACAATTCAATAGCCTGTCTTTCAGACTGGTTCTTTAAAATAAAAAAAATGTCCAATCGCAAAGCTACAGTAACACATGCAAAAGTGATGCGCTTTGGAAAAGTTTATTTTGCCCCCTTGCTTCTTTCATTGGGGCATTGTGGTTGCGTTTATGACAGTAAAAACATGAAATTCAAATGTCATATGAATAACTGATTGAAGTTTGATATGAATTAAACATATTTAGAATACCACTCACCAATACCCAGAAAAGGTATATATAATAACAGTGTAAAGTTACTTTTGGCTTTAAGTATATATCATAGGACTATTTTCATGTCAAGATAGTGTGCCATGTGCAAGAATGGTTTAATACTCTCCCTTACTTTAATTGAGTTATCTACTTTGAAATTTTTGAAAGTTATCTATAACTTTCATACCCATTCAGCTATTGTAATGATGTTTGGTAGAAGTACATGGTATTTTCACTCTTGTTCAAGAATGTTTGCTCTCTCTTGCCTCCTGTTTTTTAAGGCAAAAAACCTGCTACACTCAATAATTTTCATTTCCTGTCAGATATTTTGATAATAGTTTCTTTGGCTATATTTCAAGTCAAGACAGTGCATCACATGCAAAAATGATTACTGCCCCTTGCTTACAGTAATACTGTTTTTTTGTTCCTCATGATGCCCTCTACTTAAATTTCACAAATAGGTCCACTCCTCCGATCAAGGTGCCGCCATAGTCCTAGAGAAGAAATATCTTTAAATGACATTTTCTGCTGAACCACTGGTCCAAATTCACAATGATTTCACAGAAATGTTCATGATGCCATCAAAAAAACTGCACAAATCTGAACAAAAGGTCCACCAGAGCTCTAGATAAGAAATATCTTCAAACGACATCCCCTCCTGAACAAATGATCCAAATTCAAAATAACTTCACAGAATTGTTCCTCATGAAGCCTACAACCAAATTTGCACATTCAAATTGTTCTGCTCCGTTTTTGTTTGGGCTGCCAGAGCTCTAGATAAGAAATATCTTTAAACCACATCTCCTCCTGAAGCACTAGTCCAAGTTTAAAATAACTTCTCGGAAATTTTCCTTATGATGCCCTCAACCAAGATTGATCAGAATTTTCAGCTCGGCTCAACAACATGGCCAACAGAGCTAAAAGTAGAAACATTTTTAAAAGATATCTCTTTAGCCAAAGGCCAATACATCATCTCCTCATGTGCCAAGATTCAGGTTAGCATTCCAGGGCCCTGGGCCCCTCTTGTTTTGTTGTCTCCCAGCAACAAATTTGTTGTGGACGTGATGTTTACTTGGTTATCAGTTTGTACTACTTATCATTAACTTTAGGGTTTGCCTTCTCCTCTAATGGATATTTTTCAAATTGTAAACTACTTCACATTGTTTTCAAATTGTAAACTACTTCACTTAGCATGGGCAGATACAGACTGGGGGACAGGGTGCTTGATTTCAGATCCTGTTATTTGCTTATATATTATTGTTTTGTTTGTACATGCTTTCATGCTTTGTATTTTCAAAATAAAAGAATTTTTTAAACTAGTTGGACCTATCTATAAAAAAAAAGTAAGTGAAAATGTTTTGATGAAAATTTCTGGAACCACCCTTGCATAACCCTCGATCCCCTCTTTCTTTCTTGCTTTAGATACTGGCTGGATCAATGCTGAACATCACACCAGTGATTCGGGCATATATATGTAAGTGTGACTCTTATTTAAGCACCAGATCCCTGGCGTAACAATCATAATTTGATCATGCCAGTATTAAGAGAAAGAAAGACATAGTTGCAACAGTTTCCCCATCTACATGACATAAGGGCATTGAATATATATGTTTCCCTTGGAATATACCATTGGACCCCTCTGTAAAACAACTTGAGCACTAATTTAAAATAGCGATGTCAGTCTCTTTTTGTGTGTGTGTGTGGGGGGGGGGGGGGGGGGGGGAGGGGTCAGTTGGAATCGTGTCACTGCGCTTTTCAAAAAAGCTAATACATGTCTGAATCGGAAATTACCGACTGTTGACGATTATTAATTTCAAGGCCAACATGTAGGCCTTGAACTTGACGTGCCAAAAATATAATAATTTTGTCGATTTCTTGAATGAAAGTTTGCTTTTCTATTTGTGCCCAGTCTTCTACTTTTAACACACTATCAGCAAAAACTGAAAGTTCAAATAAAACTATACAGATAAACGCTAAAATTCAGTTTATGCAGTTCTGCATGTAGGCACATCCCTGTTTCGTAACCTGTGACAAAACACAGATCTTTGCCCAATCAGATTGCTAGTAGAAATCATGTGATCTAAAAGTGTGTCAAGCTTTATGTAAGCAAAACATTTTATATCAGCAAGAACACGTTGCCTCGCAGATGTCGGTATATTTGCTCTAAGATGGTCGACTTAGCCCGCGAAGCCTTCAGTACCAACAATTTTGACTTAGCAGCGGATATATATGGACGATCTATCAGGGAAAATGGGCCTTCGTCGACATTGTATCTTGGATTAGCGGACAGTTTGGCTAAGGGTGGACAGTTCAGCAGGGCTTTTAGTGCCTACTCAAAAGCGTTCAGACTAGGAAATATAAGTCCTAACAAATTAAAACATTTAGTAACAGCTCTTGTGAATGCAGTGAAACAGGATTCTACGTTGGATACGGCTATGAGCAAAAATGAGATTTTTAACTGCCTTTATTGTCACAGTTTACTCAATGACCCTGTGACTATTCCGTGCGGACATACATTTTGTCGGACGTGTCTTATGAAAGATCGGTCTAAAACGTGTAAAAATTGTGGAACAGTTAACCATCATTTTAATGTTTCAAGAATCACCAGCAATGTTCTATTGTTGCAAGTGATAGAGAAATGGTTTCCTTCAAAGTGCGAAGCGGCGAGGTTGAAAAGAGAGGCAAATGTCGCGTTTCAGTCTTGGAAATATGAAGATGCAGTACGGATTTATACAAAAGCTATAGATTTAGGTAATTATCTTTCTCAGTTAAACAATTGTATCAAATATTAAGTATTTTTGGGTTAATCTAGGGTCAGTTACACAACACCTTGCATAACCAGATTACCGGTGTCGATGTAAACAATCGAGCGGTGTTGATGTAAACAAACAATCAAAAATAAGAAACCAACATGACTGAATGTTGACTGGAAGGTAAAGCATCAAAAGTATGGTGTAGAAAAGAAAGTTCAAGAGGGTGACGACACTAGTCTGATGTCCCCCACAGTGGTTAAGACGTAATGGGAGATAGATAGATGGCTGCTAAAGGGCTAATTGTTATGAAGGAAAAAAAGCAAAGAGGACAGATCCCTTCTGGGCTCAAGAGATGGCCACTGGACTTTATCATTGTCAGTGTTTGTGTTCTAGCATCTCTGCTGCCTCATGCATTCCCAAGCATAAGCATGCTGCTATCCTCTCTACTTTCTCAATTTGATGAAGCTGAGTTTCGGACTATTTCTTATCTCTCTCTTTTTTTCTTTATTTCAGTGCCCGAGGACCATCTCCTGTGGAGTAACAGATCTCATGCATATGCCAGTGAAGACAAATATAAGGAAGCCTATCATGATGCTGAAATGGTTTTGAAGCTAAGACCTGACTGGCCAAAGGTTTGTTCTGAATGTTTATACATGTATGCTCTGAATCTCTTTCTCTTTAACTGTCACACATATCTTTGCATGTGAGGATCTGGCTTGGGGTCACCTCAAAAGAGAAAAATGTCATTTATCCTCAATAAGAGTGGATTATCAATCACAGTGGAAACCATGTGGGTCCTGGTCAGATGGCGTCATCAGAAGCCAGCTGATCTGGATCTACAGTGTTTTCTTAAAAGGATAAGTATGGCAGGATGGCACACTTCCTTTTATGTTGTCTCTGTGTTAAACTGGTTTTAATGTTAATTGTTTGCTGCCAATGTACATGCATGTATTGACTCGTGTTTCAGAATAGGCTCCAGGCATGCAAGTTGTAACAAAAAATTATTTTTCTTATTTCTCAAGCAAACATATGTATTATAATGTGGGTACTCAAAAGAAACGTCTTAATCAGAAGGTTCTTTTGTGCACCCAAACCTTATGTTAAAACTGATGGGTAAGAAAGTCCTAACTAATTGTCTGAGCCTACAAAATGATCAGTGAAGATGTGGATGAATTGATAAGAGGGCTCTTGCATAAACAATGAAACTTGAGCGACAGATTTAAAGCGTACAGCAAAGACTGGTCTGACTGGGTTGCTATCAAGTCTTACCTGAATAATGGTTAGAGGCAACGGTCATTTTGTTATTATTAACACTTTGCACGCTGGATAATTTTGCTTGACATTTTGTCATCTGCAGATTATTTCCAAGATTTAACGTGACATCTTTCAGAAATATGATAAGATTGTCAAATGGTTTGGATTTTGATCTTGGTCTTCCGATTGTAAACATAGCTTTTTTGGTGCTAGCAGGCAAAGAGCTAAATGAAACAATATCTTTCAGGGATATTTTAGGAAAGGCTGTGCCCTTTTTGGTCTTGGCAAGTACGAGGAAGCAGTTGTGGCCCTCCTACAGTGCCTAGCCTTAGATACCTCCATAGATACAGCAAGAGAATACCTCTCAAAGGTAAGGCCATCCTTTAAAGAAATCGTTTAACGTCATTCAACCGTCTCACTCAAAATGTGACCTACCCAAAATATTTTATGGCTGTTTCAGAGAAATTAATTTGTTTATTCTAATTTAAGACATTTTTTCTTATTTTTAATGTCTTTAACAAATTAATCAGTGAAAAAATAAATACCTACACAATGTAACCTACCCACCTGAAATATTTTGAGTAGGGTGACAGCAAACATTTTTTTGGGATAGCTTAAGTCGATAGCCTTTATTGACAACAAAGCATATCATGTAAGCTAAGGAATTTTATAATCTATCCTTGATTGTAATAGCAAGAATTTTGAATTTATAGTCTAATATAATAAATATAATGCTGCCTTTGTTCACTTAAAGCTTTGCCAAAATATATCTGAGTGGGTGGATTTTGTTTGATTTGAAACTGATCAGGGTTCATATTGTTTACTTTCATAATATCTAGTTTGAAGTGCACTTAATGTGGCAGAACATTTTCAGACACTGGTTCATGCACTTGAATATACATAATGCGGCAGATTATTTTCAGACACTGGTTCATGTTCAACGCTTTTATTTCAGGCTCTTCACAGTATCTTGTCTCAATCAAGCCCAGATGATCCGAAAGCTGTTGAGAGACAAAGAGAGTTGAATCCATCCCTTCTTCAGCAGTTGATACAATCTAACTTCCAGTCATCTATGGTGATGCCCACCCTAACTGTTGATACTGTTCGTCACTTGAAAGATATCATCAGCAATACATTAGCCACAGCTTCCAACTTTCTAGAAGGCAGTGGCTCATCAGAGGTATACAGACTGTTTATATACTTGTACGGTGCTGTCCTTTTACAACACTATTTTTGGGTTCCATATGCCTGGACTATGTTATAAGTGTATCACATTATAAAGGGACAATTTTGCAGTCATTATAGTCAAACGACCATTTCATGCAATTTTTCCTATAATTCCTTTGTAAAATTCCAAGGTAAAAATTTGGAAGCTAAAACATGACTGTTAGTAAAACCAGGTGTGTTATAAAGGGACTGCACTGTTATTTATCAATTACCTTTCATCCTGCAAACCCTTGCACTTGTCCTAAAGATAAGCGTATGCAATAAAGAACATAAAGGAGTAATATGTATTATGACTTCCTCAAGTAATTCTGCCCAAAGCACTCGTCCTACAGGATGAGTGCCTTGGGAAGAATCGCTCGTTCTTTCTAGATTTCATTCGTAATAACGAGCGGACGAGTGGAATTTTTATCCCCTGATTTCGGTTTCAACTCTTCTCAAGCCAAGTTTAATGCAGGGCATAACATTGTTAATTTCAAATTTTAAATGCATTTTAGGCATAAAAAGTTATGTGTTTTAAATTATTGTACTTTGTACAATATATCAAAGGTCTGTATAAACAATTCTGAGTGTAAAACTGGGAAAGATCTTCTGACAAAAGAATACAATATTTTTTTAGATTAGAACCGACACCTCTAGATATGCACAATGGACTACCCAAAGTTTATTGTATCAAACCGGAAGGAATGCTCCCTTAGAATACAAAGGGTTAAAAGACAGTTTTTTTTTTTTTTGCATGCACTCATTTATTTATCCAGCATAAAAAAATTGGACATAAAAAGATCAGATGTACTCTGTTCTATTTGTACCCATACAAAACATACTAAATATATTTAATTATTATTGAATCTGTGAGTCATACCTTACCTTGAGAACAAATGAGGGGGCACACATACTCAATTTATGCAGGGTTAATCCTAGCCCACAATGATGATGGGCCCTTAAAATGGGCCAATGGCCCATACCCCATTCAAATACATGCAAATTTCAAAATTTTAATGGGCCATTTGAAATTTTTATGGGCCCTTTGCAAAATTTGATGGGCCCAAGAATCCTTAGTATCCACATTAGAGCATAATTGACATGAGATTTGAATAGCTTGTATATGGGGCCCAGCCAAAAATAAAGTCCATTTTAGCAAAACATTAATAGTTTTCTCACATAATGGATTGGGCCCATCCTCAGATGAACCCTGTTTATGTAATTCTTATGAACAAATGAGGGGGCAATAATAATACATTCATTTCCTTGTTGTTTTACAAGTTATTACAAAAATAGTTTTCTTGCAAAACAACATGCTCCTGGAGATAATTACAGGTAGGGGATAGCTGATTATTTTAGGATACAGCAACATAAACATTCATATTTACGTACATCATGTAACAACACAATACTTATGTAAGGTTTGCCTTTATGTTGGCCTCGATGCGAGAAAATCTGTCTTCGGGGGTTTGCGAACAACAAAGGTGCAGACCAGCCTGCGCATATGTACAGTCTGATCAGTGCCTTTGTTATTCGCTTATTGTAAAGTTGCATATTTAAACATGCTGCTGGTAAAATTTTAATTTTCAAGCTAGTCTCAGAAGCTGAGCAAACTGGTTTGAGTGTTGCATTGTCGGAAATTCCGAAGACAGGTTTTCTTTCGACGAGGCCCATTTGTTCACTTCAATTTTGACTTAAATAATGGGTTGAACTCCTCATGCAACCAGAGGTCCTTTGTTCATCTGTGGGAATAGTTGGTCCCATCTTGGTGAGTAGTTGGCAATACTGTTTCAGAATGCCACAAAAGCTGTCTCTTTCTATTACATTTCTGTCTTTCGCATGTTTTTTCCTATGACTAATACATATATGTGTAACATCCAATTCGACCTTATTAAAAAGCAAGATGAAAGTTTAAATGTGTGAATCCAAACTTAAAACATTAATAGCAAGTCTTTACAGATTTTATTGCCCCATCATAAAATATTAATTGAGCAGTAGATTAAATGAAGGTTAATCTGTTTTCCCTGTTGTGATTTAGCCTCAGTACACCAGAAAAAGGCAATTCATATGTTTAAGTTTCACTATATTTTGAAGACAAAAAACGAACCCATTGATATATCTTTGTTGGTTTGAAAAAAGGGGGCCATTCCTGACAAAGTTACCCCCCCCCCCCCCCCCCCCTCCCCAATATTTATATGAGGTTTGTCTTCATATATTTACTAATATAAAAAAAATTATAAGCAAATAAGTATCACCTTGACATGTAGTTAACAACTCACAAGTGACACAGCAATTCCAAGTTATGTTTCATTTTGAAATAATGCTGATTTTGCAATTGATGATCCATTTGTTCAAATTACCATCGGTTCACATGTTCCCATTTTAAAAAAAGATTGAAGATATCTGTGAACTTTGCTGAGGTTGTGAACTTTGCTGAGGGTATCCTCCTTATACACAGGTTTAGATTAACACAATTTGCAGCGTAAAATTGTAAATATTTCCATGCCCTTTAATCTCATTGAGACGGTTCTTTTGAGTACCCACAACATATACTGCTCAACAAAAGTTTAGCACGGATAAATGAAAATTAATTTTAATTCGAGCAAATGGTTTAAAATTATAAATTATCAGCCGAAATGATGGTTTGGTATGTTATAAAGTTGAGGAAGCAAATGGTGTACTTTAATTGGATTTCTACTGCGTCGTTCATTACTTTAAACAAGAGAGGGGTCAAAAACGTGTTTCAACTCCATTAATGGCAATACAAAATTGATGCAGCATCGGTTTATAAAGTCTCTTGTTTTACAGCTTGATCGAATTGGCCATTCTGAAAAAAGACAAAGGTCGTCTCCATTGAGCATAAGAAGCAAAAGTTGAGCCTTGAAAACAACTAATGTCGTTGTTATAATGACGTTTACAAGTCAAAAACAGTAATGTTTTCGCCGTGTATGCATGCTTAATTGAAAGGGTTTTCGTGTTTAAGATGATGCCAAAAGAGAGACAGTTTAAGGAAAGGAAAGTTTATAAAATTTTGTCTCATGGTATTTAATTCATAAAAAGTGACGTTAATCTGAAGTTGAGGCTGATTTAAGGCGATAACGCTATCAAAAGAAGACGTTTTCAAAGGACAAACTACAGACATGTTCCGGGTGCTTGTGCCAATCTAACATCAACCAGATTACTTGATCTCTTGATTCAGTTCGCTGAAAAGTCAAGAAGTGTAAAAATGCCATTTTAACGTCATAATGGTGCGGTAAAACATGACATAAACGGGCATCAAAATTTGATGATTTTAACGTTTTTCATCGTTAAGAACCTTTGGCTTTACTCTAGAATCAAAATTTTCAATTTCAGATGTAGACGTGTATCCTTTGCATGCCCATGACATCAAATTTAACGTCGATCCACTGACGCCTATCCAGATAACGTTTTGTCTGGCGGACACGAAAAAATGTAAATTTAAAGATCCCCATACATGTTGATTACATTAAATAAAATTATTCATGTTCATTCAAAGTGGGACACCGAATTAAAATCCTTGCTAAACTTTTGTTGAGCAGTATATGTTTTAGTTGGAAAAATATGAAAATTATTTTTTTGGTACACACTCTTAACTAAAGGCATGTTGTATAAGTTTTTATGCCTAGATTGTAGATGTCAGCATGGCTGAAGACTGTTGTAAAATCAATAAAATAATGATTATACAACCAGTTATATTTATATAACTTACTATCTGCCTGTGTAACAAACAATTGTGTAAGTGATATTATCTAGAACTGCAAGTGAGTTGACCTCATCACTGCTGTTAACTTACCTAACTCTTTGCATGCTGGGTAAATTTAAATTTTACGATTTTTTTTTTTTTTTTCAAAAAATTCTTTTAGGAACACCATTAGAGTGTCTTATGGTTTGGATCCAGAAGAAAACGAACAATCTACGTTGTGTAGGTCCTGATCTTGGTCCAAACTGTTTGGAAAAATTTATCAGCAGACCACAAAAGTTGCTAGCATATATATAAAGTTTAACACTTAGGCCAAAAAAATATTTATTTGTAAAAAGAAAAGGAGAGGAAAAATCTTGTTTGCCTCATTTCTTCTAGAAAAAACGAAGCAATGAGTGATCATTTCAGTTTTATCTACATGATTTAAGTATTCCAACAGCATCATTGAGCAACAAAGGCTTAAGCGAGTGTGCCTACAGTAAAACCTGTCTTTAGCAAGCACTCTAAAAGAAGACCAAAATTGGTTTTCAAGACCGACCCACTTAATGCAGGTCATAAGTATTGCAGAGTGCTTCCCTTGGGGCATTCTGCAATACTTTCGACCTTCATTAAACTACCATTTGTCAGTATGATTTTTGTTTTGTCTATTTCTTTGTGGCCACTTAATACTTGTTTTTACTGTATTATATAATTAGACCTCTAGCCCTCACAAATTAAGTTTGGATATAGAAATAAGTTTAGAAATGGTAAAAATATACACTTTTATCTTGTGGCATTAAAATGTTTTGATTTTTGCAGGAACAACAATCAGCAAATGGGTATGCAGATGATTTGAGATCATTCAGAAGTAAGTCAACATTACTGTTCTCGCAGCATTGACATAAACGGTAAACCTTTACTCCATAGGCTATTTCAAGATCATAACATCATTTTCTATTTTTATATAGAAAAAATTTAAGAAAAATTTAAGTTAAGTTTTGAATACTTTTGAAATATTATGGATAATGGAGCATTAGCTTTAAAAGAGCAAATGCTCCATTTTCCATAATATTTTCAAATACATGATATTTCAAAGGTGTTATTTTGGAGTAAAGGGCGCTAGTCATTTGTTAACACTCCACCTACACGGAATGGCTGGGACAATAATTTTCATATTGCACAGCTCGACACTGTCTCATTATTACAACAGATGTCTTGGGAGACTTGATGTTAATGATCAAAGTAATGAACTAACATGTTAATGTTCTTTCACAATTCATCCATTTACTGTGAATGTTCTTACCCACAAGCAGGTATAAAATAAGAATTTGAATTTCCATTTAACATTGTCAATTGTCTGTCAACATTTACATAAAATGCCTTTCTCTGCACAAGACTTAAAGAGTGCATAAAGAAAATTTAATTTTCTTATTCTAAACCAAAACATAGGTTGTGGGTAGTCAAAAGAACTGTTTCAATGAAATGGTTCTTTTGAGCACCCTAAACAATGTTAAAACTAATGGGTAAGAAAATATTTAAATTTTTACGCTTAAAATTTTTGTGTATCCAAACCTGTGCTGCAGCAGTGAAAGCTTTGTCAAATTTTGCATACTTGCCAGGACTTAAGTTAAAGAGACTCATTCTAACTATGTACATTTTTCGAAAAACAAATCTCTTTTTAAATCATTTGTAAAAATAGAATTAAGTTATGTTTCCACAATAAATCTGTTCATCACAGACAGATTCACAGCTGAAAACTGCATGGAAAAGTGAATTATCTTATAAAAACAGGTGCTTTTTCTCTTGTTGTTAATTATTTACGTCCCTCCAATAATTCTAGACAGTTGAATTTTAACATAAATACTGTTGTTTTGTTAGTGATAACTTGTTAAGATTTTCAAAAAAGGTAAAATGTTTACCTGAATTAGAGTATCTTTACTTTGTTCTTGAAAATAGAAACATTATTTCTAAAATAAGAAGATCAAAAGTTACAGACTGCAGCTTTTAGAGCATGTATCGAAAAACTTATTTTCTTATTTCTCAACCAAACCATATGTTGTGGGTACTAAAAACGGTCTCAATGAGACAGTTCTTTTGAGCACCCAAAACATATGTTGAAACTGATGGGTAAGAAAATATGTACAATTTTATGCTAAAATATTTTGTTTATCTAAACCTGTGTATCACTAGTTATTGTCCTCTGCATGCTTTTCTTCCAATTACACATCGCGGCCAAGTTGCTTTGGCCTACCTTTTACACAACAATGACTTTGTCAATGGGCAAATGTGACATGCATTCATCATAACGTTTTTCTCTAAAAGCCGGAAATGCAGGAAATGCAATACAAACTGAGTTCAGCAATATAATTGAGGTCTTAACTGTTTGCAATTTTTAAAGCATGATAACATTTTGTGACTAAATATTTTTCAAAATGTAATAACCTATCAGAACCAAACAAGAATTGATGATTTTTAACCTATCAGAACCAAACAAGAATTGATGATTTTTAGCTCATTTTTAGCTCATGAGCTATTAGTATACCAGTGACTCCGGCGTCCGTCCGTCGTCCGTCCGTCAACATTTTCAAACATCTTCTCCTCTGAAACCACTGGGTCAATTGAACTCATATTTCATATGGAGACTCCTTAGGCTGGGGGAACGAAAGTTTGTTCAAATGTTCCTGGTCACATGACCAAGATGGCCGCCATGCCCATATATGGTAAAAACCCTTTAAAAATCTTCTTCTCCAGAACCAGAAGGCCTATGACCTTGGGATTTGGTATGTAGCATTGGGGATGTGGGGCCTACCAAGTTTGTTCAAATAATGAATCTAGGTTGACCTTGACCTTTTTAACGTCAAGGTCAAATTTGCTTCCTAATAGATTTAAAAGGGATTTTTTTGAAAAGTTGATTTTTTGAATACTGTTAAAGCCAAAGTGATTATTCTTACTTGATATGTTGAAACTAATGAGACAATGGCTATAAATAAGTTTCAAAGGTCAAGGCTGACCTTTGCCCTTTCAGCCAAGGTCGCTCATATTGTGGTTCATCAATATATTAAAACATAGTTTTCTCACAAACCATTGGCCCAATTGAGCTCAAATTTCATGTGAAGACTCCTTATGATAAGTCAGCCAAAATTTATACAAAATATTTTGGTCACATGACAAAGATGGCCGCCACACCCATATATGGTAAAAACCTTTTAAAAATCTTCTTCACCAGAACCAGAAGGCCAGTGACCTTGAGACTTAGTATGTAGCATTGGGGATGTGGGGCCTACCAAGTTTGTTCAAATGATGATTCTAGGGTGACCTTGACCTACTTAACGTCAAGGTCAAGTTTGCTTCCCAATGCATTTGAATGGGAAATTTTTTTGAAAAGTTGATTTTTTGAATACTGTGGAAGCCAAAGTCATTATTCTCACTTGATATGTTCAATCTAGTGTCTATAAACAAGTTTCAAAGGTCAAGGTTGATCTTAGACCTTTCAGCCAAGGTCGCTTATATTGTAGTCCCATCAACATATTAAAACATAGTTTTTTTTTCAGACAATTCTTGGCAAATGGAAACCAAATTTCATATCACAACTCCTTATGATTGGTTAGCCACAACTTATAAAAATTGTTATGGTCACATGACTAACATGGCCACCATGCCCATATATGGTAAAAACTCATTAAATCTCTTCTTCTCTGGAACCAAAAGGCCATTGCCCTTGGGACTTGGTATGTAGAAGCGGGGATGTGGGCCCTACCAGGTTAGCAAAAATGATGAATCTAGGTTGACCTTGACCTACTTAATGGCAAGGTCAAATTTGATTCCTAATGCATTTATATGGAGAAAATCTTAAAATGTTCATTTTCTATAACTGAGCCGAATTCATAACAGTTAAACCTATTGAGACAATGGTTTATTAAGTACCAAATGTCAAGCTAACCTGTGACCTTTTATCCAAGGCCACTCATCTGGACTGCCACATACCTATCTAAACATCTTTTCCCTAGAAATCACTGGGCTGTTTGATGGATTATTCATTAGATTGATTAGGTCACTTGACCAAAATATATATGGTAAAAACAAAATTTGTTCCATTATAAGCTGTAGTTGACCTTGACCTATTTTAACATTATTAAGGAGAGCAGGTGAGTGCCTCAGGACCCTCAGGTTCTCTAGTTCGTTCTTGTTTTCAAGTAGCATGAAAACCTTTCATTTTTCCTACTGGGAAATTTAGCATGCTTTTTTGTTTGGTGATGATTTTTTTCAAAATAAGTTTTGTTCAAAATTTTCTTTCAGGAATACCATCAGAGTATCATCTAGTTTGGATCCAGATCAGGCTGGACTTAATGTCTGGCCTGATCTGTGTCCAAACTGTTTGCAAAGGTTATCAGCAGACCACAATTGTAGACAAAGAGTTAAAATTTTCTCTCTATATCTAGGTCAATCTGCTCCAAACTCTAGAACAAGTTCGCCAGTTCCTGTTAATAGAGTTTTTAGGTGTGGCTCACTCAATATTGGGAACCAGCCAAATGAAGACATGATTATGGCAACTAGCCCAACTGAAGATCAGCCAATAAAAAGTAGGTATTTCATGGATACACATATATGTTTATGACTTCAGATACAAGGGTGTATTCTTGAATGGGCCACAGCATGACAAAACCAACAAAATGAGAGTGTGCAAAATGGAAGAATGAGATCAGCCTGGGCATCCACTCACTCAGAGTCTCTGCCATGCACTTAAATGGTAAATAAGCTTTGTGTTGCCAGTGAAGAATCTGACCACACTGAGCTGATGACAAGGCTAATCTGAGTATTTCTCTTGGGGCACAGCCACTTTGTTGTGGATTCTCATGTCGCAGCTCAAATATTTAAGCAATAACTTGTCAAAATTTGTAACAATACTCAAAAAGTTAGCTCACAGAGTAAGTTCAATTGAATTCAATAGAATCACCTCACTGAACTGGCTTGGACAAGATATACATTGTTTATACACAAAAATGTCATCATGTCATTTTCCTACTTATTCCTTTGTAAAGTAATACTAAAATTGTCCCTTAATTCATAAGCATGTGATAACCTGATTAACTTATAACATCGCCCATTTTAATGAGCATGATAAAAGTAGGTCCCTAGATAAGAATGTATTATAAAAAAACCCGTCTGATTTCTCAACCAAACATACATTGTGTACCAGGCCTTTAGTCAAGAGTGCGTAATGGAAAAATAATTTTCTTATTTCTCAACCAAAACATGTTGTGGGTACTCAAAAGAACTGCCTCAATCGGATAGTTCCTTTGAGCACCCAAAACATATGCTAAATATTATGGATAAATAGATATTAGCAATATTACGCTGATTTTTTTTTTGCTTAACTTGACAGTAAACTGTGGTGTACTCAAGAGAATCGTCTCTTCTAAAACCTGTTGAAACTGCTTGGTAAGAAAATATTTTCAATTAAATGCTTATACACTTTGTATATCTTTACCTTTGTATTTTGCAGAAGATGAAACCAGCAAGACTAAATACTTGTTGCCATCTGTTGATGCTGCTTTGTTAAGCAGGGACGACTTTGAATGCTCGCTATGTTATCGCCTTCTCTTTCATCCTGTCACGACGCCATGTGGCCATGCCTTCTGCCGACAATGCCTGGACCGATGTCTTGATCACCGAAGTGATTGCCCACTGTGTAAAAGTTCTCTAGCCGAGGTAGGTAAAGCGTATTTAAAACCTTTCTATCTGATGGATTTAAACATACATACATATTAATACAATAAGTATGAGTCTGTCCTTTGTGTACTTTAAGGGGTAAAAGGAATGATTTTGTAATTTATGATGTATTTCTGTCACTGAAGGAAGTTTTAATATTTGCAAACAGTGCAGACCCTGATGAAATGCAGCATTTTGTAATCTGGATCTGCCAAAGTACCTTTTCAGGGGTTTTGAGTATACATTACACAGGGTTGCTACGGTCAGGAAAAAATTCTGGAGAATTAAAAAAATCAGGTCAAGGAAAAATCAGGGAATTTCATTTTCAGTTTGGAAAATTTAGAAAAAAGGAAAAAGTCAGGGAAAAAGCAGGGAATTTCAAAAATTTTCCAAAAACGTTGCTGGTTAATAGGCATCTGGAAATTTTATTTTTCCATAAATTACAAGCAATATTAAAAGGAGTGTTTCAGAAACATTCCTTTTCTAGTATTTATGGATAGAGATTTTCTTTAAAGATGAAATCAACAAGCATAAATATTTGTAGAAAATTTTTGAATTGTAGATAGATAACATGGCTAAAATTGGCCTTCCAAAAGGGTCTGGAAAACAGCTGAAAAGTCAGGGAATTTGTAATGGATATTGAGTGGCAACCCTGATTTCAAAAAACTAAGCATACCTGTATGTGTGCCATGATTTAATGCATGTTTTCAGGATTATTCCTGAGCTCAAGATTTTGAATCTGTGGAGCACTGTCAGTGGCTCACTTGGTAGAGAGTAAGACTTGAGATCAAAGGGTTGCTAGTTTGAGTCAAAATGCTAGCAGAGTCATTTGTGTCCTTGTATGCTCAAAAAGTTTGCTTATTTGGGTGTATTTCTTGCAGTATCTAGCAGAGAGGCGACAAGCTATCACTGTAGCAATAGAGGGTATTCTTCAAGGTTACTTTCAAGAGGACTACCAGGAGAGGAGGGTCTTACATGAAGAGGAAATTGCAGAACTTGCAAGGTATTATTATTATAAACAAATGATAGACTAAATTTTTGAGCCTAAAACTTTAAATATTTTCTTACCCATCAGATTTAACAAATGTTTTGGGTTATCAAAAGAGCCACCTCATTGAGACTGTTCTTTTGAGTACCCACAACATATGTTTTGGTTGAGAAATAAGAAAATAAATTTTTGTTACAAACTCTTTACTAAGGCCTGATCTTACATGAGGGATCATGTATTATTAGATTAATTGAACAAGCTGAGGAAAAGATATAAAATGCATCAAGTATACCTAGCTCATTAATAGAGAAGCATGCATTTTAGATTCTATTGATCATATGCCACTATAACTACTTAATCACATTTTTGCTGGACAAAGCTAAGATTTGCCATATATGTGTTACATTTCTATGAATGTTTCTTAATATGTAAACAATTAGTGGTTAATCATGACTAAAACTCACTCTTCATTTATCTTCTGAACATAGTCCACTACTCATTATTCTCTAAAAGATAAAGTTATCGCATAGTAATAATTCTCATTCAGGCTCTGTGTTGCTTATTTCAAAGATTATAATATGTCTTTTTACAGGATGGGTCTTGATCAGCAACATGAGATACCAATATTTGTGTGCACCCTGGCTTATCCCAGTGTTTCTTGTCCACTACATATCTTTGAGCCTCGCTACCGGCTGATGGTACGCCAGTGTATGGAGTCTGGGAGAAGACAGTTTGGCATGTGTATACCTGCAGGTGAAGAAGAGTAAGTATGATTTTACAGCTGTTAATAGGGCCGCTTAGCACAGTCGGTAACCTGTCTGGCAACAGATGCGAGTCTGACTGCAGATCCAGGGGTCACAAGTTAGATCCTGGCCCGGTCCCATACTTTCTTGGAGATTGATAATGAAATAATTTCTACCGTCATTCTCCTCCCTTCCGCAGAATCATTCAAGAAGGGTTGTTGTCAGTTACAAGGGAAAGTATGTGCACGAAGAACTGGTTAACTGCTTGTTCAAGCTTGCCTAGGAAAAAGTGTGGTCAGGTGAACTGACGGTCCCGCCATGACCATAGCTGTTGACTTGGGGCGTTAAGCAATAAAACAAACAAAAACAGCTGTTGATATGAAAAGTATTTTACTTAGGTTTATATTTGAAAAAGAGCCTTTGAAATTTGATAATTAACCCTTTGTATATTGGAAAGGGTACTTTGGCAAACATTAAAGACTGCATTTTATCTGGGTCTGCACTGTTTGCTTAGATCAAAATAACCTACAGGGACCGAAAAACATTATTTCGAAAATTTTACCTGTTACCCCTTAAAGTACACAATGGGCCATCCCATATTTGTTGTATCAATATGTATGGGAAAAATCCATCTGAGCACAAAGGGTTAAGTTTGTGTGATTTGTAGAACAATGACCTGAAACAACCTGTATGGCAATGTTTATTTAACCCTCGCTGTTGAAAGGGTTTTTGCAAATTTCATTCTAATTGTTCCCCCTCAAAAAACAAGGTTTTTCTTACTAAGTACAAACTGCCTGATGCTGGTGTGAAAGGCTTACCTGTAGGAGCAAAGCCTATCACTAATCTCTCCTCATTTCTTTACAGAACTGACTTTTCCGAGTATGGCTGTATACTAGAGATACGGGAAGTACAGTATTTCCCGGATGGCCGATCTTTAGTAGACTGCGTAGGAGGGAAGAGGTTCAAGGTCCTAAGTCGGGGTCAGAGGGACGGATACAGTACAGCTAGGGTCCAATTTTTAGAAGACAATCATCCTGAGGGCCAAGAACTAGAAGGTAAATATATAGATCCAAATAAGCTAACATTTCTTAGCGTAACATTGGGATTGTTTTCTTATTCATCTTTTTAAACATGTGTTTTGGGTGCTCAGAAGAAACATCTCAATGAGACGGTTCTTTTGAGTACTCATAACACATGTTTTGGTTGAGAAATAAGAAAAATAATTTTTCAAATATGCATTCTCATCTGGAGGCCTGTGAATACAAAGCTTTTACCATATTTGACCTAATAGAGCAAGACTTAGTGCTCTTATAAGAGCGCACTTAAGTACTGTATACACAAAAGTATTTCTGACTGACAATCAGGCCAGGAGCCTAGCCAGCGACTTGATCATGTTGAAGTCCATGTAAATGAAAAAGAGAATATTAACCCCTAAAGCGCCAAGAAAAAAATGCATCTGAAAATGTTGTCAGCTGAAGTTGTCTGCTGCAAATAATTGCCTAGCATTACTGACAAATCAAGTACAGAAGCAAACAGCATGGACCTGCTCCGATAGGAGCAGTCTGATCTGGGTCCACACTGTTTGCCATAGAGGCTTCTTAAACATTTCAGCAGATGAGAAAAGCAGACGACTTTGTTGCAATTGGGGCTTTAAGGGTTAAGAGATATCTGACCTAGTAACATTACTTTCCAGATGGTGAATAACAAAGGTGCTGATCAGACTGTACCTTTGTATTTCGCAAGTAACAAAGTCAGCATTTCTTTGCGTCAAGGCCACTATAATATTGAAGCTCAGGCTTCCTTGCCTCTGTCTGGCAACACACATACAGGCCATTGGTCATTGTGTGGATGGAAAATAGATTTGGTCCTGATCAGCAGGCTCTGTTAGATCCTCTTTGGTTTTCAAAAAGAAATGAATGCATAATAAAAAAATTAAAAAAATAAATTTTATCTGACTTTTATCAAGGGTCATAGAGTTGCCCATCTAATTTCAATTTGCATGTATCTGCTAAAATAAATTCAAACTGAGTAATAAATATCCTAACCTGTTAACAGTGTTACCTATAGAGAGCTTATCAGGTAAGAAATGGACAATTTTGTAGCATCTTCATGTCAAAGAAAAACAAGCCACAAAGGCTTATCATTTAATGTGAATTGTCTGCTGAGTGATGCTGATGCAGACAATTCACATGAAATACCAAGCGGTATTTGGTTTCTTTTAAAATTTAACAAAATTGTAAATTTATGCCATCAAGGATTTAAGGTTTATCAATGCTGCATTAAAATAGGGTCTTCAGAAGGTCAGACTGACTGACCATTAATAGAAACTGACCAACTTGTGGTCAAGCTGGCCGAATTCAACTAATACCTGTCCAGTTACTAGTCCATACAATTGGCTTTTTTGGGTCAGGACAGGTGAGGTGTATTAGTGGTTACATATTATAGGTCATTATCAATAACCAGTTAGTAGAACAGACATTATATGACCGCTTTATATAAGCCATAATACACAGCCATTGTGGTCAGTCCAGATAAGCAGATATATTTAGAGTAAAATTCTGAATATCTGCTTAACCATTAGTTTTATTATATTTTTTGTGTGCTCAAAAGAACCTTCTCATTGAGATGGTTCTTTCGAGTACCCACAACGTAGGTTTTGTTTGAGAAAGAAGAGAAGCTATTTTAAATTACACATCCTTATCCAAAGGCCTAAGTTATATGACGGCTCAATAAAAAAGTTTCATAACTTCATCATCCTGAAGGCATATTTACAAAAAAATTCTTTGAAGACATTTCTCACTTTTCTCAAGAGGAAAACCTTTTTTTAGCCCATCCCCACTGTTCGCAAAATGAAAATCTTCCTTCGAGCCCATCCATACATTGGTTTCGTTGATAAGAAAATAAGTTTTAACAGCCTCCCCAAAGTAATGGTGATTTCAACAGTTCTTGTGAGCTAACGCCTTGCTTGATTGTTGAGACCTTCACAAACAGTTTGGACACAGATCAGGACTGACAGAAAGTCTGTTCTGATCTGAAATTAGACGGCTAACAATCTGATGGTGTAGTTCCTGAAAGAATTTTTGAAAATGTGATTTTGAAAAATATCAGAAGACAATAACAAAAAAAATTACCCAGCATGCAAAGAGTTCAATAATGTTCAGTGGTTCTCATTGAGATCCTAGATAGGTATTAACACAATTTTTGAGCTTAAAATTGTAAATATTTTTTACCTATCAGTTTAAATGTATGTTTTGTTTGGGGAATAGAAAATATAATTTTTTTGATACACACTCTTAACTAATGGTCTGTTCTGATGAGTTTACCTTTTGCATATTTTTCTGAGTGAAGGAGATCAGTAGAGCTTTAGATATTGATCTTATCTGGTATTTTGAGTTTGTGGGCTAATTGAACAGCCTGGGGTTAAAAGGTTAAACTTATGTAAGGCATTGAAGAGAATAACAAGGCTATTCTATTTATTGATCTTACTACTAAATATAAGATAAACTTTATATAAACCATTTCCCTCCAGTCACTGACTTTTGTCGTCTGCTCAACTCATCTGCATATGTTCTAAGGAAGCCCTTAATGCAAACAATATGGACCCAGATCAGACTGGATCCGAGTTGGGTTCATAATGTTTGCTTCTATGATAAAATCTAGTCTGAAATGCTCCTGAAAATTTGCAGCAGGCGCATAGAGCAGGCAACATGGTTGACTAAGTGTCCACCTCCTATCTGCCCCCCATTATTAGCAGCAGACAACAATGGTAAATTCTGGCCTCCTTTAAGAAACCATTCAAAGCTTGATATGAGAGTTGTCTACTGATATTTGCATGGTGTTTCCACAGCTGTTGCGGCTTGCATACTGAAAATACAGATTTAGATAACAACTCAACCAAAATTTTGACCTCAAGCCCTATTTAAGCATGGGCATTGAAAGGAGGCTTTCTTATATAAGTCACAGGTGCTGGCACAAATATGCACTATCATGCTCCCCGAAAAGTCCTTTGCTTCTTATTTTGAACTGCTACTTAACTCTTTACTTTTTAGCGATGGCTTTTGTTGTGTGAACAGTTTAGACTAAGATCAGGACCAACAGAATGTCAGTCCTGATCTGGATCCAAACAGTTTGACACTCTGAAAGCATTCCTGAAATAATTTTTTGAAAATTTTAAATTTTGAAAAAAAGTCTGCAGATGACAACAAAAGCGTGAAAATCTTCCCAGCATGCAAAGAGTTAAGTAATTATAATGTGAATTGTCTGCTGCCATTTGCATGGACTTGACAGAGTGTTTGCTGCTCTCATACCAGGCCTTTTGTTAAGAGTGCATACCAAAAAAATAATTTTCTTATTTTTCTACTAAAACAAATGTTGTGGGTACTCAAAAGAAAGGCCTCAATGAGATGGTTCTTTTGAGTACCTTAAATTCTGTTAAAACTGATGGTTAAGAAAATATTAACATTATGCTCAATATTTTTACTTATCTAAGTCTGTGCATACTGTTAATATGGATGTAGATGAAGATTCAGACCAAAATTTTGACCTCAGGCCCTGCTGGATGGCCCTGCTGGATAGTTAAGCATGGGCATTCAAAGGAGGCTTTTGTAACTTAGCACAAATATGCACTGTCATGCTCCCGGAAAAATCCTTTGCGTCTATTTTTTTAACTGCTTCTGAACTCTTTCCTTGTAAGTGATGACTGTTGCCTGCTGATAACCTTTGCAAACAGTTTAGACCCAGATCCAAACCGTTTTATGCACCTAAAGTCTTCCTGAAATAATTTTTTGGAAAAAAAAAGTCATGCAACAACAAAAGCATGAAAATCTTCCCAGCATGCTTAGAGTTAAATCATTAGGCTTGATATAATGTGAATTGTCTGCTGTCATTTGCATAGACTTGTCAGAGTCTTTGCTGCTCACATACTGAAAAAATGGATGTAGATGAAGTCTCAGTCTAAAAACTTTTACCTGATGCCCTGCTGGATACTTACATTGGCATTCAAAGGAGGTGTTTGCATATTTGCAATAAGTAACGATCCTTACTCCAGTAAATCAAACAATTTGAGGGTAAAATTGTCATTATTTTATTATACCCATCATTTAAGACATGTTTTGGGTGCACAAAAGAACCTGCATTAAGCGATGATTGGTCTTGAAAACCAATTTTTGGTATTTTTTGAGAGAGGCTATTTAACACAGGTTTTACGCACACTTATGTGGAGGACTGAACTGAGTATCATTTGCTGGCGCTAATATGCTCTGTCATGCTCCCGGAAAAAACCTTTGCTTCTATATTTTGAACTACTACCAATGTTTCATAACACAAGGCCTTTTCAGGTTATATAAATGTGCCTGGTGTCTAGCCCTGTTGGTTCTCTTCTATCCCGTAGAGATGATATATCTAACTAGTTGTTAACTAGGAACCAGTGAATAGGTACACAAGCATACATTGCAGACCCACATCATCCCATCAGATATACGCAATATTCAGGGACAAAAAATTAAGAAAAATAAATTGGAAGTCCTGAAACATATTAATGACAAGTAGATTCCACAAGAAAATAAAGGAATATTCAAATAAGAAAACAATTAAACAAGCAATGTAATCTAGTGGTCTGTTTTTACCTACCACTAGCATCTGCTAATGATGGACCTTGTAAACAGTTTGGATCCAGATCAGGCCGGACAAAATGTCTGCCCTGATCTGGATTTAAACTGTTTGACACTATGATTGTTTTCCTGATGTTTTGAGAGAATATTTCGAAAAAAGATTTAAAAAAAATCGGCAGACAACAAAACACATGCAAAATCTATCCAAAGGGCAAGGAGTTAAGATAAAAATAATTTATTCCATTTTTTGAACTGCTTCTTGTTCAATAAGCAAGAGATCGTGTCAGGTTATTATATAAATTCATGATTTTATATAAACTACATGCTGCGTATTTATGTAAATATAGACATTGGGTTCTTATAAAACTATTCTTGGGTTCTTATAAAACTATTCTGTACTCTCCAATACGTACTGTTTTGGTTATGAAACGGAATATGCATACAAGTTAAGCAGACAATTAAAAGTTCAATCTGATGTATCACATGGGGCCGCTGAACCTTTGTTTCTATTTTTAGATCCACAAATTGCTCCAGATCAGGATAAATTCAGGCAAAATGGTTATATAAATATACTACAGGCGGCTGGATAAGTTATTAAAATTCTCAGCCAAAACTTATGTTGTGGATACTCAAAAGAACCATCTCAATGAGCACCCAAAATGATGTTAAAACTGATTGATAAGAAAATATTCACAATTTTACCCTGAAAAATGTTATTTATCTGGACCTTTGAATACAGGGTATTGTCCTGTTTATATAAATACAGGATTGTCCTGCTGAGATAACTTTTTGAGTGTAAAATTGTTATTATATATGACCCATCAGTGTACTTCACTTCGCCCAAGTTTTTATGGTGTTAACCTACAGACTAGTATTCCAGTTGTAAGCATGTATTTTCAATGCGAATTGAAAACCGATGATCTGATCTGGATCTACAGTGTTTTCCAAAAAGAATTTATCCGGGCTTAGCAAAGGGTTAACATGTGTAATGGGTGCTCAAAATTACCATCTCTAAATTCAGGACCCTAGATAGGAATGTGTGATGAAAATAAAACCAAATGAACTAAAACATGTGTTGTGGGAGTTCTCAAATAAACAGTACCAAAGAGACTAAAGTACAGAGGTTAAATAACTTGCCATTATTCAGACATAGAAACAGAAGCAAACAGTGTAAAACCAGATCAGAGTGTTCCTGAAGGAGAATTCTGGACAGAGTTTACACTTTTTGTCATTCCAGCACAACCCATTAAGACACCTCATCAGATTTACTTGTTCAAATATTTTAAAACCAAAGAGATATTGTGTCCAAATTTTTTTTATTAATCTCTGCCATGCTAACAGCGATTTTGTTGTCTGCTGATATAATTTGCAAACAGTTTAGACCCAGATCAGGACCGACATTTTGTCGGTCCTAATCGGGATCCAAAACTGTTTGACACTCTGATAGTCCCTGAACTAATTTTTGAAAACCTCAATAATTTTGAAGAAAGTCATTAGACAACAACAAAAGCATGAACAATAGCCTAGCATGCAAAGAGTTGAATATGGTATATTATATTTTTCAGAGTTGAGGACTCTTTCGCAGTCGATGTACGAGCTATCAAACAGTTGGTTAGAATCCCTGCCTCTAGCACAGAAGCAGCAGATTGTACAACACCTTGGGAATATACCAGCAATGGAAACAGAACAAACATTCGGTGCCAACGGATCTGCCTGGCACTGGTGGGTGATAGCTGTTCTGCCCCTCGATCCTCGTATACAACTAGCCATGATAGCAATGACTTCATACTCGGAGAGATTGAAAGGTCTTGGGAAAGTGTTAGGATATTTACATCAGAGACGGAGAAGTCGGTGACTATTTCTGGTGTCAGTAGGATGCGTGATAGCAGCCATTTTCATCCGTCTATGGTGGTGACCTTGACTTTTCCTTTGTACTGTGACTTTTGTCCTCTGCTGATAACCTTTGCAAACAGTTTGGAGCCAGATCAGGACCGACAAAATGTCGGTCCTGATCTGGGTCTAAAGTGTTTGACACTAATAGTATTCCCAAAAGAATTTTTTGAAAAGGTTAATTTTGAAAAAGTCAGCAGACGATACATAGAAAGCATGCAATATTACCCATCATGCTAAGAGTCAAGCAAGGCACAAATTTTTTTTACATCAAGGACTTGACATTTTCTTGTAAGATACACATTAAAATTCATGTATAACATGCAGTGAGAAATCAAATGTGAACTCATTTCATAAATTTTATTCATCTCCCTTCATTCAGAATTGGACAGACTTGGCATGTAATATTTTTTTCAGACATTTTTTTTCCATTTGTACAGCTTTAGTACATTAACTCTGCCTTCTAGGTAATTTTTCCAAATTTTGTCGTCTGATTTCTTTCAAAATCCACTTCTTCTGGGAATACCATCAGAGTGTCAAAACAGTTTGGATCCAAAATCAGGCCCGAAGTTTTGGGTCCGAGCAGTTTGCAAAGATTATCAGCAGACAATTTTAGTATGCAAAGAGTTAAGTATCTTGTCAGGCAGTACATGTATCACCTTTTCACTCTAATACAGGGCCTGTAGTGCAGTCAATAGCAAGGCTGACTGCAGATCCAGAGTCTGGAGTTTGATCCCAGCTGGGTCCCATACTTTTGTGGAGATTGATCATGAAATAGAGTCTATACTGTCATTCTCCTCCTGCTGATTCAAGAAGGGTTGATGTCAGTATCAAGCAAAAGTATGTGCACTAAGAACTGGTGAACTGCCTAGTCATGCTTGCCCATGAAAAAGACTTAGTGTGGTTAGGCGACCTGATCGTCTTAATATGACCATGGTTGTTGGCTGGGATGTAAAACTACAAATTAAAAAACGGTCTGAAGTAATGAATCAAAATGGCTAAACCTTGGCTGTTTCAGGCAATTGAACCAAAATGACAGTTTACAAACCTTAGTTTATGGCCTTTGATTTTCTGTAGGCGTGTTGTTTTCCATTTCTCTTTGCCTGCTAGCATCAATCATGTTGTCTGACGAGAACCTTAACAAGCAGCTTGAACTCAGATCAGCCCTGCAGAGTATGAACCTGATCTGGAACCAGACTGCTTGACCCTCTGGTGCTATTTCTGAAATAATGTGTTGAAAAATCTGATGACAGAAAAGCATACAAAACAACCGGGCATGCAAAGGGTTGTCACTCTTTGCTGTAGTCACATTTTCTAATTTTACCTTTGTCAGTTTGCCTTTTAAGGTCTTAACCCTTAAGGCACCAATCACGACTGCAGTAGACGACAAATTTGATGACATCTTTCCTAATTTTCGAAAAAATAAGGTATGATATTTCATGAGAATTGTCTGGACAATTCTCATGAAATATCATGCCTTATTTTGAAAAAGCAGCAAATTTGAAATTGTTGTCTGCTGCAAAATGTAGATAGCGCTTTAAGGGTTAAATATTAATCTGTCATTAACAGTTCGCCTACATTTCTGTCCTATATATTTTTCTCCATTTATGATTTATATAAGAGTTTGTTTTTCTAGAACATTCTCAAGCAGTTTCCCTTAGATAATGTAGCGTGGTTGACTTTAACGTGATAGTTTCTGTCTTTGATACTCCAGCAACACATGCCCTCTCAGTTAGTTTTATTACTTGGCATCAATGCAAGCTTGCGGTCAATTTAACCCTTTTCATCCTGGATACGGGTAAACATGTACTTGGGCAACAGTTAAGACCCAGATGAGTGCAGACGCAATATGAAAACAATTTTTTCAGAACAAAATATTGGCAGGATACGGGTTAACTCTTTGCCCTCTGGTTAATTTTTCATGATTTTTTGTCATCTGCTGATTTTTTTCAAAATCAACTTTCTTGAAAAAAAATTCAGGAATACCATTGAGTTGGATCCAGATCAGACCCGACATTCTGTCCGGCCTGGTCTGGGTCCAAACTGTTTGCAAAGGTTATCTGCAAGACACTAGGAGATAAGATAAATGGAAATTAACTATTTGTTTGCAAGGTGTTAGCATTTTCGTTTGTTGTCTGCTGTTTTTGTTTTACATGAACTCTATCAAAAATTTTTCAAGAATACCATCAGTGTGAACCAGATCAGGCCCAACTTGACCTTGGTCCAAATTATAAGCAGGCAACAAAAGTTCTCATTGGCAGATAAAAAGTTTATCATGAATTGGCCTCTCTCATTTGGAACATTTTAATTTACTTCATTTTATTTAATGACATATCTACCTCATATTTGTTAATAGTCAACTTCAGAGCACGAAAATAGCACTAGCCGGCTCGTATTTACGAGTGCCTCAGGCTGCAGGGCAAGTGAAAATTTTGATAGTCCTAGTAAAAATTACATTTTCCCATAGATGTCAATATTTTTTGTGATGCAGGGCAAATGCTTATTTTAAGATATTTCGAGGCCTGCACTTTGAATATGTGATTATTATTTATGCCTCAATGCGAGAAAACAAGACTTTGTAGGGTGCAAACAGCTATGGTGCAAACCAGTCTGCGTACCTGTACGTTTTGATCAGTGCCTTTGTTATTCCCTATCTGGAAAGAACAGTAGCTGAGCTTGCTGCAAGTTCAATATTCTAAGAAGTCTCTGTAGCTGAGCAGGCTAATTTGAGCCTTCCTCTGTCAGAAACCCTGAAGACAGGTTTTCTCATGTTGAGGCCCATTTTATGTAGTATTTGATGAATATGTGTGAAGTTGAGAGAGTGTAAGCCATTGTCATTGAATCCTTTATGAAACACATACCCCAGATACCACTTATATGCTTATGTTATTAGAAAGCCTTTATTGCAAGTAATATGGACCCAAATGAGACTGCTCCTAAATGAATGGCGTAGCCAGATTGCTGAAAAGCACATCAAAGGCAGACTTCTGGATCAAGTAATGATTCTCTTCAATTGCGCACCTTTTCAAAATGGGAACTTCTCTTAAAGGAAAGAATTTGCTCCAAGAGGGAGCAAATTCTTTCCTTTATGAACAGGTCCTTATAGTATGGAAAATCACTTTTATCACATTAAGTGACCTCCCTTGAATGTTACATTTTTTATTATGCAAGTGCGTAACATGCATAATAGGTGCTACGTCAATGTAAATGCCTGCTCAAATGAGAAATCTGATCAGGGTTCAAAGTGTTTGCTACCATGAAAAAATCTAGTCTGAAGTGCACTTAAATATATGCAGCAGACGACATTTTCAGGACAAAAAGATACAGGCAAGATAAAAGTTACAGTAAATGCAATCAACAAAGGCGCAGTACAGCCTGCACAGTCAGATCAGTGCCTTTGTTATTTACTCGCTGGAAAGTAGAATTGCTAATCTTGGCACATGTAAAATTTCAAGATTCTAGCTAGTCTCAGTAGCTGAGCAGGCTGGTTTGAGCATGACTTGGTCTGAAACCCGAAATCAGGTATTTTCGTGACAAGATCTAATTTGAAAGATATCTGATCTGGAGATGTATAGTGTATGAGTGAAGAATGTGAGGGATGAGCAAAATCAAACATATATACAGGCTATGTCTGAAATTCTTAAAGATCGGTTCAACCCTTTCTATACTGGAAACCCCTAAACGGGTACATTTACAAGCAGTGAAGACCCAGATGAAATTTCACATAAAGTAGCATTCCATCAGAGTCTGCACTGTTTGCTAAGACAAAAATAATTTTTACAGGAAGAAATTCAATTTTAGTTGGAAATTATAACCTCTAAATATTTACAATGAAATATCCCAATGTGGAAGGACCCACCGTTATACAAAGGGCTATTGGAATGATCTTCATTAACTCAAAATTTTCATTTTGCATTGTGAAATACAGACTAAATAAATTGAAAACCGGCAAAAGTTTTCATTTTCTTACTTGTTATTAAACCTATAAGCACAAATTAAGGCTGTGTTGGTGTCAAACATCTCGCTAATTACTGGGTAGAGTTTCACCAAATGTGGAATGATCTTTAAATGATCCTTATAACAGTCTCACTGATCATCTAAAATCTTTCTAGTATGTCGAGTTTTCTAAAAAGTTAACCCTTATCACGACTGCAGCAGACGACAAATTTTGCGACATCTTGGATAATTTTCAACAAATATAAGGTACGTTATTTCATGAGAATCGTCTGCCAGCAGTAGATTCTCATGAAATATCGTGCCTTATTTGTCATTTTTGAAAATTAGGGAAAATGTTGCAAAAGTTGTTGTCTGCTGCAAATTATAGGTGGCGCTTTATGGGTTAAAACTTTTCAATTAATGTACTCAATTAAACTTTGAGAGCCATGGATTATGATTCCCATAATGTATGTCACTCAAGCAAACAGTGAAGAGCCTGATTAGACTGCTGTAGGAGCTGACTGATCTTGGTCTGCATTGTTTACTTATACCCTTACCACCCAAAAAGACACTTTCACAAAATGGTCTCACTAGAAGTTTGGCAGCCATGGCTTTTGATTTCCATAATGGTTGTCTCTAGAACAAATAGTAAAGGCCCGCATCAGGGAGTGCAGTGGTTCAGTGGTAGAGTGCTTGACTGGAGACCGAGGGGCAGCAGGTACGAGCTTCACCTGCGTCACTGCCTTGTGTCCTTGAGCAAGAACATTTATCCTAGCTTTGTACTGGTACAACCCAGGAAGTCTCTTTATAACTGAAAGATTGTTGATGGGATGTAAAGAATCAAATAAAGCAAACCATAAAGGCCCACATCATAGTCTGATATACATCTTCACCTTTTACTTAGGCACAGGTTTAGATAAACACAATATTTGAACGTAAAATTGTAAATATTTTCTCACCCATCAGTTTTAGCATATGTTTTGGGTGCTCAAAAGAACCGTCTTATCTGCTCATTGAGATGGTTCTTTTGAGTACCCACAACATATATTTTGGTTGAGAAATAAGAAAATTGTTTTTTTGTTATGCACTCTTAACAAAAGGCCTGTACTTAGGTCTCTACTACATAAAAAGATGCTTTTAAAAAATACTTTTCACCTAATGTTCTCAACCATTTTTACAGCTATGGCTCTTGAATTCCAAATTCTGTCTCATATGACTCTTTGCCTACTAGCGTCCCCTGGTGATAACCTTTATAAACAGTTTGAACCCAGATCATGCCTGACAAAATGATGATCTGGATCCAAACTGTTTGACACTGATGTTATTCTTGAAAATTTCTTTGAAAAAAGTAGATTTTGAAAAAAATAAAAAAATCATCAGACAACAAAAAAGACATGCAAAATTATCCAGTAGGCAAAGAGTTAAACAGTGAAGACACAGATCGACTGCTCCTGTTTGAGCTATCTGATCTGGGCCTGCACTGCTTACTCTGCCTTTCTTGTCTGGTAAATAATGTTAACACTTATAGCGCCAATCACGACTTCAGCTGACGACAAATTTTGAGACATCTTTCCCAATTTCGAAAAAAATAAGGTATGATATTACATGAGAATCGTCTGCCAGCAGAAGATTCTCATGAAATATCATGCCTTATTTATTATTTTTGAAAAAGTGGCAAAAATTTTAATTGTCGTCTGCTGCGCTTTAAGGGTTAACAAATTTAGATCATTAACAATAAATCATGCTCAATGTGAGCAATGAACTTTACCTGCCAAACTATGTGAATTGCCTTAGTATACATTTTGGGCCCGTATCAGAATTCTACTTTCTTCATCTCCATTTGAGCCACGGCTTGTGATTAACAACAAAGTGCATTTTGACATGAAAAGACTCAGGCAAGCCTATGCAGCCTCCTCTTAAGCTTTGAAACTCCAAATAATGTTCAGTAAGTAGCCTAAGAGTCATAGAATATTCAAGCGACTAGCAGTCTCTGATCAGACTGAGCGTATGCGCAGCCTGATCTGAGCCTTTGCTGGTCACACATACCACATTGTTGGAAATCTCATGTCACAGCTCATTTGTAGTTTGAATGGTGGTATATATTGACATTTTATAAATGTTATGTGTTCAGTCTCTCATAACATGGTAAGGCCAGAATTTTTTTATTAGCTGATTTAAGAACCCTCCTACTGTAATTTTCTCCAGAAAGTAGAAAAAAAAATCTAATTTCTATTTTTTTTTATATTTTATCCACCCACTCTAAATATTATTAATTCTGTTTTTGTTGAAAAAAAATAATATATTTTTGAGGTTCTGTTTGTGTAATTTTTTAGAGAGACACTGTTAAAAGTGATCGTCCTATGCAGGAAAATTATGAAATATTTAAAGATTTAATACAGACTGTTGGTTTACTTTACTATACTGAGGGACTTTAAAAACGCACCATTTTACATTCTCTGTCTCTTCCACATGATTAATTTGAGGATGCTTTCTTTATCATTTTTTATCCTCTTGCAAAATGGTCCATGATTTGCCATTATTTTGATTTGATCATGCTGTTCATTCTGACGTAATATCGACATAAGTGTTTTTCAACAATTGTCGTCTGACAAATGTGAATTTGATTCAATTTGAAAACAAACACTTTTAAAGGATAGCCAGATGTCTTAACAAATGGAAAAACACAAAATTTTTCAGAAATAATCGTTTCGTTACACTCCCACTCGCAGCGTTTCTTTGCTAACGTCAGTCTTAAATTTTCAAACATCAATAACAGACGGGTGATGTCCGCGTATGTCGCGATACTTTTGTCTTTTATGCAACTGATTGGGGAGTATCTGTTGGTAATAAAACGATTTTGATTATTCCTGATACTTGGGATATAAACGGCCAATTACGTTAAAAATCAATGACGTCATGTAAACGTAATGAACGTTGCCAGGGGCCTAAGACTTTGTGATTTGATTTTGCCTTTCCTTTTGCTTTCAAGAACAAACATCAGTTCGAAAACTTTTTTTCGTTCATAATGGAAGGTATGGGGACTCTGTGACTTTTTGAATTTGAGTTGTCTCGGACACGCCACGACAAACATAAGCCACAGCGTTTTGATTTTCTTATTGAATGCAAGCTAAATGACGGAACTTGTCAATTTTATTTTTCACATAATGAAAATATCCAATTTGACATAAATTAGCATTTAAGCAGGTGGTGCGTTTTTAAAGTCCTTCAGTATAGTTTAACTGTTTGTTCTGGAGATATTTTTGAAGAAAAACAAAAGGCTCTGAAAATGACCAGTCAACTGGTCATTTTCGGAGCTTTTTTTCTTTTCTTTTTCCGTCCCCCCGATCCTTAATCTGCATTTTTTTTCCCCGTAAATCAACTAATAAAAGAAATCTGGCCTAAGAGAGTTTGGTATGTGGATGTTTTATAACTAATGCAATAAAGGAGAAAAGAGCTTAAACTGGATGTTTTATCTATTTCTACATTCACACCTCCAACTGCTCTATCTATTACATAAATTCACCTCTCTGAAAATCATGCCTACTTTTACTCCTTTACAAAGTCGTCTGGAGATAACTTTTTGCTAACAGCTTGGATTCAGATCAGGCCCTACAAAACGTCAAGCCTGATCTGGATCTAATCTGTTTGATTCTCTGGTGATATTCTTGAAATAATTTTTCAAAAAAAAAAGATACAACACAGTGCCTCTGGTGAGGCTCTTCCTGAAAGATACAACACAGTGCCTCCGGTGAGGCTCGAACCACCAACCCCACAATCTCGAGTCAAGCACTCTACCACTAAGCCACTGCGCTCCTCTATGAGATTTTGGTACTAACCACATTGTTGGCAAGTGAGCCTGAGCAAATGTGCAGACTCATCAGATACTTTAGCTTGTAACTGACAAAAACCCTTCTTGAATGATTCAGCAGAAGGGAGGAGAATGACCGTAGAGATCATGAAATAATTTCTACGGTCATTCTCCTCCCTTCAGCTGAATCATTCAAGAAGGGTTGTCAGTTACAAGCGAAAGTATGTGCACGAAGTACTGGCTAACTGCTTGTTCAAGCTTGCCCAGGAAAAAGTGTAGCTTGCATTATAGAAAGTATGGATGTATTTCAAGAGACTTAAATTTAGACCACAAGCCTTGCTGGATACGTCAGTATGGGCCGTTATCCCTTTACCTACTAGTGACTCCTAAATGCGTACTTTGGCAAACAGTGAAGACCCAGATGAAATGCCGCTTAAAGCGGCATTTCATTGTGGTCTACACTGTTTGCTAAGACAAAAACGACCCTCAACGAAAAAAATACATTTTATATATGGAAACTATAACCTGTGACCCCTCAGAACATACAATGAACCATCCCAAATTTATTGCATCAAACCAAAAAAAAGGATACAAAAGGGCAAAAAGGGTTATTAGAGGCTTTTACATAAAGTAACAAAATCTCATGTACTGGCTTTTATATCCCCTAACCACTTTCCATGGTATTTGTATACTTTTACATATCCTAGTGAGTTACATCATAGATCTTATATAAACAACAGTTCAACAACATGTCTTCCATAATACACATTTTGATATATTTTCCTGTACCTTGGTACACATGTATTGATACATGTACCCCTCCCAGGGATGCCCTTATATAAACATTTATTTTTTATCCTTTATTTTTCACACCTCCCAGTGGTGTGACCATCACTGTGATGATGATAAACAGTACTTGAACAGCATGTTTTCAATACTATACTGCTCAACAAATTTCATTTTATTTGCTATTATCAACAAGTAAAGCGATCTTGAAATTTAGGTTTTTTCTTGTCGGCACGACAAAAGGTTATCTAGTTTGGCGTAAGTGGATTGACATTAAATTTGATGCCATTGGTATGTTAAGGATACATGTCTACATCGGAAATTAAAAGTTTTGATTTGAATGTATAGCAAAAGGTTCTTAAAGATGAAAAATGTTAAAAACATCAAAGACTGATACCCGTTTATGCCACATTTTACAGTTCAATTAAAAGGCCCTCTTTTCCGCTGTTTGACTTTTCAGCGAATTGAATCAAGCGGTCAAATAATCTTTTTGATGCTAGAGTGGTACAAGCACCCAGAACATTTATGTTAGTCCTTTGAAAACATCTTCTTTGTAAGCGTTTAAGCCTACATTTAGCCTCAACTTCAGATTAACATGTCTTTTTATGAATTGAATACTCAGTGTCGAAAATTTATAAACTTGCCTTACCCTTCATTGTCTCTCTTTTAACATCTTCCTAAGCATGAAAACCCTTATAATTAAGCATGCATACACAACGAAAAAAGTACTGTTTTGGACATGTAAATATCATTATAACAACGACGTTAGTTGTTTTCAAGGCTTAACTTTTGCATTAAATGCTTAATTGAGACAACCTTTATTTTTTCAGAATGACTGATTTGACCGGGCTGGAAAATAAAAGACTATAAACCCATGCTGTATCAATTTTTCTATTGCCAATAATGCAGTGGAAACATGTTTTTGACCCCTCTCTTGTTTAAAGTAATGAATGACGCAGTAGAAATCCAATTAATGTACACCAATTGCTTTCTTCATCTTTCAACCTATCATTTCAGCAGATATTTTATAACTAAATTATTTGTTCAAATAAAAATCAATCTTATATTTATCTGTGCTAAACTTTTGTTGAGCAGTATATTTATAATAACCTTTACCTCCAAGTGCCTTGATCTTTACATAAATGGTACTTGAACAGCATGTTTTTGATACTATTTATACTTCCCTTTGCCTTGGTAGTTATTCACACCTCCCAAGTAGGAGCGCAGTGGTCCATGCAGTGCTTGACTAAAGATCGAGGGGTCGAGGGTTCGAGCCTCACAGGAGGCACTGCATTGTATCCTTGAGCTTGACACTTCCTCAGCTTAATACTGGTTCAACCCAGGAAGACCCGTCCAGACACGATTGAAAAATTGTTGACTGGGAAGTTATAAATCCAAACAAAGAATCAAAACAAAGAATCAAAACAAAAACACCTCCCAAGTGGCTTGACAATTACATAAACTGTACTTGAATAGCATGTTTTCGATAATATTTCTACTCACATAACCTTGGTACATCTATTTTTGCACCCAAGCAGTTGAACCATTACATAAAAAGGAAAACCTCTTTAAAACGGCTACTCAAAAATAGGCAAAACAAAGATCTTTATGACAAATGGTAGCTTAATGAAGGTCAAAAGTAATGCAGAATGCTCCCCTTGGAGCATTCTGCAATACTTTTGACCTGCATTAAGTGATAATTAGTCTTGAAACCCATTTTTTGGCCTTTTGAGAGTGGCCATTTTACACAGGTCTTACTGTTCTTGAACAGCATGTTTTCGATAATTTTTCAACTGATGTTTAGCTTGGTATTTATTTACATCTCTAAGCACCTGAACCTTTCCATAAACCGTGACTACATTTTATTATATACCTATAAATGATATGACTTTAGAACTGTCTGTTTTCTGGCCATCTGATACATAAAGCCGGATCAACGAACTGCGGTTTTCTGAATCCACATAACTATCCTTTAAAACGAAGCTAACGTCGGTTACTTGCTTTTCCGGCGATGTTACGTAAAGTAAATTTCAAGCATGGAACCAGAGACAGAAAACATGATGATGTAACATCATATTATATGAGGTGAATATGACGTGACAAAACGTAATGGCAAACGCTCCCGCAATTTTCTGGATCAAAGACCAAAACAATTATAAAATCAAAATAATGTCAGAAAAAGGTATATAATAAACATATTTTTATAAAAGTAACTTGATCTGGCGAACAGTATCACGTCTTGTGGATGAGGCCATAGCATTGGATCACCCTCGATGCTTCGCATCTCAGGTGATTCGATGGTATAACCTCATCCACTTGATGTGATTATTTTTGTGTGTTTATATGACGGTTTGGTGAAATTTCTTTTCAAAATTTCTTATTGAGTATTTAAAGCATGTGATGAAATACCAAAACGTCATTCTAACGCTACATTTTACGCTACAAGACGAAAACATATGAAAACGTAAAATGTAACGTCAGAATAAAGATCAAGAACCCCCGTCTTTTCCATGTTTGGTTATTTGGCGTCGACTTGACAATTTGCAAATTAAACAAACGTCCAATCACATTCGTAATGCAGTCAAATATTGCGTCAAAACACGCTACTTGAATGGCAAGATACACAATGGTAGTGAATAAGCGATAAACCTCACTTAGAGCTGTCGGGTTTGGATCATTGGTGGATATACAGGATAAGATAAACTTAGAGACATCAAAACATGCTTTCTTGAGAAAAACTGACTTTTCAGATACCGTAGAAATACGCTGGTAAGGTGTTTTTATTGACTTTAGCCAAACAAAACACAGCATAATGCAAGAGAAAACATCTGATTACATGCCGAGAGTGAACACCAAACTTGTTAACTGTAACCTTAACGTTGTCACTGGACCATTTTATTAGAAAAACACATAAACATCATGGAAATCATTAAAACGCAGAATATCGAATCTTTACGTAAGAATTGAGGTTTTTGGACATCTGAAGATCTGAAGTCATTATTCTTGAGCAAAGCGTCCTTGTAATGAATAAATTTCAAGCAGAAAAGAAAGTTTACGCGTTTCACGCAGTATTCAGAGTTGACGTTAATGACATTAAGTCGTTTCAGAATCCTACAGAAACTTCGCAATTTGATCATTTTCTTGATCCGCAATCTATGCCAAGACTTTTTAAAACAATAAACCGATGGTTGATTCAAACTTTGCTTTAATTGACCCTGTTTCAGCAGTTTACTACGGGGGTCAGGCTGTTTACGCGCATACCAAAATGATTACGTAATGGATAATTACGTTGAACCTGCTGTAATTTGACGGACACATATTGCTCCTATGGATAACTATCATTTGCACTAAAAACTCGCATCATATTGTATGCTTACAGTGACTCAAAGTGTTTGTTGCGTTTCTTTATTCCTTAAGTATATTATAATAATGTGTATGTATTTAATTCACTTCCTGTAAATTTTAAAAGGCCAATACCAATATAATTCCCAAATCCATATCTCAAACTGTAGATTTTTTTTCAAAACAGGGGACAAAAATTCCACTCGTCCGCTCGTAATTACGAGTAAAATCTAGAAAGGACGAGTAATTCTTCCCAAAGCACTCGTCCTACAAGATGAGTGCTAAAGCACTCGTCCTACAATATGAGTGCTTTGGGAAGATTTACTCGAGGAAGTCATATTAAATATTACTCCCTTACGTTCTTTATTGCATATAGTATTAAAGGACAAGTGCGTGTGTTTGCAGGACAAGTGAAAATTGAAAGTCACTCGTCCTGCAGGACAAAAGCAATATTCAAATATTTTTGTCCCCTGCAAAATCAAATATTTTCAACAGAAGAATAAAAAAATGCAAACAGACCTTTAGTTAAGATGTGTAACAATTTTTTTTTCAAAACATAGGTTGCGGGTACTCAAAAGAAACGTCTCAATGAACAGTCAGGAGCAGTCTGAATAGGGTTCATTGTGTTAGCTCATGATAAAATTAGTCTCAAGAGCAGTTAACGAAATGCAGCAGACAAAACAAGCAGATATTTTCAAGACAAAAATATTGGCAGGATAAGGTATAATGGATGTCTGAAAAAAAAAAGATTTTAGTAACTCTGCATCCTGGGTAGTTTTTCATGTTTTTAGCTCACCTGAGCCGAAGGCTCATGGGTGAGCTAATAGTATACCAGTCACTCCGGCGTCCGTCCGTCCGTCCACAATTTCAAACATCTTCTACTCTAAAACCACTGGGCCAATTAAACTCAAATTTTACATGGAGACTCCTTAGGACGCGGGAACAAAAGTTTGTTCAAATGGTCCTGGTCACATGACCAAGATATATGGTAAAAACCCATTAAAAATCTTCTTCTCCAGAACAAGAAGGCGGATGACCTTGGGACTTAGTATGTAGCATTGGGGATGTGGGGCCTACCAAGTTTGTTAAAATGATGATTCTAGGTTGACCTTGACCTACTTAACATCAAGGTCAAATTTGTTTCGTAATGCATTTAAATTGGTAATTTTTTGAAAAGTTGATTTTTTGAATACTGTTGAAGCCAAATTTATTAATTTCACTTAATATGTTAAACCTAATGAGACAATTGCTATAAATAAGTTTCAAAGGTCAAGGTTGACCTTTGACATTTCAGCCAAAGTCGCTCATTTTGCAGTCCCATCAACATATTAAAACATAGTTTTCTCAGAAACCACTAGGCCAATGCAACTCAAATTTCATGTGAAGACTACTTATGATAAGTTAGCAAGAATTTATAAAAAGTATTTGGTCACATGACCAAGATGGCCGCCACGCCCATTTATGGTAAAAAACTTTTAAAAGTCTTCTTCTCAAGCACCAGAAGGCTGATGACCTTGGCACTTGGTATGTAGCATTGGCGATGTGTGGACTACCTAGTCTGTTCAAATGATGATCCTAGGTTGACCTTGACCCACTTAACATCAAGGTAAAATTTGCTTCCTAATGCATTTAAATGGGAAATTTTTGGAAAAGTTGATTTTTTGAATCTTGTTGAAGCCAAAGTCATTATTCTCACTTGATATGCTAAACCCAATGAAACAATTGCTATGAATAAGTTTCAAAGGTCAATGTTTATCTTTGACATTTCAGCCAAAGTCACTCATACTGGAGTCCCATCAACATATTAAAACATAGTTTTCTCAGAAACCACTTGGCCCATTGAACTAAAATTTCATGTGAAGACTACTTATGATAAGTTAGTCAAAATTTGTACAAAATATTTTGGTCACATGACCAAGATGGCCACCACGCCCATATGGTAAAAACATTTAAAAGTCTTCTTCTCAAGAACAAGAAGGCCAAAGAAACTTGGGAGTTGGCATGTAGCATTGGGGATGTGGGGCCTACCAAGTTTGTTCAAATGATGATCCTAAGAAAACCTTGACCTTCTTAACTTCAAGGTCAAGTTTGATTCCTAATGCATTTAAATGGGAAATTTTTTGAATGCTGTTGAAGCCAAAGTCATTATTCTCATTTGATATGTTCAATCTGATGATACATTGGCTATAAATAAGTTTCAAAGGTCAAGGTTGACCTTTGACCTTTCAGCAAAGGTTGCTCATATTGGAGTACCATCAACATATTAAAACATAATTTTCTTAGGAACCACTAGGCCAATTAAACTCAAATTTCATATGTCAACTCCTTATGATTGGTTAGCCAAAATTTATACAAATTGTTCTAGTCACATGACACCATGCCCATATTTGGTAAAAACTTCAAATATCTTCTACTCTGGAACCAAAAGGCCAATTGCCTTGGGACTTGGTATGTAGCATTGGGGATGTGGGCCCTACAAGGTTTGCACAAATGATGAATCTAGGTTGACCTTGACCTACTTTTTGGCAAGGTCAAATTTGATTCCTAATGCATTTATATGGAGAAAATCTTGAAATGTTCATTTTTCTATAACTGTTGTTTAGATCACTTGACCAAAATAGATGCAGCCCCAATATATGCTAAAACAAAATATGGTTCATTATAAGCTTGTAGTTGACCTTGACCTATATCTTAACATTATTTAAGAGATCAGGTGAGCGTCTCAGGACCTTCAGGTCCTCTAGTTTATGTTGTCTTATTTTTTTTCAAATCAACTTTTTTTTAAAAATTCTTTCATGAATACCATCAGAGTGTCAAATAATTGGATCCAGATCAGGCCCGACATTTAGTCAGACCTGATCTACGTCCAATATGTTTGCAAAAGTTATCAGCAGATGACACTATGAGATAAATAGTTAAAATTAGAAAGCACAAACGTTAATAAACAAAACAAGTCTTATTTAACTTTCCAACTTTTATAAATTTATTTATTATTCTATAAATGTTAACAAACTTAACAATTTCTAATTATTGCACTAAACTATACATGCTTTTAAATATTCTTCAGGGCAAAATGGTAGGGTCAATTTTTTAAAAACAAATTCACCAGATAAGATCACTAATCCCTGGACTGAAAGGTAATTGTTATAAGAGATCCACCAGGTACATATGGACGAGCTAATAAGATTTTGATAATAATCATACAATTCAGGGATTTTTTGAAACAAATCCCAATCTTTAAAAAAAAAAAAAAATATTTTTGTATTTTTAAGACTTTTTATTAAGTCACATGGTGACAATCTACTACCATTGCATCTTATTTCTCCTTCAATTTTATTGCAATATAGTATGTGTAATAGCTAAATTGCTTTCTTAATTGACCGAAAACGCCGTAATTGTGCACTATAATAACAAATTTCCCAATTTAGGGGTTTACCACGCTAATTTTCCCAATCTGAAAGGCCCTAGGGCCCCTTCCCAATGTTGCAAAAAAACCACAAAAAAAAGTATATATGCAAAAAAGCCTTTAAATGCCAATCCATACAAGCGTATTCAGCAGGTCTACAGGTCAAAGCTTTGGTCTGAGTCTTCCTCCACTTCCATATTTTGTGTATAACAGAAGCAATGGCTCTGGCAAGAATCCATGTATGCCTAGGCTAGTCTGAGCTTTTGTAGTTTGCCCATGTAATAGGTACCAAAATCTCCTGTCGGCCCACATAAATGTAGTTTTATTTGAGATACCACTGAGAGTTAACTGCGACCTGTTATAGTTAACTCTTAGCCTGCTAGTGGTGACTGATGTCTGCTGATAACCTTTGCAAACAGTTTGGACCCAGACCAGGACCGACAAGTCCTGATCTGGATCCAAAATGTTTGACACTCTGATAGTGTTCTCTAAAGATTTTTTAGAAAAAGTTAATTTTGAAAAAAATCAGCAGACAAAAACCTTGAAAAATTACCCAGCATGCAAAGAGTAAAAGCTTTGGAGGTCATTTTCTTCAGGGCAGCAGAATGGTTTGAGCAATTTTGGTAGAGGGTAGCAACTTAGTGAATCATTTTGAAATTGAAATACGGTTTGGGATATAGAGGATCTTAAACAAGTGATCATTTCATATGAAATTTATTAAATGAGCCTTTGGCGAATTTAATAAATTTGATATGAAATGATCACAAATGTAAGACTCAGTTAATCATATGACCTTTTAAATGTGATTTTATCGATTTCAAAGTTTTGGTTTATTTCAATGAAATTTGCATTGATGTAATGGATGTCATGACGTTACTTGTTCCTGCCGAAAGTGTTATGTAACGTGTTGTCATAACATTATTTATGACATGGCATTATCCACTGAATAACAGTAATGTCATATGACAAATACATGTAAAATTTATTTTCTAGTTTTAAAATTATATCTTTAATCAACTATCAATCAGTTATCCCAAATTTCAAGGAAAGTCAATTGATGTCAGGGGAAAAATAGTTTTGGAAATTTACAAATGTAAAACAAAACAATTGTGTGAGTGCCAAACCAAGAGCCAGCACCAGATTAAATGCAGCAATTTTTGTTTAGACAAACCCCTCAAAAAGACTTTTTCATTTGCGCTAAGACATTTTCTCATATGAATTTGAGATATCTGTACCACACAACTAAAATTGCAGACTATTTGTGTGCTAAGATCTTTGGTATAAGCTACTGATCTGTTGAAAATAAGGGGTTTAAACTAGAATTCTGTGATTTCGAAAATACTATTAGGCTAATCTATAGGCATATAGCAATCCAACTCCATAGTGAGAAATATACTGAGGGACTTTAAAAACGCACCGCCTGCTTAAATGCTATTTTATGTCAAAAATTGAATATTTTTATTATGTGAAAAATTAAATTGACAAGTTCCGTCATTTAGCTTGCATTCAATAAGAAAATCGAAACGCTGTGGCTTATGATTGCTGTGACGTCGCGATAATTCTGAGACAACACAAATTCAATAAAAGCACCGCAAGCACTGCATAATACCCCGCCACTGCTGGGGGCACCAAAAGTTATTTTGTGAGATATATAATGCCTAAATAGCAACAGAACTGAGATAGACAGTGATATGACGTCCTTAGTCACAATATGTAACCTTTGATGGTCAACATATCTGTGAAGTTTCATTCAGATATTTCATATAGTAAAGGAACTACAGGTCAAAAACATTTTCCAGATTAATCAAGGGTGGATAACTCATACACTGGAAAGGTAAGAGTGACGGTCCTTTGTTGTAATATGTAACCTTTGCTGTTCAACATATCTGTGAAGTTTCATTCAGATATCATAAACAGTAAAAGAATAACAGGCCAGAAACCATTTTTTAAAGGGAGAAAGGGCAGTAACTCCATTGAAAATAGTCGGATTTTGCCCATTAACAATCCCATACCACTCATCCCCAATAACAATATGTATGCAAAATATGCAGTATGTAACCTTATCGATTACTCAAGTTATCGATCAGAAATGGTGAGCACGGACGGACGGACAGACGGACAGACACCGAAAGGTTTAACATAATACCCCGACACTAAAGTGTGGCGGGGTATAAAAAGTCACAGAGTGCCAATACCTTCCATTATAAACGAAAAAAAGTTTTTGAACCGATATTTGTTCTTGAAAGCAAAAGGAACAACAAAATCAAATCATGAAGTTTAAGGCCTCTGGCAACGTTCTTTATGTCTACATGACGTCATTGATTTTTAACGTAATTGGCCGTTTATATCCTAAGGATCAGGAATAATCAAAATCTTTTTATTGCCAACAGATACTCCTCAATCAGTTGCATAAAAGTCAAAAGTGTCGCGACATGCGCGGACATCACACGTCTGTTTTTGTTTAATAAAAGCACCGCAAGCACTGCATAATACCCCGCCACTGCTGGGGGCACCAAAAGTTATTTTGTGAGATATATAATGCCTAAATAGCAACAGAACTGAGATAGACAAGATTAATCAAGGGCAGATAACTCATGAACTGGAAAGGTAAGAGTGACGGTCCTTCGTTGTAATATGTAACCTTTGCTGTTCAACATATCTGTGAAGTTTCATTCAGATATCATAAACAGTAAAAGAAAAACAGGCCAGAAACCATTTTTTAAAGGGAGAAAGGGCAGTAGCTCCATCAAAAATGGCCGGATTTTGCCCATTAACAATCCCATACCACTCATCCCCAATAACAATATGTATGCTAAATTCGAAAAAATTCTGTGCATAAATACTCAAGTTATCGATCGGAAACAGTGAGCACAGACGGATGAAATGAACTACAGGTCAAAAACCAATTCTCAGATCAATCAAGGGTGGATAACTCACAATTTGGAAAGGTAAGAGTGACGATCCTTACCCACAATATGTAACCTTTGATGGTCATGAGCACGGACGGATGAAATGAACTACAGGTCAAAAACCAATTCTCAGATCAATCAAGGGTGGATAACTCACAATCTGGAAAGGTAAGAGTGACGATCCTTACCCACAATATGTAACCTTTGATGGTCAACATATCAGTGAAGTTTCATTCAGATATTCCATATAGTAAATGAACTACAGGTCAAAAACCATTTTTCAAATTAATCAAGGTCAGATAACTCTTGAACTGGAAAGGTAAGAGTGATGGTTCTTTGTCACAGTATGTAACCTTTGATGTGAAACATATCTGTAAAGTTTCATTTAAATATTCCACATAGTAAAGGAACTACGGGTAAAAAACATTTTTTAATTCAATCAAGGGCGGATAACTCACAAACGGGAAAGGTAAGAGTGACAGTTCTTAGTCACAATATGTTACCTTTGATGTGAAACATATCTGTGAAGTAATATTCAGATATTCCATATAGTAAAGGAACAATAGGTCCAAAACCTTTTTTCAGACCTATCAAGGGCAGATAACTCACAAACTGGGAAGGTCAGAGTGACGGTCCTAAGTCACAATATGTAACCTTTGATGTGCAACATATCTGTGAAGTTTCATTCAGATATCATGAACAGTAAAGGAATAACAAGCCAGAAACCATTTTTCCAATACGAAAAAGGGCAGTAACTCTGTTAAAAATGGAAGGATTTTGCCCATTAACAATCCCATACCACTCATCGCCGATAACAATATGTATGTAAAATTTGAAAAAATTCCGTTAATAATTACTCAAGTTATCGATCGGAAATGGTGAGCACGGACGGACGGACGGACAGACGGACAGACACCGAAGGGTATAACATAATACCTCGCCACTAAAGTGTGGCGGGGTATAAAAATTAACACTGGCGTTAGCAAAGAAACGCTGCGAGTGGGAGTGTAATGAAACGACTGTTTCTGAAAATTTTTGTGTTTTTCCATTTGTTAAAACACCAGGCTACCACCTAAATGTGTTTGTTTTCAAATCGAATCAAATTCACGTTTGTCAGACGACAATTGTTGAAAAACACTTACGTCGATATTACGTCAGAATGAACAGCATGAGCAAATCGAAATCATGGCAAATCATGATCCATTTTGCAAGAGGATAAAAAATGATAAAGAAAACATCCTCAAATCAATCATGTGGAAGAGACAGAGAATGTAAAATGGTGCGTTTCTAAAGTCCCTCAGTATAGCTACCTACAATAGCTTTGAAGAAATTTGAAATTAATTTAGCAAAAGGTCACCTAAAAGGTAACCTATGGACTGTAATGGACCAATTTGAATAAGTCAAGGGCAGTAACTCAGATATCAATAAGTTCATATTGATGAAACTAAAAACAGATTGACCCACCTTTTGTTAGTTCTTATTGTTTATTCCAAGTAACAGTAAGGTAAATTTCCTAAAATTTCTAACACTAGTTGCCCACCAACATGGTGCAGACTCAGATCAAGTTCTGAAGAAACAGTCTGATCAGGGTATTCCCTGTTTGCTAGTCTGACAAACATTTTATGAATTCCAGCCCTCAAAACCAACCTTTTATTTGAATACAGAAAGAGAAAAGTGTTCGAAATTTTAGAACATTTACTGTATGTGAAATTGAAATAAACCATCTTATAGGCATTAAGTTTGATTAACTCTTTGCAAGCTGGGTAATTTTGCATGCATTTTTGATGTCTGCTGATTTCTTTCAAAATGAACTTTCCAAAAAAAGTTTTTTAAGGAATACCATCAGAGTGTCAAACAGTTTGGATCCAGACTAGGCCCAACATTTTGTCCGGCCTGATCTGGGTCCAAACTGTTTGCAAAAAGAGTTAATACCGTATTTTTAAGTCTTTTTATAAGGTTTCTGTGCTATTTTACTTCTTCTTTCTTGACCAAAACAAATGCTGTGGGTACTATAAAGAACACCCCAAACAAATGTTTATACTGATGGGTAAGAAAATATGCCTAATTTTACTCCCCAAATTTTGGTTTATCTACACCAGTGTTATATGTGTTAGTACAATTGTACTTTTGAGATGGTGTGTAGGGGACTTCCTTTTTACACAATGGAAAGCTATGGATTGTAAACTTAACTTTACCGGTATGCAAATTCAAAGAATTTAGACTACTCTAGAATGTGGACTATAGCAAACAACAATGGCTAATGTTCTAAAATTTCAAACACTTTTCTCTTTCTTTTCTCAAATAAAATGTCGGTAATCAAGGCTGGAATTCACAACATTCATGTCAGAATAGCAAACAGGGAAGCCCCTGATCAGACTGCTTCTTCAGAAGCAGTCTGATCTGGGTCTGCACTTTTGGGATAAACTTTTTTTGAAGCCAACTTGTGTTCAAAATTTTAGAACATTTACCATAACAACTACAGTAGGTATGTATCAAGAACCTTTAATGAATCTATGCAGCAGTATATCCGCTCCCTGTCCTGGTGTCATAACACCCCGAGCCACTTTATCCTCTACATCTACAATTTCGGATTTCACCGACCCATGTTTTACGAACAGTTCCATGATGTGGTCTCTTATATAGTTCCACATCCACACCTGATGTTGATGCTGACGCTTCTTGACGAGCTCCCCACACTCTGAGACAAGCTCTCGGTACTGTTGTATCATATGCCATAATTCCGGTATCCCTTCTTTAGTAAGGGAGGAAATACGTGTTACCTGAAGAAACATGAAAAGGAGCCTCATTAGTCTCATATATAAATTGTATTTATTGAATAGGCAACCACAGAAGGCCCTGGGAGTCATTCTTGCACCACGGATAAGAATATCTAGGATTTTAGCCTGGGTTAGAAAATCTTATCTTACCCTGGCTGTCACACACATGACTGTTGAGTAACATCACTGTTAAGACAAAAAGACAAAGAAAATCCATGCTTAAGGATCACTGTTTGTCATCACTGATGACCAATCAAAGCTGAGTGATGACAAATGGTGCTCCTGAGGGACAGATTTTTCAATTCAACCCTTACACTCATGGTAGCTTCTTATAGTCCAAGGATGTCCTATGCCTTATATGGCTTATATGGGGCCGAATATCAGCCCCTTCAAAATTCACAAATGAGCAAAAACTTCCCAAAATGGTGAATATTATTCCAAATTTCTTAGTTCTACATTTTGGTGAAAATGTATGAAAATCTGAACAAAAATAGCAAAGTTACAAATCCATAAAAATTTGCATAAAAATGTGAATAAAAACATGTTTTCATTCACATTTTTGTGAAATATTTCATGAGCTTTATGAGGGGCAATTAAATCAACAAATATGTTACAGCTTTAAATTGCTAGTTTTGATCTTTTAAAAATGGCGGCCCAATTCTTTAAGACTGTATCGATTTTTACCCAATTTTGATGGTCCAAATGCTTTTTTCCCAAATTCAACAGGCCCCTGTTCCTGACTTCAGAATGGTAGGAAAATCCCTGTAGTCTCACCTGAGCCATTACTGTTCATACATACAAACTATGAAATTAGTTGATGGCTCAGAAACTAGATTATCTTGTCCCAATAAGCTGCGCATGCACATCTAAATAATCTATTTTGATATAAGCTGGCTCAAATTAACCAGTCATTTTCCTTATTTGAGAAATGTTTTTACCATATGACATCACTTTTTTTTATGTTGTGAAATCCTGACTGTTAAAAAATTCAATGAGTGCTACAATAACATTACTCTTTGCCTTCCAGCGGGCAATTTTGTCATCTGTGACTGATATTTGCGAACAAATTGGACCTAGATTAGGCCCGGCAGAATGTCGGGCCTGATCTGAAACCAAACTGCATGACACTCTGATAAGTGTTCCTGAAAGAATTTTTTGAAAATGTTGAATTTGAAAAAAAAGAGTCAGCAGATGATAAACTAGAGGACCTGAAGGTCCTGATGCGCTCGCCTGACCTCTTTAATTATGTTGAAATAGGTCAAGGTCAACTACAGCTTATAATAAAACATATTTTTTTTTACCATATATGGGGTTTGCAGCCATTTTTGTCAAGTGACTTAAAACAATCTAATGAATACTCCATCAAACAGCCCAGTGATATCTGAGAAACCAACGTTTATAAAGGTATGTGGCAGTCCAAATGAGTGGCATTGAATAAAAGGTCACAGGTCAGCTTGACATTTGGTACTTATATAAAGCCATTGTCTCATCAGGTTAAACATTTCTCGAAAGTATTATGATTGCGGCTAAAACAGACATAGGAAAATGAACATTTCAAGATTATTCCCATATAAATGCATTAGGAATCAAATTTGACCTTGCCATAAAGTAGGTCAAGCTAGATTCATCATTTGTGCAAACCTGGTAGAGACCACATCCCCAATGCTACATACCAAGTCCCAAGGCCATTGGCCTTTTGTTCCAGAGAATAAGATATTCAAAGGGGTTTTAACATATATGGGTGTGGTGGCCTTGACCTTGAAACTTATTTATAGCCATTGTCTCATTAGGTTTCACATATCAAGTGAGAATAATGACTTTGGTTTCAACAGTATTCAAAAAATCATTTTTTCCAAAAATTTCACATTTAAATGCAATCGGAAGCAAATTTGACCTTGATGTTAAGTAGGTCAAGGTCAACCTAGGATCATCATTTGAACAGACTTGGTAGGCCCAACATCCAAAATGTTACATACCAAGCCCCAAGGTCATCAGCCTTCTGGTTCTGGAGAAGAAGATTTTTAAAGGGTTTTACCATATATGGGCATGTCGGCCATCTTGGTCTAGTGTCCTAAATCAATTTGTATAAATCTTGGCTAACTTTTTGTAAGGAGTCTTCATATGAAATTTGAGTTCAATTGGCCCAATGGTTTCTGAAAAAACTATGTTTAAATATATTGATGGGACTCCAATATGAGCGGCTTGGCTGAAAGGTCAAAGGTCAACCTTGACCTTTGGAACTTAGTTATAGCCATTGTCACATTAGATTAAACATACCAAGTGAGAATAATGACATTGGCTTCTGTAGTTTTCAAAAAATCAACTTTTCAAAAATTTCCCCATTTAAATGCATTGGGAAGCAAATTTGACCCTGACGTTAAGTAGGTCAAGGTCAACCTAAGATCATCATTTGAACAAACTTGGTAGGCCCCACATCCTCGATGCTACATACCAAGTCCTAAGGTCATCGGCCTTCTGGTTCTGGAGAAGAAGATTTTTAAAGGGTTTTACCATATATGGGCACGGCGGCCATCTTGGTCATGTGACCAGGACCATTTGAACAAACTTTCGTTCCCCCATCCTAAGGAGTCTCCATATGAAATTTGAGTTCAATTGGCCAAGTGGTTTCAGAGGAGAAGATGTTTGAAAATGTTGACGGACAGGCGACAGAGTCACTGGTATACTAATAGCTCACCTCAAAATCATGAAAAATTACCCAGCATGCAAAGATTTAAAAGTATATTGGAATAGTGAGAAAATATGACTGGTAGTGCTCGTAAATACCTGCTTGGCTTCAAACATAAGTTAATCCTTATCCCAACAGTCATGACAATTGTCGTCTGCTCTTTCACCCTCATACACTTTAGACGCTTATATTGCAAACAATATGGACCCAGATCAGACTGCTCTATTAGGAGCAGTCTGATCAGGGTTCTTAGTGTTTGCCTCCAATCCATGATCAAATGTAGTCTAAAGAGCATTTTAATCTATGCAGCAGACGCAAAAACAAACATTTGCAGGACAGATAAAATATTGGCAGAAAAAAGGTTAGTTCATGTGTATCTTCAAAATTTTGAAAGAGCTGATGTGGAACACAACAGAACAGCTAAAATTTCAGACCAGTATCTATCATCCAGCCGGGTATAAACTTATTTTGCCTCCTTATTCTGGAGATATAGCTCTTTAATATAGGGATCAAACACGATTTTTATGCATTAGCATTGGCCAGGTCCTGAGGGAGATGTTAACTAGACATTGTGTTTATGAAACACTATGCCCCAACCATTAGCTTGTCAATAAGGATGATCTCACCATCCTTTTCACAAGGTAATTTTTTAATCTACTCAGAATCCTCTATCAGCTGACCAAATCTGAGGCCACTAGCTGTAATAGTTTTTGATGGCCACAATTGCAAAGGGCAATCACTCAGGGGGAAAAATGAAAAAAGGTATTAACTAGGAAAAAATAAAATAACTTTTTTTAAAATTTTTACCAGGTAATTTACTGATTATCCTCTATCAGCTGTCCAAGTTTGAAGCTCCTAGCTGCAATAATTTTTGAGATTCGACGTAAGTGTTTTTCAACAATTGTCGTCTGACAAATGTGAATTTGGTTCAATTTGAAAACAAACACTTTTAGGTGGTAGCCAGATGTCTTAACAAATGGAAAAACACAAAAGTTTTCAGAAATAATTGTTTTATTACACTCCCACCCGCTGCGTTTCTTTACTAACGTCAGTGTTAAATTTTCAAACATCAATAACAGACGGGTGACGTCCGGTCATATCGCGATACTTTTGTCTTTTAAGCAACTGACTGAAGAGTATCTGTTGGCAACAAAAAGATTTTGATTATTCCTGATCCTTAGGATATAAACGGCCAATTACGTCAAAAATCAATGACATCATGTAGACGTAATGAATGTTGCCAGAGGCCTAAAACTTCATGATTTGATTTTGTCTTTCCTTTTGCTTTCAAGAACAAAGATCCGTTCTAAAACTTTTTTCGTTCATAATGGAAGGTATGGGTACTCTGTGACTTTTTGAATTTGAGTTGTCTCAGAATTATCGCGACGTCACGGCAATCATAAGCCACAGAGTTTCGATTTCTTATTGAATGCAAGCTAAATGACGGAACATGTCAATTTTATTTTTCACATAATGAAAATATCCAATTTTCGACATAAATTAGCATTTAAGCAGGTGGTGCGTTTTTAAAGTCCTTCAGTATAGTTTTTGAGATATCTTGATTACAAAATTATAATATGACCCTTTAAAAGGGGCAAACCCAACAAAGGGAGATAATCCAGACTTAAAAAATAAAATATGCGTCAATTATTTTTTTATGTCAGAGGAATCCATGTATGAAATTTCAAAACTGTATCATAAATTTTGAACAGATGCAGGCACGAGCTCAAAGAAATATGCCCCTTCAACTTTTCCAAAGTTGGGAGCATAAAAACCGAGAGCAAAGCCTAAGGTTTTAATTTCTTTAGAGGGACCCGGTGTAACGGTCAGTTTTTTCCCCCGGGGAAAGATTTGACTAGTCAGTTTTTTCCCCACCCAGTCAATTTTCCCCCCATGTTATTTTTTCGGAAAAGGCTTAAAAATGATATATGTGTCATTGTGCAGTTAAATCAAATTAAATATCATTCTGAAATAGCTGTATTATAACTCTTCCACCCTCAACACAGCACAAAAGATCAGAGGGTGTAGAAGGATTTGATTATAAATGGTTAGCCTATTCAAAAAACAAAATGAGTATGTTCTTAATTCAAAATGGTTATTTGAATGGGTTAAAGGAAAATCGGCCCAGTCTTTCCCCACCCCACTTTTTGGAAAAATCGATTCACTTAGATAAAATACAAAGGTTGGAACACTTTGGAGGGGGATAACCAATAAACTTTTTGGTTTGAAAATTTGATTATCTCTTTGGAATGAGTCATTCATGAGTCTTCAGATACAGTAAAAGAATAACATAAACTGAAAGACTGAAAGATAAATAGAAAGATCAGAATATTTTGGAGGGGGGGGGGGGGGGAAAGAATGGGCCAGCCCAGTCTTTCCCCACCCCAAATGTAGCAGTACAAATAAAATGTTTGGTTTGAAAACTTGATTCTCTCTTTGGAATAGGTCATTCATAAGTGTTAAGATACAGTGAAAGAGTAACATAAACCTAAAGACTAACTGATCAATAGAAAGATTGAAAGATTAAGGAGGGGGGAAAGAATGGGCTGGCCCAGTCTTTCCCCACCCTGCAATTACGAATAAACTTGTTGGTTTGAAAACTTGATTCTCTGCTTGTTATAAGTCAAGAGAGTTCAGATACAGCAAAAGAAATATAGCAAGAAGTGAGCGAAGCTCACATACCCCCGGCGGTAGCCATCAGAGGTTGTAACACTTTCAGAGAAAAGACAAAATTGTCAAAGATTTCATAATCCTAAATCAAGTAGTTTCTGAGAAAACTTTGATGAAAAATGTCCATATGTGTTATATAAGAGTGACAGAAGGAAAAATTGAAACTTTGAAAAAAGAAGGCAAAATGAGGATTAGCACCTTAGTTTTCATTTACACAATACACTTCTCCTACTTGAAAGTACACAAATAATTTCATAATTCTAAATCAAGTAGTTGCTGAGAAAACTCTGACAAAAAACGTCCATATGTGTTATATAGGAGTGACAGAAGGAAAAATTGAAAAAGAAGCCAAAATGAGCTTTAGCATCTTTATTTTCATTTACACAATACACTTAGCCTACTTGAAGGTGTACACTAAATTTGAAAACACTGGCTCCAATAGGAGCCGAGAGATCTGCGACAGAAATTTTCATTGGAGAGAAAGAAAAATGAATAAATAAAGGGACTGATAAGCAATATGTGGCTGTTCTTTTCTTACATAATACAACTAATCACTATCAAGCTTTGTGCCAAATTTCAGAATCCTAACTCAAGTGGTTGCTGAGAAATCTTTGACAGAAAAAATGTCCATATGTATTATATAAGAGAGAAAGAAGGAAAAAATGAAAATTTGAAAAAAGAAGGCAAAATGAGCTTTAGCATCTTAATTTCCATTTACACAGTACACTTTGCCATCCTGAAGATGTGAACAAAATTTGAAAACACTGGCTCCAATAGGAGCTGAGAAATCTGTGACAGAAATTTCCATTGGAGAGAAAGAAAAATGTACAAATAAAGGGACTGATAAGCAATATGTGGCTGTTCTTTTGTTACACAATACAACTCATCACTATCAAGCTTTGTACCAAATTTCAGAATCCTAACCCAAGTAGTTGCTGAGAAATCTTTGACGAAAAAATTTTCCATTGGAGAGAAAGAAAAATGAACAAATTAAGGGACTGATAAGCAATATGTGGCTGTTCTTTTGTTACACAATACAACTCATCACTATCAAGCCTTGTACCAAATTTCAGAATCCTAACCCAAGTAGTTGCTGAGAAATCTTTGACGAAAAAAAAAGTTTACAGACAAACAGACAAACAGACAAACAAACAAACATAATTACAGAAAAGGCAAAAACTATATACCCCCTATATACTTCGTACCGGGGGTATAATAACATAATCCAAAAGTCTAGAGGATAAATAGAAAGATCCGAACATTTTGGAGGGGGGAAAGAATGGGCCGGCCCAGTTTTTCCCCACACCACAATGTAGAAGTACCAATAATCTTGTTGGATTAAACTTGATTCTCTCTTTGGTATAGGTCTTTCATATATGTTAAAATAGAGTGAAAGAGTAACATAAACTGAAAGACGAAACGATCAATAGAAAGATCGAAAGATTAAGGAGGAGGGAAAGAATAGGCCGGCCCAGTCTTTCCCCACCCTAAAATTAAGATTAAACTTGTTGGTTTGAAAACTTGATTCTCTGCTTTGTATACGTCAAGAGAGTTCAGATACAGCAAAAGAATAACATAATCCAAAAGTCTAGAGGATAAATAGAAAGATCGAACATTTTGGAGGGGGGAAAGAATGGGCTGGCCCAGTTTTTCCCCACCCCACAATGTAGAAGTACCAATTCATTTGTTGGTTTTAAAACTTGATCTCTCTTAGGAATAGGTCATTCATAATTGTTCAGATACCGTCAAAGAGTAGCATAAACGGAAAGACTAAACAATAAATTGAAAGATTGAACATTTTAGAGGGAGAGAAAGAATGGGCCGGCCCAGTCTTTCCCCACCCCACAAAATAGAAGTACCAATAAACTTGTAACTTAGAAAACTTAATTCTCACTTTGGAATAGGTCATTCAAAAGTGTTCAGATACATTCAAAGAGTTGCATAATCCAAAAGACTGAAAAGATAAATAGAACGATAGGAACATTTTGGAGGGGGGAAAGATTGGGCCGGCCCAGTCTTTCCCCACCCGACAATGTAGAAGTACCAATAAACTTTTTGGTTTGAAAACTAGATTCTCTCTTTTGAACAAGTCATACATTAGTGTTAAGATGCAATGAAAGAGCAGCACAATTCAAAAGACTGAAAGATAAATATATAGATCAATACCTTTTGGAGGATGGAAAGAATGGGCCCGCCCAGTCTTTCCCCACCCAACAATGTAGAAGTACCAATAATCTTGTTGGATTGAAAACTTGATTCTCGCTTTGGAATAGGTCTTTCATAAATATTAAGATACCGTGAAAGAGTAACATAAACCGAAAGACGAAACGATCAATAGAAAGATCGAAAGATTAAGGAGGGGGAAAGAATGGGCCTGCCCAGTCTTTTCCCACCCTACAATTACGAATAAACTTGTTGGTTTGAAACTTGATTCTCTGCTTGGTACAAGTCAAGAGAGTTCAGATACAGCAAAAGAATAACATAATCCAAATGTCTAGAGGATAAATAGAAAGATCCGAACATTTTCGAGGGGGGGAAGAATGGGCCCGCCCAGTCTTTCCCCACCCCACTATTGAGAAGGAACTTGCAGTTTGCCAAATGCTTTCTTAACTTGAATTTCTCCTTGGGATAAGTAAATCATGATTGTTCAGATATAGTGCAAGAGTAGTTTAAACCTAAATCTGAGAGATTAATAGAAAGGTTAGAAAACTAGAAAAAGTGTCCATGGGACACGGATGCCCCCGCCTATTGTTTTTATTTCAAATAAAGTCCATAAGCTTCTGTAGTAATTTAGCCCAAAAATGACTAAGTTCAAACTGTGAAAAAAGTGACAAAAATTGATCTGAGGGTTATATCCAAATGTCATGCACATCTTCAGTCCTTGACAAAAACAACAGTAAAGTTTCAAAAGGATTGGGATAAAATTGTAGGAGGAGTTGCGCTCACAAGGTACCTAATGGCCATAAGCTTCAGTAGTAGTTGTAAAGCATATATTCCGTTCTTGACAAAACAACTGTAAAGTTTAAAAAGGATTTAGTAAAATTGTAGGAGGATTTGTGCTCACAAGGTATCTAATGTCCATAAGCTTCTGTAGTAATTAAACCCAAAAATGACTAAGTTCAAACTGTGAAAAAAGTGACAAAAAATGATCTGAGGGTTATATCCAAGTGTCATGCACATCTTCAGTCCTTAACAAAAACACCAGTAAAGTTTCAAAAGGATTGGGATAAAATTGTAGGAGGAGTTGCGCTCACAAGGTACCTAATGTCCATAAGCTTCTGTAGTAATTTAGCCCAAAAATGACTAAGTTCAAACTGTGAAAAAAGTGACAAAAATTGATCTGAGGGTTATATCCAAATGTCATGCACATCTTCAGTCCTTGACAAAAACAACAGTAAAGTTTCAAAAGGATTGGGATAAAATTGTAGGAGGAGTTGCGCTCACAAGGTACCTAATGGCCATAAGCTTCAGTAGTAGTTGAGCCCAAAATTGACTAAGTTCAAACTGTGAAAAAAGTGACAAAAATTAATCTGAGGGTTATATCCAAATGTCATGCACATCTTCAGTCCTTGACAAAAACACCTGTAAAGTTTCAAAAGGATTGGGAAAAAATTGTAGCAGGAGTTGCGCTCACAAAGTACCTACCTAAATGATGGACGAACGGAAGGACGCATGGACAGACATGGGCAACGCTTAATGCCCTTCCGCATTCTACGAATAGCGGGGGCATAATAATAGAGGGGGAAAGAATGGGCCGGCCTAGTCTTTCCCCATCCCACTATTTTGAATAACCAATTAGCTAAACATTCAGTAAAATTAGTAAACTTGAATTTCTTCTTGACATATTTCAATCATGAGAGCTCAGATACAGTAAAAGGATTGTGTAAACATAAAGATAAATAGAAAGGAAGTATTATATTGGAGGGGTAGTGGGGGGGGTGGGGGGGGGAGGGGGGGAAAGAATGTGCCGGCCCGGCCAGTCTTTCCCCACCCCTATATTTAGAAGAATCATTTAGCTAAATGCTTGTTAACTTGAATTTCTCCTTGGGATAAGTCCATAATGAGTGTTCAAATACAGTGTAAGAGAAGTTTAAACCAAAAGACTGACAGATAAATTGAAAGGTTAGAAAATAATGGAGGGGGGGAAGAATGGGCCGGCCTAGTCTTTCCCCACCCCACTATTTTGAAGAACCTATTACATGTAGCTAAACATTTAGTAAAATTAGCTATTAGTAGTGTTGTTCGATTATTGGATTTTCATAATCGATCATCGAAAATAATCGGTCAGAAGGTTTCGATTAATGATCGATTATAATCGAAAGTAATCAAATGTAAGGGAAACACAGGTTCCATCCCAAAGAATGTCTATCCTTGTACTGCTTTATGAAAATATTCATCATGATCAGTTTCATGATGTTTTATGAACAGTACCTTACCACAACAGGTCCTGACAGCAATCTAAATTGAACAGCCATGAGGGTCTGGATGGGGTATAATGATTAGTGAATAATGGCCCTTTTTTTTTATAATGAATAGTGAATAATGAGCCAAAAAATAATGAATAGTGAATAATGAGGGCCTAAAAATAATGAATAACCCTATTTTTTTTAATGAATTGAAGGAAAAATTTATGAATAGTGAATAATCAGATTTCTTTGCTACCTTTCTTGCTTTTAATGAATAATTGGTCTTATTTTAATGAATACCCAAAATTTTAATGAGATGAATAATGGGCTAAAATTTTAATGAATAGTGAATACCAGACCCCCCCCCCCCCATCCAGAGTATCCAGACCCTCAGTCATTGACATCAAAACCCCTAACGCACTAATGAATAAACTTGGGAAGGTCCACTGTATACATCAATGAGTCACGGGTTATTATTTCGAAATAAAATTGCATTTCTTTCTTTGAAGATTTTTTATGTCTGAGCAAACAATGTAGGCGCTGATGAAATGCCGCATTCTAAGGCATTTCATCTGGGTCTTCACTGTTTGTGACTATGTCACAGCACACATTTAGGACAATGTGCAAAAGGTTAAGTGTGCACTTGCTATAATTACAGTTTATATCTTTAACCTTGCATTTTCTTGTAGCAAAGTGGCAAATTTAGAATAGCAGCTTACAATAGGGTCAGGTGTGAATCTTTTCGATTATAATAGATTATTACCAAACACAATCGATTAGTAGAATCGAAATAGATTTTCGATTGATCATCGATTATAATCGATCATCGATACAACACTAGCTATTAGTAAACTTGGATTTCTCCTTGACATATTTAAATCATCATGAGAGCTCAGTTACAGTGAAAGGGTTGTGTAAACGTAATGGTAAATAGAAAGGAAGTAACATTTTGGAGGTGTGGGGGGGAAAGAATGGGCCAGCCCAGTCTTTCCCCACCCCTCTATTTAGATGAATCGTTTGGCTAAATGCTTGTAACTTGAATTTCTCCTTGGGATATGTCAATCATGAGTGTTCAGATTCAGTGTAAGAGTAGTTTATACCAAAAGACTGGGGAGCGCAGTGGCTCAGTGGTAGAGTGCTTGACTCGAGACCGAGGGGCCGCGGGTTCGAGCCTCACCGGCGTCACTGTGTTGTGTCCTTGAGCAAGAACATTAATCCTAGCTTAGTACTGGTTCAACCCAGGAAGACCCGTCCCTTTATAACTGGAAGACTGTTGATGGGACGTAAAGAATCAAATCAAACAAACAAAAACAAATACCAAAAGACTGACAGATAAATTGAAAGGTTGGGAAACAATGGAGGGAGGAAAAAATGGGCCCGCCCAGTCTTTCCCCACCCAACTTTTGATAAGGAACATGCAGTTAGCCAGATCCTTTTTTAACTTGAATTTATCGTTGGAATAAGTCAATCATGAGTGTTCAGATACTGTGCAAGAGTAGTTTAAACCAAAAGACTGAGAGATAAATGGACAGAATAGAAAATAATAGAAGGGGGAAAGGTTCCGCCGGCCTGGTCTTTCCCCACCCCTATATTTGGAAGAACCAATTAGCTAAACAATTAGTAAAATAAGCAATTAGTAAACTTGGATTTCTCCTTGACAAATTTCATCCATTATGAGAGCTCAGATAAAGTGAAAGGGTTGTGTAAACATAAAGATAAAAAGAAAGGAAGTATCATTTTGGAGGGGGGGGTGGGGGAAAGAATGGGCCGGCCCAGTCTTTCCCCACCCCCTATTCAGAAGAACCAGTTAGCTAAACAGGTTTTAAAGTCGAAGATCTCATTGACATAAGTCATTCGAAAGTATTCAGATACAGTGAAAGAGTACAATAAGCCATAAGACTGAAAGTAAAAGTGAATGGTGGGAACCCCTAGAAATCACAACCAAACAGCAATAAGTATGAGTACTTTTGAGACCTTTTGCTAATTTATTAGCGGCTTTTTAAATTTATGCAAAGAATTAATAATTTCATTATGATTTTTGAAATTATTAGGGGGGGGGGGGGGAAACTGACTGGGTGGGGAAAGAATGGGCTGGCCTATTTTTCCCCCGGAGAAAGAATGGGCCGGCCCATTCTTTCCCCGGGGAAAAAACTGACTGGGGGGAAATTCCGGCCTGTTACACAGGCAAACATTAACGCATTGAAAAACAATGTTTGATCTTTGTTATTGCATGAATTCAATGATATATTCACCTAAAATGTACTAATGTTATGGCACTATATATTGTCACCATTTCACAGCAGACAACATTTTCAGATGCATTTTTTTCTTGGTGCTTTAAGGGTTTATACATGGGTTTGTGCTGGTTGAAACATGGCTGTTCAAAGCATGAGGCACAGATTTTATGCAATAAAAACCTTTACAAAATACTTGGTTAAAAAAAGAAACTAATGTTGACTCTGTAGTGACTGTATTACTGTAGATTCTGAAATTTTCGCGCGATCTTTTTTTTGCGAATTTTCTTTTTTCGAATTATTCGCGAAGTTTTGAATTTGAGAGCAAGCATTCATGTGGTCTTCATTTCCCTGGGTTGAAACAAGGCATGCAAATCTTGGAACACACAAGGAAAATCACTGGTCCATATCTGAATCAATGATCAGGTATTTTTTTAGCGTAATTGATCTATTATCTTTCGCTTGTCCAAGCCATCAAATTAACACTATTGTGTGGTATCACAAAACGTCTATTGTGTAACAGCTGAACACTCATTTAAACGACCTTGAATTGCATAATCTTTTCATGTTCAATAACAGTTTAACTTGACCTGTAAACCACACTGGTCAGTGTTTTAAAGCACAAATGAATACACAAATATGAGAGACTGATAGACATTAAGGCAATATTTTCTCTTTTCAGTATCCATTCTCTCCGCCATTTTCAAAGGTCTTCAACGATTAGTGTAACTCACTTCTGAGTAAGCCAATATTAGGGAGAACTTTGAATTCGCGAGACATCGCGATATTAGGGAAAACTGAGTGCTCGTGAATATTTCCTAATCTACAGTAACTCTATACTTCATACAGGCGAGTTAAATTGTAGAAGACTCAAAATGTCCGTACCTGAGGCTTCCAGACCTTAGACCTCTGTCTCATATATTTAACAGCACTCATATACTCCATCTGTATCCTCCTAGCGGCTGGTACCAGGTCTCCATCAGACTTATTGATGACTACCAGGTCTGCTACCTCTACTATACCTTTCTTGATTCCTGAATATAAAGAGAAATTACAAACTACCCCAGTATTTATTCACTTTGTCTGCTAGTGACAAACTTTGTCATCCACTTATTACCTTTGCAAACAGTTTGGACCCAGATCAGGACCAACATAATGTTGGTCCTGATCTGTATCCAAACTGTATGACACTCTGATGGTATATCTGAACAGTGACCTATATAAGTGACTGGAAACTCTATTTTTCAGCCAAGGAGATCAATTGGGAAAGCCTGGCACAATTCGAGAATCGTATCAAGCCTCTGGTGCACGTAAGGCACATTAAGCGTAGTACTATGTACGAAATAGCTCCATTTTGTTAGTCTGAACTGGCATAAGGAAAATTAGATCTGTAGCATATGGGTTCAGCCCTATTCAAATCAATTTTTCTGATTAACTGAAAAGTTTAATCAGCAGAATAAATGAAGTTTATGTATTTTTCAATAAAATATCGCTATAGGGATATTTAATGAAAAAAATAAACATAAACTTCATTTATAACCGTTTGTTTTGCTGCAATCACTACTGCTGTTGTGTTGGCATGGTTTCTGTGACGTCAGCGTCTAGTTATGTAATGTCAGCGTCATGTTATTACAGTAGATCCTAGATGTTACATCTGTTACATCCGAGATCTGATTCTACGGAATTGGCCGAGGCGGTTCCGATTGCCAGAGAGATATGTTGTGATATTTGTCATGTGACTCACACCTAGTGCGCCATTAATGGTACTGTAAACAAAATGGTGAAACAGCCTTGAAAAACTGCTTCATTTATTTGAAAATTTCAAGGCTTCTTTAAATGGCTAAATGCTATATTAAGGCAATAGCAATCAAAAAGTCTGTACAGATCATGTTTCTGCAATGTTAAAACTAATTCTATAGAACTATGAGGGTATATGATAATGACGTGATTCGTCTAATATGACTACAACAATACCTCTTTTAATTCAGCAAATAAATCTTCAAATATGGCCATATGCGTCTCTATTTATTCATTTTCACAAACTATACTGAGGGAAAAAAGTTTAGCAATTATTTATAGTGGGGTTTCCCATAGGCGATCTTTGAAGCATTAGATTGTTTTAATTGGCAGGTTCGCAAACATGTCAGTTGTTTGAAAATGACCTAATGGCTAACTGAAAGAGGCCAAAAGAAACAAAATCCGACTTCATAGTGAGGATTTGATCTGCTGAGCATTTTAATTTCAAATGTTATTCAATTGAAAGGGAGGTAATTTGGAAAAATACGAGTTTCAACTAAAACCTGTACGAAAAGGGTGAGCATATCATTCAGTTTTAAACTGTTTTTCACTTTCTTGCTTTTGGATCTAAATATTTGACAGAAAAATGAAACTTTTAATCAAACACTATTCGCACTATTGCCAGATAAGCTGTTTTAGCATGGGGGCATAAAATCAGACTTAACATTATGTGAAATGTCAACCAGTTAATGTCATCGTACTTGTGAACGTTTGTCAACATATGATTTTAACACTATGAAATTAAAAGTCCCATTTCTTCTAAACTGTGAATCCCGAAAGTAAATTTCTAAACTTTTTTCCCTCAGTATTGTATGTTTTCATGTATAAGTACCAATTTTGAATCCATGACACTAACAGAATTTTTTTAGAACATTTTCAAAGTCCAACTAATTTTGCTGAAATGCATGGAATGCAAAAGCATATACAATCTGATGTCATTTAACTTTCTTTTTGTGCCTAAACCAATCAATTTAAAGTGAAAAATCTTCGGTTTATAAGTTATTGAAACTACTGCGATAGAGAAAAGACAATTGCTAATACAATTGACATTGCATTTTGTAATCAATACAGCAACATTGCCTAGGATACTATTGCAATACGAGTATATCAATAGTCTAATGTATTGATATATCCCTATCAAACACGATATCTGTTGCAATTGTGACTACTGTTACATCCCTACCAAACAAGATATCTATTGCAAAAGTGACTACTGACACATCTCTACCAACCATGATATCTATTGCAATAGTGACTACTGACACATCTTTACCAACAACGATATCAATTGCAATTGTGACTACTGATACATCTCTACCAACCACGATACCTATTGCAATAACGACTACAGACACATCTTTACCAACAACGACATCTATTGCAATAGCGACTACTGACACATCCCTACCAACCACAATATCTATTGCAATTGTGACTACTGACACATTCCTACCAACCACAATATCTATTGCAATAGTGACACACCAGCAGGCCGATCAGCCGAGTATTGAGCGGGCCGGGCCGCTGGCACGCACAATGCACAGCTGAATGGGCTGCACAAAAAGTCTGACACGGGCTAGCCCACTAGCCCACACTATGCACGGATGTCCAATATGTGATCTCTAACGAGATTGAAGAAAGAAGAACAGAAGAAGAACGCAAGAAGACTACAGATGAAGAGCCCCATACTGGAAAATATCGGGTCAACACCTCAAGTGTAGCCTGGATTTCCGGTAGGGGAACAGATGAAGACCCCAGGCACAGATGAAGAACTCAAGAAGACTCACAGATGAAGACGACCAGGCGCAGTGTGCCAAACCCTGAAGCCCTCTAGGGACTGTCCAGGTCCGGTAAGGTCTGGGTGTAACACGTCCGTACGTGTCACACCAAAAAGTCTACTGCGTAGGCTCAATTGCCCCTAAAATGCATGTTAGGGACAAAAAAACCTTCGTCAAGCAGGCTAGGGAACCTATTTGTCCACAGGGTGGATAGTACTGGCGTAACCCAGGAAGCACAGGGTCCAAATGGTGCAGCACGCTAACGGTAGACCCCTGATGTCGGTCTTCTAGTCACTGCCGCACTTGAGGACTCATCAGGTCCGAGGCAATTTGTCCACAGGGTGGATAGTACTGGCGAAATCCAGGAAACACAGAATCCGAAAGGTGCCGTCTCTATAAAATAGACCCCTAACGTAGGTCTACTAGCTAGTAAGCCTATGACGTCAGCCTACTAACTACTACACTCGAGGGCTCGTCAAGTCCAAGACTATTCGTCCACAGGATGGATAGTACTTGCGCAGTATGGTAGACCCCTAACGTATGTCTACCACAAACTGCACACCAGCAGACCGATCAGCCGAATATTGAGCGGGCCGGGCCGCTGGCACGCACAATGCACGGATGAACAAGCTGCACAAATAGTCTGACACAGGCTAGCCCACTAGCCCACACTATGCATGGATGTCCGATCTGTGATCTCTAACGAGATTGAAGAAAGAAGAACAGAAGAAGAGCGCAAGAAGACTACAGATGAAGAGCCCCATACTGGAAAATTCCGGGTCAACACCTCAAGTGTAACCTGGATTTCTGGTAGGGGAATAGACAAAGACCCCAGGCACAGATGAAGAACTCAAGAAGACTCACAGATGAAGACGTCCGGGCACAGTGCGCCAAACCCTAGAGCCTTCTAGGGACTGTCCGGGTCCGATAAGGTCTGGGCGTAACACGTCTGTACGTGTCACGCCAAAAAGTCTACCGCGTAGGCTCAATTGCCCCTAAAATGCATGTTAGGGTGGATAGTACTGGCGCAACCCAGGAAGCACAGGGTCCGAAAGGTGCAGCACGCCAACGGTAGACCCTTGACCCTTGACGTCGGTCTACTAATCACTGCCGCACTTGAGGACTCATCAGGTCCGAGGCTATATGTCCACAGGGTGGATAGTACTGGCGAAATCCAGGAAGCACAGGGTCCGAAAGGTGCCGTTTTTATATGGTAGACCCCTAACGTAGGTCTACTAGCAAGACCCCTAACGTAGGTCTGCTAGCTGCTACCGCACTTGGTGACTTGTCAGGTCTGAGGCTTGTGGTGGACGTCTGATTGGGTACGAGGATCTCTTGTTGTAATCCCGCACACACACTATACATATACACACCTCCAAACTGCTCCATTAAAGGGAGCTCCCCAGTCCCCATGAGCTCCACAAAGGAGTACACCCCCTCACACATACTCTCACACACTAGCCTACAATGGGCGATTCCCTCTGAGATGTCATTGACAATAAGGTGTCTGGGTGCAAATGACGATGCTGAATGATTCCTTCCTCCTCAACCTTCCTACAGTCAACAAGATGGATCAACTTGCTGCTCCAAAACAACGGTGGCTCAGAGATATCAGAAAAAAGTGTATCACCAGTCGGAATTGACATGGGGATATCGCAATTACTTTTAGATGTCCGCTCAAAAACAAACAACTTTCAAAACGCTTCCTATATTTTAGGCCGAAATTAGCCGCACACCAGGGATCACGCGCTGGTACAGTGCTTGACCCACTTTTAGACCACATAGGAAACGTACAAAACTGGACTGCAGAGAGTGTTCAATTCTTAATTCAGTTATGAAGACCCTGCATGTCCATAAACGAACTTGAAATAATCGAAATCTGGGGGCTCATTTCAAGTATTTTCAAATTAAAACCCATGTTCAAACAGCATAGTGTAGGCCGCTGTGTCGAAATTTGGGCTCCCGTGGGAATTTTTGGGTAAAAGTGATCAATGTTGATTTTCAACTAGAAAAATATATGCAGTTTAAGAAAAACGATGTTTCCAATTTTTTCTTGCAGTATTGACGTCACAGTGACGTCACAAAATGACGTACCGTATTTTCACATGAATCAAACAGTTTCTATCTGCTTGTGCTGTATACACCTAAATTAATCGCATTGTAATGTTGTTTATTGCGTTGAAGTGGTTGAAAACTTCGATAGGAGGACCAAAATGAAAATCGATTCAACGTGGACTTCAATTTTACGTCAAATTGACGTCGATTTGATGTCAGTATGCAGCAAAAAATATTGTGGACAGAAATATTACTCTGGAAAGATTGTGTGGGCTTGGCGATTAAAATAAAATGTTTGCGTACATTTATGTTTCTAGCTAAGCTTTTTGAAACATGTTAGCTCTCTCACGGTTGGGACGTTTCGCTGTTACAGCATGTTAACTACGTTACCCATCAATTGTTTAAAACACAAATAATGTAAATAAGGTTGTTAAAGTAGTACTGATATAATCAAATTGGCCAAACATTCATTTATTGCACAAGAACATTTCATTTCCTACAAAAATTTATGTTTAAGTTATTAGGGCCCATCGTTATGTCATTTATGGTGCATTTAAACTACCCCTCCCCCTGTAAAACCATTGGAATGTTGTTAAATAGTTTCTTTTAATAAGCTTCTCATTTTACATTCATGTTTTAACTATATGTTCCATCAGACAATTAATGGGCCATTTTATAACTGCAAGCAGCTTGTTTTTTATAAACAAAAACTTTAAGAGTTATATGCTGTTTAATATGATACCACCAAAAAGCACGTTAAATAAGGTAAGAATGTTTTTATTCTAAAATTGTATGTAATGCTATATGAAAACCTTTAAACACCATGTATGAGCATTATATCAAATTCAATAGTAAAATGATGTAACCAACATCGCTTCTGGTGTTAATTATCTTTTTGTTATTTGTGTGGCAATATGTAACGTATATTACAGCTTTCAAGACTGTATATGACTTGCTTAATTCCTTATATTATACGTTATATGGTATTTGATATCATTTCAAAAAAGCAAGTAAGTATGAATAGGAAATACCACAATCTCATGCTTCGGATCAACACAGGGTACCGTGAGGAAGAGCGACAGAACACTAACAGCCACAAGACATCAGGAACATGATTAAAGTAAAGCAACCGACTCTCTTTTCCCCATAAAGGTGGTTGCAACACTAGAAGGACACAAAGTACTGAATAACAAAAGAAGGACCAAACACAAAACCCCCACAAACAATGGGAGCAACAATAAGCAATGGATCAACAACAACAAAACCACCGGCCTAGAATGGACAGTTGCCCAAGCCACTGCAGTGGGGGGGGGGGGGGGTAGGGGGCTTAAATGCATTTTACTGGTACCAAATCTTAGTCCTAGATTATGTTGTTGTTAAAGCACAACAATTGTTTGGTTCGCATGGAAAAATGGATTATTTTTGTTATAAATATCCAGGTTCCTGTTTGTCTGAAAAAGTATCAATTCATCCATGCAACATTTGCAAAATATTATATCTTTTAACTTTTTAAATCCTCAAAAAATGATTTGCCCATAATTATAGATTTTAAAACTCATAAGCAAATAAAATGATAGCTCTCAAGACTAGTACTTAGAAAGATACATTCCCATTTTCTGTCGAATTTGTTAAAATAACATATAAAGCTGTATAAAGTATATCATAAGGCCCAATGTTTATCAAAAATGTTGTCAAAAACGTAATATAATTGAGCCTGAAAAGCTCATATATCATGGTGAGTTTAGAGATTTGTTTTATAGTATTTATCTGGAGAAATCTAAGTTAATGGAAATAATTATAATCAGTAAAATCAATCACTCTATGTAACTGTTTACAGTTGTTCAAATTATGGAGAAATCTAAGTTAATGGAAATAATTATAATCAGTAAAATCAATCACTCTATGTAACTGTTTACAGTTGTTCAAATTATGGGTACAAGTATTCAATTACGTTGCATGATACAGGCTAGATACCACGTATCCATGTTTATTTAGGTATATTTGCCATAAAACAGTAACCCTTCTAATTACTAAATGTTTAGAGGGAGGTATGCATTATAACTGCCTGTAATCAGTTATTGTTTAAAGAGACTGTCACCAAATCAATTTGTATCCTGGTATCTAGTTGCGTGTGCAGATAGTGAGGCATTACTGAAACTTTTAAATTAATTCAAGTTTATATTCAACATAGCTTTCGTTGTTTAATTAACGAACCTGTCAAACACATCAACTAAGTACTTCTGGTCACTTGCTCAACCAATAATGGGAAAATAGTGGTGAGTTTTACTCTAAGGCAATGATCAGATTAGATATGACCATATTCAAGGAAACTAGTTAAAGGTCAATTGTTACTTCAATACTGATTTAAATACAAATTGTATAAGCCCAAATTAAGTCCAGCCAAATTTGATCAGGTGACATTAAAGTTATTGTAAAATAGATTTTACAATGTTCTTTTAGAATGCTGGATAGAAAAGTGAAATATTTAATAAGAAAGTGCAAGTATAAGCTCTCACTTAGTTTTAGCAATACATGCTTACACACCTGAACTGACTGTGACTTCGACAAAATATTACAGGAACATTGTAAACATGATAAATGGAATAATAAAGAGTTATATGTTTATTAAACATTTGAATAAGTTGTAAACTCACCAGGATATAGATTCAAAAGAAGCACGCAAAAAGGTTAAATGTTCTAGCTAATATCAGCATTAAGAGGACACTCTACTCAGTCGCCAATAATAGACTTACTTGCAAAGTACCAAAATCAAATGGACTAAATCCTTTTAATTATTCTTTCCATTACTACTGTTAATCTATTTTGTTTCATTTGAAATATTCAAAGAAGTAATTGGATGTATTTTTGTATCTATCGTAATATTCACATTTGATTGGCTAAATATCAAAATGATATTATCTGAAACAAAATTCAGCTTCAAGACTAAATCTTATTGATAGAATTATGCAAAACAAATTAACCAATACTTTATTTGGGCCCATTACTATAGCAATGTCTACAGTATATATGCTATACTAACAATACCAGGGAGGTTTTCTAGGTGATAAACCATTTTCTTTCAAATGTTTGACTATTATTAAACATTAGAACAAATACTGTCTGTTAAATGATTCACAAATTTTAGAACCAGGCAGAATGAAAGATACGTGTAATATGCTCCTTAAACTTCTCTTGTTATGCATTTTACCAACATAAATGGTATTCTTACTTCACCCAACTAGACATTCTTCTTCAGACATAAAGCGATTATAACCATAGGAATAGGCTTGGTGTGTGTCACACTCGTATGTTGGGAAATAGTTGTTAAGTTTCCAAAACACTTCAGTTATTTGTTTCAAAAGACAAGGATAAAGGTCACGATTTAGACCTAAAAATAGTAAGTGAGTATAATCAGCTTGAATAACTTACTTTTTAACGAATTCTGAGTAAGTTTTTGTCTTTATCAATACAGTTGGTGAAATCAATAGTAGGGTTACACAATGTGTGATAGATCTTACTAACTTAAAGCTACTTCATGCTTAATATTATTGTGTCATCTAAAATGAGGTGTAGTCAGTGAAAAAAACGTCTTTTTTATATCATTTCATGTGTAAAATGAAGCAAATACACGAGTGTCAGTGAGATAAAAGATATCATTTTTGCATTAAAGAAACATTAATGGATCATAAAATAAGCAGCATCTAAAATGCTGTTTATAAATTTGATAAAATACACGAACTTGAAATGACTTTTTATGTGATTTAGGTTAACCATTTCTTCCCTTATTATCAATGCTTTGTTGATATTTCAGTTACTGGCAATTACTGGCAGTTAAATGACAGTAAATAAACCACTAGCAGTGTAAACTCACGAATTGCTGTTTTTGCTTTAACATAATGCATTTAAAAGAAAGTAAAGTACATAACAGTAATAACAGGTATTGTAATTTGATAGAATCATAATAATACAATTAGAAGTCTAAGCTTATATTGTCACGTAGGATTAAGCACCAATTTGGTAGGAATTCCTATTATTTCAGGGTAACGAAGTAACTCTGTAACCGCTATAGAGTTCATATACATTATTCTGTGGCTAATATATTTTGGTTATAGAAAGATGTAGTGTACAAAACTCTTCCTTATGGGTATTTTGGCAGCCTATCGTCTAGTGATAGTACTACATTAAGTAGTAATACATTTGAAGTAAGTAACATATATAACTGTCATTTCATAGAGGTGTATTGTTTAAACGCATACTTGCTGTTTGCTGCTATTTGATAAATGCTTTTAAAGCAATCAGCATGTCGATAAATAAGAATTAGATATAACTTGGTATTTGCACAATGGGATTTGAAATTACAATAGAGTAACGTAGTTCACATGGCTGTTACAGGTTAGAGAGCTAACATGTGTCATTTCGTATCTTATATCATGTAGTTTCAGTAAAGCATAGTGTGCAATATTCCAGAAGTGGGAGGGGAGGGTCTATTAGCATATTGTGATCTAATGTCAGTTGAGCTTTCACTATAACATACTTTTTATTTTGATACTGACGTCATTTTTTCCTCTCTTGACATAATTTTGAAGTTAAAGTAACCTCTTTAAAATTTTGAGTCAGATTCTATGCTCCAAATACAATTTATCGCCAGTAATATTACTATAGCTGATCAAACAGTACATGCTTGCGCCAGCTGGAATTCGTAGTGCTCAATTTCAAGCCCTAAATAAGCTAAAAATGGGCACGTTACTTTGTGACGTCACCATGACGTTAAAACGGCAAGAAAAAACTGGAAACATCCTTTTTCTTAAACAGAATACATTTTTCTACAAGAAAATGTATGTTTGACCCTTTTACCCAAAAATTCCCACGGGATTACACAGCGGCCTACACTAGCATGTGGATCTCCTGATATAAACATAGATTTACGTTCATTTGATAATGGGTTAAAACAGCTATACGTATTTATTCATGAATAGTACTTTAAGGGTTTAACTGATTCATGATGTCCAGTGATTTACCTTGCAGCTCATCTCCCCCTGCTGGCGGTATAAGAAGACAGAACATGTCCACCATATCTGAGACAACAAACTCGGACTGACCAACACCTACAATAACATAAATTAAGATAAATATAGGATCTTACATGAGTGCTCATGTTTTATTGAATTTTTTAAATGAGTTGGGGGTAAAAGTGATAAAATGCTGAGCTTTTTACCACTTTTTCACAACAAGTTTAATAAATTCAATAATACAAGAGCACAAATGCTAGATTCTATATGGAATTAAGATTATTTTGAAATCTCATTTCTGCCGTAAAAACGTTATAATTTTGTCATTATGTACGTAAAGTTGCTATCGACGACATAACATTTCCCGAAAATCTGCAAACCACTAGCAGTTTATCGATTGTATTGCATGGCATTATTTCACTCCCAGACGCAAGGCCATATGATAAACAATTTCTTTCAGCATACAATTGTAAATATTTTCTTACCCATCATTTTTAACATATGTTTTGTTGTTGTTGCTTTATTATCCCCCGACGAAGTCGGAGGGATATAGTTTTGGCATCATCCGTGCCGCCGTCCGTCCATTACGCCTGTCCGTCCACACTTTTTGTCTGTCCGGAACCATATCTCAGTACCTATTGGTCAGATTTGATTCATTAATGGTACAAATGATAAGTACCATGGTCTCTCGATATCCTATAAGTTTGGTGAAAATCGACCCCTTAACACGTGAGTTATTGCCCTTGTTTTGGTATAGGCAATTATAAGGCAAAACCTATATCTTTTTTTGTGTGATGATCTATACATTTCATCAAAGATTTTGTACTTTAACAACTTCTCACTATAGACCATGATTGCCAAGTGCCTGTGGATAAGCATGGTAGTGTCATAGTTTTACTCCACCCCCTTTGACCCCACCTAAGGGGTCAAAGGTTAAATATTTTAATTTCGCAATAACTAAGGCAATTGTTAATATTTTTGCTGAAATTTATAGATTTACAGCAATAGATATGAAACATATCAAACGGGATTTCAGTTTGAAGGCATGGGTCTGAGTCCTTTGGGTGGACTTAGGGGCGGGGTCGAGCCCAAAATGAAACTTTTTCAGAATATGGTCATGTTGCATACAAATTAAAGCTGACGAGGCTGGCAGCAACAGGGTATCAAATATTTTGCCCACAGACACACCCTCGACCCAGGGGGTGGGGTCAAAAGGTCAAACTATATCATTTTCTGAAAGTAGTCATGTTGCATACCAAATTAAAGGCAATTGAGCACAGAGCACCATGAAAGCAAATATGCTGTCATTACACACACCAGCAACCCCTGGGGTGGAGTCAGAAGGTCATTTGTTTTCTTTTCTAAAAGTGGTCATGTTGCATATCAAATTAAAGTGGAAGAAGTGAGACTTACATGCAAGGTAACACTTCGAATTTACAAACACACCCTTGACCTCTGGGGTTGGGTTTAAAGGCCAGATATTGAAATTGTGCAGATGTAAGTATACTTTTTATTAAACTAAGCACTAAAACATACTTGACAGGCGTTTGTTATGATTTGAACGATACTGAAGGTAACTAAGGGTTAGATAAATGGGATTTATGTTTTGTGATTTACATGTTTCTATCAAATAAACCTTCGTCGGGGGATATAAATCCGTCAAATTTGTCTTGTTATCCTTAAAATTGTGGATTTTTAGGTTGGTAAACGCCCAGATTGCACCAGATCACACCATTTTTATAAAAAAAAATTGGGGGGGGGGGGCATGCATGAGTACCCACAACATATGTTTTGGTGTTTTGGTTGCGAAAATAAAAAAATTATTTTTTGTTACACAATCTTAACTAAAGACCTGCCTACAAATAACACAAGAAGTCACATCATTGATGTAGCTCTACAGGAGTGAAAATCTGACACTTAACTCTTCGGCTGTTTATCAAGACTAAATGCTGTCTGCTGCGAGTCGTCTGCTTGCTCTTTTAAAATGTCTCTGTGGCAAACAATGAGGACCCAGATCAGACTGTAGAAATTAGCCCTTGATGTTATCATGTATGCATTTACATGCAGCAGGACTTCAGCAGAGGACATTTTCAGATATATTGTTTACCAGACAAAGGGTTAACCCATCTATACAAAATGAGGGGCAGACTTGATTTAGCTGTTCTCTTTACTCCTTTTACTCCGGACAGGCAGGACACAAATCAAGTGCACAGGAACATCTGTGCTGGAGTAACTCCTTCTTCTGAGGTGGTGTAGACAGAACAGTCACGTGACCTGTTCCAAAACAAGATGGCAGAGCACTGCATACACTGTTCTGAGATATTTTTCTGTCTTTCCAAATAGGCTCTGATATTTATTCATATTGAAAAAATAAGCTCATTAGTAAAAGGGAATGAAGGCACATGTACATGTATTTTGTCATTCTTTTTTCTTCTTCCTGGCAATCAGATTGTGTTTTTTTTCACAATTCAAACCGCAATCGCTTGATTTACTCTGGAGTACTACAAAGTGCCCAGTTTTGCTTGTTTAAATGGCTGTTCTGGCATACTCTGCATACTGTAAAATTGCTAAATCAAGTCCGCCCTAGATCTTCCAATCTGCTAAGATATCTAACAATGAGTTGTTGCATTATTCATTGCAAGAGGTTGCAGGTTGTTATTTACATAGAGGATCTTATGATATAAGTGCTCATGCTCAATTATATTTATAAAACAAGTTGAGGAAAAAAGATAAAATGTGTGGCTTGCCGAGCATTTTATCGCTTTTTTGTAACAAGTTTTATGAATTCAACAATACAGAAGAACGAATGTTAGAGTCTATTTATAATCACATGATACTAAAATTCTTTTTTAATTCCAATTTATGGCATGATTTTGCCATATACAGTCTACTCTTGATACCTCGAATTTCAAGGGACTGGGCAAAATATGTCGAGTTATCAGTAGTTTGAGGTAACCAAATCATGACGTATACCTACCATTTTGGGGCGAAATATTTCACGTTCAACTCGTCCATTAATAGATCGTTATACAGAGCTATTTCATGAATAAACTACGGGATGAATTGACCCAAGAATCAATTGACATTTGAAATTGAAACATTGAAATTTCTCAGGTACCGCTACAGTCCTGACATTATGACTATTTTTTCACTTTCTAAGACAAAATAAAATAAACATAGCATTTTCAGTCGGCAACCAGAGTTGGGGTAATTAAAATTGTAATTGTAATTAATTGTAATTTAATTACATTTTCTAAAGTAATTGCATGTAATTGTAATTAAGACATTCCATTGATTACTGTAATTGAATGTAATTAATTACATGGCCAAAAATGGGAGTAATTAACAATTACTTTTAATTACTTTTGAATTACATGTCCTTTACAGCTCAGTTATGAACTTCAGTTACTAAAGATTATCATGGATGCTTAAGATACTGCTAAATGAATTGTTCTTGGCCTTTGTAAATGCATATATCATTTGCTGTACTAGTTAAATGCAACATGAAACAAATGAGAAATGGGACTAGACATACTCACTAGTATCTATAGACATAAAAATAGAATATAACAATTTTTCCACAGGTTGACACAGACTATGTTACTTCTACTATTCCTTTTTTAAGCAAATTGTTTATTCTTTATTTATCTTCTTATAAAAGATATGATATGTCTTTGTGACAATCAACCTTTAATAGTTAAGTTACCAAAACAATACAAAAACAAAGAAGGTGTGAAAATCTCAACAATAGTATTTATTCAGACAATAGTGTTGGTTAGTGAATTGACTCCTTGAAGGCATTTTGTTAAATTTTCACACCTAGGATCAACACACTCATATGTTAAGGTGCATGACCCTATCTATCCACTAGACTATTTAAAGTCACTCATTTGCCATTTTCAACAACAACAATAATAATAATAATAATAATAATAATAATAATAATCAGGCATGAGATTTTTCAGATTTTTGGCAGATTTCAGATTTTTTCATTCCAAATTTTAATTTCAAAAGTTATTGGAATACATATGAAAGTTACAAAAACACTGTTTTGGAGAGGGGGTGTAGGGGGTTTCAGACTTTTTATGGCTTGTTTCAGATTTTTTCATGCAGAGCTCAGTCTCATGCCTGAATAATAATAATAATAATAATAATAATAATAATAATAATAATAATAATAATAATAATAAAAATTAATAATCCTAAAATGTGATTTAGAAAATTAAATTGAATTTTACTCATTCAGTGAACCTGGGGCCCATCATTGTTAATAAAAAACAAAAAATAAAAATAAAATTGATGTTCCAGTGATGACTGAACTATCGAACTCTTGCTTGTCAAGCCAGCATTTCAAACAGGCTAGTAATATTTCCGATATTCCTTTTTGTACTTTTTTGCCAACGTTTAGAACTCATAGGGCCACACAGATTTTTTATCACCAATTTTTGAAAACGGTTATTCTCTGACATTTAAGCTAGTTTTACGAAATAATTTCTGTGGTTTATCGTCCACAGTTGTAAGACTTTTCTCAAGCCAATGTTTATTCCTGAACTTTGTTCTGCAGTTAATAGCTTGTTTTAGAACTTACCCCATACAAAAATTAATAATAGTTTCTGTATTTTTCTTGTGTGATCAGGTCATCAATCACAAAATACAATAACTGATTTTGTACATTTCATTTCGTTTAAGTTGCATCATATCACTTACCAATAATTTGATACAAGAGGAAAAAATAAGATCAACCTAATAGACATATATTGAATTTAGAATATCAAGGCTACTCAGACTTGAAATCAAAATCTGATGAAGCTCTCTAAGTGGCAGAGAAATGTAATTGTAATGTAATTAATTACATTTGGCAAAGTAATTGTATGTAATTAATTACTTTGCTCAAAAGCCATGTAATTGTAATTGTAATTTAATTGAACAATTTCCAATGTAATTGCATGTAATTAATTACTTTTCAAAGTAATTGACCCCAAGTCTGTCGGCAACTGGTCCCCAAGTCGCAGGTTTTACCCTTCTGTAAGTCGTCATATCTTAAGCCCCAACAGTGTACATGCACGTTTTAATTTTCGTCGGCTTGATGTGCATATGCCTTACTAATCTATTTTTGTCATGACATGACCAATGTCCGAAAATAGCCTTAAACGCACAAGTCTGTTTTCAAAATAAAAAAAATGGCCCGAGAAACAATTAAATTATACTTTGGCCTTATTTAAAACGAGCAGTCATCGGACAGAGATTGCTCAAATATGACACATTAGCTCATGTAGCCGCTTTGAAGTTGTACCACAATAGAGAAATAGAATTTGGCGACCGCGGTCAATTATGTATATATACATTTACAACACACTCATTTACAACTGCATGTGTCACCCACGTGGACCAAGTGATCAAACAATTTGTGGTTTTAATGGGGATAATTTACATTGAAAGCGGTGGATTAATTGGAGACACATTCGGATGATAAGGTAATTTCTTATGAAATGGATTCGAGTTAGGCGTTGTAAAATACACTAAAATTGATCAGCTGGACCAGGTTTTCGTAACAAGTTATCACTTTTATTGACTTAGCCGTTGTTGAGATAAACGTTGTGGAATTGCAATAATATATAGGGGAAAATACTGAGACCAGGCCGTCGGGTCGAGATAAGTGATAGTATTGAGTTATGCATAGTTGAGTTAATGAGAGTCGACTGTATACACAACGTTGTTGCTGGCATCATTTCATAATATTATCAAAATATGTAATTTACAAGTGCTTTATTGATTTTATTACTTCACTAAATTACACTCCCTGATGGGACCTCATATGATAAATTGTTTCTTCTTCTGAAAATCATATGGTTGTAAAAACTGTATGTGTAGGTCCTGAGCTGTTTCATAGTACTGCATCTTGCCACAATCTAGACTGTTTGTGACTGTTACTATTGAGCAATAGGCACAATAGATTTACCGAACTTATGTCACATTAAAGGAAACTTTTTGAGTTTTAAAACTTTTCCTGCCATTCACAACTTTTGCTGTCTGCTCACTCATTTGCTTAGGTGGCCTACATCACAGGTGACAATCTGTCTAATGCGAAACCGGCGATTCAGCAAAGACATCCAGGCGATTAATTTCCGGTTTCGCAAAGAGGATCCGCAAAAGGTAGACAAAGTGTACCTGTTCCAATTTTAATGATGGATATTTACTTATACAGAAAGTAAATCAAAAATCTTAGAATGCTATTTTGTCAGTTAATAATTAGCGTTTTGACACGCCAAAGTAATTTACTTGATTTCGGCAAGGCTTTCAAGGAATTTATTCCCTCCTCCGAAACTCCTGTTTCAACACGGTCAAGGTCGCCAAAAATACAAAGGAAAATAAAGCATTTTTCCATTATCAGTGAGTCTCGATGAAAAAATTCACTGTCTAATTGTTTGAATTATATTTTGGTAAGTCGGCGATTGCACCCCAACTAACACAGCGTTTAGCAGATTTTAGAATATTGATTGAAAGGGAAGACTGTTCCTGGTTCGGCATGTAATCATTAAAATATGAAGGAATTATTTCAACCCTTATGGAACATTTACATGCGAAACCAAAAACTTGAGACCGAATTAGCCTACAAATCTGCAAAATGTAATACCCTACGCCAATGTGGACTTATTACAGACCCCCCGCATTATATACACACTCAGCATAGCGTCTTTTTTGTAGCCCACAAGGCAATAATTGTCAGAACTAGCAAAATATCGTCGTGTTTATCCCATATTTTCCTCATCTGAACAGGTACTTTACGGGACGGAAGAAAAATCACAACAACGAGGAAACACCTAACCATATCCTTTGGTGCACGAGGAAACCGATATAAAACTGACAAAATAGCATTCTTTAATTTCAAAAATATTCATTTGAGTTCAAATTAAAGGCTTTCAAACACGAGCACTCGTTGTTTGTCTACCTTTTGCTGATCCTCTTTGCGAAACCGGAAATTAATCGCCCGGATGTCTTTGCTGAGCCGCCGGTTTCGCATTTGACAGATTGTCAGCCATGTACATTGTAAACAACATGGACCCAGATCAGATTGCTCCCTTAGGATCAGGGTTCATAATGTTTGCTTTCATGATAAAAAATATAGTTTGAAAAACATATGAATAATCATTTAAGTTACAGAGCAGACAATCACAAAATCTATGTTTTTCAGCTTCAAAGGGCCATAGCTTCAAAAATAGGCAATCTAGAGTTACAAGTCTTGACTGTTGTCTAATGGTGTTTAATATTTGTATGAAGTTTTGTGATGACATCTGAAAAGGTTTTTAAATTACATGTTGACACAATCACTATTTTCAGTTTCAAAGGGCCATAACTGCAAAATAAGACAATCCAGAGTCACCATTCTTGCATTTTGCATGTTGCCTAATCATTATTAATATTTGTAATGATGAGTATATGAAGTGTGATGAAGATATCTGAAATGTTTTTAAGCTACAGAGCAGACATGATTTTCAAAGGAACATAATTTTATAAAAAGACAATCTAATTACAGTTCTTCCATTATGGATGTCGTCTAATGGTGGTTAAAAAATGAGTGAAGTTTTGTGTAGATAGCTTGAACAGATTTCAAATTATAGAGTGAATATGGTTTTGTTACAGACAGACAGGCAGAGGCCAGGGGGAAAACAGTATGTCTCCCTACCCTAAAGTGGGGAGACATAATCGCCTACATTGTGAGGATGGTCAACAAAGATCATGACTATCCTGACAGGAATCTTCCTAGTCCCAGACATGGACGTTTTCCCATACTGTAGCTATAATGACAAGAGCTTGTTTTGTTTTGTTTGATTCTTTACGTCCCATTCAACAGTGTTTCACTCATGTTGGGAATTCGGGATAGGTCTTCCCAGGTAGAACCAGTGCTAAGCAGCGGATAAAGGGTCTTGCTCAAGGATACAACACAGTGACTCCGCTGGTGTTGAGGCTCAAACAAGCCAACCTTTGATCCCCAGTTTAACGCTCTACCAACTGAGCCCCAACAAGATCTTGTGAGAACTTTAAAAGTAATATCTTCTTTTAAAGGTGCTATAAAAAAATTAATCCATGTATCTTACCAACAGTTTCAACAAGAATGATATCATATCCCGCTGCCTCACAGAGTACAATGGCATCGTTTGTTGTCCTGGTAACACCTCCTAAACTACCCTGAGCTGGTGAAGGTCGGATATAGGCATTCATATCACATGAAAGTTCTGGCATTCTCGTCTTGTCTCCTAGTAATGACCCTGAAAATATGGGTGAAAATAGAAAATTTCAAAAAATTCTGTACTTTAGAAATCAGATCTTAAGGCCAAATTTTTTTTTATTATATGATTTACGAACCCTCCTACTATAATAATTTTCTGTAAAGTAGAAAAAAAAATTTCTAAAATTATTTTTATATATTATCCGCCGACTCTAAATATTACTTGTTTCGTTTGAAAAAAAAAATATATTTTTGAGGTTCTGTCTGTGTATTTTTGAGAGTGACACTGTTAAAAGTGATTGTCCTGTCCAGATTTTTAGGAAAATGATAAAATATTTAAAGATTTAATACAGACGGTTGGTTTACCTTACTAGTCTTACTGTTTTTTCTGGAGATATAATAAAAAAAATTCAGAGCTTTTTTATTTATTTTTTTTCGTCCCCCCAACCCTAAATCTGATTTTTTTTTTCCGTAAATCAAATAAAAAAAATTCTGGCCTAAAGCTTGCAGAATCATCATCATCCTCATCATCATCATCATAATCAGAATCAATATTCAGACTGCTGATTAATATGAAGGGGCATCAGCCACATCACTGGACCCCTTTCCAGGTTGCTGGCTAGCCACACGCATTACAGTATGCCTAAAAATATTAACACTTCAAGCTTAAATGATCAATTGTCTTTAACCCTTAATGCGCCAATCGCAACAAAAGTCATCTGCTTTTCTCACCTGCTGAAATGTTTAAGAAGCCTCTATGGCAAAAGTGTGGACCCAAATCAGACTGCAGTCTGTTCTGGGTCAACGCTGTTTGCTTCTATACTTAATTCGTCAGTAATGTTAGGCAATTATTTGCAGCAGACAACTACAGCAGAAGACATTTTCAGATGCATTTTTTCTTGGCGCTTTAAGGGTTAACCCTTTTCATTCTGATGGATTATTCCATTCATATTAATACAGTACGTATAGAATTGTCTATTTTGATTTGATTCTTTAAATCGCAGTCAACAGTTTTTCAGTCATGTTTAAATGGGTCTTCCTGGGTTGAACCATTACTAAGCAGAGGATAAAGTGTATTTCTCAAGGGTACAACAACACAGTGCCTCTAGTGAGGCCTGAACCTGCAACCCCTCAATCTCGAGTCAAGCACTCTACCACTGAGCCGCCAATGTCTTTTTTGTACTTTAAAGGGTCAAAATTTCTATAAAAATGATGTATTTCCATCCCTGAAGATTGGCTTTATCATAGCAAATAGTGCAAAACCTGATGGAATGCCACCTTATGCAGCATTTCATTGTGATCTTCACTGTTTGCTTCCTGATGATTTCAGTTGTAATGTCGATGTAGTGCAGTCCCCTGCCTCTGGCATATAGTCTGTTCGCTTCCTTTGAAAAGTCATCCTAAAAATCCTGAATTAAGGAATTATCCTGAAATTTGTCATCCATGTTTATGTTACAGTCAACAATTGTTACCTTGTTGGTACATTTTCCTTGGTTGAACCAGAACTATGTAGAGAGTATAAAGTGTGTTGCTTGTGATAAGTAGTGTACAACACATGGACTGGCATAATCACAGGCCTCCAGATTTATGGTGGGCCCGGGTCATTGTCTCATGATTTCAAAATATGGCCCATTACTTTCCAAGGCAGTGGGCCCAGTGGACCTATCCTTATTTGTTGTAAAAATATAACTTTAAGAAAAAATATTCATCATACAGCAAGTCTACAACATCCCCACAAAACAGCTGTCAATACAGTAAAACATGTCTTACTGTTCATTCACGATGTCTTGGCTCAGAGAAACCGTTAGATAGATTTTACCATTACCTTGATATAGGGGTGCTTCTTCTTTGATAAATACGGTATGAAACAAAAAACGTTAGTCTTGTTCAACCAGTCCGAGTGTGTAGAGGATAACCTCGAAAGCTCTCAGTCAGACTTCCATGGAGGTTTGAGACCTAACCGGTATTTTTCTCTTTTTTTCTCTGATTACAATTTGTTTCTTTATGTCATTATGTATCTAAAACCACTCGTAATCCCCATGCTCAAATTTTCTTTTTTCCACTGCACAAACTCCATTGAACTGTTGTAAATGTCTTTATGTCTTATTTGAAGGCTATTTGATCGCACGCCGTTGAAAGTGCTGCTAATACGACTATATACGAGGAAGAGGCAACGAATGCTGTATTCACTGCACCTTTATCAAGAGAGAGAGAGAGAGAGAGAGAGACAGAGAGAGACAGAGACAGAGAGAGAGAGAGAGAGAGAGAGATAGAGAGTGAGAGAGCTTACCAACAAGAACAGTATCATACAATAGTATTTCACAGAACATAAAGAGATACCACTATAATATTGGGTTCTTGCCAAGGTGAGACTATGGAAACAGAAAGCAAATGGGGCTAAAATACTTTCTCAATGCAGACAGCAAGTGAGACTGAAATGCATTTTGATATCACATGAATTCAGATAATCCCTAAAACACATAAAAAAAAACAAAACACTAAAACAAACAACATATAAAATTAAGAAAAAAATCATGTTTACTATGGGTTTCGAACCCACTTTCTCTTCGTTATTCTTCAAAAAGGTGTCTCTGTAATTAACATGTAGGTGCGCTTTGCCGACTGAGCCACGCAGCCATATTAAACTCCAATATGATTTAAGCCGTTTTGTTATGTGGTAAGTGCGCATCAAACTCATTGTTCCCTTATTTTCGATAGTTCAGTCCACAGATAACGGTATCATTGGGCCAAGATATCGTGAATGAACAGTAAGCAGCCACTCAAAAAAAGACAAAACAAAGATCTTAATAACAAATTGTAGTTTAATGAATGTCAAAAGGATTGCAGAATGCTCCCCTTGGAGCATTCTGCAATACTTTTGACCTGCATTTAGCGATAATTGGTCTTCCTTTTTAAGTGGATGCTTAAGACAGATTTTACTGTTTAATCAGTAGTCAATATATACATATTACATACAAGTGTCTGTGTCACTGTGTAGATAGAGTATTCTACCCAAATGTCAACTGTGGTTAGTTTAATATGCTTGGGCCCATCATTTCAGAAAATGACCCACTATTTTTTGCTCCATGGGTCACTTCGGTCCACCAATCTTGGAAAAAATCTGAAGCCCTGTAATCAACCTTTATTGAAGCCTTCTCTTTCAATAATGATCTTTAACAAGATATGTTTTATGAAGAAAATCCTGTACCTCACCTCCTGTCTGAGAAGATGACGGATCAACAGCCAGGACAGCAACTTTGTGACCTCTCGTTGTTAAAAACTTCCCAAATACTTCTATAAACGTACTCTTACCAGCACCTGGAGGTCCAGATAGCCCTAAAATGAACAAAAATAAATTCAGCGAAATCATGTTTAACCATTATCATGCAAATATTTAGGTCCAGAATATAAGAATCTATCACGAGTGTGAGGATGGGACAGAAAAATCTAATGGGACAGAAAAATCTGTCCCGAGGATCATCGTTTGGCACCACAAGGCTTGCCGAGCGATGACAAACAGTGATCACGAGGGACGGATTTTTCTATCCCACCCACAAAGGAAAAATAGAATTTTTGTCTTGCTCACCATTTGAAACCGCATTTTATGTTTCAGAAAAAAATGCTCCCAGAAGTTCCTGAACATGCTAAATATATTGAGATGTGACATGATATGATGAGTCACTTTAACATAACAATGACATCACTATACAACCATGTGCATGAGTTCCAATACAACCAATGTACAGCGCTCATGTGACGTACAGCCTGGGTAAGACTTTCTATCCCAGGGTAAAATCTCAGATAGGTAAGATAGATTTTCTATCCCCGGGTAAAATCTCAGATATCAGTATCCCGTGTGCATGAAAATGCTGTCTGCTTATTACTTCTGCTGCATACATTCAAATGCACTCACAAAATATACTTTTGCCAAGAAAACAAACACTATGAACCCTGGTCAGACAACTCCCAAGGGATATACATAAGCAGGAAAGAGAGCAGACGACTATGGTAATGAATGCTGGGAAAGTGGCTAAATGCCAACCAGTCCTTCAGTCTTTAACCCTTTACTCCATAGGTTTTTTTAGATCATTACATCATTTTCTATTTTTAGACAACATTGAAAAATTAAAGAAAAATTTAAAGTTTTGAATACTTTTGAAAAAAATATGGAAAATGTAGCATTTGCTCCAAAAGAGCAAATGCTCCATTTTCCATAATATTTTCAAATAGATGATACTTCAAAGGCAGCAAAAGGCATTATTGTGGAGTAAAGGGTTAAGAAACAGATTGACCCATTCTTTCCTTTACATTTTTTATCAAGAAAAATAGATTATGGTATTACTGTGATTGGTCTAACATTTGCCTGAAAATGTTTATTCTAACACACCTCGCCTATAGAGTCAATTGCAAAAAAGCGTGATATATCAAACAATAATATACTGAGGGAATTTAAAAACGCACCATTTTACACTCTCTGTCTCTACCACATGATTAATTTGAGGATGTTTTCTTTATCATTTTTTATCCTCTTGCAAAATGGGCCATGATTTGTCATTATTTCAATTTGCTCATGCTGTTAGTTCTGACATAATATCGACGTAAGTGTTTTTCAACAATTGTCGTCTGACAAATGTGAATTTGATTCAATTTGAAAACAAACACTAATAAGTGGTAGCCAGATGTCTTAAGAAATGAAAAAACACAAAAGTTTTCAGAAATAATTGTTTTATTACACTCCCACTCGCAGCGTTTCTTTGCTAACGTCAGTCTTAAATTTTCAAACATCAATAACAGACGGGTGACGTCCGCGCATGTCGTGATACTTTGGTCTTTTATGCAACTGATTGAAGAGTATCTGTTGGCAACAAAAACATTTTGATCATTAATGATCCTTAGGATATAAACGGCCAATTACGTCAAAAATCAATGACGTCATGTTGACGTAATGAACGTTGCCAGAGGCCTAAAACTTCATGATTTGTTTTTGTCTTTCCTTTTGCTTTCAAGAACAAACATCGGTTTGAAAACTTTTTTTCGTTCTTAATGGAAGGTATGGGGACTCTGTGACTTTTTTAGTTTGAGTTGTCTCAGAATTATTGCGACGTCACGGCAATCATAAGCCACAGTGTTTCGATTTTCTTATTGAATGCAAGCTAAATGACGGAACTTGTCAATTTTGTTTTTCACATAATGAAAATATCCAATTTTTGACATAAGTTAGCATTTAAGCAGGTGGTGCGTTTTTAAAGTCCTTCAGTATAGTAATACACAGTTTTGAAAGCGCAAGGAAAGCGCGCACTAGCTGACGTCATTTGTTAAGTACTGTAAAATGATGACAATCATAGTGTTAGACAGTGTCACATCGTTTTTACGCTTGAAATACGTTACAACTACATGACACAGTTTAACTTTCAGAGCAATGACGGAAAGTTGGAAGATGCTGAAGATTTCAAATGTGTTTTCGTCATTTATTGTGTGCTAGAATCGAAATAGATCAGCTCTAGTGTATGAATTGTTGAGTAATAATTCACTGTTTGTATGTCAGTTGTTTGAAGATAAATCACGAGCGCTGTGCGCTTGTGATTTGATCGTCTTAACAACTGATCTCCAAACAGTGAATTATTACACAACAATTCACTGCTAGAGCTGATCTATTTCTTAAATCTTGTATACATGTATTTAGTTTGAGGTATATAAATTTGACCACATCAATTTTTAAAATTTGCAATGTGTTTTTGATTTGCAGTATTAAGCACTGAAAATGTTTTAGGAAATGTGCGAGTACATGTATGCTTGTGTCTGTTGTATGAAAATTGCATATGAATGTACTTTACTGGGACTAACAATTTCTTGCAGAATTTCATTTATCATACGACTTCGCTTCTGGGATTGATATAACGCCATGCACATGTATTAAAATAGATAAACCACTAGTGGTTTACAGATTTCGGTAACATTATGAAATGACGCCCATAATAACATTGTGTATTATATGGCAGAATCTTGATGTGATATATAAAAATAATTTGAATGTCATATGATAAGTAGAATTCAGACATTTTTGCTCCCATTGCTCCTGTATTAATGAATTTATTAAACTCGTGAAAAAAGCAATAAAATGCTCAGCTAGTCTCCCATTTCATCTCTTTTGCCCCCAACTCATATAATAAATTCAATAAAACATGAGCACTCATGTAGGATCCTCTATATAATGAAACCTAGTAAACTGAAGAAGTGTGAGGGATCTTATGAACACTAACGCACATATATCATAAGCTATACAAACAGAGTCTGCAATAGAGTAAAGTGCAAGTGACCCAAAATTGCTAGATGCCACTAGATAAAACTGCATAATTAAAACCTTATTTTCTTATTTCTCAGGTAAAACATATGTTGTGGGTACTCAAAGAGACGGTTCTTTTGAGCACCCAAAACAAATGTTTAAACTTATGGATAAGAAAATATTTACAATTAAAAATTATGCTCATGGAATTAAAATTTACAATTAAAAATTACGCTCATGGAATTAAATGACAGATCTATGTGTTAAACATTATGAAAATGGTTCCTCACCTATCCTAAATGCTTGTGAGTCATGTAGGCTATGAGCATGGGAACCCTTTTCAAGAAGAAGAACCTTGCTGAGTAACTGCTGTGCCTGCTCTTTCTTCTTTGGATGAGTGGATTCTATCAGAGTTATCCCCCTTGCAAGGCTTCCGCGGTTACAGTCTGTTATCCCTTTGAACAATTTCTCGACAAATTCATCATCTGTAGCAGCTTTAGCTGAGTAGTGTCTCTCAATATTTCCATTAATACACCACACGCTAGTCTTGGCTATAGACATTGAGTGTTTCCATATTAAAGAAGTTGGTAAAGGATGACCTGATGTCAACCTTCTACAGCTTATAATATTGAGCTTTGAACAGTTCAAGGAAATATGGCATCTATTACAGGATAAGGTTCTCGCACTAGGTTTGTTACAAAAACTACCATACAATCTATAGAAGCCTTTTAACTCCTCCTTCAAAGTTGGCTTCAGCTTTTGCAGGGCCATCATACTGAACTGAAATTTTACGCTGCTCTCAAAGCGCTGGATCTTTCTGAAACTGAAATATGAATACATAGGTTTAGAAAAAATTTCAGTGTAAAATTGTTAATATTTCCTTACCCATCAATTTTAACATATGTTTTGGGTGCTCAAAAGAACCGTCTCATTGAGACGGTTCTTTTGAGTACCCAATTCATATGTTTTAGTTGAGAAATAAGAAAATTAAATTTTCGTTATGCACTCTTAACTAAAGTCCTGTGAATATAAGAATCCATCATGAGTGTGAGGGTGGGATAGGAAAATCTGTCCCGATGACAATATTTGGCATCATGAGGCTTGTAGAGTGATGGCAAATAGTGAGCACAAAGCATGGATTTTTCTATCTTATACTCTCACAAATAATGGATTGTTTTTCTTGCCACGATTAACTTACTACCACATTTTTTATTTAGAAAATAAGAGAAATAGTGCCCTGAGAGGCACGTACATGTATACCTCCGGCTGATGACCTTATTGTCCCAACACCAATCCTCCGAGCCCAAAAAATCTAAAGATGTCTAACATTTTGAGCTCTAGCATGTACGGTAACCATGCATCTGAAGCAGTCAAGCGGAAGCCTGCCATGAATGGTACTAATTATCCAAACATGAATGTTTTTCTTATTTAAATGGTTGGTAAGTTATCTACATATGCAACATATGTCAGAAAAATAGAATAGCACTTTTTTAAAGGTGTCCTAGATTTTTACCTCTCACCCCACCCTGGTTCATCAACCCTAAGGTCTGAAGTCACAGAGGGAAAGTCGGCCAAAAAATACTACCTGCTCAAATGCAGATCTATTGTATAAAAGAAAACAAAATTAGGATGTCCCAAGTAGACCCAAGTGTCTGAAGCTGTCGAGTGAAAGCCTGCAATGAATGGTACAAATTGACCAAGAGTCTGAAGCCATGGAGTCAAAGCCAACTATGTATGGTACCAATTGTCCAAGTATGAATTCTTTATAATAAATGTTTGGTAAAATATCTGCATTTGTCAGAATAAAATAGAATAGCACTTTAAAGGTGTCCTGGATTTTGACCTCCAGCCCCATCCCGGGTAATGCATGAACCCTAAAATCTGAAGTTACACAGATATTGTCAGTCCTAAATAGTACCCTAATGATTCTATAAATGAAAAAAAATTTAAGATGTCCAAGATTTTGACATCTAGCCCCACCCTGGGGCATCAACCCATTGGTCTTAAGTCATTGTGTCAAAGTGAACTACCTGTATGAATGGTGGTACCAATTGTCCAAGTATGAATGCTTTCTAATAAATCATTGGTAAAATATCTGCATAAGTCAGAAAAATAGAATAGCACTTTAAAGGGGTCTTAAATCTTGACCTCAAGACCCACCCTGGGTCATGGACCCTAAAATCTGAATTCAACAGAAAGTCAGTCCTAAATAGTACCTGATGTTAAAAAAAAACTAATGATTCTATAAAAGAAAAGAAAAAATCATTTTTAAGATGTCTTAGATTTTGATTTCTAGCCCCACCCTGGGGCACCAACCCAAGGGTCTGAAGCCACCAAGTCAAAGCCAACTATGAATGGTACCAATTGTCCAAATATGAAAGCTTTCTAGTAAATGGTTGGTTGGATATCTGAATAGTTAAAAAAAACCAAGATAGTCATTTTTAAAGGTGTCCTAGATTTTAACCTCCAGCCCAACCCAGGGGCAGGTACCCTGGGGTCTGGAGTCATAATGTAAATGCCAACCCTCCAGGGTAACTATGGTCCAAATATGAATGATTTCTGATATGTAGTTATTACCTCTGGAGAAACTTTAACCAAAACTTTGTCGTACAATTTTTAACTCAAAACCTATCTTCAGAGAAAGAAATACAATTGTTTTTCGATATTAAAGCATGTGAACCCTCAATATATACGAGTACAATAAAAACGTGACACCTAGAGTTTGACCTCTATCCCCACCCAGGGGCCGGACCCCGGTATCTGAAGTCATGATGTGAATGCTAACCATCCAGGGTAACTATGGTCTAAATATGAATGCTTTCTGATCAGTGGTGATTGAGTTATACACCACTGGAGAAACTTTAACCAAAATTTGGTAACGGAAGTATGGGTGAACAAACCAATGAACATATGAATGGTCGAACGGAAAGATGAAAACTATTTACCCCTGTATATAAATGCAGAAAAATATATATAATAAACATATTACTATAAAAGTGACTTGATCTGGCGTACGGTATCATGTCTCGTGGATGAGGCCATACCATTGGACCACCCTCGACGCTTCCCGTATGACCTCCTCGCCTTGACGTGATACGGTACGCCAGATCAAGTAACTATTATAATAATGTGTATGTATTCACATGTTGTACGTCTAAGTTAGGATTAAAGTTGTTAAAAAAGGAAAAAACGGGGACCATGATATACTTGGAACCCCAGTAGTGAGTATACTCAAACCCATATTCTCACGGCATCCATATTCTCACGGTAAACCATATTTTAGTAAAAATGAATCACCACACCATATATCAGCATTTTACATATGCAAATAAGTGAACTGAAGGCTACGAACCACTCACAGAATAAAAACTTCAAAAATGTTTAAGTTGCGAATGAAAAATATTTCTTATCTCTTTAACAATGCAAATGTCATCTGGGTTCCCACCCTTGTCATATAAACTTCATATTCCTTGAAATTTTTTTAGTTAATCACTGCAGCTTTGACAGCTCAAAGCGAGATACATATAGACAAGTACAAACACTACGTCACAAGTCAATATCATCCTGAACAGTACGGTCTTTATCCAAAAGCTGGTAAATACTGTGGTTGGCAGTAAACTGTTGTTTACCTGTATTGGACACGGAAGGAAACATCACATCTTTTAAAGCGATTTAAAACAAATGTATTTCATAAAAAGTAATTCCAACGGCTGGTTCCCATAGTTTGATCATTGACTTATCAAATGATGTGTTTTTTTGAATATTTTATCGTCAATTAACAAATATATTGGAGATTGAAATATCCGTCATCGGACCAATACACCGGAGCAGGGGCCGTCAAAAACAAATAAAAACTAATACAAATAATTATTTTTTTCGCAATTTTTTTTTATTGTAAATCAATGTCCGATACATATTTTACATATTCAAATCAAAACTTAGAGCTAAAATATCGCTTAAGATGCTTTTTTCTCTCGAAAATGTTGGCTCAGCTAAATGGACATTGAGCTGACTTAAGGTTTTTTGCCCACCACAATAAAAAGTCATGTGGTCAAAATTGTTATCACATGGTCAATACGTCCGGATGAAAACAATAAAATTGGACTGGTCTATTGATTTTCATGAATTTGAATTTTTTTTACATGACCAGGTCAGGAACTTCCTGCAAGCCAAAAACAAACTAATCACCGTGAGAATATGAAGTCCCAATTCAATATGGCTGCCATGTGGAGGTTGTGTTTACATTGGAAGCCAGATAGAAATTCTAGGCTACAACTGTCAATAGATGATATGTACTGAAGGACTAGATAATAAGCTAACACATTTTATGATTGATTTGATTATATCTTCAGTAAACATATAAATATTGATCATTGAACTGTTAATACCGTGAGAATATGGAGGACCAGGCGGGTCCGACGATTAACCGAAATCACCAGAGATAATTAGGAAATCACCATTGTATGGTTAATTATATGCCATAATATGATAAGAATTAGTATAATAAGCTTATTTCTACTTGAAAAAAAGAAGAAAATTGATAAAAATTGTAATAGAAAATCTAATTTATCGTCAAATACCCTACATTCACCCGCTCCATATGTCCGCCATGTTTGTTGTTTACTCTGTAATATCGCGAAATCTCGAGTGCGCGCAAGAGTGACCGTGGGAATTTTTCAATGGAAGTGTAAACACTGCGAGGAAACACTGCAAGTAAAAGTTGATCCTGTCAAAATGAGGCACAAACAGTTAAGAACAGCATATTTAACTTTATATATATATATAGCTTATTTTACTCACTTTTACTTATGTCCAAAAATGCCCCTTCATAACTCACATGATTTTCTAAAATTCCGAAGTTTGGGCAAAATTGCAGCCGGTTGTCTTGCAATGTTGACATTTTATGAATGAAAGTCACATGGTAGCGTAACACAATTATTAGGCCAAGCTATTTTAATATTGGTGTTTTGTGGCTTGGGGTCTTAGAATAGAACACATTTTTAGACGTTTTTTGTCTGTGTTTCTTCGTCCGTTTTTTTAGGCAAAACCTCAACAAATTCTGCACCAGAACAGAATTCAGAACCCCAAAAGGTCTACACCCATGATGCACTGACGAATGCTTACATTCAGCGTGTAGAAAATAAGATACCAGTGAGAAAAGCTGCAAAACTGTACAACATACCCCACACCACTTTGAGAGACAGGCTGTCCAGTAGAGTGCATACAGATACTTTGCTTTTACACATTGAAACGGTTCTTTTTACCCCAATTTTGTGTTTTATGAAAGTTGAATGTTGTTAAAACCCATATCAAAATTATGCTTGGCCTTAATTTTGAGTTTTAGAGCGAGAATAGTGTGACGTCACTCACTAGGCTGAAGTAGGTTAAAACCAAGATGGCAGACATCAATTTACCATGTTTACATAAGCTTCGGTTTCATAGTAGGATGTTGGTTCGGAGTAAGGATTTATCCGCAGTCGAATGCAAAAATGACGCATAAATAAGGCAAGCATATTAAATTTTGCATGCTTCATTTGATTTATAGTTAGAATTCCTGATAAAGCTTAGCGGGGCACAGTTCAAGATCGTCAGTCTGATTACCGCAGGATCCCTAAAATGCTATAATTTATTTTATTTTAACCTATAAAAATTTCAGTATATTTGATTTGGTGACATTTTATTTTGAAATTTAGCAATCAATACTGAAACCTGCCTAAAAATAGCATGTACGATTAAGTTTTAATGAGTCCAAACCAGCATTATGCAGCACAGGTAGACTACCGCAGGATCCCTCAAAGTGCTACTAAAAAATAAATTTTCTTCAATGAAAAGCTGGATAAATCATTTCAGACATATTTTTTAAATAGTTTCGAACAAGAATAACTATTCTAAAGAAAGAATGGGGGAACCTATTTTAAAATTGTCACGTTGGCGATATTGCACGACAGGATACTGCAGGATTCTTCAAAAAATATTTCAAATATCATCTTTATCTAGGAAACCCTAAATCATGATCAATAGGTATGAAAATATATAAAAAACAAAAAAAGGAAACAATCATAATTGCAAGCCGGTGGGTCGGACTTCGGACTCTATGATGGTTCCGACTTAAAGACTTATCTATTGATGAGATGGTAGGGGCCTGATGCTTTGGCTGTTTGTCGGGCCCACCGGGGTTTACCTGTTGGATTTCTTTTGCTCCGGTATTCAGTTTAATTTACTGTTGAGTCCTTATCCTTGCTTTATCTCCTTGTTATATCTTGATTTATATGTTTTAGGAGATGATGCATTGATAAGTTAGGGGTCTTTCATGCAAACCAAATATCTATGTGTCTTGATCCACATCTGAATTAAGGGTGAGGTTGGCGCCGTTAAACCGGTTTAAGCCCTCCAGTAAAATATTTTACTGACCGTTCCAAGGCGGTACTTCTTTTGTGGATCTTTTATGTTTTTGTTCTGTCTTGTGTTTGCTATGTTTTGTGCGCGTCTGTTTATATGTGCTTCGTGGTCACCTGCTGGGAAAGGGCTGACCTCTTGGCTCTCGTTTGTGGTGTCTTCTGTGAGTTTGTCACTTTCCCATTGGTATCCTGGGTCAAGTGTGGTACTTGATTGTATCGATTCCTGATCTTTGCAACCTTACTTACTTTGTCAAAATTTAGTAAGTGAAATAATAAGGCCAAAGTGTGTTATCCTTAGGCTAACGTGACAGGGTGTCTTTTTATTTTAGTCCGTTTATTGCATGGCCATTCTTACCAACAAATCAATTGAAAATGTATGCTGTTATTAATTATAAAATGACTATACCATGTAATAATATGCTAAATTCCATTAAAAACGTCCATATCAAGGGATCCTGCAGTATCCTGTGGTATCCTACGGTAATCAGACTGACCCCCCTAGGATATTTTCAAATCTAGTGCACAGTCAAATCACCAGATAAAAGTAGGAAATCATCAATTTATTGTTGATATATATGGCTTAATATGATTGTGTGCTTGTCACAAATGGGTCTTTTAGAGAATAAATATCTTACAGTCATTTTGTAGAGATCTCCAGGTGATTTCAGTGATTTTGCTGTGCACTTGATTTGAAAGTGAAATTATTACACTTTTAGCAATTTATTTAAAAACTCAACTGGAAATCTTCTTCTTCCACTGTAAGGGTAGTAATCTTCTCAGATTGTAGGTTACCCTGTGTAAAACTGTGATGCCCGATAAACAGATAAAATGTCCCAGATCCCCGGTTAAAACTATGTATATGTTGTTGAGTCGCTTAGTAGGGTCGCAGGAGCTGGGAAGGCAGACTTGAAAGGCCTTCCCTGAATTCCTGGAGAGTCTGGACATCGGTTACAGTGGTAGGTAGTTGATTCCAGTCACAGATGGTACGAGGGTAGAAAGAATACTTGTAGACATCTTTGGTTGCATTTAACTGATGTAGACGTTGGGAACCTCTCGTACGGGTGTCATTGAGTTGGATGTAGTCGGTAGTGACGTCAACCAGACCATGCTGAACAAGGAAGAGCATAGAGAGTCTGTCTATATATCGTCAATGCTGAAGAGACTCCCATCCAAGACTCTGGACCATGTTGGTGACACATCCTGGTGTTCGTTCTGTGTAGTTATGGTTGACGAAACGGGCTGCTCTGCGCTGCACCTGTTCTAGGTTGTGAATGTCGCTTGCTTGATGAGGATCCCAAACTGTGGAGGAGTATTCCAGCACCAGTCTCACTAGCGTTGAGTAAGCAGCTGCCTTCACTGGAGCTGTACAGTCACCTAAGTTTCGTCGGATGACGCCGAGAGTTCTGTTGGCCTTGTTGACTGTATTATCAATATGTTTCTTCCAGGCTAGGTCCTTGCTGATAGTGACACCTAAGTACTTGCTGCTGTCTACTACCTCCAATGTATGGCCATGAATTTGATAGTTGGTCTTCAAGATTTGTTTCCTGTTGGTGCTGATTCTGACTACCGTGCATTTATCTGGGTGAAATTTCATTTGCCTGGTTTCTTCCCATCTCTCCAATGCAGATAAGTCTACCTGGAGGAGGGCTTGGTCTTGGCTTGACATGATATGTCTGTAGAGTAAAACCGGGGTTCATCGGACGGCAGGGTTCATTGGACAGGTCGTCTTACGTCAGCTTTACAGCTCTTCCGACAGACACTTGTTCAGAAAGAAGTTATCCATTTGTTTTTGCTACCAATCTTCTGTCTGATACTGCACTAAAAATTTGCTTAGCACGTGACATAACGCTGTGTTCTCATTGGATAATAGCCAGCTCCGAAAAAACACGTCTTATTTTAAAGGGATTTTTACAAAACGGCGCCGAAAAAAACATCGAGATTCGTCACCGGTCTACTTTAACATCCTGTCCAAAGGGTTTTTACGCTAAATTTGTGACTGTATACGACCATACAATACTCAAACCAACCTGCTGAGTTACAGAGAGTACATGTAGCTAGAAAGCTGAAATTTTGCGTGTAGCAAGTTTATCAATTATACTTTCAAGAGGGTGAACAACAAGGGCACTGATCAGATGCGCGGATGTGTAGGCTGGTCTGCGCCTTTAATCTCTAATACAACTACGTCAGGTTTTCTCTCGACGCGGCCCATAAGTATGATAACTGTCATTATAAAAATTGCATTGTTTTTCAATGTTTTAACACCTTGGCTAGGTCGGTCTATGGATGACACGCGCAACGAGCGTTATTGATGATTGCATCAATAAATTGAAAATCAGGGGTAAGCACAAAGAAAAATGAGCCAAACGAGAAAAAAGGGACACGGAAAAAGCACACTCGTCCAAAATAGTGGTCCGGCGCTCGCCGTCCAGCCGGACCGGCGACGACGGCCTTGTATAGAAACCCGTAGAACTTGTGATTTTCCAAGGGGGTTCCGGACCCCCTATCCCCCTCTGGATCCACACATATACTGAAGCATCAGCTCAAAAAACGAACATCCATCTACATGTTTGCATTTGAAGAATAAAGCCACATAATCATGCATGATTACTATTTATATGTGCGTAGAAAGACGAAGATACACATTTATGAATCTTAATTAAAATAGAACAAAACTATTTTTGCCATAGCCAGTATCCTCACAATATACCCTAGCGAGGTAGGCCTGTATCCTGCTGAACTGGTTAACATTCAGACACCAGCATTTGTTTAAGTAAGAATATGGTTTTGGTTTTTCCATTAAACTGTATTTACCCCCCCCCCACTCTCTCTTTCTGATAGCTTTCTAAGGAAGTGGACTTCTAATTACAGTACAATTAAGTAGTGTTGTATCGATGATCGATTATAATCGATGATCAATCGAAAATTTCCTTCGATTCTACTAATCGATTGTATTTGGTAATAATCAATTATAATCGAAAATATTCACACTCTTGTAAGCTGCTATTCTAAATTTGCAACTTTGCTACAAGAAAATGTAGGGTTGATAAAATATAAATAAAGATATAAAGTGTAATTACAGCAAGTGCACACCTTAACCCTTTGTACATTGTACAATGTCCCCTAAATATGTGCTGTGACACTGTCACAAACAGTGAAGACCCAGATGAAATGCATTAGAATGCGGCATTTCATCAGGGTCCACACTGTTTGCTAAGACAAAAACAATCTTCAGAGAAAAGAAATAAAATTTTATTTTGAAATGATAACCTGTGACCCAATGATGTATACAATGGACCTTCCCAAATTCATTGTTTCAATTTAGTAGGAAGAATCCATCAGTGCATAAAGGGTAATACACTGCTCAAAATATTTAAAAGGAACACCTGATAATTTTCCATAGGTGATAATAGTAACCCCTGTCCTATAGACAAACCATTCATTTCACTAGACAATAAGGTAGAAATCCAGTTTCTTTTGCTATCTTTGCAAGAAGAGCCAAAGTATTGGATCAAAAAAAGTTTTTGACAAAACAATCGCTGTTCAAGTTCATGGCTCAAATTTTGTAATTTTGGATTTTCTTGAAAATGACGATTTTCTCTGGAACTCTGTAGAATCTTTGGATTTTTTTTAAATAGCGTAACCTAATGATTTCTGCAATATTAAAGGACTATAGAATGTACAGAAATGACGGTGGTTTGATGTTTGATTGAAAAAATCATCTTCAAATTTGGTTTTGAAAAAGGGGGTATTTTTAACAAAATTCCATTCTTACATAAAGTGTTCCATGGTGATTTCTGGAAAGGAATTACTTCATTTTCATCAAGAAACATCATCCTTGATCAGTAACCAAACTAATCCCAGGACAAACATGTTTTTGCCATATTAATCCAACTCTTGCTATGAGTTGGACTATGAGTGCATTTGTATTGTGATCAATGGAAAAACACACAGTGTTCCTTTAAATAATTTGAGCAGTGTATGTCAATGGCTGTTGAATTTAGTTTGCTGTCAGGAGCTGTTGTGGTAAGGTACTGTTCATAAAATAGCATGAAACTGACGCTTAAGATTTTTTTTAATGCAGTACAAGGATAGACATTCTTTGGGATGGAACCTGTGTTTCCCTTACATTTGATCATTTTCGATTATAATCGATCATCAATCGAAACCTCTTGACCGATTATTTTCGATGATCGATTATGAAAAATCCATAATCGAACAACACTACAATTAAGTTATGCGATCTTCAAAGGACACTTATCACTCTAAATTAATGAGTGTTAATGAGCTACTTTTACTAGGGTTGATTAGTTCTCATTCCACAGCATTAAATGAGCTTTAAATCAATGTTTTTGTGTTGATCCAACGTTGTGTGAAACTGTCATTTCAGCCGATTAGGAGTGGCTGCGTTGGGTCAAAACTGTGATGTAATCTAGCCTTCGCATATGGAGAAAATTATTGGTTGGGATATTGGACAGATCACCTGATGGTTTGAATTGTTGTATTGAGTATTCGCTACAACAGTATGATGTTTTGTATCATTTGTATGTGGCGTTTCCCCCTTGTTATGACCTGTCCGATGAACCCACAGGGCCTGTCCAATGAACCCCGATGGCTGTCCAATCCACCCCTTTTATACCCTGCGCTCTTAGAAGGCTTATTACTCTATCTACACGAGCTTAAACACGCTAGATTTGCCTCCCTTTGACCACAAATTGAATACACTTGTATGTGTTGTCCATTGCGGTTATCCAATGCAACAACAACCGGTGATATCTGAATTTAAAGTGACGATCTCGAAAAGCGTCCGATGAACCCCGGTTTTACTCTAGAGGAGGCAGTCGTCCGGGTCACTGGACATTTCGGCCCATAACTATTTCGGCCCATAACCAAATCGGCCTATACAATTTTGGTCCACAGGTATAATAATGTATAATTGGTATGTTTGTCCATTATTGGTATAATTAGATCGGCTTACCTGTAATTATCCACACAAACAAAATAATTAATAAGAATGGTTGGTTTTAATTGATTAGGAGAGAAGAGTTCATCGCATAGGGAACAGACAGCCAAGGCTCAGACGGGCCTGCGCATTTGTGCACTCTAGCCAGAGTGTTTCCTGCTCACATATGAAACGCAAGCGATTCTTTCTTAATTCAATTATTCAGTTTAACTCACTGAACGAAGTTGTATTTGCTAATGGAAAATATATATGTGATTTATGATTATTTCTCCTAATAACAATACCAGTCTAAGTGTTTTCTATTTTTTTCATAGTTTTTAAAGTTAACCTTATTTCAGTTTTTTTTCTCAATATAACTCTGTGCTGGGTCCGTAGAATTACCGAAAACCACTCATTTACCGAAAACCACTTGGAAAATCATATTTATAGGGGAATTATACCCTCCTAGTATTTGTTTTTTAGTAGTTTATGTTTATATTTAATAGGATGGATAGAAAAAATAAAAAATGGAGCCATCTTATACCGATTTTGACCGTGTAAAATGTATTGCGTCTACCGAAAACCAAAAGCAATCGCCGAAAACCAATCCGAATAGCTGATATAATAAGTTACTATGTTCTTGAAGTATTTGTTTTTGATAATACAGATGTTTATAGCAGTATGTTGAATAAGAAGGATAAAAAAATTCAAGTTTGAAACCATCTTATACCTAATTAAATGCTTTAAAACGCAGGCCGAAAATCAAAAATCAATTACGTTGGTTTTCGGTCGAGGGACTAAGCTTTTCGCTAACCGCTATATGTTATAAGTCTATAAATCCATGATAAAGTGGCCTCACCATATACCCTGTAACAAAATATCATAAATGATATGTATATAAACATAAACTACTAAAAAACAAATACTAGGAGGGTATAATTCCCCTATAAACTTGATTTTCTAAGTGGTTTTCGCGATTGCTTTTTGTTTTCGGTAGACGGGATACATTGTACACGATCAAAATCGGTACAAGATGGCTTCATTTTTTTTTTCTATCCATCCTATTAAATATAAACATAAACTACTAAAAAACAAATACTAAGAGGGTATAATTCCCCTATAAATATGATTTTCCAAGTGGTTTTCGGTGGTTTTCGGTAAATGTGTGGTTTTCGGTAATTCTACGGACCGCTCTGTGCTCCCTTAATTTTGTTTGCAGTACTCAAAAGTTTGTTTGAAAAAAAAACACACAACATGAAAAGTAGCTTTGTTGCTTAAAGATTTTTGATTTCATAATATAAATTTTAAATATTTTCAAAAATATATAAGCTCTTTAGCAGAAATCCTGGTAGACAAAATTTATAGGCCGAAATTGCTGTGGGCCGAAATTGCTATGGGCCAAAATTGACATGGGACAAATTTGTTATGGGCCGAAATGACCCGGGACCGTCGTCCGCAAACAGTAATAGTCTATTCATACTAAATCTTATCATATTATTGCATATTATCAACAATACAATTGTGATTTCCTATTCATTTCTGGTGATTTCATGGTGATTTCGGTTAATCGTCGCACCGGACCAGGCTACCCGTCAAACAAATTCTGCTTCTTTTTCAAAAGCCAGCTTGTTACTGGTCCCTTCAGCTTTGCGAAACCGTTGTCGCGACTGTTGCATTTCCTTGCGTCAAATTAATTTACCATTGTTGAATCTTGTTTTATCTTATTTTATATCAGACAGATCTTAAAGATTCGAGTGTCTGACCGCTGCAAATCTGAAATCAAGCCGGGTCACCCTAATTACCGACAAGAACCGACAAGAGCCGACAAGAACCGACAAGAGGCATTTTATATATTAATTCACTAATTTGCAGTTTGAAAATTGTTTTATAGGTTCTTAGATATCAAATATTTGCCAAAAATAGAATTTTGAAGCAGATATATACCAAATAACGGACCGACTCTACAGTGACAGCTGGCGGCATATTATCAAGTACCGTCAAGTAACCGTGACAGTCGTACACCGACAAGAAGCTTTTTACTCTATATATTGGAAGTTTAAATGGTGGAAATTTTCTATATCTTATTATTTTGTATCCTAGAATTGCAAAAGTAGCGCTTTGACTCAGATTTATTTAAGATTTTTCAGCCAAATCAGCAGCATCAGCTTTATCACCGCACTACCGACAAGAAGAGTTTCACACACCAAGATCGATCCAGAACCAACAAGAAGGTTATATTGGTGTATTAAAGGAAAATTTCAAAGTTTTAAGTTATACTTTTACCTGTTAAAAATTATTATGTAATGGCAAAACTAGTAATTGATTCAGATCTATGCAGTTTTTGGTATAACACTAAAGTCCCTGTGACAGCCAACATATACCGCCAAGACAGCCTCACAAAACTTCTTGTCGGTAAGTAGGGCAATTTGGAGTGTTGTAAATTCATTGTTTTTGGGGGCTGCAAAAGTAACCATGTGGCTAATTTGGATATATAACGCATAAATATGGTCTAATAAGTAGTATTTTAATCGAAAAATACATAAAAATGTCTCTTGTCGGCACTTGGCGGCTCTTGTCGGTTCTTGACGGCTCTTGTCGGTTCTTGTCGGTAAATAGGGTGACCGATCAAGCCAGTCCTTGAACTTTCAGTTTCTAAAACCGGTGATGGAGTAAATATTGCACCAAACGTCCCCAAGTCAACCCGTCACCAAAGTAAGTAAGATGGCAAAGATCAGGTATCGAAACAACCAAGTGTCACACCTGATTCAGGACACCACACGGGAGAGTGACAAAAGCAAGCTGATCACAAGGCTAATGATCGACAGACAAGAAAGCATGACAAACATGAAACATAAATAACAAAAAAAGATCCACAAAAGAAGCACCACCTTGGAGCGGTAAGTAAAAATATTTCTACTGGAGGGCTTAAACTACGTTTATGGTACCAATATCACCCTTATTTCTGATGTGGATCCAGACAAATAGATGTTTGATTCGCATGAAAGATCTCTAACTTATCAATGTACATGTATTTTCTCCTAGTAAATAAAAACCCTAGATTCTGCTGTTGAAAAAACACACACAAAATTAGTTTAGCTCGTGTGGAGGCTTTCTAACTTATGAAATGTATCATCACAGGTAAACAACCAAATTAATTGATATACCGTGATGCAACAGAGTAAATGACTCTCAACTATCAGACTGTCAGAGTTAAAGAAACCCCGTGTTGAGCCACCTTGGGCCCGTAGACAAACAACATGCAATGACACACCGGTGATTTTTTTGGTCAGTGCTGTCATTGAGTATAAGGCCTGACCCACAACCATACAGTAAAAGAGGAAGCCATAGATATACACGTGATTGTGTATAATCATGCATGAAGACTGTCGCATAACACCATTTAACTCAAATTTCGTATGGAGACTTTTCAGGATGTGGTAATGAAAGTTTGTTTAAATGGTCCTGGTCACATGACCAAGATGGCCTCCATGTTTATATATGGTAAAAACCCTTTTAAAATCTTCTTCTCAAGAACCAGAAAGCCGATGACCTTGGGACTTGGTATGTAGCATTGGGGATGTGGGGTCTACCAATTTTGTTCAAATGATGAACCTTGGATACCTACTTAACGTCAAGGTCCTATTTGCTTCATAGGGAAAATTTTTATTTTTATTTTGAATACAAAGTCATTATTCTCACTTGATATGTTAAACCTAATGAGACAATGGCTATAAATATGCTTCAAAGGTCAAGGTTGACCTTTGATCTTTCAGCCAATGTCACTCATATTGGACTCACATCAATGTATTAACATAGTTTTCTCAGAAACCACTAGGCCAATTGAACTCAAATAAGTTTTGTACAAATGGTTTTGGTCACATGATCAAGATGGCCGCCACACCTATATATCGTAAAACGCCTTTTAAAATCTTCTCCAGAACCAGAAGGGTGTGATCTTGCTACTTGGTATGTAGCATTGGGGATGTGGGGTCTACCAAGTTTGTTCAAATTATGATCCTAGGTTGACCTTGACATACTTAACGTAAGGTCAAATTTGCTTTCTGATGCAATTAAATTAATTTTCTTTTGAAAAGTTGATATTTTGAAATGTTGACCTTTGACCTTTCAGCCAAGACTGCTCATATTGGAGTCCCATAAATATAGTTAAGAAACCACTGGGCCAACTGAACTCAAATTTCATATGGAGATTCCTTATGATAAGTTAGCCAAAATTTATACAAATTGCTCTGGTCACATGACCAAGATAGCCACAATTCCCATATATGTTAAAAAGCCTTTAAAATTCTTCTCAAGAACCAGAAGGCCAATAACCTTGGGACTTGGTATGTACATTTGTAGCATTGAGAATGTGGGCCTTACCAATTTTTACATGAATGACAATTCTGGGTTGACCTTTACCTACTTTACGGAAAGGTCAAATTTGATTCCTAATGCATTAAATGGGAAAGAATCTGGAAGTGTTCATTTTTCCATAACTGTTAAAGCCGAAATCTTAATACCTGCTAGAAATGTTTAACCTAATGAGACAATGGTTTTACATAAGTACCAAAGGTCAAGCTGACCTTTGATCTTTCATTTAAGGCCACTCATTTTGGACTGCCACTTGCGTCTTTTCTCAGAAATCACTGGGCTGTTTGAAATCAAATTTCATATGGAGTATTCATTAGAAAATCAATATAAATATGATATTAGTTTTAAGCTACATGACCAAAATGGCCACCACGCCCATATATGATAAAACAAAATATGTTTAAATAATAAGCCTAAATTGATCTTTACCAGTGACTTATATATATACGTCACTATCTTGACCTGTTTTCACATTATTAAAGGGGACGGCAACCCAGATGAGTACTATGGTTTATATGAAAGATCATAATAAACCATGCATTTTGATACCAGTTTCGTCTAAATCGGTTGAAAAACGTTAAAGTTTGGCGCGTTTGAATATTTGCAAATGGACTGTAACAGAAGCGGCCATATTGTAGGCTTAGTGACGTCACACAGCCTAATTAAAAATGCGTAATCGAAATAAAAGACAAACCAATGGATTACTTGCAATTATCTTTACTAAAACATTTTCCTTAAATATAAAGCCACATATCTGCTGAAACACAGATGCGGTGATAGTATTGATAGCTAAAAACTAAGCAGCTGAAAAAAATTCTTAACTAATTAAATATTCAAAATGGCGGCTAAATGTTGGCCATATGGAATTCTTTAAATGCCCATAACTTCCCCATTTGTCAACCGATTTTGATTATACTTGTATCAAAATGCATGATTCATAGAGCTCTTTCTGATAAAACATACTTATCATTAGGGTTGCTGTCCCCTTTAAGGAGATCTGGTGAGCGCTGTATGACCTTCGGGTCCTCTACGTTTGGAATGTTTATCCTAATGATATCTAATCCCCATGTTCATAACCCTGTCATAATGGGAATAAAATTCTGTCGTGCCAGAGGGATTTCCCTTTGACAAATTAGCATTGGGACGTGGGCCATACCGAAAAACTAGTAGCGTCGGCGAAATACTCGAAGAACGTCTGTTGAAAAAAAGACAAGGGAATGACCCCTGCTCACAGTTCGAGAACTACCAGGTCATCACATAGTGCTCAATATTGTAGGTTCCAGACATACAGTGGTGCCCTGAAGAATTATCCCCCACGAACTATTCCTAATTGGAATAGTCTGTCTCCTAATGTGACCAATACCCAGACCACAGAGGAGTTTATGGCACTTCTTATTTAATCAAAAACACAGCTGAAAGTTGTTTTTGTTTGTCTTGTTTTTGTTTGTTTTGTTTTCCTCAAAATTTCAAAATTAACACTCCCTGGCATATTTTTCAAAATTGAGCGAGCCAGTAAAGTTCTATAGAAAGTGGTCCTAATTGGCATGCTTGTACAAGTACATGTAAATGTTTCATTTGAAGTCTGATCAGAGTCTACTCTGCAAATAACACATGCTTAATACAGGTTGTATTGCCCTAAAGTTTACTATTAAGTATACTGGGATAATCAGTTTTCGCCAACGTAAGCAGATATGGTTCTGAGGATAGCAAAACAAAATACAACCTGATCAGAAAATGATTTTATCATATAATTTCAACCTTTTATAATAATGTGTGATATCTTAGACCATCAACATATGTTATTTAATTTGCAAAAACCTTGATTTGTTTGTGCACCTGTTTTTCCGCCATTTTGAAAATAGTAATCTAATTCCGACAACTCTTGTTGACCTGAAAAAAGAGGCCTCAAAAAGGGTTGGATAGACAAAAAATCAATAGATGTTATGAGACAAACCATTTTTTTCATTCAATGAATATAAGTTATTGTGAATCTTCTATCAATTAATTTATTGTAATCAAAAATATGTCAGTCATGTTTTTTTTTTCTATATTCAATCCAATTTCAGATTGATTTGAACCCCCAGGTTCATTGGGGTGCTACCACACAGACAGTATATGAAAAAGTAGACATAAAACTTTCTTTTATGTACTTAAGGGATACATCAAGCCATTGCAGGCGAAAGATTGATATAATTTAACAAAAAAATCATTTTTAGATATATGATTATTTGCCATACCATTGTTTCTGAGTCTTAACATTAATAAGAACCCCCTTATGATAAAATCAATGATTTTCCCCATTTGGGACCCCAATACATCACTGAGTTTTCATACCTCAATCGTGAGGGTGTCAACGCAAATGAAGATGAAGGAAGTGATGTATTCAATGATCAGGATCATAATTTAAAGATTGGGGTTAAAAAGAATTAGTGAAAATGGCAGGAAAACATTGATGCAGATATGTGACCATTATTTTACCACTCAGATATGCATTTTCCTACTGCTAACACAACTTAACAGACAGCTTTTCTTTTGCCCTTGGAAATCCCCTTTTCAGAATGAGCCTGTAATGTCACACAAGTGAAAAAGGGTCAGTGTATTCCTTGGACCAATTCACTTGGACCGTTGGACCTTGGACCGGTCCAAGTAATTACTTGTTGGACCAGATGGGGTGTATTCCTTGGACCAAATATCAGTTGGACCAGTTTTATTACCATTCAAGCTGGTGAAGATCATTATACTAATTAGCATGATAATATGAAATATTAACTCTTTATTTGCAAGAACCAAGACAGAACAAGCATGTGCAAACATATAGTCCAAGATCAGACTGCTCTTAGACTATTGATTGCATTGTTTTATAAGCAAATTACTGGGTCCGACAATTAACCAAAATCCCCATGAAATCACCAAAATCACCAGAATAAAATAGGAAATCACCATTTCATTTTCAATTTAATGTCATTATATGATAAGAATTAGTTTGATAAACATATTTTTACTTGAAAAAAATGGGGAAACCATGTAAAAATTTCATTTATAAATGCAGCACACAGAGAAACACCAGAGAATAATAGGACATCACAATTTTATTGTTACCATAATGAGACAAGAATTGGTCTAATAATAAGATAACTTATGCTTCAAAAAGATAAAGAATAAAAAAAATCACTTTTAATCCAGAGCAGGGCGAATTTACTGAAATCACTATTAAAATATGTGAAATGTAGATATATTGTTGAAATTAAATGTAATTGGACGGTACTCATTATTCATTGCATATTATATCAATTTATTATACTAATTCTTATCATATTGTGGCAATAAATTGACAATAAAATGGTGATTTCCTACATTTTTACTGGTGATTTCAGTGATTTTGGTTAATCGTCGCACTGCAAATCACTCATTGATAAATATATAGAGTTCTTCAGGGTACCCATTGAAGATTCCATATTTTAAATTCAACATTAAAAGAGTTAATATTTAAAAGATTATTTGGAAGGGGAAAAATCATTAGAAAACAATTTATTAATTTTATTATTAATATTATTATTATCTTCTTATCTACAACATAGAAAAATCATCAGTTTAACAAATGATGAAATCAGCAAGATGTAATTATGCGATTTCAACTGTTTGGTTACTACGAGTGTCTTCTGCTGATACCCTTTTCAAACAGTTTGGACCCAAATCAGTTCCAACAAAATGTTGGGTGTGATCTGAATAAGAACTATTTGGACCAAGATCAGGCTACCTGATCCACTCTGAAGGTATTCTTGAAAGAATTTTCCAAAAAGGTTGATTTCGAAGGAAAGTCAGCAGACGACATTAAAAAAACACAAACACTTAAAAAACATGCAAAATTAGCATGAAGGCCAAGAGTGCCAAAAATAAATGTTGTCACCTTAACCCTTGTCATGCTGAATATTTCTTAAATACATGCACTACACTCCCTCACGATTTTCATCCAATTATTTTTTATAAGTTGATTTACGGGATTTATTTTCAGATTTAGGGTCGAGGAGGAGAAAAAAACTCTGAAAATGACCAAATGACCATTTTCAGAGCTTTTTTTTAGTCTCCAGAAAAAAAAACAGTAAAACTGGTAGGGTAAAGGTATTAAATTTTTAAATATCTCATCATTTTCCTAAATACATTGTACACTAGGAAAATCAACAAATGCAAATTCGGTTCACATCCATTTAAAGCAATGCTTATAGTGGAATCAGGCTATACATTAAATTGTGCTACAAATATGAAATTAGCAAACAGTGCAGTCCCATCTGAGAACCACATTGACCGCTGTGTACAGGTGGCGATATCTAATTGGCTTATCACCAATCAAAGGTCTCATTTCTTTCAAGTGTACATCGTTAACTAATACCAACTGAGACCGATTAAGACTACCGAGGACTGCATGTTGTGCTATATTAGCATGTGCTCCCCTGCGAAATGGTCTAGAACCATTCTAGAAATGTTCTAGAATTTTCTAGAACTATGTTCTAGAACTGTTCTAGATATTTTCTAGAACGTTTATGGGACAGATGTAGAACGTTAAATGGGACAATAATTTGTTCTACAAATGTTCTAGCCAAGGTCAAATTATTTGTTCTAGAAAAGTTCCAGAAAATTCTAAAAGTTTTTCCTAGAACAGTTATAGAACAAATCAAGTTTGTTCTAGAACAGTTCCAGAACAAATCTCTAGAACTTTTATGGAACAATTGTAGAACACCCCTCATAAAATGTCCCATTTAACATTCTATAAATGTCTCAGAATAGTTCTAGAACATCTGTAGAATGGTTCCAAAACTACTCTAGAAAGGTTCTAATGGTTTGTTCTAGAACTGTTCTAGAATTTAACTTGGTTTGTTCTAGAACTGATCTAGAACAAACCTTTAGAATTTTTCTGGAACAATTATAGAACACCCCTAAAAATGTCCCATTTAACGTTCTATAAATGTCTCTGAATAGTTCTAGAACATCTGTAGAATGGTTCCAGAACTTTTCCAGAAATGTTCAAATGATTTGTTCTAGAACTGTTCTAGAATTAACCTTGGATTGTTCTAGAACTGATCTAGAACAAACCTTTAGAATTTTTCTGGAACAATTGTAGAACACCCCTAAAATGTCTCATTTAACGTTCTATAAATGTCTGAATCATTCTAGAACATCTGTAGAATGGTTCCAGAACAATTCCAGAAATGTTCTAATGGTTTGTTCTAGAACTGTTCTAGAATAACTTTGGCTTCTTCTAGAACTTGTCCAGAACAAACCTTAAGAAATTTTCTGGAAAAACTGTGGAACAACTCGTCAAAAATCATGTCATAAAAACATTTTATTAATGCCCCTGAATTATTTTAGAGCATTTTAGAATAGTTTAAGAACAAATTCAGGAATGTTCTAGTGGTTTGTTCTGCAAATGTTCTAATACAACTGAACTTTTCTAAAACAGTTGTAGACCACCTCCCCAAAAATGTCCCATATAGGGTTTGGCAAGGGTCTCATTCTACCTCACTCTGTTAAGATGTACAGGTCTCTTACCCAGCATAATGCGCCAAAGTTCTAGCTTTTTTATACTTGTGTTGGTTTGTTCTCGCATTTTAGCAGGTGAATCTGAGACATAATCGCCTATGGATTAATGTTTTGGCGCAATATTAAGGTGTTTGAATTTTAATCTTCCTTCCTCAAGGCTAGAGTCAAGTACACAACTGCGTTCTGCAATTAGTATCTAATGTCTAAATAACGTCGGATCATCAATGTTATAATGTCATGTCGCTGACAAAAACGCAGCATGTTCTTTTCATAGTTCTCCACTACACGTATGTTAAAGTTTCAAGTCGATTAGAAGTGCTTTACAAGACACATTTTAAACACCGCCGCTTGGAAAACAATATCTGAAGGGCGTTACTAGTTTCTAGGCACAGAGCCCCTTCATCAGACGCTATTTTAGGTTTGTAGAAACTTCATTTCATATCAGATGCACGTTGCGCATCGTATGTACGAAGTGATTCTTTAATGTTTGAACATATTTGACTGTAAGCTAAATTTCTTTATTTGGACTATTCTAAAAAGTCACACTCACCACCGCTCTATATACTGGAGACAACGCAAGGACTTCCTTACTAGTACTATATACGACACACGACCAAAATATATAAAACCCTATTTCACGAAAAATCCGAACGTTTTGAAATTCAACAATCTCATGAACAGTACAAATAAAGAGATAATCAGAAAACTGACTACATTTATAGATATAATAATAAAGAATGTTAAACCTAGTAATATCGTCACCGACTTCTAACAAACATAGGTCCAAATATACCAAAGCCTACACTGGCAAACATTTTCTTATCCACAAGTTCAAACATTTGCTTTGGTGCTCACAGCAACCGTCTCATTGAGACGGTTCCTTTGAGCACAAACAGCACATGGTTTGGCGGAGATACAGTCTCATATAAAAGACCTGCTCAAATTTACAAAACTATGTCTCGATGTATTATTAATGTGCGATTTCAAAAAAAAACATTTATGTATATGTATAACGTTCCATACCACAGTGTGAACACTTTTAACCCATTGCCTGCTAGTCCAACTGATGCAAACAGTTTGGACCCAGATCAGACCCTACAAAGCGTTGTGCCTGATCTTGATCCAAACTGTTTTACAATCTCAAAATTTTCTGGAAAACAAACCGCAAATCATGAAAATTTTCGGGCATGCAAAGAGTTAATGACCAATGTGGTATGACTTAAAGTTAAACTAGGCCAAGACTAAGTAGCCACTTTTGCACGAGATCTACAAGTTTATTGTTAATCATTGAGACCAGATTTACCTTGCAGCTATCGGCGGACATAACTGAGGTTAAATCGGGTCTCAATTGAATTGAATACCTGGATAGAATAGGATATATACATATGGCTACTTTAAATTTGATTCTCTTTCACTCGTTCATTTAAAAATGACATTGTATTGTATTTGCTCCTTAATTGTTAAATATAAATGTAATCTGAGAAAAATAAAGTAAATAAAAGGACACAGATCTGGCACGACAAAATGTCGGGCCTGATCTGGATCCAAGCTGTTTGACACTAGTCGCAAGGAAAGGTGCATGCGAAAATATTTCAAGATTATTTTATACGAACAGACCAAAGTTCCACGTGGTGGCCACGGTAGACCCAGCAGAGTTGGCCCAATCAGGGTCTACTCAACAGGATCTTAAGTGTCTGTTTCGATCCAAAGTGTCTGGTCACAAGATCAGCGGTGTCACTTCAACTGTCAATATAATGACAAAGATTCTGGTATATTACAATAATTATTACGCTCTGAATAAATTTAGTAGAAAAGCTATCAGCTTTATGAAAACTTTGAGAAACACAATGATGATAAAACATATTTGTAAACTTTCCTGAAACAGAATGCTCATTTGGTTTGGCGGACACCGGATCAATACCGATTCAACTTCAACGTGGCGTTGCAACGGGATCGATTCGACTTCCATCCGACACTCTGTTTCTGTACCGTTCCTAACAAGTACAGTTTGGAAAATAATATAAAAAAAAACATAAATAAGAATGAATAAAGACCCCCCACACCAGTGCGGCTATGAGGAAACAATGTCGTTTTGACGTCGGTGCGGCGTCGTGATGTCACTCGCTCCGATGTTGGTACGGAAATAACTTTGTATTTCCATCAGTGACCAGTTTGTTTATACTCGGTCTGAGCAGGACCCCAGTTCTCTTATTCAAGCAATAATTTCTGATTTATTAAATTATTCTAAATGTTATTCTGCATTTAGATTTAATTAAAAAAAAATTGATCTAAGAATTTCTCTTTTTTCACTTTTAATTTAAAACTGAAATTTCAGCATTAAATATTTATATAAAATCAGAACATGGTTATTTTGTTACAAGCATTTATAACAACAGCATGTTACCTAATGTGCTACCTGCCTGCTGGTCAATTGACAAGTCATTGCAAATTGACTAAAAGCAACTGTGAAATTGATCACTGATCATCATTAATGAACAAAGATTCTCTGATAATAGGATGATTATCCCATGCAAATTGATACCATTAATAAGGAACAGTCAGGGGACACTTATCATATATCTTAAATTATCATATTTCTTTAAAGTTAAAGTGCAGAAGGATTGTTTTATCGTATCAAACAGTGTAGACTCTGATGAAATGCCACATACAATCTTGGCTTCACTGTTTGCCAAAGTAAAGGTATACTGGTTAGCCAGAATTCAAAGGTTTACACATCAATATTAATTAACCCTTAATGCGCCAGTCGCGACAAAAGTCGTCTGCTTTTCTCGTCTGCTGAAATGTTTAAGAAGCCTCTATGGCAAAAGTGTGGACCCAGATCAGACTGCTCCTATAGGAGCTGTCTGTTCTGGGTCCACGCTGTTTGCTTCTATACTTAATTCGTCAGTGATGTTAGGCAATTATTTTCAGCAGACGACATTTTCAGATGCTTTTTTTTTCTTGGCGCTTTAAAGGCAAACATTGCTTCCCCAGGGAAACACATCTTTGCTCCATAATTGTAACAGTGGTCACTAATTAATGATAATTATTGGCTGCCCACTGTCTTACCTCCAAATGTTTACTGTGAAGGCATATTTCACATGTTCTATGTTATCTTATAGTGAAAAATAACACCAAAATGATTAATATTGATGATTAATAGATTGGGGACTCTGATCAGCCACCTGGTCATCTATTCGGTATGCCCGGTTCACTGTCCATATAGGGAAACCATTGATTGTTAGCTACCAACTGAGCACGCAGCAAAGACATGAAACTGGTAGTTTCTATGATTCTATGCACAGGCTGATTTTGGTTAGCTGCAGAGGTTATTTTGTTGATTTTTGTCATGTAATGCATATTTTCTATTTTGGATTGTGATATTGCGCATATATTATATATGCATGGTCAAAAGATAGCATTTCAATGTATTGTTCAATAGTTAAAAAATTTGGTTTCAATCCAAATATTGAAATAGAAAGTCAACATTTTGAGTTTAGAAATTGAAATGCAAGGGGAAAACAAAATGTATGCGTTTAGATGCCGATACTTTGTAATGAGAGTTTGAAATATACAAGATAAAAAATCATCGGACTTTCAAGTTCAGAAGTCATGTGATTAGAAATTATGAGACAACGATTGATCTTACACATGACAAATCGAACTTGAAATATCAACTTCTGTATCATCTCTTTTACTCAGAATTCAGAGAGTTGAACTCGATGTTACTTTTCATAATAAACTCCATTTTATGGAACATTTTTGCGTTGCCATTTGATTATTAGAACCTCAAGCTAACTATGTTTTTGTGACCTCACATTTCACATATAAATGTGCAAGATATTTATATATTATCACATATATGCGAATAGCAAAGGCTTAGACAAGCCTGCCGTCTATGAGGTTTCGCCAATGTCTTTGCTGCCCATTGAGGACAAAATATAGGCAGCCTCTAATCCCACTAAATTGGTGTGCATGCATTCTACGTATGTGTAATCCAAACAGTCACACGCTGTTTATGAATATGAATTCAGACAATACATATACTATTTAACTTTTTCCTTACCAATGAGGATGTTTTGCATGTGCTGATAGCATTTCCAAACCGTTTGGACATTGGGTCAGAGCTGATCTGGATCCAAAATGGTTGACACTTAGGTAGACCTTGCCGCGTAGTGCAGTCGATAACGTGGGATGTCTGACTACAGATGCGTGTCTGACAGCAGTTCCAGGGGTCGCGAGTTCGATCCCAGCCCGGTCCCATACTTTCGTGGAGGAATTTTGAAAAAGACGAAAACAAAAGTATGATAAATTACCCAGCATGCAATGAGTTAACCCCTTTTCAGCCCAATTGTTACGAGTTAACCCATTTTCAGCCAAATTGTTTTGTCCTAAATGCTTTTAATGTCTGCTGCAGATATTCAAGTGTAATCCAGACTAGCCTTTTATCATGATCATGGAAAAATGTCATTTGCCCCTGCTTGGGTATTACTTCTCAAATAAATGTTCATCGAAGAGCTGCTGTTGTAAAATTTATCAATTTGTGGCGATTCTTGAGATTTCTAGTCGTAGTGTAATAGCCCCTTTACACACTTGTCAAAACTTTCAAATTCAAATTTTGTATCGGCATTGTGAAATGACACTGAAAACAATACCACCAGAAGAAGTAAAAATCTGTAAAGAGTATAACATGATGGGCATATTTTCTTTCTTAACCTTCATATTTTTACGTCTAGAAACATGCGCGGTTTTTTCAGAGGGGGTCCAACTTCGACTACGTTTTTTTTTTTTTTTTTTAGTTGATGAGGGGAGAGAGGATTCAAATATCACTATAAGTGGGCCATCAACGGCCCGCCAGCAAAACGCCATTTATATGTTGTTTCGCTGGCGGGCCGATGATGGCCCACTTGGTAGCTTTGTGGCTTTAATGGGGATCCAGACCAGTATTTCTAAGAAACACTATTCAGGGGGGGGGGGGGTCTGGATCCCCTGCCCCCCTCTGGATCCGCGCATGAGAAATTAACTATTAAAATTAAGTTGACTTTTTATTGAGGTATGAACGGAATGTAATATTACCAAGAGCCACTAGTTAAATGCATAATACAGATAAGAATAGCAGTATGGTGGTGACCACATGCTGTTCTAAGCGTGTATATTTGAACCAGAGAGGAAATACATGCTGTGCGTTTATAGCCACTTAATTATCTTTCATGAACTGTATGGTTTTGGGGTCTCGGCATTGTATTCTGTTTTTAGTATTCAATGTATTTGTATGTCAAAAGACAATCTGAATCACCTAGGAATCAAGGTTCATCTTGATCATAATACCATGGAGGAAAAAAATATGGTTCAGTCAAAATTGGCAAGAATTTTTTTCCGAGATATTTTTATTTAAAAAAAATGAACAATAACATTTTTTCAATTTCATTTAGCGAAATACAATGGGGTTGTTTTGCCAAATTATGTTACACAAAAATAAGCCCTGAAAAATTTAAACAATAATTTGTTATATTAAGTTTCAATAATTTTATTTTACACAACAATTTTGTTTTATATCAAGTAGCACCCGAAGGCTCAACCAACAGTGGTTCTGGTTTTAAAGCATCTCAGAAGATGGGACTGCCGCTTAAAGTCTCATCCGAGAGACTGGGAGAAGCCGGGAATCGCACCTGCTTATCACCTACACCATGCCAAGTTTACTTATCTTGAAAACAAATATATGATTTGCAACCAACATGTGTGTGTATATGAATATAGTAAATGTCAATTACGTTTTGGTAGTCTTGACTGTGAATTTATAAATGAAATACATGTGCATAATAACACATACGAGAGTTGTCCCAGAAAGTCGTAGACTTTTGTTATAACACGAGACTGTGTATAAGGAATTCTCTGAAATGTGTATGATATTTTTTCTGTAATTTTCATAAACATTTTGTACAAATATGGGTAGAATCACAGTTTAAATAACAAAGTGATGAACGTTTGCTTGACTGTATGTCAGCGTGTGCAGAGCACACCGCAAATTATTTTGCTTTATTTTCAGAGAAGGGTGGTCAAATGTTTTGTCTATACTCCTTTTATATAAGCTCTATCTGTATCAACATTGCGATCTGTTTGTTAAGTGTGTTTTCCTAGTTCAAGTAATGACTTAATATTTAGTTAAGGTATGTTTAGCAAACAAAAAAGCGCGATCTTTTAGAGTTCATACGAGAAAACATATTTACCATTAAAATAACTGACAGCAAAATAACATGTGTTCAGTTGAAATGACGAAAAGGAGCGTGTTTTTTCGGTTTTACTAAAATAGTTTTGCACGAAATCCATTTTACGATACTAGTGACTACTCAGCCAATAAGTAATCATTAGAAGAATGTGAGTTTGTGAGTGTAATTAGCCAAATTATATTGAAAGTCAATTTTTTGCGCCGCACCGTTCTTATAACGTTTGTATTTTCTAAAAAATAAAATGTAGTAGGCATGATAAATCTTCTATAAAATCAATGCCAACGGTGGGAAATGTTTCAAATTTTCAACACTATACCTTGAGTAGTCACTAGTTGAGGAGGTAATACGTTGTCTGTGATACAACTGCAAAATTTAATTGAACGAAATTAATTGAATTTTATTACAAAAATATCGACGTGCTCCGCACACGCTGACACACAGTCAAGTAAAGGTTTATAACATTGTTTTCTAAACTGTGATTCCACTTATATTTGTGCAAAATATTGATGTGATGTATGTAAAAAATATATAAATTTCATAGAGTCTCGTGTTATAACAAAAGTCTACGACTTTCTGGGACAACCCTCGTATAGCATTGATTTGATAATTTTAAAAATCCCATGTTGTCAACTTATAATAATAATAATAATAATAATAATAATAATAATAATAATAATAATAATAATAATAATAAATTGTTTTCTGATGATTTAACCCTTTTCAAATAATATCAAGTGCTACAGGCACAGCTGATAAGACATAAGAAAAATTTTATTTAAAGTCAGAGAGTATATTAATATCAACTCTTTAATTGCTGAATGATATGGAATCTTCAATGGGTGTATACCCCTGATGAACTTCAGTTACCAAGGCCGTCGTCGCCGGTCCGGCAGGACGGCGAGCGCCGCACCACTTTTTGGACGGGTATGCTTTCCGCCGTGTCCCTTTTTTCTCGTTTTGGCTCATTTTTCTATGTGCTTACCTCTGATTTTCAATTTATTGATGCAATCATCAATAACGCTCGTTGCGCGTGTCATCCATTGACCGACCTAGCTAAGGTGTGAAAACATAGAAAAACAATGCAATTATTATTATGACAGTTATTATACTTATGGGCCGTGTCGAGAGAAAACCTGACGTAGTTGCATTCGAAGATTAAAGGCGCAAGCCAACCTACACATCCACGCAGTCTGATCAGTGCCTTTGTTGTTCGCCCTCTTGAAAGTATAATTGATAAACTTGCTACACGCAAAATTTCAGCTTTCTAGCTACATGTATACTCTCTGTAACTGAGCAGGTTGGTTTGAGTCTTGCATGGTCGTAAACCCCGAAGACAGGTCTTCTCGCATTGAGGCCCAGACAATTTCTATGCGCCAGTTTCATTTCCCTCAAATTGACATTTTTCTTCTTCTAAATAACATGTCAAGCGACTAAGTATATTTAAACGTGAGGAGCATCGTGGGCATGTGTTGTTACAATTCATTCCGTTACGGATATACAAGTTCTGCCTGTTCCAATTCAGCCCAAGACTTTTCGGTTCCCCCAACGTTCATTCGACTATAAGAAGCATGAACAGATAAGGGTTTAGCCGTCGTAGTTCGAGAGTAGGCACTGGCTTCATTACGATGTTCAAAGCCAAAGATCTCACGTTATGCCTATCGACAAGGGAACTCATCAAGGAAAGTTGTGCAGCTAAAATCTAGATGAAGCCTTCTGCATCCTTAAAGTAACGGGTGTACTAATTGAAAAGCATCTTCACCAGCGAAGGTTTCGTCGTATCTACCTTTAGATTAGACAATCGCCACCCTTGGTAGGACAAGATGATTGAAAAGACGCTTATGTATATCTTTTCAAAAATACAACTCTTTGAAGTACAACCATGCGCGGATCCAGAAAGTTATGTCAGGGGAGGTCCAACTTTGATTTTTTTAGTTGATGAGGGGAGGGAGGATCAAAATACCAATATAGGCGGGCCATCATCGGCCCGCCAGTGAAACGCCTTTCGCTGGCGGGCCGATAATAGCCCAACATTGAATGCTGGCTTGGTAGCTTGTGATTTTTCAGGAGATCTACATCTACATCTACATCGTACGTTGATCCGTCATCTTTGACAATTATTCAACGGTTGACTTCGTTATGGTAGCACTAGAAAAGATGAAAAAACTAGAGAATATAGGCAGTTAGAAGTAATATACAGAATAAAAAGAGTAAACAGGTCTAATATGATATACGAAAAAACAAACAAATAAGAGTTCTATGGGATAAAAAGACTAATAAATAAAAAGATAGAAGGAGGAAAGTATTCCCAGTTGCTTTTGGCTCACCAGATAAAGACCACTCTGCCTTCCGTGGCGGTACCAGGGCCCTTACGTCCCCGACAGCACAGCTCCTCACCTGGTGAGTTAATAAGCAACCGGGCCCTTAACACTGCTTAGAAGGATAGGGGGGATAACCCCTTCTTGAAAGATACCAAAGAAGGGGCCTCAGCAACTGATGCTGGGAGGGAATTCCAAACTGGGATGGTGCGGGGGAAAAAGCTAAATTTATATGAGTCTGTGCGTGTAGATATCTGTCTGTACTTCTTGGAGTGGGATTGTCTGGTTCTTCCTGTTGGACCAGTATTGCTTACAAACCCTATTTTTGTGATTTTAAAGGGGGGGGGGGGGTGGTCCGAACCCCCTGTCCCCCCTCTGGATCCGCCCATGACAACCAAGGATCAGTGCTAAAAGTACTTTGCCAAAACCTGCGGGAACATAGGTGACATAATGTCTAAGAATTATGCTGAAGAAAAAAGTAAAAAAAAATCGTGACTATCTGAAAACGATTTTGTTTAGCATTCGGTTTTCTCACGCGCCAATAAATATCTTTTCTAGCAAAAATTCGTGACTGAAATCTGGTCCCAAACGCATAAAACCCCATTAAAATCGCACATAGAAGCGCTAAAAATTCAAAATTTTCTCGGGGGAGACCCCTAACCCCCCTAACGAGAGGGGGGTCCCCCTCTCGTGCTCTCCCCCTCTCGTGCCGTCGGCGCCCGATGATTTCCTCCGCCGGACCACTTTTTAATACGCGGCGACGGCCCTGGTTACATGTGTATTAATGAATAATTTGCTTTTAAAAGAATGCAACTAATAGTCTAAGAGCAGTCTGATCTTGGACTATATGTTTGCACATGCTTGTTCTGTCTTGGTTCTTGCAAATTAAGAGTTAATATTTCGTATTATCATGTTAATTAGTATAATGATCTTCACCAGCTTGACTGGTAATAAAACTGGTCCAACTGATATTTGGTCCAAGGAATACACCCCACCTGGTCCAACAAGTAATTACTTGGACCGGTCCAAGGTCCAATGGTCCAAGTGAATTGGTCCAAGGAATACACTCACCCAGTGAAAAAACGGTAGGAATGTTCAATTGGCGAAAATACATTCTTGGCGAAATTAGCTTACTCCACTATATGTGTCTGATCCGAGTCCACACTGTCACATAGATGGGCCCCCATAGCCCCGCCCCATAAGGTGTCTGTGCTCCCTTGATCCCTAAATAATATAATACCAAAATATTTTAACGGGTATACTATGCTATACTTTATTTGCGAAATTATATTATCTGCTAAGCCCTCCACTGGCACATTTTCTATAGCTGAGATACTGTTGAAAGGATCTGTAAAGCAACAGAACAAGACGCTTCTCGTTTCTTGTTGCTTCTTGTCGCTCTTTAGTGAGACCGCCACTTTGGACGCGATTTCAAGTGTTTTGACGACACCGAAGCATGGCCATGGAACATTCAGGAAACCCACGCGTTTTCTTTGACATTAGAATAGGAAATGACGATGGTAATGCACTCATGGTGTATAAGGATACAAATCACAGGAAGCATAATCTCAAATTATTAGCAAAACCCACGATGGAGCGGTTGAAAAACACCGATATCTTCCGTTTCGGCCCGCATGTATTTCGGCCCCAGATTCGATATTTTGTAGACCAAGTTGGGTTTGCCTCAAGGTTCAGTTCTCTCTCCTCTTCTATTCAACTTATTCATAAAGGACATTTATGCATTAGTAGAAGGAAAGAAAGTTAAGTTTGCGGATGATGGTACAATTTGGCAGACAGGATCGGATGCAAAACTCTTAGCGGAAGCCCTGGAGAGAGACCTGGTGAAGATAACAGATTGGACAAAAAAATGGAGAATGAAATTAAACATAGAAAAGACTGAATTTTGCTTGTTTAACAGAAAAATGGATAATGAAATATCCAGCATTACTATAAAAATGGATGGAAAAGACGTTAAGAGAACAAACTCACCAAAACTGCTTGGAGTCATCCTGGATGAGAAGTTAAGTTTTCAAAAACATATTGATGCAATAGAAAGGAAAGCCACTAAGGCAGCTGCTTCACTGGCAATAGTAGGAAGGTCAGAACAGATAAGTGCTGAAAATATGCATAAACTGTATAAAAGTATTGTTCTGCCCCACCTGGAATATGGATCCACAGTATGGCAGATTGGGAATTGTGAACAACTAGATAAAATCCAAAGAAAGTGTTTAGCTTTGTGTTTGGGAACTCCTGCTACTTCAGGAATAGAAGCACTGGAAGTGGAGGCTGGAATTATGCCATTAGATCTGAGGAGAGAAGAGCTTGCAGTTAGAGAACTTGTTAAAATCATGGCGAAGGATCAAAATGAAGAAATTGCAAAGTGCTTTGATGCATGGAAATACCAGATGGAGGAAAATACAGAAAAGTTTTTGTCTCTCTTTAACAAGGCCTTTATGCAGTTGACAGATGTAATCTCAAATACAGGCTTAGACATCAGATCAGTTGAGCCAGAAGCTTCATACCTTCAATGTCTGGCACCTTCTATTCAACGTCCAGAATGCTGGAATAATCTTGGCTCATCTAAATCAAGAAACAAATTACAAGAGGAAGAAGCAAGAAAAATTATTGAAGGACAGATGCGATCAGCGGAAAAAGATGTAATCTATGGGTTCACTGATGGTTCCTGCAGGGGAAATCCAGGTCCATGTGGAGCAGGGGCATGCTTGTTTCTTCCGAATGAAGAGAGGGTTGATCTTAAGCAACCTGTATCCACAAGATCATCAATCCTTCTAGGCGAATTAATAGCCATCAAGATTGCACTTGAAAGCATCAAGCTAGAAATGGAAAAACTACTGGTCAAAAAGGTAATGCTCTTTTCGGATTCACAATCGGCAGTGGGGATCCTTACTCTCGGATGGGAAAATAAATCACACACATCTGTAGTATTTGAAATTAAACAAATCATGGACATCCTGAAAAGACAAAATGTGGAAATAAATATTAATTGGACACCAGGCCATGCAGAAATTACAGGGAATGAAATAGCGGACAGGCTGGCGAAAGAAGCAGCAGTTGATGCCGAGAACATGCCAGAAGTGTGCACACCTCTCACTTCTATTGACATCAAAAGGGCGGTGAAGGACTCTTGTACAGTTAAATGGCAAAACAGATGGGAAGCTTCACAGGCAGGTAGACACATGTATGATTTGCATCCTACAGTGAAAGCAAAAAAGAAAGCAGCAAATAGCATCCCAACCCAGCGAATAACATCACAGCTGAGAACAGGTTACTGTTATCTAAATCGGTATATGCACACAGTAGGTCTGAAAGATTCACCTCTCTGCACTTGTGGGGAGCCTGAAAGTGTGAAACACTACATAGAAGACTGTGAGCAACATTTGGAGATTAGAGAAAGGTTGATGTCAAAAATGTTCTTTACTTTTTGCAGTAGTGAGTGGTCTTGCAAGATGTTTCTTGAGGTGAAAGCAGAAGATGACTTACAGGAATGCAGAGAAATCTTGAATGAAATCTTTGAAGAGTATATTTTAAGTACAAAAAGATTCAAAACTCAATAATTTTTTTTTTTTTTTTTTTTTAATCAACAACCGAACCTGATACATACGCCTAACAAATATACCGGAGAGTTTTTACTACGAAGTTATACCGAAGAGCCCAATTACCAGAGTGATACTTCGGCCAAATGGCTGCTAACAACAACGACCTATGAGAGAATAACATACCAGAGAAAATAATTACCGAAGAGCTTAATTTAAAAATTTCCCAACTGAGAAGAACACTATTGTGCAGAGTATACCCTGTAACGGCGTTGAAAGGAGTCTGGATGTTTAGCCCCAAACCATTTCCTCCCCTAGTCGTTTCGTCCCCAAGACGTTTCCCCCCTGGTCAGTCCCCCCACTAGTTACTTCGCCCCATTAGTCTTTCCCCCCCCCCATAGTTGATTTGCCCTTAGTAAATATATAAGAAATTCTCTCGTGTCTAATCTGGGTCTAAACTGTTTGCATACTGCAAAAATCGCCACATATTTTAAAGGTGTGCAAGTAGGAAGCGCAGTGGCTCAGAGGTAGAGTAAAGTAGAGACCCAGCCAGCATCCAATATCGGGCCACTATCGGCCCAATTATTCTTACTGGCTGCGTAGATGACGGCTCAGGCCCCTAGCCCCAGTAGATAGCTGCGCAACCATGCATGAAGGATTCCTTTACGAATTGGGCTGAATGCCAAAACTTTGTGGCTTTGAGAACTGTTGATGCGCATGAGGATGATGATGTGGACCAGAGGACTGTACATGTACATGTAGTTTGACAACCTATTGATTTTTAGTTACTATTTCTGCATGTGGCACAGGAATTCTACGTGTCAGAATGCATGTCATATCAGGAAGGGGGGATAGACTCGCCATTTTGTTTGCGAAATCAAGGAGCATATTGCGTGAGCATCTGCGAAGCTCAAATCCTGATGCAACACAGGTCCCGGTTTTTATGTTTTCTGCAAGAATATAAATTATTTATGTGTTCACTGGAAGCGTCTCTCGAGAAGCTTTCAATGAACACAGAAAAAGCGAGCTCTTGAGATTTTAATACTAGCAACCAAGTCTAATACAATCTGCGCACAGTCTTGACAGTCTCTGCCACTCTCACACACAAATAACTTAAGAACATAGTCAGTGATGAAGAAGCAGAACAGAATTTAGTCGCTCTGCTAGGCTCTAGCCCCACTAAAGATGGCTGCGCATGCATGAACGAAAAAAATTGAAATCGTCACCTTAACACAAAACTGTACTAACTCACATTTTGTAAATTTTACAAGAGGAACATTTTTTTTTGAATTTCTGCTTTAAAAAATCAAATACCTTTTTGCATTTTTCTCAATCACCAGATAATTATGTTTCTGTTAATCTAAAATCATTGAACATTGATGTTGTACTTATTCTTCTAATTAATGTTAAATTGTAAATTTTAGCAGGATAAATTTCATGCTCTGTTTAGTTGAGTATGAAAAAAGTTTTATAACCTTTAGACGTGTATCCATCTATAGCCTCTCTTATTTGTTCCAGTGGGCAGGATAGTGTTTGAGTTGTTCAAAAATGATGTACCAAAGACAGTAGAGAACTTTCGCGCCCTCTGCACTGGAGAGAAAGGAGTTGGGGCTTCAGGAAAACCCCTGCATTACAAGGGCAGCATATTTCATAGAAGTGAGTATCAAATGGGGTTAAACCTAAAATTGCTATTATTTTCTTTTATAATATGGGCCTTGACGCGAGGAAACCTGTCGTTTGAAGTTTGCGAACAACACAGGCGCAGCATCTGCACAGTCTGATCAGCGCCTTTGTTTTCGCCTTTTGGTAAGCTTCATATCCAAACTTGCCACAAGCCAAATTTCAACTTTCTAGCTAGTCTCTGTAGCTGAGCAGGCTGGTTTGAATCTCACTTTGTCGGAAACCCCGAAGACAGGTTTACTCCCGATGAGGCCCATATTATGTCCCATATAGGAGTATGATTACAGCATAATTATTATAACTCTCTGGCCCCAGGGAAATTTTTCATGCTTTTTTGTCGTCTGCTGATTTTTTCAAAATCGACTTTTTCGAAAAATTCTTTCAGGAGAACCGAGTGTCAAACAAATTGGATCCAGATCAGGTGCAGTGTTTTGTTGGGTCTGATCTGGGTCAAACTGTTTACAAAAGTTATCAACTTAAGTATATAAGTTGGGGCCAGGGACCTGTTGAATTTGGGAAAATATCATTTGGACCATCAAAGTTGTGAAAACTTGATGCAGTCTAAAAGAACTGAACTGGACCGCCATTTTAAATGGATTAAAAACCATGGATATAAGACCTTAGCAATGTAAAGCTGTAAAATAGTTGTTGGTTTAATTGCCCATCATAAAAACTCATGAAAACATGTTTACATTCACATTTTAATGCAATTTTTCATGCATATGTAACTTTGCTATTTTATTATTATATTTTCACCAAAATGTAGAATAAGAAATTGGAAGTGATATACATCATTAAGGGAAGTTTTTGCTCAATTTTGAATTGGGAAAGGGCCGATATTCGGCCCAAAATCCGGCCTAGGAACAGAGCTCTTGGAAACGCAGAATTACGCGTAATGGTACGCACGTTTTTTCCCTGGGATGCATGTTTTTTGCTAGGCGGGAGTTCGGCGTACGCATGTTTTTTTAGTCGGCACGCGCTAAAAATCCAGTTGCTAACAGATAAATCAAAAGCCCTTTGATATTATCGATCGCGACATGCTTTTCGAGCCCGGGAGACCTGATAAGTGTCCTGTCTCTGTTGACCAATCGTATGAGCAACATGATAAACATGGAGAAAAAATAATAAGTTTACGGATTTGCATTTCAGCATTTGTTCATTGGTACGGCAAACAAAAGCGTCTGAGAATTGTTGAAAAAACAAAACAATTAAAAAAAAACGGTACAGCGGTAAGCCGTATACTGTAGCGTCTGAGTGACAAAAGTTCCAAATGAAGCTACACTACAAGCCGTGCAATGAAATATATCATCGTCTAGATAATTATATAAACACACACAAATCACTTTCAGCAAGTAAAATCGTTCATTCTAAATGTTAAATGGCTAAGTAATGTCAGTCTATTTATTGCAATCGCCGTAGACACTAGCGAGATGCGTTTTTATTAGAAAAAAACACTTCCATCTGCATAAGATTATACAAAACAGAGGACTGCTGTCTGTCTGCCTGCCTGTCTGTCTGCCTGTCTGTCTGTCTTGTTAATGAATAAAACAAGTACCAACAGTTTAATCTTTTATTTTGATAAGGCCAAACAAAAAATTGTGTGTTGAGGTTACATGAAAAAATATAGCAAAATATTTTGTTTTGTTAAGTAGGAACAGTCCATTAATGCTTAAAGGGTTAAAATCAGTCAATCTAAAAATTATTCAAATGTATCACTTCTGGCTAAAATGGAAAAGGTAAACGGTATACACAAATTGGTGGGACTCCAACTTTTTTTGAGTGGGACTCCCACTTTTTCCAGTGGGACTCCTACTTTTTGCCAGATGGGAGTCCTAAACTCCTGTTTTCAAAATCCTAGTGAGAGCTCTGCAGGAAAATCCCTGATGAAGTGTGTTATAAAGGGAGTACACTGTATTATTTTGCAGTAATCAAAGAGTTTATGGTGCAAGGTGGCGACTTCACTAACGCTGATGGGACTGGGGGTGAGAGTATCTATGGTGAGAAATTTGAAGATGAAGGTTTTACAAGAAAGGTATACTGCTCTTTCCAGAGTTGTTTTTGACTCTTTGCATGCTGGGTAATTTTTGTTGTCTGCTGATAATTTTCAAAATTAACATATTTGAAAAAATATTTCAGCAATACCATCAGAGTATCAAACTGTTTGCATGCTTGCTTGGTAAATTTTCATGCTTTTGTTGTTGTCTGCTGACTTTCTCGAAAAGTTACTTCGACAATACCATCCGTGTCAAGCAGTTTGGATCCAGATCAGGATCGACATTCTGACGGTCCTGATCTGGGTCCAAACTGATTGCAATGGTCATCAGCAGATAACAAAAGTTGCTACTAAACTCGATTTTTTATGTTTTTCACATTGATTTTCGGCGATAACTTTTTTATTATTATTTTTAACAAACTGTGTTTGCTATGAAAGTTGTAGAGAAAAATTAGCGCCGATTTCTCCAAGAGATCCGAAGTTTGTGGCACTAACAGTTTTTTGTGTACATAGATGAAGATTTTGCAATAAATTGAATTCAGCCACATTGTCTAAGTCTTTTATTGACAGGTAAATTTCGTAGAGGCGTGACGGAAAGGGTTCGTCTCAAAAGAATGCTCACAAGGGGTGTATATTCAATTATTCAACGGTTGTTTATAGCATAATCCTGCCGTATTTTGGCTCAGAATGTACCGTGCATATTAAGAATCTACTATGAGCATGTTCATTTGTAGGTACAGAAGCTGTGATATCACATGACGCGCCATTTTTCTCATTTGCACGTGCTCCTAAATAGACAGTTTCGAGATGACCCAACTAGCTTAACGCACGGGCGAATCAGGCGCGATTTCCAATATATTTGAACAAGCCATCCGTCGCCTTTCTTACTGAATTGGGGTGGTGCAATGTAACTTTTTGATTAACATATTTGACTTAGTTTATTTTGACTTTCCTTAAAATGCTCAAAGAGTGCATCTATGCGCAGATTTAATTGCAGCATCTATGACGTTGGAATCGCTTGGAAAAGTTGGCGCTAAAATTTCTCTACAACTTTCATTGCGAACACAGTTTACTAAAATCAATAATAAAAAAGGTATCGCCGAAAATCAATGTGAAAAACATAAAAAATCGAGTTTAGCAAGAAAAAAATTAAATGCCCTGAGGTGTGGAAGTAGCAAAATTTGATACCTGTCTAGTGACAAGGAAATGTGCTTGTCCAAGAATTTACTTGCAACAAAAATGGTAATTCATTTCAGATTAATCATCACTGTGCTGAAACCATTATAAACTCTTTTGCAAACAGTATAAAATCTAGAAAGACTATTGTTTGTTTTTGTTTGTTTTGTTGCTTTACGTCCCAAGTCAACAGCTATGGTCATGGCGGGATGGTCAGTTCACCTAACCACACTTTTTCCTGGGCAAGCTTGAACAAGCAGTTAACCAGTACTTCGTGCACATACTTTCGCTTGTAACTGACAACAACCCTTCTTGAATGAATCAGCCGAAGGGAGGAGAATGACCGTAGAAATTATTTCATGATCACGGAAGTAGGGGACCGGGCCGGGATCGAACTCATGACCCCTGGTCTGCAGTCAGACTCGCATCTGTTGCCAGACAGGTTACCAACTGCGCTATGCGGCCCGGTATGAGATAGACTATTGAAAACACTGTAGATTCTGTCATCTGTCAGTAATTACTGATTAGTCAAGAATTCGTCTTCTAAGCCACCATGTGAAATTTCATCAAACTTCACTGGATTGATCCTAGGGTGGTCCTCTTTCGAAATTGTTTAATGTTTTCAAATTGACAATTCCATGCAGAATTCTGGTTGCCAGGCCTCCAGATAAGAATTATGTGTAATCAGAAATTAATTTTCTTATTTCTCAACTAAAATATATGTTGTGGGTACTCAAAAGAAACTCATCACTGAGACGGTTCTTTTGAGCACCCAAAACTGTTGCTTAGATTAATGGCTAAGAAAATAATTGCAATTTTAAGACCAAAGAGTCCACTTTAAAGGACCCATGAGGGTTGCTATGGTTGATATGCAAGATTTACTATTTGTAACTCACACTCAAGAATTATCTGCTGCTCAGTACTGGTTCAACCCAGGAAGACGCGAAATCAACCCGACATGACTGAAAAATTGTTGACTGGGATGTAAAGCATCAAAACAAACAAAAGTATTAAACACTCATGAATGATTATGCTCTTTCAGCATGATATACCAGGACTTCTCAGTATGGCTAATGCTGGTCCCAATACAAATGGTTCCCAGTTTTTCATCACGACGGTACCAACTGCCCACCTTGACAATAAACATGTTGTCTTTGGTAAGGTCCTGAAGGGTATGAGTATTGTCAGAGAACTGGAAAATGTCGAGAAAGAAGGAGAAAAACCTAAAAAGGTAAAAATTAAGACTTCTATAAAAATTAAGACTTATTCCTTTCAAGTTCAGATTAACAATTTCATCAACAGAAACAGACTGCCAGAGTGAAGACCTCTATAAAGGACTTGAAATATCTAGAACAACGCCAAATTGTAGAACAAAGAAATTTGGAATGATATACACAACGCATTTTAGATACGTTTGCCATTATAATTATCACTTTTATAGTAACTCTCTAATAAGATTTTTTCATAACTATTTTAGCAACTGCAACAGTAATGTCACATAACCAAAATAAAATAGCTTTTTCTTACCTGATGGCCTGAATATTTACACTACAATGAATTATTAAAAAGTTAACCTGGCCGGTTGTTCATTCTGTTCTTTCCCATAAATCCCAGATTTCCTACTGTTGATATATATTGTCTGTCTGATACTGAGTGCACAGGGATTTTCATAGCCAGGGGCCTGTTGAGTTTAGGAAGAAAGGTTTGGAAAACATATCCAATCTGATTTAGTTTCCAACAAAACTGGATCAATCTTTTAGATCGATTAAAAACCACATTAGATTACCAATATAAAACTGTAACATTTTGCAGTGAACTTCATAAAAGATGCATAAAAATGTGAATGATCACATTTGTTACTTTGCTATTTTTGGTCTGATTTACATGAATTTTTCATCAAGATGTAGAACTAAGTAATTGGGAATTTATTTACCATTTTGGGAAGTTTGTGCTCATTTTTAAATTTGAAAGGGGCCAAACATGAAGGCCCCAAATTAGGCTTAAGAAAATCCCATAATAAAATATGGTATATACAGTAAAACCTGTCTTAAGCGACCACTCAAAAAGATGACAAAAAATTGTTTTTTAAGACCGATTATAGCTTAATGGGAAGTTAATGCAGGTCAAAAGTATTGCAGAATGGGGAGCATTCTGAAATTCACTAAACCTTCATTAAGCTACCGTTTGTTATTAAGATCTTTGCTTTGTATATTTTTGAGTGGCCGCTTACTTATTAAGACAGGTTTTACTGTACTTGATGAATTTCAGGAATGTGTAATAAGTGACTGTGGTGAGATTCCCGAAGGAGAAGATGATGGGTTTGTGGTGGACGATGGAACAGGGGACAAATACGCAGACTTCCCTTCCGATTCTGGAATAGACTTCCTATCAGTAAGTGATGGTTGAACATATTTAGGATTATGCCTGAGTTCACGCATTTTGGGTTGCCGTGCTGCTGAAACTCAGCTGCAGAAACGGTCTAACACTGATAGCCAATGGTTAAATTCAGTGATCTATTGGTTGACAAATCACTGCACGCACTAGCATGATGTCATTTGGCCACCAGTTTGATTTTGATGACGTCAACTTTCACATACAGCCTTGTAATATTGACATTTGGCCAGGTTACATCCTTTTTTCGCCTACCAAATAATCAAATTCTTAACCGCCTGTTCAATTAGGAAAACAAATTGATCATCATCATGTTAAGCATAGGAAGTCGCAAAAAAGGTAAACAAACTTTGTACTTTATTACATTTCGGATTAAAATACATTTTTTGAGACAGTTATTGAAAAATCAGATAATGTCATGCAACCACCGAAGGATATCTACGGTTGCTGAGTAACTTTTATACCACATACTTTGTGCATATTTGGTGTAGAATGACTTTTCTTGTGGTGAAGTGATGCCAGCAGCAGCCAATACGCATGGAAATTGAGGCAAAGATCATGATTTACTCTGCGCTGGTGCCTTGTAAGAAGTTTGGCATGAATTATTTACACGCGATGGGACACGTACAGCCGTATGTGTGATGACCCTTCAGGGGACAAAAATTCCACTCGTCCGCATGTAATTATGAGTGAAATCTAGAAAGGACGAATATTTCTTCCCAAAGCTCTCGTCCTACATAACGAGTGCTTTGGGAAGAAATACTCGTCCTTTCTAGAAGAATTACTCAAGGAAGTCATATTAGATATTACTCCCTCATGTTCTTTATTGCATAGGCTTTTAAAGGTCAAGTGCAAGGGTTTGCAGGACAAATGAAAATTATAAGTCACTCTTCTTGCAGGACAAGTGCAATATTGAAATATTTTTGTCCCCTGCCCTTTTGACTGACAAAGCAGCACACCTGATAAATCAGTGGGCAAATTGTCTAAAATTAGTGGTTACACGTTGGATCTATATAAATGATAGGGACATTTGAAAACACCTGTCAGTTCTAAATGCAACTTCTAGACCTCTGTGTATACAATTTCAAAACTAAACAGCATTTCATTTCTGAGTTGAAAATTCACTTCATTTTAGGATGAAATAGATATTGCCTCTTAAATCATGCTGTAGAAAGTTATTATCCATTGTTTTTCAGCGAAAAAAAAATGTTTTGTCGTACAATTGTTATGAATACAATTTGGTGTAGTTTCATTATTTTTTTTTCGCTGTGGTAAGGCCATCCTGACCTGGATCCAAACTGTTTGACACGCTGATTATATTTTTGAAAGAATTTTTTTAAAAAGTTGATTTCAGATGACAAAAAAACATGCAAAATTACCCAGTAGGCAAAGAATTGATTTTTTTTTTAAATCTATGAAAAAGATTGTTTTGATCATCGGGACTCATCTTTGCATGCTTTGTATTTTTTCATAGGGCCAGGGCCAGTTAAGCAAAATTTTTGAGCGTAAAATTGCGATAATTTTTCTTATCCATCAGTTTAAACATGTTTTGGGTGCTCAAAAGAGCCGTCTCATTAAGACGGTTCTTTTGAGTACCCACAACATATGTTTTGGCTGAGAAAGAAAATAATAATTTTCAGTTATGCACTCTTATCTGGAGGCCTGCATATGTCTTGATCAGCAAAACAGCATGAAGTTGGTATTATTAACTTTAATATCCATTAGTCAAAACATATGTTGTGTGCTCAAAAGAATAGTCCCGTAGAGATCATGTCTATGAGAGTATTCTTTTGAGTACCCATGACATGTGCTTTGGATAAGAAATGAGAAAAAAAACAACCCTTCTTATCTTGAGGCATGGATATTAACCCATTTAAGCCAAATGGACTTGCCTACCAGTATCAGTAGGACAAGCCCATTTCCAATTTTAGGGGTGTTAGTTGGTATTTTTCATTTTCTCCGAATTTAATAGAGCATTATGTAACCAAACAGTGGAGACTGATCAGATGCCAAGTTCTGCGGCATCTGATCTGTGTCTGCCCTGTTTGCCTATGTCCCACAAAAAGGACACTAGGCTTATATGGGTTAAAGGATATACACTGACATGCAAATGACCCTATTGAATAGATTTTTCCTCTATTTCGTATGATCTGACACTAGCTTTAATACACTACTTTCAGAAAGACAACAAAGATCAAATTTTTACTGTATCAAGTGAGGTACGTCAAATAGGAAATACGCTGTATAAAGAGAAACAGTTTGAAAAAGCAAGGAAAAAGTATGCCAAAGCACTCAGGTATGTACACATGCCCCTCATTATCTTAACTCTTTTCATGATGGGTAATTTTATGCACTTCACTCCTCCCCAATCTTTATCCAATTAGCTTTCATGATTCTAGTTACAGCCATGTATTTACAAGTGGAGTAGAAAACATTGTGATCACACTGTTTTCAAAACATTAAATCTGGGTTCATCATGGTTAAGCTTAACTCTTTGCATGCTGGGTTATTTTGCAGGCTTTGTTGTGGTTTGTAGATTTTTTTTTATAAAATTAACATTTTTTCAAAAACACTCAGGGACAATGTTTTGTATGGTTTGATCTGGTCCATACTTTTTGCAAAAGTTATCAGCATTTTTTTTCACAGCTGGGAAAGAGTTAAAAAATTCTCAATATCTCTAAGCAACGTCCTTCTGTTGGCAAATAAATACCCATCAGAGGATCTTGCAGATCCAGTGGTCATGAGTTTGATCCCGGCCCAGTCCCATAATTTTGTGGAGATTGATCATAAGATAATTTCTAGGGTCATTCTCCTCCCTTCCGCTGATTCAAGAAGGGTTGTTGTCAGTTACAAGCTAAAGTATGTACACAAAATACTAGTTAACCGCTTAGTCAAGCTTGCCCAGGAAAAAAGAGTGGTTAGCTGAGCTGACCGTCCCGACATGATCATAGCTGTTGACCGGGACTTAAGAATCAAACCAACAAAAACCAAAATCTTGTAAAACCTTTAAAAAACCCCATTAAATTTGGTGGATAAAACCTTCAAAAAGAGAGTTAAAAAGCTATAAATTGTTAAGGAGAAAAAAATTTAATTCGAAAGTTATTATGTGATGCTTTAACCTTTATGATACCAAACATGACTGGAGCAGACAACACAAGATCAATATTTTATTTTTCAGTGAAATTTGGGTTCCATTGCGAGAAACCTGTCTTCTGGGTTTCGAACCTGGGCATATCCAAACCAGCCTGCTCAGCTAAAGAGACAAGCTAGAAAATTGGAATTTCACTTTTAGCAAGTTAAGGTATTATACTTTCCAATAAGCGAAACACACTGAGTGGCTGGGCTGGCTGATCTGCCCCTTGGTTGTTTGCAAACCCTGAAGACAGGTTAAGCCCCTTTTCACATAACTCCTCTGCTAGCAACAATTCAGCTGAAATTCAAATATGGAGCCATGTTTGGTTTCTATATGAAACAACAAAAATTTGAAAATGTCATCTGCTAATTGTTAGCTTGTAAATTAAGGTTTACATGGGGAAATGCTCATCCCCTGCTCCTTAATGTGTTAGAAATAATGGTAAAAAATGTTCCTTGTCAAAATATAGCCTGAAGTTGTTAAACTTTAGCAAATACAAGCCTTTAGTTTAGGGGATATATCTTTCAAAAGCTCTTACTTGCTTGAAGATTTTCCTGTTTTAACAAAAATTGCTTTTTTATCAAGGAGATGGAGACGGCCACATTGTTGTATGAACACATTATACATCTCACATAGATCACAGCATACAGCTTTTGAGCAATCCCCAGCATGCTTATCAGTCTTTTAAGAGTTACTCCCTGGTTTGTTACCGTTTGCAATAGTGTGACACGCTGGGTGAACTCTAGAAAAAAACAGTTGCATGAACATGAACTACATTTATCCGACTGCAAAATTTAGAAGTATTTTCACCCAAAATGTACAAATTTCTGGTAGAAAAATATATATTTACAATTTTTGCTTATGAATTTTCAAGGTCAAATTTAAAAATTGTAAATGATACCAGAAATACATAATATTTGGGTCAAAATACTTCTAAATTATTGCAGTCAGATAATTGTAGTTCATGTTAATGCAAATGGTTTTCTCTAAAGTTAACCCAGCGTGTCACAATATTGCAAACGGAATCAAACCAGGAAGTAACTCTAAAAAGACTGATAAGCATGCTGCTGATTGTTAAAAAGCTGTATGTTGGGGCGTAAAGTGATCTATTTGAGATGTATAAATTGTTCATACAACAATGTGGCCAAAGGTATCCGTCTCTTTAACAAAAATGCAATTTTGTTTATACAAGAATAATTTAATGCAAGTAAGAGCTTTTGAAAGATATATCCCCATAAGGTAGTACCGGACTCACCGGCATATGTCCAAAAGTGTTTTATCTTTTAATATATTATAATAAAACTTATACTTATAATCTAAGACAAAAAAAACAATACCTCACCGTTCTTTTTAAAAAGTTATTTGATGTCAAAAACTGCAAATTGCAGGTTTTTGAAATAAACAAACACAGATTTTGTTAACAAATTAACAAGAAACGCAATACAGTTTTTTTTCAGAACAAATACTTCTCACACCAGAGATATAAATAAAAACCAAAATTAGTGAAATAATAGGTATTTCCACAATTTATTAAGCAAAATCCTAATTAAGTCAAACAAATAAATGCCAAAAAAAACATTAATATTCAAAATAAACATATTAGAGAATGTAACTGGAACAACAAAAAACATATTTTTACAAAGATATTTTCATGAAGAATCTAATGATTGAATAAAAAATATGTGTCACCGTGCTAGTTATCCCCCGACGAAGTCGGAGGGATATAGTTTTGGCGTCGTCCGTGCGTCCGTCCATACGTCCGTCCGTCCATTCCGTCCGTCCGTCCGCACTTTTTGTCTGTCCGGAACCATATCTCAGTACCTATTGGTCAGATTTAATTCATTCTTGGTACATATGATTAGTACCATGAACTCTCGATATCCTATAAGTTTGGTCAAAATCGACCCCTTAACACCTGAGTTATTGCCCTTGTTTAAGTATATGCAATTATAAGGCAAAACCTGTTAGCTTTTTTGTGTGATGATCTTCACATTTCATCAAAGCTATTATACTTAACAACTTCTCTCTATAGACCATGATTGCCAAGTGCCTGTAGATAAGAATGGCAGTGTCAAAGTTTTACCCCACCCCCTTTGACCTCACCTAAGGGGTCAAAGGTCAAATATTTAAATTTCGCAATAACTAAGGCAATTATTAATATTTTTTGCTGAAATTTTGCATGCAGGCAGAGCAGCAATAGATATGAAACATATCAAACGGGATTTCAGTTTGAAGGCCTGATTCGGAGCCCCATGGGTGGACTTAGGGGATGGGGCCAAGGCCAAAATTAAGCTTTTTCAGAATATGGTCATGTGGCATATCAAATTAAAGCTGACTACGCTGGCAGCAACATGGTAGCAAATATTTTGCCCACAGACACACCCTTGACCCAGAGGGTGGGGTCAAAAGGTCAAACTATATATTTTTCTGAAAGTAGTCTTGTTGCATATCAAATTAAAGCTGACGACGCTGGCAGCAACATGGTAGCAAATATTTTGCCCACAGACACACCCTTGACCCAGGGGGTGGGGTCAAAAGGTCAAACTATATCTTTTACTGAAAGTAGTCATGTTGTATATCAAATTAAAGGGAATTGAGCACAGAGCACCATGAAAGCAAGTATGCTGTCATTACACACACCAACAACCCCTGGGGTGGGGTCAAAAGGTCATTTTTTGTTCTTTTCTAAAAGTGGTCATGTTGCATATCAAAGTAAAGTGGAAGAAGTGTAGACCTACATGCAAGGTAACACTTTGAATTTGCACACAATCTTGACCTCTGAGGTTGGGTTTAAAGGTCAGATATTGAAATTGTGCAGATGTAAGTATATTTGTTATTGAACTAAGCACTAAAACATACTTGACATGCATTTGTTATGATCTGAATGATACTGTAGGTGAACTAAGGGTTAGATAAATGGGATTTATGTTTTGTGATTAACATGTTTCTCTCAAATAACATTCGTCGGGGGATATAAATTTGTCGAATTTGCCTTGTTTTTTTTTGTTTTGGTGACTTTTCTGAAAAATCCTGAAAAAAAAAAAGACTAAAATAAGTGTTGTCTTTCCTTTCAACCAATTTTTTTGTTTGTCTACGCCCTATGTATATCACTGGGCGGAGACATAGCTATTATTGATTAAGCACTGACAAATGGGTGTAGAAAATGACAAAAAAGATTTTGACCTAGCATATGTGACCCAGCACATTACATTATGATTCTCATTAAAGCATGGCTATAGCATGTCTTGATACTTTGATGCTTTCTTACACGTAGGATTTATGTAGATAAAAGCTAAAAATTATAGCTTTATTCCTGATGCATAGATCTAAATGTCATTTAAAGAATAAACTTACAAATATGCAATAAGAGGATAAAACATTCTTTTCTTTGTATTAATGTTTGGCAAGCCTGAATGTGATGTGTTGCAACCAGAACCACACAGCGGTGAGGCCTGCAACACATTATCGCACAAGGGCTTGACAAACGTTAATATACAGAAAGGAATGTTATATTGTCATTGTTATATATTATAGGACTTTTGGGGTGCTGTAAAGGTGGCAACTTTAGTTTTCATATCTGGGCGTGGTTCGGTTATTTCAACTGCTCAAGAATGGAAATCAGGTTCTAGCCATTGGTTAAGCGTTTAAAAGTTGCTTGAGCCGCGCAGGTCTGCGTGCATTTCATGAAAGTCCTGTCCGTTAATGCTCTGAACCCACATTTATTAACCCTTAAAGCGTATATTACAACACAATCGTATGTTTTTATCGTCTATTAAAATATTATGAAGCCTCTTAAACAAACAGTGTATATCTAGAGCAGTCTGATCTGGGTCCACACTGTTTGCCTCTTTACTAATGTTAAACAATAAACAAACACTCTTGAATGTAGTTATAACGCCTCATTTTCAGATTTTACCTATGTCTAAAGTAGACTAATGAGGCAGTCATGAGGTGCCACCTTTACAGTATCCAAAAAGTTCTAGAATACTTTCCTTTCAAGCAAAAGCATTTCCAAAAAAAATGTCCACTGTAACATCGTGAAGCATACAACAAAACCACACCTTATAGGCGCAATCCAAAACATCAATACTATCGACGATAATAGACCAAGGGAGCGCAGTGGCTCAGTGGTAGAGTGCTTGACTCGAGACCGAAGGGCCGCGGGTTCGAGCCTCACAGGCGTCACTGTGCTGTGGTCCTTGAGCAAGACACATTTATCCTAGCTTAGTACTGGTACAACCCAGGAAGACCGTCCCGCATAACTGAAAGATTGTTGAGTGGACATAAAGAATCAAACAAACAAACAAACAAATAATAGACCAAAAATAGTTAGAACCCCCCCCCCCCCCCCAACCCCCGATGAAAATTCCTGGATCCGCGCATCTGTACCATGCTTGCCAACAGTTAATATACAGAAAAGAATGTTATATTGTCATATATCTTCCTTTCAGGCACATGCAGTTCCAATTAATTTTATTAAAATGTATGCAGAAATGTCCATTTTATCATCATGAAACATGCAACGAAACAAAATAATTTTTTCAGCAGAAACATGAAATAACTCCAGCCCTTGTATCAGATTGTTTTGGTTACGTCTTCAGTATATCAAAAACACACTAGATAGGCGGCAATCGAAAACGTTAATGCTATCGAAGAACATAGTTAAATATTGTAAGTAACAGAATTTTGGATTGTTGTTTGTAGTCCGATGGGCAACAAATGGCAATCACAAACACTGTTTCTAGCAATTTGTTATCAGCATTCATTGATTGTTTAGACTGTTTATATTGCTGCCTATCCGGTATGATAAGGTAATTGAAAAAGTTACGTCATTTCTCCATAAAACATTAGTGACCATGTACCTCCATGGGACCTAAAACATGAGAATGTCACATACAAGGCATGTGCACGTCTACAACCCCCCACCCCCTTTTTTTGGGGTGGGGGTGGGTCTTAGGTTAGTTGCAGCATGCAGAAATAGCAACCCAGACATGTATATAGTATGTATATTTATACGGTCCGCAACTTTTAACCATCAAAATACTGAATGACTTCATACTCTGGGTGATGTTTTTAAAAGCTAATACTTGCATTCCTTCTTTTTGTGAAAGCAAAATACTTACAGAATTACGTTTCAAGCATCAAAGAGTTGTCAGGGGAGAATAATATCTACCGTCTTAGAAAATGAGTATTCTCTTTTAAAAACAAGATTCAGGAACGATAACTCTTACACTCTTACTTTTAAGTAAAAGTAAGGTTATCTTTTGACATGGGTCCCGTACTACCTTAAGAGTGTGTAACAGAAAATCTATTTTCTTATTTTCTAACAAAACATATGTTGTGGGTACACAAAAGAACTGTCTCAATGAGACGGTTCTTTTGAGCACCCAAAACATATGCTAAAAATTATGGGTTAGAAAATATTTACAATTTTACGCTGAAATGTTTTGTTTATCTAAACCTGTGAAATAGTAGATACCCTTATTATTATATTCTAGTGTGTCTACAAGGGTTGGTTTTAATAGTTTCCAGGGATTTTCCTACCTTTCATAAGTCGGGGACCAAGGGCCTGTTGAATTTGGAAAAAAGGCATTTGGATCATCAAAATTCGGAAAATTTGATGCAGTTTAAAAGACTGCCATTTTAAATGGATTAAAAAGCATATAAGAAATTAGCAGTGTAAAGCATTTGTTGCTTTAATTGCCCTTCATAAAAACTCAAGAAAATTTGCATAAAAATGTGAATGAAAACATGTTTCACATTTTTATACAAATTTTCATGCATCTGTAACTTTGTTATTTTGTTCAAATTTTCATGAAATTTTCACCAAAATGTAGAACTAAGAAATTTGGAATGATATACACCATTTTGGGAAGTTTTTGCTCATTTTGGAAATGGCTATCATGGCTTACCTTATCTTATTTTGTAGATATATAGAACATTTTAAAGATGAAGTGGATTTTGAAGAAGTAGAAGAAAAGGAAATTGATAAAACCCACACATTGTCATTATACCTTAATTTGTAAGTATTTTTAGCTTGGACACGTTGGTGCACACTCCAGTTTAGGGTATGGCACTGTGGCCTGTTGCCCATCACCTGTAATCAGTGTATCATTAACCCTCAAAGCGCCAGTCACAACTAAAGTCATCTGCTTTTGTTGTCTGCTGAATTGTTTTAGACACCTTGGTCAAACAGTATAGACCCAGATCAGATTGCTCCTGTAGGAACAATCTGATCAGGGTCTACGCTGTTTGCCTGTAACATTAGACAATAATGCTAGCAAATAGATACAGCAGATGACAAGAGCAGACTACTTTTTCAGATACATTTGTTGCAGACACTTTAAGGGTTAACTTTTCATATCACATTCAGAAGTGGAAGTCAGATCATGCGCAGATCCAGAGGGGGGGGGGGAGAGGGGATCCCCCACCCTGAAAAATCACATAGTCATTTGTCCGAAAACCTAATAACCTCAGATTTTTTATTAACTACTTGTTTGGTCTGCTGATAACCATTTTAAACAGTTTGGGCCCAGATCAAACCCGACATTAGGTCGGGCCTGATCTGGATCCAAACTATTTGACACTCTGTTGGTATTCCTGAAAGAGTTTTTGGAAAAAGTTGAGCCTAAAATAGCTGAGTAGATAGAAGAAAATTGCAAACAAATTCTTTTTGCCAAATGTCACAAAACTATGGTGCCATGCAGAAATTTAAATCTGTCAATTAATTTTTCTAGAATTTGACTTACATATCGTACAAATCTTTATTTTATGCTCATATTTAACTATAAATCTTTAATGACAGAAAACATTTATAGCTTTACATTGTCTAGATTATCAAATATTTTGACCGTAAAAATGTAATTATTTTCTTATCCAGCAGATTAAACATATGTTTTGGGTGCTCAAAAGAACTAACTCATTTAGACGGTTCTTTAGAGTACCCATAACATATGTTTTGGTTGAGAAATAAGAGGATTAATTTTTAATTACACTATAATATGGAGGCCTGGCAGTAAACAGTCCCTTTATAACACTATATTTGGGGTTCATAGGAATGGATCCAGTAACCAATAATAAATGAACCATGTTATAAAGGGATACTTTTACAAAGGGATAAATAGGAAAATAAACATATCAAAATCCATGTAAAATTCTATGTTATATAACTTGGAAACCACAACAAGACGGTGTTAATTACAAAACTGTGTTTTAACGAGGTGTATTATAAAGGGAGTGTGGGAGCGCAGTGGCTCAGTCGTAGAGTACTTGACTCGAGACCGAGGGGCCGCGGGTTCGAGCCTCACCGTCGTCACTGCGTTGTGGTTCTTGAGCAAGACACATTTATCCTAGCTTAATACTGGTTCAACCCAGGAAGACCCGTCCCTGTTTAACTGAGAGATTGTTGATGGGACTTAACGAATCAACTCAAATAAACAAGCAAACAATAAAGGGAGTGCACTGTATTAAATATATATATATGTCAGTGAAATTTCAGCACGCTACTCGCTGAGATTGGCACAGTAACCTTGTGTGTATCAAGCCTTTAGTTAAAGATTGTGTACCAAAAAATGATTTTTCTTATTTCTCAACGGAAACATATGTTGTGGGTACTCAAAAGAACCATCTCAATGAGATGGTTCTTTTGAGTGCCCACAACATATGTTAAAACTGATGGGTAAGAAAATATTGATTATTTTACGCTCAAAACTTTTATCTAATCAATGGTGTATTCTACTTACAGAGCTGCATGTAAACTACAATTAAAAGATTATGAAGCTTCAGTAGAGGATTGTGATCAGGTAATCTTTTAACTCTTTGTATGCTGGGTAATTTTTCATGTTTTGTTGTCATCTGCTGACTCGTTCAAAATCAGTTTTTGGATTTTATGATGGACTTCTTTAACCATGGCCCTGGGGTCCAAACTGGCCCTGTCTTGGGGATCAAGAGTTTCTATAGACTTATAATGGGAAAAAGTTAAAAAATCTTCTTCTCTAAAACCATGAGGCACACAGGGTATGTATGAAGTCTTGTTGTCCCCTACATACACCATGCCAACCATGCCCCTGTGGTCCAAACTGGCCCCGCCCCGGGGATCAAGAGTTTCTATAGGCTGAAAATGGGGGAAAACTTGAAAAATCTTATTCTCTAAAACCATGAGGCCCAAAGCTTATATATTTAGTATGTAGCAATGTCTAGTGGTCCCTTAAATAAATCCTGCCAACCATGTCCCTTGGGTCCAAACTGGCCCTGCCCCTGCCCCTGCCCCGGGGATCAAGAGTTTCCATAGACTTGTAATTGGAAAAAAAACTTTTAAACTTTTCTTCTCTGAAACCATGATACCCACACAGCATGCCCATTCACGTACTGCAGTACGTAATTCACGCACAGAAACGGTCATGCACGCACTTATCATTTGGTACCTACGTGCAAAAACGTAGAGTAATTTTTGTGCACGCATAACCAGTGAACGTTGTGTGTGAATCTCATGAAATTTTCAAGAAAACAAGTCCAGTTTTTTTAGAATTATCGGCTCAGATTTACCGCTGACTGGTATCTTGCATTGATAGTAAACTGTTCAGTATAATATAGCAAATCTCGGGCCACAGTCAACCACGCTTCTAGTAAAGTCAATATTGATTGGTTGTCTATTACTACTGAACCAATCAGCATTACGCTTACATATGCCATGTTAAGTGGACAGGCAAAATTGAAAGTACAGATGTGTGGAAGAAGAAAACTTGATAAATTGCTTGACACGTTTCAGAGCTTTAATTTAAATATAGGAGTAACACAATCTAAGAGGTATGTGACATTTTACTGTATTCTATTTTTCAAAAATCATCTATCATTCTGAAGAAGAGGGTGATCTGGATACGTTTGTTTACATTTTCCGTCACCCCTCCCACTCTTCTTCATTCTGTCTTTACCCAAAACTTTCAAAGGCTAGGGTTATTGTGGTTGGGGGTGAATGAAACCGGGCTTACGCCCCTAGGGGAACCTATGCCCAAATTTTTCTCAGGTTCGGACTTAGTTTTTTTTTGCAGGGGGTGGGGTGGTTACTTGCAGGGCTCATTTATTAGCATTTTCACAGCATAATGATATCACTGTTATACACATCTAAATGATCTGATTTCATGGCCTCTATACGTTTACTATGAAAAAACAGCTCTAAAATATGTGTACCCTCAAAAATGTACATGTACCCCCAAATGGAAACACCAGGGGGTACATGTACCCCCAAACAGAAATATGAGTGGGCATGCTGCCACACCCACAGCTTATATATTTAGTATGTAGCAATATCTAGTGGTCTCCTACATAAAACCTGCCAACCATGCCCCTGGGGTCCAGATGGACATCATTGGAAAAACTTTAAAAATCATCTTTTCTAAACTCTAAAGCCATGCCGCTCTCAGCTCATATATTTAGTATGTTGCAATGCTTAGTGTTCCCCTACATAAACCCTGCCAATCAAGCCCCAGGGGTCCAAATTGGCCACTCCATGTGGGTCATTTACTTCCATAGACTCTTAACCCTTAAAACGCCACCTAAAATTTGCAGTGGACGACAATTTTAAAATTTTGCTGCTTTTTCAAAAAGAACAAATAAGCCATGATATTTCATGAGATTGTCTGCTGGCAGACAATTCTCTTGAAATATTATACCTTTTTTTTTTTTTTGGAAATTAGGAAAGATGTTGCAAAATTTGTTGTCTGCTGCAGTCGTGATTGGCGCTTTAAGGGTTAAAAAAAACAAAAAAAAATTAAAAAACTCATCTCTGAAACCATGAGGCTAACTACTCAGGTGAGCGGTATAGGCTCATTGACCCTTTTGTTTTCCCTTTCAGGCACTAGAGATTGATGAAAACAATTGCAAAGCTTTATTCAGAAAAGGTCAAGCGTTAATAAACATGAAAAACTGGGATAAAGCTACGGTAAGATTTTAACTCTTATCTTGCTAGGGACGACTTTTGTCATCTGCTGATAACCTTTTCAAGCAGTTTGGACCCAGATCAGGACCTTGCTAACAGCGACTCCTGTCGTCTGCTGATACCCTTTGCGAACAGTTTGGACCGAGATCAGGACCGACAGAACGTCGGTCGTTATCAGGATACAAACTGTTTGACACTCTGATTATGTTTCTGAAAATTTTTTTTGAAAAAGTTTAATTTTGAAAAAAGTTGTCAGACGACTACTAAAGCATGAAAAATTACCCAGCTTGCAAAAAGGTAATCTTTTCACCAATTCATTTCACATGGATGGTCATTTTGCCATTATACTTGAATTCAAGAATTTGGGGGAGAATGTCCATCGCATGGTTAAAATACTGAATTAAGCAATATTATATACAAAACGGTGAAACATTTGAAAGTAGAAGCTGAATATTTCAAAAGTTATATTCTTACCATTGAAATACAAAATATTACCAGAATTCTGATAACATTCTGCTTTGGGTGACCTCTCCTTTCTCCCGTGACTTCCCTTAGTCCAATTTAGAATTTTAAACATCGCTAAATTTCTTCTTTAGAAGTGAACAAAACACAAAGAGTGGAGTTTCAGTTTCTTAATTTGATCATAAGGAATGTTTCGGTGTAGAACACGAGGGATGATCAAAATGTTCTCGGCCCCTTGTACTTCGGGCTACCAGGGAATGAAAATTTGACCATTACTTTTAGATATAATCTCTCTTCAAGGCAAAGCACTTAGCCCATCTCTGTTCGAGCTTTCTTATCCCTTCAAAATAGAAAGCATTTTCCTGGTCCCCCAAATACTTGTTTACGCCTCTATGACACCTTCATTGCTTCCATACCGAGTACCACGAAGATTGGATTTCAGTTTTGGGAACAGATAGAAGTCAGAAGGAGCCATATCAGAAGAATTTGGGGGATATGGAGGGATTTCAAATCCACATTCAGTCATGACAACATCAAGTGGCAGAATCACAGCAGTCATGGCAACTTGTGATGTATGGGCAGGGGTGTTTTCCTGCAAGAGCAGAACACCGCGATTCAGTTTTCCTCGCCTCTTTCTTGCGATTTTCTGGCATAGCCACCTCATTAGGCCTGCATAATATGCACTGTTAATCATGCCATCTTGCTCAAGATAATCAATCTCGATCACCCCTTGACTATCCCAAAAGATAGAGGCCATCACCTTCCCTGCTGAATGAACCCTCTTAAATTTCTTAGGAGGGGGTGAGCCAGGGTGCTTCCATTGTATGCTCTGTATTTTTGACTCTGGGTCAAAGTGGTGAACCCATGTCTCATCTTTGGTTACAATTCGTTTGATAAAATTGCCAGGATCATCTTCATAGCGAGACCTAGAAAAATTGAGCCGAGTCCTTTTCTGATCATCATTCACCATTCTCGGCACTGGAACCTTTGACATACCTAAGATGCCAGTTAGGATTGATTGTACTGCCCCAAAACTTATGCCCACTTCCCTAGCAATGCTTCGCAGGGGTCGCCTCCTATCACATATAACCAGGGTATGCATGACCTTGACATTTTCATCAGCGGTGGCATCTTTGGGGCGGCCAGGCCATCCAACATCCTCAACGCTCTATATCCCCCTCTTAAACTCTGCTGCTCATTTTTTCACTGTGCTATAAGGAGACTCACTCCTGGAGACTCCTTCCCAAACGTTTCCATGAAGTCTTCATGAATTTCCTTGGGAGGCATTCCTTTCTTACAGAAGTACTTGATAACTGCTCTGATTTTAAGTTTCTCCATTTTGCAATGGTGTCAAACCCTCCTCTCTTAAAAGTGCTTAACATAAGCACCCAAGCATGACTGCATGCTTTTCACTCTCCAAATGTCCTTCAATTAGATCAAATGACCAACTGACAAAGATTTTAATTCAATGAATCTCATCGAAGCATATCAGGCCGAGAACTTTTTGATCACACCTCGTATTTTTTGTCTTTGTGCCTCCAGGTTGGCCTGCTCCTGTTGTTTCAGTGGTGGAAGACACATTACTCAAGATAAAGAAAACGTTTTGCAGTAAAAATGTTAATATTTTCTTACTATTGTAGCTTAAACATGTGCTTTGGATTCTCAAAAGAACCATCTCATGGAGACAGTTCTTTTGAGTATCAACAACATAAGTTTTGGTTGAGAAATAATTTTAAAAAAGTGCCCATATCTGGAGGCCTGATTATATTATATGAGCCTCGGCATGAGATTTCCAACAATGTGGTATGTGCGACCAGCAAAGGCTCAGATCAGTCTGCGCATACGCGCAGTCTGATCAGAGCCTTTGCTTGTCACTTGAATATTCTATGCATGTTGAGCTGCTGACAGAACATCATTTGGAGTTTCTTTTCTTAAAAGGATGCTGCACAGGCGTTTCTGAGTCCACACCTGTCAAAATGCCACATTGTTGGAAATTACATGTTGCAGCTCAAAAATGTTTTGGTTGAGAAATAATTTTCAAAAAGTGCCCATATATGGAGGCCTGATTACAGTAAAACCTGTCTTAAGCGGCCACTCTCAAAAGGACCAAAAATGGGTTCTCAAGACCAAGTGTCGCTTAATGCAGATCGAAAGTATTGCAGAATGCTCCAAGGGGAGCATTCTGCAATACTTTGGACCTGCATTAAGCTACCACATAGCTTTAAGACCTATGTTTTGTCTACTTTTGAATTGCTGCTTAAGACAGGTTTCACTGTATATTATATTACAGTTGCTAGTATTATCTTTGTTAACAGGTGTGTCTACAAAAAGCTGCTACTGTAGAACCAAATGATAAGGGTGAGTTATCTCTGTCTGTATTGTATTGGGGGGTGTGTTGGGAGGGGGTCAAGACATTCAGGAAAGTCGGCCACAATCCAAGAATCCAATCATGGCTCGGGTGTATGTAAGAAGCATTATGCGTACTACTATGTACCAAAAAGCTCCATTTTTTTCGCCGGAATTGGCGCAGTGAAAATTCGTTCTGTAGCATGTGGGTTCAGTCCTGTTAAAATCGATTATTCTGATTATCCGAAAACTTTTATCAGCAGGATAAATGGAGTTTATTTTTTTCCATAAAATATCGCTATGTATAGCATCTTTTTTTACGACGTTTATTGTGGGGTGTTGCAACCGTTTGTTTCGCTGCAATCAAACTTGTTATTGTGCTGGCATGGTTTCTGTGACATCAAGGTCACGTTATCAAAGTCCATGAAAAGTAGGCCCTCTATATACGGTAGAGGTTGATTCTACGGAATTGGCCGATATGCGTGCAGATTGGGGGGTCAAGATTATCCCTGCAATTCAAGATTTTAAGGCAAACTTTCTGTGGAAAGTCAGCCTCAAAATCCACAATGAGGCGGATTATGATAGCTTCTCTAAACTTTAATCAGTGTAGTGTAAAATTGTGATTTTTTCCTAATCTACCATTTTAGACATGTGATCATAAGAGCCATCTCATCGAGGCAGATTTTTTGAATATCCGCAACATATGTTTTGGTTGAGAAATATGAATAGTAGTTTTTAATTGCGCACACTTATCTTGAGGCCTGGCCTCAAGGTTATAAAACTCAAACTCAAAATAATGCGCAATGATTGGCTGTGTCCGCAAGCAGCCAATCATTGCGCATTATTTTGAGTTTGAGAATGAACTCAAGTTTTATAACCTTGAGGCCTGTTCCACCTAATAAGTGCACTGTATACTCTTAACCCTCTTTTGAAAACCATATAGATCCAGATCGGCTCACTTCATCGTCCCCGTTTGAAAACTTTGTAAATCCAGATCAGTTGGTCTCTGATGAAGCCAGCTCATGAATATCCCTATTTTTATACCCCGCCACTAAAGTGTGGCGAGGTATTATGTTATACCCTTCGGTGTCTGTCCGTCCGTCCGTCCGTCCGTCCGTGCTCACCATTTCCGATCGATAACTTGAGTATTTATTCAAGGAATTTTTTCATATTTTGCATACATATTGTTATCTGCGATGAGTGGTATGGGATTGTTAATGGGCAAAATCCGTCCATTTTTAATGGAGTTACTGCCCTTTTTCGTATTGGAAAAATGGTTTCTGGCCTGTTATTCCTTTACTGTTCATGATATCTGAATGAAACTTCACAGATATATTGCACATCAAAGGTTACATATTGTGACTAAGGACCGTCACTCTGACCTTCCCTGTTTGTGAGTTATCCGCCCTTGTTAGGTCTGAAAAAAGGTTTTTGACCTATTGTTCCTTTACTATGTGGAATATCTGAATATAACTTCACAGATATGTTTCACATCAAAGGTAACATATTGTGACTAAGAACCGTCACTCTTACCTTTCCCGTTTGTGAGTTATCCGCCCTTGATTGAATTAAAAAATGTTTTTTACCCGTAGTTCCTTTACTATGTGGAATATTTAAATGAAACTTTACAGATATGTTTCACATCAAAGGTTACATACTGTGACAAAGAACCATCACTCTTACCTTTCCAGTTCATGAGTTATCTGCCCTTGATTGATCTGAAAAATGGTTTTTGACCTGTAGTTCATTTACTATATGGAATATCTGAATGAAACTTCACAGATATCTTGATCATCAAAGGTTACATATTGTGACTAAGGATCTTCACTCTTACCTTTCCAGTTCATGAGTTATCTACCCTTGATTGATCTGAAAAATGGTTTTTGACCTGTAGTTCATTTACTATATGGAATATCTGAATGAAACTTCACAGATATGTTGAACATCAAAGGTTACATATTTTTAGTAAGGACCGTCACCCTTACCTTTCCAGTTCATGAGTTATCCGCCCTTGATTGATCTGAAAAATGGTTTTTGACCTGTAGTTCATTTACTATATGGAGTATCTGAATGAAACTTCACAGATATGTTGACCATCAAAGGTTACATATTGTGACTAAGGACGTCATATCACTGTCTATCTCAGTTCTGTTGCTATTTAGGCATTATATATCTCACAAAATAACTTTTGGTGCCCCCAGCAGTGGCGGGGTATTACGCAGTGCTTGCGGTGCTTTTATTTTTTATATTCACTTAAAAATGCATATTGATAATGAAACAATACTGGATAGATTGGTAATCACAAGTTTCATAATGTGTAAACAGCTCATAATGTACTCAGTTTTGTCTTGTTGTCGCATCTGCTTCTAGCAGGGTGTAATGTAGGAGTTGAAATTGTCGTCTGTCCATCCATTCATTTGTTAACAAATTACATTAAAGTGCCCTTTTTCTGCAGCAAAGATAGCTGGGAGTATCAAACCTTGCATAGTTATTGTCCTTGACATTCTCCTAAAGCATGCCTGGTGACCTTGACCTACATTTCATGCTTAAGTGACTTTGACACCAGGCAGGTGTGACATTGTTTTCTGCGGAATTCTTGTAAGAGCATATATGCTGATTAGGTCAAGTATGATATGGGCCTCGACAAGACAAAACCTGTCTTCAGGGTTTCTGACAACGTGAGATTCAAACCAGCCTTTTTGGCTACAGAGACTAGCTAGAAAATTGAAATTTCACTTGTAGAAAGTCTGGATATGATACTTTCCAATAAGCAAATAACAAAGGCGCTAATCAGTCCGCACTGGTCTGCTCCTTTGTTGTTTGCAAGCCCCCGAAGACAGGTTTTCTCTCGTCGAGGCCCACATATAGGCAGCCTTATCATTTTAAAAGTTTTGAAGAAGAGTCTGAAAAACACAAGTAGAAGGTAGCATGTATGGTGATTTTTCAAAATGTCGGATAGAAGATGATTTAGCCTGCTGTCTCCTGCTAAGCGAAGGGTGATTGGGATCTTTTTCACTCATTTACCTATATCATGTTTAAAATCATTACAAAAATATTAGTCCAGCAAAAAATACAAATACAGGCTAGTGATTCAGGACCATCTTAGTCCTCTTGTTTTTCTATTATTTCCCTTTCTTTCCAGGAAGAATAATGACCAAAATGCAATATATAGGGAGGGCTTTTAACCCTTAAAGCGCCAAGAAAAAAAAATGCATTTGAAAATGTCGTCTGCTGCAAATAATTGCCTAACATTACTGACCAATTCAGCATAGAAGCAAACAGTGTGGACCCAGAACAGACTGCTCCTATAGGAGCAGTCTGATCTGGGTCCACGCAGTTTGACATAGAGGCTTCTTAAAGATTTCAGCAGACGAGAAAAGCAGGCGACTTTTGATGCAATTGGCGCATTAAAGGTTAATTTTTACCTTTTGTTTACGACTTTTGTTGTGATTGGCGCATTAAGGGTTAAACACAAAATGACAAATCTTATCTTTTTCAGGTATAAGAAAGGAATTGGAAAGAGCGAAGAAGGGGAAAGAAACAGATTTGTTAAAAGAAAAACAGATGTATGCCAAAATGTTTGCCTCATGACCAGAAACAGTTTAACAATCACACATAAATTCACATGCACCATGATTAACTTTGTCTCATAGTGAATGTAGACACTGAGATGACCACACATTGACCAAGGGTTGGAAGACAGAGATTATTAGCTTAGTTACTCTATAGTGACATCTTTTGTTGTCTGCTGATAATTTTACATAGGCGTAGCTCCCGTCATGCACTTACGCACATGCATAATAAAATTGGACATACACAAGGGAAATATGATCTAGTGTTTTCCTTACCATAGCTGGCTTCTCTCTGGGAGCCAATTCTTTCCTTAACGCTTAAAGCGCCAATCACGACTGCAGCAGATGACAAAATTCTGGACATCTTTCCAAATTTTCGAAAAAATAAGGCATGATATTACATGAGAATCGTCTGCCAGCAGACAATTCTCATGAAATACCATGCCTTATTTGTTAATTTTGAAAAGCAGCAAAATTTGAGATTGTTGTCTGCTGCAAATTATAGGTGGTGCTTTAAGGGTTAAAGAGAGCTGACACTAATTGCTCGTCTCAGTAGTCTCCCTTCGATGTGCATAACTATTTCAGTGTTTTAGCTACGCCCATGCTTTAGCAAAGTGTTTGGACCCAGATCAGGGTTGACAAACTGTTTGACACTCTCTGTTTGACACTCTGTTGAATGCCTGAAAGAGAAAGAATTTTCCGAAAATGTTCATCTTGAAAAAAAAAATCAGCAGACATATTATTTTTTTGAAAAACTTCTCAGCATCCAAGGAGTTAACCTACTGTTGGCAAACATTGGATCCAAACATTTTGTTGGGTCTGATCTGGATCAAAACTGTTTGACACTCTTATGGTATTTTTTTTTATCAATTTTCAAAAAATCCAGCAGATAACAGAAATTTCTGAAAAAAAACTTTCTAGCAGTCAAAGTTAAACTACATTTACTCCCTTTTAGTATAGCACAAGCCATAAATGAGATATATTTGCTATGGTGCTGTTCATAAAATAAAAAATCTGATGTTTATAGTGAGCAAGCAATGAACAGTTATAGTAAATGACATCTCTTCTGTAGCATGTTATTTCTTCAGACAGGGTACAAGATAGGGAACATAAAAGTTTATCTGGTTGTGACAATTAAATGTTTTTAACCCATTTAAGCCAAATGGATTTTCCAATCCTTACCAACTGGATGAGTCAATTTCCAATTTAAAGGTTGCTGGGATGTATATTTCATTTTTTCTACACATTTTGATAGACAATTCTGTTAGCAAACAGTGAAGAGTTAAGAATGAATACGCATTTGCAGTAACTTTCATTGGCTGGCTGGTATGCATTTGTTGAGACATCGCTTTGTATACTAGATACCGATAATTGGGTCTTTGGCAAAATAGTGAAGCCCCAGATGAAATGCCGCAGTATGCAGCATTTCATCTGGGTCTACACTGTTTGCTAAGACAGAAAAAATATTGAATATACATGTATTTGGAAATTATAGGGAAATCATAACTGATTTCTCCTTAATGTATACAATGGACTGCTAAGTACCGGTACTGGCTCAACCAAGGAAAGCATCCTGACATGACTGACTGAAAAATTGTTGACTTGGATGTATATCATCAACCCAAACAAACAGAAATTTTAATTCTTTTCCATGCTTAAGGGATGTCTATATTTTTATAGGAACAATGGTCTAATTACGATTATGTTATCAATTGTTAATTTATTGTTTGTGTTCGATGAAAAATGATTTTTTTGAAATAAATACAGCACCTTTAACAGCTATTATATGGGCCTTGATGCGGGAAAACCTGTCATTGGGGGTTTGTGAACAAACAAAGGGGCAGACCAGCCTGCGCTTCCACGCAGTCTGATCAGCGCCTTTGTTATTCACTTGATGGAGATTTGCCACTAGCAAAATTTCAATTTTCTAGCTAGTCTCTGTAGCTGAATAGGTTGGTTTGAATCTCACTTTGTCGGAAACCCTGAAGACAGGTTTTGTCACCTTGCGGCCCATATTATATGGGACTCTACCTGAGAAAACTTGCCGCCGGGGTTTCTGACCATGTAAGGTTCAAACCAGCATGCTCAGCTACAGAGAATAGCTAGAACATTGAAATTTTACATGGGGCAAGCTGGACTTCTATACTTTACAGATTGCAAATAACTACATGGGTGAAGGTTTTCTGGATTTATCCTTAATTCAGGATTTTGAGGCTGACTCCATAGAAAGTCATCCTCAAAGTGCTGAATTAGGGAGATTATTATAGTAGCTTCTCTGATTAATTTTTAGATTATCTAAACACAATTAACCATTTAAAAATGGAATTATTAATTTTGTAGGCATCCTGAAGGTTTAAAAATTTGAATTTCCAAAGTTCAGGATTTTGGAAATTTTGAACTTTCACCCAAAGAACTAAGATGCTGATCAGATTGTGCATTGTTGTTCCCATTCATTCAACAGTCATGTTTTCTAGCGTCAGAGCCTGTATGACTACTTGCCTATTGTTTGTCTACTGAGCAATTTGAATCGTCATTTGGGATCAATTCATGAAGGTTGTGATGTTGTCTTTACATTTTTGTAATTCTCCAGAACTAAAATACAAAATTATTTACTTCTGTATACTGCCATTGTATTTTAGCTCACCTGAGCCAAAGGCTCAAATAAGTTTAATATTAGTACAGTAGAACCTGTCTCAAGCTGCCACTCAAAAAGAAGACCAAAATTGGTTTTCAAGACTGTTTATCGCATAATGTAGGTCAAAAGAATTGCAAAATGCTCCAAAGGGAGCATTCTGCAATACTTAGACCTTCATTAAGCTACCAGTTGTCATTAAGACTTTTATTTTGTCTATTTTTGAGTGGCCTTTTATATACAGGTTTTACTGTATGCCAATAATCTGTAGTCGTCATTGGCCATTCACATTTTCAAAGAAGTATATCTCTTTTGGAACTCTGGTTGCCATGGCAATATAATGCTCCCATAGACTGATAATGGAAAAAAAAACTAAGTTCAATCTGCCAATGACTAATATGAGCAAAAAAATGAAAAAATCTTCTGTGAAAAGATGAGGCCCACAGCCTATGTAGCGCCCCAAATCCCCTGGCAGTAAATCCTGCCAATCAAGTGCCTAGAGACCAGACTGGCTAAGCCCCGGAGATCAATAGCTTCCATAGATTTTTATAGGCAAAAACTTAAAATATCTTCTTTTCTGAAACCATGAGGCTTACATAAATCTTGCCAATCAAGTGCCTAGGATCCAAACTGGCCACATACAGGGGTCATTAGCTTACATAGACTGTTAACAGGGAAAACTTTAAAAAATCTTCTCTGAAACCGTATAGACTAACATGGCCAACAGCTCGGGTGAGCCTCTTGTTGAGTCTCTCGCTGAGAAAATCAAATCTTGCTTGATCCTATCAACTCAGTGTGGTGTGTACATTTAGGGGGATATCTGTATTCAAAATTTTCATTTGGTGGGGTATATAGTCAGATATATGGTGGTAAAATGGGATTTCCCAACGTATATCCCACGATATACTGACCCAAATGAAAATGTTTAATATAGTTAACCTATTCTATTGCACTTCTGCAGTCTCACTTCAAATTAGAGCGTTGAAAGCCACATAAAGCTACACATCATCCAATGAAAAATGACATAATCATTGACATCAATCTATTTCCAACTATATCGCAGGATATACTGTTGCAAATTTTTGGGGTTATCCAATCAGACGGGTAACAAAAGCATGTGCCATAGATTGTCTGGTGGCGGGAGATAAGTGCAATGTGTAGAAAGTTGCAACATAGTAAAGTTATTGCACCTTTGTTGTTTCCAATGGCCATTTTATTGTTTGTTTGTTTTTTTGCTTTACGTCCCTAGTCAACAGCTATGGTCATGGCGGGACGGTCAGTTCACCTAACCACACTTTTTCCTGGGCAAGCTTGAACAAGCAGTTAACCAGTACTTCGTGCACATACTTTCGCTTGTAACTGACAACAACCCTTCTTGAATGATTCAGCGGAAGGGAGGAGAATGACCGTAGAGAATATTTCATGATCAATCTCCACGAAAGTATGGGACCGGGCCGGGATCGAACTCGCGACCCCCTGGATCTGCAGTCAGACTCGCATCTGTTGCCAATGGCCATTTTACTCCTGCTTTTAAGTATGCTGCTGCTTTCTTGTAAAGTTTACAAGTTGTCAGTCCTCTACCTTAACTTTTTGCCTACAGGATAATTTTTCATGTTTTTTTGTCATCTGTTTTTTTTTCAAAATCAATGTTTTTGAAAAATTCGTTCGGGAATACCATCAGAGTGTCAAATAGTTTGGATCCAGATCAGGCCCGACATTGTGTAGGGCCTGATCTGGCTCCAACTTGTTTGCAAAGGTTATTAGCAGATGACACTAGTATACAAAGAGTTAGAGGAGTAAATTCCCACCGTACAATTTCAGAGATGAAAAACATCTTTGGTTGCATGTAGACATTGTAGGTTTTTTTTTCACATGATTTTCAATTTCCAAGTAGGTTAGGTTGAAAGTTAGCATTGCTTGAGGATATAGTGTCTAACAAACACATTTTTATGCCCCCGCCATGATAATGGCCGGGGCATTAAGTGTTACCCCTGTCCGTCCGTCTGTACTTTATGTACGTACGTCCCGTAGACGTCCACTCTCTAAATTGAATACTTTTAATCAGAATTTTATGAAACTTGGTCACATTGTTTAGTACCACAATGTCTTCTTCAAGTTTGATAATGGTTCATATTACACCAGTCTTTCAGTAGTTATGACCCTTTGTTTATGAAAATTCACCGTTTTAAACGATGTCTGCTCTCTAAGTCGAATATTTTTTTATCAGAATTTTATGAAACTTGGTCACATTGTTAAGTATTGTGATGTCTTCTTCAAGTTCGATAATGGTCCATATCGCACCATGCTTTCAGTAGTTATGGCCCTTTGTTTATGAAAATTCACCGTTTTAAACGATGTCCGCTCTCTTAGTCGAATAGTTTTGATCAGAATTTTATGAAACTTGGTCACATTGTTTAGTACCATGATGTCTTCTTCAAGTTGATAATGGTCCATATCACACCATGCTTTCAGTAGTTATGGCCATTTGTTTATGAAATTTCACCATTTTAAACAATGTCCGCTCTCTAAATCGAATATTTTTTATCAGAATTTTATGAAACTTGGTCACATTGTTAAGTATTGTAATGTCTTCTTCATGTTCGATAATGGTCCATATTGCACCATGCTTTCAGCAGTTATGGCCCTTTGTTTATGAAAATTCACCGTTTTAAACGATGTCCGCTCTCTAAGTCGAATAGTTTTGATCAGAATTTTATGAAACTTTGTCACATTGTTAAGTACCTTGATGCCTTCTTCAAGTTTGATAATGGTTTATATAGCACCATGCTTTAAGGAGTTATTGCCCTTTATGAAAAATCATCGGTTGAAACAATGTCTGCTCTCTAACATGAACAGTTTTGATTATAATTCTATGAAACTTGGTCACATTATTAAGTACCATAATGTGTTAAAGTTTCAGAATGGCCCATATCGCATCCTGCCTTCAGGAGTTATTGCCCTTTGTTAATGACATTTCCCTATTTATATGAATTTGGCAATAGTGAGGATATCCGTGTTCCATGGACACATTTCTAGTTTAAAACTATTTTATTATCATCATGTTGAAGCATTTCTTATCATCATGTTGAAGCAATACTCATAATAGTAGTGATCAAAGTAGTACATATTTTGCCAGCTTATATGGAAAATAGAGGATCTTACATGGGTCTCACGTTGTTTTTTTTGAATTTATTAAACAAGTTGAAGAAAAGAGATAAAATGCGAGGCTTGCCCAGCATTTTGTCTCTTTTTTCACAATGAGTCATATAAATTCAATAATACAGGAGCATGAATGTTAGATTCTATTTATCATATGACATTAAAATCATTTTGAAATCATATTTTTGCTGTGAAAATGTTAGGGTTTTGCCATATGCGTGATGTTAAAAGCATCATTTCATAATGTTTCCTGAAAATCTGTAAACCACTTGTGGTTTATAGATTTTAATGCATGGTGTTATTTCACTCCCAGACGCGACATCAAATGTTAAAGGTGCTGATTTCATATGCATTAACTCTTTCCTTGCTAGTGACGATTTTGTCATATGCTGATAATCTTTGCAAACAGTTTCGACAAAGATCTGGACCGACATTCTATTGGTCCTGATCTGGATTCAAACCGTTTGGCACTTTGATAGTGTTCCTGAAAGGATTTTTTTTGAAAGTTAATTTTTAATCAAGTCAGCAGACAACAGAAAAGCAATGGAAAATTACCAAGCATGCAAAGAGTTCAGTTATTCTTTTAACATTTATGCTAGCTGTCTGGAGGGACTAGAGTCTAGATGTCACCATCTTTCATATTTTATCTGTTCGAACAGTAAAAGCTCTGGTGAGACTCTGAATGTGCAGGTTTGTCAATTTCTTCACAGGCAAGATATGGGATAAGTACCCATAATCCCACCAATATAAACTGGCCAAAACAAGTTAAGTCCGAGCTGAATTTTTTTCATAGACTTAATGCAGAAGCGTACATGTTTTATCATAACATTTTACTGAAAACAGATTTTTGTATCAAATTTCAGCGAAGTAACAGTAAAGTTTCTTCTCAACATGTGTTAACTTTTGTTAATATTGAAAAACTTTCCCTTGCACTTCACACTTTTTAGCAAATAGCCCGTTTCGTTCCCTATCATGCCTATAGTAAAATTGGCAAAAATATGGGTACTCTTGGAAAATTAAGCGCACATCGGAAGACAATCGGTATTTGCAATTGAAACTTCATTTAATTACACCTAAGACATTGTTGTCTAACTTGGTTTGAGTAGGGTTTTCAATAGTTTTAGATATTTTTGAAATAAACAACTAAACAATAGGAATTTAACATTATGCCTATGATACAAAACTGAAATTGGGCTTATCTTATTTTGACCAGTATATTTATTCCTGTATTATTGAATTTATTATTAATTTATATTGTATTGGGGGGGGGAGCAATAATATGACAGCAGAGCCTGGCATTTGATCTCTTCCAGAACTAGTTTAATAAATGCAATAATACATGAGCAGTCTCATTAGCTTGTAAAATAGCCTCTTTCAAATTTTACTCAGAAGACAGGTTTTCTCACAATAGGCCCATATTATTGTAGTATATACTTAATACCATAGTACCGGCTGCATAGAGCAGTCTGTAACGTGTCTGACTGCAGATCCAGGGTTTGCCAGTTCGATCCTGACCCGGTTCCATACTTTAGTGGAGATTGATCATGAAATAACTTCTACGGCCATTCTCCCTTCTGCAGATTCAAGAAGGGTTGTTGTCAGTTACAAACGAAAGTATGTGAACAAAGTACTGGTAAACTGCTTGGTCAAGCATGCCCAGGTAAAAAGTGTGGTTAGGTGCACATGTCATGACTGACCATATCTGATGGCTTGGACATAAAGAATTTACCCCCCCCCCCCCCCCACACACACACACACAAAATACAATAGTAGCAGGACCTTACCATACTTACCCTCATGGAGCAGTCTGATCTGGGCTTATACTTATAGTCATTCCATCATTTTCTATATTCACCTTATCAGGTTGATTCTTGAATTTAGATAATATATTTGAATATTTAGGATAACTATGGAATACAGTTTTTCTTAAATAGATAATTCTCAAAGTGCAAAGTTCACTGTCTGTTTTTGAAATTGCAAAAGAACCTATTCTTGCAAGAATATTTCAGACAAAAACAACCTAAGCAATATTTTTTAAGTTTGTTATAGAATTTCTGAAGTGTTTCCATTAAAATTTTACTTTTTTCGAAATTTGATCAAAGGCTCAGAAACTGTTAATTATGTGTAAGAAAGCTGAAGCATGTCTAATACACTTGTAATCATCCATTCCAGATTTAGATACGAAATAAAGAAATACAAAGACATATCATGAGTCTCCTTTTGATATTTTTTTTACCATAGAATAAATGTATAATTGAGCCATGGCATGGGATTCCCAACAATGTGGTATGTGCGACCAGCAAAGCCTCAGATCAGCCTGCGCATACGCGCAGTCTGATCAGAGTCTTTGCTAGTCTCTAGGATATTCTATGAGTGTTAAGCTACGGCCTGATAATAATTTGGAGTTTCTAAGCTTAAAAGGAGGCTGCACAGGCTCGTCTGAGTCTACACTTGTCAAAATGCCACATTGTTGGAAGTCACATGTCATGGCTCATATTGACCAAGGGTCAGTCTTCCTTACTCTAAGAGCCTTCCTTGCTCACCATAGAAATCAAATGCAGCGGCTGAGCAGCCATGCTATGTACTGTGAGGATAGGAGGAGAGGGTATCCCATCAGGTGGGAACATTCATGGCATGTTCAAAGATAGGCTGGCTGACAATGATTGACGAGTGAGCTGTTTTATTTCTGCTGTAAAATATAATATATTTGCAGCAAGTCTTTTGTTGCTTTGTTTTTCCTTATTGTCATTGTTTTTGTGCGTTTTATATTCCACATGTAATGCCATTCATTTTTAAAATACCGGAATGGACAGAAGTACTCCAAAAGTCTTCATTAGCTCTTGTTTCTAGCTTCTGTTCTTGCAAACTGAGTACTCCAAAAATATCGAATCAAGTCCATCCAATCACCAAAGGAAAGTTAAATATGAGGGATGTTTATTAAAGATTTCCCGTGGCCTACTTCCAGTTAAAGCAGGAACTGCCATTGGGCTATATCTCTATAAGTCTCATAGTAATTTGCTGTTCTGTCTTATAATTCTTTTCTTGTTTACGTGTGTCGTTCTAATGTAAGGTAGAATAATGTAGCAAGTTGAGTACAGAGCAGTCATGAGGTTACTGTATTTGAAGGGTTCAGCATGGAAAGAAGCTTTAGATGAGATGAAAGCAGTTTATGGGGAGGATGCCCCGTCCTGACGTCAAACACTGGCATAGTAAGTTCAAGTGCGGTCGTACATCAGTGGAAACGGTCCCAATTCCTGGGCACCCACTGTCCTCCATTGATGATGCCACAATCCAGCAGATTGAGACCGCCATTTGTAACAGAGCGTCAACTAATCCATGAGGTCAAGATCAGTGTTGTGTCTGTGGAAAAATCATCCATGGCCATATGCACATGGGAAAGATGTCTGCTCGATGGATTCCAGGGTTGCTCACACCTTTACAGAAAAGCAAGAATGGATCAAGTGCGCTAAAGCTCTTTGACCATGTATCAAGACAATCAGGAGGCCTTTTTTGATTGAATAATTACACAGAATGAAACATGGGTTAATCACTATGATCTGGAGACAATAGCTCAGTCTAAGTGATGGAAACATTATGAATCGCCACCTCCGAAAAAGTCAAGTGCCCAACCATCTGCGGGCAAAACCCTGTAGACAGTAATTTTGAATCAGTGCAGAGTAGTGATGGTGGCTTTCTTTGCTAAGGATATCACAATTCCAGGGACATACCATGCTTCACTTACTTTGCAAGAGACACAAAGTATTCGTGATACCATGAACATTCCAAAAATCGAATTTATTTCTAAAGTCTTAGCATGGTGAATTTAGGATAAAGAAAAGGGACATGTTCGTAGCCTTGCTCATTAGCACATTTTGCTATACCAAACTATTACTGAGTCCGTCTTTTTCTGATTTGAGTACAGTGATGCAAGCTCTTGAACTAAGGTATGCTGTAGCTGTTCATCAGACCTGAAAGAGTATGCATGTCCTTCTGCAATGAGGATAACTTTTCTGTACTTGTACTTATCAGCAACTTCATTATCTCTCCAAATATACAGTACAAGCCTTGTTAGCTGTAGTTTATTCTCATCGTTTGTGAGGAACGTTTGCCAATCTTCTGGATGCATAGTAGACTTCGAGCTAAAAAAAGGTCCCGCTCCCCCCCCCCCCCCCCCTCTAGGGAATTTTGCAGACATATCCTATCTTGAAGAGAATTTCAAGCCGCATCTTTTAAGAGATGTTTGCACTCTGTGCTCTGGGGCGTTAGTCTCTGACAGCCTGTTACATATGTTACTGTAACAAACTAAGGAAAAAAATCAAAATGAAAGTTTGAGCAACAGAAAGAAGACATTAAACCATCTAATTATTCAAATTTCTCATGTAGTTTGCAAGCTGGATGCCTCAGCTACATAAAAGCAGCATTTTAAATAAAAATACAGCCTTCAATGGTGTTATATGCGTTACATAGATTAAATTTCCCTTTGAAAGTTGAAATCGTGACTAACATCATTTAATTTTACAGACGATTTGTGCATTTTTGCAAGTATTTTTAATCTTAGTTTACTAAAATACTCATTCGACTAATAGAAAAAACAAAGTTTGCTTTTCTATCTCAAATACATTGTTTTATATGAGCTATTAAACAACCCTACCCCCAATTTTAAGTATCTAATTTTGGTATCTATTATTGAAGAAAAATATATTAAAATATTTGACACTCGTAGATATCTTACATTTTTGGCACTGTCTTGCTAATGCAATAAAGAATCATACATTTGCAAGTTAATGACATCAGGTTCAGAGCACTTATTAAAGTATGTAACGTATGTTACATGGCATAATAAATGAGCAAGGAAATTATCTTGGAAATAAGAGATACCATTTTTCACATGTTTTCCTATTAATCTCTAGCCTCTAGTGCCTTAGTCTTAGTAATTACAGTCATTGCTGATAACAAGCCCATGGAATTGTAGTACCTATGTTATATATAATCTTTTTATCACATATTGCCTAATGCCTATAATATTAAAATATATAGACAAAGAGATAGAAAATAATAGTTCTCATTTAAATGACACAATTTGATAAATATCCCTATTAAATAAAATTATTTAAAACAATCTTTATTCAAGTCAACCTCACAATGACTATCATCGTGTCTGCTTCTATGGCAAAATAATCACCAATTTCATCACAACCAGTAGAATCATGGCATAGTATTAGGACTGCAAACTGAGTACAATCCTGTTCCTCTCCACCCCTTTGGGAATTGTGCAGACATATCCTACCTTAAAGAACAATTTAAGCTGCATCAAATAAAATATGTTTGCACTCTATTTACTGGGGGGGGGGGGGGGGGGGGGTTAGCCTGTAATGGTATGATACATATGTTACCATATCAATTTAAGAATAAATGAATTGAAAGTCTGAAAAACAGAAAGAAGACATAAAACTATCTATTTATTTGAATTATTCATGTAGTTTGCATGCTGAATACCTTTGATAAATGAGAAAGTGTTTTTTAACAAATATACAGCTTCCTATGGTGTTAAATGTGTTACATTAATTAAGATTACTTTTTAAAATTGGTAATTGTGACAAACTTCACTTATAAGCATTTCGTGTGATCCTCCTCTTTTGCCATCCAAAGACTTAATTTTCTTTGTATGTAAGGCCAGTGCCAGCGTCAAACAAATTGACTCAGCTATAACTTGAATTCTTAGCATTCTTCAAAAGCAGAAACAGCATGTCAGTGTCATGGGATCAAACACCTGATTAAATATGGGTTTAATGCCATTTCACATATACACGGGTGGTAAACCTAGGAACTACCACGAAATTGTGTTAACGTAATTTTGTTCCCAAGCCACATCCGGGACACGTCGTGGTAGTTTCCAGGCCGAAAATTGGATAAAGAAAGGTTGGTGTCACTTTCATTTTTGTTTTATTTTACAACTAATAACGAACAATGGTGAAATCCGACAATGTGGTTCCGTGTAAATATGTTTCAGCGTCCCTTCTAGCCCAAAATTTTGTTTGAAAAGTTATTTTCTTTCTTTCGATTCGTGTTTCCCCACTGAGCATCGGCCCAACTTTCCCCAAAGTTCGAAGGATTTTAGCCCATATCTGTCAAATTAAATGGATTTTGATATCATTTGACGATGGAAATGATAAAAAGACCCTAAATAAACATTCCTACTCAGAAAAAAAAATCTGAGCATTTACTCGTAAACGATTCATGCCCCGATCGTCCTGTGTGGTAGTTTCCAGCTCATCGTGGTAGTTAAAATGCTATCGTGGTAGTTTCCAAGACTTTGTAGGATACGTTTCTGAAGGGTTACAAAACATTATAGTGGTTGTTTGTTTCGCATGATAAACCTCAAACTCGTCAATTAATTACCACGGTAAACAAATAAATCACATTTCAACACCATGAAGAAGCTAAGCTGAGGACTCAAGAGATTCAATGTGAAGCTTGACAGGTGAAGATCGTGCCCTGGACTGTCAAACAACACCCGTCTGGAAATCTAAAGCAAAAGAAGGTCATCAGTTGAGCCATGGTGGACCAAGCAACAGACAAAAAAATGATTTAAAAATTGCGTCACTCGCTACATTGTTCCATGTTCAGTCAACTTTAAGATAAATGGCAGGCTAAGACTACTGGCCCAAATTATCGTTAGTACTTGAGCTTCAGAAAAAAGGGAAATATCCTCGGGTTGGGACACTTTTTATATACATGTGAGTGCGACGATGAACGGGCATGTTATTTGATAATTAAAAAGCATGTTTATTCAAAAACTAATTATGTGAATATCCCTTCTTTTCATTCCTCTCATCATTTCAATAGCCCACTAAAATTAAACTTCAGGCAGTCGACATTTGTTATCTGACAAAAGGTTGTTTGAAAAGGTCTTCGTATGAATAAGAGGGGTATTCAAGGTTCGGCCCGTACACCCTGTCTTTATAAAAATGAAGTAGCCGCTGAATAGTAAACATCTGCTGATGTGAACTACTACTGAATTCCTACAAAGTCTTGGAAACTACCACAATAGCATTTTAACTACCTCGATGAGCTGGAAACTACCACACAGGACGAACGGAGCATGAATCGTTTACGAGTAAATGCTCAGATTTTTTTTCTGTGTAGGAATGTTTATTTAGGGTCTTTTTATCATTTCCATCGTCAAATGATATCAAAATCCATTTAATTTGACAGATATGGGCTAAAATCCTTCGAGCTTTGGGAAAAGTTGGTCCGATGCTCAGTTGGGAAACACGAATCGAAAGAAAGAAAATAACTTTTCAAACAAAATTTTGGGCTAGAAGGGACGCTGAAACATATTTACACGGAACCACATTGTCGGATTTCACCATTGTTCGTTATTAGTTGTAAAATAAAACAAAAATGAAAGTGACACCAACCTTTCTTTATCCAATTTTCGGCCTGGAAACTACCACGACGTGTCCCGGATGTGGCTTGGGAACAAAATTACGTTAACACAATTTCGTGGTAGTTCCTAGGTTTACCACCCGTGATATATGCATACAATGGAGTATGACTGGTATATGTCTCTTCCTGTGAAGTTGCAAAAACAATCTTACTGCAGCTGCCTCTGCATCCTTGCTAGTCAAATAACTTTGCTCTAACTTTGCAAAATCTATGTCTCTACCGTGTACCTCTAAGAATACTTTAAGATTTCTGACATTGGTCAAACAGAAATTTGATAGGCTGCTTTTTTGCATCATTTGCCATGGAACCTATCCAGTCCTTTGGTGCTTAAGTCCTCAGGTCTTAGATCAATAGTATTTTGCTGCGCCCAAAGAACTTTATAAGTTTTCTTTAGTTACAATGTTGACTCTTGATGGTTTTGCTAGACCGTCTGAAACAATTTCTGTTAAACCTTGAAAGTTATCTGGTATATGAGAAAAGTTTTGAAAAATATGTCTAGATTATTTCTGCGTTTATTTGAATTCAAAGTAAGCCCTTTGGGTTAAGCTGTGACACTTTTTAAGGTTACACCACAAAATAGGGTTGGTGTATACAGGACACCGTAGAAATTCAGCAAAATGACCAAATGGCATTCTGATATGTTCAACAGACCAAAGGAAGACTAGGGTAACAAAATATTACAAACTGGTTGTTCTTCTGAAGAAATTTGTACACGAAAAATGTCTCTGAAATATTTTGGCGATGCTTAACGTATGTCTGACTGTATATATGCAGACAAAAATGAAAGATTTTAGCTGATAAGGAGTGCGTATTGCTCATCTGTTAAGCATTTGATATCTGGTTGCTGTAAGACAAGTTTTCCTATTTATATACCTCGACCAGATAAGAGAGACTGGGTGGTTCTTAGCTAAGATCAGCCTGTGGGCATTTCCATGTAAAAATAGGTAAGACAGGTGTATTCATCCATGAAACAATTTTCACCAAAATATTATACCGTTAGAAGTTTTGATCCCCAATGTGAGAAAAAAGCATTTCGAATTCATGCAGATAACAAAGAGACTGACCAGTCTAGATAAATGCGCTCAGATGATGTTTGAAATTAAAATTATTCAACTTATTATACTGAATAAGAAAACAAATCATTGGTCCAAAATGGTATTTTATAATCACACTTAATATGTTGTACTATAAATTGGCGACCACATGAGACGTTGGTTCTTCTTACATCGGCATGTGGGGAAGGCTCCAACAAGCCAGCTTGTGCATTCTCATGGCCCTACCAGAGCTTTATGCTCTCGAATACACCAAGTTTATATGTGAATGTTGAAGAAGACTCCAAACAACTTTTAGGCATCTAGATCCTCTAGACTCGCCAGAATGAACGATTATTATATGCTTTTGTATATATACGATAAGACTGGCTCATGTACTGGCTTAAACGAATTATGGATGCCTTTTCCTTGTGGTCCTAATACTTAACCCTTGACCCGCTGAATAATAATTTGTGTTTTTTTATACCCCCCCCCGCAAACTTTGTGGTGGGTATACTGTTTTCACGTTTTCCGCCCGTGCGTGCGTGCGTCCGTAACGTTTTGTTTCCTTAATATCTTGAAGAGTCATCGCTGGATTTTCATCAAACTTTGCAAACATGTTTATATATGCAAGACAAATACTTTAAACAAAAAAATAGGGGCTTGGGGCCAATTCTATTAGAGTTTATTTCCCTTTGTAGTTCTAAATGGCCGTAATATAGGGTTTTATGCTTATGATATTGTAGTCCATACACGGGCCGATCAACTCCTACCACAGCTTTAGATGGAACAATTTGATACTTTGCCTTTACAATGTAGACACATTGAACATATGCATGAAGGAGTTTGGTTCAGAAAAAATAATTTTTGACAAAATGACAGCTGTGAGAACTTAGGCAATTTTTCCCTACATTCTGTCTGACACCAACTGTCAGCTTCACGGATTGTACTAATGTACTGTAGTAGTTCAAACACTTGATGTTCATGCTTTATGCGCTAAATGGTCATGTATATCAAATAAATCTATCACTTCTACACTCGAAAATATCGATAGTTTCCCTCTGTTCTTTGGTCACTCTTGAATCTGGCTATTCATCGTTTTTGCTTTTTCTTAAGCAATGCAGCTAAGATTATTTACTCATTTTTCCAAACAAATTATGCAAAAATTCTGAGGTACATGCATGGTCAGATCATTATCAGCACAACAGATATCTGGAAAGTGGGATTCTGACTGTTGTGTGTTATTTCTTAACATTTTGTTTGACACCCATTGAACATCCAATGCATTAGTCCACGTGGACAAAACATTTGATCAAGATATGTCCTCGGTAAGATTCTCATTACCTGCTTGCCCATGGCTATCACTGCAGCTGAAAATATTCAGGATTTGCTGCAGGAGTTTGCTACAAGGTCATCTCTCCTAAGACAACTGAGAAGCCATTTTGTTAAAAATTCTCCATTTGACCTCTATTTTGTTCCAATTACTTCCTTGCTCACAACCTTGGAGGCATACTTAAGATTACCACCAAAACGCACAACATTAGCAAGTTTACGACTTAAATCTATGAAAAGTATTTTAAAATACTTATCAGAAAACTTTTCAGTGTGTCAAGTTCCTCAGCATTCCAAAAAGAGGCAGAACTGACTGGTTGCTTATTTTCCCAGTAATTTACTAAAGGCACCATTGAAGCTGGGTAACAATATGGTAAAACTAAAATTAGCCTGCAGCAGCTAAAATAGCCAACAGCAATCAAAGTACTTGAGAAATTGGCAGCATATTTTCACCACAGAAACAAAGGAGGTCTATTGCTTATTGAAGAGCACACTTTTGTCTTTCGATAGGTATTATAGATTTTATTCATTAACTTTATTCGGAAAACGCATGCAGCGCCGATGTTCTTAGCTATCCGTTACTGCTCTATCCACTGTACCAATTCTTCACACGTCAAAACTTATAAGGAAAAAACATGAGAACGACATTCCCCCATGCCCCCACAAAAACCTGTGGATTGGTCTTTGGTTTGAGATTATGTACTCACTGGTTTTCAATCCCTCGACGCAATGCGACGAGGGGACAATAGGAATACCATTCGTTCGTCCATCAGTCTGTCCATCTATCCATCTCCCATAAAACTTTCTTATCCGATCCTCATCTCATGAACCCTTTGAAAGATTTCCATTAAACTTTAATCAAATGTCAATCTTAGTGAGACGGTGAGCTTGATATTGCCTTTGGGGGTGGGATTACATTTGGCCCTCCTAAAAACTAATTAGTGTGGTGAGCCCATATTTTGTCTAAAAGGTATTATAATACGAGTCTATGAAATAAAAATAAATTCTTGTGATTTTCAACATCGGGTTTTTTTAATATATAACTTATTCTAAAAACAAGTTCCAATTTTCGACGAATTGCCAATATATATCATGCAGTATCTTGTCACAGCTTGGGATAACCAATAAACTTGCACAATTTTAGAATGTTTGAGGTCCTGAGCCATACTTAAAGGTAAAAGAAAGAAGCTTGCTGAAGATTACATCCATTTTAGTGTTATTCTTTCATCTGTTTAAAAAATTTGTCAAACGCCAAAAATTTACACACGAGATTATAGAAAATAGGCACGGAGGCATATCCTTTTTATTTCATCAACGGATAGCCCATGCATGGGAACTACGAGGGCTGTTCAAATATGAATGCAAGTAGCTTCATACATTTCGTCACATATATGCTACGACAAAATGGTATACGCCTCTATAAAGGATTATATGTCACCTTTAAACTGGCACCAGACCTAAAGTAAAATACAGTATACTTATCGAGCTATAGCGGTTTGAATGAGGGTCACTTTAGTATACTAACAAACTCAATGCTTCGAACATACCAGTGATATAAACGAGCGTATAATTCTAAAAATTTTTTAATTTTTTAAGGAAGTATCCCCATATTCTTATATAACGATTATTTGAAAGTTGCGAAAATCTGATATGTTTTTGTTAAATTACATCGAATCGTTTTCACTAAAGTCTCCTTATGTTTGCAAATAAATGGTAAACAAAACACCACCTTTCATTTTAAGTCAAACTTTTCTCTAACAAAATGCACGAAGGAACATTTAAACTAGTTATAACTCAACGACAATATGTTGATCGCTCATACTGAGTTGTTGCTACAAGTCATTGAAGGATAGGGGGTATTTTTTAAACGCTGACAATCATTTTTATTAAGTCAAAAGTGCCTTAAGTGAAGGGGTTATATAACTTATACTTAATTTTGTTGCCATAACATTGCGTTTTTAATCTTAATTTGAGCGTTAAATTTTAGTTTTACCAAAATAGGCATTTACTCATCTGAGGACTAGACAGATCAAACATATTTTAATTAATGTAAACCCGTCATTAAGAAGCAGAAAACACACTTGAAAAATGATATAAAATGTGATAACTCTGTTAATTGAGGACGGAGCGTTTTGAAAACTTCCTTATGATATATTGAGCATGTTTTAGGCAAAACGCAAAACAAAAGATACAGCGATGTTCATTATTGCATCACCAGTAGATGACTCAAAATGACGTTTATCTTAAAATTAATGACGTCACAAACGTGCCTATTTACTCGAGATTGAAACAGGATTATATAAACTTTTTCCTGCAAGCAGCTTTGTCATTGTACCTTAAAGTTGTGTTTAAAATTTGGTGCCATTTTGTCTCAAACTTGAAAAGATATGACACTTTATCCGCACATGTACCAAATGTTTATGGCAATTTGCTTCAGAAAAAACTCCAGTATACCGGAATGACCTTTATATAAGCGTCTGTAACTCGAGAAATATAGTGAGTGTTTCTTTATGTTTGGTGCCATTTTAAAGGCGACAAATAGTTCTTTCCAGAAAGGTATGACATTCTGTCGTAGCATATATGGGAAGAAAGTTATGAAGCTACTTGCATTCATATTTGAACAGCCCTCGTATTTAGTAGCATATGTCCTCTATAATATTGGGTACACGTAATCGTATATAAGCGTAAAATAACATCATTTGCCTGTACGAATTTTAGCTGTCCACAACATTTATTGAGGTAATATGAGGGTAACTATGAAGTGAAAATTACAAATTTTTGTATCATTTGTGTTATTTCGTTTTACATTTGCGTAGCTCCCATTTACGCAAGTGCGTAATAAAATAGTAACATTCAAATGAGGTCACCTAATGTGATAAAAGTGATTTTCCATACCATAAGGAACTGCACTTAAAGGAAAAAATATTTCCTTTAAGAGGAGTTCCCATTTTGAAAAGGGACCCAATTATAGAGAATCACTGTTTGACCCACTAGTCTCCCTTTGATGTGCGTAACGTTTTCAGCGTTCTGGCTACGCCATTGTTTTACAAGAGACTTGAGCAGAGTATTAAACTTTATTTAGAACAAACAAAAAAAGAACTAGCTTCACTTTTTATGTTCATATTCATATTCAAAATTTCGACACGAATCGACAAGTCTATTAGATTTCGAAAAAGAAAAGAAAATGGGGTTCATCATGAATTTCAATACAACAATAACAAATGCATTTGCTATGTGAAGTTAAATAGAGGATCTTACATGAGTGCTCATGTTTTATTGAATTAACTAAACGTGTTGGGAAAAAGAGATAAAATGCGAGGCTTGACGAGCGCAACGAGTTTTATAAATTAAATAATATAGAAGCACGAATGTAAGATTCAATTTATCATACCTGTATGACCCTATAACACTACTTTTAAAGTCGTTCTTGCATGAAAAACACTAAGATGTTGCCATATATACGCGACGTTATTACATGTACAGACGTCATAACATAGCGTTACTAGAGTCTGTAAACCACCATAGGGATCAAACATGTATTTCTATGCATTAACATCTGCTGGACCCCGAGGGTGGTGTTGAAACCCGAGCCTAAAAGGCGAGGGCTTTAACCACCCCGAGGGGTCTAGCAGATGTTAGTGTATCAGAAAACCATGTTTGATCGTTATTAGTCAATAAAGTCATTTTGTCACTTGTAAACTTTGGAAAAACACTTCGAAAAGTTCATTTTTGTATTACTATAATGGCGCGCAAAAGCATAAATTATTCGTAGGTGTTCCAGAGCAAAGACTTTCGTCATCCTAATGCCACTAAATTACGTTCATTTCTATGCACGTTACTGTTGATGACACGGCCTAGAATACGTATATGTTAACTACAAAAGTCGAGCATCAACAACACGTGAATGGCCTGATTAATACATGTTTTTTTGCTGGTTAAAACATGGCTGTTAATAGTGTGCGATTTGGCGTTTTATGCAATATTAGTGGTTTATCGATTTTAATGCATGGCGTTATATCACTCCCAGACGCGACGTCATATGACAAATGTTCATATTGTATAGTAGCAGGTCAGCGTTGACATACTTTTAAAGCAATGCCCCCACCGAAGACCTTCGTAAAATAGATCGTTCGAAAATTCACCTCAGTCCTGAAATCATTTTCTTTTCTATAAAATTGTCACTTTGATTGTGTTTAACAAAAGCAGTTGTGACTAACAGACCGTTTCAATACAGGGCAAAGGGTCACAATATAGTGGCTTTTAAAGCACACCCACTGCTGATGCATACACCACGTATATATTTACATCTTTACCAGTAAGAAAAGGTATGTTTATTAAAGTTTTGATTTTTTAGAATAATTTATTTAGATTTCTATCTTGAATTTTTCAATGCAAAAAATATGTAGTCACATTTATTCTGAATATTTTGTGTTTGAAATTTCTTATTTAACGTTGTCAAACTGATGTTGTAAATTTAAATTGCGATAAGATACATGCGCGGATCCAGAAAGTTTTGTCAGAGGGGGTTCAACTATGACAACGGATTTTTTTTTTAAATTTATATATTTTTGTGGGTGTGTGTGTTTTTCTAATTGATGAGGGAGCGAGAGGGGATCTAAATACCACTTAAAGTGTGCCACCATTGGCCAGACAGCGTTTCGCTGGCGGGCCGGATAGCCAAACATTGAGTGCTGGCTTGGTAGCTTGTGGTTTTTCAGTGGATCCAGACTAGTATTGCTAGGAAACCCTATATTTTTGTGATTTTTCAGGGGGTCCGGACCCCTGCCCCCCCCTCTCTGGATCCGCGCATGAGATAATTGGGCAAGGCTGTGGATGTTGACATCTTGAAGATTAAGGTTATGCCCAGGTCACACATTCACGGACTATCTCGCCGGTTCCACTACGGATCAAATCCCACGGATGACCACGGAAATGACAATTTCCGTAGTCCGATACGAATGCACAATGCAAGTACTACTACGTATGAATACGGATGCAATACGGACATATACGAACTAATACGGATTGCCACGGATGATGCGGGATCGTATCTGTGTCTAATCCTGCGTCAAATCCGTGAATGTGTGACCTGGGCATAGAGATTAACTGAGCGACAATATTTTGAATAGCCTGCGCAAAACATCGGCGTAGTCCATGCATATGATGACATTAAAGACGTATGCAACTAAATAATTACCATATTGAATATGTTCAATACTTTGTACTTTGCATGCTGGTCCCGAGGTTACAAAACTTTTTCATGCTCCACTCAACCGAGCATGACATTTTAACTGCTTTTAAAAATCAAACTAATGAAAGATAAAGCATTTTCTTGCTTCAACACTCTCAGATGTTGTATTTATCTTGCTAATAAATATTAAAATGCCAACTATTGCTGGCATTTTAACATTTATGAGCAGAATAAATTTCATGCTCAGTTGAGTTTAGTATGAAAAATGTTTTATAGCCTTGAAGGTAGTTCGTTTTAAGCATGGGGTAGCCATTTATGAACTAAAATATGGGGTTTTACAGCGTTTGACAGATAATCTGTATAGTACTGGTATTATATATCAAGCTAAAAATATATTGTAATCTTCAGCCAGCTACTTTCTTTCAATTTTAATTATTGCTCGTGACCTTTAACTTCTAGAAAATTAGATTTGCAAATTAATTTCCTCTTCGAAGACCAGACAAAGATACTGCATACTATTTTTGACAATTACACGAAAATAGGAGTTTTTTTTCAAACGGATTCCCCAATATATAAATAGGTATTGAAAATCTCAAGAATTTATTTCCATAATATTGAACTATTACAATACCTTTTAGAAAAGAAAAAAAAAATCTGGGGTCACTACACTAATTCTCATTCAGGTGGTCCAAGTTGAACCCCGCCTCCGTAAATTTCATGCAGAATTCTGAGGAGTTATCATTTCTGTCGTTTTGACGATTCCATTTTACTAGTATGAAGTAATTCAGCTTTAAAATATAAGCGTAAGAAAATGAATTCCATCCGTAATACAACAATTCTTATGCCAGGTACAATCAACAGTCTGCCAGGAAACAGACGAAATTGAATGTAGCCAGGGTTAGACTGACTAGGTCAGAAAACCCACAGATCCTTCTCTTCCCCTGTTCCAATCCTAAAAAACAACACACTTAAACACGTATAGTTGGCTACCCGGGAATCAATCGTGGGTCCACTGGTTCCTTATTCAGCCACACTAACCACAACGCTATGATGTCTATTTCGGCCACAGCTCGCAATAACCGTACATATAGGAGAGTATTAAATGCGAGTTTCGGTCACTTTCGTATTTGCAACTAGAATTTAAACTTGAATGAGGAAGAGGGGCTGGTTACTTTGCTTTGGTTGTCTTCTTGATGTTAGTGTTCTTTGGCTCTTTCTCACGGTGCTGTGGGTTGGTCTGCGGTAGTATGTGATTGTGATATTTCCTGATCATCCTCACTTCTATTTTGGAAACCGTGAACATCGCTTGATTTCGCCTGATCTATCTATCAGACTTCTGGTACTGATGCGATCAGTTTCTGGTACTGAGACGCCGACAAATTGTATTTACTTTGTTTTGTCAACACACCAGGGAGGCGGCAATCGAAAACGCCAATACTATCGAGTAACGTAGATCAAAAACCGTTAGAAACAGAGTTTTCGATTGCCATTTGTCGCCACACTGGCGACAAATGGCAATCGAAAACATTGTTTCTATCGATTTTTGATCCGCGTTCGTCGATTTTTGATAGTGTTTTTGATTGCCGCCTACCCGGTGTGGTCAAGAAAATGGTCACAAAATAGTGACTAACAGAAATACTGTATTGATCGGACTGATTTAGTAAACGGTCGAGGAGAAAACGTTCTCAGGGGATTTCCAGGTTTCCCGACGGAGGAATGGTGTGCATGGGATTTAGCCACAAATGTCTTTAATTCCGGTGTTGGCTACCTTCAGCAAAGATACGAATTGGTTCAAACATTATTTGAGTCATGCCAGGAGTAAACGTTTCTTTAGAATTCGTGATCAGCTAGAACGCAAGTCAGTCTCTTCAGCTGCAGAGACTAGCTAGAACGTTAATATGTTGATATGGCATGTACATGTATATTAAATAATTGCAGAATAACAAATGCGCTGATCAGATGGCGCGGGTACGCAGGCTGATCTGCGCTTTTTAGCACGCATACATATCAAAACAGGTTTTATTCGTGGCTAGGGTCAAAATATAAACTGGTAGATAAAAGTTTTTGTCGAGATAACAACACACATATGCGGGGTAAAATCTTCCAATAGTATACGGGTGTCTGCTTATCAACCCGGAAGTGGGAAACACCATTCCAGAGCCTTGGTAACCAAAACGCCCATCAGAATGTGGAAAAATATACCGAACGAGAACTGCATTCGTGAACAGGGAAGTTCTGCCCAGACTGTGCACCTTCGGTTTGACCGATAGCAGATATTGCTCGACGATGTCCGCTAAAGGTCGGGATGATATTGTAAATGTTTATCACAACTTCCCCAAAAAGGGCGGAAGCCTTTTTATGCGATTAAAGGTAAATGGGTCATGTCTCTTTATTAGAAACCAAAGTATTTTCTACAGGACTATCCATAAGAAGTAAACTTGTTACATGTAGAAACTGTTTGTTTCTAGATTTTTTTTTCAAATTAATGACTGAATGTGTGTATGCTTGCTAATACGTATACGAACCGCCTTGCTAGTAGCGCAATATTCGGTCCCCAATTCGAATGTCAAAATAGAATTTCGAATGTCGAAATGCGACATTCAGGCCAAATTCAAACGTCAAAAAACGAAAAGCAAAAGGCGAAAAACTAACTTCACCTCACTTTTATGGAGAATCTAAGCATTTTCACAATAAAGCGAAATAAATTCGGTTGTAAATAGAAACAACAACAACAACAAAATACAACTGCACACTACCCAACAACACCTTAGGCTGGATGGCCAGAAAAATGGGGGGGGGCATATCTATGCCAGCAGTACACTAATACAATTATACCCTTTCTTAACCCATGAGATAATTGTAACGTTACATTTCTATGACGTCTGTCGAATTAGGTATTTACGTCTGAGGGTTAACGTGTAAATAGTTGCGTAGTGCAGTAGAGCATGACTCAAAGTTTAACTGTTGAAATGTGTTGGAGTTTGTGGTATAATATGTGTCTTTTATATATTTACTTATGGAATCTTCGATCCACATTATTTCAGTAATGTCTGAGTGGTCTATTATAAATTATGAGATGTTAAACTAGATTGGAATTTCAAATCTACATGCATGGTATTTCTGTCCCTAGAGATAGTGTTAATTTAAACAAGACATATCTTTAATAAAAAGATATACGCATGATGAAGTTTGATATGAGTAACGAGAGAATTTTTAAAGACATTGAGAAGAAAAAAAAATGGGGGAGGGGGATTATACTTTGTTATGTCTTCGGTCAGCTGAGCTGAGTAAAACGTTTGGCTTAAGGAACCTATGCTATTGCAAAATATCTGTAGTGATGCTTCTAGGGTACAGGTTTGCTGGAATCTCCCAAAAACTTGAGTCAGAACGAAAAAATATGACCTTCGCCCAAATGCTGCATTTTTAAATAGCTAGTGTCATACATACCTGGTACAAAAAATCTAAAACAGTTGAAGAATTGACCGTAACCTACAAATAATAGTTTAGTTGAGTGAAACCTACAAATGTCGGCAATTCTTCCCTACGGAAGAGGTATGGTGTCATACATCATTTTTTTTAAACCATCGACGCAGATTTTTTTTTTACATTTCTCGCGTATTAACTATCATTCTATCGGCGCCAACATGAAACTCATATTTAAAACTTAACGAAAAAATGCAAAAAAAAATGAAAAATAAACCTAACATACCACAAAATCTCTGCGATAGATGAATAACCATTTCATGGCATACACTTTCTTCCATACAGAGATCAAGTCAGCTTTTCACCAACAATGAAACCAGACTTCGTCTAACAAATGGTAGACTTCCACCAGATACACCGTACAGTCAAATGCCATGTTAACAGTAGGGTTAATTAAGCGCGTGCAAAAGTTGACCGGTTGAAGTTGTCCGCACAGTAGCATTATCAATTCTAACGGAAATTTATGGCAAATATAAAATTGCTAGATGAATGTCAACATCGCAGTTCAGCCGGATCGTCACCGTTTACTCAGTGACTATAACCCCAAGTTAGGCCGCTGGGTCCCATTTATGAGGCCTTTTAACAGAAGGACTCTTGTATATTGACATAGCCATGGAGATTTCAGGATAAAACATAGACTTTTATCATTCAGGCCACACTTTATGACAAGGACTTTTTCCAACATAAATTACTATTAAAATGTATATTTTGGCTTTGAACTAGGTCCACTGTTTTTTTCTAAAACTTACATCTGATGGTTGGTTTCATACGTATCAACAATGAATGCCCATGTCAGTCTGCGCATATGCGCAGACTGACCTGGGCATTCGTTGTTCGTATAAGCAGAAGGGCCCTTCTGTTTTGATTCATCTGTTTACATTATCATTCTCTAGGGTTTGGGTATATAAACGTGAATGATTGAAAAAAGTACTTCATTTGCACTTTGGCGGCTATAAATTTCTTCATTTTAAAAGTGACAACGTGCGTGAAAAATTTGAACTTTCTTTCCCATTAGAAAAGGCGTAATATTTGTGGCTCAGTAGAAAAGGTGTAAAATTTGTGGTTCGGTGCATTTGGATAAATCATCTCGAGAAAGGTACATTAATTTATTTTTGCCGTCCACCAAAACCATTAAATAAACGTAAGTGCTCCCGTGTATTAAATAAGTCAAAGCTGGGCTTAGTTTTAAATAGATTTAATATATATTTCAAGGCAAACACGAGGGGCCTCGAGCGAGCGAGGGACGACCAGAGTAAATATGCTTTGAATACTGAAATCGACATACTAAATGAATCTGACTGCAGAGATTAGTACACGACGTTCTAATCTTTCTTGTCACATAAATGTAGCAATGTTCAAACAATGCTAGTTTCACCCATGTAAACAGAATGAACACTCTCATCATTTGATGCGTTGCCCACAAAATTGCATATTTTTCTACAATAAATTACACAATGTTGCATAGGCCAAAGTTTTGTAAGATTATTCTCCCTTGATCCACCATATTGGAGACAATAACCAGGGTTATGTACACAATTTTAGTCATTTTCATCAGATGTATACGCATTAATAAAAAAAGTCTGAGATTTGTAACTTCAACATGTTTAATTTTGAGGCTCTTAGAAATTGAATAATTAAGGTTTCATCTTAGTTTACCGAGGAATAACGGGGAAAAATATGCTCAAAATACATTAAGATAGAGTATAGTCTGGTTCTCTCCCCTATATCTACATGCTGACTAGCTATTAAAGGGAGAGAACCAGTCTAGATAGAGTTGAAAACATTGTTAATTGTCTCCAGCAAGAGAGATAACTCAAGGTGTGTGACGTCATCTGCAACCTCTCTATTCGTGGCATTATCGCTGGTCTCCGTTCTTTGCGAGTATTTACCCCTTTCTGTGCATTATGTGTAAGGCTAAAACCAGTGTGCACTGGTGCACCTCACCTTTAATACTTCTATCAACATGTTAAAGGGATATTGGATACATTTGTGTAAATTGAAAGAAGTATTGGGGATATGCTTCTGAATTTGGTATGATTTTGGTGATAGTTACCAATTTCTTTTCAGGCATATAGAATACTTTCCAAAATATTTAAAGGGAAATGGGATACCCAGGACCCCCTTCCAGACAGGGCCCCATTGTTTAAACTGCAGATGATACATGTAGTTCTGTTTTGTTGTCAGAATCGCATGAGCTGTATAAAAATATGAAACCTGTGCAAAATTGCACAGATTTTATATTTTGTACCTATCACGCTGTTGTACATCTTTAACATCGAAATATGTCGGCTGTTCAGCTGTACTGAACTGTGGTATTTGAATAGGAATTTGAACACCCTGGTTCAAGATAACAATTGCCAATGTTTGTAAAATGTAATTTACATAAGAAATGTACATAAACCACAAGAGAGAGTGAAGCCACTTTTTGCAAATACGGCTTCCGGGGAGTGAGAAAAAGGTTGCAATTTACGTAGATCAAAGGGAATCTACTGATAAAACGAGCAATGACTCTCTTTAATTGCCCCCTATTCGAATTCTCCCGATTATAAGCAGTTTTCATTTAATACGTCCGTACTGTCTTCGAAAACAACCCACAGGTATTGGCCACAGACCCGTTATTTTTTAAAAAGGGCAGTGATTGGCTCAAAAGATGGTTGGAAGCTCAGCACAATATTTAAGTTGTAAAGAGTTTCGTGATTGGTCAATAATAAATATATAGGGAAGAAATTATATTTATTAGATAGGTATATATTTGCTGCACTTTTTGAAACAACATCTCACTGCTTTTGTTGATTACGTTTACTGGTGTGGCTCAGAAAAAAGGACCTTGCATTTTGATAGTTTTTTTCAATGAAATTTTCCTCCCATGTAGGGTGCCCACCTCCAGGGGCCAAAAATGGTAAAACATGGTGGTCATCGGGGTATTTCATGCTTGTTTATTGATTAAACAAGGTCCAATCTATATTTCTATGGCAGCCTCATTGTGATTTAAGAGTTGTGAGCACCATAGCTTACTTAAAAGCTATAATGGAGGTCTACGGAAAACATTTTACAGGTCTGTGTCCTGTTGATTAGTTTGATATCTTAAACTACATGTACTTCACTACGGCATGTATTCTCTGATACATGCGACCAAAGCGTATTTTGATTGACCTATTATATATCATATATACTAATGGTTTTAGAGCTGTTTGAGTCATTTTACCTCTAAGAAATATGGGTCTATTTAACATCAAAGTCCATGTCATCCGTAGTGGGGTTGGAGAGCAGCGATTTCTGCCATTATATAATTGCCTTTATACTTTTTACTCGGCACGTAAGCTTCGATGAACGACGTGCACACATCATTGATGCGAGCCAAAGCTTTTAGTTTATGACAAAATGAAATACACTAAAAAGATAAATCATACGTACACGGACAATCTCCGCACAATGCTGTCTGAGATGCTACGAACCAACTGCAATGCATAAGACAGCATTTTAATAAGTACATTACTGGCTCACAGCGACGTCGTGTATGTACTGCACTAAAGTGCATTCCTCATAATATGTAATCGGCACATAATCGACCTTTTAATACAATGCTCTTGTTTGTTTTGAAGTTTAACGTCCCAGTCAACAGCTATGGTCATGTCGAAACGATCAGTACACATAACCACACTTTTTCCGGGACAAGCTTGACTTAGCCGTTGACCAGTACTTCGCATGGAGTCGAAACTTGGTGGGAAGCATCAGGGCAACATAATGACTCAGAATTGGCAGCCATCTTGAAACTATTCAAGCGACATCCCCCAAACCCTAGACATTTGTGGGAGGCATCTAGGCATTATGGAAATTCAGGTTTGGTAAAATCATTCAATTCAGATATATCACGCCTTGAGGTTTTAAAACTGGACTTCATTCTCAGACTCAAAATAAAGCGACACATGTCCGCAAGGAGCCAATCATTGCGCTTTATTTCGAGTCTGAGACTGTACTCAAGTTTTAACCTCGAAGCGTGGTATGTCTGAATGGAATGATTTTACCAAACCTGATGGCCACCATAGCAGCCATTTTGAAATTCTTCACATGACATCTCCTCCAGAATCATATCTACTTGGTGGGAGTTATCGTGGCAACATGAAAATTCAAAATTACTAACTAGCGTGTCACGATCAGTCTCACCCAGGTGAGCGATTCTGGTCCATTTGAGTCTGTAGTTATTAACAAAGTTATTATTATTATTATTATTATTATTATTATTATTATTATTATTATTATTATTATTATTATTATTATTATATGGAGTCCTTAGCAATGCCTCCACCACTATTACAGCCGTATACTAGTATTGACTCAAAAATTCGGTGTGCTAGCAGCAAGGGGTTCAATTGGGACGCACTACTGTAGATCTGTCCGTTTATAATTTCTCTCTCTCTCTCTCTCTCTCTCTCTCTCTCTCTCTCTCTCTCTCTCTCTACGGGGACACGGCTCAGCATGACTGAAATAATGTTGACTCTCTCGTTACATCACAGCTAAAACAAAATTAAAATATGCAGGCTGGCTATGTTTTGAAACCGCTATGACTCACGGAATGACGATAATACCCAAATAAACAGATGATAAAATGCAGAGGATTGCATGTGTCCATCCTTTGTAATGTTTTTAAAATATTGTGCGCTTCATGTCGCGATTCAACAATATTTTAGTAGTCATACCATAACGATCAGTCATACGCTGTATATGAGCAGACGGATTCTTAACTTTTAAACAAATATATCCGCAGTTGATATGGGTGGGGGCGGAGGAATCGCTACGGAGGTGTGTACCTAGACCGGATTCTAACCCACCACCCAATACGCCTTTTATTGATCCGACTGGAAAAGCCTCCAGTCCATCCCAATCGTTGACAAGATTAACTAATTTTGAAATGCGACTCCAGAAAATGTGATTCATATTTCTTATTATTTAGTCACAGAGTTAAAAGTACTATCCTTTTGATAAATTTGTTTCAATGGTGCATATTCACCTGTAATTTTAGCCACGACGCGAGAAATCCAATATTCTGACTGCGGCCAGACTGCCTAATAAAGCAGTCCGTTCGGCTACTTAGACTAGCTAGAATCTTTACATTTAATCAACTTTTATTATCTACCTTATCTATTAAAACAGCTGAATACGACTTCACACAAGGGCAGACTGGTCTGCTTCTTTGTTTTTTCCTAGTAGCACATATAAGTTGTTATTACATATAAGTTGTTTTTATGTCATGTCGTAATTAAGGAAACTTGTTACTTGTTATTATGAATGCGAATAACAAAAGGCGTAGATCAGTCTGCGCATATGCACAGCCTCAGGCGGATCAGCGCCTTAGTTATTCGTTGAAGCTATACACGCTACATCGAAAATGTCGCAATTCTTTCTGATCTCTGTAGCTGAGCAGATGCTTTCAAGCGTGACCGTCTCACTTCTCGTAACGAAACTTGTCATGACTTGGCCTCATTTAGTGCATGCCCTTTTAATCATGCGATGGTGGGCGTGTAATACTCGGATGTTTTCGTCAACAGCCGGAACTTGCTCACATTGCTCATCAAATTCACAAAAAATCTCCTTTTACCAAAATGCACATAGATAAATAAATAAGTCACTCCTATCTTTTATAACAAATATCTTAAAATGTTTCATTCCTTTAAGGGCATTCTAACATTAAGCTTTTAGTGAAGACGATAGGTTAGGATTTATGCAAAATCAGGTATTTGTAAGTATCGACCCAGCGTACTTTTTGTGGAACATAGGCAGACAGTGCAGACCCAGATCAGACGCCGCAAAATGCGGCGTCTGATCTGGGTTTCCACTGGTTGCTAAATGAATGTTCTAATAAAATTTGAATAAAAATGAAAAATTCCACCCAGCAACTCTTAGAACCGTATGGCTGGCCCAATTGATAAGAGTGGGACATTCTATTCCGCTTATACGGGTTGATAATTTCTTTTGCTCCCTTATGGACAAAAGAAGAGGAGATCTGTATCAGTCAAGCATGTACTATGTCCTATTTGGACAGTGATACTCAGTGATAATTTGATTTGGTAAAATGGTAGATTATCTGTTGAACAATGAAGGAATGTTGATGGTATACACAACATAGCGACAACAACATAGCGACAACAATTGTTACAGCCGCCTCCTGTTAATTTTTTTTTTGTGTGTGTTTGGACTTAACGTTGCTTTCAACATTTTCAGTCATCTCGCGACGGTCAGTTATCATAGACACGCTGTTCTTAGTATATCTAATATAATCAGCATACATGAATCAGCGAGGAGACCTCACGATACATGTACCTCTATTGCAGTCCATCAAAGCATGTGTACCTGCAATATGTTAGGATATGAGCAATGATTGTATCGTAGCATCTACTGTACCCGTTGCTCGTAGGCTCTTTCTACCAGCATGTAATGAGTTCAATATAAATAAAATAATGCAGGAATACATCCGCTTATATCTTCGACTTAAGCAGGTACTGATACAGTAAAACTTGTGTAAAACGGCCACTCTCAAAAAGACCACAAATTGGGTTTCAATACCAATTATCGCTTAATGCAGGTCAAAAGTAATGCAGAATGCTCCAAATTGCCTTCTTTGATTAAGATTCTGCAACAAGAATTACAGATGAAGCATAAAGAATGCACTAATGCTTTGAAGAACGAGCGGACAAAATTGCACAGGTATCATATTGTGTATATCGCGCGGTTGAAAACACTTTAAATATTGCGGTGGGTTTTACTTCTATATTCTCATTATTTCTCGCATCCCTGGTTTGATGATCTATTTTGACAATTGAACCGTGTCCCGGGATAACGGTATTTTTCAGCCTCGGTTTAATCACTCTTTAAACTTATCCATACAGCTATCCAGTGGCATGCGTGGACCCAGTAAGTTTTGTCAGAGGGGTCCAACTTCAACAACGTTTTTAGCTGGTGTTTGCAGACACTATAAGCGAACAATCATCGACCCGATGGCGTGCCGATGTTGGCCCAACATTGAATTCTGGCTTGGTATTTCCCATCCTTATAAATTGGAAGAGATAATTTCTAATTTCATGGGTCCCAGTATATAATTTTGGCTTGGTAGCTTTGTGATTTTGATTTTAAGGGGAACCGGACCAGTATGCTAAGGAATCCTATATGTTTGTGATTTTTCAGGGGGGGGGGGGTCCCGACGCCCTGTCCCCCCTCTTGATCCACCCATGAGTGGGGCTGCTTTTAGCCGTCATCGTTTATTCATTGTCATACATGTTCATACTCGTACGTTGTGTGTGAAGGTACATGTCTGCTGATCAATCGCGCGTCTTGAATTTGAGGTCAATATTAATTAAACACACCCTTTTGATTTGAGTCGGTTCAACTTATTAACTTGAGGTGAATCATTTTTTTTCATCCACCATTTTCAGTGTGTGTCTGTGTACATACTCAAGTGTGAAAACTTTAAGCATGTTAAGAGGTACGTTTAACCTTTTAAAGATGTTTGTATGTCAATGTTATAAATATTAACCTAAATATGCTAAATGTTATGTCCCATCCTTATAAAATGGAAGAGATAATTTCTAATTTCATGGGTCCCAGTATATAATTTTCATTTGTATTTCATTTTGAATTGAAAGTCATGGCAAACATTGAAAGTAGGAAAGAAGGTAAAGATCAGGAATCGTTACAATCAAGTACTACACCCAGAACACCACATGGGAAAGTGACAAAAGCACAAGCAAACATCACACACAAGAGAGCCAAGAGGCCAGCCCTTTCCCAACAGGTGACCACTAGGCTCAATGAACATACAAGACAGATGATGACAGACACGAGACATAAATAACAAATAAGATCTACAAAAGAACGGTTGAACAGTCAGTATTTGATTTTTTACTGGAGCGCTTAAACTAGTTTCATGGTACCAACTTCATCCTTGTTTCTGATGTGGATCAAGACAAATAGATGTTTTTGCTCGCATGAAAGATCCCTAACTTATCGATGTATGGACTCAAAAGTATATACCATTGATCGGTCACGATCTGCACAGTTTGCATACATGTATGTCTTACGAAAAAGCGTGTTAATTACAATAAGGAAAACCATCAAAATGATCAGAAAATGATACAGTCACAGATCCCAGGCCGACCCATGAAAAGGTAGACAGATAAAAGCCTCTCCCTTCTTCAGCGAGATGATTGCATCGCAATTTTAACTCAGGACTTAGCACGAAGCATTTACCCATAATGGGAGCATAACAAAGACCTAACAGAAGTAAAAAAAAAATCAAACATAAATAATAAAAAAGTGCGCCAATTTCTCAAAAAGGTCCGAAGTTTGTGGCGCAAGCAGATTAATGTGCACATAGATGAAGATTTTGCATGAAATGGATTTCAGCCAAAATCTCCGAGTCTTTTATTGACAGGTAGATTTCGTAGAGGCGTGACAAAGAAGAATATTTACAATCGGTGAATATACCATTATTTAGCGGCTGTGCATAGCATAATCTGCCGTTTCCATACACAGACTTTACTGTGCATATGCAGAATCTACTTTGAGCATGATGCTTTGTAGGAACAGATGCTGGGATCTATCATGACGTGTTATTTTTCTCGTTAGTTGTTATGAGCACTTGAAATTTCATGCTCAGTTGAGTTGAGAATGAAAAAAAGTTTTATAAGTCGGGGCTTGGTATTTTCTTTTATAGAAGTGGGGTTAGAGACTTCATCCTGCTGATTTGTTAACACTTCCAACACTACAAACCTAAAAAATGCCTGGGCAAACAGTGTTGATCTCGATGAGATGGCTTATATTAGCAAATCTAATCTTGACCTTCACTGTTTGTTGCTTACTCTGTTTTTTTCTCAATCTAATTTTTGTCATTTTTTTCGAGATTGTCTGACACCCCCCTTTTTAACACAATGGACTCTTCTACCAGTTAAAGTGGAAGAGTTTACCTCAGAAACGTAGGATTGAAAGGATTAACGTGATATATTTTTCTTTTATTTTCAGAAATCGAACACAAAGATGTCACTGGTGATCTATATCGGCGCTATGTTGCTAGCTCTAGGATTGGCGGAGCGGGTAGGCCGTAGCAATACTAACGACGATGAATGGAGCTATTTATGGTACCCGGACGAGCCATTTTTACTTTACTGCAATTCTTCAACTCTGAATGTTACGGACACTGAGTATATAAAATGGCGGACACCAGGGAAGAAAATGTTAGAACCCGGATTCAATGATACGCAGTATGCAGCTGTTGAGTGGTACGGGGTACCAGGCTTTGAACTGCGTATCAAGAAAATTACAGCGGAGACCAGCGGTGTTTATACTTGTCGTGTTCACGATAGTTCAACGAATGTGCTTAGAGCACACACAATTTTTGGTATAAACATCAGGGAGCATAAATATGATGATATGTTTGATAAGTACAGACACCACCTAATCGTAGCAGTGGTAGCCACAGTAGTGTTTCTGGTTCCCTTCCTAACCGTTTGTATTGTTTATAACTACCGGTACACCACACCGGAAGACAGAGCTCGCAGACAAGAGAAGAAGAGCAGGAGTTACGAGTATAACGGTCATCAACATGAAATGCAAAAGTATCCTCCCGATGGACTTGCGGAAGTGCGATCCCAGGATGAAAAGGGGGCATATGAAAACCCGGAATTTGTGAATTCTGAAAAGCTATAAAACTACTCTTTAGCACTTAATTTCAATCACATACACCGCAGTGAACGCCTTATTTTTTATAAAAATACATTTTGACAAAAGTCATTTACTCAGCTAGCATACAGTGTAGGGCCACCATCGACCAACCAGCAAAACGCCATTTTAATTGCGTTTAGCTGGAGGGCCGATGGTTGCCTGCTGCCATATGCTTACTGGATACGCGTACAAGCTGATTTCTTAATTATTGGCCTTTTGAAACTTTGATGAGTTTAGTTTTACAATTGTTTTTGAAATGGTTTAAGTTTCACACAATTTTTGATCAAAGAATGCGTATTACAGCTAAAGCTATTTTTCTTAAGGCCACCAGATAAGAGTGCATCATTCTAAATTAATTTTCTTATTTTTCAACCAAAACATATCCTGTTGGTACTCAAAGAGCCGCATCCACGAGGCTGTTCGTTTGGGCTCCCAAACGCATGTTGTTGGGTAAGAATTATACGCAACAATACGCACACAATTGCTTATCTAGGCATATGCCGCTTACAAAATTCTAAGATGCAGCTTGCGCAAAGTTTGCCTTTTAATTTGACTACCGTATATGATAATGGTCACAACTGCTGCGTGATCTCAATCCTGCACCTCATGTCCGGATCAAGCAACGGTTGTAACATCATAAACAAATGGTGTTGCATTTTAAATTGGATATGGTTGTTGAAATGAAAGTTTAGCTGCATATATTATGCTGAAACAATAGATCAATGAATTCAGATGTGGTGCTCCAAACAATTGCATAATGTTTCAGAATAAAAAGCCTTCTGAGTTGAAAAAGCACGCACGTACGCACGTACGCACGCACACACACATGCGATGATAATAATAATTCATGCCTTTAGGTAAGACACTTAATCAAAAAATAATTTTCTTATTTCTCAACCAAAACATAGAGGATCTTACATGAGTGCTCATGTTTTATTGAATTTATAAACGAAGAAAAGTGATAAAATGCGAGGCTTGCCGAACATTTTATCCCTTTTTCGCAACGAGTTTAATTAATTCAATAATACAGAAGCACGAATGTTAGATTCTATTTATCATATGACATTAAGCATGTTAAGAGTACTTTGAAATCTCATTTCTGCTGTAAAAAGATAAGGTTTTGTCATAATGTACGCAACGTTATTATGGACCTCATAACGTTTCCCGAAAATCTGTAAACCACTAGTGGTTTATCGATTTTATTGCATGGCGGTTTTTCACTCCCAGACGCGACGTCATACGATAAAAATGTTTAAACTGATGGATGATACAATAATGACAAGTTTGGCTAGAACCTTGCGTTAATCTGGACCTATGTAACATTATAGCTTCCTTTAGCAAAGCTGCTGAGTTTTCACTCATTTTGTCCTACCGAGGATTGCGATTCACTATCTTGACGAATATCTTCAAAAAGCGATCCTGCGATTCTCGCTACCTACATTGTATGTATTATTAACGGATTTATTTTGGCGACCTCGGCGGAATTTGAGACCTAATTGTGTTAGGTTCAAACCGTCCTGTTCAGCTACAGAGACTAGCTAGATTATGGGTATGCAGCAAGCTAAAAAAAAAAAAAACTCGACTTTTTATGTTTTTCACATCGATTTTCGACGATAACTTTTTTCTTATTAATTTTATCAAACCGTGTTCGCGATGAAAGTTGTAGAGAAAAATTAGCGCCAATTTCTCCAAAAGGTCCCAAGTTTGTGGCACAAACAGATTTTTGTGCACATAGATGAAGATTTTGCAAAACATTGAATTCAGCCAAAATTTCAAAGTCGTTTATTGACAGATAAATTTCGTAGAGGCGTGACAAAAAGGGTTTATCTCAAAAGAATATTCACAATGGGTATATATACTGTTATTCAATGGCTGTGTATAGTTAAATCTAGCGGTATGCACACTAAGAATGTACCGCGCTTATTCAGAATCTACTGTGAGCATGATCATCTGTTAGTACAGAAGCTGGGATTTCGCATGACGTGCCATTTTTCTCTTATGCACGTGCTCCTAAACGGACAGCTTCGAGATGACCCCAATAGCTTAACGCACGAGCGAATCAGGCGCGATTACCAATATATTTGAACAAGCCATCCATCGCCGTTGTAAGTGAATCGGGGCGGCGCAATGCAACTTTTTGACTGACATGTTTGACTTGGTTTATTTGCGCTTTGCTTAAAATGCTCAAAGAGTGCATCTATGCGCAGAGTTAACTGTAGCGTTTTGGACGTTAGAACCGATTGGAGAAATTGGCGCTAATTTTTCTCTACAACTTTCATCGCGAACACGGTTTGATAAATTAAGTAGAAAAAAAAGTTATCGCCGAAAATCAATGTGAAAAACATAAAAAATCGAGTTTAATTTATAGCTATATTATTGAAATTAGGTATACAGCCAGTTAAGCTATACAGTAAAACCTGCGTAAAACGGCCACTCTCAAAAAGACAGATTTTTTAAAAGACCAATTATCGCTTAATGCAGGTCCAAAGAATGCAGAATGCTCCGAAGGGGAGCATTCTGCAATACTTCGACCTTCATAGGCGTTGATCAAACTACGCGAATTAGCAGGCTGACCTGTGCCTTTGTTGTTAACATGCAGCACAATCAAGTTTTATCGCGACGAGGCTGATTTATAATAAGAATTTTCAGCACATGTACATTTTGTATTTTATATTATTGAGAAATAGAATAATGTCTATATTTAGTATAAAAATACACACTTTGATCAGATGCCACATTTTATGGCGTGTGATAATGGTCTACACCATTTCTAGATACAGTAAAACCTGTGTAAAATGGCCACTCAAAAATAGCAAAACACAGATCTTAATGAGAAATGGTAGCTTAATGAAGGTCGAAAGTATTGCAGAATGATCCTCTTGGAGCATTCTGCAATACTTTTCACCTGCATTAAGCGATAATTTGTCTCGGAACCAAATTTCGGTCCTTTTGAAGGTGTCTATTTTACACAGCTTTTACTGCACCATTGCCCTGATTCTGTTTTCTAATACGACACTAATTCAGTTCCCGCTTCACAAGCCATGTCTGTATCCATTTTTGTTATTACTGTAAAATGTTGCATTAAATTTTGTACTTTTATATATTGATGTATTCATATATTTTTTAGTTTTGTAAATAAAATGTTAGGTTTCACGCGACTGGTGTCTTTTAATCTTTCCATCCATTCAATACCAAGCGACATCCATAAATACAGCTGTCTCTTGTTTGATTGAAAGGGAGGTGGGTTCTATATGCAAAGTCATGTCTGTTTCTTCCCTCTACTCCACAAATAAGCGGAGTTTCTGATCTGAAACTACATATATGCACATAATTAAGTCACTTGATAATTTAGAGACTTGCTTTAAAAATTGAGTATTGAGTTCGCAAGTTTTAACGAATAAATATAGAAGAAATCCGAAAATATGAGCTCTGTGTGATTAGGCAGAGAAATAGACCAAACACAATAAATCATGCAAACATGTAAATCAAATGACTTTCTTCAGCCTAAACCCTAGACAAAAGCAAAACGGACGCATAAGAAAGAAGACATTTATGTAACATATACATTTGTTCTACACTGAAGGATAAATTTCACCAAAACTAATTTTGTATCTGATAGAACTATAAAAATAACATTGAAATAATGTAAAAATGAAAAGTATGGGGTCATTGATTACGATACAGTACCACGCCAAATGTAACAACCTTCTCTACCGAAAATTTACACCCCAAAAATGAGACTTTCTTCCTTTTGCTGAAAACGTGACCTGGTCATGGCTACCTTTAATTCTGCTACATGCTAATTTACACATCCCTTTAACACGCATAACACATTAAAGCACAAAACTTCTTATAAAATATGCGTACACAAGGCATACCCTAGCCAATATGACATCAGATTCCCAGTAAAACATCGACACCGATTAGAAAATTAGATGTCAAACCTTTGAACGAGAGCCAGCAATGATTTTTTATCCAGTCATTAAAGTATACTCACAATAGAAATGGGGTTTAATCATTATTTTTAAAAGTTTGCGAAAGTAGCGAGGTACACCATTTGAAACTGTACTGTACTTTAATCATTGAAGCGTGGCTTAAATTAACCATGCATTTTGACAGCAGATACATGTATCTGGATCTTATAGATGTATGCATTTTGAAATAAATTATATTTTATTGGAATATAATTTCAATAAGCTTCAATAAAATTCTGCTGACCATAATCTACTGATCATACCATTTGCTGCAAATGACAGCTTTAAAACATAGACACTATAACTTGCATGCAAGCTGTATGGAACTAAGCAAGACTGGTCGTTATTATGGACATGGTCCACATTGCATGCTGTAATGTCTTATACAATATCACAGCATAAGACCAAGAGAACGACTTCTGTTAAGAATGTCAGTTAAAGTGTAAAATCAAGTGGCCGACCAATTCTGTGGATTATATGCCCCACAAGTGGCTATATGTCTCCTTAGAAAAACTGGTACGGACCCCCTCGAGAAGCAACTGGACCCAAGGGGTCCAAATGCTTCTCGAGGGAGGTTCGTATGGCCCTCTGTGAAAAATACGTTGAAGACTAAAACAAAAAGGTTGCAGGACCCCCCTCCTCCCAATGGAATTTTTTTGATCCGTAAATGATCGTTCCAAAGAGTTAAACATTATCTTAGTTAACCCATTTAACCGACTGGAATTTCCCACCTTTTTCAATTGAACGGATCCATTTCGAATTTAAGGGCTGTTGGGTAGTAAATTTTAATTCCATTCAAATTTTAAAAGCATTTTCTGGAAGCAAATAGTAAAGAATCTGAGCAGACGCCGCAAACGCGTCTGGTCTGGTTTGCACTGTTTGCTGATGTCCCACAAAAAGGACGCTAGGCTTAAATGGGTTAAGTATTGATATTTTAAAATACGAGCTCATATTTTAAATAAATTATTAAATTATGTAGTACAATTGGTCGAAGATGATTTTATTCAACTATTAGGTAACTGTCTAGACACGCCCCAACTGGTTCCTACCTCTGTTAGCTTTACAAGAGATCGGGACATTGCATACCACATGGCAATGCTTTGACATAATAGTTGACTAATATTGGTATCCACAGAATACGTCAAAAAAGTTTGATTTTTACAAGTTTTAAAAGTCATTTACTCGAAACAAAAACTTAGCTTAAAAAACTTAACTTTATCTTTAAGGAACGAATGCACTTCTGGGCCCTGGACTCGCGACTTTCAAACGAATAAACAATAACTAGGCAGCAAAAACTTTAATTAGAAATATACTAAAGGACTTTGAAAACGCATCACCCAGATTAAATCCTATATTTCACAAACCCTGAGAATGTCAGCGAAATAATTATTATTGCGTATCATTGTCTGACCATCTTGTAGTGTGTCCTAGAATTTTCACGGTTGTAAATTTTCTTTAAGGTATTGAAAAATTATCCGTTTTAAGACAGGGGTGGTCGATTTTGAAGGACACAATTCAGCTGCAATTTAACACGCGTTAGTTTTTATTCCTGACTTAACGAATTTGCGTCCTTTGCTTCTTTCACGATTGCACATTCATCATTGAAGGATTAAAAATGAATTGACAGTTTGGTTTGCTCAAAATTACACCCCTTTCAAATTACCGACATACCCCTCCCACCCTGATTACTATAGTCTAGTAATAAAATTCAACGTCTTCGGCCTTTCAAAGTTTCGATTTCTTACGTCCGGTTTTATTGGGAGAGGCTAAGGTCATACACAAATGACAGATTATTCATAAATTACGCTTGTATCACGTGTCTTTTGTATTGTGCAAGTGACGTTAACGTAAATTTCTAAGACGTTCTCGATCACATGACAGCAGATCTTCTGCAAACGATTTACATCAAAACGTCTTCCCCACATGCTTGTCAGTGTATGTAATCAATATCAGTAATGAAAGCGTGCATAAAGGTAACTAATGGAGATGTTTCTAAAAAGGAGCTATAAATTGATGTGCAAATTTGACGTTTATTTTCAAAATTTTGAAGTTATAAACTACTTTTAATTAGAAAAAGTCTATAAACTCTTTTAGTAACATGACATCATATACGCCACAGTTTACACATAAGAATAGTCAAAAAGCTTCATTTATTTGTGCAGAAAGGTGTTGGATGCTGTATTTACCCATGTGACGTCATCAGCAGCATCGCGTGACAGTGCCGTCAAATTAATGACTGATTCATACCAATTCTGGGTTGCACATTAAGTCCTGCGAGTAACTATTCAATCGCATATACGGTGTGCAAGAAAAGTGCAAAATATGGTGATGCGTTTTCAAAGTCCTCTAGTATACTTGATGGGAAGGAAAAGAAACCACTTGGTGGGCACATACGACTTAGCAATATATTTTACCGACTGATCCTACATTCTACTGTTGTTAAAACACAAATGTCGTTTAGCTTGCACGAAGGCAATTTGCTACTATTTGGAAACAATCAAATCAAATTAACTTTCTATTAGTAGAAAAAGAAAATGGTTCTTACCAGTTGAAGATAACTCCTAGTTGAGCCACGGTGCACCCAGCCAAAGACAAACATCAGGTACCAACACACCAATGAAAGTTGAAGGTCATGATCGTCCTGACCACTGTCGTCCAATTAAAGAGAAAAACAATTAAATGTGTCAGGGAAATGAAACAAACACAGACCACAGACCAATCTACGACACCTTTAGGAAGAGACACCGAACACTGACAGCCACACAACTAAAGTAAAACGACCAGCTCTCTCGGCCTTAGCGAGATGATTGCAAAACTAGAATTGACACAAAAAACTACATACAAAACATGGACCAAAAACGCACACACAGTGGGAGCAAACAATAAGCAATAAATTAACAACAACAACAACAACAACAACAACAGAACCACTGCCCTAGAATGGACAGAAGCCGAGCCTACCGGCGGCTTTAAATATATTTGTAAGGCTGAATCTTTTCCCGTGATTCTACTGTTGGGTGATTTAGAAAATAAAGTCAAAACGTGACACAATGGGTCATAACTTAACCTGAACTTTTGCATCGTTAAATTCCTCCAAACTATTTGATATACTTATTTGCAGAGTTTTGTTTCCAAAAGAGAGGTATGAGAATAGGATGACCAAAAACTTTTGACCTTTAAGGCAAATAAAATACTTAAAATGACTAGGAGCAGCATAACATAAATCTATGGTGTTCGAAAAAGAGTTATATCCTTAGATATAGATTTATCAAAGTAGGGAATAAGGCAAAGATCAGGAATCGATACAATCAAGTACCACACCTGACCCAGAACACAGTATAGGAAAGTGAGAAAACACAAGAAAACATCGCACTCAAGAAAGCGGAAAGGTCAGCCCTTTCCCATCAGGCGACCACAAGTCAGCAAGAAACAGACAAGATAGTATGGCAAAGACAAGCATAAAACACAAATAACGAATAAAATCTACAAAACAAGCACCGCCAGTCGCATTGTAACGGTCAGTAAGAAAATTACTGGAAGGCTTAAACATGTTTCACAGTACCAACCCCACCCTTAATTCTGATGTCGATCAAGACACATAGATGTTTGGTTCGCATGAAACTTATCCATGAATAATCTCCTAGTACATTTATTTCAAGATATAAAAAGGAGATAAAAAAGCCATGTTTTAAACATAGGAATCAATGCTAGAATTTCATAATCACATAGTGTATTTTAGTATTTAGCAATAAAATGAAACTATTTTCTACATCAAAAACAATTTTTAAAATTTCGACATACGGTCAGATTCTAGAAGAACTTCTGTGACACGTCATGATGCCGATGTTTACAAGATTTGATGACCCAACCAAGCGAATCAAATGACTTGGTGACGCATTTATAAAACATATAAATCATGACTTATGATCACATACATACTTCTCATATCAGAAAGGTAAGTATTTGAAAATGCCAAATGTGGAAGATTTATTGGCATGTTACGTTTCAAACTTATCATGGGTTGCAAAATGTCGGACAGTGACGATAGTTATTACTAATTCAATGGCACATAGTAGGGTAAAGTCAGGTAACTTCGGACATCAGGTAAATTCGGACAGCGACCAAGTTTGTTTCATATCTTAATCATTGGAATAAAAAATAAGTTAACCTAGCAAACAGTGACGGCCCATAAGGAGCCGTCTCATCTGGTTTTCAACTGCAAATGTATGTTACTCGACTTTACCCTAGTATTTATCGAAAATTGGACTGCTTGTAACTAGCACAAATCTGACCAAAGATACATAAATAATAAATAACTTAAAAATGAGAACATTGTGCAGAGCACAAGAATCGCAGCTCTGTTTTGCGTAGTTTGAAGTTACAGCCATTAGTAATGGAAAACCACAATGAAGAAGATTTTGTTATATGTTCGATTCCGATCTGTTGCTCCTAAAGCTTCCAGATACTTTAATGGAACTCTACACAAATGTAAGTAAAGTAAGTAAGGGTGCAAAGATCAGGAATCGATACAATCAAGTACCCAGGATACCAGTGGGAAAGTAACAAACTCACAGTGAGACACCAAAAACGAGAGCCAAGAGGTCAGCCCTTTCCCAGCAGGTGACAACAAGGCACATATAAACATACGTGTACAAATGCATAGCGAACACAAGACAGAAAAAACGTAAAAGATCCACATAAGAAAAACCGCCTTGGAACGGTCAGTTAAATATTTTACTGGAGGGCTTAAACCGGTTTAATGGTGCACCAGCCTCACCCTTAGTTAAAGCAACATGAGACGATGTGCAGAAACTGGTACCCATAACTGTCGATTGCGAGGTTTTGAAGTTATGGTTGTTCTGAAATTGAAATAGTCACAAAGATGGTATAGTCGTACCCTCTCTGTAACTCAAACACTGTGAAATATATGTTAATGAAATTTCATACAAATGTTAAGCAGCGAGAGATGAAATGCAGAGCACAGGCTCCATTATTTGTGGAGTAAATATTATCTTAGAGTTTGTCCGCTTAACATGATTTTTTAGCAACACATTAAATGTAGATTAAAGTTACACTCGTGTACCATCCCGCGCTTTGACAATCGTGACTTTCAAGTCCATGGACTTGGATTTTATCTTCTCTTGACAAGGTCCATTTGATATTTAAAGGTGAGAGGCTAAGTGTGACTTAGGCGAGCAATGCTTTCCTGTATCGGCTCTTATTATGTCATTTTATTTTTTCATTCGTGCTCTAACGGGACAAAATCTGATAGCAAATCTGTAGTGTCGCAATGTTTAGTTATTTAAATGACATGCATTCATTAAACCATGACGTTAAGTCCATTAAGAGCGTAATTAACAACCTTGAAATATTTCTACACACGTCTTCAGCAGCAATATATTATCTCTGAACCGGTGATTTCTTCGTTAAACAAAAACTACGAAACGTGTCCTTGCATTTCAAAACTTACATGGACTCTCTGGCTGGCGTGTTTCTCCCAGGTAATATTTTTGTTTCATATAAGCATATCTCTCTCCCCCTCTCTCTCTCTCTCTCTCTCTCTCTCTCTCTCTCTCTCTCTCTCTCTCTCTCTCTCTTGTATGATTAGATGATCATTTATATTGTCAAAAATGATTGATAAATACCGCTTTATTGAAATTAAAAAACGAAACAAAACACACATAAAGAATATACAGTTCCTCATGCATAAATGTTCACCAGGTCTCAAGAAAGATATTGAAAATCGAGAGCAAGCCCATGATCTTCAACGTCTTTCTAGGGACCTGGCGAACCTAAATGAATTGGATATAAAAAGATCGATCCAACGGCCTTCTCACCGAAGTACACCTTTCATTGCACGGTGGTGGGTCGGCCATAAGACTCGATAGCGTCGATGATATAACCATCATCAGAGCGCGATGAGCTGTCTTTGACCGGTTCGAACATGGTTCCATTAGTATCACAAGTTTTCCAGCTCAGGCGGTCAGTGTCCATATTTATTGCTTCGTTGTTTTGTCCATAACTATACTTGGAGTTAGCGAGGAAGCAGCCTCGCAAGCTAAACACTTTTCTAGAACTATGGTTGCTTTACCTTTTCAATTTATTAGTACAAGATATGTATCTCAAACTTTGAAATATATTTAAGTACGACAAACTACCTTTAGGCCACTGGCTGGATATAATTTACCTCCCCCCAAGGGGGAATTTTGTAGATCATAGTTTTCTTTTAGTCCAATGCCTTGAAAGGATTTTGCAATATGTTAGCCCTCTGACAATGGCAGCGTTTAGCTGTAACAGCCTGTTACATACGTTACCCTACAAAATATTTGATATTTATCATTCTTTTTAAGACTTCAGAAAAATGCAAAAGATAAGGTAGGATTTCCAAATTGGTTATTTCTTCTAAGTAAGCTATTGCTGGGTCACAGATATAGACCGATAAAAACAAATAAAGTCACCCCCAATATAGTGTATGTTGCATTTTTTCATTGAACACCCTTTTAAATGATACATGAATCTAATATAGTTTGATTTATATTTTGATGAAACCAGTTCATGTTCATTAATTTGGTATTATATTAAAGAATTGTTATTTATCATTTCTAAACTGGTAGCATTATGTTTCCATTTTATATACTTTTCGAGTTATTAGATGTTAAACATGGGACCCCCATATCACACAAAAATGTCAAATGAAAATCTCCATGCCTTGCGCTGGCTATAGACCCCCCCCCCCCTTCCACAGGGAGGGGGGATTTTGAACACTATGATTCCCTGGTATTACAGTATATACGCCACAAAATGAATGATGTTAGCCCACTGAGAGTGGCAGCGTAAACGTATAATACTTTGTTACGTACGTTACCCACAAAATAACATTAAATTTTCCTGATAATGTCTTCAACATGACATATTCACGCGTTTTTGAAGTATGGCACAGGTTTAAGAACTTCTGTTAACACAGTTACATATTTTTAGCATTCATTTTATAAAAACGTCTTGAGGTTTTGCCATTGTATATGTTACTTAGTGGTTCATATGTTATTACCAAGTATCAGTATGGCAGTTATTGACTATACGTGTATTACACCCGTCAGTGAATATATCAAATCTATAAGGCTGCTATTCAGATAGAGTTCCTTATTATGATGTCTTACACTATTTTTACATACCAGGTTACATACGTTACCCTCCAAATACCATTACACGTTGAAGATAGGGTCTCCAACACGACCTGCCTTTACTTATTTGCAAGTTGGTACAGGTCTATGTACTTCTTTTTACTCTTGCTCATTTGCTGAGGAAGTAACTCAAAACATAACCTACAATAAACCCTCTTTTCTTTTATAGAGACATCAAATATAGTTAACATAATACTCATGGAAAGTTTGTAACGTACAGTGCAATAGGTGAGTAATAACTTAAAAGATCACAGAAAATCCATCAGGTAGAAGTTATAGAGGTGTTTCTTGCCAAGCTAGCAACTCTTTGTATATTATCCAAGGGTTTAAAGAACTTTCCAATACAGCTTATTAATCCTCTATCAGATTATTAATCCTCTATCAGATTCATCTTGCAAGGATTTTGCATTATGCTAGCACTCTGGTAATGACACTATTACCTTGTAATATTCATTACCCATCAACATCTTTGATAATTTAAGTAAATGACATGACTTCTGAAAAGAGCAAACCATAAGGTAAGATTTCCAAGTTGGCTATATATTTTTGCATCACAGATATGGACCTTTGAAAACCAATATGAATCCCAAGTGTTACGTATGTTACGTTATTCCTATATAAATGATTTATGGATGTGAATGTGCCTACTAATTCATTTTGTATTAAAGAATGTTTATGTACCTTTTGGAAACTGCAAATATTATGTTTCAATCTTTTATAAGGTTTGAGCTGTTAAGTTTTGAACATGGTAACCCCATATCACACAAAATGTGAAATATAATTATGTGGCTCTTTTGTTAGTGTACATTCAAGTTTTTTTCATCCAGGGGTACTCGATTTTCTTCCCATTTATTTTCCACACAGTTTGTCCATACATGGAAAGCCTTTCTTTTTTCATGGGAAAGACTTGATAGTTCACTCTTAATATGTACATCTCAAGAGCAGAAAAGCAGGGTGGAAGTTAGGGTGCAAAGATCAGGAATCGATACAATCAAGTACCACACCTGACCCAAGATACCAATGGGAAAGTGACAAACTCACAGTTAGACACCACAAACGAGAGCCAAGAGGTCAGTACTTTACCAGCAGGTGACCACTAGGCACACACAAACAGACGCGCACAAAGGCACAGCAAATACAAGGCAGAACAAAACATAAAAGATCCACAAAAGAAGCAGCTCTTTGGAACGGCCAGTAAAATATTTTACTGGAGGGCCTTAACCGGTTTCACGGCGCCAACCTCACCCTTAATTCAAATGTGATTCAAGACACAAGGTATTTGGTTTGCATGAAAGACCCCCAACCCACCAGCGCACCATTAACACACAAAGCAAGATATAAGAAGGAGATAAAGCAAAGACAAGGACTCAACGGTAAATAAAACTGAATATCGTAGAAAAAGAAATCCAACAGGTGAACCGCTGTGGGCCCAACGAACAGCCTAAGCACCAGACCCCCACCATCCCATTAACAGACATGTCTCCAAGTCCGAACCGTCATAGAGTCTGAAGTCCGACCCACAGGCGTGCAACCAAAGAGGAAAGCAAAGCCGCCAATCGCAACTGGACCGACCACCAAGCATGCAGAACGCCACGACACATCAATGCTACAGCCAATCTTTTTATAATGGGAAATTACTTTAATGAACTGCGCTAAAAAAATTATTAGAGCCAACAATCTTCTTCAATTTGTACACCAAGTCACCAAAGAATCCAGGTTCCAAAAGTCCTTGGCGCAAGAGAGATTTAAGTCCAACTTGGAATTTAGATATCAAATCATAGTATCTTCTATACAATTTATAAAAGGTTTTGCGAAGTTTATGATACAAGCTCATGTTTATGCAATTTGAAATAATCAGTATTTGTATATGGCTTTGGTACTTTTTTCAGAAACATGTCGTGCTGCAGCTTATTTACATTTATATAGATAACACATGTTATGGCTTCATGTCACTGATGAGTGCCTAGAGCAATCCTTTATTTGTGTGCTTGCAAGCCATGCAGAAGTTTGGACTTGTCAGTTTTGGTGAAAATTCTATCAGGAGTTGACTGTTACCATAATACAGGTCCCAGAAGGAACAGCAGTGTTAACTCAAGGTCAACATTATGTCCAATTGAAAGTAGGTAATGCTGACCAAAGATGCTCCTTTAAGCTCTCATCTGGCTGATTACTTTTTGTAAATTGGACAATTTCTTCTTGACCTCGCAAGCCTCAAAACTTTATGTGAAGGACAGATTTTCAAATAAAAGGGAGTCAATGAAGTCTGCAACAGCTTTCCTGCCAATGTCATTAGCCTCAATAAAGCTAGTATCTCACTGGGATGCGAGCAATTACGACTATTTCGAGACTAATTTGAGACACGTTTTGGCGACAGAAATACGACATTGCAACCATAATCACATTGCGGTCACACCGAATAGGTGAATAAGACATATTTGCGACAGTCGCACGAATGTCGTACGATTGTCGCACGAATTATTGGCGAATGTTTCACGACATTCGCGCGACATTCGTGCGACATTCGCGAGACACTCGCACGATGTTCGCCCGATGAAACTGCGAGCATTTATTACCATCGACCGCCTCACGACGTTCTCACGAACGTCGTGCGTCTGTCGTGCGACTGTCGCGCGAAGGTCGTGCGACTGTCGCACGATGGTTTTGCGAGAAATGATAAACCAAGAAAAAAAACATTCTAGCAAGCATTCAAACTTCAGGCCAGGCAGGTACTACGCTATTGGAAGGAACCAGAGGGCTGGGCTAGAAGGAGCTAAATTGTTGGAAGGTGTCACGCTGCTGGGTGTGTTGGACTGTTGAATGGTAGCAAATATTGAGTTAGAAAAAGTTACTCGTTTATACTGCACAGTAATGATGGCTCATCAAGCAGCTTTAGAAAGTCAGTCGAGAACGCACATGCTCTAATTGCCCATACGTATGGCATGATGAGCCAAATTAAATCAAAATTGCAATGAGTTCGGATGAGCATCGTCCTGCGAAAATATATTTGATACAGTTATGCGCACAACAAAGGCACATATCAGACTGCACTGATGCTCATTCAAATCAGAATCTTAGTTGTCCGCTGCAGTGATAATTTGTTTATAGGGTTCTGTATGCCAAATTCAACTCTTACAAAGGCTGCTGAGACTAAGCAGGCTGTTGTAGTCTTACCAAGACTCAATGATAATACCTTTATACTGTAATAGAAATAGTAAACATTTAAGTAGGCATTATAAAACATACTTAAAAAATTATCCTTTCAGAATGCAGAACCATTTTTAATAGCTGAAATTACTCCAAACAGTATACATGTAAGTGAGCCTAATCAATACACCATACTTAAATGAAACTATCCTCTCAGATACATGTAGCAAGAATACTTGGAATTTGTCAAAAATGTATACTTCAGTATGCCTAACCAAGATCTCGTACTAGAGGGAACTATCATCTCAGATAGGAGGAACTCTTTTAACGAACCTTTGGCGACATTATTGCGAGTAATTTAGGATACTCGCGCGATAGTCGCGAGACGTTCGTGCGACTGTCTCACGACGTTCGCCAGAACATCGCTTAGTTTAATTTACTCACAATGTTGGCGCGAAGTGTCTCATTTATGTCGCATTTGATTCGCAGTTTAGTCTTAATTATCTCGCAAATATGTTGCGTTCCAAAATGATTGCGACTAAATTGCGAGGGGTCGGCGACAAGTTCGCGACGGTTTCGAGACACCCGCGATGAATTTGCGACCATTTTGCGAAGAATTTTGTCGCATAAAATTTTTGAACATGTTCAAAATTTTCGCGACTACTTTGCGCCACTTGGCGACACATGCGAGGAAATTACGAATCACTGGCGACTGTTTCGAGACTGCTTTGCGACCCACTCGCGATGTCTGTCGCCAGCTGTCGCAAAACAGTCGCAGTCCAGTGAGATAGGGGCTTAAGATCCTTAGCTTTGCCAGGCTTAGCAGGAACACCGAAAGACAAAAGGTACACTTCATTGTCTTCAAAACTAGAACTAAAAGGATTGGTGACGCCAGAAACTGCCTCTAGTTCTCGTTTTACCTTGCATCTGAGCAGATTGGATATTTGATTTCAGTGCATTGAAGAGTTGTTTCAATATATTGAGCTCTGATGTGATGAGTAATACACCATTACATCTGTAGTACGAAGCGTAATTCTAGCTGCTGAAGCCTAAAATACCTCCTTTGACTTGGCAAGGGGTTTATTGTTTGCCTTATAGTTATGTCAAAAGCATTTCTCAAGCAAAGAACCAATGATTGTGTCACAAGGCATACAGATAGAGCTGACATGCAATTCAAAGTTGTTTTCCTTGTAGCCCTAATCAATGTCAACACCATCTAAATTATATACATATACCCTGCCCAGAACTTAGCTGTTTCACAGTGACTGTCTTTCAGAACTTCCACTTTGAATGCTGTCTATGTTTATGTGAGCAAACAGCGAAGGTTGATAGATCTACATAAGGAATTTGAATAATTAGATGGTTTAATGTCTTCTTTCTGTAGCTAAAACTATCATTTTGATTTTTTCCTTAGTTTGTTATGGTAGCGTATGTTACAGGCTGTCAGAGGCTAACGCCCTGGAACACAGAGTGCAAACATCTCTTAAAAGATGCGGCTTGAAATTTTCTTTAGGATAGGATATGTCTGCAAAATTCCCTAGGGGGGAGCAGGACCTATTTTAGCTCGAAATCTAACTAGCATGGTGATTTTAACTAAGCAAGTTTTCAAGTATGTTTTACACTGTAACATAATTATTGTATTTTTACGTTTCGATGAATTAGGGCCATGTACTTACATCAAGTTGAAAAAATATGTTACCTGTCCTTGAATTTCATGAAATTTGGTCAACATATTCTTAACATATATGGATAGTTTTAATGTTGATATGGTATCTTGACAAAGACCGCAACGTGTTAACATTTTAATTCCAATTTTGACTGAATACAAAATATTCAGTTGAAAATTGGGGTACCATGTCATAAAAATGACTGCCTACCCACTATCCTAATACATACAAAGCCATTTATAGTATAAACAAACTTATCTATGATATAGTTATTTCATAAAACATTTCTGCGCCCATTACATGATATGTCAATTACTTTAGAAATGATTATAACTGGGTACCGTATGGTATGGTAGTGATATCATACATGACGTCATAAATTTGCAATGGAATTGCATAAAAACTCAAATGCACCAAAAATATAAAAGTCATACCCCAGGCAATTAATTAACATAATATAATCAAATTTCAAGCGTGGACAGACTCCGATGTTAATTTCCCATACCTTGTAAGAGCCTCTTTATAAGGAACTTCAATCTATTTCAGCCATATAAATTTTCTAATTTCACTGACAGACTTAATACATGTATAGTCAACAACTGCTAAACAGATACTCAGAATAACGTATGTATCATTTGGTAACACATTGAATACTTACAATAGGTAACCTTGTTAAAAGAACTACATAAACCTGTGCCAGCATGCAAATAAGTATACACTAATCGAAAGTTATAACCATTCACTTGTTTGTTTTTTTTCAAAGCAGGCAATACTCGAGGTTTATAAATAAAATTCGCCCCAACAGGTTAGACACGGTAAGAGAACATGTTATTTCAGGAATAAACATGAAAAAATCGATATCAGATTGCCCTTGTACTATGTGCTAAATATTTTGCTTGTCAAAAATATGTAGTTTATTAGAAAACAGATTTTAAGACTGATCGGTGAGAACTTTCAATTAGTGTAAACAGGGTTTGTTAGAGACATTAGCTTGAATGATTAACACTATTATGAGGGTAACATACGTAACATTGGCCTGAAAAATAGTGTAAGCGATCATAATTAGGAACTTAAATTAATTCATGTAGCAGCCTTATAGATTTGCTATATTCTGTGACAGATAAAAATAACTACCATACTGATACTCGGTAATAACGCCGAAAACACTAAGTAACGTATACAACGATTATAACTCAAGACATTTATAAAATTAATACTTAAATATGTAACTGTGCTATAAGAAGGTCATAAACCTGTGTCAGCATGCAAATATGTACGAACATGGCATGGTTGAGACATAATCAGGGACGTTAAATAATGCTATTTCGGGCAGGGGGTAACGTATATAACGTGATAATACACGTTAACGCTGCCACTTTCAGAGGGCTAACATCTTTTATTTTGTGTCTTATATAATGTAGTTTCAGAAATATAGTGTACAAAATTCCCCCTGGGGGAGGAGGGGGTCTATAGGCAGCTCAAGGCCTACTCTATGTGTACTGATAAATTAGGTTGCGTTGTATTTTGTAATTTGTGGGACATGTCGATTTGCTGAAATCGGGCAAATATCTACAAAAAGCCCCCCTCTACCGAATAGCCCGTCGCCCTTTACTGGTAAAATGGGCAAAAAAGCACCTCTGCATATGAGAGTAGCGATACAATACTAATATTTTGATTGGCTACTAAGGTACTCCATGCTGATATGAATATCCATAGGAAACGATGTTAATTTTCTAGTCAGTTGTCCTAGAGGTGAAGAATGAGGAGTAACGAAAGTTACCTAGGATGGTTTAATCTTGAAGGTGACTTAGGTGTAGTAATTGATTGTATCGAGTTTAGCCTTTTTCCTACTTAAATTGGTTCCATGTATTTACTTTTTACTAATACTGATATACTAATTTCTGATAATAATTAGCATACGCTAAAATAACTGGTTGTCGATTCTTTAAATAGTGTAAACATGTTTATTGCCTATAAAAAGCAAGGGGTCGAGTCACAAGTTTTACAACGTCAGTTACGGAATGATATAAATACAATGTACGTAATTCTTTGAAATGCTATCTATCTTTCAGCTGAAAGCTATGGATTGGATGTGGATGATTCCTGTTGTCGTCGTTTGGTATTCAAGCTCTATACTGCCAATCTCTCAAGCAAACATTTTACACCAAGAATATTACACGGAAGCAAAACTAGGATGCGACAACGCTGACAATCAAACGTCTAAAGATCTTTTGGAAGTTAATAAATACTGGCTAATGCCAGATGGGATGCTCCTGAGCAAGGATGTTACCACGAGAGGAAAAAGAAACATTGATAGAAATTTTACATTGCATATTTCCAAGATAAACGATGAGGACTTTGGATTGTACTATTGCATCTCAGTGTTTAATGATTCAAGTATAAACATACAACGTCATGGACTAAATATTGATGGTGCACTGTTTGACTCACTTGAAGATTCCTACGCGCGGCGAGCAGTGGTCGGAGCAATAGCAGCCGCTAGTGTTCTAGTCATTATATTGCTTATATATAGTTTATACCGTTTGAGATTTTCAAAGAAAGCCATACGACGAAAAATGATAGTTGAAGACTTACATAAAGGTATAGACAGGTTTAGTACCCAGTTCTATGACAACGTTGGGTTTGAAGCTTATACAAAGCGAAGTTCTGTCAGAAAGAAAACTTGACAATGTGCTAGTACACATGGACATGGAAGCACAAATATACTGCGAAACAGTTCAATGTATACTCCCTTCCGGAAGTATTGCGGGTTCCCTAATATCGCGTCAATGAACTTTTCCAATGACGTCACTTCGCATGCGCCACCTAGCGCCCGTTCCAGTCGACGAAAAATGACCTGGAAGTAGTTCTTTTCTTTTGTCAGCAACATTTGAAAGTTAAATCATTCTCGTTTGTAATCTTAGAAAAAGTAGATTCCTTATAAAGCTCTCATTTTTTCTGTTGTTCATTATACTCCCTCCTTGATAATTCATTCACTGGCGGCCCCAAAACACATTTTTCAAGTTTTCATTTCTTGTCAAAAGTTTGTCTGTTTATCAGTCAAACATGGCGGCTTGTTACCGACCACTTGTCGACGCCGTGAGCTGTGCGCATGGCATTTGAACATTACCCACAACTTAAGGCTCCATTAGGGGAAATTCAGGCCAATGCAACAAATTGGTACTTTTTGGTTTTGTTCTGTGGATCATATTTTTTTCCATTTCAAGAACTTTATTTTGTAAAGTACAAGCCCATATCATTTGCTAAAATTTTGATGGCAAAGCGTAACAAATGTGAGTATTCATATTCCCTTTATGGAGTCCAAACTGTTTACCGCCATATTTGGATAATCTCCCTTGACTGGAATCTTTTCAACATGGCCGACAAACAAGCAGTATTTCCCACATTGATTGTTCTTGGTCAGTCAGAACTTTAGGACGTTTTACAACAGTGAATGCACTTCAAGTCTGGTGGATGACAATTTGCATGCAAGTACCACGTGTTGGTTAATTATGTTTATGCTGTTAGTACTGCGATATTTCCGAACGCCTGTCTACTGTAAAATCGGAAATTTTCGGGAGGGTTTTATTTTCGCGAAACTCCGCACAAGCAACAAAAAGAATCCATTATTCGTGTGAGGGTAGGATAGAAAAATCCGTCCCTCAGGATCACCGTTTGTCATCATCGGCGATCCTCGGAACGGATTTTTCTATCCTACCCTCAAACTCATGATATATACTTATGATTTTACCCAGGCTCCCACGTTAAAGTGACGTGATCATGTTCTGTCACATCTCAACGTATTCAGGAATTTCTGGGAGCCTTTGCTTTATATTCGTGATAGTCTAACATAATGTATACAAATTACACAAAGTACTTTCGTTGGAATAACAATTTTAAAAACCCAGGTGAGTATGACCAGAAAATGCCACAATCACAGACCACAGAAAACCCCACTGCACCATGTGGTAGAGACACAGAATCATAATGAAAGCAAAGCAACCAGCTCTCTTTTCCTCAGCAAGATGATTGCTAAACTAGAAAGGACACCAAGAGCTACACCACAAAACAAGGACACAAGCCTACCCCCAAATCTAATGACAACAAGGTACCATCTCAGGACAGACAACAGTCAAGATCATTGGATACTGGCCAAATCGCCGCCCTATATTCTGTTTTTTATTAATAGACTTTACATGTATAAAAGGACACAGACAACTACTGCATCAATCCAGGACACACACACACACACACACACACACACACACACACACACACACACACACACACACACACACACATGCCCTTGTTCACAACAGGAGCTGAGATACATGTAGTAGGGTAAAGTCCGGTAACTTCGGACATCAGGTAAATTCGGACAGCGACCTTGTTTGTCTCATATTTCAATTATTGGAATAAAGAAATAAATTAACTAAGCAAACAGTGAAAATCTGGATTTCCACTGTTTGCAAATGTATTAACCTGATGTCCGAAGTTACCGGACTTTACCCTTATGGATCTTATAAGAACCGAATCACCGCCTTAGAACGGACAGCAAGCAGCCACCGGTAAAGAAGCTCTGGCCTCGAGGTGATAAAACTTGAGTACATTCTCAAACTCAAAATAAAGCACAATGATTGGCTGCTTGCGGACACGTGTCCACAACCAACCAATCATTGCGCTTTATTGTGGGTTTGAGACTGTACTCTAGTTTTATAACCTCGAGGCCTGGATTTAAGAAAAAAATGGCTTGAAATGTGATCCATGAAGTGAGTTTTGGCTAAAATAATCTTTGTTTATATAGTGTATACTTTTCTTTTGAAATATTTTAAAGAAGGGGTCCTATATTTTGGATCAAATATCCTAATAAAAACCTATATTTTTCTAGCGGGCTATGAGGCGGCCTCTATACTGTGGATGGCGCCGATGAAACTCAACCCAAGCACACATTTTTGTACACCCATCTGTCAGCCATGTGCTCAAACAAATAACTGTACTCACGTATGCGAGCTGTGATTGTGGCATTTCCTTACCATACACACTTGTTATCCGACCAAACTAATCTAATATAACATTTAAGATACCAATATCTCTGTTTTAATTAGTGTGTGTTGCACTCGAGTGAGCCAGGTCACTCACAAGAATCCATTGTCAAACATTAACTACGAGAACCAGAAAACGCTATTGGCCATATAAGGTTGCACCAGGCTTCTCTGCAATAAACATAGTATTAAGACAAATAATAGATTTATAAAAGATCTTCGTAGCAGCAAATGAAGCTTTGCGTATTTTCACAATAGCTGGAATTTCCCTATTAGCCTATGTGCCAGTAGGTGTCACCATGCACCAATAAGGGCTCTCTGTGAGTGGTATAATATTGTTCATTGGAGCCCCCTGATTAAGAGTAAAGATGTTAACATTTTTGATCCCACTAGCTATTTTGGATGGTTTTCAAGATGGCCGCCAAGAAAAAAGACAAAATGCCTATATGGTATAATATCAGCCTCCTTCCGCTGTTATACTTACTTTTATGAGCAGACCATCTACATTTAACATCCTTAACTCCATTTCTGATATAAAAATCTAAAACATATAGTGTCTTAACTAGTGTATTCAAGATGGCCACCAAATTGAATTTGAACTACATTTTTGCATATTTTCGTTAATCTTAAAAAAATCCATGATCGTTTACAACACAGTCCATAGTAGTATGTTTTACGACCTTTACATCCTAATATTGATGGCAGCAGATGAGCATTTGTGCATGTATTGATAGTATAACATCCACACGAGTGCATGTAACGCCCAAAACAACCTTTTTACATACACAAACCCTAACCTTACAAGGAAAGTGTATAAGAATATTAAGATATGAGTATATAGCCTAACTCTACCATACTCTCTTTCATACTAATATCCTTCCCATACATTTATCATACTCATATGAGGTCATAACATCAACCCATATAGCATATGGGTATAGGTAGATATGCGTGGAGGTAAGCCATGGCAGGGTTTTCTTTCTTCTAGCAAGGTAGTGTTTGCGTTTAGGCAGGGTATGGTAGTTTAGGAGTATGATAATGGTTATTGTATGAGTATATACTTAGGTAGGGTGATGCTTATGGATGGGTTTCCTACCCTTAGCCCTACCCTAGTTTCTACAGATGCTAAACAATCCTGTCTTACCCCTAATCGCGTCATGCCCTACAAACACCTTCGAAGATCTAAGTAACTTTCAGGTAAGTAATTAGAAGTTTTACTCATAAGTTTAGCAATTGTTTTGTAAGGGTGAGCCCATCCACATCAGATCTTAAGTTTCATTTGCTGTCATGAAGATACAAGCGCCAAACATCTGACAAGAATTTCCATTTAAAAAATATGGAATTACCAAACGCAGCGGCCATGCTACATTGTAAGCCTATGCCATCTTTGTAAACTGAGTCTCTGTTGAATTGGCACGCCAATTAAAATTAGAAGTGTAATCAAATGATGACTTAGTTTTGACGTCATTAATGGCAGCTGATTTTTTAAGCATGAAATCTCATGAAATCACATCTGTCACACAACCAACAGTTTTTATAGGCGTATGATGCATGAGGAAGATGTAAGACCATCAAACGAAAAATCACATGCTTATCATTTAGCATTACTTACAACGGATGTCATTTTTGCTTACTGACCCCTCCTGCAATTCTTGCTCTCCCCAAACGCCTATTAAAAGGATGGCGTCTGTAAATTCGTGGTTTCATTTGCCTAAGATCCTGTTCTCGTCATTGCATTTAAAATTGTTCGACATTGCACAAAGATGAGCTCATAAAGATGCGAAACATAAGAAATTGCTAAACTTATTGTGCATAGTATAGTTTAAAATTGTGCATGGGTTGGGAATTTCGTAGGTCAGGACCAAGAGTAGTGTAGCCTATCTTACATGTATACTCAAACCCTACACTACCTCTATCCTCAACCAACCCATACCCAGATACACGTCCTGCACATACAATCATTTATAGTCTAATACAGCTATGGAAAAGGGTAGATATGAGTAGGGGTAATAGAGTGGGTAATGTCAATGGGTTTGATGTGGTAGCTGAGGGTAAGGTGGGGTAGCATAGGATAGATAGGGTAGTGCAATGATCAAAAAAGGAAGAATGGGATAAATATTATGAAAGCCATAAGGTAGGGTTGTTAAGGCCAGGGCAGTGTAGGATTGGGTAAGCTAGGAGAAGTAAGAGTTGGGTAGTGTAGAATGGAGAAGAGCATTGCAATGAAGGGCAATCAACAAGGAACTTAGACATTTGGAATTCAGCGAATTTCTTTCTGTCATTTGTCTCTATATTTCAAAGAAATAAAGTAATATCTGGTTACTTCTAGCTACTGCTACTAAAATTGGCTACTTAAAATTGTTTATCTGTTACTTCTAGCTAGGTTTTGCCTTAATATATATTAAAGGTTAAACATTTAAAATGCTGATAGGAATCTTAAATAATAATCGTTAATAAAGATCTGCATTCAAAGTTTGATAAAGCAACTTTTTGATGAGGCAACATGTACTGTGTAACATATTTGAAACTAAAGACTGTTGAAGAATTCCTTACGTTCTTCCGCCACCACACAGTCCCAGTCACCAGCTGTAGTGAAGTCAAATATTTTCTTAAAAGGGTATCCTTTGGAAGCAAAGACTGCACCAAAGAACTGAAACTAGAGTGTGCATATTTCCTGGGCCAGACTAGCTAGCTTTTGCCATTTAGGCTTCATCAGTGACCCTCTAATAGTTTCAAAGTTCCACAATGAAACCCATGATCCCAAAGGACAAGAAAATAAAATCTACACTGGAGACGTTCTACCGCCACCACACAGTCCCAGTCACCAGCTGTAGTGAAGTCAAATATGTTCTTAAAAGGGTATCCTTTAAAAGCAAATACTGCACCAAAGATAAGTAAAACTATTGAATAAAAAGTATATTGGTATTATCTATGTCACTAATATAATTTTGCGCAATGCTTATATTGAGTCATGCCTCCAGCTGATTGTGCTTTTAGTATTTGAGAATGTTTTAGGTCTGAACAAGTTACAAACATTTATCATTTTTGCTACTTTTCAGCTGAATTTCATGTTTATTATATTAAAGTGGCCTTTCTAATATGCAATTTACAGTGTGCTTCCTGGTCTAAACCTCAATAACAGACACGTTATATAAAATAGAAAAATACTTCTTTCAGTCTGTGAAAGACAAATTAACTTTCTGTTAGGTAAATACAAAGTATGGATACAGTCGGAAATAAAACACTATGCAGATTCTAAAGAGTCTATTTTGGACTATTGGTTTTGATGTATAAACAAGTAAACTTCATTTCAATATTAGCGAGATGTGTGCATACTTAGGTGTAATTATACTTATTTACAGGAAATGTGTCTACTTATTAAAACAGGTGGGGTAGTCTTGTATGCAGCCTATCCATTATAAGGATGATTAATTTGTGATAAACGAAATTAACAAATCTGATAATGAGGGCTGAAAATATTTTCCAAAATTAAAACCTTTATGACTCAGACATGTAACCATAAACTGTATTGTCAAAAATAAAGGAACCTCATTTAAGAGTAACGAAAATATGCAAAATTGCAGTTCAAATTGGCAGCCATCTTGCATATAGTATGTTAAGATCTTACGTTTAGCCTTTAATATTTGAGAAATCGAGTTGAGGATCTTTAATATAGATGGTCTGCTCATAAAAGTAAGCATAGCAGATGATAGGAGGCTACTATTACACCATATAGGCATTTTGACTTTTTTCTTTAGCGGCCATATGAAAAACCATCCAAAATGGCGGAGGTACCAACAACATCGACTGTAAACATTTTTATTCTTAATTAGGGGGCTCAATTGAACAATATTATACCACTCACTAAGCGCCCTTAGGGGGTGCATGGTGACCCCTCATTAGCATTACTATACCGTGTGAAAATATAAATTTGAAAATAAGTAAGTGTGCAAAGATCAGGAATCGATACAATCAAGTACCACACCTGACCCAGGATACCAATGGGAAAGTGACAAACTCATAGTTAGACACCACAAACGAGAGCCAAGAGGTCAGCCCTTTCCCAGCAGGTGACCACAAAGCACATATAAACAGAGGCGCACAAAGACATAGCAAATACAAGACAGAACAAAAACATAAAAGATCCACAAAAGAAGTACCGCCTTGGAACGGCCAGTAAAATATTTTACTGGAGGGCTTAAACCGGTTTAACGGCGCCAACCTCACCCTTAATTCAGATGTGGATCAAGACACGTAGATATTTAGTTTGCATGAACGACCCCTAACTTATCAATGCATCATCTCCTAAAACATATAAATCAAGACATAACAAGGAGATAAAGCAAAGATAAGGACTTATTTTTAAGTAAACAAAACTGAATACCGGAGCAAAAGAAATCCAACAGGTAAACCCCGGTCGGCCAAGCAAACAGCCAAAGCACCAGGCCCCTACTACCTAACAATAAAATGAACTGTTTCAGCTTGGTCTGATATGAAGGTACCAGTGCAGGTTTGACGGTATGCTAAAATATGTAGTAATAAATTAATGTTTGTTCACATTTTTCTTAGATGGCATAATGTTAAGCTTGTGCGAGTTCAGTCCAGATATCAGTCAAAGGTTAGCATAGTGTTTTTTTCTGAAGAATGCTATCCTGCTGTATGAAAAGGTACCCACAACATGTAGTACATGTAGGAAGGTCTGGATGGGGGTCTGGTATTCACTATTCATTAAAAATCTAGCACATTATTCATCTCATTAAAATTTTTGGGTTATTCATTAAAATAAGACCAATTATTCAATAAAATTAATTTATTAGAATAAAATGGGCCGCGACGCGACAAAATAAGTTTTTAGCAGTATTCATTAAAATCTGACAATTCATTATTTTTTCTTCTTATCATTAAAATATAGGATTATTCATAAACATTTTGCCCTCATTATTTACACTATTCATTAATATTTTGGCTCATTATTCACTAAACATTATACCTCATCCAGACCCTCATGTAGCAATCGACCATTTAAAACGTTCCATTGCAGGTGTAGATAGAGTGCGTTAATGTTACTGGACATGCCTAATAATCTTCAAATATTTGGATCGGCCCAGAAATAGCTAATCGTTAAAATAGTTGCCCCTAAATCACTACTCGATAAAGACATTTTTGTAAAAATTCAGCTTATTTTTATTTGGCTTAACCGTTTTACGTATAGGTCACAACATTTCGTTAATTATTAAGAAATAAAAACTAATCAATAAAGCCGCTAGCTCACCGCCAGTCGATAGGCAACAACCATACTAGTCAGGAAAAAAAATCAGAAAATTTAACAAGTACAGGCATTTTGTGAAGAAAAGGGTTTGACACCTTGATTAGGGGTAATTTGGTATGCTGAATCCGAAAACCAATGTTGGCAAGCTGAGAAATGGCGTCTTAATGGCCTAATTTGCATATTTTCAAAATGGCCGCTAAAAATCATGGAATTTGACATATAAATGAAATATTTTATTTTTTGACAATGTTTTTGTATCCAAAATCATTTGTTTTATGTCCTAGGATCGTTTTACTATTAGAGTACATGGTTTTGGCGGCAATTTACATAATTATTTCATGATATTACCGTATTTATGGTAATAAATGTCCATTTAGTCTATAAAATCATTATATAAACTTACCTTATTCTGCAGTATCCTGCTTTTTAAATGTTAGATTTATTCATAGCACAATTATGGACTGTTTATTAGCTTTTCAAGTAATAAATTAGACAGAAACTTGTTAATCAACAAGTTGTTTTGTTTTAGAATAAATATGTCATAATGTCCATGCCCAAATATATGGTACATGTTGTATCTATTAAAAGTAACAGCATGCTCATTCCTTAGTACCCTAGGGTCTAATTAGTCTAACCTTGCCCGATCAGGAAAACTTTTAATGTGTGTCAAATTGTTTTGGGAGACCACCTAAATGGGGAAAGATATTGCCCTAAAGAATAAACCTATTTGAGCTATGTGAAATCGCATGGTTTCCATGGCAACGCATAATGCGCTTCTGAAGAATGGGGATGTTCCTACAAAAGTACTCATATCTCAGCAGCAACTCATCCGAAACTTTTTGACTTGGTACCAACTGAATGTTAAGACATAGGACTTTCATCCAATGTTCACATATGCAAATTATCAAATTTGCATATACATGAATATTAATGAAAATATTAAAAATAAGAGAAAAATTTAGAGAAAATAAAAGTGATGTACATGCAAATTTATCCACATCTCAGCTGCTTACTATCCTATACTGCAAGCCTTGGTACCAATTTAATGCTAATACGTATCATGTTTACTTAATAAACCAATATGCAAATTATCAAAAAATTGTATTTATGAATATTAATTAAATATTGGAAATGAGAATAAATTATAGAACAATGAATAAAATGTGCATGCAAAATCACTCATGTCTCAGCTGCTATTTATCCTAGATTTCATACTCACTTACTTTCTAAACTTGTTCCCAAATTAAAGTCCAGAAAAAATTCTATAATAGTGTTGTTTGATATGCAAATTATTTAATTTGTTTATTAATGAGTATTGTTTGAAGATACAACCTTATTGATTCGTTTTTATTTTTATTTTTAGTTTTCTATAGTTTTCATCAATATTCATGAATATATTTGTTAATTGATTATATATCTGACCATTGGAATAAAATACTATGTCTCAGCCTTAATTTGATACTAAGATTTATTGTCTAGAACAATTTAAAGATGAGATAGGAGTAATTTTGGAAGTAGACCCCACTAGTTTTTCTACGTTTTTTCTCTCATTTCTAATGTTTAAATTAATATTAATACATTTAAAAAGATGGATATTTTCACATAATGGCTATTGAGTAAAGTAAAATGTGTTAGCTTTAAGTCGGTACCAAGTGTGGTAGTCTAGGAATATTAACAGCTACGATATGAGTAATTTTGTAGGTACACCCCCTTAATTTCATTCATTTTTCTCTCCTTTCTAACATTTAAATTAATATTCAAGAATATAATCATAAAATGATTTGCATATCCTATCATGGCATAAAATGTGCTATGTCTTAGCATTTATTTGCTACCAAGCTTGTTAGTCTATGACAATCAGCAGATGAGATATAGGTAATTTTGTAGATATACCCATTTTAATTTTTCTGCAATTTTTCTTTCTTTGTTTAATGTAATCATTAATATTCACAGATATGTAAATAAGATTTGTATATCAGACTAAAGTAATAAAGTACTATGACTCATCTTTCATTGGTATTACTTTTTGGAAGTTTAGAATTGTTAGCAGCTGACATATGGGTTATGTTGTACGTACACCCCTTTAAATTTTCTGACATTTTTCTCTTATTTCTAATGTTTTCATTTATATTCATGAATATGCAAATTAGATAATTTGTATATCATACTATTGGGTTAAAGTGTAATGTCTCAACTCTTATCTGATAACTAGTTTGGCAGTCTAGAAAAGTTAGCAGCTTACATATAGGAAATATTGTACACACCCTCCTTATTTTTTCTACCATTTTTCTCTTATTTCTCATGTTTTCATAAATAGTCATGACTATTCAAATAAGATTATTAGCATTTTGTACCATTGGATAAAAGTACTGTGTCTAGGCTTTGATTTAATACCCAGTTTGATAGACTATGATAACTAGCAAATGACATATGGGTAATGTGTATAGGTACACCCACTTATTTTTTCTACGATTTTACTTTTTTTTTATTAATACTCATGAATATGCAAAAGCGAAAATTTGCATATCAGCACATTGAATAAAAACTATATCAGGGCTTCAATTCGCTACCAGGGTTGGTAGTCTAGGATGAGCTGCTGCTTAGATACGAATCATTTTGTAGGTACACCCACTTTCTTAAGAATCATATTGTGTACTTTCACATTATGGGGGAAGGGTAAATTCTTCTAGCCAGTTTTTTCTTTGCTATTTAGCGACTATTTTGTTTCGCCAGTAACTGACAGCTTGTTTTTCTTGAATTAGTGGAAGAGAGAAAAAATCTATGAAAGTGTGTGCAACACGCAAGTGTCAATCTTGGGTCTGCTTGCAAATGACCCAGCTATAGTGTCCGATGGGTTGCCACGGACACCATGCAATTTTATGTAATCTAAATAGGTTTATTTTCGGAGACAATAAGCATTTTCGGTATTTAGTTGTCCCATTGAACAATTTTGCATCCATGAATAATTGTCCTTGGGTGCAAGGTAAGTCGAATAAGCCCCCTCCCCCTCTCGAGGTGTGTGTGTGGGGGGGATAGTTATTCCATGATTTTAACTCTATTTTTACTTTCATAAATAATCATGAATATGCAAATGATATAATTTTATAATATGACTATTGGATGAAAGGACTTGTCAAATTGTATCACTGATGACATAATAACATGCAACAAGGACAGTTTAGGGGCAGAATTCAGTTTATATTTGCTTTTTTTTTTTATAATTTTCCCTTATTTTCTGAATTTTTCATCAGTATTGATGAATATGCAAATTAGATAACTATTCTGCATATCAGACCATTCCATCAGATGAAAGTACTATATCTAAGCTTTAATTTGCTAGCAAGTTTAATAGTGTAGGGTGAATTGCTGATGAGATACGAGTCATTTTGTAGGTGCAGGCCCACTTTCTTTATAATCGCATTAACGCCCTCCCCTAGCTGAACCTTACAGAATTTTGCTTAAATCGCTATATTTCCCTGCACATAATAGTGATATCATTGTGATGCATTTTTTTAAAGTTCTCATTTTAATGAAATCATTCCTGACACATTTGGGCCAAATAATATGCATGGACTATCATGAAAAAACCTTAACTAAGTCGGAAGCAAGATTTTTCGCTCAAATTGTCGCCCCTGATTACATCTTGGTCATATTTTTAATTCTAAATGCAGAAATTGATGTCAGTGAAGATCCCCAATCATGAGAAGATGCTTTTGGATTGATTTGTACCAGTTTGGCATCCTTAAAGCTGCTTAGTCTGTAACTTTTGATCTTTTAATTTTAGAACTAATGTTTCTACTTTTCAAGAACACAGTAAAACAACTAAAATTCAGGTATACATTTTACCAATTTCGTAAATCTTAACAAATTATCAGTATCAAAACAACAGCATTTATGTTAAAATTAACTGTCTATTATTATTGGTGGGACGCAAATAATTACCAACAAGAGAAAAACACACCTGTTTTATAAGATAATTCACTTTTCCGTGCAGTTTTCAGCTATAGTGAACAGATTTATTGTGAAAACATAACTTAATTCTACTTTTACAAATGATTTAAAAAGAAAATAAAATTTTTCGAAAACTATCAAAAGTTACAAACTATGCAGCTTTAATATATTACCTACAGATTTTGATGGATTTTTCTTCAATTTGGCGGCCATCTTGAAAATATGCTAATTAGATAGTGAAGACGCCATTTTTCAGCATGCCAACATTGGTTTTTGGATTCAGCATACCAAACTACCCCTTATACACATCTCAAAACCTTTTCTTCACAAAATACCTTCTTAAATAAGCGTCTTTTTCTGATTTTTTTTCCTGACTATACCCTCGTATATATAATATTTAGGGGTTTAAAAGATTGATACTATGAAATTTTAGATAAATACTTCTTGCACACCGGATAAGGATATCTGAGATTTTACCCTGGGATAGAAAATAATATCTTACCTATGCTATCTTACCCACGATATCAAGTAACGTCATCATGTGAAATTGCATCTATGTGTATTCATGAACTTCTGGAAGCTTCTTTTAAAATAAATAAGTAAATAAATAAATAAATAAATAAATAAATAAATAAATAAATAAAAACAGTGGTGAGCAAGAAAAAGAATCCATAATTCGTGTTAGGGTAGGATAGAATAAATCCGTCCCTCGGGATCACCGTTTATCATCACTCGGTAAGAGAGTGATGCCAAACGGCGATCCTCGGGATGGATTTTTTATTCTACCCTCACACTCATGCTAGATTCTTATTCTAGCACCTTTTCTAAGAAAGTGCGTACTTCAGGTTACTTCTCACTGCACTTAGAGTCCAGCTAGAGCAATAAGGTAAAACATTCCTCGGTTCATGTCGTACAAGTAGGAGATTTCAACTTCAAATAAATTGATTTGCCAGAAAGGCTTAAGGAGATGTTGCTTTCAAAAGCTCTTACTTGTATGAACGTTTGCCTGTATAAACAAAAAAGGTTATTTTATCATGGAGACGTATACCTTTGGTTATATTGTTGTATGAACAATTTATACATGTCACACAGATCACTTTACGCCCCAACATACAGCTTTTGAGCCCTTAGCAGCATGCTTATCAGTCGTTTTTGAGTTAATTCCTGGTTTTATTCCGTTTACAATATTGTGGCATATTGGGTGAATTTTAGATAAAAATGTTACCATGAACAAGAACTACAGTTATCCAACTACAACATGGTTAAGTATTTTGACCCAAATATATGTATTCCTTGTATTAGTTACAATTTTTTGCTTTTGACCTTCAAACAATTATAAGAAAAAAAAAATGGAAAAATATATTGTTCCGCCAGAAATTTGTACATTTGGGCGAAAATACTTTCCCATATTGTAGTCGGATAATTGCAGTTCATGTTTATGTAAATGTTTTTCTCTAAAGTAGTAAGTGAGTATGATCAGGAAATACCACAATCACAAACCGCAGACAGCCCCGTGGCACGGCGAGGAGAAGCCGCTTAACCATCACGAAACACCAGGAAGACAAATTTAGCAAAGCAACCAGCTCTCTCTTCCCCATCAAGATGATTGCAATACTAGAATGGACATAAAGTAACATACAACAAAACATAGAACAATTACAGACTCCTACATTATTAAAGTTCACCCAGCGTATCACAATATTGCAAACGGAATAAAACCAGGAAATAATTCAAAAACGACTGATAAGCATGCTGTAGATTGCTCAAAAGCTGTATGTTGGGGCGTAAAGTGATATATGTGAGATGTTTAAATTGTTCATACAACAATGTGGCCAAAGGTATCCGTGTCCTTGATAAAAAAAAAAAGCAATTTTTGTTTATACAGGAAAAAATCATGCAAGTAAGAGCTTTTGAAAGATATATCCCCTTAACAAATCAGGCGCAGTGCTGTGCCAGTCAGGAGAAACACTGTCATTGCTTGAAACAACTACACATCCCAATTCGAGAAAGGTACACATTGGATTTAATACTTACTCTTCTCTCCCTGGCCAGTTTCTGTAAATTCGGAAATTTTTGCGAAACTTCGCATATGCGAAGTTTCGTAAAAATTAAACCCTCGCAAAATGGAAGGCAAATCCCAGAGACTTCTAGACGCCCAAGGGATTCCTTCTTTGAAAGAAGGGACCGAAGTGGTGTTGCCCAGTCAGATCAGAAAAGGCATCCCATTTAGGCCCAGTGTTTGCTCATCATTTCCAGCAGTCAATATACTCAGGTGATATCCTAAAGGAATGGTCTCCTGTAAATATCTGCCCGCTTTTCAAGAAAAATGACATGTTGACGGCATACAATTATCGTCCAGTATCCTTGACTTATGTACCTTGTAAGATGCTTGAACATAGTGTGTTTAAAATATAAGTATGGCTCATCTGGGTGATAATAAGGCAACGTGCTTTAAGGAAGAGGCATAGTTGTGAAACTCAGTTGATACGGTTATAAATGACTGGGCTTCAATTTTGGACATCAAAGTGTACATTCATATTGGATTTCGAGAATATCTTCGATACAGCCCCTCATCACCTTCATTGATTCCTTAAATGAAAACTGTTCAGCTATGGAATTGGAGTTGTATATCTTTAAATCGCTATTAAGCGGAGGATGAACTCTCATCACTTACCTAAATGCTATCCCACATTCGACCTTATAAGCACACACACACTCCGAGCTCCCTCAGTCGAGTTGTAAATTCTATATTAACTTCCGATGTACATCCAGCCAGTCTAGTGGCCGCAATTCCATTATTTATATGGGCTCGCCGAGTAGATAAAATGTATGGAATCTACCAGAAGCCTGATGTTCTGTATCAAAAAGTAAGTGAGTATGATCAGTAAATCACTGGGTGGAAACGTACACCGGATATTGCTCCAAAATGAGCCAATATTGACAAAATTTCAAGAAAATACACATAGCGAAGGTAAGAAAATCTGGATTTTCTCTTCTTTAATTATTTTTTCGATACTTGGCAGGTGGTATTATAGAGCCACTATACCCATATTAAGCACATTATATAAATGGATTGGTATCAAACACTGTAAATGATAGTGAAACTTACAAAATGAAGGCCGTGCTCACTCGAAAATGTATACTCCTCTCCAAAAAATCGAACATTATTGAAACAATTAAGAAAGTTATCAAAATTCTGAATTGGCCCATCTTTTTAAATGTCACTTAACTATCATTCCAGAAGATTTCAGCCACGTAGGTTGAAATTTGACCAAGATATGATTTCAGCCACGTAGGTTGAAATTTGACCAAGATATGGCTACAAACCAATGGCCAATTAGTCACGATAAGGGTACTGGGGATTGATTACAAGTGTACTTGGTAATGCATATTTTCTAAATTTGGTGTACTGAGGATTGGCAGTTGATTTATAGTCTTTAATGCTCTCCTACCAGTCAAAATCCAGTTTAGGGACTATAGGTCTGCTTGCTTTTGTCCATCAGTCCATCTGTCCTGACAGACCCCCCCCCGATACATTATTGGGTTATATAATCTGTGAAGGCGTGTTTAGTGAACTTAGAACTAAATGCGTTTGAAGGGTTAATCTTTTTAGGTTAACCTCATATTGTAAAGGCCACATACAATCGTTCAGTTCATCCTTTGAGTACATCCATCCATTCGTCTGTCAGTAACACTTTCAAGTTCCGTGATATTTCCCTCTAGTGTAAGCCAATTCCAGTATAATTACACACACCTACATTATTACCAATTCGCACATAACACTTAGCAACAAGGTCAAGGTGACACCTTTGACCCAAACTTGATCAGAAGCTGTAATACTCAGAATCTCGTTTCTGGCCTTTTGCTCCTACAAATGGGTAAATTTATTTCAACTATACACAATTATTACCCTTAGGATAAATTATGAGTACTAGTTTGGGAAGAGACAAATGCTTACTCCAACAAGGTCATGTGTTCAAATCTAAGCATGCCCAAATTTTTATATTATTATAACGCCTTATTAAGAAAAAAAGGTATATTAATTTTGCTTCAAAGTCGGTTCATCGTCCCCATGTATGTGTGCATACCTCTGTCCATCACGTTTCTTGTAAATGCATCAACTCCTTAAATGCTTGACATAGCAGCTTCAAACTGCAGATGCCTAGGTCGCATGATGTAAAGGGTAATGAACAACATTTTGTGCGACCGTGAAAAGATCAAAGGTAAAATAATGCATTATTCTTGTAAACTAATCTCCTAACACAGTCACTTAAAACCTTTGCATGTGCGTAGATCACATAATGTTAAGGGCACTGAGCAATATTTCCAGTGACTAATGTCAAGGTCAAAGGTAAAATAATAAATTTTCTTTTAAAATGTATTTGAACGTAACATTTTCCAACTTTGCAGGCAGATAGGTTACACAATGCAGACGGTTTCTAGCAATATTTCGTGTTACAGGTAAAATGAGTATTTGTAATAGTGTACCCCAAGGGGGAGCAGGGTACTCTCATTTTTCTTGATGCGTAGGCTCGGACCCAGCATCTACAGTTCACCCAAAAAAATATCAGGAATTTCAAGCGCTCTAAAACTGAAGTTTTAGCTACCCCAAAAATACTCCCCTTCTGTACCTTGACCTTAAGAAAAGACCCTAAAATGCATAGAAATGAACCCTTAAAATTATCCACAAATTCTCCATACCCCAAAAAGTATTCACTATCTGAAAACCCCAAAACATATTGAAATTCAAAATTTTGAACACCAAAAAATGACCTGAGCCTACGCATGTATGAAAATATCAGAGTAACCCCCTCCCCCAGGGAGTGTACCATCGACTGAAGTCTAGTTCTATTTTTTTATTTTATGAACTCTCAAATCATACCATGTGCAATCAACTTCTTGTGCTTTATTTTAAATTGATGATTCATGACAAAACATGAGCAACAGTAAAGTACTTAAACTATTGTATGTGTTACCTTCCACATGCTAAGCATTCACATGAACAGAAAATGTCTGGAAAAAGCTATGTGCTGTGTGCCGTAGTACAAAACAAAAACATACTTTGGCGAACCTCTACAACTATTTTGTTGGAGACTCAGCTGGATTGCACGTGCCATTGTTTATGAATTCATAAATGCGCAAAACAAGAAGAAACAATCGGGGACATACACGGGACGTTATGGATGAAAACTTATCACACTACTCGAAGCAATCAGAGAACAAGTTTAAGCTTTTTAGAAAAGCTTGCCTTTTTTAAGAACCATTTCCAATATTAATTATCAAACATAAACAGTACATACATTAATATCAAACCCTTTTTCAACCACGGTTAACTCAAAGCAATCATTTAGATATCAGCAACTTCTAAATCATAGAACAGCTTTGTATCCCAGAGTATGCCAGCTTAAAATTGAAGGCATATGAAATCTGAGATAAACTTAAATTTGAGAAAAATATTAATCGTCTGCAATAAAATTGCATTTTTACAGAAACTCTGAATATTTTTTTCTGTGACTGATCTGTATACATGTACAGTAAAGGAATAGTGTTGTTAGGACACACATAAGGCCACACTGGTCACTGCACTGTAGAAACAAATGATGAGTGATAACGACATTCATTTAACCCTTATACACTGATGGATTCAGATGAGCCATCCTATATATTGAGGGGTTACAACTTATGATCGTTTTTGACTTAGCAACCACTGTAGACCCGAAAGGCAACATTTATCTGGATCTTCTTTCTTTGCCAAAGTCACTGGTTTACAAGGAGTAACTGGGTTTATTAGTGGTTTGAACATGAGTTTAAATTTTAGCATGCTGGAAATTTTTATAAGCTTATGTGGTCGTCTGCTGTTTGTTTTTCTTCAAAATAGGCGTTTTTAAAATACTCTTACAACGTACAATTAGAGTGTCAACTAGTTTTGATCCAGATCAGACTTAACAAAATGTTGGGCTTAATCTGGGTCTAATTTATTTGCAAATTTAAAAAATTATCAGCAGACGACAAACGTTGTACAAGCAGACTAAAAAAGATAATATCTACCTTTTATAGAACACCAATATTGTCTGCTTTTTATGTATTTTATATACATATAGTCTGGTACCCTGCCTACAGAACTCTGTCCTTTATGGGAACCTGGATAATGCAGGGTACTAGGATAATGTAATAGACTGTTGCACAGTTCAACAAATTCACTGTTGTAAATTTTGACATTATATCAGGTTGGTGTAGCAGTCTACGAATGTATAAGCTCAGTTTACAGGGCTGCTTGCTTTGCTAAATTTGTCTTCCTGATGTCTTGTGATGGTTGAGCGGCTCTTCCTTGCGGTGCCATGGGGTTGTCTGCAGTTTGTGATTGTGGTATTTCCTGATCATACTCACTTACTACTTTTGGTGCAAAATTCATGGATCAAACCTGACTGCAAATATACCACCTTTCTTGATAGATGGCAATAATAGTAGCTTTAAAAAGAACGCATGAAACATCAAAAATTGAGCAAAACTAAATGCAGTTTGATCACTGTGTGTGAAATTAAGCATATGTGACAGGTATAAGATTTGCAATTTACACAACCCCTTTATGTAATCTATGTTCTGACTGGATATGTAGGCATCCCCGTCCGCTTTGCCAACTGGCCATGGAATAATCATTGTGTATAGCCAAATGTTCAAACATGTATTGGAAGTTAAATACCATGAATAGATCTCAAGCCAGTATTACTTAATAATAGTTTTGTGTGTTTGTATCAGGCACGCTAGAAAACCACTGCACCTAAAAGCGTGGTCAGTGTGTGTTGGTTGCAGTCAAAATGCCCCGTTTTGGTGCACCTGGCTGTAACAGAAGGCAATATTTGGTATCTGATTAACAAGATTCACGTAAGTTGAGTGATAGTTAATCCAGCGCCTAGGGAGCGCAGTGGCTCAGTGGTAGAGTGCTTGACTCGAGACCAAAGGGCCCAGTTCGAGCCTCACTGGCGCCTCTGCTTTATGGTCCTTGAGCAAAGTAAATAAGGGTGCAAAGATCAGGAATCGATACAATCAAGTACCACACCTGACCAAGGATACCAATGGGAAAGTGACAAACTCACAGTAAGACACCACAAACTACAGTCAAGAGGTCAGCCCTTTCCCAGCAGGTGACCACAAAGTACATATAAACAGACGCGCACAAAGACATAGCAAACACAAGACATAAAAAAACAACATAAAAGATCCACAAAAGAAGTACCGCCTTCGAACGGTCAGTAAAATATTTTACAGGAGGGCTTAAAACGGTTTAACAGTCCCAACATTTATCCTAGCTTAGTACTGGTTCAACCCAGGACCACCCGTCCCTATATAGCTAAAACATTATTGATGGGACATAAAGAATCAAACAAACAAATCAAAAAATGCAGCGTCTGAGTAATAGGTAAAAAGATAATTTTCAATAAAGAAAGGATGAAAAGCACTTTTGTTTATGTGCATGAACTAATGATTACGGGGTGTGTTCAGAAAGTTCTGAAACTGGCCCAATATTTCTGTAACCAGCAATGTCACATTGCTAGAAATTATACAAAATAAAGGTATATTTTTGTCTATACACACCTCTAAAACTTCTATCAACCTTTGAAATATAATGATAAAGGTTGTTACTCAGAGGTTGTGGTACATCTATACCTGTTTGCTCATTCATTGTTATTTAATGCCACTTTAGTCAGTGTTTAGCTGGTTGCTTTGCTTGATATGTCTTCGTGGTGTCTGGTGATATTTGAGCGGCTCTTCCTCTTGGTACCACTGGGTTGTCTGCGGTTTGTGATTGTGGTATTTCCTGATCATACTCATTTACTATTTTTCAGTTATTAGGATATGTAAGTTTATTTAACAATGATTTCTGTGTGTCAAACCAGTACTAAGTAATGTAAAAAAGGAGTCAGATATCTGGATCGTTCTAGGGCACCACACAAGAAAGTGACAAAAACAAAATAAAACATCACATACAAGAGAGCCAAGAGGTCAGCCCTTTCCCAGCAGGTGACCACATGGCTACCTTGAACAGACAAGAAAGCATGACAAACATGAAACGTAAAAGACAAAAATGATCCACAAAAGAAGCACTGCCTTGGAACGGTCAGTATGCCTGATAATAAGCTGATTCAGATGACACTTTAGAATAAAAAAAAATGTATGTAAGGGTCAAACAGCAGTGGTTTTACAGATATCTTAGTCCGCAATAGGGGACTTATCTGGACGAAAAATCAAAGTCCGGCCACATGCCAGGAATGGGATTTTAAAGCAAAATATAATAAATGCCAGAATTTTGTACTAGGGCTATACTTCTAATAAACCACCCAAAGAAATTGGTGAAAAGCAACTTTCAGTTTTTGGCTCTAGAGGGGGCCAAAATAGCCCCTTAATGCATGTAGTCCTTTGAGACATTTGACAGAACAGAGAATGATAATTATTACAACACAAAACATATTAAAAAGATGTTTTGGTATATAGCTGTGCTGATACCTTCATGTAATTCTTAAAAGATCAGTCTCCAAAAGCCTTAAAGGTTCAACATGGCAATTTCTCTATTTAAGATCTATTTTGTCATCCATTTTTGTTACCATTGCATTGGTAAAATTTAAATAAATGCCGAAATTTTACATTTCAGTTATTCTTCTTGAAAACCAATCAAAAGAAATTGGTGAAAAACATGTTTCAGTTTTTGGCTGCATAGGGGGACAATTAGCACCTTAATGCACGTAGGGCCTTATTACATTTTCACATTTAGTTGTGCGACACATATACCTGTTTAATCCTTGATATGGATGAGCAAATGTATGAAATAAGTAAAAGTTACCCTGGAACTCTTTAAGTTATTTAAATATTATCTTTCAGCCGCCTTTATTATCATAGAATCTTCAAGCTGCTTAACGTTGTTAATTATGACGTTGATTAACGTGGATATTGATGCTAGGCTCCACCCTCTAAGGAAAATAAAAAAATAAGTTTCACGTTGGAACATAAAATAAATAAATTTCTTGTTAGGTCCACTAGTGTCAGATTGTATCTTATCATATTTCCACAAGCAAACAAAGTAGACCCTGATCTGGTCCCCTATAGCTAAGGGTTAATAAAACACTAGGAGTTGGCGCTATTATGGCACAACTTGAACACACAACTTTTAATGATAAGAACGAAAATAACAAAATTACATTTATCTCCCATTAGTTTACATTCGGCGTCCTCTGTTCGTATTCCTAGTTCAGTTAACAATTTTCGGGATATGCTTCCTACCATTAGGTTATCTCCTCTTGGGTCACCTATTATCAGGAAGTATACTAAACCATTTAATGCATTCAAAAGACGCGGAATGTATCGTAATGTTTCTAAGTGCAATGCCAAGAGGTGTGTCTGTTGCACACATTTATGTACTAAAACTACCATTACATCATCTGTAAATGGTAGAAAATTTTCCATAATTAATAATAATGATTTGGACTGAACTTCATCGGATCTGATTTATGTTATAACTTGAACTGAAACTAACTGTGGAATGCAATATGTTGGACAAACTGGCCGATCCCTCAAGACTAGGTTTCGTGAGCACTTTCGTAAAATGAAAAAGCCTAAAAAATTTGACACATTTCTTTATCGCCATTTCAAAAATAATGGTCATCCACCTAGTAAAATTGTAATTCAGCCGGTTGAAAAAATTATATATGATCCAAATTCATCAACTAGATTAAAAAATATTAAGAGACATGAAACTGAACTTAAATGGATTAAATTTTTGCAATCACCTTTTCCTTTAGGCTTTAATGATAATATATACCATGAAGGCAACATTTCTAAAATGCCAGATTTTGATGTTTTTCTGTTTTGGAATGTAAAAAACGTAAAAGTAGATCTCATGGTAAACGTAAAAATGGCAACATTAAGCGCAAAATTTGTACTGAAAAACGCTTAAATACTTCTCTAAAGGATCTTTCTTTGGCTTTAACTAATCATGGTCGACATGGCTTATTTTCATTTTTAAGTTCCTTGCCTATCTCAGTTTTACGCAATTTAGAGTTAGAGGCTAATAAACTTTATGATAGAGCAAACAAATTATATAAAGTAGCACTCCTTACAAGGTGTTATGTTCAACATTTCCTTAGTCCTTATATCGATTCTGAGGTCAACCATAAACGACATTTTATCAAAATTCCATTCATTAACAAAGGTATTGAGTTTATTGATTTACATAGTATCTTCAAGGATAATTCAGTGATTTCATCTATTCCAAATTACTTTAATAATTATGAAACTCCTATCATTTGTTATAAATATAACAAACCAATAAGGTCTACGATATTTAACTTTAATAAAATTGTAAATGATTTAGATATAGATTCCAATACTCCTGCCTGCTGAGATTGTAAAAATTCAAATTATTTATATCCCTCTGCAGGGCATGTTATTACAGGTAATCTTAATGTCATTCCTGACGCTAGAGTTCGCAATATCATTTCTAAAGGTCCTAAATATAGATTTCCCTCTAATATTGATTTCTCTAAATGTCGTAGAGAGATCGCTGCTTCTTTAAATGACTTCAGTAATCGTTGGTGCAAACGGGAAAATGTTGAACCTGATGCTTTGAAGGAATGGAAGATTAACATTTTTAAAATTATTGATACTCGTATTTCATTTTACTCTCGTAATACACATCTTTTGCCCCCTAAACCTAAATCTTCTTTTAGTCATCTTAAACGAGGTATCCAGGATTTTCATATGAACTATGTTTTGGTTCCAGCAGATAAAGCTGCTAACAATGTTGTAGTTGTTTGACGATTGTATTATATTAATACTCTTAAGCGTGAGCTTGTTGACACTAATGCCTATAAACTGCAGCCTTCTTTAAGTGAAAGGGTGATTGTTGATGGGCATGGTTGTCATACAGCCCTACATTTTGGTGTCAAAGCTAAAGAAAATCAAGACAAAGTTCCTACGTTGTACTGGTTACCTAAACTCCATAAAAAACCCTATAAAGCAAGATTTATTGCAAATTCTAGTTCTTGTACAACAACAGAACTTTCTAAATTGTTAACCTCGTGTCTTACAGCTGTTAAAAACATGTTATCAAATATTGTGAAAAGGTATATGAGAGATCTGGTAAAAACCTATTTTGGTCGATTAAAAATTCAGGTGAAATTTTAGATAAACTTAAAACTAGAGATTTCAATGCGACCAGTTTGTCTACTTATGATTTTTCTACTTTTTACACTACTTTACCTCATAATTTAATTAAAGATAAACTTATTGATCTCATTGAAAGTACCTTCCAGAGAGAAGGCTCTCCTTACCTTGCATGTAGTGACAGAAATGCATTTTTTACTTCAGAAAAACCTAAAAAATATCATGCATGGTCGTGTCAAAATGTATGCGATGCGCTGACCTTTTTGTTGGACAACATTTTTATTCGATTTGGCACCAAGCTCTATAGACAAGTTGTTGGGATTCCTATGGGCACTAATTGTGCTCCCCTGGTTGCAGATTTATTCCTGTTTTGTTATGAAAGGGACTTTATGATGTCTCTTTCTGATGATAAGCAGGCTGATGTTATTGATGCGTTTAACACTACTTCCAGATATTTGGACGATATTTTAAATATTAATAATGTTTATTTTGACAATATGGTTAGTCAAATATACCCTTCAGAGCTCCAACTTAATAAAGCCAATGCCTCTGATACTGAAGCCGCATTTTTAGACTTGCATCAGTCAATTTCTAATGATATTGTTTCTACCAAAATTTATGACAAACGTGACGACTTTGATTTTGAAATTGTCAATTTCCCATTTTTAGATGGTGATGTTCCTCGTTCTACATCCTATGGAGTCTATATCTCTCAACTCATTCGTTTTGCTAGAGCATCTAGCTATGTTGCTGACTTCAACACTCGCAATAAATTGTTAACTCAGAAACTTCTTAAACAAGGCTATCGGTATCATAAACTTCGCAAAACATTTTCAAAATTTTATAGACGATACTATGATTTGATTTCTAAATTCCAAGTTGGACTTAAATCTCTCTTGCGCCAAGGACTTTCGGAACCTGATTTCTATGGTGACTTGGTGTATAAGTTGAAGAAGATTGTTGGCTCTAATAATTTTTCAGCGCAGTTCATTAAAATAATTTCCCATTATAAAAAGATTGGCTATAACATTAATGTATTGCAACAGACTGCATGCTTGGTAGTCAACCCAATCACGGTTGGCAACTTTGCTTTCCTCTTTAATTGAACGCCGGTGGGTCGGACTTCAGACTCTATGATGGTTCCGACTTAAAGACTTATCTTTTGATGAGATGGTAGGGGCCTGATGCTTTGGCTGTTTGTCAGGCCCACCGGGGTTTACCTGTTGGATTTCTTTTGCTCCGGTATTCGGTTTAATTTACTGTTGAGTCCTTATCCTTGCTTTATCTCCTTGTTATATCTTGATTTATATGTTTTAGGAGATGATGCATTGATAAGTTAGGGGTCTTTCATGCAAACCAAATATCTATGTGTCTTGATCCACATCTGAATTAAGGGTGAGGTTGGCGCCGTTAAACCGGTTTAAGCCCTCCAGTAAAATATTTTACTGACCGTTCCAAGGCGGTACTTCTTTTGTGGATCTTTTATGTTTTTGTTCTGTCTTGTGTTTGCTATGTTTTGTGCGCGTCTGTTTATAAGTGCTTTGTGGTCACCTGCTGGGAAAGGGCTGACCTCTTGGCTCTCGTTTGTGGTGTCTTCTGTGAGTTTGTCACTTTCCCATTGGTATCCTGGGTCAGGTGTGGTACTTGATTGTATCGATTCCTGATCTTTGCACCATTACTTACTTTGATTATTTGGACCCTCTCCTGCTATTTATCGCGTATGGGTTTTAGTAACCCCCCAAACATGCATGTGTTTCCATCTTGTGGGACAAAACGCCTTAATCACGGGCTGTGTATTCATCCAGGTGTATTCAAACCTTTTTCATGCTGAACTTAATTGCTAGCAATTTAACATCCATAAGCATGGCAAACACATTCTTCGTTTTATTCGAAATTTAAATCTCCTGCTAGTTTTAGTTGATCTGTTGTTTCACCTAATTGATTCCTTTTGGTACTTGGCAAGTTGCGCTTTAGAGACACTATATACGCATATTAAGCAAATTAGTCTGGGATCTTATTTAGCATACTGTGCACCACCCCAACCCCAGGACATTTTTCTTTGGTTCCAAATTGTTCATCATGCAAAACAAGGTCATCCTTTAAAATTACCTAAAATAACATGTATAAATTATACATTGTTTAGCATCAAACACAGTACAATGGTGAAAATCACAAAAAGGAACGTGTGATCATGCAAAAATGTATAATGAAGCACTTGCTTGATCATCAAATTGAAAAATGAAAGTAGAACGGTAACAAAAGAATATTTAGATAGAAACTAGATAGTACTATTTAGAAACTAGATAGTATTAACTTTAACTAGTTACAATTTCATACTCAGCCCAATTAAGCATGAAAACCCTACAAGCACGAGGCCTTGTTCCTTCTTTAAGCGTGCAAGCACCCATGTTTTTGTTTTAACTCCTTCTTTGGTATATAAGCAGAAACAGCTCAGAATAGATTGGACATATATGCAGGCTCACGTCACGTCGCACATGTACGTAGTCTACCCTTTGAATACATGTGCAGTCATCCAGTGAGACCTTGCCCCCTATATTTCAGCCTGTGTGTTGACCCAAGTATCTATGTTGTCTATGCAAAGAATTAAGGCCCTGTCACACTATAACGTTTTAGCCAACGTATGAAGTATATATCTAGTACGCTGGCATACGCAGAAATCTAATCAAAAAAATCAGAGAAAGCCTCTCTCTGAATTTATACAAAGCGTATGCGAAACAAACATAGAACATGTGTCTAACTTATGAGTAACTTATTCGTAACTTATCCCTGGCGTAACATAACTTATACTTGTATTAGCGTATAACAGTGTATGCCCAGCGTATCACTAGCGTTCTTAACTTATGAGAAACTTATGCACAACAATCGTCTTACGTATGCTGAATTGTACATGTAACGTAAGTTAACGTATGCATAACTTACATGTAGCGCACATCTAACGTATGTCTAACATATAAAACAGTACAAAAGTTTTGGACCCTTTTGCCATATGACAACGTACACCAACGTACTGTAGCAAGTTTGTAACGTATTTAAAACTTATCTCTAACTTATTCAGCGTACACCAACGTACTTGATGAATTCTCATACGTCCTCATACGTTGGTGCCAAATGTACCTTAATGTATGCATTACTTATATGTAGCCTACATCCAACGTATGCCTAACGTATAAGCAATACGTGGGCATACGCTGAAGATTTTTTATGCAAGCACAAAATTTTGGGATCTATTCGCCGTTTGACAACGTATACCAACGTACAGTAGCGTGTTCGTAACATATTTAAAACTTATATCTAATGTATTCAGCGTACACCAACATACTTGCTGATTTTCTCATACGTCCATATACGTTAGTGCTAACGTACCTTAATATATGCATAACTTACCTGCTGCGTACACCCAACGTATGCCTAACGTATAGAAGCAGTGCGTTCGCATATGCTGTATTTTTTTTTATAGATGCATAAAATGTTGGACCTCTTCGCCGCATCTCAACGTATACCAAGGTACTATAGCGGATTCGTAATGTGTTTAAAACTTATGTCTAACGTACTCAGCGAATACCAATGTACTTGCTGAATTTCTCATATGTCGGCATAGGTTGGTGCTGTACATCGTAGAACAGGGCCTTAAGGCTCTGAAAGAGATTTAACAATGGTGCAGGCTCGACTAAGCCTTCCCTGTTGCATACCCTCATATAGGGTTTATAAACACTTTATTAGTCCCACCGCATAAAAAAACTAATTTTGTTGCATGCATTGCATTCGTATAAAACTGATCAGTGCCTTTGTTGTTCGTTCTGTGTCAGCCTGCCACATGCAAAGGTTCCATATTTTACCTCCTCTTTGAAGCTGGGCCTGGTCACATACTTTCTTGCGTTATGGCCCAACGTTATGCATGGGTTTGTGTAAACCACCCATTAAAGATACAAAGCTTGTCTATTAGTGAGATCAGACACCTTAAATTTCGGCCAGTGCGCTAATCTCCTTCCGTATTGTTTGGATACAAGCATTGTGATATGCACAGCTTTGCATGAGTGGCTTCGTTGCTCACATATATTTTAAAGGCCATCTATAAATTGTTCCAATCATCAACCGAACTGCTTCGTTTTTCATTTGATCTTCAATGCAATACCTTAGGGAGCTCAGTGACATAGTGGTAGAGTGCTTGACTCGAGACCAAGAGGCCTTGGGTTTGAGCCTCACCAGCGTCACTGCATTGTGTCCTTGAGCAAGACACATTTATCCTAGCTTAGTACTAGGTCAACGCAGGAAGACCCTTCCCTACATAACTGATATATTGTTTATGGGACGTAAATAATCAAATCAAACCAAAAATAATCAATTCAATACCCAGTACACTAAAATGCAATACTCCCGTACACTAAATCCGAGATTTATCAATCCCCAGTACTCTTATAGTGTCAAACTGACCATTGGTTTGCAGCCATAACTTGGTCAAATTTCAACCTACGTGGCTGAAATTTTCAGTAATGATCTTTTAAGAGAAATTTAAAAAGATTGGCCGATTCAATATTTTTATAACTTTCTTACTTGTTTCAATAATGTTCATTTTTTTGGGAGAGGAGTATACATTTTCCAGTGAGTACGGCGCTCGTTTTGTGATTTTCACCATCATTTACAGTGTTTGAAACCATTTCGTGTATTGAATGTGCTTAATATGGGTATAAGGGCTCTAAAATGCCACCTGCCAAGTACCGGAAAAATAATTAAATAGGAGAAATTCCAAATTTGCTTACTTTCGTTGTGTGTATTTTCTTATAATTATGTAAATATTGGCTCATTTTGGAGCAATATCCGGTGTACGTTTCCACCCAGTGTTAATACCGAAATCACGCACTGCAGCTAACCAGGGAGCGCAGTGGCTCAGTGGTAGAGTGCTTGACTCGAGACCGAAGGGCCGCGGGTTCGAGCCTCACCGGCGTCACTGCGTTGTGGTCCTTGAGCAAGACACATTTATCCTAGCTTAGTACTGGCTCAACCCAGGAAGACCCGTCTCTGTTTAACTGAAAGATTGTTGATGGGACGTTAAGAATAAAATCAAACAAACAAACAAACTGCAGCTAACCCACGGCACCGCGAGGAAGAGCCACAGAACATTAATAGTAACAATACATTTGTAAGACAATAATAGCAAAGCAACCAGCTTTCTCTGCCTCTTCAAGATGATTGCAAAACTAGAATGGACACACAGTAATGCATAACAAAACAAAGACAAACACAGAACTCCCACAAACAATTGGAAGTACATTAAACAATATATTAACAACAACCACCGCCTTTGAACGGACAGCAGCCTAAGACATCGAGGGGCTTAAATACAATCTACTGGCACCAAATCTTTGCCCTAGATTCTGTTGTTGTTAAAACACAAAATTGTTCAGCTCGCATGGAGGTTTATTTATTTATTTATTTATTTATTTATTTATTTATACAATATTTCAAGAGGGTGACATATTTAGCTCGACGGCCAGTCTACAATATGGCCCTCTGAACATATAACTGATATATAAAACATGGAAATAAACGAACTATAATATGTACATATATACAAGCATGCATGGCATTGCTAAAAAAAAGGATAGCAATGCAGTTTCAGACAAATAAAAAGTATCACTCAGTCCTACGTCAGGTGGCACATTTGTTGTCCTCATTGTACATCCGATGTGTTCTGACAGGTATATAAAATAGTGTGTTCATAAGTAAAATTGCAGTCTCTAAAATGAAATAAATTCTATCATAGCTCTTTCATTTACAGTTTCAGCCTCTACACTTTCCCTACATCAGTTAAACAAGCTGATGCATTATGCATTTTAAATTAGCTGGTTTCCTAACTAATGCAATGTATCACCACAGAGAAACAATCAAATTAAATTAGCACACTATGATGACACAAAGAAAAGGGCTCATGACTCACAGATAGTCAAAGCTAAAGAAAACCTCAAGTTGCGCTAAGGTGGGCCTAGTCAAAGACAAACATCAGGCATCAAAGAAACGGATTAAAGCTTTACGTCAGGGCCGTCATTAAGTCTGAGGCCTGACCCACCGCCGAGCAATTAAAGAGGAAACCATAGCTATCAACCGTGATTGGGTTCACAACAAGGCATGATATCCAAAGTTTATCTTACTCTTTTTATGACTTTTTAAATTCAAAACTTTTCAAAAAAGGGTATGACATTTTGAAACCAAAACCTCTAGAGGTACAAAAAAGTTACTCTAGAATTTTTGAGAAAAAAAAAGTTGTCTTCCTATTTCTCAAAAAAAAATATTTTAAAAATAATATAAAATACTCGCATACAGCGGTCATTATGCGAAATACGGTATTTTAAGCGGAAATGCGTTCTTTAAAATCATGAGAAAACCCAAATAGGGTTTCAGAGGCGTGCTAGGAGACGCGGGGTCCCAATATCCCAGCTCCCTAAAACATAGTGAGTATGATCAGGAAATATCACATTCACAAACTGCAGACAAACCCCTCGCACCGTGAGAAAGAGCCACACAACTATCACGAGACACCCGAGGAAGACAAAAAAAAGCGAAGCAACAACCTCTCTCTTCCCCATCAAGATGGTTGCAAAACTAGAATGTACACAATGTAACGCAAAACAAAACATAGAACAATTACTAACCCCATACAATACCCCATATCCCTTACTTATCTTAGGCGGTATCCCAAATATTTAAATGAGTTTCCATGTGTTCCCAAATATGGCAAATATCCCGAAATAAAAAAAAACACATTCAAATGTCCCAACATGTATATCGCTTTAAATTTAGGAATGTGCCATATACAAACCACGCTCGTCAATAATACATGATACATGTAAATATACATTTTATAAAGCAACACACTGTATGGAAGTGAATAACTTTTGCATGAGTTGTACTACATGTACATGTAATGATGGCATCGTTTACGAATTATGGGAGAGCAATGTATATTGTGACTATTTGTTTATTGACTCTGTCCTGTATCAATATTATAAAATCTCTTTTGTACACATGGAATACACGTTGAAAACAAACACTCTAGAGGTAAAATACACTTTAAGTATCTACATAGTGTTTCATTGCTCTCATATCATAGTGATGCTAGTAAGCTTTGATCTTTTAATGGCTATTGGCATCGGACTAAATGGGGTAAGCATTTACTTACGTTGATTTTATGGCATTTCATATTTTGTCGATCGGCATGAATACTAAAACTATGTCATTTGTGAGAAGCAGAAATCCCACCTGAAATGCATTATGGTAACTTTTGTCGCGTTAAGTCAATAGTACTCGTAAATTCAGCCGTCTGTTCGACTGAAACCGAGATGGTGCATTTTGATTATGTGCACATAAAGCATGTTTCTTTGATAATTAGGCACTGTGTATGCGGAGCATGATTAAACACTTAGCTTAAGTTTTCAAACTCCCAAAATGCATTTTTATCTTGCTATTTTTCATCGATACCTACATAAGGTATCTCCATTTCTTACTCATTTTGGGACAACTTTTGTACGACATGTATCCGCTATTATGTCACACATAGTCAAGCATATTTAACCCAACAATTAGGATTCCAATTCCCCCAACAGTTCCTTCGTTTTTTAAGAACATATACTGTTCATAAAAAGGGGATCGAATACTAACAATTAGAGGACTTATTAAACTAAAAATTTATAGGATTAAGGCTGGTCACGTGTTTCTCAGAAAACCATATTTACACCAGGGATAGACTCACAATTTTCACAAGGGAATATCAAGCCGATGGATTATGCAATGGGTATGGCTTTTAAAAAGAAAATATCCGTTATTCTTTATTTTTCGTTTTTAAAATTTGTTTTGCTCTCTTTGTAGTCAATTTCAGGAATACATGGCTAATATCTATCAATTTTCAGTGAATGGTCGCTTGTCTCCGCCCAATCTCATGGAAATGGCGATTAAGCTACGCGAAAAAATCTATTGTAGATAGCCTACATGTAGTTTCTGTATACTCCTATATTGTGGTACGCAAAAGATATATATGCAATAATTCTTCAACGCCTTAACTACGAATTGGTTTGTCAGATTCAAGTATGATGACCAAGAAATAAATGCCACACGGTTAGTGCCAGAAATTAACAGGCACGAACACATGAGGTATCGCTAAATACTGAAACCACACAGTCACCCTGATCTTTTCACCCCCAGCAGTATGCATTTCCTGTTCCAAGCAAGACCTTTATGCATGTTCATTTTTTAGAATTTTGTTTCAACATCTTGACGATGCAGTTTATGTTATTCATTAAGATAAGTTGCTAACTGTGAGGCAAGCGTTTTTTTGTGAAAGCTTACACTTGTAGAACAATAAAGCTCAGTAGCTACAAGAACTTCATTTTTACACGGAAAAATCATGGAACAGAATTCATAGCTACACTTATTTAAGATTGCTTATCTCGTTAGTTGATCAGATCATTCCTAACCAGTCGCATATCCAACGTAAAAGGCTGATTATTTGGACCAGCATACGAGATTTTGAAACTTATCGCATACGCGCAAATGCCTTAAAGAACGCCCAAGGTCTTAGTTTGGTCTGAGCCTTCATCTAAAACCATTCTTCGCGTATGCGAGCAGTGAAGGCTCGGGCGAGTCTGTGTATATGCGCAGACTCGCCCGAGCCTCCACTGCTCACTGATGCGATAAGTTCCGAAATATCGTGCATTGACCTACTTGTTTACCTTTTCAGATGATGTTCATCCTTTTATTATTCGCTGTGCCACCCGCCATTGCCCATACCAGCAAGTTCCAAGCAGCACATGCTTCTAACACGACTCTTTACTGTGATTACCCTCATTTCAAGATGACAGTCACTCCCTGGCAAATATATTGGATTCTTCCAAACGAAACTGTTATTCAACCTAGATTTTCTGGTGATATGAAATACCACATCGGTCACCCACCAGCATACGATCTGACTATCATGAACATAGATCATCTTGATTTTGGCTGGTTTTACTGTGTGATTCTCTGGGATAACTATCATTATCTCGTGGATTCGGTCAAGGTCGGTCTAAATATAGACGGCGCTCTCTACGGCGAGCTGACCGAGCAATACAGACAAAGTGCACTGACGGGAGGTCTGGTAGCTGCAGTTGTGTTCATCGTGCTGGTTCTCGGGTGCCTCGTCTGGCACATTAGATACAGGGAGAAGATACCTAAAGTCGTAGTGGAACCAGATGTATACGAGCTAGATGAACCAATCACAAAGTTTGAAGCGATCATAGAGAAAATTGAGACGGATTCTGGTATAGAAAAGAATGATGTAGCGATCAATGAAGAAGCGGAGGTCCAAGAAGTGATGTTTATACGAAATATGTTGGGTAACATTGATGATATGGTAGAGAAAGAGGCTATTTTCTTGGAGAATAAACTAGACAACTTACACTCCGATAGTGATGACATTGATAAAATAGCCCTGGAAGAAATGTACCAACCTAGTTTAGTTTTAGAAACCACATACGCTGCCGACGAACATTCCGATATGACTTTATTTTAACCCTTTTCCTGTCACTATATTTTTCCTGAAAGTTAAGCCAAAAATAAATGCGTAAAATTGCGATTATTTTCTAATCCATCAGTTTAAACATGTGTTTCTGGTGCTCAAAATAACCGTCACGTCGAGACGGTTCTTTTTAGTACCCACAACATATGTTTTGATTGAGAAATAAGAAAATAATTTTCAGTTAAGCACTCTTATCTGAGGGCCTGTGAAAACGGCGTCTGCTTTTACGCCTGTTTCTTATATCAAAGAGCACTTCCAACAAGCTTTTTTCATGGGAACAAACTCTATGAACCCTGTCGCAACGAATAGTGGAAACTTGACATTTTTGTCCTGAAAATGTCGTCTGTTTTTTACGTCTGCTGCTTACATATATATTCAAGTGCACTTCAGACTATATTTTTCATTGAAGCGAACAATATGAACCCTGATAAGACTGCAGTTGAATCTGGGTCAATATTGTTTTCAATTTAGGCTACCTAAAACATATAGATGAGAGAGCAGACACAAAAGTCGTGAATGGCGGGAAATAGTCAACCTAACCAAGTTATGTACCGAAAGCCTTGGCAAGATTAAATATGTGGCAATTCGTCAGGGTCTGCACTGTTTTGCATCCTCGGTAACCCAGGCGTGACCATTTCCGTTACACTGCATTCATCACGTGATGAATGCAGTGTTACGGAATGGGCCACGCCTAGATTATCGAAGATGCACTATTTGTTCAGATATAAACAATCTTCAGGATCACACCATTCGTACCTGTCGCCGGTATCATTTACTCATGTCCTGGGCATGGGTATGTCTATTTTTGTTGAAAACAGTATTGATCTAGAGCAACTGGCTTCTAGAAAAACCTTCCTATCAGGCTCGACACTGTTTTCTGTGAAGCCTATATTTCCATTTTTAACTATTAACAATTCACACACATGCATTGGCTGCGGAATGGACATAAATCTAGTAAATCAATATAAAAAAAATGTTTCGTTTTTCAATAAGTTCATTTGATTTTTTCTCTTCTTTTTGTACCCAAAAGAATTTGTTGCACAATATGTCATCTGCTACAATAATGATCAATGCTTTAAGGGTTAAATTGTAAAAAAAAAATACTTGTTAAACATCGGTCAGGTATATTACTCATCAATGTACAAATTGCTTAAAATAATACTCTAAAACATTGTGGATTTTTGCCGTTATCAAGGATTTATAATTCTGCTCTGGTAGTGTGTAAACAGACGATAGTAGTTCCTGTTCTCATTGACCTGTATTATTGCCAGACGAAAGTTATTATTTACAGGCTAAAATTTGGAGTTTCACAGACCTTTAATGAGTTATTATTCCTACCATACTGTAAGCTCTATAATAAATGCATTTGAAAAAAAACGTTCAAAAATTTCACTTTAATTTAGTTTCATATCATAAATAAAATCTAACATTCGTGCTCGTGCTATATTGAATTTACTAAACTCAATGCGAAAAAGCGATAAAATACTTGAAAAGTCTCACACTTATCTCTCCTTCCAAACCCGTTTAATACATTCAATAATACATGAGTAATCATGTAAGATTCTGTATTTCAAGCCCTTTCTCTGGGTTACATGAACTATTCCCATCATCGTGGAGAAACACGAATTAGCATATATGGTTTAATCATTTCTTAATGCGTTCTCGAATATTTGTTACTCTTAAATGCAAACCTCGGGTTTGTTTGCGCAAAGTCTTCGTGGTACATGAAAGTATGCGAGCCTTGTCAAGTGAAACCCTTTTGTTGGGACGGTGATCTAGTAAGACTCAAACCAGCCTGTCCAGCTACATAAACTAGTAAGAATCTTTAAAAGTGGATGTAAAATGTGTTGCATTTATATACTACACATGTAGCAAACAGAAGTGTTGCACGTCAGACTGTGCTAATGCATAGACCGATTTGTTAGTGTCTCTTTTGTATGTAGTAAACTGGTTTTCAGGTGACGTTGTTCGTGTATAAATATTGATACTTATGGAGGGGTGTGTCATTTATTGATTGATACAACTAATAGACAAAAGTATTTTGGATGGAGGATGGTTTCAGCGAGCATCTCTCTTCTAATGTTCTGGTAGGTACACATGTCTTTGTTTTCTACACTTACTAAAACATTAATTTTTTAAGTGCCAGATGTGTTGATGACATAAAAATTAAATGTTATATTAGATCACTCATTTATGATGTCTTTAAAAAAGAATATGTACCATGATCTGTGGAGGAATCTAGACCGGGAGCATAATTCAGAAAATAACTTTTGCATTGTATTAAAAGGTAACGGAGTTGGATAAAGAGTCTGATTGCCTTTTGCGTTATTGCTTGTCTACATGTTATGTTTGTTAACAGTACAGTAAAACCTGTCTAAAACGGCCACTTAAAATTGGCAAATCAAAGGTCTTAACGACAAAATGGAAGCTTAATGAAGGTCGAGCGTATTGCAGAATGCTCTCTTGGAGCATTCTGCAATACTTTTGACCTGTATTAAGCTATAATCGGTATTGAAAGCCAATTTTTGGCCTTCTTTTTCAGTGGCCGGCCGCTTAAGGCAGTTTTTTTTATACTCGTGCTTCATCCTCTTGTTGGCACAGGTTGGTCTTTGATAAGTGGTATTTCCTGGTCTTCTTGGTTTTCAAACGTAATATAAGATACCATATACATAAGTGCATGAGCAATTATCGTTTCGATCTATGAGAAATCTCCTTGGAGCGTCTCGCATCTATGAACACCACAGTATATGCTTTAGAAAACATTGTCGGATTTCTGTTACAGACACTATGTTTCTTATTTTTGTTTGAAGCTTGTATGTTTTCATATATTTGATATTTCACAAACCAGATCAGAATTATCCATGGTACATGTAGAAACTTATGAATAAAGAGTATTATTCAGTTGGTACTTATTTAATGGTGACCAGAGACTGGTCAGACGACGCCCTTGCGCATTTATACAGTCTCGCAAGGGATATTAATCTTGGTTTAAACTTTATTTTATTTGTATAATATACTTGAAGCCAAAAGTAACTTTACACTGTTATGATATATACCTTTTCTGGGCATTGGTGAGTGGTATTTTAAATGTGTTTAATTCATATTAAACTTCAATCAATTATTCATATGACAGTTGATTTTCATGTTTTTACTGTCATAAACGCAACCACAATGCCCCAATTAAAGAAGCAAGGAGGCAAAATAAACTTTTCTAAAGTGCATCACTTTTGGATGTGTTACTGTAGCTTTGCGATTGGACATTTTTTTAATTTTAAAGAACCAGTCTGAAAGACAGGCTATCAAATAGTTGTTTAAAGTTCAAATCAGCCCAAATCGCCCTTCGAGTAACACAAATTAGAGTTGTGTTTTTACGTACATACCCCCTTTTGTGAACTTTACAGTGCTTTAAATGGAATTTCACATAAGAAATTGTTTGCTGTTTTTCTTCCAAACCGATGGGAATTTTTATCAGATTATCTTGTCACATACTCAGGGCAGAAGTCCCAACAAATCGCTGATAAAAATAAACCAAATGTCATCTGAGATAAAATTTTTAGCAGGGACTAAAGTTTACTATTGTTTTAATTCAAAGGGAGATAATTTCAAAGTGAACCAACTTTAAGATGCTGCCAAAAACAAACTATATGTCAGAGACAAAATGTCTTGCAGTATTTTTAATGGGCGATCGATGGCCCTTAAAAAAGCGTGTTAAAATCCTAGGTTTACTTTGGATTTTGTTAGGAAATGCTGATTTTATGATTTTAATGAAAGCACAGATAACTCGAAAGAAGATTAATTTACCTAAGTTGTTTTTCGTGAATTAGGTTTAGGGCGGGTACCAGCAACTCATTGCAATATTTAAGTTGGTTAAATCAAAAACAGTAAAGATATATTCAATAGTTCAAAGTGTAAAGTTACTTTTGGCTTTAAGTATATATGACAAGTATTAGTATACAAAATAACACAGAATACGATTACAATACAACAACTATACAAATGGGATTCAGAAGAAAGTCAAACGACTTATTTGAATCTGTATCCCAATACCATAATTACCTTAAAGTGTAAAAGAAACATACATTCTTATTAATTTCATGACCGACAATTGAACCCCCAGCCCCATGCTCGTTCAAAATTCTGTTCTAAGGCGTCTGCCATTGTGTTCTCCACTTTGAGTATGAGGGTTTCTGTTTATCTCTGCCTTTGTGGCCTCTCAGATTGGAGTGATTTTATTGTTCGTGTGTATGTGACTCTGCAGACAGGCTACTAGGTTCTTCGTTCAATACATAGACATTTCATTATGATTTAGTGTTTTAACGTGTAGTTTCTGACCGTGTAAACTTGTTTAAATGCATTTAGCGACTTGGTTTGTGATTGTGATTTTCTGGCAACGTCCACTTACATTTGCGACAACGTTCGCATTTGCGACATGTACCATTCTCATTCTTACCGGTGCATGCCCTGACTTTAAAGATGGACATTGTGTCTAGTTTTTCATAGAAACAATTTATTAAGAGTGAGGTGAAATTAAGAGTTGGTGACTGTACGGAGACACCGCCCTATCGGTAGAGCCGCAAAGTAATTTTGAAACGTTTCTTACAATTGACCGCGTTTCCCGCCAAAATAACGATTTTTCTCCTTTACAATATATGCACTGTGTCGATCCTTTCAAGAATGAGCCAAAACATTTTAAAAAGTAGTTTACTTAAATTTTACTTAATGTTGCTTTTACACATTCAGGTAATCATGTTACAAAATATGAAACATCTGCATCATGCACACCTAAACACTTTCTATTGTTGTACTCGTACACCTATACACTTTCTCTTTCAGACGTAACACAGACTGCATGGTCGTGATGGAGAGCTTTAAGACTTCACTGCTTATTCTTGCCTCTTACCTGACATTGGCTGGTGCCTTTAAGGAATCATACACCGCTGAGTACTTCACTAATGTATCTTTACATTGCAACTATACGCTACATAACTTGACATACCCACCATTTCCAGATCCCATAAAGAAGTACTGGGTGCTACCAAACTCCACAGTTTTACCAGACACTTTCCTTGGAGACTCTAAATTTGTCATCCAAAAACCAGAATTTATCCTGTATGTTGGTGATATAAATGACGAAGATTTCGGTCTATACCATTGCGTCCTCCTCTGGAATAACTGGGACTACCATGTCGATGTTATCAGGATTGGTCTGAATGAAGATGGGCCATATTATGAAAAGTTGCTGCGACAGTTAGAGAGGAATTTGATAATAGGGTCCGTCAGTGCGGCAGTTTTCTTCATGATTTGCATGTTTGGTTGCTGGTATTGGAACCACAAGACCAAGAAGAAGAATGAACAACATTTTGACTATCTACATGACATCAGTAGACGCAACAGCAAGCACGAGTATTCCGTGACAGAGGAAAGACCGCCAGGTGAGCTGGGCATGTACGCCAAGGTACAGAAGAGGGGACACGATAATCCCGCGATGAACAAAACCTCACATGACTTGAGTGTACAAAGTGCGAAAATGTGAACTTTTAAAATATAGTATAGTCGAAGTAGCTGACGTCCGGGTCCATGGGACCAGAATTTGAGTTTGGGGAAATAGAGTTGACTTGTAATTTATGTATAATCAAGAACATGGCTGTGTCTTATTTCCTTCAAAATATCGATATAATGTATGAGGTTGATCAGTAGGTTGGCGTAAGACAGGAGACCCGAACTCGCACAAACACATTAGTGCCGTGATTTGTAATCGAGAGTCTGCAAAAACAGTCTAAAACGACCGCTCAAAAATAGACGAAACAAAGATTTTAATGACAAATTGTAGCATAATGCAGGTCCCCATTGGATCATTCTGCAATACATTTGATCTGCATTCGGCAAATTTGATCTGGAAAATCCATTTTTGGTCTTTTTGAGAGTGAACGCTTTTGGCAGGCTTTACTGTAGTTAAAATGTGGGGAACTAGCGTGTGGATATTATAAAATTACTGACATGAAGTGAAATCGAATACAAATTTCATACTGACTGAAGGAAAGCGTCGGTCAGTATGATTAAGTTTACTGACAGTGTTAAATTATTATCTATAAATTAGCATCTTCTGATTAGAACAGAAGCATATATACCTATATATATCTCATGAAATGTTTCTTTTTTTCAAATGACATTAATTTAATTACTTAATTCTAACACACCATGCTATATAGCCAATGCTAATAAAGTGCCATATCAAACAATACTGTCACAGTTTTAAAAGTGCGAAGAAAGCGCGCACTAGCTGACGTCAATTGTTACTGCAAAATGACGTCAGTTATGGCGTTAGACGGTGAAACGTCGTTTTTACGCTTGTAAGACGTTACAAATACATGTAAAAGTATGCGCCACAGTCCAAGTATTGGCCAGATTTCTTCTGTGCAATTGCGGAAAGTTGGAAGAAGCTGAAGACTTCAAATATGTTGTCGTCCGTCGTTTATTATCCCCACGCTTTTTTAAAAAAGCGACGGGGATATTGCAATGGCCTCCGTACGTCCGTCTTTCCGTTATGCTATCTCCTCCTAAGCAATTGAACGAAATTCAACCAAATTTGGTGTGTGAGTTACTCACATGAATGGGGCGCGCAACGTCAAACTTTTTTGGCCCCGCCCCCTGGTGCCCTGGGGAGGGGTCAAAAGGTCAAATAACATTTAATTTCAATTACAAAGTCAATTTCAAAGATTTTTTATACCAAACTTTGTATGTGTTCTCACAAATGAAAGATACAAAACATATCAGACGCGATTTTCATTCTGTTGCCTGGGTCATGCCCCAGGGGTCGGACTTTGGGGCGCTGGGGTGCCCAGGAGGTCAAAAAAATTCAAACATGTACATGTGGCATATCAAATCGACGGGGATGATGAGCAGAACAGAATGCAAGTTGAATTTTCAACCTAGGATCAAAATGGTGACCTTGGGGTGAGGTCAAAAGGTCAAATATCATTAAATTTTGACTACTATGTCAGTTCTAAGATTTTTATAGCAAACTTTAAGTGCGTTCTTACAAATAAAAGATAGAAAACATATTGAACAGAGTTTTCATTCTGTTGCTGGGATCATGCCCCAGGTATGGGACTTGGGGATGCTGGGGCGGGGGGGGGGTCAAAAACTTTAGCGTGGGGATTTGCGATGACACCCCATGCGCATTCTAGTTGTGTGTTAGAATCGAAATAGATCAGCTTTTAGTACGTGAAAAGTTGAGTAATAATTCACTATGTGTCGGTCAGTTGTACGAAGATGAATCACTCGCGCTGCGCACTAGTGATTTGATCCTCTTTACAACTGGCCTCCAAACAGTGAATTAATATTCAACAATTCACTGCTAGAACTGATCAATTTCTTAAGTAGAAATAAGAAACTTTCCATACCATGTGTGAAATCTGCATGGAACCTGCATTATTTGACATGCAGGTAATTCAAGACTTGCTGTTGATATAGTTATAAGCTTAAGCAACTGTTTTGCTTAACCTCATTTTTCTGCATTTGAAAATGCAAATAATTTATGTACGTATCTATTCCTCTTTAAACTGATTGAAATCAGTACGTCATTTGGTAAAACAAGAGATTCAAGTGTCTTAGACATACATGTAGCTCATGGCGAAGGTGAGATAAAAGTATTCATATGGATCCGTCGTTCATCATCGACACCTCCGTCAACATTCTAACATATCTCTGCAATAAATTAAAGTAAGGAAGAAGTCAAAGATCAGGAATCGAAACAATCAAATATCACACCTAACCAAAGATACGGTATGTGAAAGTGACAAACACACAAGAAACACCACACATGAGAACCAAGAGGTCAGCCCTTTCCCGGAAGGTGACCACAAGGCTGCAAGGAACATACAAGAGAGTATGACAGACAAACAAAACCAAGCTAGATTTTCACCTAATGAGGCAGTGACTATGGATATATTCTAACAGTCGAAGCTGATTTTTGACCTTCAGCCAAGGCTGCTCATATAAAGGGTCATCAATACATTCAAATGTTTATTTTTCTCAGAAGCCACAAGTTCATTGAAGTAGAATGTCATATGGAACAATATGTTTTTAGATGAGACAGCCTTTATATGTATATAAGACCAGAATGGTTGTCATGCACAAGTAAATTGGAAGACTCGTCAACATTTTCTACAGAACCATAGAGGTGTTAGTACATGTATGTGTTATTGGTGATGTAGTCACTTCAAAGTTTGATCATGACCGAGTTTAACTTTTTACAAATGACTTCTTGTGACTCGGCATCAAGTGAGCGAATCAGGACCTTAGAACCGTCTTTTTTATGTCACAACCTTTGTTTGCTGTCATAACATATCCCCGTATATAGAGGATCTTACATGAGTGCTCATGTTTTATTTAATTTATTAAACGAGTTGGTGGAAAGAGATAAACTGCGAGGCTTGCCGAGCATTTTATCTGTTTTTCGAAACGAGTTTAATAAATTCGATAACACACGAGCACAAATGTTAAATTCTGTTTATCATAGGACATTAAGATTACTTTGAAATCTCATTTCTGCCGTAAAAAACGTTATAATTTTGTCATTATGCACGCAACGTTGTTATGGAAGTCATAACGCTTCCCGAAAATCTGTATCCATTAAAGTGGTTTATCGATTTTATTGTATGGTGTTATTTCACTCCCATACGCGACGTCATATGATAAATACATAAAAATGCCATTATTGAACAAACCACACTTGTGCACTATAATCAATGTGTGAGTCCGCCTGTCCGTGCATTAGCAGAGTGAAACTGCTAATAACTCTTGAACAACATGGTACATTTTGATACCATTTTGCAATACATACACATGTCAACATTGTCTAACCACTGAAAACCTTTTTGATGGACGAAGCTTTACTAAGCATCAGTCCTGCCGGTCGTGGTCAGTTAGTGAAAATACTCATAACTCTTAAACCACATTGTATATTTGGATCAAACTGCTATTGTGTTTTGTGTTTTAATTGGCTAGTACCAACAGTGGGACGAAAGGTATCAACCCCCAAAAGAAACTAGACACTAAAATACTTGTAAGTTTCCTGTCATACAAAGCCAACATTTACAGATTTCACCGTAAAGTATGACAAAGTAGGACCAGATCTATTGATACTAACCTGGGACTACTACACAACAAAGATAAAAGATAAGTGCATCGTCATTCGGATCGGGACGGTAACTGGATGTCCTCTGTGCAGGGAAAGTCACGCCCTGTGCAGGTTAAAGAACCCTACGGTAATTTAGATATGGTTACTTGTAAGCTTTCATCCTGCAACCCGGAGTGTACAGTGTACACCTGCCGATAATACTCGAAAGAGGGTCTGGCAGTATATAGAGAAAGAAAGAAAGTAGCATTCATCCTTGCAACAAGGGAGCTAATTCACTTACGTTGTACAATGTATGCAAGGGTCCTTGGATTTATAAAAAAATCTTTGAGAAGCCTAGTTACGTTTTGCATACCTTTTAAAACGTATAAGTGTGCAAAAGTCGATTAAAATATTCCATGTGAGCATTTTACTTAAATACCTCGCCCGCAGAAATGATGTAGGTAAACCCTCGTCACCTTTTTGCATACTAAGTATGCGAAATTTAATCAAAATATCTCATAAGGTTCAAGAGTTATGAGGAGTTTCAATAACTGACCACAACAGGCTGGACTGGGTGCTATGAAAAAAGAATGTCTTTTTGTGAGGCCTAATCACCGTTTTGCATACCTTTGTCTCGATAATGTTAAAATATATAAGTGTGCAAACTTTGGTTAGAATATACCACGTGGTTCAAGAATTATGAGCATTTTCACTAAAATACCTCGACCCGCCACCGTTTTGCATACCAGTGGCTGGACTATATTAACACTTTCGCCGCCAAGCCCCTCAAAATACCAATACCTCAGTGCCAAGCATGTTTCAAGGACTCCTGAATATTGTGGCTATATGTGTTTCAACATAGAGTATCTCCAGAACAGTTCAACCTATTGCTGTAAATTTTTCATAGAATGTTGCTAATATGTATAACTTTCATTCGAACCAATAATGATAAAATAGTCACGTGACCTTTGGCGGCCATTTTGGAAGCCATATTGAAATTAAGAAAAAATGCCTATAAATGACTATATTAATGCAAAAAAGGCGAAACATCCATCAACACAGAGTATTAAACATCTAGGATTAATTCTGATATATTGTTTTATCAGAAATACAGCACAATACAGCAATTAACGGGTTGAATGCGCTGTTCCGAGGGGTGTTTCATAACAAATGATATTGCAATCTATATATAATGTGGTTTCTGAAAATTTGGTCGCTTTCAGGGTTATTGGGATCCTCAGAATTATAATCTTCCAATTCAAAGCCCCTCTCAGCACCATTACCATTATTGTTTACAAGGGGTTGATGAGAGGCATTTGGTCTCTGTCGCATTTGTATGACCACGTGTTGTCTAATACTTTTCAGTCCTTTTCTGGGGGAGGGGCGCCTGATTGTCATATTCACGTGTAACTGGCCTGACTGAGACCAAATATCGTCTTCGTTTTCATTTTCTGATAATAAATCACCTTTATCTGAATTAAAATCATTAAACATCACATCGAAAACCTCTTTTGTATTGTTTTTAATTCCCCTGTACATGTTTTTCGTTATTTTTGGTGTCCGCTAAATCCGATGACATTACAAACAAGGTCCCATTTGGAATGGAAATATCCTTAGACTTTTGCATATTATATTATTATGTCCCCTGAACATTTTGAGATAAAGAACAAAGAGTTGCGTCCCATATAACAGTTAAAAGCAGACCTGTAACGGTAAATTCGACTACAGTCGCGTTTGGCAGTGAAAGTGTTTAAATGAATTATGCATGCAAAATTTGATCCAAATATCCCATAAGGTTCAGGAGTTATGAAGAGTTTCACTAACTGGCCACAATGGGCGGACTGGTACTCAGCAAACCCTCGTGCATCACGAAAGGTGGTTTCTCATGTCAGTGGTTGGGGAATGTTGACATGCCTATGTATGTAAAATATGATCAAAATATACCTTGTGGTTCAATAGTTATGAACATTTTCACTAACTGCTAACTGACGGACGGACTCGCATAGTGATTATAGTGCAGACCCAAGGGCCGTGCAATATTTCATACTCAGAATCTAATGGTTCCCCTTTTTCGGCTTGACCGGGAACTCTGAGTTATCGGGTTATACTGTACTGTCTCTTGCTATACTAGTCACATATAGATGTGATATCAGTAATATTTCCATAGTGTATCAATGGAACTCCAGTTGATATGACTGAGCAAAAGTTTTACCCGTCAGCCTTGGTGCTCATTGAAACGGTTCTTTTGAGTATCAAAAGCATATTTTTGTCCAAGAAAAAAAAAAATAAAATAATTTTCAATTACACACTCCTATCTGGATCCCTGCATATGCTCAGCTGGTCTACAGCACAAACGAACTGTCTCCAAAACACATTTAAATGACTATTGAACGTATGGGTAAATGTCATTAAACTAGGATTGACCGTTCAGCAGTTGCTTAATACAATGGGTGTAAGGTTCTACTCATGACCTTGCCTTTAGTACTTTAGACCCTCATCATTTTTGTCAGATCAAATCAAAATAATAGGACAGCTGTATACAATAAAGCCTGTGTAAAATGGCCACTCTAAAAAGACCAAAAATGCGGTTTCAAGTCAAATTATCGCTTATTGCAGGTCAAAAGAATTCTGCAATTAAGCTACCAATAGTTATTAAGATATTTTTGAGTGGCCGTTTTACACAGGTTCTACTGTACTTGTAATTTTGTCGACATTTCCAAAGACTTGCCTGGACCATCGTTTTAGAAGAGTGGACGGGCAATTATTCGAAACCTTATAGCGTGAAGTAACGTATAAGTATCAACCCTTATCCTGCCAATATTGTTTTTTTTGAAAATTTCGCATGCTTAATACGTCTGCTGCATATATTCAGATGCACTTCAGACAAGTTTTTATAATGGAAGCAAACACTGTGAACCCTAATAAGACTGCTCCAAACGGAGCAGTCTGATCAGGGTCCATAGTGTTTACAATATAGGCTACAAAACGATATGATCTGATTAGTAAGAAGATGACAGTTATCGTAAATGGCGGGAGAAGGGTTAAGTCAAAGTAAAGATAGATAACTCATCGAGCCAACCAGAGTTTTTATATTTCTGAATTATTTACCGTATACACGTGTTGGTACATGCTCAGACGAGCCTGCGCACATACACATGTATTCAATATCGGGGAAAAAAGAAAGAAAAAGAAAGAAAAAGAACTATTTTCAGAAAGTCTAGATAAGACAACTTGTATGCGTCATATGTGATTATTTTCTTATCCATTTGTTTGAACATGCGTTTTGGGTGCTCAAAAGAACAGTCTCACAGAGACGGTTCATTTGAGCGCCCATTACGCATATGCTTTGATTGATATATACAAAAATAAGTTTCATATATGCACTGTTGCAGCACGTTTTGTAATAATGTAATAATTATTACATTTTGATTTTTTTTTATTTCATTTTGCGTCGCCAACGTCGACGCAAAATGAAATAAGATGTAATAACACGATTATTACATTTTGCGTCGATAAGGTGCATATCAACGCAAAATGAAATAATGTTGGAAGAAGCTAGCTTATTTCACTCGTTTGAGTTAGATTAGAGATATAATCTTGAAATTTCATAAAATAAGTTTGAAATTGAAATGACCTATTTTTTTTCTTCTTTCCTTGACATTTTGAACTTATGCTCTCATTTTAAGCCTTTGAACGTTTAAGCCTCGTTCTGACTATACCTATGTAGCTACAGTACATCCCGATACCGTAATGCACTTGGACACATTTCATAAAAAATTGAATTGCATTCTCACCTTAACGATGTTACCCGGTATAGCCCTGTTTTTTTCTAGACTTTACATATTGTTATATAAACATATGCAGAATTTGTTAAACTGGGCAGACCGGGCCTCTACCATGCCCAACCGAAGTAGCAACGAGTTTTCGGGTAAAAATGGGGCTTTACCGGCTCAAACCATGACAATACCTGTCACAACCGGTGCAAACCGTGACGCTATGGTTCTTAATTTCGGGCTCTACCGTCCTATCACAGGGGCACCCTTTGGGGGGTGTCTTCAACGTGTTCGGCTAATAACGGTGGAGACATGGACGTTGCGGGTGTCGTCCCGCCTTACCACGGTATTTGACAGCATTCCTTGTGACTCGGGTTGACTCCTAGTTGTTTTCAACATCTTAGAACAACCAGGGAATGAGCCGGTTCAACACTGTTCATCCTGGTTCGCCAAGGTTGTCCACTATTGTGACATGGTTTTACAACAGTTCATGCCTGATCACAAAGCCAGGATGAAACGGCCCCTTAGATATAGACAGTGAGAGGAGCACAATTTCGCACAATGGTCACCATCGCATTACCAGTGATACAGTATATCAGACCAGTGTCTCCTTATTTGCATGCAAGAGGTTAAATAGTCCCGAGTGCAATTACAGAGATTACGGACTGATATGCCTGCTAATGCAGCAGCCGTCCAAAAATTATTACATGTTTACACGCTGGCCTGAAAATCGCGGCGACGTGAATTACGTTATATATGACGCTGATTGTGCATGCATGGGTCGATATGGATGCGTGGGAGGGCCCACGAGGGACAATATGGGTTCCCGTGAGTGGCTTGTTGTGGGTTCGAAATCGCGATTAGCATCAGCTCGGGTAACTAAGCATTTTGTTACTATTTTCAGTAAAACATGTAATAAATATGAATTCAGAATCCTGAATTCAAGATTTTTAGGCTGACTTACCATAGAAAGTCAGACCAAAATGCTAATTTAAGCAGATTATGATAGCTTCTCTGATTTATTATTAGTTTATCGAAAGACAATTGAGCATTTGAACTTGGTTTTTTAAGTTTAAGTAGGCATACTGCATTTTTTTTAAGTTCAGGACCATTCAGGATTTTGGAAATTTTGAACTTTCACCCATATTTCACCTTACCACTCCTTTTACATGGGGAACCTTGAGGCAGCGACTAACCATTACTTCATGCATATACTTTCCAAGGCGGTGCTTCTTTTGTGGATCGTTTTTGTTGGTTATGCTTCATGTTGGTGTGTGTTGTAATGTCGTGTCTGATCTTTGTAGCCTTGTTGTCACCTGCTGGGAAAGGGCTGATCTCTTGGCTATAGTGTGTGTGTTGTTGTGTTTTGTCACTTTCCCAGTTGTGTCCTGGTTCGCATTAGAGTTAGGGGTGGGGTTGGCGCTGTGAGGCTGGTTAAAGCCCTCCAGTAAAATATTTTACTGACCATTCAAAGGCGGACCTTCTTTTGTGGATCTTTTATGTCTTTTCTGTCTTGTGTTTGCTATGCCTTTGTGAACGTCTGTTTATATGTGCCTTGTGGTCACCTGCTGGGAAAGAGCTGATCTCTTGGCTCTCGTTTGTGGTGTTCTATGTTGATTTCCCATTGTTACCCTGGGTCAGGTTTGGTACTTGATTGTATCAATTCCTGATCTTTGCACCTTACTTACTTTGTATACTATTTAAATATAACACTATATCAATTCTGTTCATGGGATTTATTTCTCATCATTTAGGAGCATATTTAAAGTAATAAGGGCGTTTTGAACGTGAATAAACCATTGTAAAAATTGCTGTAAGAAAAAATCAATCAGTTGTTTCTTCTTGTTAAAATTATTACATTATTTCGTACTGCGTTATGCTAGGACAACGCAAAATGAAATAATGTAATAATATGAAGTAAATATACTGTTTTAATAGTTTGCTTAACGTGAGATGGCTGAATACTATTCAAATATGAAACAATATAAATTATGTTCACGGGATTCATTTACAGACATACTCAAATAGGCATTGTGTATGTGAATAAACCTCTTTATGAATTGCTGTCAGAAAAAAATTCAATCATTTTTCATATTTTTTGAAATTATTACATTATTTCATAATGCGTTTTGGTATGAAACCGCAAAATGAAATAATGTAGTAATATGAAATAAAGCATATGGGATTTTAAAGTATATTTGCATTAGATGGCTGTAAACTATGTAAATATAACACTATATCAATTCTGTTCATGGGATTTATTTCTCATTATTTAAGCTCATATATAAAGTAATAAGGGCGTTTTGAACGTGAATAAACCATTGTAAAAATTGCTGTAATAAAAATCAATCAGTTGTTCCTTCTTGCTAGAATTATTACATTATTTCATAACGCATTGTGCTAGGACAACGCAAAATGAAATAATGTAATAATATGAAGTAAATATACTGTTTTTATAGTTTGCTTAACGTGAGATGGCTGAATACTATTCAAATATGACACAATATAAATTATGTTCACGGGATTCATTTACAGACATATTCAAATAGGCGTTTTGTACGTGAATAAACCATTTTATGAATTGCTGTCAGAAAAAAATTCAAGCATTTTTCACATTTTTCAAAATTATTACATTATTTCATAATGCGTTTTGCTATAAAACCTCAAAATGAAATAATGTAGTAATATGAAATAAAGCTTGTGGGTTTTTAAAATATATTTGCATTAGATGGCTGTATACTATGTAAATATAACACAATATATAAATTCTGTTCTTGGAATTTATTTCTCATTATTTAAGAGCATATTTAAAGTAATAAGGGCGTTTTGAACGTGAATAAACCATTGTAAAAATTGCTGTAAGCAAAAATCAATCAGTTTCCCTTCTTGTTAAAATTATTACATTATTTCATAACGCGTTGTGCTAGGACAAGGCAAAATGAAATAATGTAATAATATGAAGTAAATATACTGTTTTAAAGTATTCTTAACGTGAGATGGCTGGATACTATTCAAATATAACACAATATAAATTATGTTCACGGGATTCATTTACAGACATATTTAAAAAGGTGTTTTGTACGTGAATAAACATTTGTAAAAATTGCTGTAAGAAAAAATCAATCAGTTGTTCCTTCTTGTTTAAATTATTACATTATTTCATAGCGTGTTAGGCTAGGACAACGCAAAATTAAATGATGTAATAATGTGTGTAAATTCAAAGTGTTACCTTGCATGTAGGTCTACAATGCTTCCACTTTAATCTGATATGCAACATGATCACTTTCAGAAAAGAAAAAAAGACCTTTTGACCCCACCACATGTGGTCGAGTGTGTGTGTTATGACAGCATATTTACTTTCATGGTGCTCTGTGCTCAATTCCCTTTAATTTGATATGCAACATGACTACTTTCAGAAAAAGACATGGTTTGACCTTTTGACCCGATCCCAGGGTCAAGGGTGTGTCTGTAGGCAAAATATTTGCTACCATGGTCAGCTTAAATTAATATGCAACATAAACCATATTCCGAAAAAAAGATTCATTTTGGCCTCGGTCCCACCCACTAAGTACACCCTAAGGGATCGGGCCCAGGCATTCAAACTAAAATCCCTAATGTTTCATAAATATTGCTGCTCTGCCTTCGTGCAAAATTTCAGCAAAAATATTGACAACTGCCTTAGTTATTACGAAATTTAAATATTTGACCTTTGACCCCTAAGGTGGGGTCAAAGGGGGTGGGGTACAATTTGGACACTGCCATTCTAAGTCACATGCACTGAGCTCATATGGTCTATAGTGAGAAGTTGTTAGATATAATAGCTTTGGTGAAATGTGAAGATCATACAAAATAGCTGATATAGGTTTTGCATTATAAATGCCTTTACTAAACCAATGACCATAACTCAAGTGCTTAAGGGTCGGTTTTGACGAAACTTATAGGATATCGAGAGTACATGGTACATATCATTTGTACAAAGAATGATTCTAATATGACAAATAAGTACTGAGATATGGTTCTGGATTGACAAAAGTGCGGACGGACGGACGAAGTGGACGGACGGATGCACGGACGACGCAAAAATATATCCCTCTGACTTCGTCGGTGGATAACAAACAGGCGAAATCCAACGGCAATATTGATAAAAAAATCAACAGGTCATTGAAAATCAAAACAGTTGAATAATTATGCCATCTATCATAGCATGAAACAAAGTGTTTATCATTTGAAACCGATCTGATGCCATTTACGCGAAATGTAATAAAAAAAAGTATGCCTACTATCAACGCATTATGTAACAATTATTACATTTTGAACCAACTGCACATGTTTGACGCAAAATGAAATAAAAAGTCTAGATTATTACATTTTGCGTCGACATTCGCAGCGCAAAATGAAATAAAAACATCAAAATGTAATAATTATTACATTATTACAAAACGTGCTGCAACAATGCACTGTTATCTGGAGGTCTGATTTAGTAGCTTCGGTCACTATATGTATCTTTGGTAAATGAAGTAAAATACTGTCCAATATAGAACCCGGTCCGGGTTCAAACAATTGTTTGGGCACGAATTATCATTTACTTGAACACATGTTCTATCGTTCATTGATGCCTTAAATATTATCAAATCTATATTCAATTCTCGATTTGATAAAAGTGCCCATTAGTCAAATATGCGTTTCTTTTTCTGCCGAGTATACATGTATATCAGTGAAAATTTTAATGTCACATCGAGGACTTGCTCAAGGTTTAAAACCCCAAAATATCATACAAAAATGACTTGGTTTAAATATATTTCATTAGCAAAAGTGGCTGACGTTATCAAACATATGTTAACAATATTAAGATTTTAAATGATTAACCTGGGTCCATCATGGCTGCGCTACCACACTAAGCATATTAATATGTGTTACGTATATAATAAATTAAGATAATTTATAACGTGTGTTTGTTTGTATTTACTACTTGAACTAGTTAACGTGTTGCCCGCTATAGTGACAACTTTTCGCACGAGCTGATAACCTTTGCAAACAATTTGGATCCAGATCAGGTCCAACCAAACGTCGGGCCTGATCTTGATCCATACTGTTTGCCCTGGAAGATTTGTTTATTGTATAATCAGCTGACGACAGAAACATGAAAAATTGACCAGCATGCAAAAAGTTAAAATTTTATCTCAAAATAAATAGTACCTCACAATAAAATAAGATTACCATACAGAGACTTAGCGTGTAAAACACGAGACATGCTTGTGAATTTTGAATAGACAATTTTACACAGATTTTAGATTTAATTGCAGGGTGTCCAGTAGTTGATTTTAAAGAGCACACTGACATGGACATTGATAGCTAGGGGTTCGGCCACACAAGGTATGTTTCTCTCTTATTCTAGTAGTTTAACAAATGCATTTAAACATACAAACCATAAAACAGGGTTAAACAGAAATAGTGTATTCTTTAAATTAAGTGAAGATTGAAAACAATAGCTATTACATGCATTGAATAGTGAGCAAAGCAGTTTGGTTTCATTTTAAGAATAAAATTGAGCCGCGTCATGAGATTCCCACCAATGTGGTATGTGCGACCAGCAAAGGCTCAGACCAGCCTGCGCATACGCGCAGTCTGATCAGAGCCTTTGCTAGTCGCTTGAATATTCCATGAGTGTTAAGCTACTGATCGAACACCATCCAGAGTTTCTAAGCTTAAAATGAGGCTACACGGGCTTGCTTGAGTCTACACTTGTCAAAATGCCACATTGTTGGAAATCTCATGTCACAGCTCAAATTATCTTGCATTTCACTCTTTTTTGCCGAACAATTTTGTTAAGCTGAGAAAATAATTCTTAATGACCTTATTTGCATACAAGTATAAATCAAATTGAATATTCTATAAAGCTACTGAAAGTACGAGTCATAAAGTATCAGACATACTGTCCTGTTGTTGTTGGTTCAATAATTTAGTACGTCTGAGTATTTGTTTTGTTGGTGTCCTGGTTCTGTCTATCTTCGCAAGCCAAGGGTACTAAGTCCACTTTGTTCCTTACGCATAAGAAACGAAGTGGACTTAGTATCCATGGGTTGCGAAGATGGGTTCTGTCATGCAAGAGCTGGTTGTGTTGCATTACTATGTTTTTTTCTTGTGAATGTGCCTTGTTTTTTGTTTGTTTTGTTGCTTTATGTCCCAAGTCAACAGCTATGGTCATGGCGGGACGGTCAGCTCACATAACCACACTTTTTCCTGGGCAAGCTTGAACAAGCAGTTAACCAGTACTTCGTGCACATACTTTCGCTTGTAACTGAAAACAACCCTTCTTGAATGATTCAGCGGAAGGGAGGAAAATGACCGTAGAAATTATTTCATGATCAATCTCAACGAAAGAATGGGCCGGGATCGAACTCGCGACCCCTGGATCTGCAGTCAGACTCGCATCTGTTGCCAGACACTTTACCGACTGTGCTACGCGGCCCGTTGCCTTGTTGATTGACCTGTGTTTTTATCCCGTTATGGTAGTCTGTGATTGTGTTTGCTGCATTTTCGCATTTTATTTACTTGTTTTATCAAGCTAAACTGATTAATTATTTAATTTCTTAGGTGTCTAGCACGGTGCTATCAACCTTATTTATAGATAAAAATATTCTTAACTACTGAGGACTTCCATTAAACATACTGTTTTGATGTATTTGTTTATATAGACTTGTAATCTGAAGCATCATAGTGATGCTTTTCTCGTTTGTAACCAGACGTTAGATTGTGCTTTGGCATGATTATGTTTGAACTACTAGGCGCGGCAATGTGCACCACTTATTGATAAATAAGGGATATAAAATAGTGAGATTTGGCACAGTACGACTGGCTGCATGTCAAACCCAATAGAAACTAACTAAAAACAACACCAAAACAAACTTCAGCTGTTAAGTTTTTAGAACTATTTCCACTAACTTCTCCAAAAGGTCTGAAACTTGTTGTACAAACACAATTTTGTGTACTTGGATGAAGATTTTGCAATAAATTAAATTCATCCAAAAGAGCTGCGTGCATTAAGGGGCTTTTTTGCCCCCCCCCCCCCCCCTATGAGGCTAAAATATAAAACTTGTTTTCAACAATTTGGTCTTACTATAACCAAAGTGTAAAAGTCTAAAATTACTTTGAATATTACCGTTGCTATGGTAACAAAAATGGCCGCAAAAATAGGCTGAAATAGGAAATTGACCATTTCGGAGCAAAATTGAGAGGTTTGACAGAGAAATTAACACAGAGCACAAGCAAATACCAAAAAGATATTAAACAGAAGATGAGAATTACCACGGCACACCACATGTAAAAAAGATTTTTTTACTTAGCTGTACTGATATCTAATTCTTAAAAAATCGGTCTCCAAAAGCCTTAAATGTGGTCCAAAATGGCAATTTCTCCGTTTTAAGCCTGTTTTGTCGGCCATTTTTGTTACCATAACAACGGTAAAATTTATATAAATCCAGAAATTTTACACTTCAATTATTTTTCTAATAAACCAATCAAAAGAAATTTGTGAAAAGCAATTTTCAGTTTTTGGCTCTAAAGGGGGCCAAAGTAGCCCCTTAATGCACGTACCCCTTTCTAAGTCTTTTATTGACAGGTAAAATTCGTATAGGCGTGTCAGACAGTGGTAATATTCGTAGGCGGTGAATTTTCCGTTATTCAAAGGCTGTGTATTAATAGACTTTTCGCTTACTGTAAAGGCGGTAACTTTAATATTCATATCTGGGCGTGGTTCGGCTATTTCATCTGCTAAGGTTTGATTTTGATTTGATTCTTTACGTCCCATCAACAATCTTTCAGTTAAAGAGACGGGTCTTTCTGGGTTGAACCAGTACTAAGCTAGGATAAATGTGTCTTGCTCAAGGATCACAACGCAGTGACACCGGTGAGGCTCGAACCCGCGGCACCTTGGTCTCGATCATCTGCTATGGAAAGGAAATCAGGTTTTATTTATAATATGGTAAAGAGTTAATAAGCTTTTTGTGCCGAGCAAAGGTGCGTGCATTTCATGAAAATCCTAACCGTATACACACTTAACTCACATTTTTTCCCCTTAAAGCGCATAATCACAAAATGTATGTTTTTGTCGTCCACTAAACTATTTGAAGCCTAATAGATAAACAGTGTGGACCCAGATCAGACTGCTCCTGTAGGAGCAGTCTGATCTGGGTCCACAATGTTTGCCTCCCTGCTTATGTTAAATAGAAATTTTCACATGCAGTTATTTTGCTGGCGTTTTAAAGACTGAATAATGACTGAGGTGGTGGCACAAGATGATACAGTTACTTTTGAATAAAACCGCGCCTCCTTTTCAGTTTTACCTATGCCTAAGGTTGACTAGTCCAAATTACGCATTCATGAGGCGCCGCCTTTACAGTAAGCGAAAAGTCAAGTAATAGGCGGTGAATTTTACGTTATTCAAAGGCTGTGTATATCACAAAACTGGCGTTTGCATTCTCAGAATTTACCGTGCACAGCAGAATCAACTTTGAGCTGGCTCACAAAGGTTGGGTTTTTGCATGACGTGCCATTTTCCCTTATGCACGTGCTCCGAAATTGACACACAAGCTTTACGCACGAGCGGATCAAGCGCGATAACCATTTTATTTGAACAAGCCATACATTGTTTTATTAAATGAATTTGGGCGTTGCAATGTAACATTTTGACTGACATCTTTGACTTGGTTTATTTTCGCTTTGTTGAGCCGCAAAGGATCATTGACACTTGCTATGGGTAAATGCCTATGGTTTTCAGTGAAAATAAAAGTTTGTCAATCGTCCCTTTCTTCACCTTGAAGCTACCCTGACCTGAGTACTTTATGGATGTGAAATCCTTTTTCGATATTAAATGCTTCAAGGATGAAAAAATTTGGGTAGAACAATCAGTTTTACATTAAGATATATAGAAATCCGAAAATGTTTTTTCAATTATAATCCCCCCCCCCCCCGTGTGCCAGCAAAAGCTTTTGCATGTATATGTGTTACCATATTTTACACATTGTATGGAAGTGGCTTGCTGGCACACGGGAGGGAAAGATGTTCAGCAGCCCAAAAACCCAGGGCCTAAGCCCATAAAATGTCTTTTCTACCAAATAAGAAATTAATGACAGTAATGAAGTTCTCTAGAACCAACCTCCTAAATTGCTTTGTATTCTGTGCTAGTTTAATATAAAGTACTTAAAGATTAAAAGTAGAATTAGCAAGGTTTTATGCATTTTTTCATAAGAAAAAATCTCACTGTTATTAAATGACACAGTATTTTGCAAACGTCCTGCACTTATATATTTGCATGCTAGGGAATTGTTCATGTTTTTATTTTCGTCTGCTGACTTTCTTCAAAATTATTTTTTTAAAAATAAACCACCAAGGACCACCATCAGAGTGTCAAACAGTTTGGATCCACATCAAGACGGACATTCTGTTGGTCCTCCCTTGGGTCCAAACTGTTTGCAAAAGGCTATTGGCAGTTGACAAAATTATCCACTGGCATGCAAAGAGTTATAACAGGTAAATACTTTAGTGTCATATAGGAATATACATGCATATGTATACCATAAATATTTGGACACTTTAAATACATTCAACATGCTATGCCCTTTAAACAAAGCAAAAGTAATATTCAAAGGATCTAGTTAGAATCAGTTTTACTTTCCAATGCTAAATGGGACACTTCCATTCCTTCAGAAATGTGTATTTCTTTTATTGAGCTTTCAGCTTTGTATTATTTACGGTACATGTAGTCAAAAATGTACAGGTAACTATTAAATTATCTCCCCAAAATCATTTTATTACAAAACATATTTTTTTTAAAACAATTTCATCAATTATAGTGATTCGTTAATACTCTGCGTATGGTATATTCAATAGATATCACCATGTCTACCAAATAAATCAAGAAAACGTGAAGAAATCACTTTTTAAAGCACTTTTTATTTTCATGAAATTTCAGACCCCCTCCCCTTTCTACCCGACATAACTCTCGAATGCGTAGGAATTTTGCAAGTATTTTGCTAGCTGGCTCTTGCCATTAGATTCACCTATTGCATTGATACTACATGCACCACACTAGAAGCCCAAAAGTAGCGTTCTGGGAATCAGAAAAATAGGCGTATATAAGGCCCAAACCGTCAATGATCCTTTCACACTTCGCAAATTTCACACCGCGTGAAGATTTGGTACCACAACGTACATTTTGGCAAATGTGAAATTTTCGTATGGTCAATTTCGATTATTTTCGGGGTCTAAAATCTGCGTTCAAATATCACATTCTTATAATTCAACATGTGAAGAATTGGTACGTTTTCGTCTTTTCTGTGAAGAACTGGTTCGATTTTTCTCAGATGTGAATAATTGGTTCTCAATTTTCAAAAATGTGAAGAATCACAACTAGTTCCTCGCACATGTGAAGAATCGGTACCAAATGCTCACACATGTGAAACAATGGTACCAAATGATCACAGATGTGAAGTATTGGTACTAAAACTTCACAGATGTAAATGACAGAATTTGTAATATCTAGTCACATGTGAAAGATTCTATTTATTGACTCGCGATGACAAGCGACTGGAGCAACACACACACACACACACACACACACACACACACACACACACACACACACACACACACACACACACACACACACACACACACACACACACACACACAGTGTGTGTTCCGAAACAATTTTAAAGCGGATGTAAATTTCGTCTTAGAAACAGCTTCTTACGTCACCAAAGGAACACAACTCAAAAGTGTAAATACTAGAAATATAGCTGTTGCGTTCTGCATGTCTGAAATGTTGGTTAATATTTGTATGAAAGTTCATGTATGTACCTTGAGTTCTTGCTGTCTGTACGCCATCTCAAATTAGTAGCTATTTGCAAAGAGGCATGGGATAATGAACTTGAGTAATTTTATCAACAGTAAAGCGAAACATGTGCGTTGAAACACAATCCGATGATTTAAGATTGAAAAATGTTCTAATCAAGCATTAGAAATAATACGTTAGAACTTTTTCAAAACAATATAAGAATGCTGTTGTTGTTTTTAAGAATAACTGGATGCCAAAATTCAATAAGTCCCTCAGCTTCACAAACTAATTCGTAAAATAATCTTCAAACTTTTGAGTGTTTTCCTTCATACTTTTGAATGACAGAGTGGACATAATTTTTGATCAGATGACACAGGCCATATCAATATGTCTCTCAGGAACACAATTCATTATATATATCTAAAGGCCAGGGTCGCTCGCATAAGAATGACTGTTTATAAGTATATTAACAAGTTATAGCTCCTCCCAAATCCCAGCTATGATGTTTTAAAGATAAGCAGTTTCATTATAAAGCTTTACATGGAAAAGTGTCCATTAATTATGTTGACAAAATTATTAGGATGTTGACACTCTGGGTGGGGCCATTTTTGCCCCCCCCCCTGGTCAGATTGTGAACAAACATGGTAGAGGATCACTAGCTAATGCTACATACCAAATATCAAGGCTCTATATCAAGTGATTGCAGACAAGAAGTGATGTTTCCCTTCCAAGGCCTTGCGATTTCAGATAAACATTTGTTAAAGTTTCCCCAATATTGACATAGGAAAAACGGGCCACGCCATCTCACAGTCAAAACAATTCGAAACAATTTTGGTAGAGGGTGTCCCGAGGACCATAATTATGTACCGAATTATTTTGAAATCCGACCAGGAGTTTTTGACAAGATTTTAGAGTGTTTCCTTTATGATATAACATGTACCTTAGTTTCTCATTTCATACCATCTTGTAGAAACACCTATCCTACAAAAATATCTTTTGCTGAAATTCGCTCATACATCATGATTTTAAACTCAAATATGGTATTTTGGACATCTATTCTAGAATATCTTATTTTTTTTCCACTCCCAAATTCGAAACTATCCCCTATTTCGTTTTCTAAACGACTCACAGCAGGGAAATTCAATGGTACAAATCTCGGCGAAATGTTTAACAGGAAAGAATGCAATTTGTCTCGAATGATGCTCGCACTTTCTTCAGTCTAGACGCAGCCAGATCAGTACAAACTGATTTTAACTTAAAAATGTTGTTTCTAAAAAGGTTGTTCATCAAGGGTCGTGCACATACGGTCAGTTTATTTTGTGTTAATATAATATTTACGGAGTTTTCTTCTTCTTCTTTTTTTTAGTTATCGAATTGATTGCTCTGTATGAAGATACATAAATTAAATTTAATTGTATTGCTTGCATAGAGACCTCCTAATTGGCTAAATGTATCATCACATGTATCAACACGTTTTTTTTATATGCAAAGACAATAGCCGTTTGCGACATTAAAGTGTGATAGTTTTATGGTGTGTTTGTTCTTTCTAGTATGGAATTCATTTGCTGACTGTTTGTCATAGAGGCTTCTTAAACATTTCAATAGACGAGAAAAGCAGACGACTTTTGTTGCCATTGGCGCATTAAGGGTTAACTTGGTGGTAAGCATCGAGGCATTGGGGATTCAAACTAGCTGAATTATTTTCATTCCGATACAATGCATCCTTGAAATTCCTCTCAACCCAATCCATATATTAGCCTCGTGGTCACCATATTGCTGCATTGTGGTCACCTGCTGGAAAAGGGCTGACCTATTGGCTCTTGTTTATGATGTTAAATTGTGTTTTGTCACTTTCCCATGCGGTGTCTTGGGTCAGGTGTGGTACTTGATTGTATAGATTCCTGATCTTTGCCGCCTTTCTTACTTCGAACCGAATCTTAGTAGGAAACATTGAGATTCAGCATTTTTAAAATCGTTTGCTTCCAAAATCCAAGAGGGTAGCAATTGCAGCTATCTTGTAACGCTTGAAGCGACATATCCTCCCGAAACTTGGTAGAAAGCACCAGAACAGCACAGAAGAGCATACATGTTCTAAAATCCATCTTAAAATTCTTCAAACGACATCTCATAAACCATACGAGTATGTCAAAGTGAATAAAAATGATTGGAAGTATCAAGGCAATATAAAGATTCAGAATTTCTGAAATTGTCTCATTCCAATATCTAAGATAGGTGCCATGACAATAGTTTTTAAATTCGTAAAACGACATCTCCTTACGGACCATGTGACAGATTTAATCGAACATTATTGGGAGGCACCACGGCAACATAGTTTCAGATTTACTAAAATCGTTCGATTCCTATATACAAATTGGCCGCAATGACAGCCATCTTAAGATTCTTCCAGCGATATATCATATCACCATAATCGGATTTTTGAATAACGTGCAGGTGCATGGGCATCATCCACATCAGTGGGCCCCTTTCCAGGTAACTGGCTAGCTGCAAGCATAGCAGATCTCACACCTGATCTCCAGGTGTTCCTTTCTTGAAGGTCAACTGCCGTGAGCTTCTACTCACGGCAGTCTTTCTCCATCAGTTTCTTCCATGTTAGCTTGGGCCTCCATGCCCCCGCCTGCCATCAATCTGTATATCACATGCTGTTCTGACTGCACCACAAGAACGTCCCTGGAGGTCCTCAAGCTCAAGTTTGTCAGTAGCTCGCTTGACCTTACCGTGACCACATACTCTTGGTTATCCAGAAACATAGTGGGAGGCATCTGCGCAACATGGGAATTCAGAATTGCTAAAACGCTGTGTTTGTATATCCTATATGGCTGCCAACGTGGCCACCATTGCACAAAGTAGCATATCATAATCATGATCAGACTCAACCAGGAGACCGATCCTGACCCACTTGGGCATATACTTATTTAGATAGCAGATAGAAATTTCCAATTTTTTTGGCTTCCTGAAAATGCAACGAATGTCATGATGGCGCTGTCCGAAGCATCTTGTTTGGGTCTTCATGGCTTATAAATGCCCCATTTATATGACGCGCGGAATGTCGCACAAATGCACTACCCAATTAGATAGCTGTGCAATTGTCGGACCAGCATGTGCATTTATCCCATTTTGCTAAGCGTCTAATAGAAAGGACATTAACATGTAATGTGAAGACACTGGAGAGATGCCAAAGGTGGGGAATCTCATCAGGGTATGCACTATTTGCGAGCGTGAAATCAATTTTGGGCAGATGAAATAATTTTGAAATTTCCACCAGCAATCCATGATAATAAACAGTAGACTATTCCAACACGATCAAAAATAAAAATAAAAAGATTTTATATATATTTAACAAAAATAACAACAAAAAGCAACAACATTTGCTCATGGCGCGGTTCAATTCAGCCCTTTTGCAGAACGACTAGAAAAATGAAACAAAATCTGAATAGAAAGACAATTCGATCTTTTTTTCAAGTAAACGTTGATTCAGAAAATTGCAATGAGTATATATGAAATCCTCATTTGGGTATCGTGGGATTTAAACACAGACTTCGCGTAACGTTTGCCATACGCATGATTGAAGCTATCGCCCCAACCAGGCGCAGTCGCCGCATCTGTGCTTGTTCAAACTCTACACGTGAAAGTAAAAGTAACATTTACTATGCCGGTGTCAACTGTCGAAAAACGACGAAAAGTGAAAAATACCTGGCCTCGAGGTTATAAAATTTGAGTCCAGTCTGAAACTCAAAATAAAGCGCAATGATGGCTGCCTGCGGACACGTGTCCGCAAGCCGCCAATCATTGCGCTTTATTTTGAGTCTGTAGAAAGAGCTCTTTCTTTTAATTTCAGATATATATCATCATGAAAGCTATTCTTCTCTTATTGGTCTGTCACACACTGTGTCAGGCTGAGGACTTCCATTTGGAGTACTATACAGATCTGACGCTAAACTGTGGTGAAACAGAATATAATTTCACGAACACAAATCCCGCCACTAAGTACTGGCTACTTCCGAATGGTGATTTCATGACAGAAACAGTACCAGAGAACAAAAGAATCGCCATTGGTGCGGACATGTCAAACTTTACATTAACAATTACAAAACTGGATGATCCTGACTTTGGTTGGTACTACTGTATCATTGTATGGACTGACCACTCAATAGACAGAATTCGCCACGGTGTCAACGTGGACGGTCCTTTCTATGGAGACCTTTTGGATAAATATCGTCATAACGCCATGATTGGTGGGATAGCAGCAGGTTCTTTGTTTGTACTTCTGGCTGGAAGTTGCATCATCTGGCACTGTCGTTATAGGGGGCGCGATGATCGAAGTAAAGTGGTTGATGATTTAGACAAAGCTATAGAAGGATTTGATGTAAACGCTTATGATAATATGGCAGCTGATGTGGATGGCACAAAGAGTGAAAAACTCAACAGTAATATACAAGACGATCAAATGTAGTATGACTGAATTATCTAAAAATCTGACGATTTTAAAACACCAGCATATTGACGTAGTTAAATTTTGGCGTTCTTTCTATGTAAGGCCTTAAAATTTTCTCATATGTCTAAGTACTCTCAAAGGAAAAAGTATGCTCACTAGAGCATATTCTTTCCTTAAACAGGCAGGTACATAACCTCCAAAATTAAAAAAAAATATCACTTGAAGCAGTTATTTCTTGCAACAATAGCAAAAATAATCTGTTTGAGTGAAAGTATCTTTTGTCATCTTCAGATTCTGGAGTTATCGTTATTTTCATGATCAAATGGGTAAAATTATCTGAAAGATCTATTACATAACCTAACGTATTGCATTAAAATTATATAGGCATCGTTTAGAAATTTGCACACAAGGTCATTGAAGATCAGAAAATAAGCCACTTTTTAAGGTGAGTCAGTTATAGTTTTGAGATTGCAATTTTGACCTTGACCTAAATAATTATAGATATAAGCTAAATAAGTTATTTTCTGTAGCCTCAACTTAAAATCAATGTTAAAAAGGCACAATTTCAACTTTTTAAGTGATATATATTTTAACTTATAGAGGTTATGTCCCTGACTTAAATAGTAACTCATTTTATGACGTTTGAAACACACTCTACTACTCATGAATACACTGTACTAAAGATGAGTGTCCATGTATTGCAAATTGTGTAACTGAATACAAGGCAGTATTTCTCAATTTCATATTTTGTCGATTAGCGCCAAATAAAATACCCGCCAAATATAAGTGTTTTGCAGCATACCAGCTCCTTATTGCACAGTACCACAAACTATATTGCTTCTCACCAGACCGAGGACATCAAGCTCACTATTGATAGCTGTATATGCACTTAAAGGGTGACTTTACGGATACAATGTGTATGTGATAAGTACCAGACTCTTGAGCTGACATATACTGAGTTCCACAGCCAACTCAACTTGATTGTTTATTTTCTATTTCAACCGTTTCATTTGTAATTTAGCGTAGCCGTGCAGTGGAGCCAATCCATTTCTGGATATAAGCTGTGAAAAGCAGACCCGAATCTTTTCTTGTTCGTCTAAAATTGCTTCATGACTTATGCAAGGGTCAAGTTGTTTTAAAACGTTAAAGAAATCAGCCTTTTAACTGATTTTCCTGCATAGCTGTACACTTTTCAACAAACAACTCTTAAACACTGTGAAAAACAAAATGCCAAATATCCCGATACATTTTCTGATAAGGATAGCTCGATTACATAAAATGAAGCATACGGGCAAAATCTGAAATGACACCCACAGCGTCGTCAAGTAACGGTTTACTGGTTTCAAAAAACAATGGTGAATCCTGGCGTAACGTAGACAAGAAGCTCTAGCGATAAGGCGTATATTTTCCCTAGTTGACATGATTTCAAAAGCTAAAATTTCAAATAGACCTAATGATTTTAAAATCGTCTGTTTGGGTAGTATAATATGTATAGTTAGCATCAAAAGACGTTTCAAAGCGATTCATGAGGGTCTGGATGGGCTATAATGTTTAGTGAATAATGGACCTTATTTTATAATGAATAGTGAATAATGAGCCAAAAAAATAATGAATAGTGAATATTGGGTGCCTAAAAAATAATGAATAATCCTATTTTTTTAATGAATTAAAAAAAAAATAATGAATAGTGAATAATCAGATTTCTTTGCCACCTTTTTTTTACTGTTAATGACTAATTGGTCTTATTTTAATGAATAACCCAAAATTTTAATGAGATGAATAATGGGCTAAATTTTTTAATGAATAGTGAATACCAGACCCCGCCCCCCATCCAGACCCTCATTCATCATTTACAAAGCCTTGAAAACTTGCGCTTTCTACTTCCACCCCTCATTTTAGACCAGAATTTTAGTAAATCTATTATAGGTTTTCAAAAAGCAAAAGTACTAAATTATTAAGGATATAAATGCCCTTCGTTTCCAAAACATTGCAGTTTTCCTTCTGCGCATGCGTACGAAATATACGTTATTATGTAAATATACAACATGTGTAAAGGGCGTCTTGGGTCTGGGGGGGAGAGTTGTATAAGCGAAAGAAGACATAAATCATCTGACAAAAACAGACCACTTTGCAAGATGGTCGTTTTTATTGTACATCAACTGTATAAATATGTATACATAATATACTCTATCGTGATAAATGTAGGACGATTGTTTACCTTGATCTTTCATACTTTTCCCACACATATATTTTAATTTAAAAACGCGACATTTAGGCATGAAAAGTCTGGTGACAACCGGTTGTCACCAGCGAAAAGTCTGCTGACAACCAGCTGTATTTTTCCAATACCCAAGTGCTGTATTCCCTTTTCCACAAATTTAGGTATTTTCCATTTCTCGTACATATGTATGAAAAGATTTTTTTTAGAAAATAATAGTAGATATGCAATTAGGTTACAATTACACAATGCTACATGTACCGAGTCTGAGCTCAGGGCTAGAGAAAGATTTAAATCCTTTTCATTACTAATGTTGGCCCAAAAACGTAAATATCAGTCAAAAACCTTTTTCCTACTAGAGATCTGCCCCATATATTTTGAAATACAGTTTTACCATTTTGTGGCCAAGGGTAGCTCTAAAATTCTTAACAATATTATTGCAATTGCTCACCCTAGGTATGTTTTGAATATCATTTGTACATTTATACATGTCTTTGCATTATTTGCAATCAAAAGTTTGTGTGCTTACACTGATGATGACAGCAATCAAATTGGTGTTGATGTATATGACCCTGTGATATTGATTGATTGATTACATTGATCCTTTAATTCCCAGTCAACAATTTTTCAGTTACGTCGGGATGAGTGTTTCTGAGTTAAACCATTACTAAGCACAGATAATGTGTCTTGTTCAAGGACACAGTCCGACACAATGCAGTGCCGCTAGAAAGACCACAACCACAACCCTTCAGTCTTGAAAGCACTCTACGACTATGTAACTAAGCCCCCCCCCCCCCCCCCGACTCAGTGTAATGTCACTATTTATGTGTCTGCTAAAATATAAATTATGTTATTAAAGTTTTCTTTGTCCACTATGTTTAGGAAGGGGTAATAGGGGATTTTTCAGCAGCATGGTGGTTAAATGGCAAAATGCTCGACTCGCCTCGAAATTGAGGGGTTGCGGGTTGTAGCTTCACTTGAGGCCCTGCATTGTTGTCTTATTTACTTTGTCAGCCCGGGGTTAAAAAGTTTTTCTGACCTTAGGGTCTGATTAGTAAATTTACAGTTTCAACGACATATTTGACAGACAAATGCGCTAATCTCCCAATATCTTGTTGGTAAACATGGCTAAAAGTAATAAATGCACTACTTACTAGATGATTACTTGGGGTCTGTGTTTGCATCGAATAGTAAGTTGTTTCATTTCGAAGTCTTTCAATTGGTTCTGGTGGTACTGGTGCTGATGTTGGACTTGCTGGTGGCATTGCAGATGTTGGCACTGGTGCATTTAGCTTTGGGATGGATGACGTCAAACCAGCAAACCAGCATAGTGGATAGGTAGATGATTGAACCGTCTGGCATATGCTTGATGAAGACACTGCTGTAGTAGTTATCACTGACATTGTCATAACGGAGTCTGTGGTTGCTGCAGCAGTTGTCAGGAAAGGAACGGCTGTGAATGGCCTGATGTCTTCAAAAGGAACTTCACTATGTTGTCGACACTGGTACAGGTTTCATGGGCATCTGATGATTTAGCCTAAATCAAAGAGAATAAGAAAATTTTCAGAAAAAGGTAACGTTATGAGAACGGTACGGCGCAAAAATAAGACTTTCAATATTTTTTGGCTAATTAAACGCATAAAACTGCGTTCTTTTAATGTTAAAGCTGCATAGTCTGTAACTTTTGATCTTTTAATTTTAGAACAAATGTTTCTATTTTTCAAGAACAGAGTAAAAAAACTAAAATTCAGGTATACATTTTACCGATTTCGTAAATCTTAACAAATTATCAGTATCGAAACAACAGCATTTATGTTAAAATTAACTGTCTATAATTATTGGAGGGACGCAAATAATTACCAACACGAGTAAAACACACCTGTTCTAAAAGATAATTCACTTTTACGTGCAGTTTTCAGCTCTAGTGAACAGATTTATTGTGAAAACATAACTTGACTCAACTTTTACAAATGATTTAAAAAGAAAATAAAAAAAAATCGAAAAATGTTTATAGATGCAGACTTAGTCTCTTTAAATGATTGGTAGAACAGTCACTAGCATCATAAAATGGATTTCGTGTAAAATTATTTAAGTTATATCACAAAGACAAGCTCCTTTTCATCAATTTAACAGAACACATGCTATTTTTCTGTTAGTTATTTTAATGGTAAATATGTTATCTCGTATTAAATCTAAAATATCTCGCTTGTTTGTGTGCTTAACATATCTAAACTAACTATATAGTCATTACTTGAACCAGAAAGACTTACTCAACAAATAGATGACAATATTTGTTACCATTCAAGCTTATATAAAAAGAGTAGAGTTAAAACATTTGACCACGCCTCTTTGAAAATACAGCAAAATAATTTGTGAAGTGCTCCGCATACGCTGAGACACCCTCAAGTAAAAGTTCACAACTTTGTTATCTAAACTTTGATTTCATCCATATTTGTAGAAAATGTGTCTTAGATGTATATAAACATATCATACAAATTTCATAGAATTCCTTATACACAGTCGCACTTTATAACAAAAGCCCACGATTTACTGGGACAGCCCTCGGATTTCAGTACTTACATGTATTACTGCATAATTTGATGACACTGGGCCAGAAATTAAGTCACCACATACAACAACAGTATGTTGTCTTTATTAATTAAACGACGCCGTGTGTTCGTATAGTACCCTGTACGGTGCGTGTTCTCTTGTCAAACATATCATACTTTTTAGTTTGGCGCAATTCAATATCAGCCTACGGATTTACCCGAACACTTGCCTGATTAAAACGACCCGAGTTTTGTACTTACCCCAAAAAATGCGGCTAAAAGTAAAAGTGAAATTGACATCATGTATACCGCAAAGATAGTACGGGTATCATTGTGTCTATTACCTGTTGTAAAGTTTAGCTTGACAATATAAGTAAGTCGACAACTTGATACTGGCCTATTATCAGTAAATTCTTTAGTTTCTAATTAGAAGATTAGTTCATCCTAGACACACCCCAATCCAGACCGACAACGTGCATTTGAGGACATCAGTTGGTAAATAGATGAACAACATTTAAATAGTCTAGCTAAATGGTAAGAAACTTTAGTTTTATATGCTAATCATAAATTTATGCCGCAAGTACATGAGATGATGTAGTCCGAGTTTTCTCTGACGTTTTAGTGGCTTTCTTTATTTTGATATTAGCCACTGTTAGTGGCAAATATCAGAATATGGAAAGGCCACTTAAACATCAGAGAATGCTCGGATTATAGATGATGGTACTTGTCCAATAAAAGGGCAGCGAAGACTTGGACGAGACATATCCTTGCAGTTTCGTCAGTACCATTACTGCTCACGAACACTACGCAGAAATCTAGATGAAGGTTCATGCAAATATTTGGACGTCTGGTTTCATAAGATAACTTTGTATACAGTTTAAAGAAATACTTTTGTGGTAAACACTAAAACCGCACGTGCTTCTTCCCAAGAAAACAGCTGCACAAAGAGCTTTTAAAGTTAGTACAGAAAAATCCTGTCTTAAGCGGTCACTCAAAAAGAAGACCAACACTGGTTTCAAAGACCGATTATCGCTTAATGCATGTCAAAAGTATGGCAGAATGCTCCAAGAGAGCATTCTGCAATACTTTCGACCTTCCTTTAGTTACCATTTGTCTTTAAGACTTTTGTTTTGTCTATTTATGAGTGGCCGCACTTAAAAGTTTTTTGTGTCTTTCTCAAAATGATAAAATCTTGACTTGCCCCATTCCCGCGCTAACACCTTAAATAATTTAAATATCAGTTTAGCTTTACAGAGCGACCTTGGTCCTTTCGTGTTCCTGTGTCTTTTTCTTAATCAATGTTAATAAGCGAAAAATATGCATAAAATACAAAAGGAATTGTGTAAAACGCGACGCGTACGTTTGTAGTGTTACTTGCTGCTAATCAAGCGTATGGCGAGCTAGCAGACGAAATGTTGATACCTATTACATTGTTGAGTATCGAAGGCTCATGAAAACCTGCGCATATACATGTTTACCACCAGAGCTTTTAGTTGGCCATCCAGAGCCTGAAAAAAAAATTGTTGGCATTTTTGAGTACATTTTGGCATCCATGCTCAAAGTGTATCTTGATGTGTTTTAAGAAGGATAGGGGTGGATGCCAAGTCTGGAAATGCCCCAAAGTCCCAGAATTAGGTCAAAGGTCAACTGAGTGTAAATTCTTGTATATACGTCAGATTTTAGCGTTTTTTATTAGTTAGCTATCCAAAATTATGATTCAAAGTAATGCAAAATCTCTTTTGGATAATACAGCCATGCTATATAAACAAACAGCATCATCAAGGCATGATGTGTGTTTGGATCAAAGGTCATTTAAGTGCAAAATCGGTGAAAATTGTAGCAATATTTCATTTATAAAGGGGCAAAATTCAAATTTTAAGTTCCCTTCTATGCTAATGGAAGAATTTTTTTATTGCTAACCTGCTAGGTGTGTGTCTATCATGTTTGGATAGCAATGATTTACCAAGTTTCCTGCGGTCAAATATCCATAAGAGCATGTAAAGTATGTTACTGTTTAAAATCAATTAAGATGTAATACAACTAAGAATAACCATTTCATTGTAAAAAAATATTTTTTTTTGCTTAATGCTTTGTATGAATACGTCATGTTATGCAATTATCTATCCTTTTATACATAAGGTGTGTTTAAGCTGTTACTTACTTTACATTTTACCATCTGAAATTGATTCATTTCTCAACGGTATATGCTCCTAGCTACAGCTTTCATAAAGGACTTGGCCATGATCTCATGCTTATAGGACTAAAATAAATTTCTTTTCTCATTTCACACATTTGTTGTGTTTGTTCCCATCTATGAGTAATTGTAAAACACTTTTTACAAGGCAACTACCTACTAATTGCATATACTAAGCATAGCTTCGTGAAAACTCAAAGACCAAGCCTCCTTTCATAAAACATCAGGCGTGCTGAAACTATGATAGAATATGGTAAATACCATATACTGGAAGGAATATATCCTCACATTGGTCTTCACATCGGCCTCTTAGCAGATGGTAACATACATAACATAAAGCTAATATACAGGTATATTTCTAATAATGACCATCCAGTGAAAACATTGTTAACTTTTTGTGGTGTATATCATGGAAATAGCCCTGACATTAAGGGTAATCCTCCATATAACTTTAAACATTTAATTGTAGGGGTGTCCTTTCATTTGCACATATTAATGAAATGATATGGATTCAAAAGCAGCATTTCTTTGAAATCAGGCTGCTTGTGTAAATGTATTCATCCATACATAGAAGCAGTATAGATAAGATATTAAAGGTAACCTCTGATTTTAAGATACCATAAAATATATATCTATGTCTTTCACAGCACAACTTTTTATACATTGTAATTGTTTCAGTGTCGATAAATTCAATTCTAAGTATCATTATTAAACATATTTTGCTTATTATTTTTTGCAATGATGATAGAGATCAAATGCTATGAGCTTATTGGCATGTGTTTCTTTATGTTAGTCTTTTTAACTGTAAAATGCCAATACAGGTTTTATTCCAAATTAAATCCCCCCAAAACAGATTTCTGGTGACTTCTTGGGAACACAGGCATTCACCATATTGGAGCACCTGATGATTTGATTGTGATCATAGTTTTCCATCAGTTTTGGGTCATTTCTTAGTATTTAGGGTAAATTTGTCCTGAAATGGTTATCTAATATGTACATTTACTGGCATAATCCATTGGTTTAACCTCTCTGATTTGCTTGATGTATATAAGATCCTAAGGTAGTTAAATCGCCTGGTCTAGTGTAGAATCTATCTGTTAACCATGACAATTTGCTAAGACAGGGATTGATTGCATATAGGTGACTTACATTAATGTATACATCTATTGCCCGTCGATACAAGTGCAATATATCAGATTGAATAGCACTTGTAACTGGTAACTTACTCGAAATGTGTAGTTTTAATATGGCATTACTCTTGAAATAAAACTGAACTACTTTCCTTTCACTATATACAAGACAGTCTTCAAACAGTGTTAGTCTTCACAAATATCTACAAGGATATAGGTACAAGAGTGAGCAAGTTTATGCTTAAAATGATTTCTGCAAGCTGTTGTCAGCAATGTTGTTCACATTTTCGATGGTTTTGCATATATATTCAAGATTATCACAATAAGCCTAATTTAGTAAACCTTTTAAAAACCAACAAACAGACCATGACTTACTTTTCATAGGACATATATAAAACATGTACTAGGGTTACAAATAGCTCAACAAATTCAAATAGTGCATAAATACAACTAAAAACAAACTACCTCAGAATAAGAAAAGCAAAAAAAATCAGCTGCGTGTGACACTACTTTTTCAACATCCAGTTTAATCTGTCAGTTTCAGAGATGGAAACCATACTAGTGAATTTTGGGAGTCATGTTTTTTGTTTTATGCTTAAGAATAAAACAGTTAACTGATCTTTAAATAAAGTATCACTAACGTTCTAATGATTTGTTGTTTATGTTACCATAAAATATGTTCAGATGTTTTACAAGACTGCTTCATTACATGGCTCAGGTAATCTTACCTCAGCCAACCTTAGTCTAAGATAATCAACAAGCAGAATAGTTTCTATCAGAATTGCTGCAGAATATAATAAGATAATCATCATTACAATATGATATGAAATCTAGTTCAACAAAACATATACTTTATACCACAAGATCCAACTTCAGCTCTGACAAGTTACAGAAAAGATGCTAAACAACTGATATATTTTCATATTCTGCAAAATGCAGATAAAATTATTTCATTCAGTGATAATTCTGCTGTGATCCTTTTTTCAAAGGTCTGTTGGTTTAAAGCCTCAATAGCTTCCTGTTATTGAAAATTAATAATTACTCGCTCTTAACAGGGGGCACATTTCCTAGTTCCAAGGACTAATTCTGTGCTTGTGGTTAGAACTGGATAGAAGATTTTAATTAGGACAGATGATAAATTAATTTTATAATGTGATTGTCAACAGAGAAAAGTGAAAATTAAAAGAATTCAGCATACAAGGAAAATCTTAAATACTAGATCTATGTAACATCCTATTTTTGGACATAAACCATGCTGGTTCTGTACTACAATGTTATATTTGCAATCTTCAAAAACCTAGACCTGCTATAGAAGACACTCAGCACTACCCCTGCCTTAATTCCTGCCTTGCCACTAGATGTATGAAATATTGCTATGCTATTTTAAGTAGATTATTGATATTAAGTCAATATTTAAATCATGATGCATATTGCATGTTCATCGTTATGTTCCATTGGTAGAACTCTGAAAACTGCAATATGAAAGTAAAAGAACCAAGCAAATTACATAAGGTAATTGAGTAAGACCAGGAAATGCCACATTCACATATTGCAGACCAGCCCATAGCACTCTTTTAAATTAAGTCTTATATAGAATAAAATATGTGTAGTATATGTAAGCGAATTGTGAAGAGCAGACCCAAATTTTATATAAGCCTAACAACAGTTTACTACCTTTATCCATTTATTTAAGGCACCTTTTGTTACCTACGTTACCTCATTAATATACAGTGAGCCACTTTAGTTACGCACCATTTTTTCAGGCCCACATTTTTCTGACAAATATGCTGGAATCGAACATTCTCTATGATAATGTACTTATTGACATTTTATCTGTTTGATGACATCGAAAAAAAAATATCGGAATCACTCATGCGAATCATTCTGCTACGTCAAAGACAGTTTTGACAAACATGCAAAAATGCACGTGCAACCTGAACGTCTATATTTTCTATTTGCGTTTTGCGCTACGCATTATCCATGGTGATCGTTGTGACAGAAAAACACCACAAACAATGATTTTATTCAGGTAAAACCCCCTTTTTTGGTCGTTGAATTTAGTAACACCGTTACTTTTTGAAAAAATGCTCGTTTTGGCGTCATATTAACGTCAGTTACAATAATCAGACAGGTTTTCCTTCGCAAATTGTTTTGTTATGAGTCACTTGTTGACATAGAAGTATCAAAACACTAAAATATCGTTTCATTGACACGTCTTATAGCCTTGGTAGTAGTGACGTCATCACTAACGTCAACACCATGACGCCAATAAATCCACTATTCTTTTTACGAAAATAAACGGCGGATGCATGGTTGTTTAAAAAGAAATTATAAAAGAAGTGTTTTGATAACTAGTTTAATCAGAATCATACGAAATTTTAACTAACTTTAAAAAAAGTAATAAAACCAACTTTTTTCAAACCTTGGCCAGCTGGGAACCAGACTAGTAAAACGTTTAAAAAAAATATGAAGTTAACAAACACATTCCAGTCTTAGATATGGCCAAGAATAAATTGGCTCTTATCATTGGCATAGCAGAAATTCGACCCTGAAAAAAGTGCAATGTGATCTGAGTTTCACTCGAAACAATGCAATGTGAAATGGTGTTTTGAGGGTAGTGCCCTTCAAGATCCATTTTCTCAGTCGTTTCTAATCTGATCACAATGAAATTCCAATGGTTAATGCAAATATAGATGCGCTTTAAGCTGGTATTCTTAGACTTTAAATATCGCATTTCTTTTTCGGGTAATTTTACAGTTTATAAGTGGTGCGTAACTAAAGTGGCTCACTGTATGTGCAGCAATTTAAGATTCCTTATTGTTAATATAGTTATGATTTGATTTCATTATGAAACATATTTTGCCAATTCCAATGCAATGTAAATAAAAGAAAAATGAATCTGTAAGCAGCTATGCGTTACATGCTGGTGCCAGTACAAATTACATACTAATTAGCATAGTTAAATATTTACTTGATTTCACTTCATTGCCATTTAAAAGTTATGAACAACTTCAAATAAATGAAAATGAACATTTTCAAAAAGAATATAGATCAATATCATGTATATTTCAGGTCAAGTATCATGGTTTATTCTAATACCTGTAATTTGTAAAGTCATTATATGCAATTTAGTATAAAATGTAACATACGTATCGCTGACGAGCAGAAATACATATCACAGATGTATGCAATTGATTTTTATGTCTAGTTTAAACATTTAATGCTTATACTGTTTCACTACTACTATTAAAATAAATCAATATAAGCCTTGTATTGTGTGTACTGTTATTTTCAATGCCAGTAGGGTAACGTTGATTACAGGTGATTTATAGAAAAATGACCTCAGAAAAGTTATTTAAATTATGGATTTCTAAGGCCCCAGGACATGTTCCATACTGAAAATAGTTTACTTCCTGAGAGGAGCAGCAAACTTTCAAAGTAGCCCAAATATCTCAGTTTAGCCCAATTGAGGGAGAATTTCCGTCAGAATTGCACAAAACTTACGATGTTTGTCTTTGTAAAATCCATAAAAGGATGCTTCCAAAGGGGTTTCTTTAATGATTAACATGTTAATTTAAGCCTTCTGAAAGACTTCTACCCTTTTTAGAGTTTAAAAAGCATCTTGTTGTTAGACCAGAGAAAAAAAGAAACACAGTTTGTAAAATGCTCCAATTATTGCACTTGATGACCTTTGACCCCATTTTAAAGTCGACATATGATTATTTAGTTATAAAAAAACATTTTCTCAATGGTTTTCAGACTTATTTCTATAAGCATACATAATTTGGCTTAATGAAATATGTTTATATATAAAAAGATAACGCTGTTTACAGTAGTACATATTTTCTCATTTTTGCACTCAATGACCTTTGACCTAATTTCTGGCCTTCATATGCAAATTCAGACTTGGCATCCACCCCTATGACTTTGTACACATGCTAAATATTATGTTAAAAGTGATCTAACAAAATTACTCAAAAATGCCAACAAAACCAAAAATATGCATCTTTTTTCGATTCGGATTGCCAACTATTTCTTTTTTTGCCTTAAAAATTTGAATGTAAATGACGTTTCTGACCCAAATTGAGACTTCTAGTCCCGTTGGATATCTCTGCATAATGTTTGCATTTTGTCTGATTTCTTTTCTCTCTTCAGGCTGTCAGATTTTCTTTAATCGTTTGTGTTGGAAGCCTATGTGGGTGGTCTCTGTTTGGATTGGTCGCTACAAATGAAACGTCGTCTACATCATACCAAATTGAGTATTACAAGTCCATTCAAATGAACTGTGAGTTTGATCACACTGAGACAGATGTTATCCAAAAAGTGTACATGTGGATTCTTCCAAATGGACAAATAATAAGACCTGGAGATGTAAGGAACAATGCAGACCATATATCACTGAAAAATAATGGAATGGCACTCGAGATTGATAGAATAGATGATGAACATTTTGGACGGTACATGTGCATTGTAGACGTTGGTAGTGATATCAAAGTTATATTGAGGGGTTTAAACATTGACGGGCCATATTATAGTCCCGAACATTATGAAAAATTTAAACATAATGCCATGATAGGAGGTATTTGTGCAGGTGCCGTACTTGTCTTGTTGATAAGCATATGGATTGGACACAATCTTTACCACAAATCAAACAGAACTGTCAGCTCTAAAGATATAAAGGATATGGAAGCTGGTGTTAAAGAGCCACACCATTCAGATGTAAAAATAGACGATAATGTCGAAAATGCTATTGAAACAAGGCAAGATGGGCTGAATCATCTTGAAAAAATATATGACATGGCTGATGGCATTGATAAACATACATTACAATCCAATCATACTGAAATGAATGACGCTGTCATCGAACGTAGTGAGTATCATACAATAACTGAAGTTGACGCTACATCTGGAAATGACTCAGCTGTTGGTACAAGCGAGCTTGTTAACAATTACAAAAATGATAAGATTACTGCAAACGATGAACAGGAAAACAATATGGATACTCAAACCAATGCAACACATGGGGATGATATACAAAGTAACAGCAAAACAGAATCACAGGTTCAACCTAATAGCTGTTTACCAGGTGATACTGAAGAGCCCGTTTATGCAGTTCCTCTGAAGAAGAGCCAACGTTCTGAGGCTCCAGACCAGGTGGTGATAATAGAAGGTGAAGTGATCATAGAAGATTCTGGAGCAACAATCCCAGTTACTAGCTCTTCCCCTTCCCCTAGTGTATCCAGTGTTACAGAGGACACACTGTCAGATATCTTAGCGTCAACTGATACAGCAGTTGCATCACATAGCGAAACATTGAACATGCAAACAGACATTTTGTCATTGGAAAGGGGTGAGAATATTGCACATGATATAACTGAGCACCCAGGTAATGAAAACATTGGTACCGTATCTGACAAATTTGCATCATCGAATATTTTATCTGATCAACCTAACGGTATCACTGACACAAAAGTTAATGTTGATCAAGATTCCCTTACTGATACTAACAATTTACAGGTGGCGCGCATGTGAAGCTGAATTATTATTACAGCTGCTTATTTCTATTTTGTAGCTAGCTACCTGAGCTTTATCGCAAGATATGGTTCATCTTTTATTCATCATTTATTTTAATTATGGAAGCTCTTCCGTGAAAAGACTGTAATGATGCAACCCATAACAGTCATTCTCCAAAAATGGGTACAATTACAATAGAAAAAAGTAAAAAATTAAGTGTCTTCAATGATCACTATTGCATATCTGAATTTAAGTATCAAAGAGAAAAAATGTGAAGTTTTACCGAGTTAACTTTCGCCATTTTTGAGAAATAAACCAGCAAACCAAGTAGGTGTCTGAATCTGTTACGGGGGTTAGAAACCATACAGTACCATTAGTTGATAAAAAATAAAATACTTGTATTATATGTATATGTTTCTAAGACTGTATTTGTGATAGATATTGCAAATGCCTTAGCGACCATCATGAAAAATTAAAGTAAGTGTCTTGGTGGTACAATGTATTTTAAACAACGCATCATTCAAAGGCAACATTCAGTGAAACTATTTTTCTTAAAACAGTGTGCAATGATTCTTTTTATAATACTCTGACAGAAGTGTGGAATGCATGTTATTACATAAAACAGGAGCAATGAACTATATGAACATCTTACCAAACATGTTGTATACAAAATTTGTCAATTTACAAGCATCACTGACATAAATGTACCATCTACTTTTGTTACGGGTGTTAGATAAAAAGCCAAAATCCAACTCAAACATATTAGCATTATTCCTGCATTAACAATAGTGTTATATAAGCATACTGATACAATCTTCATTATTATAAACTAAATATATGATAGTTTTTCATGAATTTCCAGGTTCTGTCCCAGGCATCTAATCATTAGCTTCAGGCGAAGTATTAGGATTAAATTTAAATATTTTTTATAAAACGATATATAAATTAATTCCCACACATTTTGTTTATTATGAAATTGAACAAGAGATTATGTAAATACTATAATGAATTTGTGGTATGACAGCAAACACACAAGTACAGGTATTCCTAGTTTAAAGTTAACCTGAAAGTGCGTTACGGGTGATAGAGAAAACTAAAATGAAATTACATTAAAAAGGTCATTGACATCATTTCCTCTACAATACCGTTTTCTAAAAATCATATGCACTAATGTCAGAATTGAGGAAGCGATACTGAACCTTATTGTCACAAGTGAACAAGTGTAAATAATATGTAACCAGTAAAATACATTCACAATCCTTACGAAACATAGCTTAATTAGCACAGCGTTGATTGTATAAAAGTTTGTTTTTAATTTATTTTTGCCTTTTTTTAAGTTTAAAACATCGCTTTGATTTCCCAACATACATGCTTTAGTGATAACAGAATTGTGAGTACATTTTCTCTGAACCCAGATTTCATCTTGAGCATTGGAATACCATAAGAACATTTGTATATCTCAGCCTCGGTCAAGAAATTTGAATGTGAACATTATCAGTATCTGTTTCTGTCATTTGGCCTAGGTAGACTTTCTCATCATTAAGAACCACCACCGAATCGTCGACTGTTGGACGCGCGCGTCGCCTACATTTGGTTACCGTTTCATGAGCTGCTTCTTCACTGGAAGATACATCTGGACTTTTCACATTTTTTACAAAAGGACTTTTATATTTTTAGTTATGATTTCGTAGCAAAAACTTTTTTCTCAACCGAAACATATGTTTTGCAAATTGGGGACTCTAAAGAACCGTACCAATGAGATGGTCCTTTTGCGCACCAAAGCTTATGTATACACTAATGAGTTACAGTAAATATTTACAATTTTACGTGCATAACTTTTGCGGATCTAATCATGCCAAAATCATTTGTGAGCTGACCACTTTTGTGTTTTTTTAACTGAAATAGTATATGAAGCGAAGCAAAACTAAGCGACAGCGAAATGCCTTTAAACGACACCCTCTCCAGTGGCTTAGACTGCTTCTCGCTCTAAGGCAGTGGTTCTGTTGATTTTGAATCACTATTTAATGGTCCTATGTTCCTCCATTGTTTTAGGGGATTTAGTGTCCTTTTTAGGTTTGCAATCGTCTTTGAGAGGAAGAGAAAAATGGCTTAGTCATCCTAGTCTTCTGACTGTTAGTGTTCTGTGGTTCTTCCTCATGATGCCTTGAGTTGGTTCACAGTGTGTGGTTGTGGTATTTCCTAATCACACTCCTTTACTTTAATATGTTTCATATTTTTCTTACACCCGTAACGACACAGAGGGGCTACATTTTTAGAAATATTTCAAACAAAATCTAGTTAGAAGCACTAATTATCTAATTATAATAATTATCTCTATATATATTAACCCAATTTAACAATGAAACACCAACCAACTCAATACTAACATTGGAATTCATAGAGAATATACCTAACTTTAGCTACATCTAACGCCCGTAACACTCTAACTATACAACTGACAGGTAAATATACAATTTTACACATAACACACTATCACTGAATCAAAATAGATCGTAACACATGATTTAAGAATGATAAAAAAGGGAATACGTTGGTTATTTAAGGTGGTAAACGAAGTTTGTCAAAAACCCTAACGCCCATAACGAAAACGGGGGATTTGATCATACAACATGTTTTAAATATTAATAATGTTTATTTTGAAAATATGGTTAGTCAAATATACCCTTCAGAGCTCCAACTTAATAAAGCCAATGCCTCTGATACCGAAGCCGCATTTTTAGACTTGCATTTGTCAATTTCTAATGATATTGTTTCTACCAAAATTTATGACAAACGTGACGACTTTGATTTTGAAATTGTCAATTTCCCATTTTTAGATGGTGATGTTCCTCGTTCTACATCCTATGGAGTCTATATCTCTCAACTCATTCGTTTTGCTAGAGCATCTAGCTATGTTGCTGACTTCAACACTCGCAATAAATTGTTAACTCAGAAACTTCTTAAACAAGGCTATCGGTATCATAAACTTCGCAAAACATTTTCAAAATTTTATAGACGATACTATGATTTGATTTCTAAATTCCAAGTTGGACTTAAATCTCTCTTGCGCCAAGGACTTTCGGAACCTGATTTCTATGGTGACTTGGTGTATAAGTTGAAGAAGATTGTTGGCTCTAATAATTTTTCAGCGCAGTTCATTAAAATAATTTCCCATTATAAAAAGATTGGCTATAACATTAATGTATTGCAACAGACTGCATGCTTGGTAGTCAACCCAATCAGGGTTGGCAACTTTGCTTTCCTCTTTAATTGCACGCCTGTGGGTCGGACTTCAGACTCTATGATGGTTCTGACTTAAAGACTTATCTTTGATGAGATGGTAGGGGCATGATGCTTTGGCTGTGTGTCGGGCCCACCGGGGTTTACCTGTTGGATTTCTTTTGCTCCGGTATTCAGTTTAATTTACTGTTGAGTCCTTATCCTTGCTTTATCTCCTTGTTATATCTTGATTTATATGTTTTAGGAGATGATGCATTGATAAGTTAGGGGTCTTTCATGCAAACCAAATATCTATGTGTCTTGATCCACATCTGAATTAAGGGTGAGGTTGGCGCCGTTAAACCGGTTTAAGCCCTCCAGTAAAATATTTTACTGACCGTTCCAAGGCGGTACTTCTTTTGTGGATCTTTTATGTTTTTGTTCTGTCTTGTGTTTGCTATGTTTTGTGCGCGTCTGTTTATATGTGCTTTGTGGTCACCTGCTGGGAAAGGGCTGACCTCTTGGCTCTCGTTTGTGGTGTCTTCTGTGAGTTTGTCACTTTCCCATTGGTATCCTGGGTCAGGTGTGGTACTTGATTGTATCGATTCCTGATCTTTGCACCATCACCTACTTTTACTACAACACCCGTATCATGACCATTAACTTTGTTTATAAACATACCCATGGTTGTTACAGTGCATTTTCATAATATTTATTCAATGTATAAATATAGCGGTTAATTAGAATATTGTATGATTTGCAGAAAAACACATTATGACTCATGTTCTATCTCAAGATTTTTTTTAAATGCTTCACATGCAGTTGATATGTTCTTTTCCATGGGTTAACTTAACTGGTGGTGTCATTATAGAATATAATTATATCTCAACATTATATCTTAAAGGAGAGTTTCATTTGGAAGAATAAAATAGTGTTATGGGTGTTAGAAGTTATGGGTGTTAGACAAATTTCATTTAACTTTATAATTTGAATATGATGTTGCAGAAAATACTGACTTCTAGTACTTTAAATACCTACTATTGGCTGGTATGAAATAAAACATTATACCAGTTTCTCAGAGAATGACCCCTTTTGATTGGAATAGCTGTTACGGCAGTTAGAAATAGAAACAGTCCTAATCATATTCTTTGAATTTCAAATGTTACAGCCATCCCAACGTTGATACATTATTGAAATGTGTCATAGTACCTAAAGTACAACTATTCCACAACTGAAAAAGGCTATCCCTATGTGTAGGTACATGTCAACAGTCCTCCCATAATTGGATAAAATGAATGTTGTTATGGGTGTTAGACATGTTTTGGCGACAAGCAATTTTATGAAGTAAAAACAATAATATTAAAAAAGAATCAGAAAAAAAAACATATTTAGACTGCAAAAGATAGTTGTGTTAGATCAAAAAGTGGAATAAACTCCTTGTCTGCATCTATTTTTAAGATACAACATACATGCAAGTATCATGAATAATACTGGCGACAGGCTAAAAAGGGCATTTCCAGCAATTTCATGAGATGATAGTGCCCAATGTATGTATCTTAGGACCCTCAAAGCTTACTAATTATTTACCAATATGATCTGTCGTGTCAGAAAATGTGTTTTGTATGCCATTTCTATTAGATTATTATAGTAATTCATATATTTGTTTTAGCGACAAGATATTTTAGTAATTGTACCCATTTTTGGAGAATGTCTGACTAACTCATCCCATTTTCCAACAATTCAATGGTTGAGCATTCCTTGGTAGCTTCTCTTGAGAGGTAGAAATGAAACTAGAGACGCATTCAATGGGTTCCCATACGTGTTTGTCTTGAAAAAATTAGACGTGTGGGTTGACAAATGAGATCAGGATCCTGCTAGTTTTCTTGTGACATGCCAATCTTGACAATCATTCACCAGGAGGAAGTTTGGGGGAAAGGTCATCTATAAACTTGTTTTTACATGTTACCCATGTGTTGCATTGGTTTGATAATTAAGAAATATACCGTACCGTCTATATAATTAGCATTAAATTTTTTGATCCGCTTTCATATTGTATCTGACAGGTTTAAATCCCATACATCGTTTCATAGGACATCGGTCGATGGCATTATTTAGTTTCACTGTGTACTCTATTTTATAATTTCATGATAGCAGGAACCATCATCAGCAAACAAAACTAATTTTGGACTAAATACTTGTTGAAATATCTTTAATGTACAACTATAAAAGCAAAATACAAAGAACGGTGTCATATGGGGCAAAATTCGCTTGTTGTTATCTTCACACCATAGCCAACCATTTTTCCAAAAATATGAAAAGCCTCCATCGAAACATGTAAAAGGAGTGGTTTTACAACCCACAAGAGAGACATTGACTACCCGAAACCTTCGTTGTGTCAGGTATGAACACCCTCCATCAAAAATGTAATAGAAGTTCGCCTTACCTGCACAACCGACAGACAGGCGTGACTGCCTTCAGTGTATCCAACTTTTTTCTTCAAAAATGTACATCAGATTTATTAAGCAGCTGAGCGTAGAAAACACTTTTGAAATAAGTCCCATTTCGAGTTTAATAGAAGTAAGGGACAGGGCGAAGATCAGGAATCGATACAATCAAGTATCATACCTGACCACGGACACCATATCGGATTTCGACTAAAACACAATATAACATCACAAACAAGAGAGCCAAGAGGTCAGTCCTTTCCCAGCATACAAGGAACAGACAAGACAGTATGGTATACAAACACGAAACACACAATACAAAAATAATCCACAAAAGAAGTACCACCTTGGAACGGTCAGTAAGAAAATTACTAGAAAGCTCAATTATCTTTGACAGTACCAACCCCACACATATATCTGATGTAGATCAAGACAAATAGATATTTAGTTCGCGTGAAACTTATCAATGTATCTTCTCCTAGTACATACAAATCGATAAAAAAGAGATACAAGAAAGATAATGACTCAGGACCTCGTCAGCGTGCAATTAAAGAGGAAAGCAAAGTTGCCAATTCATGATTGGGTTGACCATCAAGCATGCAGTCTGTTGCAATAAATAAATGTTATAATCAATCCTTTCATAAAGAAATATTTTAATAAACTGCGCTGAAAAAAATATTAAAGCCAACAATTTTCTCACAAAGTCGTCATACAACTAGATAGATATCAAATCATAGTATTGGTGGTGAAATACAGAAAAAGTTTTGCGAAGTTTATAATATAGATAGCCTTGCTTAAGAAGTGTCTTAGTTAATAGTTTATCGTGAGTGTTAAAGTCAGCAACATGGCTAGATGCTCTAGCAAATCGGATAAGTTGAGAAATATAGATTCCATAGGATATAGAAAGAGGAACATCACCATCTCAAAATAGGAAATCAAAATCATCACGTTTATCATAAATTTTGGTAAACGATATCATTGGAAATGGACAATTGCAGGTCCAAAAACGAGGCGTCAGTTTCAGAGGTATTGGTTAAGTTGAAGCTCTAAGTGCAAATCGCATAAAAATGTTGTCAAACAAAAACGTCAGCGCATCACATACATTCTGACAAGACCATGCATGATATATTTTTCAGTTGTTATAAAAGTGAAAAACGCGTTTCTGTCGTTACATCGCAAAACTGTGTACACAGTATCTGAAATGAACAATATTGACTTTTTGTATCAGCCTTCTCTTCTCCAGACCTCTCCAAGATAGAGCATCTTTGGGATGAGCTCAATCATATGGTGTACCGTCAGGACCCTTTACCGACAACGCCAATGTGTTACGACAAACTCGCAACGCATACATCAGGCTACTATTATGAAGACTTATGTAGTCGATGAAAATATGTACTGAAGTTGTCCAATCCTAAAGAGGACATACGCAGTATTGAGGCTTTTGAAATAGAGGGTATGGTGTTTTAAGCATACATCCATGCATCCATTTGAACATCTGATGCTATCGATTTTTTATCAACATACCCTCAAATGACCAGGCAACATCTAACTAAAAAGTATTGCGTTGGTTCGTTAACAAAACCTTCTATGTGCACTTTTTGCCAAACCCTTTTTTCAGCATGGCGCCAATAACGACAATGCAGCGCACCGGGTCACAAAACCTTGCACGGAATAGCCAATGAAAAGTCGTGTTTTGTGACGTTCAAAAAGCTGGTACCTCAATTAGTCAAAATTACCAGTTCTAAAACCTCGTATACTTAAATTTGATAAGTCAAAAAAGCAGGTAAGCTTTATCTGGTTTATTACTGTGAGGATTTCAATACTTTCTTGTGAATGCATGCTTAAATTTGTCATGAAAATGTGTCTCTCGCCTTCAATCAGAGTATTCACAAAAGTGTTGCAGATATGATAATTTGTCAAAGTGCCTCTTTTGTGGATGTTGTAAGTTACGATATTTTGTTTCTATAAAAAGAACTGTCCACACAAGTAATGTGGATACATCAAATGCAGCTTATAATCTAAAAAGGAACAAAACTACCTTTGGTTCCCTTTTTAACTATTTTACTAAAACGTAACTTGTCTTTTTGGAATTTCAAAAATTGGCAAAAATGTCGTATCTCCAATGTGAGGTTGCAAAATTTCGTATATTGTTTAAAAAGTATCACAATATGCTAAAAACATAATTTTCTGCCATGTATTACTTGCATCCGTTAAATAAACTTAAAATATGCTTTCATTCTGAAGCATACAAGAATGTAACAAAAAGCAAACAATCCAGAAAGTTTTTGTCTCTCCTGTAAAATTTACTACAGTGCACTTTCGAAGTTTTGTAAACGAACCAACGATTATTATTTGGCTTGAATTATTTATAGAAGTATAGAAATCTTTGTAAAATAAAAGTGATGCGTTTCTTTAAGTCTCTCAGTATAGTGTAGTTTCCTCCTTCCAGTCAGGATTTATAGCCGGAGAGTCATTAGTCAATCACCTTGTAGAATTGTAGCCAGGCCCTAGACGAAGGCAAAGGGGTGCGTGCTGTTTTCTGCGATATTAGATTGAAAACTTCTTACGAACTTGGCTGGCCGAAACTCTCTGAGTGAAGGGACATACAATAAACATAAACTTTTTTTTTTCAAAATGAACCACGGTAGCTTTTACGTATCAACTCTTCTCTGGTTCATCCGTAGTGCTAGAAACTATGTGGGCATTCTTGCCAAATTAACTAGACATAAATTTATAATCCCCGATCACAGCACTGATGCACAGATGCGTTAAGATTTTCAAAAATGTAGTCTTTTGAATGCCGCGTGCATAAAACTGGCCAATCGCGAAATATTTTGTTTTTACTGACGCCATACCTAGATAAAACATGCTCTAATAGACTCACGATTCCAATTCAATGTGACGCATTGCGATTTTTTGTCGAAGACATGAGGGAGCACTGCAATATTTAATAAATAACCCTATGTTGGCTCTTTGGTCTGATATACATGTATATACGTAAAATCAGAAAACACAGAAATATTGTTCTTTGACTCAAATCCACATGCACTGAACCTGGCATAACACTGAATAAGCATAGTTAACTCTTCCAGTTGATTTGTAAAATGCAACTAACTACGTCGTTATATGCTGTCGCTTCTTTGCAACTATCAAAATTCAAACTATTGATTAGCCACATAATGATTAATATTCAATAAAGCTTTATGGTGAAAAAATGTTGAGTTCGAGTTTAAACTACTGTAGTATTTTAGATTTAATGTTATTGCCGAAAAACAGTGTTCCATTTGAAGGGCTATACTACAGTAAGATTGTGTTTCTTGTTGGACTCAGTATATATACTTAAAGCCAATGAAAACTCAACTGATACAAATATTATTTTTTCCTATACATAGCAACGTAATTATCTTTATCTGTGTATTTACAAGCTTCCCCAACGTACAAGAACGTTTTTGCAAAACTTGAGCTTGAATACGCACGTCTGCTAAAAATTTTGGTGAAAAATGCCAAATTCATCAAAAAAAAACATACAACAACCTTCTTTCAGCTTTAAATTCTACTCAATTTCAGTTTGAATGAACGTTGATTCACTCAAACATAAAAATACGGAATAAAAGCCAAAATTCCGATTACCTAAGAGGCCTAAAAATAACGATTTAAAGTTCAGTTTTTCGCATATTTTTTGCTAAATTTGAGAAATGACTAAAACTTGAACAGAATTGATTCATTTCGTAATTGGCATACATAAGTTGTTTAGTCATTACCTATGGTTATGATTTATCACGATATCAACCATCGAAAATCTCGTATTTTCGTCAACTTCCGGTTTTCAAGCTCAAACTTTGGTGGCCATTTTAAAGGTCAAGCTACAAGACACATTTTCCAGTTGTGTGTGGTAAAAACGTAGAGCATTGTTGAAATTTTCAGAAAGTTTGAAACCAAACCAGCCAGGCAATATTAAGATCTGATGTCCTGTTTAATTAGGTGATTTTGCTTTTTTGTTTAAAGTATTGGGGTTGTGTCCCTTTATCACAACATGCAGTCCGTATTATCTGGACTGCTTTATCAGTAACAAAAGGATGTTGCCTTGATATCGCGACTATAGTTTTGTGCTTTTCATTTAATACGAAATGCTAAAAGTAAAAGTTGCATTTTTATTGGAGTTAAGTATAATAAGGGCAGCAAGTAGTTTTATGTGTGGTTGCTAACTGAAGTTCGTCTATGCTCCCCTGGTATTCCTATGATCAACAAATAAATGCCTTTATGGTTATAGTCCGAGAGCCCGTGATAGGTTTAATCAAGTGGTTGAGGCCAAAAGGTTTGAAGGTGTGTTCTTATTAAGAAAAGTGTGCTTAATTCAAAAATCAAACTCTTAAAAAAATCGGCTGGTACACAAAAGTGCTATGAGCAACGGAATACCCCCGGGGTAAGCAATATCTCAAAATAGCGCTAGAATGGGGGGGGGGGGGTACCCTTGCAGGTTTATACTTTAAACCATGTTATATCAGTAGTAAAATGCGTCTTTTGGCAGCAAACGATATATAATGATCAATGTTCAATATAAAACAGAATACAACATGCCAATAAAGCTCTCCAACACTAAAATATAGCAAATTATAAAGCCCACGAAAACTAATGGCTCTTGTCTCTGGTTATGGGATGATTTTTAATTTGTTTAAGCTAAAGCAGATTTATAATTCAATCTAATGTGTTGTCAGCAACAATTATTATAGTTCCAAAAATAATAGAGTATGCCCAATAAATGCCACAATCACAGACTGCAGGCCAACCCGGCATGGCACCGTGAGGAAGGGACACAAAGTAGGCATATTCCAAGATCTTACAGTACAATATAGATATATTTGAAGTTCCTTTTCCTTTCAAGGTGAATAAATTATGCTCAGATAACACTAAGATTTGCCTGGATATTGGCCCAGCCCTATTAGTTTCTAAGCTGTGAACTATATGTATAGCTAGCACCACATGGCCAACCACGACTGACCAGACTGTTCTGGTCAATATTTCACATGATTTATATTCTATGCTGTAGGATTTGCATAATAATCCCCACCCCACGGATAAACCCTATCCCACTCTTTTGCTGAATCAAAATTGAAATATGGAGGAGTATGAAGAAAGTGAGTAGAAAGTAAGCGAGTATGATCAGGAAATACCACAATCACACACTGCAGACCAACCCACCACACCTTGAGTAAGAGCTACAAAACACCAAAAGTCACAAGACATCTATGGAGAGGTATGTGCATTACACAGCTCTTACTAGGTCAGGATACACCATAAAACAGCAGCCTTCTGGATTATGTACATAGGCATTGTAGAGATCTATCTTCGTTTCACCAGATTCTTGAAAATAAATGGTTTAAAACCTCGGAGGGAGTACCCTATATATGACATAGTACGGATGTGAGTGCCAAATAACCCCCCTTTTCGGCGCGCCCAGATATATGATAAACCCCCATTTTTTCAAAAAGAAAATATATAAATTGCGTGATTTTTTGAATTGGAATGGCCCAGATTTTCTGACACCCATGTATATGCACATATTTTTGCTCAAATACCTGTCATGCCTTTGTTTTCATATTTACACAAAGCAGGTTTTCTCGTGATGAGTGTCATTTGTAAACTAGAGGATATGAAAGGGTATATAAATACAAAGAACAGTATATTAATAGGTCAACTTTCTGTGAAATCAAGTATATGAATAGCCTTTTTTTACAAAGGCCATGTATATGATTGGGGTTGGTTTCAGAAAACTGACGCGCACACCCGTACCAAAATTACCCCGAGTTTAAAACTTTTTTCACTTTCTGTCTATGTAAATAGTGTGCCATTATATTCTTTGCTACAAGTTGTCCTTATTATGCTCAATGGATGACGAGATATAACCTAGAGCTTCTTTACAGCGATGAGGCACACCCAGCTGCGTATGCACTGTTGAAGACAGGGGCTATGTCCATCCGATGTACGAAAAAAAATATTCTTTAGGGTCCCTGTGGATTAGAATTTAGAGCAGATAATGTCAATGCTGATGCTCCGTTCAGACTAAAGGGGATGGCATAATTCAGCAAATTGGTGAGTGCAAGAAAGAAATGAATAGTGACTAGGTCTGTACTAAGTGAGCTTGTAAGCCATTTAATTGAAAGTCAGGACTGAAAAAGAATGCAGATGACACCAAACCCAATTAAGCGTGACAATGAACAAGCTAATCACTGGGAACGGGACTACTATGGACCATTTTCTTACAGACTTTCGAGATAAAAAGCTCTATTGCATTTTACAGGTAAGAGGATATCTGAGATATTGTAGGGAGCATTTTAGCAACTCAGACACAGCGAAAACAATGGTATAAAGCGTTTAATACAGGATGCCCCCTTATTGTGACAAATAAAATTTGAAAAACCTAGTCACAGAAGAAAAGTAAAACCATTGCATGCAGTGCTTCGTCAGGAAACTTCAGACACGAGACGAAAAGATAAAGAACATAAGGCCGCTTACTTTATCTGTTAAATGTTAGAGTTAGATCTGAAAATGGTGTATGCTTACCACCTTACATCCGTTCCTATCTACTGACAAATCAACTCTTTTTAGTAAGCTCGAGGTGAGGTTAATCACAGATGCTCCCAAAATGTAGATGCTTGTATTGTCAATGGACTGTTCCTGGTACAGTCTAATGTAGATTTGCATTTAACTTTTGGTGGTCAAACAAATGTGACTCTGTCTCGTCTTGTCAGACGTGCAAATCATGTAGATTTTGCACGTGACACTTTTAAGTATCCACCAATTAATGATATTACCAGAGATCATGGAATGGTATAGGGAGGAGTAAATGTATCTGTACTTGAACAGGGCATACCAAAATATTTCACTCAAGCATTAAAGTCAGAATCAAGAATCAAAGTCAGAATTAAGACATCTCAGTTGAGATTACTGGCAGAAGTGTGGTACCTAAATGAGCATGCTAACGCGATGTGAGCTGTATTTTGGACTGATGAGGTCTGCTTCAGATACAAATTATTTGATGGACAAATGACACGTCAAGATATCTTAGACCTAAATTGACACACTGTAGAAGCTGATACCTGTATTGTTTTGCATGTTAACCATGCTTGTGAACTAATTTTTCAACCTTGTATTGTTGTCAAATGCAGATACTGACGTTCTCACTATATTGCTTTTCCGTACGAATTGGACGTTCTAAGGCGGCGGTTCTGTTGTTGTTGTTGATTGTTGCTCCCCTTGTGGGGTTCTGTGCTTGTTCCATTTTTTTGTACATTGCTATGTGGCCTTCTTAGCTTTGCAAACATCTTGATGGGGAAGAGAGAGCTGGTTGCTTTACTTTGTCTTCCTGGTGTCGTGTAGCTCCTTCTCACGGTGCCGTGAGTTGGTCTGCAGTGTGTGATTATGGTATTTTCTGATCATACTTACTTTTTCAATACGCATCCATTCTTTTAAGATTCAGCAAAAGAGTGGGATATGGATTATCACGCAATTCCTAGGACATAGAATATAAGTCATGTGGAATATTGACCAGAACAGCTTGTCATCATGTTATAGTTAGCTATATATAGAGTTCACAGCTTAGAAACTAATAGGCTGGGCCAATATCAAGGCAAATCTCAGTCTTATCTGAGCATAATTTATTCACATTGAAAGGAAAAGGAACTTGAAATATACATATTTATTGTACTGTAAGAGCTTGGATTATGCCTACTTTGTGTCCCTTCCTCAAGGTGCCATGGGTTGGCCTGCAGTCTGTGATTATGCATTTCTTGGCCGTACTCTATCATTTTTAATTACAATAATTGTCGATGAAAACACCATTGTATTAAATAAGATTGAATTGTATATCTGCTCTAGCTTAAGCAAATAATAAATCATCCGATAACCAGAGACAAAAGTCATTAGTTTTCGTGGGCTTTATAATTTGCTATATTGTAGTGTTAGAAAGCGTCCTTTGCATGTCTTATTTTATTTTTCTATTAAACATTGATCATTATATATTGTTTGCTGCCAAATATTGCATTTTGCTACTAATATTACATGGTTTAGATGATAAAACTGCAAGGGTACCCCTATTTTATCTCTATTTTGAGATATTGCATACCCCGGGGGTATTCCGTTGCTCATAGCACTTTTTTGTACCAGCCGATATTTTTAAGGGTTTGATTCTTGAATTCAGCACACTTTTCTACATAAGAACACACCTTCAAACCTTTTGGCCTCAACCACTTGATTAAACCTATTACGTAGATTGGTTCCCCTCGTTGATAAAGCTCTACTTCCGTTTCGCATATAACGACTGGTAACGTCTATTTAATTACAAGTAGAGAATCCTACTCATGCGACTGCGCATGCTCCAGAAAAGATTTTTCATCACAAACTTCAGTATTTTTTCAGTTGCCATAATTTGATAATAAAGTAATAGTAAAAATATATAAACTCCCAGAACAAAATAAACTTAATAAGACGGCGTGTTTAAAAATGCACTTTATGTCAAGGGTATTTTCCAATACCACGTCACTCTTGACGTCAGAGTGTATGCCATACGTATGCGCAATGGCGGCTAGTAGTTACCTGTCTTAATATGCTGACAAGCTATTAAAGGGAGAGAACCAGTCTACCTATTACGGGCTCTTGGATTATTAGAAACTTTCCGCAAGTGCCTGAAATAGACCGACACGACCACTTGGGGTATCACTGTATACCGAAATCACGCACACTGGACAGAAACCATTTCCTGTTCCTCTGTCCCTACATGTAGCAAAACCTTTAAGCATTATTCATCTTTAGAACTTGACGATCCAGAGAATCAGAGATAGGCAGAGTATGCAACTGTCCATTAAAATAAGTTGTTAGCTTTGAGGCAAGAATCGTTGCGAAAGCTTAAACTTGTATCATTTATTTGTAGTATGCAAGTGTGTGTGTGTGTGTGTGTGTGTGTGTGTGTGTGTGTGTGTGTGTGTGTGTGTGTGTGTGTGTGTGTGTGTGTGTGTGTGTGTGTGTGGGTGGGTGTGGGTGTGTGTGTGGGGGGTTATTATAAGCTGTTGACTGAGTGTTGTAGCCAAAGTCCTAGTACATGTATCAGCGCATCACTCGACGAGTCCTGATCATTAGGTTCTAGTTGAGCTGATCACTGGACCAATATTTACACACCGGGTAGGCGGCAATCGTAAATGTTAGTGCTATCGACGAACGTAGAACAAAACAAAGCTATAAACAATCGAAAACACTGTTTCTAGCGATTTTGATCCGCGTTCGTCGATTGTTAAGAGCGTTTCGATTACCGCCTATCCGGTGTGATTTAGTAAAATTTCGTTTGATCAACCACCAGTAATATGCACGACCCGTTGTGAATGTTTGCTAAATAGGTATTTGTGCCAGAAGCAATTGTGTCGAAATAAGGAAATTGTCACATTCAGCAGAATGTTTCTGATTTCATGGACACACGTATTGAGAAACCATTACTACAACCCTCAATTGCGTATTTTACTGGTCCAATTCTCGTTAAAAAGGCGGGTAATACACAAATATTTAAATTTATGAGAATTTAAAAGCAAGAAGCCTTTATTTTTCAGCATTTTATTTTTATGAGTATTTGAAATTTTACACTCAGATGAGTTGAGCATGAACATGAAAACAGTTTTATGACATTGATACCTGATTTCATAGGCTACACTCGCATGGGCGATCTTCTTTCATAACACATCTAAAACGGTTGTTCAAGACAAATCGTAGACGATCTTATAGTCTAAAGGTTGGATTGAGTATAAGGTCCGCCAAAGATAGCATTTGTCGTGACACGAACCCATTTCATTTATGATAAACTTCTAAGAAGAACTATAATAATTGGGGGAATCTTAGACAAAACGACCTTATCCGACCTTAAATTATATCCGACTTATTATCTTGATTGAGGCTTGATTAGGGTGTTTCGGGATACAGGACATTTTCCTTTAAAAATAGTAAGTGAGTATGATCAGGAAATACCACAATCACAAACCGCAGACAACCCTGTGGCACCGCGAGGAAGAGCCGCTCAACCATCACAATATTAACGAGATACGAATGCTGGTCTACCCTGCTCCTCAAATGAGGTATTTAAGTGATACCAATAGGGAAGTCAATGCAACAATACTTTAAAAGATACATGATTATTAAAGACCACTATTTGGAGATTCTTGAGATAGACATACACGCAGACTTCCAGTGACTTTCGTGGCTTTGAAGTCGAAGGTTAACCCATACAGGTTTAAGCTTTCACAAAAAGCTTGGCTCATCGCAAGCAACTTATCTTTATGAATAGAACGCCATATATAGGTATAGCCTGCCTTTCGCTCTGATTTTCTGAATCACCCCCAGGGTCAGAGGTGGGGGGTCTGCGGGAAAAATATTTGCTACTATGTTGCTGCATTCGTGATTCCCTTTAATTTGATATCGTCAACATATAAAAAATGAACAATGCGCAAAGATTTTGCTTGGAAAGTTAGGGGCGAAATATACAGGGTGCGTGGTTTTAGTATTAAGTGATACCTCAAGTGGTCGTGTCGGTCTTTTTCTGGCGCTTGCGGACAATTTCTAACCAGTGTGGCATTTTCTTATTGATCACCTTACGGGCACCTGTAGAAAACCTCACCGCCTCGGATATGAGCAAACAGTGCATACTCAGATCAGGCACCCCAGCGCATAATCCTGTGTCTGATCATGATCTTCACTGTTTGCTTACAGATTGCGGTATTAAAATTTTGGTAAAAATGAAAAATACCACCATGAAAATGGGCTCGTCCTACATATAAGGGTAGGCAAGTCCATTCAGCTTAAATGGGTACATAACTGAAAGGGAAAAAGAAGCTAGACATCTTGCACCACTGGGATACCTGTTTATGGAACAGCCCTATCAGTCAGTTACAAGAATAAGCTATCACAAAAAGCTTTGTCTTCGCTAAGCATTTATAAAATTGATATTCTGTACAAGGACAATGTAGGTTTGTGACAGACAGACAGACAAACATACAGACAGACAAACAGGCAGTCAGACCGTTAGATTTTGCTGGTCGACCTCACATTCCTTGAAACATTGGTCAGGCGCTCTAATCACCTGAGCTATCCGGGTGGTCCGAACTCTCCACCAATTACTATCATTGAATTGACCGATTTGTGGCGTTTTGGCTTGGGGGCGTCTCTGTCCGAACAATTCGTGCTTCAAACAAAGGGCATGTGACAGAAAGACAGACAGTCAGACAGACATACAGGCAGGTAAACAGGCAGGCAGGCTACCCGGTTGTCCAAATCACTTCATACTTTCTATGTATTGACCATTTCGGGGCGGTATAACTTATCAGATGATTTAGATAAATTAAGGTTGATTTCGTCAAAAAGTTAATTTCGCGAAATATGATTTCTGAGCACTTATAAATACTCATTTGGGGAGTTGTGACTTTGGGACGTGTCATTGCGTATTTGAGTGTCAATAGCCCACTGTGTATCACATCCGGGGACGGAACGAACCAAACTTAAGATGGTGCGTAGAAAACCTGTGACCAGTAAGGCTAAACAAGTATTAGCTTTTCAAAAAAGCTGGCGGTCGTTTAGCCCTATCATGTATGTATTCTTGCCCACTGCATGTTTCCATTTTGAACTTCTAGAGCTTGTCCATGTAGATTTATTCTAAGCTCTGACTATTAACATCTGAACTGTGATTTGTTACTGTTCACAAACCAAATTTGGGATTCCTAGAATTTATGCTCGTGGCACAATTTTTCTAGATCTGATGGCAGTGGGAAAGGTGTGTGACGCTTCATGACCCTTAATGCATTAAGACAAGAATTTGGCATTCCTACCTAAAATAATATAGGAGATTTACTCCGGATATGATATGAACACTTAAACACTTATGACAGGCGGTTTGATTACTATATATATGCCTCCATTTGGGTGCATAAAACCTGTTTGTCATGACCGTCATAAGATAGTGCCTGAATTGATAGTAATTCTATGTGATCAGATGTGGGTGACAAACACATAAGTATGTTTACTGATGTGAAGTTCGCTCGCACTCTTTGCCAATCAAGGACGTTTTGACTTTGGGACGTTTTATTTTCGCCAGCTTTTTCGAAAAGCTAATACTTATTGCGTTTATATAAACGACAGGGCAAATTGACGCATTCTTTGTGAAAATTAAATTCGTAAACAAGCTTGCCTCGCGCTATAGGTAGCCCTACAGATTTCACGGACAGTTTACTTCGCGCTTTAGGTCAACCCACGATATTTGGTACACCACTCGTTGTTCGGCAGCGAATAAAATATAGCATTAGCACGGCATAAAGGTTTAGTCAAAACCTGAATTTGATGTGTACTTTGAATGATGTTTATATAAGCGGCCGGCAATGGCCGACCACAACAAGTTTAGCTAGCTACAGTGAAGCGGCCACTCAATTATAGACAAAACAAAGGTCTGAAAGCCATGTGGTATCTTAATATAGGTGAAAAGAATTGCAGGTCAAATGTAGGCCTATTGCAGAATGCTCTACCGGAGCATTCTGCAATACTGCAATACTTTTAATTATCGGTCTTAAAACCTATTTTTTTTGTCTTCTTTTGAGTGGCCGCTTAAGACAGGTTTTACTGTGTATCATAAGATCCAAAGAACGAATAATTCAGGTACTGCTCGGAAAGTACGGATTGGTCTGTGTCTTAGTTGTTCGCATGCAACAGAAACAAAGCTTTCTCTTCCTCGGGAACTACAAAACAAAGACCCCACAAACAAAAAAGCCACACACAATGGGAGAAACAACAAACAATTATTAATAAACAACAGAGTCACCGCCTTGAAACGGACAGCGAGGCCACCGGGGATGGGGGAGGAGAGAGGCTTCAATATATTTTACTGGCCAACTATTCGCCGTAGATTCTGCTGGTGTTAAAACACAAAATGTAAAGCTTGCACGGACACTTCCTTACTTAAATGCATTTGCATCAACCAGTCAGAGCCACAAAGAAAATCCCTAGTTGAACAATGGTTTTCTCGCGACACGGTCCGAATTGGTTGACCCATTTTGGCCTGACTGCACTACTATGGAGCTGTTAGAATCCAGATCGTAGTTCCGTGTTGTTTGAGATTGGTTTAAATCTTATCTGTGAACAAAATCCTGATTTTTTAACAAGATGTTACGTTTACATGCCTTATCTGAACAATGAATTGTCTTTGATTTGTACGAGTTTGACGCGCGAGGTCTCGAAAGATTGTCATCATGGGCTTCAGGTATAACCCTAATGCGTGGATCCAGCATTTTTCGTCAGAGGCGGTGGGGGTGGTCCTTGATCCAAAGTTATAAAACTTTATTTCTTGCTCAACTCAACTGAGTATGAAATTTCAACTACTCATAATAGGAACTAAATTGCTGAAAACATATAAGCTTTTCTTACTTTCAAATTATATCAGTAAACACAGAATGAATTCGCAATTTCGCGAGGATTTTATTTTCACGAAACTTCACGAAAATAAAACCCTCGCGAAAATTTCCGAATATACATTATTTTATTTACCATGCTTATAAATATTAAAATGTCAACAATTGTTGGCAATTAACATTTATGAGCATTATAAATTTCATGCTCAGTTGAGTTGAACCTGAAAGAGTTTTATAACCTCGGTTTTTAGTCATCAACTTATCTTACAGAGGGGGTCCAATTGCTTATCGAGGGGTGCCTGTACCAGTATTCCAAAGGAAACCTATAGCCACTTCTGATTTTTCCAGGGGGAAGGGGGTCTGGACCCCAAGTCTCCCATCCGGATCCGCGTATGACCCTTTCTTGAATGACTCAGAATCTTCCTTCTCGTTTGATACAACTATTATTATTATTATTATTATTATTATTATTATTATTATTATTATTATTCAGTATTCCATAGTTTTTGTTCATTAGAAATGAAGACGCTGACTAAGAGATAAGTAACATTCATAGTTTTGTATGAGAGAGATTATAATTGGAGAGCACAATTAGGAAACTATAACGGTATAAGTAAAATATCACGTGAAAGTATGTTAAAATCTTTGTGTATCTTGAAGATATTCGGTATTAAAATTTCAAGTTGAATCCATACATTTTATAATAAATAATAAAAACATACCTACAGACAGATAATACAAAATGACATGATTTTATTGCTGATTAAAGACGTTTTAATGTGCCATATTTTCTTAAACTCCCCTGATAATCGCCTAATATGTAAAATTCCACTCAATTTATCTTTTATTGGGCAAAATAACGCTGGTAAGTGGATTAAATAAATCCGACACGAGCGTTTTGTCAATTTGTTTTTGTGGGACATTATTTTCGACCCGCTGTTGTTTTTACAGTACGCCCAATATTTGCTTGTCTGATTTGAAAAATAAGCAAATAAAACAACATTTCGATAAAATTAAACTAAATCAGTTTAGTTGAGATTTCATACAAATGGCCATTCGTATAGCCGGTATAAATAAGAACAGGTCACGACGCATTGAACCTTCAAAAAATATATTTGCAATGGTACATGTACTTATCGCAACGGCTAGCAGCGAAGGTTGCATACGCGCAGACTCATCAGAGCTTTTGCTTCTCGCATGCGCAATAAATAAAAATCGATGAAGCCTCAGACCCCATCCCCTCCCCCCCAGAAAAAAAACAACAAAAAACAAGCAGCAACACGCCAGTATGACGCTATTCCGTATATGCATTTCGTACCAAAATCTCATATGGTTTTCCTATGAGCCATGAGATGTGTTTGTTTTCGACCAGGTACATGTACGTGTACATTGTACATGTACATTATGCACAGCTCAAAAAAGCCTGCTCAGCTACAAAGCTCAGTTAAAATTTTCACTATATTTTTATTAGTATGTACAAAAAAAAAAAACAAAAAAAAAAACAAAAAAAAACAACTTTACAACGTATTAACATAACCGTGCACCTACAAAATGTCTATAGCAATGTTTCCCCTAGAACGCGCAAGAAGAAAACAACAACAACAACAGAAAACCTTGTGTAGGGAAAATGTGTGTTCTAGAGAATGTTACATTGGGCCATAGTCCGTAAGGAAAGACGAAGCAAAAACACACCAAGAAATAAAGATTTATTTTAATAAATAAGACAAATATGTTCTAAAAAAAAAAAAAAAGTATTAGTATGTACGGGAGCGCAGTGGCTCAGTGGTAGAGCGCTTGTCTCGAGACCGAGGGGTCGCGGGTTCGAGCCTCACCGGCGTCACTGTGTTGTGTCCTTGAGCAAGAACATTAATCCTAGCTTAGTACTGGTTCAACCCAGGAAGACCCGTCCCTTTATAACTGAAAGATTGTTGATGGGACGCAAAGAATCAAATCAAACAAACAAACAAATTAGTATGCACATGTACTAAACACTTCAAACGAGTCGGTTTGAGTCGTATTGTCCATTCATACAAAGCAATTTTGACTTATCGCAACGTTGGGCATCACGAATGCTCAGACAAGCTCACACCGGGTAGGCGGTGCTCGCACCAATTTATATCATACAGCGGTTAGGATACGCACTAATTTATATCAAAACAGCGTTTCTGATAGCTAAGAAAAAGTTTTCGATCGCCAAAGAGACGATCGTAGAAGGCAAATATAACGTCGTCAATCGTATGTGTATTTTTGGCGATCGGAAGCGTGTTCATGATCATCTTCTTTACAACCTGGCACGGAGGTTATAAAGCGTTTTTCATGCTCAACTGAACTGAGCATGAAAGTTCAACTGCTCATTAAATCTAAAATGCTGAAAAAACAATGATTGTTCATGTTTTAAATCTCTCGTATGCTGTACAATGTATTAAGCCTGTTAAAATGGCAACAATTGTTGGCATTTTAACAATTTTATAAGTAGGATAAATTTCATGCTCAGTTGAGTTGAGCATAGACAAACTTTTATAACCTCAAGCCCTTGTTCTAACCAAAATAGTAAACATGCTCTCATCACCGGAATCGCCTTAAGTATTTTCTCATGATAATTGAAGGAGGTTTGTTGGCACTGGGAGTAGATCCATGTAGGTTATTACAGCATTTATATCAATTGGTAACGTTATAGCCTTTTTTTTTATTTTATGTTTAGGGAACAATCTTTCATTTCGAATATCCCGACTAGCATACCAGCGAATATTATTCTTTTGCTACTACATCCCATCAGGCACACAACCTTAAAAAAAACGTCGTATCAACGTCGATGCGGCGTCATGACGTCGCATCGACGTTGATATGACGTTGTTTTGATGTTATTTGCCTGCTGGGATGTACCGACTCTACATCGTGTACTTTACAACGTATTTACATAACCGTGCACCTACAAAATGTCTATAGCAATGTTTCCCCTAGAACGCGCAAGAAGAAAACAACAACAACAACAGAAAAACCTTGTGTAGGGAAAATGTGTGTTCTAGAGAATGTTACATTGGGCCATAGTCCGTGAGGAAAGACGAAGCAAAAACACATCAAGAAATAAAGATTTATTTTAATAAATAAGACAAATATGTTCTATTGCTATTCATATAAGGTGGTAAAATGTTAGGTAACAGGATAGTAAAAAAGTGTTACATTAATCGCCCTCTTTCCATGATTGAACTATCTCATATGACATGAGATTTCCAACAATGTGGTATGTGCGACCAGCAAAGCCTCAGATCAGCCTGCGCATACGCGCAGTCTGATCAGAGCCTATGCTAGTCGCTTGAATATTCTATGAGGTATAGGTAACAATGAAGTAATAAAGTGTTACATTCATCGCCCTCTTTCCATGATTGAACTATCTCATATGACATGAGATTTCCAACAATGTGGTATGTGCGACCAGCAAAGCCTCAGATCAGCCTGCGCATATGCGCAGTCTGATCAGAGCCTATGCTAGTCGCTTGAATATTCAATGAGTGTTAGGCTACTGACCCAACATCATTTGGAGTTTCTAAGCTTAAAAGAAGGCTGCACATTCTCGTTTGAGTCTAAACATGTCAAATTGCCACATTTCTTTGAAATCACATGCCACGGTTAAATACTCTTGACTCTCGTTAACTCAAGGTCCACGAGGCAGAGTATTCACCTTCAGCAGTGACCATGGTCCAGAATTATAATGCCTCCTCAATGTTAACTCTTTGCCCCCTGGGAAATTGTTCATGATACTTTTTGGTCGTCCGTTGATTTTTTTAAAAGCAATTTTTTCGAAAAAATATTTCAGGAAAACCATCGGAATGTCCAACAAATTGGATCCAGATCAAGCCAGATATTTTGGGTCAGATCTGGGTCCAATCTGTTTGCAAATTTAGGGCAAAAGCAACACTGTTTAAGTTATTTTGAGCTTGGAAATTAACAAAGTTCACTGTTCCTTGCCATCCAATAATTGCAACCTCGGCAAACAGTGATGACTCAGATAGAAAGCGACAGAAAGCCGAATCTCATCAGGATCAGCTCTGTTTGTCACCATTAACTAACTTTATGTTGGGTAATTGTTAATGTCCGTGTTGTCTTTTTTCAAAATTAACAATTTCAAAACAATATTTCAGGATTAAAGTCTGGTTGTCAAACGGTTTGGTCCATATCCAGACCGACAGAACGTTTGTCCTGATCTGGGTCCAAACTGTTTGCAAAGATTATCAGCAGACGAGAAAAGTCGCCGCTAACAAGAAAAGAGGGAGAGTGCACATACTGTCACTGTAAAACTTGAAGAACATATAGTATGGAGGAATGGTCATTAGAAATGTGCCATGAATGTTTAACACCACTCGTTCGTCTGCTGATGTATTTTGAAAATCTTTGAAGCAAGCGGAACGCTAATCAAGACTAGTCGGGTCTGGATCCATAGTGTTTGCATGCAGACTAATAAGTCGCCTAAAATAAAAACTGCAGCATCTGCGTTTTCAACTTTTCAGTGAAAGTATTACATAGTTATGAGAAGTAAAAATTATTTAGTAGGCAAGTAAAGTGCATGGTGCGTCTGTCATAACTGTGCAAAGTGTAGTTGTGCATTAGTTTGGTAGTACTGAATGTCAATGTTTGCAGCTAAAATGTGAATATCTCTATATAACGTGTATGATAATAGTGTTCATTGTTTCATAAAAACGTGTCATTCAACTTCAGTTTGTAAGCATTGTTTCCGTGCCATATACAATGCTAGTATTACTTGACTTTTCGCTTACTGTAAAGGTGGCGCCTCATGAATGCGTAATCAGGACTAGTCAACCTTAGGCACAGGTAAAAGCTAAAAGGAGGCGTGGTTTTATTCAAAAGTAACTGTATCATCTTATGTCACAACCTCAGTCATTATTCAGTCCTTAAAACGCCAGCAAAATAACTGCATCTGAAAATGTCTATTTAACATACTATGAGCAGGGAGGCAAACATTGTGGACCCAGATCAGACTGCTCCTACAGGAGCAGTCTGATCTGGGTTCACACTGTTTATCTATGAGGCTTCAAATAGTTTAGTGGACGACAAAAACATACATTTTGTGATTATGCGCTTTAAGGGTTAATAAATGTGAGTTCAGTGTGTATACGGTTAGGATTTTCATGAAATGCACGCACGTTGGCTCAAAAAGCTTTTTAACTCTTTACCAAATTATAAATGAAACCTGATTTCCCTTCCTTAGCAGATGAAGTAGCCGAACCACACCCAGATATGAATATTAAAGTTGCCGCCTTTACAGTAAGCGAAAAGCCAAATAATATTGTTTGTTTTTTGGCTTTCAACACAACCCTTGCAGTCGGATTACCGATTAGACAAGCTACCAACTGCGGTACGCGGACCGACAGCGATTGTATTAAATCCAGTTTAAAGCTTACCAAAACTCTCTATACATTTCCAGGAAACGTGAAAGTTCATTCAATCGAGTGTTATTATTTGGTAATTCTTGCACAACACATGCACAGGTTGCTTAGCATACAGTATTCAACGTGGTAATGAACCGACTATTATGATCTGTGGAAGATGAGAATGTTTCCCCTGTCCAGTTTTAAAAGTACAATAGGCGTATCCGTCAGATGATTGTTTGTTACCAGTTATAACTTCATAGCACTATGTGTTTTAGCATATCTAAACAAAACAGGCCTATTCTTATACACCTTAACGAAGTTTTTTTTATACAATGGATTCTGGAAAACAACCACCGGGTGTTGAATCTTATACTTGTACAGCGTATCACAACTTTAAAAAATTGTTGACCTGATTTGCTTCACTTAGCACTCTATGCAACTATCACCGAATGTCCTGACGTGAAATCTCCACCAATCACATGTGTGTGTGCCGGAACCGGAAATAGATCAGCACTCGTCTTTTCCTCGCCATGTTGTGTCTCCAGGTGGCGCCTCATGTCTACCTTCCGCTGGAAGGCCCGCCCACATTTCTTGCAGCAGAATGGTTTAAATCCCGTATGTTTACGACAGTGAGTAATGAGGTTTGATGATTGGCTGAAAGCTTTCCCGCAATGGCTGCATTTGTAGGGTTTCTCTCCTGAAATATATAAATAAACCATAAATTACATGTGCGGATCCAGAAAGTTTGTCAGAGGGGGTCCAACTTGGACGTCTTTCTGTTTTGTTTTTTTAGTTGATGAGAGGATCCAATTATACTACTATAAGCGGGCCACCATCGGTCCGTCAGTGAAACGCCAAAATGGAGTTTCGCTGGCGTGCCGATTATTGCCCTACATTGAATGCTAGCTTGGTAGCTTTTTGATTTTTTCAGGGGATCCGGACCAGTATTGGTCCAGTGTCCAGACCCCATGTCTCCCCTCTGGATCCGCGCATAAATTATAAGCGTAATTAAAACGTGTCGCGAGAGTATGTTGTCAATCTGCTAGTCTGTTATGTTCTGTTGTATTGCTTTAAATGCAGGGATCCTGGACCCCCACCACGCAGAGGGCTAGTTACCTGTATGAGGCTGTAAGTGGGCGGGGCTTAACTACTGTGCAGATAAGATTAGACCAGCAGCATAATAAGCAGCGTAGTCACTGAGCCGATAGGAGGTGTCAATCATTTTACAGGTAAATTCCTCAGCTAAGCAATAGCCAGTAAGATACCACTGTGTATATGTTCACTTTCTGTTGGCTATTAGAAAAATAAGAATTGGTAGCCAGCTTAACCTTTTGTAGCCTACTTCTGCCTTTAAAGGAAATCCCGTCTTATAACCAACAACTATTGGACTGTACGTGAGATTCTGGTACAGTAATACCTGTCTCAAACGGCCACTCAAAATAGACAAAACATAGGTCTTAACTACAAATGGTAGCTAGATGAAGGTCGAAAGTATTTACCTGCATAAAGCGATAATCGGTCTTGAAAGCCATTATTTGGTCTTTTTTGAGTGGCCGCTTAAGACAGTGAATGTACTCATTGCTCGACAATGCGATAAGTACCAAAATTCAATGCACGTGCTCTTATGGTAACCATGTTCGTAGTATAATTGGGGTCAATACTATTTAGAAGCTATTTTCAGAAAAGCATAGAAAGTAGGCCAGTAATGTATTTATTGTGTTTGTCTACGCTGCAATATTTGATCTGAAACGATACCGTTTACTTCATAAGATCCCGTGTCCGACTTAATTCAAGTTAATCAAATCACGCCCGAAGTATCATGTACTTGGGAACAATCAAATCGGAGTAAATTTGACAAATGAATAACGCATGGCGAGAATTCGCAGAATTATCCTTGATTCTGGGGTTTGTTTTGTATCATACGAGGTAATTGGACAAATCAGTGTTTCACAAGTTCAAGTTTTCCCTCAATCAAGCTAAATAGATATCGAATTCGTGTTTGCAAGTCACACACCCGTCTGACGTTTTCAGGACAGGACAGAACAAGATGGGAAACATTTGGACACACCAATGCGATAATAGTTCTTATCGCATACATGTATAACAAAAATCATTTTCAGACGTGCGCGCGATAATTCCTTTGGACAAGGTATCTTGATTGTTACCCTGTTTACTTTCGGCACCCTTGGACCTTTACTTAATCGCCGTACATTCGTTTCTGGAGAAGTGCTGGGTAATTTTGCATGTTTTTCTTTGAATTGCTTGCTGGTTTGTTTCCAAAAATTAATGTTTCGAAATTTCTTTCATGAATACCATCAGAGTGCCAGGAACCGCGGACCAAGATCAGGAGCGACACTTTATCGGGTCTGATCTTGGTCCAAGCTCACCTGTAATAAAAGAGTCAACCTGTGTCTCTTGCGGTTTCAATGAAAAGACGTTTCCCAACAACTCCCAGAATGTCACTCAAAAGCCACCTGACAGTGTATAACTGACCAATGGAACGACGACTTAGCAACAAACAAAATAGCACGTGTCCAATCTCCCACAACTAATTGAGGTTTACCTTACAGGTAGTGGAGTTAACTATGCATGCTGGGTAATTTGTCATGCTTTTTGTCGTCTGCTGATTTTTTTTTTCAAAATAGTCTTTTTCGAAAAATGCTTTCAGGAATACCATAAGAGTGTCAAACGGTTTGGATCCAGATCAGGCCCGACACTTTGTCGGGCCTGATCTGGGTCTAAACTGTTTGCAAAGGTTATTAGCAGACAACACACGTAAACAAAGAGCTGAAATATGCATTTTATATTATTGGCATGTTCATGAATTAGAATAATGATGGTGCAAAAGACAAATATGCCTATTATGTTTAAATCTCAATGATTCTAACAAAACTTATAAAATGTCATTTCTTTTCGGCGGTATACCGATTTCTATTTTTGTTCTTTTCTAATTATTAATGATCATTTTAACAGGCATTGTGCCTTAAATACACTTCCGTCCGTCTCAAAAAGCTCATTTTATTATCATTTTCGATTGACAGAGTAACAAAGGAAACCTTTGATTTGCATGATAATCGTTGATGCGACAATTTTGGTTAAACTGGAATATAATCGTGGCTGATTTGTATTCCGCTGAGACCTTTTTCTGTAATAGGTTTTGACATGTACGACTCCTATATATTGCCACTGAGCGCGGTATCACGCCAGGGTCTGCACTGTTTAAAGATAATATTTTGGTACTAAAGAAAAACCGGTATCCTTGATGTGTACAATTCATGCGCGGACCCCCCCCCCCCCCCTGAAAAATAAAAAAAATATATATATAGGGTTTCTTAGCCATACTGGTCTGGATCCGTTAACAGCTTACAAAGCTACCAAGCCAGCAATCAATGCTGGGCCATCATCGGCCCGCAAGCGAAACACCATTTAAAATTTTAGTTGTATTTTGATCCTTTCTCCCCCCCCCCCCATGAAAAAGTCAGAGTTGGACACCCTTGAATCCGGGCATCTAATTAACCACCCCCTGTTCATTGTACCAAATGAATTCATTAGTTCCAATACAAAGGGCTAAAGATAAAGTATGTCCCACTTTTAGTCCCTTCTACTATTCAACAACAGCAACAGCCACATAATAGAGCAAATCTGAGACTGTGTGTCGTTTCAGCGATGTTTGCTAACGAAATTAAGCTCTCCTAATATGGTAATATTTTCGCAAACAAACATGCAAACATGCAAGCAAAGTAGGGCCTATCAGATTGGTGACATTATTCCGCAGATCATTTCGTGTAAATCAAATATTAGAAATTGTTTGACGGTTGCTCTGTGCTGCTTTCGAATACCCATCGCTGTCGAATATAAGCAATTTAATTTAGCAGTGAACACGCTGGCCTGTAATTACGCAGCGCGTCTTCTTCGGTTGTCTAATAAAATGACCTGCCCATCGGTCCCAAAGGAAGTTGTCAAATAATTACGAGATTACAAGAATTATTGTGTTAGCAATTTAAACACCCTTCGGTTAGCTGGGATGACAGATCGGTAATATTTCATTACGCTTGCAAATGAAACAGGACCGGATTTATGTAGATTTCTTCATTTGCTATTCCACGTATTTGAGGAGCTAGTCTGTTACTGCTCTCTATCACGATCTAGGTGCGAAAGCAATTTACTTTTCTTTCAATCACAATGATTGAATTTTCTAAAATCTGTGGAACCACGTGCAGAGAATGGCCCACGAGGTGCACTTTTTCTCAAATAGAGAAATCATTTTTGTCAGTTAAAGAGAAGTCTCCTATTGTAATATATTAAATATGCATACGAGTTACGAACCGTCTAAGGAAATTGGACTGACTTCCACACAAAATTCAGCTGAAGACAAATCGAATTTTGGGGGAAAAACAATTAGCAGAGTTTAGTCAATATAGAGAATTATTTTAAAGACATTTAGCAAAGACAGTTTATGTATTTAATATTATGTTTGTAACGAAATGTTGCTGTTTTACAAAACATTTACCAAGTGATATAGGCTCCAATTCTTCCTCGTATCAGGTGAGTTCGTTTTGAAATTTATATAATCAACCAAAATAAAGCGCAATGATTGGCTGTTTGCGGACACGTGTCCGCAAGCAGCCAATCATTGCGCTTTATTTTGAGTCTGAGCTTGTACTCAAGTTTTATAACCTCGAGGCCAGAACCGTATTGAACCCCGCAGTAGTCAGCGTCAAGTAGCTAGTGAATATAACCAGATAACTCCACCAAAACAGATCAGCATAAATAGGAAGCTCTAAGAAACAAAGCAACCATCTCTGATTGCCAAACTAGAAATGACCAGAAAGCTCCATCATCACAGATCAGCATAAATAGGAAGCTCTAAGAAACAATGCAACCATCTCTGATTGCCAAACTAGAAATGACCAGAAAGCTCCATCATCACAGATCAGCATAAATAGGAAGCTCTAAGAAACAATGCAACCATCTCTAATTGCCAAACTAGAAATGACCAGAAAGCTCCATCATCACAGATCAGCATAAATAGGAAGCTCTAAGACACAATGCAACCATCTCTGATTGCCAAACTAGAAAGGACCAGAAAGCTCCATCATCACAGATCGGCATAAGTAGGAAGCTCTAAGAAACAAAGCAACCATCTCTAATTGCCAAACTAGAAATGACCAGAAAGCTCCATCATCACAGATCAGCATAAATAGGAAGCTCTAAGAAACAAAGCAACCATCTCTAATTGCCAAACTAGAAATGACCAGAAAGCTCCATCATCACAGATCAGCATAAATAGGAAGCTCTAAGAAACAATGCAACCATCTCTGATTGCCAAACTAGAAACTAGAAATGACCAGAAAGCTCCATCATCACAGATCGGCATTAATAGGAAGCTCTAAGAAACAAAGCAACCATCTCTGATTGCCAAACTAGAAATGACCAGAAAGCTCCATCATCACAGATCGGCATTAATAGGAAGCTCTAAGAAACAAAGCAACCATCTCTGAGTGCCACACTAGAAAGGACCAGAAAGCTCCATCATCACAGATCGGCATAAATAGGAAGCTCTAAGAAACAAAGCAACCATCTCTGAGTGCCACACTAGAAAGGACCAGAAAGCTCCATCATCACAGATCGGCATAAATAGGAAGCTCTAAGAAACAAAGCAACCATCTCTGATTGCCAAACTAGAAAGGACCAGAAAGCTCCATCATCACAGATCGGCATAAATAGGAAGCTCTAAGAAACAATGCAACCATCTCTGATTGCCAAACTAGAAACTAGAAATGACCAGAAAGCTCCATCATCACAGATCAGCATAAATAGGAAGCTCTAAGAAACAATGCAACCATCTCTGATTGCCAAACTAGAAACTAGAAATGACCAGAAAGCTCCATCATCACAGATCGGCATTAATAGGAAGCTCTAAGAAACAAAGCAACCATCTCTGATTTCCAAACTAGAAAGGACCAGAAAGCTCCATCATCACAGATCGGCATAAATAGGAAGCTCTAAGAAACAAAGCAACCATCTCTGATTGCCAAACTAGAAAGGACCAGATAGCTCCATCATCACAGATCGGCATAAATAGGAAGCTCTAAGAAACAATGCAACCATCTCTGATTTCCAAACTAGAAACTAGAAATGACCAGAAAGCTCCATCATCACAGATCGGCATTAATAGGAAGCTCTAAGAAACAAAGCAACCATCTCTGATTGCCAAACTAGAAAGGACCAGATAGCTCCACCATCACAGATCGGCATAAATAGGAAGCTCTAAGAAACAAAGCAACCATCTCTGATTGCCAAACTAGAAATGACCAGAAAGCTCCATCATCACAGATCGGCATAAAGAGGAAGCTCTAAGAAACAAAGCAACCATCTCTGATTGCCAAACTAGAAATGACCAGAAAGCTCCATCATCACAGATCGGCATTAATAGGAAGCTCTAAGAAACAAAGCAACCATCTCTGATTGCCAAACTAGAAATGACCAGAAAGCTCCATCATCACAGATCGGCATAAATAGGAAGCTCTAAGAAACAAAGCAACCATCTCTGATTGCCAAACTAGAAATGACCAGAAAGCTCCATCATCACAGATCGGCATTAATAGGAAGCTCTAAGAAACAAAGCAACCATCTCTGATTGCCAAACTAGAAATGACCAGAAAGCTCCATCATCACAGATCGGCATAAAGAGGAAGCTCTAAGAAACAAAGCAACCATCTCTGATTGCCAAACTAGAAATGACCAGATAGCTCCACCATCACAGATCGGCATAAAGAGGAAGCTCTAAGAAACAAAGCAACCATCTCTGATTGCCAAACTAGAAATGACCAGATAGCTCCATCATCACAGATCGGCATAAAGAGGAAGCTCTAAGAAACAAAGCAACCATCTCTGAGTGCCACACTAGAAAGGACCAGAAAGCTCCATCATCACAGATCGGCATAAATAGGAAGCTCTAAGAAACAAAGCAACCATCTCTGATTGCCAAACTAGAAAGGACACTACGTAATAGTTATACTATGGTCCACATGTACGTGGAGATAATCCATGAGCTTTAGCATGTGGTTTATCTCCTGTACGGGTGGACAATCATGTACCAGCTACGTTAGTGTAGACCATGTACGAAACAAGTTAGGGAGTATGATCAGGAAATAACACATTCATACACTGTAGACTAACCCACGACACCGCGAGAAAGAGTCACATAACACTAACAGTCGCAAGACATCTTGACAATTGAAGTAATGCAACGGGTGGTAAGGGTAGAATAATTCATAAAACAAGAACATAACACAAAACCTACACACACCATGGTAATAGCTAGCAAAAAGGACGAACGGCAGCCACAGGTACTTGAAGGATGGGAGGGGACTTGTTGGCCAAAATTATTCATTATTCTGTGATAAGCAATATTTTCATAATATGTATCTTGATTCTACATATACTACTGTCGTGCCAACCAAGAGTGACAGTGACGTATGTTTTGTTTACAGTTGTTAAGTAAAACAGAAACTTGTACACATCACTTGAGCTAACGCGAATCCAAAGATCGCTTGTGTATTAATCCTATCCTACGGATAGGATTAATACACAAGTGATATATCGATTATAAGTCCCTGATAACTTTGTCAACAAAACATGACGTCACTGTCACTCTTGGCTGGCAGGACAGTAGTGTACTTTGGCAAACAGTGAAATCTTCACTGTTTGCTAAGACAAAAACGACATTAAGAGATAGAAATACAATAATAAACTATAACCTGTGATCCCTCGATATATACAATGGACCATCCAAAGTTTATTGTATCAAACCAGAAGGAAGAATCCATAGGTGCATAAATGATATAAAGATATTCAGTATAGCTTCTTAGAAACCAGACAACACACATGAATCTCCTCGGACGTGACGTAGACATTTCATTTACACCTCGGCAAGAGCTAACGACGAACCAATGAAATTAGCCTCACACGCCTCAAACTCGGGGCGAGAAATTAACGCGACATCATGTAATTTTGCTTGACGATAATTGGCTAATAATACAAACTGGGTTGATAATTGTCTTTTATCAGAAACAGAAATTGTTTTTTGCGATGACCTCTAATATTGCCAAGGACCAGTTAATTTGTCTGCCTTTCGGTGTATCATTTGGCCTATACATATTGTTAAACTAACAGATCATTCCTTTCTGTGCGACCGTTTAGAGTTTTAGATTTGTTACTTAAATGAATCCAGAGTTCTAAACAAACTTCAGGTCATGTCAAAAAGTTTGAGATGCACTTAGATAGGTCTATTAGAGGGTCACTGATGAAGCCTAATTGGCAGAAACTAGCTAGTCTGGCCCAGGAAATATGCACACTCTAGTTTCAGATCTTTAGTGCAGTCTTTGCTTCCAAAGGGTACCCTTTAAAGAACATATTCGACAAATTTATTCATTAGATTTGGGTTCTTAAATTGTCCAACTGCGTGAAAATTTCAAAATATGAAACTTGTGCAATTTGGTTTAAACAATATTTTGTTAAAATATTCCACATTCATGCAATATACATACATATACGTTGAACGACATTTACAGTTGCAAGCGTAATTTGTACAATATGTGTGAATAGCCCTTAACAACTGCAATGGAATTCGCGCTAAGAAAGTAATACATGCACAGTGAAAATCAAAATATTAGGAGAGAGAGAGAGAGAGAGAGAGAGAGAGAGAGAGAGAGAGAGAGAGAGAGAGAGATGTTGACCTCGAACCTATAACGTGGATTTATTTCTAGCAACATGTTTTAACCATAAAGGGGATCCTATCATAATTTACACTCGGAGAAAAAACATAGCAGTGCTGTATGCCAATAAGTATCAACTTAACGATCAAATCTGTTCGACTTTAACTTTAAGGAATAGGGCTTCATTTTCTTCGTTAGTTGATGTATCCTTGCATTCATAAATTGTATGATTTCTAAGAAGGGCCTCTAAGTATCTTTCACGTGTTGCAGTATAATTAGGACATATTAAGAAAAGTGGTAAGCACTTTAAAACCCCCATATGCACAAGAAGGACTTGGAACTATTTATTGTGATAAACATCAGAATTGCAATTTGTACTGGCTTCATATTTTATCAATTTCCTGGGAATGGGACAGCAAATTGGAACATTAAATTTAAGCAATTTATATTTGAACATATTATCAGCTCCTTTTTTTAAAAAAAAGTTTTGCTAAAGTGCATTTTGATTTCCACTTTACAATTGTAGAAAATGACAAATATACCCATAAACATACAAACGAATAAGCAATTTTTACAATTATAAAATGGCATATTCTCTCTATATAATGGATGCCAGCGATTAGAAAATTTAAACGTATTTTAATTGCAGAATAGTCGTACTTTGGCTGGAAAACATGGTTCGGCGTTTTAATTTGTTTAACATTACTTCTAAGCTGTACAGTGGTACCAAACATTGGCCCTTATTTTTAGCATTTATTTATTTTTATAGGAGCAGCTACTGGTCAACGTTGTATGTCTTTAAGTTTTAGACATATTATATGTATTTTGGTTGGCACTGATTGTAACCCACTTGTTACAGACGTTTTTACATGTTATGAGAGTGGCTTGATTATTGCCATATAATATTTGTTTGTTTGTGCGAACTTGACATCGACATCAGACACATTTACTTCCAGACTAAAACATGTGAATATGACTTGGAAATGCCACAGTCGCAGATCACTGATCACTACATGGCACAGAGAGGTAGAGTCAAAAGAACAAAGGCTCTTTCTTCCCCTGCGAGATTATTGCCAAACTAGCAAGGTCATGACACAAAGATCCATATCACAATACCTAGATCAAACATCAACAACAACAGAATCACCGACTTAGAAAAGACAGCAGCAACAGCCCAGAGGTCAGCCCTTTCTAAGCAGGTAACCACAAGGCAGCAATAAACAGACTGCTCCTGCGTAAAAATATGTATATTTTATCTAGACAACAGAGCTACTTATAAACCCGTGTGAATTTACTTGTTTTTCAAGACACTTTCAGCTGACAGACCTGTGTGAAAAAGGGTGAGTCATATTTCGTTTGCTTATTTAATGAACATGTGTACATTATAAAGAGAAGTGAGGAGCATCTGTTCACATAAATGTATCTGTGCCTTGGCGGTGATTTAAGATAGCCCTCATTTTGGTGATGTAGATGTATACATTTATTGTCAATATGTGAATTTGAAGATAAAATGCATGTATGTGCACCTACCAGTGTGAATATATGTGTGTTTCTTCATGTCAGACTTCTGATGAAACCGCTTCCCACAATATGGACATGGGTATGGTCGAGTGTCACTGAAATAAAAAAGTGAATAAATTATAGACGTGTCGCCATTTACGCACAGTACGAACATGTATGGTGAAATTGTACAGACTACTGTCGTGCCAACCAAGAGTGACAGTGACGTATCATTTTGTTTACAATTTGTAAGTAAAATATTAACTTTGACACACCAGTTGAGCTAACACGAATCGATTGACTTGTGTATTAATCCTATCCTATCTCATATTAACTGCATTGTTGCACGTTGACCTGATAAACGTTGTCTATCTCATTGCATGTATCTTTATCAGTTCATCATGACGTTGCTTTTTTGGATGCCGTCGTCGATGGCGTTGAATATACACGGAAATCTATCATTATCGCTAGTTTGAAAAATTGAACCAACTTGTAAACTGATAAACATTTTTTTTCAAGCTGCTTTAAGTGATATTTTTTAACTTTTGAGGTTATGTACCTGAGTGAATATAGTGCACATCTTCGGATTGTGCAATCATCTCCTCGATGTTAGGGTGGTACTCGTCCCATGTGAGCAAAGTATTGACTCAAACTAGCATACACATACATCCAAAGCGACAAACTGCTAATTTTATTTTCTGGAAAATCATCTACTCAAGTTCTAACATTACCAGACGCACAGGCTGGCCCCAGCCTTCTAACGGTCACTTATCTAGATCATTGTCCAATATAAATAGAGGCTTGAAAATTAGAGGGTATCTATAAACCCATAAACAGAAAAGTTGTAGTACCTGTGAATAAGCAGATGCGTTGACAACGTTGACGACCTCTTGAAGGATTTACCACATTGCTGACATGAGAAGGTCTTTTCTTGCGTGTGCACCGCCCGGTGTTGTGAGAGGCTCACAGAGTGTCCGAAAGTCTTTGAACAAATATCACATTCATAGGGACGCTTGCCACTGTGTGTCCGTCGTACGTGCACTTCTAGTCCATGTGGCGTGCTAAACTGCTTTAAACATTTAACACACTCAAATGAACCTTTGTCGAAACCGTGAAAGTCAGTGTCATTTTGTTGTGCATCGAAGCCATAGCCCGTCGTGTAAGTGTTGAAATTCTTAGCAGCACACAAGAAAGGATACATCCTTGGATCCGACCAGAATGGGTTTCTCGACATGGCGAAGAAGTTAAAAGGTGATCTGTACATGTTTTGAAGAAGATTGTAGCGATAAATGTCAGCAAGGCAAAACTTTTGTTCCTTTGTAGGTGATTGTTGACTTGGCTGTTCCTCTGAAAAAGATTAAATTAATACTCCAGATAAACAAAAATAGCCTAAAATTGTGGATTTTTTTCTTATCCATCAGTATTAACATTTGTTTTGGGTGCTCAAAAGAACCGTCCCGTTGAAACGGTCTTTTTTGTATCAACAAAATATGCTTTGGTTGAGAAATATAAAAAAAAAACACACTTTTATCTGAAGGTCTGAAATTTATTATGATCGTGACATTATTATGTGCGACGTATTTTGTTTAAAACTGTAAAAAAAGTGTAACTTTACACCATATTTTGTGGCAGCTAAGCTTTCACTCGTCTCACTGTTACATTTCTTCTTTGAAAGCTATGTTCTGTTTGATTGTAATGATCCGTAAAGTTACTATATAAATTAGGATGTAGTTTTTGTAAAAAAAAAAATGTTTATTACAGTATTTATCATTGAACATATTGAATCAAGTTATTTTGGAAGGCATATAAGTATATATGGTTTTGCACAAAAGTGGCGGCAGTAAGCACATGGATTTACTGATTTCTCCCAGTAAACATTTGAGTAGTAGTAGTAGTAGTAGTAGTAGTAGAAGTAGTAGAAGTAGTAGTAGTACTTAGTAGTAGTAGTAGTAGTAGTAGTAGTAGTAGTAGTAGTAGTAGTAGTAGTAGTAGTAGTAGAAATAGTAGTAGTACTTAGTAGTAGTAGTAGTAGTAGTAGTAGTAGTAGTAGTAGTAGTAGTAGTAGTAGTAGTAGTAGTAGTAGTAGTAGTAGTAGTAGTAGTTGTAGTAGTAGTAGTAGTAGTAGTAGTAGTAGTAGTAGTAGTTAATGTTATCAGCAAATTCGTTATTATTATTATTATTATTATTATTATTATTATTATTATTATTATTATTATTATTATTATTGCTTCTACTACTTTTATTACTGTAAGAATTACGTATAGGCGAGCAACGAAGGCTCAGGCTAGACTGTGCATCTGCGCAGTCTCGTGAGAGCCCTCGCTACCCGAATAGTATAAAGTCATCTGGCCTCTAACTCCATTCGGAAGCTTTGCGTACCTCTTTAAAGAGTGACTTAACACATATGCGATACGAACAAAAATCTCATGAGCTGCCCCGATGCTATAAAACCTTTTTTCATTCTCAACTCGGCTGATCATGAAAGTTATCCTGCTTATTACTGTTAAATTCCAACAATTGTTGGCATTTTAACATTTATTAGCAGGATATATACAATATTTGAGGGTTGTAAAGCTAGAAGACTCTTCATTTTTCAGCATTTTAATTGTTATGTGCAATTTAAATTTCATGCTCAGTTGAGTTGAGTATGAAAAAAATAAAACCTTGGGGCCAATTGGGCCTCGACTCGAGAAAACCTATCTTCGGAGGCTTGTGAACAACAAAGGCGCAGACCAGCCTGCGCATCCGCGCAGCCTGATCAACGCCTTTCTTATTCGCTTATTTGAAAGTCGCATATTTAAACTTGCTTCAAACAAAATTTCAATATTCTAGCTAGTCTCTGAAGCTCAGGAGACCGGTTTGAGACTCGGTTTTTCAGAAACCCCGAAAACAGGCTTTGTCGCGACGATGCCCAATTATTATTTTCACTTACCGTAGTCAACAGAATGATCGTTTAAATCCTCTTCCTTCTGTTCCTGACTCAGCCAAGGTCTGAAAGCATTAAACTTTTGTTGTCCCGAACATTCGGTCTCTGCGTGTTTCTTGGTCGGTTCATCATGCTCCATCTTCACCTCAGGGTCCATGGCTTCTCTCTGACCCTCGGCAGGTCTCAGGCTTATCATTGCCATACGGCTCTGTAGGGGTGACGGTAATAGAAGTTTCGTTGTTGAACAGCGTGGTGATAGCGAGAGGTTCATGGCGGTTTCTGATTCTGAAGGAAAAATGATAAAGATCGAAGTCTAGTGGATACAAAAAATGTATTTGCATTTTGCTTTGAATTATAAGAAGTTCGAGTTAGAATGAATAGGTAAGTAATATATATAACCTCGAAATTTTTCATTTTTAGTAGAAAACTATTTTGCACTAGGCCTATTGTCGGTAGTTGCGGTAGTATGGGTTTTGCATTATGGTCACCCGACAGAATAACTTCGGTAGTATTAGATGATAGAATTTGTTTGAGGATTTATATTTCGCATTATGACCAACAAATACCAAATGTAATGTTTGTTACAAACTTACATACCTATGCCCAAAATTACAATGCTTCCATAAAGTTGAGGACGACTTAAGCTAAGTATTGAAATTTCAACATGTTACATTTTTTTTAATAAATTGCTTGGATTGATGCAGTACTTACAGTCAAATATATCATCATTGTGATCTACAGAACAAAATGAAACTATTTTGATTTTATTAAGTTCGAAACGTTATTTTAGCATTTTGTCGGTCCTGATCTGGATCCAAATTGATTGACACTCAGACGGTATATCCTGAAATATTTTTTTCAATAAGTTATTACCGTATTCATAATTCAAGATCCTACGTATTTATAGTGGACTTGAAGTTTCTGCTTAATACACATGATACATGCAATATTAGAATTCAAATCAGAATCCAATGGCGGATCCAGAGGGGGTTCGGGGGTTCGCTTGAACCCCCCCCCCCTCCGTTGATGAGACCAAATTTTTTCATTTTCATGGAATGTTTAAGTAAAATGAGATAATAAAATCAGTAAAGCGAACCCCCTCCACCTTTATGCACCACCTTTCCAAAAATCCTGGATCCGCCCCTACATGCAGAGATAATGTTTTTGAAGTCATCTGAATGGCCAAACCCTTATGATAATAATACTTATCGCATATGCTTAATTTTACTCTTAACCCATTTAAGCCGAATGGAATTGCCCACTGATATCAGTTTGACCAATCCATTTCTGTCTTAAAGGGATGTTGTGTGGTATTTTCCAGTTTTTTTTCTTCAAATTTTAATAGAAAATTGTGTAAGCAAACAGAAGAGACCCTGATCAGATACCCTGATCTGGTTCTGCACTGTTTGCCTATGTCCCATAAAAAGGACGCGAGGCTTATATGGGTTAAAACGTGCATGATTGGCTTTTTAGTGGCGCTTTAGGTTAAGTTTTTGACTTGAGTCCTCTTGCTTATTTTGCGTATAAGAGCAACGAAGGCGATGCAGTGGCGTATCCTTGGGGGTTCAGGGGGTTCGCTTGAATCCCCCTCCCCGCCGCCCCGTTGTTAAATACAATGTACCCTATGAAAATGAAATAATTTGTCCACAATGAGACCAAATTATTTCATTTTCATGGGATATTTAAGCAAAATGAGATAAAATCAGCAAAGCGAACCCCCTTTATACATATGAACCCCCTTTCCAGAAAGCTTTCGCTCGCCCCTGCCTTGACGATAACACGCGTGTGCGTTAACTCAATGGACTTTTGCTGTTCGCTTATGCGATAAGTACCAATTTCTCATGTAAGCCCATATTCATCTTGATTATTATGATTATTATTATTATTATTATTATTACTAAAACACAAAAAACCTCCTACCTTTTGGTTTCGGCATCACCACTGTAAAAGCACTTTGATGATCCAAGTCTGATTGTTTCTCCATTTCTAGGGGTTTGTTCTTAATCAGGAACGACTTTGGCATAACAGGGTCGACTCTCTGCGACTGGTGTCATTAAAACGTCACCAAATCGCTACAGTTAATTCCTCAAGCCAGCAATGAAAGATACGTAATACCCGCAAATATTGTTTTCTGATTGAATTTAAAATCTATCCTGTCCACTTAAAACTTTTTATATTCGTCCTCAGACTTGCACTTGTTCTTTTTTCGCTGTTTTAATAGCAAATGCCTATGTTACAGATTTATTTAAGGAAAACTACACGGGATTCATTCTAACTTTTAAAGACTTGAAAACCTAATATTATTGTGTCAGTTATTGTTTCGATTTGGTTCTTTAAAAGCATATCTTCCACGCGACAAACACGAGCGCGCATGCGCAATATCAATATTTCTACAGGTGTTAATATTTTCTCTGCCGATACTCTCGAAGAACTTTCTCTTATTGGATATCCATAAGAGAAGCATATTGTCTTAGCCCCGCCCACTTATTGAACGGCTATCACGAATAAAGAATCCTATTGTAATGTTGTTTTAGAGTGAAGTATGGAACGATAAGATTATTAGCTAAAGTATTTGTTCAGGCTGTCTTCGTCTCTAAGAGTATTTGACTCCAGAAAAGGAACCTTATGCTATAGCACAGAGAAGAACCGGAATAGACTGCGCAATTGCACAGTCTAATCCGGATGTCCTCTGCTTGCCAATACATATCAAATTTATAAGCGATTCGATGAATGTAAAAACCGAAGCTAAGTCTAATCGCAAAATCCGAAGCGCACGTCCTTTAATTAATTTGTTAAAAACGTGGGACGGAGTTATTTTTTCGCCACAATTTTCTGTAATAAAAACCTAACGGTGAAATAAGTGACCAAACTTGTCTAATCTGTATCTTTTGCCAATAAAGGTATGTTTTCTTTGTAAACAATAAATATAATTCGATGACACTGCTATATTATCATTTCAAATTTAAAGCCGATTGTTACAAATTAAGAAGTTTAATGAAATGCCAATTTTATCAAAAATCAGAAATTTTTGGTCTACAATTTGAGGATGACTCAGCGTGTCACAATTGCAGATTTAAGAACGTTCATTTCTGGTTGTTTCTCTATTGGTCATATAGGTAGAGCAAAAAAAAAGCGAAAATTGACCGATAGCCCCTCCCCATCAGTAAAATGGATAATGATTGTATGAATGATATGACAAGACGTTGAAGTTTCTTGGATCGCCGAAATTACTTTTTCAAAGAGGGGCAGTGGTGTTAAAATTTGTCAAAAACTTCGTTTTTAGGAGTGAAATTGCGATTTTCTGAAAATCCTTTTGCGGCATCAGATACATGACTCCAGCAAAGAAAGATTGAAAATAAATGATTATTGAGTTTTATATAATTCTGATTTTATTATGATGTCTAAACCAGAATTTTAATGCCTTGGCTTTTGGGTATAAATCAGTGTTTTTATAAATCTAAACATGATTTTCTTGTAATCTGACTGGTAAAGTTTTAACATTTAGAGTTGTTATTTAACTTGTTTCAAATTTGATGCTGCATTATTCAACTTGTATATATATCTGTCATGTATACTTTAAAACCCCGCCAAAATATTTTCGTTTTTCGTTGATATTCAGATATACTTTGTGAAATGCATGTATTGCTATTACTTGCATATCTGGGCATAGCCATATTGATTCTGAAAATGATCTACATATAATAAACATTTCAAATGGAAATAACAATTATCATGTACTATGATGACACAATAAATATAGGACCAAGTGACCCTGGATCGCTCACTAGAGTGTTGTTTTAAACGTCTTATCTATGTGTTTCTATCAAAACTGGCCACGCTCCTGTTTACCTGCCAGGTAAGCCATTTGTAGTCACAGAGCCATAATTTGTGCATATTTAAATGTTGTCTACCAGCTGATGCTACATACCAAATATCAGGGGACTATGCCTAGTGGGTTCAGACAAGAATATTTTTATGTTTTTTTTATATGAAAGTCAATGTAAAAATGTTAGTATGACCAAGAAAATGCAACCCTAACACACTGCAGGCCAATCCATAGCACCGTGAGGAAGAGTCAAAGAGAAATAACAGCCTCATAAACTCTGTGACCTTCAGGATGATGCCAGTTTGACCACAGAACCACCATTTGAACAAATTTGGTAGAGTACTACTTGGTGATACTACATATCAAATATCAGGTCTTTTGGTATCTGACAAGGATATGTTTAGTGCGTTCTCTATATGAGCTATATATATATATAACATTGATCCCCTGGGCGGCCTCATTTTAAGCCACAGCGCCATAATTCGAACAAACGTAGTAGAAGCCTACTAGGTAATTATTCATGCCAAATAAGGACTCTATGCTTTAGGTTTCATACCAGACTATTCTATGTGTTCTATTATTATATAAGCCTATGTAAAACATGTGACCCCGGGATGGGTCCATTTTTGGCACAAGGGCCTTAATTTGAACAAACTTAGTGGGGTCTATTGGGTGATACTACATGTACATAACAAAATATCAATGCCCCACGCCTTGTGGTGTCAGACACAAAGATTTCTTTTAAAATTTCCCAATGGAATATTATGTATCCCTGTACCCCGACTTGAATAAAATATGTAGAGGCTTAAAGGTGATGCTATATACCAAAAGTCAAGGCTCTATGCGTTTTCGTTTCAGACAAGAAGATATGTTCTATGTTATCCAAATATAAAAGTTAAGGAGAAGGCAAAGATCAGTAATCGATACAATCAAGTACCACACCTGACTCGAGACACCATATTGGAAAGTGATAAAACACAAGAAAACATAACACACAAGAGAGCCAAGAGATCAGTAATTTCCCAGCAGATGATCACAAGCCTATATAAAATATGCAACCTCCAGGAGAGTGCTATTTTAACCACATGGCTATAATTTGAACAAACTTAGTAGAGGTCTACGAGGTTGTGCTAGACTTTGTGGTTTTAAACACAAGAAGATAATCTATTTTAGCCCATGGGACTTAAATATGCAACGGACTAAAACTATTTGAACAACTATTAAAGATGGTCATATAAGAACCAATCCTGCAAGCTTTGGTTAAAATCCAGCAAGTGGATTAGGAGGAGATTTCCTTTGATGCAATTGTTGACGATGGACGACGGACATCCAGCCATTACGATAGCTCACATTGAGCCTTTAGCTCAGGTGAGCTAAACATGAAGATACAAAGAAAGAAAAAAAAAATCAACGATAAACACAGCTAGAATGTTGTCAATCAATGGGGTGGTACCACATAGTATGATTATGATCATTTTTACCTTGAGTTTTGTCTGTAATGTCATATCAACAATCCAAAACCTTTTCTGCCATCTTAAAACCATTGTCAGCCAGTGTCTCAAATATGATCACTTATACACCTCTTCCAAAACAGAATGCGTTACATGTTATATAGACATTTGACTGGAAGCATTGGTAATTGAAATAAATAGTATAAAATAAAAAGATTTTTTTTCGGTTAATACCAAATAAATGTCATCTTATGAGTTGAAAGCATCGAAATCTTCACTCGTGCTGCACAGTCGTGAAAATTCTGATGTTTTCAACACACTCGATGAAATATATTTGGTATTCACCTAAAAAAATAAATATCCTCTATATACAAATGTATCATGAGTGTGAGGGTGGGATAGAAAAATCCGTCCCGATGCATCACGAGGCTTGCCGAGTTATGACAAACGGTGATCGCGAGGGACGGTTTTTCTATCCCAACCTCACTCAAATAATGGATTCATTTTGTTGCTCACTATTACATGTAAATACAACAGTTTTATATTTTAAAAAATACTCCTATCTGATGTGCAAGAATGTGCTTTAATCTATGGACGAGCCGGCCAGTAACACTCGTCCCTACAGGACCATTGGCTGTTGTTGTGAAATCCAATACTGGTGGATGAGGCTTCACTGTCACTCAATTTAAATTGACCTGCCTTATTAACTCCCCATCTGCTCTCTGTATTGCTGTTGTGTTTCATTGGAATTATGAGATTTCTAATCAAATTATGAACTAATTATCTGAAACGATTTCTGAATAGACGATCGACACGGTATAGACCTGCTGTGAACGTCTAGTTGCTTCAATACGTATTCATGATCAAGCCTTTGGAGACCAGAAACCCCTAAACGGGTACTTTAGCAAACAGTGAAGACCCAGATGAAGTTCCGATAATGCATTTTAACAGGGTCTGCACGGTTATCAAATGAAAAATGATCTTTAGAGAAAGAAATGCAATAGTTATGGAAATTATAACCTGCAGAACCCGTGACCCAATCTACCTAGTATATTTTAAATGGACCATTCTAATTGAATTTAATACAAAACAAAACAAGTGCAGGCAATGTGCTACAAAACAACATAATTTTAGTTCTGTTATGGAGGGAGGGGATGGGGAGGGAGCCACATACCACATCGGATGTGGTACGTGAACTTTCTAGTTTTGCAATCATCACTGGGATTCTGTTCTTACTCCGTATCATGTTGATTTTGATGTGTTCTTGTGTATCTGCCTCCGATGGCAAGGGTCGTGTTTTTCTAGACATATTCAATTGTTGTTGTTTTTTAAAATAGTATCAGAGTAACTTGTATTGATGCGGTTTATCTTTTGTGTCAGCGACTTTCTTATGGCCTTTGGGAAACCCACAAAAAGAAAGGCGCAGATCAGTATACGTAGTTGCACACTAGTCAATTTTTTGGAGTAGTAACAAGTCGGAATTTGCTAGACAGGCTGATAAAAAGCTATAATTCTCGAATTTTTCCAAGTTTAATCTTATTGAAAGCAAAACTGGTCCCTTGCCGTACAGGGTTAAGCCCCAGTTACACTGTCACGATTCAAGCCCCGATTCACCACGACTCATCCCGATTTGAGACAGATGGTAAAATCGGGGTGCATCGGGATGCGTCGGGATGGAAAAAAAAAGAAATTCCAGCATCAATACGATGTCTCACGATGCTCCTACGGTGTCTGCACGATTCATATACGGATCCACTACGACTCATGACGGCAGCGCTACGATTCACCACGGTGGAGCTACGAATGCTCACGATGCCTCCACGATTCGATACGGTGCTAGTACGATTAAAGCCGGTAGCGTTACGGTAGCGTCACGACCTCCCACGAATGTGCACGATTTAGTGGTTGTCATGCGACAGCCCCATTGGGGAGGGGTTACTCTCATTTTTTCTCCATATGTAGGCTCGTGCCCAGCATCTACCGTTCACCCCCCCCCCCCCCAAAAAAAAAAAAAAAAAAAAAAAAAAAAATAGGAATTTCAAGCACCCCCCCCCCCCCCAAAAAAAATCTACATTTTAGCAACTAAAAAAGTAAAATATTCCCCATTCTGTACATTGACCTTAAAAAGACCCTAAAATGCATAGAAATGGCCCCTAAATATAGTCCAATATTGTGATGACACCCCCCCCCCAAAAAAAAAAAAATATTCACAAAATCTTAATACCCAAAAAATATTCATTTTTCTGAAAACCCCAAAATATATTAAAATTCAAAATTTTGAACCCCCCATAATAACCAGAGCCTACGTATGTATGAAAATATCAAAGTAAGCCCCCTGGGGCGACAGTTTGCCAATATCATTATCTGTTCAACCTTTGACGAAGTCAGTCATGACATCAAAAAGAAAAGCTGCGGGAAAATCAAAACAGTAACCGAACCCACGGGCTAAGCTCAGTCCTGTCCCAAGTCCAGTGTCATGTCCAGTTGTATCAGATGACTTCCAGTTCAAGCTGCAAATTCGCAATTTGAAGTCTCTGGACATAATCCATGATGCGCTGCACTAAGATTGAGCCGTGACATGTGATTTCCAACAATGTGGCATTTTGCATGTGTAGACTCAGATGAGCTTGTGCAGCCTCCTTTTAAGCTTAGAAACTCCAAATTATGTTCGGTCAGTTGCCTAAGGGTCATAAACTATTCAAGCGACTAGCAAATGCTCTGATCAGACTGTGCGTATACGCAGGCTGGTCTGAGCCTTTGCTGGTCTCACATACCACATTGTTGGAAATCTCATGTCGTGGCTCAATTCACTTTTGAATATGATTTTCAGCAATGATACCTCTGTTTTTATACCAGAATCTTGTGTCAGTGATAACCCGATTCGCTACGAACGCACACGAACGCCCACGAATGACCACGAATACTACCACGGTACCACTAGGAATGATCCCGATCCCGCTACGGTAGAGCTACGATTTAGGCCACGCCCACAATCCAACACGATTCACCCCGACGAGTTTAAACGGTTTAAACACGTCGTAGCCTTGTCGTGGAGGTTGCCGAATCACCAGGAGTCTTCACGAATCACCACGGTACTACTAGGATTCGTGCCGATGTCTCTACGGTGCTGCTACGACTCATTCCGATGCATCACGACATGATAAATCGGGGTGAGTCGTAGCTCCGTCGTGGCCAAAATCGTGACAGTGTAACTGGGGCTTTAAGCAATGAAGAAGATGTAACTTACACGTGAAAGTAGATGCGTTTTAGGTGCTAATCCATTTACTCGAAAGTTCAAGATCGATTTGGGGCAAAATTGACGTATCCATCGAGGTTAGAGGTCTAAAGTGTCCTGATTCTCCATTTAAATCTGCACTTTGTGTATGCGAGCAGCGAAGGGTCTGGCGAGTCTGCGCATAAGCGCAGGCTCGTCAGACCCTTCAATGCTCGACAATGTGATACGTAACAAAATCTCATGCGCTGGCCCATTTATAGTGTGCAGCCTCTGCTATGCGGATTGCGCGCCCAGGATTGCTCTAGGTCCCCCGGGAGGACATTTAGAGGTATTTTTCTCAATGAAAAATCAACCCAAAGCACGCCTGTCTAAGCTTATTAGTAGACATCGAACTCGCCAGAAACACAACATTTCCACTGGGGACCCAACCTTAAAACAAACCAAAAGTCAAAAGGGATTTTATTAGCATCAAGTACATAATATTATTCCGTTCCTATTGATTGTGTATCTCTGTTTTATACAACTATGATTTAATACTGGGGACTACTACAGAAATCAACATGGTTCCAGATAGGCCAAAAAAGAGTGAAACAAATCAGGTAAAACTGTCTGCATAGGCGTATATACTGTGGCCCCTTCACTGTGATCATGTCTTATCCCACAAGCAAAACATATAGTGTGTTTTCTAACAATGTAAGACAGTTCATTTTAAGTTGCACACTATATGTTTTGGTATGCTGGGGAACAGAAAATGTTTGCCCGGTTACTCAAAATACCTGGCTAGCTAAGACGGTTTGTATTAATAACTCCGCATGTGGTTTGGTGTGAGAATTATACCATCTCATTTGGAACCACGAATCTACACTCCCTTTAAAGTTTTGTTATCTGAGAGAATTATTTAACAGCACAGTCCGCCATCATCAATTTTACGATATACATGTAGATATCGCCTAGAATTAGGTTCGTCTGAATCTTCGTTGTAATCATCTTGTCCTACCAAGGGTTGCGCTTTTGTCTAAAGGTGAATACCGACAAAATCTTCGCTTGAGAAGATGCGTCGTAATGTCGTAGTACGTATGCGAACGAATAAGGCTCTGCTGAGACTGTGCCAATGACAAGACTCGCCTGATCCTGCACTGGTTAATTATTTAATATGGAACTGGCTCAATATATATTTATTTCGAACCAGTAATTCAGACCAATAGTGTACCCAAGCATGGATGATAAACTTTTCAAAGTTTTAACTATACAATTTGAATATGTCGCCTATAACAGAAAAGCAAACACATCTGCTAAAAAGGAGGTAGAAAAGGGTTAAGAGATGGTGGCAATATAGAGGATCTTACATGAGTGCTCATGTTTTATTGAATTTATTAAACGAATTGAGGAAAAGAGATAAAATGCGAGGCTTGCCGAGCATTTTATCTCTTTTTCGCAACCAGTTTAATAATCTCAAAAATACAAGAGCACGAATGTTAGATTCTATTTATCATATGACATTAAGGTTACTTTGAAATCTCATTTCTGGTGTAAAAAAAGTTATTATTGTACCATTATGAACGCAACGTTGCTATGAACGCCAAATCTGTAAATCACTAGTGGTTTATCGATTTTAATGCATGGCGTTATCACTCCCAGACGCAACATCATAATGATAAATAGAGTTTATTAATCGTTCTATTTAAAATATGCGATTTATAAACAGAGGGAGGTAAAATTCCGATTAAGAAACGAGTGCGCAAACACGAGTTTCTTTATATAATTTTTTTTACCTCCCGAGGCTTATAAATCCCATATTTTAAATAGAATGATATATACATATAAACTGTATATTAAATGTATATTGCTTGAACTGCTTGCTCAAATCAAGAAAATACTACGGTATGCGATATGGCAAAACTAGCGGGATCTTGACATGTCTAATTCTAACACGAGTAGTTATACAACAGCTAGCTGTTTCCTGCTGAAAAAAAACGGAATATGTTCTTAAAAGGGTATCCCTTGGAAGCAAAGACTGCACCAAAGAACTGAAACCAGAGTGTGCATATTTCCTGGGCCAGACTAGCTAGTTTCTGCCATTTAGGCGTCATCAGTGACCCTCTAATAGTTTCAAAGTTCCACAATGAAACCCGTGATCCCAAACCGCAAGAAAATAAAGGCTGCAATATAGTTAAGGGCAGGGAGTCGTTCTACCGCCGCCACACAGTCCCAGTCACCAACTGTAGTGAAGTCAAATATGTTCTTAAAAGGGTATCCATTGGAAGCAAAGACTGCACCATAGAACTGAAACCAGAGTGTGCATATTTCCTGGGCCAGACTAGCTAGTTTCTGCCATTTAGGCGTCATCAGTGACCCTCTAATAGTTTCAAAGTTCCACAATGAAACCCATGATCCCAAAGGACAAGAAAATAAAAGCTACACTATAGTGAAGGGCAGGGAGACGTTCAACTGCCGCCACACAGTCCCAGTCACCAGCTGTAGTGAAGTCAATTATGTTCTTAAAAGGGTATCCCTTGGAAGCAAAGACTACACTACAGAACTGAAACCAGAGTGTGCATATTTCCTGGGCCAGACTAGCTAGTTCTGCCATTTAGGCGTTATCAGTGACCCTCTAATAGTTTCAAAGTTCCACAATGAAACCCATGATTCCAAAGGACAAGAAAATAAAATCTACACTATATTGAAGGGCAGGGAGACGTTCAACTGCCGCCACACAGTCCCAGTCACCAGCTGTAGTGAAGTCAAATACGTTCTTAAAAGGGTATCCCTTGGAAGCAAAGACTGCACCAAAGAACTGAAACTAGAGTGTGCATATTTCCTGGGCCAGACTAGCTAGTTTCTGCCATTTATGCGTCAACAGTGACCCTCTTATAGTTTCAAAGTTCCACAATGAAACCCATGATCCCAAAGGACAAGAAAATTAAAGTCAAATATGTTCTTAAAAGGGAATCCCTCGATCCTCCAGTTTCAGTGTTGGAAGACAGAAACGTTATTCAACGTCATCAAATGTGTAAATGACGTCATTTGTTAATTTTTGTGACGTGCAGAGAAGCGTTATGCTTGTTTAAAAATTGTAAATTATAAAACGAAAATTAATATGACATGCGTTACATCTCATCGATGCCTTGGGTCACTTGTGGTCAGGAATAAGGAGTTCCGGTTGTAGGGATTTATTTCCCTAGAGGAAATAAATCTTTTTGTGCAAAAACAAAATGACCATTTTATTTCTTTGATTCAAACAGTAATTCACAGTTTTGAAAGCGCTGGCTGACGCCATTTTATACTGCAAAATGACGTCAGCCATGTCGTTAGACGGCGTAACGTCGTTTTTACGCTTGAAAGACGTTACCAATACATGTAAGCGTATGCGATACAGTCCAGCTATTTGCGGCAATTCTTCAGTGCAATGGCGGAAAGTTGAAAGAAGCCGAAGGCTTCAAATGTGTTATCGTCGTTAATTGTGTGTTAAAATTGAAAAAGATCAGCTCTTGTACGTGAATTGTTGAGCTATAATTCACTGTTTGTCGGGCAGTTGTACATAAATAAGTCACTCACGCTACGCGCTCGTGATTTGATCTTCTCTAGAACTGACCCTTTAACAGTGAATTATTACTCAACAATTCACTGATATAGCTGATCTGTTTCTTAATTATGTCCTTCTCTTTTGAGCAAAAAAGTGTAAAAAAGATTCAAACGGGATTGCGCGGGTGTTTGGGTGCCTCAGAGCTGGACCGCAAGTGCTGTTGAAATTTTTTTCCATTAACTCTCCCTGGGACGTTTTAGTGTAGGCCGCTGTGTAATTCCGTGTGCATTTTTTGTAAAAGTGTCAAACATACACTTCTTGTAGAAAATGTATACTGTTTAAGAAAAAAGAGAGTTTCAATTTTTTTCTTGAGGTTTTAACATCAGAGTGACGTCACAAAGTGACGTACCCATTTTTAGATTATTTAAGGCTTAAAAGTTATGAATTCCAGCTGGTATAAACATGTACTGTTTGATCAGTTGTGGTTATATTACTGATGACATGTTGATTTCGGAGCATAGACCCTGACTCTGAATTTTAAAGAGGTTACATTAACTTCAAAATGATGTCTGTACATGGAAAAATGACGTAAGTACTAAAATGAAAAATCTGTTTCAGTGAAAGCTCAAATGGCATTTGGTCGTTAGATCTCGACCCTCCTCCCCAAACAGCAGGGAAAAAGTGTTCACTATAATTTTCTGAAACTACATTATATAAGATGCAAAATGATACACGTTAGCCCTCTGACCTATACGAGTCAGACATGTTATCTATGTTACCCTTTTCTAGTTTCAAATCCTACTTTGCAAATACCAAGTTATGCCAAATTCTTATTTATCGCCATGCTGTTTGCCTTAAAACAGCTTTAAAGGAAGGGAACAGTCAGTATACGATTAAACAATATATCTCTATGATGTTACAATTATATTTATTATATAACTAAGAAAAAAGACTGAATTTCATTGGCTTAGAGCGCTCACGTGGCCAGTCAATATATTGTCATGTTCACTGGCTTGCGCGCGCTTGCCAGTGTATATTAGTCACTAAAATTAGACTCCTTGCTGTTTTTTCCGTTCTGGTTCTGCTTTTCTAAAGTGGGGCTAATAATCATATCGTAGATGCCGAGAACGCAACAAATCACGCACTGGAGCTGATCTATTTCGAATTTAATGCACAATAAACGGCGAAAACAAATTTGAAGTCTTCAGCTTCTTCCAACTTTCCGCCCTTGCACTGAAGAACTCCCGCCAATACTTAGACCACGTCGCATACGTTTACATGTATTTGTAACGTCTTTCAAGCGTAAAAACGACGTTACACCGTCTAACGCCATAAATGACGTCATTTACCAGTAACAAATGACGTCAGCTATCACACATTTTCCCTGCGCTTTCAAAGCTGTGAATTATTGTTTGGCATATCACACTTATTTTATCATTGGCTCTACATGCGAAGTGTGTTAGAATTCTTGTTTGTAAATGTTGAATGATGACACTCATGCACAACATATATGCAATAGTAAAAGGGTGGTCTTCTTTAGGGTTGCACTGTTTCTGCTAAATGCTTGTCTGTCCCAAAGCTTGTATATAAGTTCAGTATTTTTTTCCAGGTGCAATAATACCTGTTCATCTTTCTCTAAATGTTATATAATAAAACAGTTATTGCCTAATGAGGCATTGGATATGATGTGATATCGACCAGAGAATACCAATATTGACCTCGGCTTCGCCTCGGTCAATATTGGTATTATCTGGTCGATATCACATCATATCCAATGCCTCATCACTCAATAATTGTATATTGTTACTTTAAATGTATTACTATTTATACAGTACTGTCATTGATGTCATTGAGTATCAACATGTAACAGGGAAGCGCCGATGTTTATTTTTTCGGTCCAAAATAAAACAAATTTAAAAAAAAGAATGTAAGAAAAACTGGTCATCTCTCGATCCCTCGGTCGGTTCACAACCCCACTTGACGTGCAATTTACACGTGACTAATCGTTCAATGTTGTAACTAAGTAGCAATTGCAAATCTTTTTTGCAGCCAAAATATACGGTTGCACCTGCTTGAATATAAAGATGTTTAATGCAATTTTTGAACCACCAAGACTGTTAGCCAATGACTTACATTTGTAAACTCTCTACATTTTAGTAGCAAATGGCTACAATGGCAGGGTGAGCCCTGGTATATTTGAACCGCGACAAGAGATTTCCAGCGGTGTGGTATGTGCGACCAACAAAGCCTCAGATCAGCCTGCGCATACGCGCAGTCTGATCAGAGCCTTTGCTAGTCGCTTGAATATTCTATGAGTGTTAAGCTACTGACCAAACATCATTTGGAGTTTCTAAGCTTAAAATCAGGCTGCACAGGCTCGTCTGTCAAATGCCACATTGTTGGAAATTACATGCCAGCTCGTTTGTATACACACACTTCCTACAGGTTGTATAAGTTTCCCAAACAAACTCTTCACACATTCTTATAGGGGAAAAAGATTTATTAGAGAAATGGTTCGAGTTGTCATGATGTTCTATCTTTACCGTTCTATTCATCTTCATAAAGTTTGAGATATCATAATCTGTTAACTTTGGTTAAAACAAGTGGGGTAATCAAATCTTTACTGCCTTTGAGAGTCGAACAGGCCGCTTAAATCGTGATCTGTTTACAATTCATATAGCGGAACCTTAGAAGCCATTTCCACTACAGTTTTTCTAAAGAGTTATCAAACCTGGCACTTCAAATTTAGAAGACAGTTTAAGTCCTTTCTCGTGACTTCTCTTGAGAGCTCGCGAGATTTTGTCATCTGGCGCGTGCGTTTTTCCCGTTATTGTCTCTGAAGTTTAGATATATTTAGATTAAGTAAACAAAAGAGACAATCAAATCGGGACAAATAGGGAGAGGAGGAGCCTATTTTATGATGATGTTAAGATTTGTTTATCTCAAGTTGGGTCATACTAACTGGATTACCCGCCTCGACGTGATAGCATATCGTGCACACTGCGGACCTCGCAGGTGAAACTATATGACGCTTGATAATCAAAATAAGATAGTTCTTTTTGTAATAGAGGTGTCGAATACTCACGAAAATCCCGATAAGCTTCAAAAAATTGCGTATTAAGATAAACACGATCAGAGCAGCCATACGACTTAGAAAAATAAAAGCGTGTCACAATGGATAAGCCAGATTATGGGAAAAACTTTTTTGTTTTGTTTTGTGGTTAGCGACCCAATATGTCTTAAACCCAGCCTGCTTGCAAGAAACCTGAGCAAGAAACTTGAAATTAAGGCTTACTTTCGCAAGAGTTTTGTCTTCGAGTTATCAGTGGTTTGATTTAAAAGGAGTATTTATTATGTAATGATAAAGACCTAAACTAATTATTTTCCTTACCTATCAGACTAATGTGCTCAGGATGTTTTAAAAAAAACGTCCCATTTCGGAGTTTCTTTTTAGCCACATTTTCTAAATAGCAAATTAACAAATACAAATATAAAACGAAAAGTCTCAAAATGTTGAAGAAATATACAAAGAAAACTAATATCTTAAATTGTTTAAGTAGCCTATAAAAGAAAAAAACTTGTTTTAAAAGAAAACGCAAAAAATAAAGAAAACGCAACAATAAAGAAAACGAAAAACGAGCCATTGTTTTACTGAAAAAAGAAATTCAGTCCCCAAATCTCTGAAACCAGTATTTCGATTTCTTCAAGCAATCGAAGTTCGAATTATTTAAGTATTAATGTACCCATAAAACTCGCTCTTGATTCATACCTATTGTGCATAGAAGGCCGTGGTGCTTATGGTCCCTGTAAGAGTGGGTTACTAAAATTTGACTTTCTTATTTCTCAACCTAAACAAATGTTGTGGGCATTCAATAGAACCGTCTCAATGAGACCTCAAATCGTATATTATAACTGATGGATAAGAAATCATCCACAAGTGTACGTTGAAATTTTGTGTTTACTTCGACCTTTACTGAGAGGAACTAGAACTTAAGTTTTTTTTCTAACATGTCCGGATGAAAATAACAATTCAAATTCATTTTTTATGAAATCTGATTTCCTCACCATTTAACTAACAAATTCAATTCACAGAATTGTAGAAAGCATCAATAGCCTGAACGTCAACGTCAGTGATACGTAATAAAAACATTAAATGTTTGAAATGCAAAAATATATTTAGAAGATTTCCATGTAAAAAAAACTCCTTCAGTTTCTAGTTCCTCTAAGTATGCTTAGTATATGGTATAGCCATTTATCACTTGACGTCGAGTTTGGTAGTGATATAACGCCCAAAATCCGATTTTAAGTAATTTTGATGTAATGTAATAGAATCTAACATTCGTGCTCATGTATTATTGAATTTATCAAACTCGATGCGAAAAAGCGGTAAAATGCTCTGCAAGCCTCGCATTTTATCGTTTTTCCTCAACTCGTTTTATAACGCTCAGATATTTCCAAAACGAAGCTACAAGCGTCTTGTACGGTGTTTTAAAAACACTAAAAAAGAAGAAAAAAATAGTCAGCGCAATTCACATCGCTCATTATATGCAGGAGATGATTGATATAAGCAGTGATGCATGTTAGCAGATCCTTTTATGTGCTTGTTTATTAAAATATTATTTTTTCAAGCTTTGTAATTTCGAAATAAAATAGTGTTTAGACTAAATTAAAAAAACACACGAGTACTCTATGTAAGTATCATTATTGCAAAAGCTTTTCTGGGCACATCTGTGATTTCGTAAAGAAAAAAATAAACTTCCCTTAGGCCTGGGTCTACTTCGGGAAACACATTAACTTGGTCAGCGAAAATTGCTGTTACTATAATTTGAGATGAGCGTCAGACAAAATGTCGTTAAGACTCTTAACCTGTGGAACAGAGGCAGTATTATAATCGAATCCTAACGTGATCTCAGTTATTTTAAGGCCAGTCCTGATTCTCGTCTTTCTCTCTAAATACTACTTTATTTATTATTGCCAACTTGCAGACATTAGGGCGTGAAAATGTATTGAGTTGTCAAAGACAATCACAACGAGGCTCCCTAGCGGAAGAGCTCTCCTTCGTTGGAGGTGAGAAAATGCTTTGGCACGGTGTAAAAACTAATCTACTCTACGTATGGCCAGCCGGGGTACGTGGTTAAATTCATTCTCGAATAATTGCTAGAAATCGTCTGTTGCAATCTAGCTTCTAGTTTGCTTGGAACTGTCAACTCCACTAAAAAAGATTGCAGTCAAATTATTGTAGCAGGTTTTGGTTTTCTTCGCACAGTAGGCGTAGATTTGATTTAATGGGACTGATAAGTCAAACTGCAACACACTTTGTGCAACGAAAAGAAGACATGTTTGTTCCCATTTAAGCCGATTGGAATTTCCTACTTTTATCAATTGAACCAGTTTATTTCTATTTTAAGGGTTGTTGGGTGATGTTTTTCAATGTTATACGAATTTTGATAGAACATTCTGTAAGTAAGCAGTGGAGACACTTATCAGACGCCTCGTTCTGTGGCTTTCGACCGGGATTTGCACTGTTTGCCTATGTCCCACAAAAAGGAAGCTTTGCTTTTATGGGTTAATAACGAGGGCTGTTCAAATATGAATGCAAGTAGCTTCATAACTTTCTTCACATATATGCTACGACAAAATGTCATACAATTCTGGAAAGAACTATTTGTCGCCTTTTAAATGGCACTTAACACAAAGAAACACTCACTATATTTATCGAGTTACAAACCCTTATATAATATAAGGCCATTCCTGTATACTGAAGTTTTTCTGAAGCAAATTGCAATGCACGTTTTGGTACATGTGCGGATATAGTGTCATATCTTTGTAAGCTTTAGACAAAACGGCACCAAATTTTAGATGCAAGTTTAAGTTAAAATCCAAAAGTTGCTTGCAGGAAAAAAGTTTATATGATCCATTTTCAATCTCGAGTAAACAGGCACGTTTGTGACGTCATTAATTTTATGATAAACGTCATTTTAAGTTATTTACTGGTGATGTAATAATGAACATCGCTGTGTCGTTTTCTTTGCTTTTTACTGAAAACATGCTAAATATGTAATAAGGGAGTTTTCAAAATGCGCCGTCCTCTATTTATGGAGCGATCACATTCTATATCATTTTTCAAGCATTTTTCTGCTTTTTAATGACTTGTTTACATTAATTAATATATGTTCAATATGTCTAGTCCTCAAGACCAGGTGAGTAATTTTATTGTAAATAATGCCTATAGTGGTCACACTTAAAGTTTACGTTCAAATGTAGAATAAAGCCGCAATGTTATGACAAAAAAAATAAGTATAAATTCTATAACCCCTTCACTTAAGGCATTTTTACTTAATAAAAATGCTTTTCAGCGTTTAAAAATTACCCACTATCCATCAATAATTTGTAGCAATAACTCAGTATGAGCGACCAACATATTGTCTTTGAGTTAAAACTTGTTTAAATGTTGCTTCGTGCATTTTGTTAGAAATAAGTTTAACTGAAAACTGAAAGGACTGGTGGTGTTTTTACCACTTATTTGCATACATATAGAGACTTAAGTGAAAACGATTCGTTGTAATTTAACATAAGCATGTCAGATTTTCGCAACTTTCACAGAATCATTACATAAGAATATGGGGATACTTCTTTAAAAAATTCAAGAAATGTCACCTGTTTACCGAAGAATTATACGCTCGTCTATATCACTTGTATATGTTCGATGCATTGAGATTGTTAGTATACTAACGTGGCCCTCATTCAAAGGGCTATAGCTCGATAAGTCTTATGTATTTTTCTTTAGGTCTGATGCCAGTTTAAAGGTGACATATAGCCCCTTATAGAAACGTTTACCATTTTGTCGTAATACATATGTGAAGAAAGTTATGAAGCTACTTTCATTCATATTTGAACAGTTCTCGTATATCAATTATTATCGTCGGTTTCACACCGAGAATTCGGTGTTAAAGTAATTTTAATGCCATGTGATAAATATGACATAACATCATGCTCATGTATTTCTAAATTTATTAAACTGGTTGCGGAAAAGCGATAAAATGCTCGACAAGCCTCGTATTTTTTCACTTTTCCCCAACTCGTTTAATAGATTAAATAAGATATGAGCATCCATGTACGATCCTCTGTATACTAGATCATTTCAACATTATGTTGTAGTTCTCGAATCAGTTTTGCAATACAAGTTCCTATCCGTTTCGACTATGGAATCTTTGAGCCAGTACATGAGATTTTTTGTATCTAAAGCATGTGCGTTCTTTATACACACATGCGCAGCTATCCAGAGGAACAAGAAGTGTAAATTTTGACCTGAGCTTAGATATGAATGTGCGAGCAATGAGGCTCTGGTGAGGCTATGCTGGTCTGAGCCTTCGCAGCGCCCATACGCGATAAGTACCAAGGCTCAGATCTACAATGGGATTTTACTGATAATACAGATACTAACTAGTAGTGTTCTATGGACCACTTCGTGAGAAAACGTGTCTTCGAGGTTAGCGATCAGGCCAGGTTAAACCAATCTGCTCAGCTACAGAGACTAGTTAGACTATTACAATTTTGCATGTAGTAAGGTTACATGTAGCTAATACAGCTTCTGGATATTGAACAAAAAGGTGCAGATCAGACAGACTGCGCATGCGCAGCCTGGTTTGCGCCATTGTTGTTCGTATGCTATACATGATTTCATGAAGCCCTAATTATCTGTCTTACAGAAATTAATCTGTTTTTGACACAGCTTTGGCAACTATGAAAACAATACGAACAATAGAAGATATCGGGAGGAGCAAGTCTTGCCATAATGCGATTAGAGATCCGTCTTTAACAATTTGTTTATTTTACTTATTAATTAATAAATGCTAGCCTACTTAAAATTAACATAAAATATGATAAGGTCTTAATCTATTGAGCTATTCGAGCTATGATTGTGACTAACAATCTTAAAATCCGAGAAATCTTAGGTTAGAGCAAAGGAGTTGTATTGCTGTCCGATCAGTACTAAAATGTCATCTCGGGTACGATCAATTCGTCATATTATTATTCTCATTGTAACCAACATTTTTTGTTGCTTGCATTTCTCGATGAAATTGTGATCCAGACCTCGCCTTTGGGTAGAGTAACAGCAACTTCAGCCAATAACTTTCGTTGTTTTAAGTTACTTTAGTATTATATGATGTACATCGGATGTACAATGAGGACAACAAAAGTGCCACCTGACGTAAGACTGTGTGATACATTTAGTTTGTCTGAAACTACATTGTTATCCATTTTTTAACAAAGCCATGCACGCTTGTATATATGTACATATTACTGTTCGTTTGTTTCCATGTTTTATATATCAGTTATATGTTCATATGTTCAGTAGAAAAATTAATAAGATTTATTTATTTATTTATTTATTTATTTATTTATTTATTTATTTATTTGTATACATTATTTAATGAGGGTAAAACACATTTATTTAATATATACTATGCACAATAAGTTTAGCAATTGTTTTGTATGGGTGAGCCCATCCACATCAGATCACAAGTTTCATTTGCTGTCATGAAGATACACGCGCCGATCATCTGACAAGAATTTCCATTAAAACAAATACACAATTACCAAACGCAGCGGTCGTGCTAAAGTGACGTTAAATTTTAAGACTAGCGGGTAACGTAGGTATCATTGGGGGAAGCTAAAACCATTTTCAAGCGATTGTTTGGTCACCGAAAACCAAAATAGCAAATGCTGCAACTTTTTGTACATTCTCAGAGACATAAAGGACCAAGTTTTCACAATTTGTTGTTTTTATTCATGTTTTTACGTTATCGCCTTTAAACGGTGTTTCTAGTCGGGGTTTTTTTTCAACCACATTGATAAGTAAAATTGTTTGATGCTTTCCAACACATTCAGACAATTACTGTTGAAAGAAACATCTTCACGGCTACAGAGCACGAGCCGAAAGATAAAATCTAACGTCACCGTTATCTCGCAAATGCGTCACACCATTTTCCAGTAACTTAAGGTTTTAATCAACCATGCGATGGGTTACATTGTAAGCCTATGACATCTTTGTAAACTGAGTCTCTGTTAAACTGAAAGACCATTTGAAGTTTAATCAAATGATGACTACGTTTTGACATCATTGATGGAATCTGATTTTTCAAATTAAAATCTCTATCACATCTGTTACATCACCAATAGTTTTTATAGGCGTATGATGCATGAGGAAGATGTAAGACCACCAAACGAAAAATCACATACTTATCATTTTAGCATTACTTACAACGGATGTGAATTTTGCTTACTGACCCCTCCTGCAATTCTTGCTCTCCCGAAATGCCTATTTAAAGGATGGCGTCTGTAAATTCGTGGTTTTTGCCTTAGATCCTGTTCTCGTCATTGCAATTGCAATTGTTCGATATTGAACAAAGATGAGCACAAAAAGATGCGAAACATAAGAAATTGCTTAACTTATTGTGTATAGTATAAAACTATTCTACCATGTGTCCTTAGTAACAAACGCAACACATATACATAAAATACATTCACGTAACAAATCTAAAATGATAAAACCTATACTACCATAAGCACAGTCATTAATGAAATGATCAGCATGCACATAGAGGAGTGCCAAGCTTCTGAACTCAGGCGACAGATAATCACTGCTCAGTCGCCCATATTCAGCCTGAGCTGTGCATTTGGTGTAAAAATCTTATCATTTTGTTCCAACTCGTATATACATCGGTCGTGCGATTTCGCCGTTGTAGACCGAAACAGCAGATCGCAAACAAATAAACGCGGAACCAACAATAAGGAAACCCTTGTATTTCTCCAGGAACTTGGTGTTGCACTTCAGGGGGAATGGCAATAGATTCCGAGAGTAGCGACATGGCTTATCTCCACTATGCCCGACCGATGTTGTGCATGTGTTTCTGTACGCGGAGGTCACACCTCATATTGACCTCGATTCCATATCTTCCATGTGTTTTAAGTTAAATAAAGAAATGAAATACAAGCAAGGGTTCCCTTATCTCCGTACAAAAGAACTAAAAGAGTAGAGTATGCATTTTTTCTGGGCCAGACTAGCTAGTTTCAGCCATTTAGGCCTTATCATCGACACTCTAATGGTTTAAAGCTCCACAATTGAATCCATGATTCCAAAGGACATGAAAATCTACACTAAAGAGAAGACGCAGCAAGACGTTCTAACGCTGTCCTAAAATTCGCAAATAAGCCATGTAGATCAATACTGAACGTTATGCAGCGGTACTATGCTCGAACGATTATCTTACATTCACGTGCAATGCTGCCGCAGGATGGTCGTGAAAATTCGCATTGACTGCCGGAAGACACAGAGAGACGTCGTACAGTACCCGCAGTGCGGCCGGGCGTCAGCCGCGTGAATTTCAGCGGTATTCGTACGTTATGCAATATTCTTGTGACAACCTTGCAATAACGGCATTCACAAGACAAATACGTGGGTGCAAACTCTTACGTCAGTCGCACGAACACCTTGCGTGTCTTGCAGTCGAAAATCGAAAAGAAATAGAATATGTCGAAAATTGAGCTTTTGACGTTGCGTCAGCCTCGCGACCCTGTTATATCGTAAGGCAGTACTAGTCTTGAGCAAACTGCCGCACGATACAAGAAATTGGCTGCCACAAGACTGATGTTAAGCAGCCTTAATAGGGTCAATAACAATCATAAGCTTTCACAAAAAAAGCTTGATCTACGCTTTTCGTATACAAAATGCTATTCTGAACAAGTAATGTTTTAAGCAAAGATCAATGTAGGCTTGTGGCAGACAGACACACAGACAGACACGCAGGCAATCAGGTTTTGCTGCTCCATCTCAGAGCCTTTGGAACAATGGTCAGACGCTCTAACCACCTAAGTTACCAGGGTGGTCCAAAATCACCACCACATACTTTCTTTTGTATTGACCAATTAGTGGTGTTTCGACTTGGGAACGTCTCTGTTTCAACAAGTCATGTTTTAAGCAAAGAGCTTCGTAGATTTGTGATACTAGATAGACAAACATATAGGCAGACAAGCAGGCAGCCAGACAAACAGATAGGTTTTGCTGCTTGAGCTCACAGACCTCCGAGCACTGTCTGTCGGTGGACTGTCTTAAAATCTTTCGTGGATCCGTCTTCAAAATGTATGTCAGTGAACTGTCTTGTCGCATCTGATTGTATCCAGTGTCTCACTTTGGGAAAAACATGAGATGGAACCAGACCACAATTATGTCCCTTGATTAGTTGAACACGACCAGGATGTTATTCCACACAAATAGTTCCCTTTTTACTGTGGTGTTAAACTGTCTGTTCATATGAGCATACTTTATTTTAAGTTTATCTGAGCTGGGCAGTGTATAAGCTTTCAGAAAATGTCAAGTAAGTCCTGGAAGCTGGTCATTCAAGGTAAATTTAGACCTTTGCACTCCATTATGGGTGTCTCGAGCTGCCAAACGACAGCTATATCAACAGTACATGTTGTTTACAAGTGAAATTGCTCAAAATCAAGCCGGACTTGCCCTATGAAACAATTGCCAGAATGAATTCCAAGGTTTGTAGAGTTGGGGAAAAGCTTCAAAAGAAAGCTAAGTTCATCATGTCTAACACAGGATGATGTAAGGAATGATTAAATTATATAGTAAAATTAATTGTGGTCTCGTGCCAGATAGTCTACGCCATACACTAATAAGCGTCTATATCTACGTTTGCGTCACGTATAACCAAAAAAATTACACTACCTCCTTAAGATAAAGTGGCTGTACATCTAAGTGTTTACTTAGCTTAGGATTGATTTAAGGGCACGAAAGATGACGTTTTAAACCTATAAAGATAGTCAGAACCAGCATAGTGTAGTTGATAAACCCAGGGGTCCCTAGTTTGATCCCTGGTTCTCCCAGTGTGTCGGACGAGACTCCAAGCCATGGCCCTGTCTTCTGAGATGTTTGAAATCAGAACCACTGCCGGTGAGCCTTCGGGTGCTCCCGGACATAAAACCACAAAATTATAAACCCATCCAGCCCAGTACTGGTAAATACCAAAGAACAGCCACAGAATAGTTAATACTTTCAAAACTCTTAAAAATCGTTTGTAATTCTCGACCCGACTCGTTGAACAGACTAGGAGATGTTTACTTTCACGGCCACTCTTCTGCATTGACAATTTTCGGTTTAAGACTGTATTTTGATAATAACACATGTGTGTTTGATTTTCCGAGCAGCGGTTAACATCTTTTACTAAAACCACAAAACTAAATCTCAATATCACATTTCATAAAACAAAGCACGCAACATTTTCACAGCTTCGTAGCTCTTAAATCGAAAACTGTCCAAATTACAAATATAATAATTTCCCAAGTCTAGCTGGTTAGATTTCTTCTAATAAAAACCAATTCTTCTCCGAATTGGCAATCTCCTTTAAATCATCTTTAGAGGGTGTAGTAATGTTTTTGACCAATATTAATAGTAGCAGGCGATTTGAGCGTACACAGGTGCCCGTAAAGCAGTCAGACAATCCGTTTTTGTCAGCAAATAAATTATTTGATCTGTTTCCCCAACCCATGGGACATGTATCTAAGTTAGAGAGGAAAACAGGAGGGGAAGGTCATAAATCTCTTTCTTTGGAGCTTCGTAGTTACTCACTTACAAATTCAGATGTGTGCCAGCTCATGAGATCTGGTACTTATCCCACATGCGCAAAACCTCCTTTAACCATTTGCTCCATGGACCATTTTAGGTCATGACATCATTTTCTATGTTTAGATAACATTGAAAAAAAAAACAAGAAAAATTTAAGTAAGTTTTGAATACTTTTGAAAACATTTTGGAAAATTTGCTCCTTTGGGTTGGTACCTGATGCTTATCTGTAGCTGGGCCCACCGTGGCTCAACTTGAGGTTTTCTTTAGCACTGACTATCTGTGAGTCGTGAGCCTATTTCTTTGTTTCATCATAGTGTATTAATTTGATTAGATTGTTTTTCCATGATGATATATTGCAACAGTTAGGAAGCCTCCATGCGAGCTTAACATTTTTGTGCTTCAACAACAGCAGAATCTAGGGCGAAGATTTGGTGCCAGTAAAATGCATTTAAGCCCCCAGTGCCTTAGGCTGCTGTCGGTTCTAAAACGGTGGTTCTGTTGTTGTTGATTCGTTGCTGATTGATACTCTAAGTGTGGGATTCTGTAATTGTTCTATGTTTTGTTGTTTTATGTCGATTCTAGCTTTGCAATCTTCTTGATGGGGATGAGAGAATTGTTGCTTTGCTTAGTCTGTCTTCCTGGTGTCTCGTGATTGTTGCGTGGCTCTTTCTCGCGGTGCCATGGATTTGTCTGTAGTTTGTGATTGTAGTATTTCCTGATCATACCCACTTGCTATTTTTGGAGCAAATACTCCATTTTCCATAATATTTTGAAAAAGTTGTATTTCAAAGGCGTTATCATGGGGAAAAAAAGTTGTCCATTTTTCCGATGGCAAAATGGGGTAGAAGCTATATATTCCTATATGTGTAGTAAAACCGGTACATATGTAATGGAAATGTCCCTGGGTCTCAGAATTAGGTCAAAGGTCAACTGTGTGCAAAATATCACGAAAATAGACAAACACTCCTTAACATGTCATCTTCTTACCGTATGCTACCCATTCAGTTCACTGAAACTATCCAGGATGTTCTTATTTTAACTTAAGATACATGTTACGTTAAATACATAACCTAGTCAAGAACTTAGAATAGGTCCATGCAAGGTTAACAGTCATTTAAGTACAATTTACGCAAAATCAAAGGTGTGTAATTCTCATGCTGCATTTTTGTCAGTATCATACCAATCCAACAATACAAATTACGTTAAAACTGCATATGAATGGTTTTGAGGCTTTGTATAGTTATATTGATAGTGTCACTACAGGCCAGGCTAAGATTTAATGTCACTTAAGTAAATAGTTTGTGAAAACATATCTAAAAAGGTCTATTGCTGTGATTAGCATACCTAACCAATACAAAGCATAAGTGAGAAGGGCTTATGGGCGCAGGAAACTGAGGGAAAATAGGTATTCACTGAAGAAAATATAGGTATCCAATTGTAAACTAGCAGCAAATAAACACTTGGGATTCTTTTTGGACCACGTTAAGAGAAAATATGCTTTAAGCATATAAGAACGGCAAAAGTGCAGATCCGCCTTTACATCCGTGCTGTCTGACTAGTACTTTTGTTGTTTACCGATTTAGGTACTAAACTTCCAGACTCTAGATAAGCTCTGTACCTGAGCAGGTCAATTGAAGTCATGCCTGATTGAAAAAATATTTCCTTCTGACAGGGCTCAATTATGATCAAGTAAAAACTACATATTATACATGCTGTTTTGTTGAGTCTTTTTAAAGCTGTATTTTGATCATTTCTTGTATATTACAAACGAAATAAATCAACTCTTTTGTATAATTTAAGTTACGGGGGGATAAGTCACTGTTTGCCAGTGTCGCAGAACTCAAACAATGAGAATTATTTGGCAATAATTATTACTTTTGCAGATCTATTCTAAGAAGCATGTGTAAGAATTGCGCAGTCAATGGCATCACATCTACAAGTTGGTGTGCATTTCATAGAACATTTGCATCTCATTGAAACACATTTCCTCTTGCACCCACAGCTAATTAGCTTCATACATGCGTCAGGTATTGCTGGCAAGCGCTTCCAAACAACTCCTAGTCTACCTGTACCTTCACACCAGCCAGTAGTTTTCGTTAGTTTTTTTTTCTTGATTCATTTTTGCAAGGTCTGCTGGAAGCCATATTTGCCCTTGTGATTCGCTACTCCATCCTAGTGTTTGTCTCTTCATGATCGGATGCCAAGTGAGGCACTTCATATGTTGGCAGTTTGAGACTTTACACAAGTTTTGGATCAGTCCATAGTATACTTAACTACTGAAGAAACCTGACACTTTTTACTTGCTTCAAACTCGTAACAAATTATAGAGCTTAGTCAATATGCTTATTTTAATAACAAGACCTTAGAAAGTATTCTACCAAAATATAGTTATCAAGTATAGAACACGGCGTCACGAATTAAAAGGGAGTTTAGGTCTAAGAATTTTTGACACTTTTTTCATGTATGCAAGGCCAATACGGCAATACCGGTACAGACAAAAGCGCAATATAAAAAAATGCAATTTCTGGCTATGACGTATAATATGGGGGTTTTGAGTTTTGCTTTCGACGTTGTTTAAACGGCAGTATTTTTGTGTAAGCAATTTCCAGAAACTGAAATGACTTGGAGTCAACTAATCGTTGTGAGAGGATGCATTTTCAAGAATCAGAACTTACGTTTCGCGTCACGTTAGAGGGTAATAGTGGAATAAACCAAATTTAACGTAAATTAAGAAACAACGTAAACTATAGATAGAAACATTTATTTTCTTTGTCAACGCATGTCACCGTTTAGTGTGCGATGTCTTCATTGTTACAGTGCCAATTGGCTACACCTTACTTATATCGCGAATGAATTTTAAGCTTTTCAGTATACACATATCAGTATGTAATTCAAAGGCTTGACGTCGCTTAATGGGCGTATGCGGCAGCTACGGAGTTCAACAGGACTGAAGCATTGTCAAACATCATACAAAGTGAAAAAAGTTGATAAGATGACAGTGTTTTTTAAAAGCTCATAAAACGCTGATAACGTAGAATTGACGTTAAGAAAATTAAAATGGGCTTTTGGGTTGAACAATGCATGCATGCTTTATTTGAATGCCCAGAAGATACCAATGAAATAACAAAGAATTACACTAAAGCGGTTTCTGGTGCATTTTGAATTGGTCTTACAAAAATTGATTTTAGGGGTTACGTGCCGTTTTGAAAGCCGACTTCTAAAATTAGTTCAATCTCAGTGCATCTTAGTCTACCTTTGTATAACTTTACGCAATGGAAAGACAAGTGTGCATCGTATTCATTTACTAGCAAACATTTGACACATAGTATGTGTCAGGTTTCTTTAGTGCTGTAGTATATCCCTTCAAATGGAACACTGCTTTCCGGCAATAGCATTAAATCTAAAATGGGAATTTCAAATTTAATTGGAAAATATATTATAACCAAAAACCCTAACCAAAAATATTTTTTGACGTTTGTATACGTTTTCATAAATGCTGGGATAGGATGGAATTTTAATATTCTTAATGTTTTATGCCAAATAACATTCCCTGCTTGTACCTTGAGCGATATGGATCAATGACTATCAGTTGAATAAAAAACATGTATATACTAATATAAGACAATTTACAATGCATCAGTTGGTTTTAAATGTAGCTGCATATTGGCTTGCGTTGTTGTTTATCAGCATAGTCAACAATATTTCAGTTATCTAACCATGTCACAAAGTTGGTTTTCCAAACGAAAGGCTACATTTATAGACGTCTTCTGCCCAAAATGCCCTCTTGGGTATTTTCATTCCAACAAAAACTAAGTTATTTACTTTTGCAAGATATTAGAGCAGTGAGATTGATATCATTCTCCGCCAAAATTTAAATCTAGTTAGGGTTTTGCTATATCTATGCTCATGCAAATTTTTAAAGTGAAGAAACCTTCATTGTAAAATTTTAAAAACGTAAAACTGTGTTCCATTTGATATATGAGGTGCAATACTAAATTAGTTAAGTATACTACTGTGTTTCAAAGTTTTAAGTGACCCCCGTTTTTTGCCGATTATTCTTTAATGGTGATTTTAATTGAAAAATAAATGAGAGAAATTGATTTAGATGTAGATCGCGTAATTGATTTTTTTTCACTTAAATATGAGTTTTTATATAGGCTGGGATTGGGTGGAATTTTGGCGTGTGTTTGCTGCTCCTCTTTGAATTATTCCCAAGTAAACCTAACGATATGAATAAACTAGGACTTATACTGGGGCGGACTTGATTTTGCCTTTTTAGAGTACGCTGAGTATGCCAGAACAGCCATCTAAAACAAGCAAAATTGGGCACTTTGGAGTACTCCGGAGTAAATCAAGCAATTGCTGTATGAATTGTAAAAAAAATAATAACACGACCCAATTGCCAAGAAGAACAACAAAGAATGACAAAATACAAGTGTTTTCAATCCCTTTTACTAGTGACCATAATGGGAGCGCAGTGGCTCATTGGTAGAGTGCTTGACTTGAGACCAAGGGGACGCGGGCTCGAGCCTCACCGGCTTCACTGCGTTGTGTCCTTGAGCAAGACACATTTATCCTAGCTTAGTACTAGTTCAACCCCGGAAGACCCGTCCCCTTATAACTGAAAAATTGTTGATGGGACGTAAAGAATCAAATCAAACAAAACAAACAAACTAGTGACCATAATTTTTCAATGCGAATAATTATCAGAACCTATCGGGAGAGACAGAAAAAATATCTCAGTACAGTGAAGGCAGTGCTCCGCCATTTTATTTTGGAACAGGTTATGTGACTGTTCTGTCTACACGACCTCGGAAGATGGAGTACTCAGGCGTACGCCAGCATATGTGTTCCAGCGCACTTGATCTCTGTTCGGAGTGGAAGGAGTAAAGAGAACAGCTAAACCAAGTCCGCCCCAGGTCAGTGGTGCAATTAAGGGAAGGGGATAACGACAACTGTCCCCGCATGGTGCTTTTCTGCGCATGCGTCATTTGTTTTTAAAATAGACCGCCAAAAAACCCAATGTCTATTAATAGCGCTTAACAAGATGCAGCTTTTAAAAAAGACAAGACTTTATGTAGAAGTCGTGCATTAAGCTATGCTACTGTATATCTAAACTGATACATTAAAATGGCCTGTATTCAAAAGCGAACGTTATAGGCTGGGTAATTTTATGTCGTTGTTGTCTTCTGCTGAATTGTCTTTCGAGAAATTTGTTTTAAAAATTCCTTTCAGCCATACAAGTATGGTGTCAAACAGTATGGCTCCAGATAATGCCTGACATATTTTAGCCTTATCTGGGTTTAGAATGTTCACAAAGTTTATCAGCGAAAGAGCTTTAGAAGGCAAATATTCGATGTAATTGAAAAGTAAAACGAAAATTCAAATATGGTGTATTTATGAATTCAAGAAGAATTCGACAACACAACTTAAGAATTGGTTTATTTCTTTAAGTTTTTTAATGCATATCCCCGATTTGCTATATCTCGTCAACTTCCTAATCCTCATAAACTCTTTACCTACTAGTGTCGTCTGCTGATAACCTTTATAAACAATCTGGACCCAGATTAGGCCCAAATAAACGTCGAGCGTGATCTGGATATATAATTTGCTTATCTTAACATTAGGTAAAAGAGTTATATCTTTGGTACCACGTGTTGTACCCTAAGGATATGACCAACTGCAATACAAGAATTTTTTTATGTGGACACTCCAAAATTTACCTTCAATTTTTCTCTAATTTCTTTTATCAATACTCATGAATATGAAAATTAGATCATTTGCATATCAATCCACTGAGCCATTGTGCTATGACTTAAAATTAATTTGGTGCCAAGTTTAGTACTGTAAGTTAATTAGCAACGGATATATTATTTATTTTGTAAATGCACCCCCTTATTTTTCTGCAGTTTTTTCCTCAGTTCAAATGTTTTCAGTCATATTCATTAATATGCAAATTAAGTACTTTGCATATCGAACCATATGGATGAGAGTGCTTTGTATTAGCATTAATTTAGTACTAATTTTGGTAGTCTAGGATAGTAAGCAGCTTATATAAATGAAATTTTGTAGGTACACACTTTATTTTTTCTGTGATTTTTCTCTCATGCCTAGTGTTTTATTAGTATTCATGAATATGCAATTAGACAATATGCATATCGTACCATCAGTTAAAACTTATGTGCCATCTGGTCTCCATCTGTAACATTTCTAGAGGTGCAAGGTAGGTCTAACTACCCCCATTGTTAATTGTTTTTCAATAATTTTTTTCCTTCATTAAGTTTTCATTAATATTCATTAATATGCAAATGATATAATTTTCCTTAAGGACCAAAGGATGAAAGTACTTGTAAAATAGTATCCCCGACAACCAACAATGATTGTCTGGTGCTGAAATAAGATTATTTATGTTTTTATGATATTTGTCAATTTTTAATAATTATTTATAAATATGCAAATTATACAAAAAAGATAATTTGAATAAATTTCCATGGGGTAAAAAGGCTTGAGCTTTACTTTGGTGATATATTTAGTAGTCTTGAGAATTTTTTTTTTTTTACTTTGGTGATATGTTTAGTAGTCTTGAGAAATACAATATTTGTAAGTAGCAACTGCAGACATACTTGATTTTGTAGGTACACCCCCCCCCCCCCCCATTTATGAGGATCACATTATGGGTTGCCATGGAAACCATGCATTTGTACATAGCCCAAACATGTTTTCTTTTAAGGAAACTTTTTTTGCATTCAGAGGATCCCACTTGACAATTTGGCATGTATTATAAACGCCCTAGGAGTGCAAGATAGATCTAATTACCAACCATCTCCCCCTCCAGGTGTATAGTTTTACGTGATTTTCCCTAAAAAGTTTAAAAGTTTCATGTATCTTCATGGATAAGTAAATAGGATTATATTCATAAAGGACCACTGGATGAAAGGACTTGACACTTATGATATAAAAACATGCAACAATGATAATATGGGGATAAAATCAGCATAATTTGTGCTTTTAATGATTTTCCTATATTTATTTACATTTCTATTAATATTCGTGAAAACGCAAATTATGTTAATAAGATAAATTAATGATCAGTGTCTGAGTTTAATTTGATACCAATTTTAGTAGTCTATGATAAGAAGTAGCTGAGATATTATTGATTTTGTAGGTGTACTCCCATTCCTGAATCACATTTTAATGTTTTTCATAAATATTTATGAATATGTAAATTAGATAATTTGCATATGCGACAAATGATTAAAAGGCCTGTCTAAGCCCTAATTTAGTAGTAAGTATAGTAGTCTAGAAGAAGTTACAGCTGAGATATGAGTAATTTTGTAGGCACACCCCTATCCTCGAATCCGCTATGGGTGCCATGGAAACCTTTAATTTTCACATAACCAAAACAGGTTAATTTCTAGGACGACCTTGTTTCGCATCTAGGGGTCCTAATAAACAATTTGGCACCCATGAAAAATTGTTCAAGGGGATGCACGGTAAGCTAAATTGGCCCATGAACTTACAGCAAAATCACACAAAAACATGAAACGTTGAAAGTTCTAACGTGAATTTTTACCGCGCATAATAAAATAATTAGATTATTGTAAATTATATAATAAAAAGGTTTATTGTACAAATGTATTTGTAATATATTTGTGGAAACCCAATTAACTTCTAGAATGGACTTGTTGGGTCATCGGTGCATAAAAATTGAATACCTGCGTATGCACACCAGACATTTTTCAATCTCATACCCATATGATTATTATAGGAATGAAATTTTATTTTTTGGTTTTCATCGACGTGTAAACTCCGGCAAATCACTCACAAATTGAATAAAGCCCTCTGGGCTTTATGTTGAATTTGTGAGTGATTCGCCGGAGTTTACACATCGATAAAAACCAAAAAATTAAATTTCATTCCTTATAATTCAAGCTTTCCAACAAAACAGTAGATTTGTAAAAGGTTGTTGACAAAATTTCAAATTTAAAAGCCCACTGAAGAAAAATAGTTCATAACCGCTGTCTATGAAAGATCGGGCAGCCATCTTGAAATTATGTCAGTTCAAACTTTGTTTTGCTAAATAATGATTAAAATTGCACTCTTTTTTGGGGCGAATATGTGAGTATGGGCTGATTGGGCTCAAAACAACTCCATTTAGTTTTGAAATGTTTTCTTATGCCAAAAATGCGTACAGCTTGCTGGGCTCATTGAAAGGCCTACCACGGATTGGGCCACGGATCGAAACACTTACCTTCACAAGTCCTGCCTTAAATCTCCGAAGTAGATCTAGGATCTTAACCTCAATTTTAAAGTGCGATTTGACAAGTTTAAACTGCGTTGAAACATTTTCTTGTTGATGTAAGCCTTGACGATTCTCTTCAATGACGTGACCGTTTGTTAAGTGACGTCACATAACTCCCCATCCTGTTCATTTCTTAGAGTGAAGGTGCACCATCATGTATAGCGTAGGGGCTTTTAAATAAGCTTTAGAACATACTTAACTATATTTAATCTGGTAAAAGTAATATAGTTTTCTGTACAGTTCGTTATTATCAACACAATCTATAGCACTGTGAAATCAAGGCAGTTATCAAATATTCCTACGCATGGGGTTTTATCGAAGTGTAAAAACAATTTGATGTTGCCAACGGACCAATCAAAATCTCCGAAAAACAATAAAAGCATTGAGTTGGAATTATAATAGCATGAGTTTGCCCTTTTGTATTTTATGGGTTACAGGTGAAAATGTCTAATTTTTATTTCAATTCTGTCCCTGAAGATCGTTGTTATATTAGCAAACTGGTGAAATGCTTCATGATGCGGCATTTCATCTGGGTTGCCAAATTACATGTTTACAGGTATCCAGAATGAAAAGGGCTAAATAATTTGGCATGGCGTCACTCTTGAAGCATACGGACAGTATTGTAGCAGCCCATACATTCTAACTACAGTAAAACCTGTCTTAAGCGGCCACTCAAAAATAGACAAAAAAAGATATTAATGACAAATGGTATTTTAAAGAAGGTCGAAAGTATTGCAGAATGCTCCCCTTTGAGCATTCTGCAATACTTTTGACCTGTATTAAGCGATAAACGGTCTTGAAAACCAATTTGGTCTTCTTTTTGAGTGACCGCTTAAGACAGGATTTCCTGTATTCAAACGTTATTTTTACACTTTGAGAGCATCTTTCAAGCAAGACATTGCAACAAGAAGGTGTTGAAGCTGCTGTTATGTTCCCAATAATGTGTTGAAGAAATATTAAGATGATTTGCAGACTCGGCGATATATATTTCTTTATTAAGCCAACCAGATTAGAAGATTTCCTGCACGATATATTATCGATGATGGTACTTGCCGTGTGCCTTCAATAACTATAAAGCGTTATTGCAGAACATATCATTGATTATAACTACATTACAGTCCCTTTATAACACTATATTTGGGCTCCATATGATTGGACCGTGTTATAAGTGAACTGTGTTATAAACGGACACTTTTACAAAGGAATTATAAAGAAACGACCATTTCCTATTGTCCTTGTTAAATTCCATGGTAATACCGTGACCGTGTTATATTCAAATCCGTGTTACAACCAGTTGACTGCAATGTGTCACCAAGTTTTACGCTACACTAATATAATTGTTCGAGTGTATGTATGGGGAGCAAGAACATTTACATCCATTCCTTGGCGTATTACAGCCACATGGCTGCTACCATGTGACGATATTTATGGCATTCATAACCTTGATTAATTGTTTTACCTAGAACCGGTGGTCTCTTTTCCCGGCCCAATCCGATCTTTTGCATCTCGCAGTATATTTATCGGAACGGTCTAATGTTAATCTGTCTTAATGCCCTGTTTTTAAGACTTCTAACTCAAAGTTCTATAACTACGAAAGAGATAAATGTACGATACTTTATTATTTTTTGCTGGTCTGATACATGTACCAGTCTTCGTATAATGTTTGTAGTCTACGAAAAATTGAATTATCTTATTTCGTCAGTTATCATGGCCACCCAAGACTAAATATTGGCGAAAGTTCAGCATAGTCCCATAAAAGTCTAATATGACTAGTTCACCTAAGGTTTTATGAAACTTCTTATTATGTGACCATCGTTTCTGAGCTAGAACTTTGCTCTTTTATAATTATTGTTAGCCTATTATGGGAACATTGATCAATGGAGTTTGTTGTGGCCATAGTTGCGATGCATTCCCGAAACTTTAACAAAAAATGTCCCTTGAGAAAAATCTATCAAACATACTCATTTTGAAGAAGTAACAAACTATATTTGGTATAAATTCTGGATTCAGGGTAGCGTTGTTGGTCGCTTTACTTGACTGGGTAAAACATCAGAATAGATGGACAAGTGAAACTACTAGTATGATAGAATATTCGTCATTTGGAACCAAGACTGAGTCACATAATCATAATTATGCTGGAACAGTTAATCCTTTATACACCAATAGATTCTTCCTTCTGGTTTGATACAATGAACTTTGCAATGGCCCATTGTATATATCGATGGGTCACATGTTATAATTTCCAAATACAATTGCATCTATTCCTTTGAAGATCGTTTTTATCTTAGTAAAGGTGTGGACCCTGATTAAATGCCACATAAGAGTTCTATTTCCTTTACACTCACGAGAAATGTACAAATTATGAAACCTGTGCAAAATTGCACAGGTTTTATATATTGTATATTTCACGTAACCCATATAGCGTCCTTTTTGTTGGACATCGGCAAACAGTGTAAAAACCAGATGTAAACTTGGAAATGGGCATGTCAAACTGATAGAGGTAGGCAAGTCTATTCGGCTTAAATGGGTTAACTGCCTTTTTGATACGCACCATATTCATTTGGTGTTAACTTTATTACACTTTAAAAATGTACCATTTTCAAGTGATGCTTTGCTCTTTGTATGCTGGGTAATTTTGCACGATTGTCTGATAAATGTTTTCGAAGAACTCCTTTCAGGGTGTAAAACAAATTGGAACCCAGATCAGGCTCGACCTTTTATCGACCCTGGTCTGGGTCCGAACTGTTACAGCAGACGACAAATGTGGCCACCAGCAGGCAACGAGTTCAGAAAGGGATCTAGAGAGGTGTAAAATGACACAAACCATTTCTGTGAGTATCATTTGTCACTTTATAATTCACAAGCATTTTGTTGAGCGGAAATATAATCTGTCTCGGAACAATCAGCTTGGCCCCCGATTTCTTTTACGCAGGGACATAATGTGTTTTTGTTGCGTGACCAAACAACTGTGAGGCCAGACCAAAAGCCATTAACACCCGCACAGGAGGACATGTGGTCAATAGTTTGGCCCGCTGATTCCCACGTGGTCTGATTTTCTTCTGGATTTGGACATGGGGAAAATAGCTTATAACTCATAGTAGCGACTCATCAATGCTTTTTTGTGAAACTAAGACCTCTATCATTATCAAATGGCATGAATAACTATTATAGCATGACTTGTCAGGAAATATCATAGGACTATCCAATATTCCGTGGAAACCGATGAAGACCAAACAACACGCGCTGCTTTACGTTTTAACATCAGCATGATTTTCTACGAAATAGAGTTTACACTGACATTTTTCAAACATGTCTATCCTGACGCCCTCACGGCATTATCGGTAGGTATGTCCTTTGTACACTCCGGGTTGCAGGACGAAAGCCTACAAATAACCATATCTAAATTACCGCAGGGCTCTTTAACCTGCACAGAGGGTGTCTTTCCCTGCACTTGAGACATCCAGTTAACGTCCCGATCCGAAGGACGGCGCACTCATTTTCTCAGTGTCATCACCTGCAAATCGTGTTCGGACACCTAAAATTTGCCTCGCCGCGAGCGAGGTTCGGACTTCGGACCCCTGGCAACAAAGGCAAGTGTGCAAACCACTGAGCTACAACGCTTCCTGCCAGTTTAACCCCCGCCATCAAAAATACTGTTTGACATTTTGTCTTCGACGTATACATGTAGTTAGTTTTGACGTCATAAAGTAGGTTCACATTGAAATTAACTCCCTTTGAATTAAAACTGTAGTAAACTTTGCCCCCTGCTAAAAGCTTTATTTCAGAACTTTATTTCAGATGGCATTGGATTCTTTTAATCAGTGAATTGTTTGGACTTCTGCCCTGAGTACGTGACAAGATAATCAGGCAAACATTACCATCGGTTTGGAAGAAAAAAAGGCAAACAATTTCTTATGGGAAATTCCATTGAAAGCACTGAAAAGTTCACAAAAAGGGGTATGTACGTAAAACACCACTCTAATTTGTGTTATCCGGGCGTATTTGAACTTAAAACAACAATTCGATAGCTTGCCTTTCAGACTCGTTCTTTAAAGTGAAAACTGTCCAATCGCAAAGTTACAGTAACACATCAAAAGTGATACGTTTTGGAAAAGTTTATTTTGCATCCTTGCCTCTTTCATTAGGGCATTGTGGTTGCATTTATGACAACAAAAACATGAAATTCGATTGTCATATGAATTATTGATTAAATTTTAATATGAATTAAACACGTTTAAAATACCATCCACCAACACCCAGAAAAGGTATATATATTAACATTGTAAAGTTATTTTGGTTTTGAGTATATAGGCCTTGAGCTGGCTATAGACCCCCCTCCCCCCAGGGGGAATTTTGTACACTATGATTTTCTGAAACTACATTATATAAGACACAAAATAAAAGATGTTAGCCCTCTAAGAGTGGCAGCGTTAACGTGTAACATCACGTTATATACGTTACCCCCCAAAATAGCATTAAACGTCCCAAATGATGTCTCAACCAGGACATGTTCGTACATATTTGCATGCTGGCACAAGTTTATGAACTTCTTATAATACAGTTACATATTTTTAGCATTAATTTTATAAATGTATTAAGTTATTACCGTTGTATACGTTACTTAGTGTTTCCTGCGTTATTTATTAGTATCAGTATGGTATTTATTGACTTTACGTTTATTACATCTGTCACAGAATATAGTAAATCTATAAGCCTGCTACTTAAATAATTTAAAGTTCTTTATTTTGGTCGCTTACACTATTTTTCAGGCCCATGTTATGTATGTTACCTTCAAAAAAGCATTAAACATTCAAGTTAATGTCTCTAACAAGCCCTGTTTATACTTATTTACATGCTGGCACAGGTTTATGTATTGCTTTTAACAAGGTTTACCTATTTTAAGCATTCATTTAATAAATGCCTTGAGCTTTAACTGTTATGTGTGTTACCAAATGATACATAAGTTATAATGAGTATCTGTATAGCAGTTGTTGACTATACATGTATTGAGTCTGTCAGAGAATTAAGAAAATTTATAAGGCTGAAATAAATTGAGGTTCCTTATTTATTTATGGTGACTTAAACTAATATTAATGTGATCTATCAACCTTTGCTGTTTGCTCACGTAAACAGTAGATAACATGCTTTCAAATCGGAAGTTCTGAAAGACAGTCACTGTGAAGCAGCTCAGTTCTGGACAAGGTATATGGATATAATTCAGATGGTGTTGACACTGATTAGTGCTACAAGAAAAACAACTTTGAATTGCATGTCAGCTCTATCTGTATACCTTGGTCCCAATGTTCATTGCAAACGATTACAACAACTACGCACAATATGTACCTGTGTAACTGATTACACTTATAAATTTGTCTGATACACATCGCAGGTGCAAAGAACTTCTAAAAATGGGTTAAGTGTGTCACAATCATTGGAGAAAAGCTTTTGACATAACTGTCAGGCAAACAATAAAGAGGTATTATAGGCTTCAACAACTAGAACTACGTTTCGTACTACAGATGGAATGGTGTATTACTCATCACACCAGAGCTCAATATATTGAAACAACTCTTCAATGCACTTTAATGAAATAGAAATGTATTCAATCTGCTCAGATGCAAAGTAGAACGAGTACTAGAGGCAGTTTCAGGAAGGCTGTTGCAGACTTCATTGACTCACTTTTAGTTTAAAAAATCTGTCTTTCACAACCTCATAAAATGCTACAAGCTAATAAAATTTTGAGGCTTGCGAGGCCAAGCAAGAAGAAATTGTCCAATTTACAAAATGCAAACAGCCAGGTGAGAGCTTAAAGGAGTGTCATTGGTCAGCATGACCTTCTTTCTATTGGGCATAATGTTGACCTTGAGTTGACACTGATTTCCTTCTGGTCTCAGTCAACTCCTGATAGAATTTCCACCAAAACTGACAAGTCCAAACTTCCGCATGGCTTGCAATCACACATTGAACCAACATTAGATTGGCCATGTAGTGCTGCACATAACTGATTGTACTGCCGTAACTACAGAGCATAATAGCTTTCCTGTCACCTTCAAGGATCTGATGGCACCAGTATTCAACCAGGCACTAAAGGCATGTTGGTTTTGTCACTAATACATATATGCAATGTATAAGCAGCAGTTTATAGTCATACAAACGTTCTCGCAGAGGATAACTTGGGTGTTTTGTTCAACAATGGTGTATGCATCAAAAGGTGCACCTTCTGAATGTCAACAACATTGGCCAGAATATGGGGGAAGAAAACTACAGTAATACACTGTTTAACAGATTGTGACACTACCAATGTGCCGATGTGTAAGTACCACGGAAAGGTTTTGTTCTATCAAACTGATAGAGAACCCCTCCCCCACTAGTTCATCAACATTCTAAGCAGGGTAGGGAAACAAACAAAGAATTGCTCTAGGCACTCATCAGTGACATGAAGCCCTAACATGTGCTATTTATGTAATCGTGAATAAGCTGCAGAACGACATGTTTCTGAAAAAAGTACCTAAGCCATACACATACACTGACTATTTCAAATGGCATGAACATAAGCTTACCTCCACCCTGCTTTTGTGTCCTTAAGATGTACATACGAAGATTGAACTATCAAGTCTTTCACATGAAAACAAGTGAGGCTTTCCAGATATGAACAAAATGTGCAGAAAATAAATGGGAAGGAAATCCAATACCTCTGGGTGAAAGAAAACTTGATTGTACCCTAACAAAAGAGCCACATAATTATATTTCATATTTTGTGTGATATGGGTTTACCATGTTCAAAACTCAACAACTCAAACCTTATAAAAGATAGAAACATACTATTTGCAGTTTCCAAAAGGTACATAAAGATTCTTTAATACAAAATGAATTAATAAACACATTCACATTAAAAAATATCAATCTATATCACTTTCATAAATTATTTATATAAGAATGATGAAAAAAATGTAACATACGTAACACTTTGGGTGCATATTTGTTTTCAAAGGTCCATATCTGTGATGCAAAGCTAGCTTACTTGGATGATATTACCAATATGGAAACCTTCCCTTAGAGTTTGCACTTTTCGGAAGTTATGTCATTTACTAAAATTATCAAAGATGTTTATGGGTAATATATGTAATTGGCTGTTACAAGGTAATGATGTCATTACCAGAGTGCTAGCATATTGCAAATCCCTTGCAAGATGAATCTGATAGAGGATTAATAAGCTGTATTGGAAAAAAATTAAACCCTTGGATAATATTCGAAGAGTTGCTAGCTTGGCAAGAAACAGCTCTATAACTTCTACCTGATGAGTTTTCTTTGATCTTTAAAATTGTTACTCGCACATTGTACTGTATGTTACAAAATTTCCATTAGTATTAATATTAACTAAATTTGATGTCTCTATAAAAGAAAAGAGGGTTTATGGAAGTTTATGTTTTGAGTTACTTCCTCAGCAAATGAGCCAGAGTAAAAAGAAGTACATGGACCTGTGCCAGCATGCAAATAAGAACAAGCAGGTCGTGTTGGAGACCACATCTTGAACGTTTAGTGGTATTCAGAGAGTAACGTATGTAACCTGGGCTGTAAAATAGTGTAAGACACCTTAATAAGGAACTTAAATCCATTTGAATAGCAGCCTTATAGATTTGCTATATTCCCTGACTGATGTAATACATGTAAAGTCAATACCTGCCATACTGATACTTGGAAATGACATATAAAACACTAAGTAACATATACGACGGCAAAAACTCCAGACATTTATAAAATATATGCTAAATTATGCAACTGTGTTACAAGAGGTTCTTAAACCTGTGCCAGACTTAAAAAAAGTTATGTTACCCGCTAACGCTGCCACTCTCAGAGGGCTAACATATTTCATTTTGTGGCTTATATTATATAGTATCTGGGAAGCATAGTGTACAAAATTCCCCTTGGGGGAGGTGGGGTCTATAGCCAGCGCAAGGCCTAGATAATGACATTTTACATTTTTGTGTGATATGGGGCTACCATGTTCAACATCTAATAACTCAAAAAGTATATAAGATAGAAACGTAATGCTTGCAGCTTTGAAAAGGTTAATAAAAATTCTTTAATATAATACTAAATTAATGAACATACACTGGTTTCAATAAAATTTAAGACAAACTATATTAGATGCATTTATCATTTAAAAGGGGGTTCAGTGAAAAAATATAACGTACACTACATCGGGGGTGACTATATTTGTTTTCAAATGTCAATATATGTGGCCCAGTAACAGCTTACTTAGAAAATATAACCAATTTGGAATTCTTACCTTAACTTTTGCACTTTTCTGAAGTCTTAAAAAAGAATTTTAATTATAGAATATTTTGTAGGGATATCGTTTGTAACAGGCTGTTACAGCTTAACGCTGCCATTGTCAGAGTGCTAACATGTTGCAAAATCCTTGCAAGACATTGGGCTTCAAGAAAAATATGGTCTACCAAATGTGCCAATGTGTAAGTACCACATATCCAGCCAGTGGCCTAATAGTAGTTTCCATGCGATATCTCTTGAAAGGTTCATATTGTATGTATAAATGGTCAAGTTTGTGGTTACAATCAAATATTTATGGCCGCTTTTAAGTTCAACTTTGGAAATATTGTGTCTTCCATGCGTTATCTCATTGTTTAATATTTAATACACATGTATATGTATATGATTAGAAAATACTGAGCTAGAATTTGGTAAACTTTGATGATTTGACCAATTTTTGTTAGAATTATGGCCCGTTTTCGACTAAATTTTTGGCAAACGGTTACCACTAAAACAAAGATTTGTATTATATCTATGACACATTCCTAATGAGAATATATCACCTGAAACCTAAGAAGTATATTTCTATAGCTGCACATGGTAAGGAAGTCTAAGTTTTAATTAACGCATTTAAGCCGATTGGTATTTCCAACTCTTATCAATTGATCCAGAACATTTCCGTTTAAGGGGTATTATTTTTCAATTTTATTTAAGTTCTAATAGAATTTTCTTTAAGCAAACAGTGGAGACCCTGATCAGACGCCGCGTTTTGCGGCGTCTGATCTGGGTCTGCACTGTTTTCCGATATCCCGCTTAGGCGTATATGGGTAAAGTCTAGCCTTAAATCGTTGCACCAATATAAATCTGAGTCGCTCGGCAAACGTATCATACTTGAACATAAACAGCTCGTCTTCAGAGAGCATGGCAAACGGTTGTAAATAATTAAGTTTCAAATTTGATTTCTAGTTTGCGTTCTCTGGTTCTGTAACTTCTCGCTGTCGCACTCCGAATAGCGAGACTTTACGAGAGTTCGCCACATCTAAAGGATTTTAACACTCGAGCTACTGTCACAAGAGACCGCTTGAATTTCGTTTCGGTAAATTTCCAATTTCGGTTAATTATAGTTCCCCAACTCTGATCCTCCGATGTCCAGTAAAAATCTGACTTTGGACTGAAGAGCTATGATTATACGTGATACTGAAGCGAGCCAATTATGATTGCTGGTCTGTTTACACCAATCAGATAATAGGAAAATATTAACTTGAGAGATTTTCTGTAATTTATTATCCTCCGCTAATTATATTGTCATTTCAATGTCTCCCAGTCTTCAGAATCTGGAAATCGGTTCTTAAGCTAGTGATTTCTGGAACTCCAGATATCTGGATTCTAGTTACGTGGTGTGGTGTGCGTCAAATAACTGTGCTAATGATGAGCCAGAATTATTCTAGCTCATCATCGGCACACTTATTTGATGCACTCCACGGGCATTCTTATTCTAAGCGCAGATCAGCATACGCATCCATAAAGTCTGATCACTAAACACAATAATTAGTAACTTCGTAGACAGCGTAATATACAGTCAACTCTCGTCCACAGGACCAGAGTTTCACTTTGAGCTACCAACCGTCGAGTAAAAAATGTGTAACTCCGTCATACATTATCACCAACACCTATATCGCACAATGTTAAAAATGCATGTAAGCTATTGTGACATATGATATGATTAAATGGTCTTGTTAATAATAATAATAATAATAATAATAATAATAATAATAATATGTATCTCACATTTAGTTCGACCTAAACCGGTATCTCGAGCTATCAGAGCGCAACTTATCGATGCTTTACTGTAGCGTTAATTGTACCATATTTATACCATAAAAGCTAAATTGAATTTCCCAACTTATTAATTTGACCAGTCCATTTCCGTATTAAGGGTTGTTGGTGGTACTTATCATTTTTATTCAAATTTTAATGGATCTTTATGTAAGCAAATAGTGGGGACCCTGGTCTGGATCTGCACACTTTACCTATGCCCCATAAAACGACCGCTAGGATTATATGAGTTAACTGTTCAGTAACACATGGACATGAACGTATAAAAGGTATAGGTTCACGCGCGTTATTATCATCTAATAGTCCACGCTATTTCATTATCCAGAAACCCAAATCAATGCATTTCATATTTCGATTAAATATATATTGTATTATATTAATTAAAAGGGATGTCAAATTCCATTAGTATATAATTACATATTAAAGTATCCGTTGTATGAGAAACGTCTGTCATGCCTACAGATAAAATTCACGGTACGAAATGCCGTCGACTTACAGGTTGGAACCGTTGGATCAGTGGTATAAAAAGGCATCTTGTGTATATAACATGATTGTATCTCGTGTTTATAAGGTCTAGAGGCAACTAAGTACTAGATAATTAATTAATTCCATAAAACTTGTTTTGTCTTTACGTTCTAAAATTCCTCTATCACATGTGTGATGGGAATATAGTACTGTGGGATTTAAATCACGTTAGCCTGGAAACAAACAATAACATAATTTTTGCTTTCGGTTCGTGTTCCATGGTAATCTTTTGTTGAAACAAACCCGAGGCTACCCGAAGAGAATACATCAATGTATTCTGATTGGTTGCAAACACTGTTTTCTCGTTCCCATGAGATTGTGCGTTACTTCAGCTCATGCAAAATGGCTAGCTCTGCTTCGCATATACAAAAGTAATAGGATTGTGAGATTGGGGTTTTCAGGTGGATTCTAAGTAATTAACTAAAGTGGTTATCCTTTTTAAAGTTTCGTGCAAAATTCCGATATCTCTAATTTAATCCAACTGCAGGCAACAGCGCTTCCATTAGACACTTGATTCTACAGTACCTTTCATTAGGATCAAAGGTGTGGCAGATCGTAAATGCAACACTTCTAAATTTAATTAAACATCAGTTAATATAAAATGCAAGTCAAGCGAGGAGGTAATAAAGAGTACGGATTTGAGTAATTTGTTTGTCATAATCTTCGCTGTCTTCGTCCCAGTGTGAATACTTGTCATTAAAAAGATTCTGGCTAATAATACGATCATGGAATGTAACATGAAACTTCAAATTACTTAACAACTCCAGAACACACACGAGCGTGCGTTCGCACATGCACACGAGAGCGCGAATATACACTACGCACATACGCACGCGCTCTTCTGATAAAAAGAACGTTTGTTATCGCAGCATTGACGAAATAACTAAAGTTTATATTTACACGTAGACAGGCAGAACCCCATGACAAAACAGGAGACGCTACCAAAGGGGGTAGGGGTGCAAACTATGTCTTTCGCAAAACATTTTGTAATTCATTATTTTTATGTGTAAGGGTAGCCTGGGTTCCGGTCTGATCATTTTTTCGCTTTTTTTATTTTTTCGATCCGTTTCTTGGTCAAAAATCATCGACCGAAATCAATAACGGACAACCGATACATTTGATGTGTTATCTTTATATTATCTTTATTTTCAGAATATTGATCATTATAAGCATATGAAATATTGACAAAAAAATAATATTGACGACTGGACCCAGGCTAGTGTAATGGTATTGATGAATATTCATATTAAAAGGGCTCTCGTTTGTGGTGTCTAACTGTGAGTTTGTCACTTTCCCATTGGTATCCTAGGTCAGGTGTGGTACTTGATTGTATCGATTCCTGATCTTTGCACCCTTACTTACTTTTAAAGTATTATTATGAATAGTGTTTGTTGTTGTTTTTTCATCTAATCAAAAAATATTTTAAAGTACTACGTATACTGTATTGAATTCTTAACCTGGTCCAATATTATGCAACAATGTACAATAGCTATTAACCCATACACCTACTGATGTTCAAAGATATATGAAAATCGTTGTAAACAAACACTGGCGAGATTACCTTGTTTTGGGGCATGTTTTACAGTTATAATGAACCTACCACAAAATACTGCATATGCACGTGGTAGTGAAAATGTCGTCTTTACATGTTTATAAGAAATATAGAATCGCTTCATTACTATGCATCTTTGAAACATCAGTATCCATCATGCATTGGGTACATGTAGATACAGTGTATTTACAAAATTATCTATCAACAGAATTCAGAAAAGGACTAATTTTATTATCTAAAGAAAAATATGTTCAAAAAGCTATCAAAATTCATGACTAAGAGGCTATAAAAAGGAAACTTACTAGTATTAGTTATAGGTCTGTTTTGTGATAAAAATCTAGAAAAAAAAGAGTTTCGATAGAACACGTAAAAAACTAAATACTAACGTTCGAACGCGCCAGGACTTCACATTGTTTACGTTCGGTACAATCCCCACCCCTCCCACGTCACATATACGAAAAGAGATAAAGCCGTACATTAATTGAAATAGGAACATAAATACAATATCGTAAAATAGGGACTAAAAGCGAACTTGTATCACAGGGGCTTGAAGTAATGATTTTTGAGTGATTTTCGGCCTAGGGAAGCGTGCTATATGCTTTTAAATGTAGAAAGTTCGACTTTTTTAAAGATTTGAAAAATGTTCAAATCGAGTATAAGAAAAATGAATCACTTCGGTCAAAACTTTCATAGTTTTCATTGGCTGTTATTTTCTCGAAATTTTTGGATGGAATTAAAGAGAAGGCCCATAAGCATCAGACAAGGTTGCAAATTTTCATAAATTCGACCACCTGTGACTTGCATATGAATATTGAAGCATTGCAGCCATACATTGTGGCTCCCATAACCCCTGTCAGAGCTTCTTTGATATTATGTCTGACGAAATCTTAGAACAGTCGTCCATAAAACAGAATGCATTTTACATTGCACACTCTGTCCTTGATTTAAAAATGTCACCCATTATCAGGCACAGGAACGAGATTTTGAAGCCGTTTTGGGTTATGTTTTTAAGCTTATACCCTGAACGATTCCGTTGGTATGGACAAAAAGACAAAGCCAGATTATCTTTATCATCATTGAAGTTTTTATAACCTGAGGTGAACCTTGCATGCATTTATAGATCTAACTTAATGACAGAAATCTGGTTTCAATCTGCATCTTGTATTGCCAGTAGAGTTGTCAGTAATTCAATTTTCCCTCGTCAAAACTGTTTGCAGACCCATCCCCAGGTACTCTGCGTCTGACTTCTTTGATTCCCAAAACGGCCTTAAATCAATCTTCTCGGAATAAACAATCAAGCACGTTTAATTCCGGAATATATTGGACCAGATCGGGATAAAACCTGTCTACGAGATTAATGCTGAATGCGCATGCTGAACAGGCGCCAAGTCTTTGAATATTAGTAAACGTCACTTTGAGCATTTACGAAAACAAGACTTTTAGTGTGGTTTGTAATCGTACCTGACATATGCCTAGTAACTCTTTTTCCTGATAGTTTAGTCTGCTGAAAACCTTGCAAACAGTTTGGACTTAGATCAGGCCCGTCAAATCGTTGATCCTGATCTCGATCCAAACTGCTAAAAATATATCAGGAAAACCGCCTGAGTGTCACTCTGACGGCATTCCTGTTTTTTTTTTTGTTTTTGTTTTTTTTTGTTTTTTTTTTATTTTTATTTTTTTTAAGTTGAAACTTACCCTGCATATAAAGAGTTTACACAAAATATGCCCATTCACCTCACTCATCAGTTCAACGGGCTTCCTAAATACCTCGAAAACGTGTCAAGAATTTCCACTTGGTCTATAGTAAACTACTGGGCAGATTGGCTTACTTTGAGCTGTACCAATCTTGACCAAACTATTTCGAGACCATTTTCCAAAGTTTTCTGCCGATACTTGACGAAGGTGTCTGACTACAAAAAATACTCGTCCCATTTGGAAGTATAACCGAGGGGGAGAAGATATCAATGTCAAAATAATATGCGTTGAGACAGGATTCTGTGTCGATAGCCAAATCTATTTAAGAAATAAATTCGATTTTTGGAAGGTTCATGGAATCATGAATACTTCGGGTCTCTTGCAAAGTTAACGTGAAGCCGAAAGCCGAAAGGCTTCACGTTAACTTTGCAAGAGACCCAAAGTATTCATGATTCCATGAACCTTCCAAAAATTGATTTTTTTTTACTTATATTTACATTTTATATTATCAGTCAAGTATCAATTTTCAATTTTCACCTAACTTTGCTTGCTTTCCAGATATTTTGAATTAAATCAGACATAACGTAGCGTTTAGAACAGCCAAAACGCCAAATTTCCGCGCTTACGTGTTCAACGTCACGCAAACGTCAGTGAACAAGCAACGTTATTGGATGGACTTGACGTTAGCCCGCTCAAATGGCGCGTATGTGGCGGTGGCTTAAATCGATTTGTTCATGAAGGGATGAACCACATCTCAAATGTAGAGGTTCATTTAAAGACTCGCAGTGGAAATGTAAATATTTCTCAGTGGCCAATTGCCAAGTGAATGTGACGAGATAACGATGCCATATCATATCCCATCCAACCCAAAGCACCAAGAGGAAGAAACCATTAAAACAACAAGTCACATTTATCACTGTAAAAATAAGTGTAACTTTATCACTGTAAAAATAAGTGTAACTTTATCACTGTAAAAATAAGTGTAACTTTATCACTGTAAAATAAGTGTAACTTTATCACTGCAAAATAAGTGCAACTTTATCACTGTAAAAATAAGTGTAACTTTATCACTGTAAAAATACGCGTAACTTTATCACTGTAAAAATAAGTGTAACTTTATCACTGTAAAAATAAGTGTAACTTTATCACTGTAAAATAAGTGTAACTTTATCACTGTAAAATAAGTGCAACTTTATCACTGTAAAAATAAGTGTAACTTTTTCACTGTAAAATAAGTGTAACTTTATCACTGTAAAATAAGTGCAACTTTATCGCTGTAAAAATAAGTGAAACTTTATCTCTGTAAAATAAGTGCAACTTTATCACTGTAAAATAAGTGTAACTTTTTCGCTGTAAAATAAGTGCAACTTTATCACTGTAAAAATAAGTGTAACTTTATCACTGTAAAAATAAGTGTAACTTAATCACTGTAAAATAAGTGTAACTTTATCACTGTATAATAAGTGCAACTTTATCACTGTAAAAATAAGTGTAACTTTATCACTGTAAAAATAAGTGTAACTTTATCACTGTAAAAATTAAGTGTAACTTTACACCAAATTGTGGCAGCTGAACTGCCACTGGTATTGGTGTAACTTTCAACTGCTTTAAAAGTTATGTTCTGTTCGATTGTATTGATCCGTAGAATAAGTACACAAATAACAGGTAGAAATGGTTTAACATTTATCGATGGATTAGTGTCGGCCTCAGGATGTTGTAGTAAGAAAGTACATGTAAGTGTAAGTTTACACCAAAATAGGTGGCAGCTCAGCTGCCACCCCTTTTGGTATTAACTAACACGTAATTATACAGTGTATCACTGTTAAAAAGATATTCATTGAGACAGGATTCTGTGCCAATAGCCAAATTTAATTCTCAGTGGCCAGTAGACGAGGAAACGATGCCATACAATATCCCAGCAAACCCAAGGCACCAAGAGGAGAAGACAATTAAACCAACAAGTAACATAAATACAAAACAAAATCAAGTAAATATGACCTTGAAGGAATTGCCAAAAACAAAGATCACAGAGCAACCTTTGACACCAGAGAAAAGAACACAAAGTCACATTACCCTACCACTAAATATAGGGTACACAAGCAAAAATGCACAAAACAAATCCTCAGCAAAATAGAAAGAAGCCAAAATAAGCGAGCCGCATATAACCAGTTAAAGTCCAATACCAGATGATTAACGTTAGACAGAGATATTAGAACAAAGAAAAACAAACACACAAACACATAAAAGCAAGAATACGTTAAAAGTAAAGCATCTAGCTGTGCGATGATTGCAAAACAATAAAGGACAAACCACCTGGCCGAACTTGACCTCACATTCCATGCGCGGATCCAGAAAATTTCGTCAGAGGGGTCCACCTTTGACAAAGTTTTTTTAGTTGATAAGGGGAGGGGGATCAAAGTACCACTAAAAGCGGTCCATCATCGGCCCGTCAGCGGAACGCCATTTAAATGCCGTTTCGCTGGCGTGCTGATGATATCCCATTATGGAATGTTGGCTTGGTATAGCTTTGTGATTTTTCAGGGGATCTGGACCAGAATTGCTAAGAAACCCTATATTTTTGTGATTTTTCAGGAGGGGGTATGGACCCCCTGCCCCCCTCTGGATCCGCGCATGTATTCTGAACAGATATAATGAAAAACCCAAGTGAACAGGGTCTTAATCCTTAAAGAGCCAATTACAAGTGCAGCTGACAACGTGTTTATGACATTATTCTTGATAAAGCTTGTCGTGATATAACATGGAAATCATCTGCAAGCAGATAATTAACACAAAATATCAAAAAGGAGTATGATCAGGAAATACCACAAGCACACACTGCAGACTAACTCACGGCGCCGTGAGGAAGAGCCACAGAACATTTATAGTAACAATACATCTGAAAGACAATAAGAGCAAAGCAACCAGCTTTCTCTTCCTCTTCAAGATGATTGCAAAACTAGAATGGACACAAAGTAATGAATAACAAAACAAATACAAACACAGAACTCACACCAATAATGGGTAGCACATTAAACAATAGATCAACAACAACAGAACCATCGCCTTAGAACGGACAGCAGCCTAAGCCACCGGGTGTGTGTGTGGGGGGGGGGGGGGGGGGCTTAAATGCATTTAATACTAGCGCTAAATCTTCGTCCTAGATTCTGTCTTTGTTAAAACACAATATTGTTTTGCTCCCATGGTGGCTTCCTAACTAATGCAATGTATCATTACAGAGAAACAATGAAATCAAACTAACACATTATGGTGATACAAAGAAAAAGGCTTATGACTCACAGATAGTCAGAGCTAGAGAAAACATCAAGTTGAGCTACGGTGAGTCCAGCCAACGACAAACATCAGACACCAACCAACAGATTAAAGCTGTACGTCAGGGCCGTCATTCAGTCTGATGCCTGACCCACCGTCGTGCAATTAAAGAGGAAACCATAGCTATCAAACGTGATTGGATTCACAACCAGGCATGCAGACTGTCGCATGATACCCATGTTGTATCCCACTATTTTATAACGTTTAATAATCTTTTTAAATTGATCAGGCCTTGTTTTTTAAAGAATAATATGATGTTTTAAATGTCTTCTTGGTGCCTCACAACATAGCTCTAGTCGTTACTAGGTTTTACTTGCAGGTGGCCCCTAAATGTATTGTAATGAAAAGTCACCGCTTAAGGGATACCAGCTCGTGAGACTTAGCTCGGAGTGAGTTCCACAGTGGAATGGTACAAGGGAAGAAACTGTCCTTCATAGTGTCCGTAGAAGTAGAATAGTTGTCTCAGATTCTTGACAGGATGTGTTCTTCTTCTAGTTGAGGCTGAGGGGCAGGGGAGGGGAGGGGTAACAAAGCTAGCAACTGGAATATCCACTAGACCATGTATGATTTTAAATATCACTGTAACTTTCGACTCCTTGTTGTACGTTTGAAGCGTATCCCAATTGATGTCCTCCAGCATGTCAATAACACTGCCCATGTTCCGTGTTGATGAGGCACCTGATCTAATGCTTTGGTGAAGTCTACGATGACCACGTCCATCGGTTTCCCTTTGTCAGTGGAATCCACGAGTTCATGTACATGTACCAGCCTCAGTAATTGTGGTTCACAACTTCGTTGTGTCTAGAAGCCATGTTAGCAGTCTGTTAAAAGGTTGTAATCTTTAAATTGTTTCATGATGTTGCTAGTAATGATATGCTTATGTATCTTGCAACACAGGCTTGTCAACGGTATTAGACTGTAATTTAATGCTTTGAATCTGTCTCCTTTCTTGAATACTGCGGTGATATTTGCTGATCTCCAGCCCTCAGGAATTAAGTTACCATAGTCAAAAGAATTTTTGAAGATAGATGTGAGCAGTGATGCTTATTCATCGGCTAGAGTCCGTGAGCAGACTTCAATCAAGAATAAAAAAGTAGAGCTCTGTGAAGATGGCTGCCTTCCTTCAATTTGAACCTACTCCTGACAACAGTTACTTCCATTAATTGTTTTGTTTTTTGGTTATCATTTTGTAGAATGTTGATATTTTTTTACCTTTTACTCCCTAGTGACACAGAAAAACAAATTATGACCCTCACGCCAACTTCAAGTTTGATTTTGCGACCCCCTCTCTTCCTTAAATCTCTCCCACTCCCAACAACTCTATCTGGTGAAAGCGAGGACACTGTATTTCTACGGAGGAAGCTCAACACTTAACTTGCGCTCCCCATCAGCAAATGTATGAGGATCACGTTGTTCAAGAGACAGTCTTCTTGACATTCTATGGTTCTATAAAGTAGGCAGCGATTGAGAGCCCTGAGTGAGAGGTGAGCTTATCCTGAAGGTCTTTTTATGTGTGTGTTGACATTTTTTACGTCCAAGTCAACAATAGTGCAGTCATGTTGAAACATTTACCTGGTTTCAACTAGTACTTACAAGAGGATAGGCTGTCTTGCTCAAGGACACAACACCAGTGCCTCCCGTGTGTGAGTCTTGAATTAGCAACCCTTCAATCCCAAGTCTAACACTACTATTTAGCAACTGTGCTCCTCGCCGAAAGGTCATCCATGAGCTCTTGAGGAAGACATTTTATCTTCATTGCTTAGTACTTAATACTTCTGTTGTACCTGTCAACTGTCATACCTTTGATCAGTACAAGTACTTTGAGAATCTTTATTTAGATTTAGTGACTATTGTCAGACATGCGAGGCTAATACAACACACGTAAACTGCCATTTTTACCCTGGTACCTTATCCCAGCCACTGCATGTGTCAGCTGTTACATGTCTATGGGGACTGCGAAGGAGCATAGTATCCTGCACGGTGGACACCAGTAAATCACTGGGGAATCTTGCTGCAGGCCTGGATCCTGCTAATGAACGGGTTTTTTCCAGATTGGGTCTGGGTTCCCCCATTGAGATGATGGGTTCTGCCCTGGTTAGGGAACTCCTTCCTGGTCCTCTCAGCTTCTCTGAGTAAGAATAGTTTTTCCTCATGGAATACGATAGGAGAGCGGGGTTTGAATCACTGGTACTCATGGTTATTTGGCTATTCCACCTACCGAAGTTATCGCCCTCAGTCATCCAGTTTTTATGGCTAAACTAATTACCCATATAAGCCCAGCGGGATAACTCAGTTGCAGACTTTCGTCAGGTACCTGAAATCCGATTTTTTCCAACCCAACCGCTGGCTATCCAATCATGAAAAGGGATATCACTAATGCTCATTTTCATTTTGATATGCTCTCTCGTCATCCTGACTAGACACTGTCTGGTCTGGAGGAGTCCATCTTGGCACACCAAGTGCACTAAGTTCACTTCGTTTCATACGCATATGAAACGAAGTGGACTCAGTACCATTGGCTTGTGAAGATGGGAAGACTCAAGGTCTTTCCCAAATCATATTCCCTTTGCCATTGCTAATTACGTATTCCATTATCTTGGTTATCGTGTGATTGCGATCCTAGATTAAGGACAAGTCTTGGCATCAACCAGTCCCTCATATGATTACCAACCACCAGGTTGATATTTGCAGGTTAAACAAGCTTGTAGATCAATATCAATCAGCCATGGGCATTGGTGAGGTTGGCATGGACTTCACTACTGTGTGCAAGCACAGGTACCACAAAAAAGTGTCTGTTGCGCACAGAGTAACCTGGTGCAGCACCAATTTCTACGGCTAGCATTCAAGCTTGCAAAGACCACGGGAAAGGTTTTGGTCAGCCATGTCCAAGATAGGGTTATTATCTAGGCTCTGTAGAGGCGGCACAGGAGGTTCTATCTCTACTCCTGTTATTGAAAATACAGAATCACCCAATTTACCGCCAATGCTTTTTTGGAAGAGAGATTGTATATAGACAGTGGCGCTTCCCAATTGCTATTTTAGCATTTCACCCGCTACGTTAAAGCACCCTAGAACCATTATTGCGCTTAAATCTTTTGACTTTTGCAGGCGGTTACTCTTGTAAGCTGATTCACCTTATTTAGCCAACAAGCCTTGGATTCTCAAGGGGACAGCACATCTCTTGGATATGGATGCATTAAAAATGTTGCAGGGTTGTATAACTTGCCCGGCTGGCAACCTCCACATATTTCGATATACATATGGCCATATCATGTATCATGCAATGCCATCATTGCTTTGTGGGCTTATTATCATTTGAGGGAACACTTTTTAGCTTTTGGACTGATACAGCAGTTCCTTGCGTGAATATCTCATTGTCACTCCTGTGCTGAACCTGTTTATTTTGTATTACGAGGGGTGATCAGAAAGTTCGCGGAAAATTGCTATTAAATCGCATTGCTTTTATCGATTGCAATGAAAATTCATAGATATGAACTACCATTCATAGCAAGTTGCCTGAAATTAAAATTAAGAAAATTTGACGTCAGACGTATGAGCACGTGGCACTCCTGTGACGTCATTTTGCTAGAACCGGCCCATCTGTACCCCTGGATTGCTTTTTGGGGCTAAAACTCATAGTTGTATTTGAATTGATTGGTATTTTTAACGGAAAGTAATGTTCCGTCATTCTTTGAGCATAATATGAGGTTTTATGTTATTCCGCTGCGCTATGTATTCAAATTAACTGGTTTCAGTCCGAAGGGCAGTCCTAAAATGCGTCAATTTTTCGAGTTTTTGTAAATTTTAAATAAAACCCTTATTTTCTTGTCAGTGTTCATCACAATAATTATAATATCGGACTTACTTATCAATATTAGATCTACTGCCCTGAAAAATGTGTTTTTAAAAGTGTGTAAATAGTTTATTTTAAAGCATTGACATGCCAAAAAAAGGCAATGGGTTCATAGAAGTTGAATGCTTTGCTTTTTTGACAGTACTGTTATTCGTTTCGATTTAGAACACCATCCGTTAGACATAAATCTTTGAAAGTTTGCACAGAAGAAGATCAAATATGTCGTTAAATATGCATGGAACGCAATATCGGCTATCACAGCATAACAAACTTTTACAAAACGCTTAAGTTTAAGTGGTTGTAAAGTAAAACGTCAAAATGCAACGTAAAATGGGCCGGTTCGCGCTATATAGCGTTGCCTTGACGACAGCTTTAACGCACGTAGACGACTAACGTCAAGCATATTGTAACCGATCAACTGCATATGTGTTGCACTATTATGAGCTGTAATTCCAGCTCTATTGATCAAACGTTGTAGAAATGGCAACTATTTTCCGCGAACTTTCTGATCACCCCTCGTATTTATATTTTTACATATAAAATATGCATGGTAATAATTCTAAATCTCTTCTATTACAGGCCAGAAATACCTTTATTAAAGACAGCTTTGTAGTTGCTTGTAGTGTGTTAGATACTTATTTACAATATTTTATTTAGAAATTACTACATGTATAATATGCATGTACTACAACTTAATATTTGTTTGTAATCAGAAACTCTGGTCATTTTAACAGGAAATATGTGCATTATAGTGGTTCCTATGCTAAAAGTCCTTTTTATTTTCCATTATTTCAGTTGCTATTTAGTTACCTTTTAGTCCCTTTAGTTTTTCGTACATCTTTGTTCCCACATTAAGGCTCTTTACCCTCCAGCCCTTACTACGTCATATCAGTGCTTTGCTAGGTCACAACTTTATGCTATCAATGTGTCTTATGAACACTGATAATTTATTTCATAAATTTGTATTTTAGCATATATATGAATATATACCTTATATAGGATGGTAACCTATTGAAACACTGCATATGCTCCCCTATATTGTTTTTGTATTGCCAATGCTTAGATGCTTGACTACCTGCAGTGGCTATATTTATATTTGTATACATAATCAGTTATTTTGAGTGGCTTAAGCTCAGTTTATAGCACACATGTACCTCCATAATAAGTCTTTTATAGCATATATGTGTCACATATTGTTACACCATTGGGTGCCACATAGTCTTACACAATTGAGTGTCACATAGTCTTACACCATTGGGTGTCACATATTTATTGTTACACTACTAAGTGTTACATTTAAACTGTTATGTGGCACATAGGTTACACTGTCATTATGTGGCACATTGTACCATTAGGTGCATATTCATAAAGATAAGTTGTTCATGCTATATAGGAACTATTTTTTAATTGTCTTACAAGTTAACGCAAAGCAGGACTGGCTCTATGCATTCATTAACCCTCCTAATATGTCACTATGCAACATTAATATTAAGAGTTGTTGTGCTTGATGTAGCTAAGATACGGCTTATCTGCATAGCAGATCTCATATATTAAGCAATATAGGCAGAAATAGGTTAATTTGTCTCAAGTCAGAATCCAGTAGACTCAACATAGCACTCAATTTTTATCTGTCAAGTCTGTTTTGTCCCTGTTGTACTGTCTGTTTTTGTATTGTAATGTCAAGGCCAATACAATAGTATGTATTTTCATCAATAGCTCTCAAATAACTTAATTTCTCAATAGTAAAGTAAGGTCATCCATTCCTCCACGCCAATACATACAACTAAGTTTTAAACTTAAGTACAATATATATTAATTTCTACTTTCCATAAAGTCTTTGATAAGATTCATGTACTATCCATGTACCATTATTTTCTGCATATTAGCTTTTTATGGAAGGGAGAGAGTGTTGTACCTGTCGACCGTCATAGCTTTGAGCAGTACAGGTCTGTACTTGGAGTCCGGGATGACGTAGGCAATCACTGATGTATGAAGCACGTACTAATGATAGGTGGAGCACGATATTCGCCCTAGCTCTTATCCACCTAAATACTGAACAGACCAGACGTACCTTGTATCCATTGGAATTCTACTACTTCTAACACTTCCAAAGACTGTGACGTAACAAACAATCAAGCAACATATTTTCGCGAAACGAAGTTCCTTTCGCGAAAGGTGTGCTCTTTTCGCTATTTAACTTACCGGTGTCGTCGTAAAATTATCCATGATTATGAAAGTTGCTTTTATGAACAACTCGATTTAAAGTGTAAAGGTTGTCAAAACCGTTGCATGCACATGAAATTGTTCGTGCATTTGCAAAGGGCTGTATTTAATTAACGTTCTTGCATACGAAATAATCATGTTATCCATAATAAGTTTTGTTTGGGCCTTCATGACATTTTGGGTTAGCTTTGGTGCATTGATTGTGGCTTACCCTCAACTGAGTCCAGCGTTTATAGCTCACATGTACCTGTATGGCAAAATCAGAAGTAGCAAGTCCCATTCTCTCACAGAGAGCTCAAAATTGTTACTGCCAAAAAGGTAAATATGGTAGACATTTAACTGTAACAACACCAGTCATTCTTCTCCCTTCTGCTGAATCATTCAAGAAGGGTTGTTGTCAGTTACAAGCGAAAGCATGTGCACGAAGTACTGGTTTACCACTTGTTCAAGCTTGCCCAGGAAAAAGTTAGTTCAGGTGAACTGACCATCCCGCCATGACCTTAGCTGTTGACTGTGGACGTAAAGCAACAAAACCAACAACCCTAGGTATGAAAGTGAACAAGACAACTCAGTGACAAGACATACAAATAGGCGAGACAGTTTTTGAGACAATTCGGTGACAGATTTTGAGACAATTCAGACACACTTTTTGAGACATTTAGACGACACTTTTTATACAAAGTCGATTGACCTGAACCTGCAGATTATTTGGGATTCAGGGTAGCGTATAATTTGGGCACCTTGCAGGTTGGAAACTGCAAATTAGATGGTTGTGTCATCAGCAAACAACTGTATCTTGGATCTGGTCTTGTCATGGAGGTCATTAATATATATTAAAAACAGTATTGGGCCCAGGACAGAACCCTGAGGGACTCCATATGTCACACTCACAGGCACTGTTCCAGACTTTTCATTTTCCAGAACAACAGTTTGTTTTCGGCCAGAGAGGAACGCCTGTATCCATTTCAAGCTGGGGCCTCTGATTCCGTATTGATGCAGTTTTAGCAGGAGTTTCTGATGACTGACCTTGTCAAATGCTTTGGAGAAGTCCAGCAAGACAAGGTCTGTTTGGCTGCCTCCTAAAGAATTCCTCATGAGATCTTCAACTAGAGTCACAAATTCAGTATCACACAATTGCTTGCTTCTGAAATCGTGCTGTAAATCGTACAGTAGGTTGTGACGGTCCATGTGAGAAACCACATATGTTGTGTAATGTGCTTTAGCACTTTGCACAGGATGCTAGTTAAAGAAATCGGCCTACAATTGGAGGCAAGGCTAGTATCTACCTTCTTGAAAAGAGGGGTTCCAGTCATTGGGCATTCTACCAGTATCAAGTGACTCCTGGTAAGACTGGGGCAATTACGTCCCGGAGACTTTGGCGGACAATCATTTTCAGCTGATCAGATCCTGTGGTAGTGTGGGGACTGGGGATTGAGGTCCTTTAACAATTTCAATACTCCATTTAGAGAGACTGAGATATTTGGCATCTGTGGAACAGATAATAATAATAATATTAGACAGAAATTAATGAAAAAGTATTAATTCATTTATTTAATGCATTGAACTCAAGGTTTAAAAAAAACACAAACTATATAAAATAAGAATGGAATAGAATAAAAGTCCCCAACCCCCACCCTAATTTGCCTCAAGTGAAGCAAATACCCGGAGTGCACAAAGTACACCTGCGATAATACTGGCAAGAGGATCTGGCAGTATATAGAGAAAGAAAGAAAAGAAAGAAATTTCATCCTGTCAACAAGCCAAATATGGCAGGGCCATCTCCCTGAAACTGCAGCAGAGAGTGCTACACCCTACCACCACCATATATATGCAATATACTGTGATTTTCATTCATGTATAGAAATGACAATTTCTTCACCAATTTAACGTTCACATTTGATAACATCTAGGCAAATACAGAACAACAGTCATATATGCAGAAATGTTGCTCATTGGCACAATATATTTTGTGGTTACAAATGACTCAATCTAGATACATTTTGATCAATGACAATGATTATACCTAATTAAACATGATTATACCAGATATAATTATCCATTTGACTTCAAAAAAAGAATCGCCAAATTGTCTCAAAAAGTGTCGTCGAGTTGTCTCAATATCTGTCGCTGAATTGTCTCAAAAACTGTGTCATCGAGTTGTCTTGATTACATCTGAAAGGACTCCAGGTATGCTAACAGAATAAAGAACTTCTTTGTTCTGATGCACAGTATGCATACCTAGAGTGCTAAAATACCCCGAGTTGTTTGTATTTAAATGTCTTCCAGGAAATATGCAGAATATAATCTGGCCGCCAGATTATAAATCATTTTCATGCTCAACTGATCATGAAATTTAAACTGCTCATAAAAGAAAAAGTAAAGACTTTTTTTAGCTTTAAACTCTCAGATTTTGTATTTATCATATATATGCTCATAAATGTTGAATGGCAACAATTGCTAGCATTTTAACATTTATGAACACCTTGTAAAATTCATATCGCTCATAAAAGTTAGAATGTGGCTAATCAATGTAAGCATAGGTTGAGTTAAGCAAGATGTGTAACATTAGAATGTGTTTATTTTCTTAGCCATCACTGTAAACGGCAAGACGGTTATTTTAAAGACAAAGATTACTGTCCATTAGAGATCATTAAAGGATTAACTGATAAGGGACAGTTTAAGTATCTCACAAAATTAATGGGGCCTCAAGAGGGGACTTACCTGTATGCAACACAATTTCATTCACTAAGATAAAGATCAATATTTTATCATAAAATACCTTTTCCCTTTATGGGACCACTTTATTGCCCCAGTAAGGAAGTCATAATCACCTCATTATGGCTGTCCTTTTGATCTGCCCAGTATGACCCCTGGAGAGAGTCATAATGAGTGGTACCAGTATTATTGCTCAAATATTTGTCCCTTTAAGTACCAACAACATGGTTGACAATAAAAATAAAATTTCAATTACACACTCTTATCTGGAGGCCTGGTAAAGATTGTTTACTTTTTCTTGTCATCAAATTCCAAGCTGGATGAGACTGTTCTTTTGAGGACCCAAAACACATGTTTAAACTGAAGGATAAGATAATAATTGCAATTTTTACGCAAATTATTTTTGCTTAACTGTCCCTAAGATATGCCTATAGTATATGCCTATACAGTACTCATTTTTTAACACTAACCAAGGAAAAGCTAGGGGGCGACTAGGGCGAAATAGTCGCCCTAGGGGCCGAAATTTCGCCCTAAATGGGACCCAGGGAGAAGTGGGAGTCTCCCTAAAAAAAAAAATTTTTTTTTTTAGGGAGACTCATTTTCATTCTGTCACCACACAAATGCAAGCTGTGGTGACATTATCTAACAATCTACTACCACTGCATCGTGTTTCTCCTTCCATTAAATGACAATTGTATGTGTAATGGCTAATTTGCTTCTAAATTGACAGAAAATGCCGTAATTTGCGCTATAACTTCTCCCTATCTGACTGTCACTTCTCCCTAATTTTCCTGCAGGGAGAAGTCACTTCTCCCTAAAAATCTGGGCCAGCTTGGTCCCTGATTAACAGGGCATTATATCTGTTATCTTTTCCAGTACTTTCAGCCATTTCTACTTAGCTGGGGTGATTTCACATCTCTGTGTTCTATGTTTGGTTCTCTACTCTACCTTCATTGCCAAGGTGTGGCCAGACAGTATTCTTGATCTTATCCAGTGGCTTAGATACCCTGGAACTGAGAGTAAGTATTTCTGTAGCAGTACACAGACAAACAAAAATTATTTCTGGAATGAAGAAACATATTTAAATATTTCTGTAGCAGTTTATCCTGGTAGTATACATACCTATATCTAGAAACTGAGAATCATCACTATCGTCATCATGTATACTAATGGGTTCTTCCTACTGGTTTGATACAATAAACTTGGGATAGTCCATTGTATATACCTAGGTGTGTCAGGTAAAAAAAAAATATCAAAAATTGTGTTTTTTTGTCTGAAGATCTTTTTAATACCTTAACAAGCAGTGTAGACCCTGATGAAATGCCACATTATGCGGCATTTCATCTGGGTCTTCTCTGTTTTGTATAAGTACCCATTTAGGGGTTTACAGTCCAATATTCTGGAACTTGGAGTAACTTAAGTACATGCGTATTCTATTATTATTATTATTATTATTATTATTATTATTATTATTATTATTATTGACAATAACTATATGTTTTGCATTGAAGTAAGAAAGGGGGCAAATATCAGGAATCGATACAATGAACCACCACACCTGACCCAGTTTTCTCTGGACCCTAACCATTGCACAAAAAGCCCTTGGTATATTGTGTGTAGTTAACTTGATCATAGAAAAAACATATTTGGAATCTTTCCTCATTTGCCCTGTAGCAGAAATCAACAATAAAGTATAATATAATATCTGTTAATCTGCAAACCATCAACTAGGGCTCTGGATCTTTCTACATGTATTTCAGAATTCTATATTATCCTCTTTTGAAAACAGTGTAGATGCAGATCAGCGGGCTTCAGCTCATGATGAAGCCAGGTGATCAGGATCCACACTCTTGTTGAATATCCACAGGATGAATTCAGATGGAATATGAAATTTCATCACTTATTATTTGACTGGAAATTAGAAGTTCATAATAAAAAATGAACTTCTAATTTCCAGTCAAATAATTATGTTGTAAACAATTGATATGTTCAGTCATTACTCAGTGTGTGCATATAGGAGCATGTACACTTTTTGAGTAAAATATGGTACTCTTCATGCCTTTAGAATAAAGTGTGTTACAATTTCTTATTTCTCAACTGGAACATATGTTGTGTGTAATCAAAAGAACCGTCCCGTTGAGGCGGTTCTTTTGAGCACCCAAAACAAATGTTTAAATGGATGGATATGAAAATTTTCACAATTTTAAATTTCAAATTTTTTGTTTGTCTTGGATATGAAAATTTTCACAATTTTAAATTTTCAATTTTTTTGTTTGTCTTGACTTCTGTGTGTTTCCCCCCTTTTATTTCTCTGGATCTCTCTATTTCAGGCTACAGTAGCTTGTTTACCAGTTTAATTGTGATATGTATGGCAGAGTTCCAGGTGACTAGAAGATTTTTAGAGTGTCTGTTCGTGAGTGTGTACTCTGAAGGAGGCAAAATTAGTATTGTAATCTACATTGTTGGTGTTGCTTTCTATGTCGGACTTGCTATCACAAGTTTAGCAGGAACTAATCTAGATAGTGCATTTGTGCTTGCAGGTTTGTACTTAATTCATATTTTGACATTTTATAAGTTTTGTTATGTTTGAAATTTTACGTCCCAGTCAACAGCTATGGTCATGTTGCTCGAGACGGTCAGTTAACCTAACCACACTTTTCCTGGACGAGCTTGACTAAGCCATTAACCAGTACTTTGTGAACATACTTTTGCTTGTAACTGACAACCACCCTTCTTGAATCAGCTGAAGGAGGAGAATGACGGTAGAAATTATTTCATGACACTCCATGAAAATATGGGACAGGGGCCAGATCGAATTCGCTATCCCTGGATCTGCAGTCCAACTCGCTACAGACTGCGCTATGGGACCCCACTAGATGTATGGATTATATGTTTGACCCTTTATAAACCAATGGGGAATTCCATCCAGGTTTCTACAATAATTTAGAATGCTGTATTCTATATTTTGATGAGATACATGTAAATATATCCAAACTGTATGTATCCAGTACCTAAAGGTGTTTTCATCTTAACTAACAGCTCAGACCCTGATGTGTTTTCAAATTTTTTGACATCTCATCTGGGTCACCCTTCTTGTATTTAAGAATTAAGATTCCGACCAATCGAAAAACTTCTAAAGAATGACATATCATATTAGACCTAGTATGCACTTTATCAAAATTACTTTAAGTTTTATTGAAAACAGTGTTGATACGGATCAGCTGGCTACTGATGCAGCCAGCTGATTAGGATCCACACTGCTTTCCCTCCACATGATGAATTCATAATAATAACAGGGATACAGACTAACCATTTTTCTCCAGGAGCAAGCTGGGCCCCTAAAACAATATGATTGAGAGCCCAGCCCAAAACTTAGAGGCCCAAGATTTAGCCTATTAAACTCATTGCAACACTATTGCCAAGCATTGGCTTTACTCATAATTGAAGTGACTTAGTCAGAGACCCTCAATATCTGTACTATTCTAATTATTTACCATATTAAATCATTGGAATCAAGATTTGTTAACAGAATATTTAGTCTCAGATTTGACAAGACTTCTAGCTTTTACATACAAACTATTTTAAGGAGCAAGCTAGGTCCTAAACATTCTTTTTTAGGGGCCCAGCCCAAAATTTAGGGGCAATTGGGGACTGGGTCCCTTTTAGTCTTTTACCCTGAATAATGAAATTTCACAACTTGATTGACTGGAAATGAGTAATTTATAATTAAAGTGTAAGCTTCCCACAAAGTATACAGTGTACCACAGGTTTAGATAAACAAAAATTTTCAGCGTAAAATTGTAAATATTTTCTTACCCATCATTTTTAACATATGTTTTGGGTGTGCAAAAGAACCGCTCATTGAGACAGTTCATTTGAGTACCCACAACATATGTTTTGGTTGAGAAATAAGAAAATTAAATTTTCGTTACGCACTCTTAAGTAAAGTCCTGGTGTACACTTATAGGAACATGCATACTTATTAGGTAGAATGCGGTACTATTTACTATAAGTGCTGTATATTTTACATTTTACCAGATATTCCCAGTAGCTTGAGATTACACCATCTCCTTGGGATTCTACTATTTGTGTATGCCTCATGGAAACAGAACAGAACTGCTCACAAGTTTGCCAAACTAAGGCAGAACAAAACGGGTAAGACTTCTTTTTAAATTCTTGCATGGCAGGATGCAGTTTACATTAACCAAACTAGGACAAGGACGTATTAAAAATGAATGCATCAATAATAAATAGCTCCTTATTTACTTTGCAGTTATTGCAAAATCTGTTTAATAATTCTGTTTAAGTGTTAGTGTTGATGGGGCAAGTACAAGAGATGTTTTAAGTTTATTTTGAACAAATATGAAATTGCCATAACATATTTATTTCTAAATATACTTTTTAATATTCAATATACACAATGTTAGTCTCCTCTCCAAGAATATTTAAATAAGAAAATAGTTCTTAACATTATTTGCTGGTTTGAAACAGTAGGTCTCCGAAGATGTGTAGTCAGATTTTTAAAAGCATTTAAAATGCTCTCTGAAACAAAATGTTTAAAATCTTCCATAAATGTTTTCTCTTCAAGAGATGAAGTTTTCTCTTGTTAACCATTTTAATTTGTACATAAATAATTGAAGTGTTTTCTATAAGAGAACAAAGTATTTCAACTGAATATTTAATTTCTGGAAGTAACTTATACTTTTTAGGGTTTACAGTTGCCATGGCAACACTAAAAATACATGTATGGTTTTATGGGTGATATATACATAACATGTCTAAGAACATGATTCAGCTGTGAAATTCAGGAATGGATATTTCATATTTTTTTTTAAAGGGGGAGATTTTATACCTGGAGTACCCATTGTGGTGTGTGTTGGCTAGAACTTACCAAGCCAAGTTTTCAAGCAAAAACAGGAGCATTTGTATATAATGAACTAAATGTTTCTCTAAACTTAAAAGAAAATTGCACACTTAAGTACATAAAGGCATTTTCACGAAAGATACACATGTTTTAGCTCTTAAAACTATTTAAAGGAGGGTGGGTATGTTTTTTGGAGCTCCGTGTCATAGCAAAATTTGTTTGTTTTATTTATATGCAATAGCAAAAAGTGGAATTCACATCAGTTCAATTAAACATGAAACATGTCTCGTAGTTGTTTTCAAGTAAGAAGATTCAAATGCTGTTTTATGATGGCTTTCACACTTTCCCCTTTGATGAAGCTTATACAGATTAAATTATTTAAATCTGTATCCTTAATGACTGAAAGACTATTTTACCTAGATAACTTATAGTTGTTGGGAATATTATTTACTAATACACTATGTACATGTTTCTCTTTATATCTTTGTAAAATTGGTTTGCATACAGTGCATGATAAATAACCAATGTTAAGTTAAATTGTAAAACAAAATCAACACACTTTTGTACAGAAGTTGATGAATATATAAACTCTAAACAAATATGTTTTGGGTGCACATTGAGAAGGTTCCTTTGAGTACCCACGATAAATGTTTTGGTTCAGAAATAAGAAAAATAATTTTCAATTATGCACTTGTATCTGGCTTGTATCTGTAGGCCTGTATCTATTTGAATTTGTACCAGATTTTGTTGATAATTGACAAAATTAGTTCTATAAATACTGTTTCAACTTACATGTAAAAAGCACACATTGCATATAACTTAAAACAATTCTAAAGCACCCTCTTTTGAAAACAGTGTAGGTCCATATCAGCTAGCTTCTAATGAAGCCAGCTGATCATGACTCACACTGCTTTACATTCACATGATAAATCCATATACCGGTAAATGATGATATTATTCCACTGAAGTGAAGTATGCATAGTGTTAACAGTCCATAAACTAATAACTCAGTGTGTCATGCATAGACCCAGAGGGAGGGACAGGGGGTCCGGTCCCCCTCCCTGAAAAAATCACAAAAATATAGGGTCTCTTAGCAATACTGGTCCAAATCCCCTGAAAAATCACAAAGCTACCAAGCCAGCATTCAATGTTGGGCCATTATAGGCACGCCAGCAAAAGGCCATTTTTATGGCGTTTTGCTGGCGGGCCGATGATGGCCTGCTTATCGTAGTATTTGGATCCTCATCAACTGTAAAATAAATACTTGTGTAAAGCTGGACCCCCTCTGACAAACTTTTTGGATCCGTGCATGGTGTGTGCTTATAAGAGCAGGTGCACTTATTAGGTGGTATAAGGTATGTTTTCCCTTTCAGGTGCTGTAGTAAACAAAGAACATCACATTCCTCATGGTGACCTGTTTGAGTATGTCTCGTGTCCCCACTACTTCTGTGAGATTCTGATCTACCTCTCTCTCAATATTGTATACTGGTGGAGTAACACAATGATGATATGGCTGTTTGTATTTGTTCTCGCCAATCAAGTTATTTCGGGATATTTCTCACATAAATGGTACAAAGAAAATTTTCCAAAATATCCCAAGGAGAGAAAGGCTATCATTCCTTACCTGCTTTAGCCAGGAAGTATATATGTATTAGGGGGATTTATGCTAAAGGGTGTGTGCACAGTTAAATCAAAACAATTCAAAGTCCTCTGGACCTGAAACTTTGCTTCCAGTTAATATTTTAGTATTTTGATTTCAAGGGAGCTATATTTAACCCCAAAAAATCATTTAGGCCAAATAAAAAAACCGGACCCTATCTAAATTTAATAGGCCGCGCAGCGCAGTCAGTAATGTGTATGTATACAGATGCGTGTCTGACTGCAGATCCATGGGTCATGAGTTTGATTCCGGACAGGTCCCATACTTTTGTGGAGATTGATCATGAAATTATTTCAACGGTCATTCTCCTCCATTCCGCTGAATCATTCAAGAAGGTTTGTTGTCTGTTACAAGCGAAAGTATGTGCACAAAGTACTGTTTAACCGCTTGTTCAAGCCTGCCCAGTAAAAGTGTGGTTAGGTGAACTGACTGTCCCGCCATGACCATAGCTGTTGACTGGGACATAAAGCAACAAAACAAGCAAAACCTACCTAAATTTACTGGTGTAACCTAGAATTTTTTTCAGTTTTTCTGGAAAAAATATAACTTTATGCATTTTGAAAGGCAAAATGCCTTTCAAATTGCATTAAATTATATTTTTCATTCCTGAAAAAAATATTAAAAAAGAATATTGTGTGCCTACCCTACCTAAAATTTTCAGAAACGTTACCTGAAACTCACTTAATTTTTTCATTTGGCCTTATTTGAGCCATGACATGACAAAACCCCAAAAAATGAGAGAGAGTAAAGGGAAGAGAAATCAGCCTGTGCATTAGCCTAGTCTGATCAGTCATTGCTATGCACTCAGTGGTTAACTAAGGACCCAGAATTTCTTCATACAGACAGCAAAGACTCTGATCAGACTGAGCTCGCTGCTGATGCCTAGACTGCTCTAAGTCTTTTTGTGAAACACAGCCACTTTGTTTTTTGTTGGTTTTTTTTCATGTCACAGCTCATTTTCAGTATGAACTTATGTGATTGTGGTATATCCTGATCATACTCACTTTTTTATGGGTGCTTAAAAGAAATGTCTAACCCAGTTATTTCTTTTAAGCTTCCAAAACATAAGTTTTGGTAGGAAATTATTGAAAATAACTCCCCCCGCCTCCCCACCACTGAAGGTTAGGGGGACATATTGATTTTGGTAAGGATCCCGTTGGCGTTGATGTGACACTTTTTTGTGTGCAAGATATCTCATGAAGTAATTTGTGGATTGGATGCAAATTTGCATTGATATAATATTAGGGGATGATGAAGACTTCATTAGGGTTTGGTGACTCTGCTCTAATTTCAAGCTCACAGCGGATCTAAATAGGTCAAATTTTACCAAATAGAGTAGGTGGGCAGCTCCGTGGAGCAGCTGTTTTCTCTGAAAACAATGCTAGTTTTTTTAGTTAGCCAGGTATTTCCAACTATATGAGTTTGAATGCTCTATTTGTAGTATGCTGATGACATTATTCTTTTGAGTTCTTACAATATGATAATCAAAAGAGATATCATTGATAATGTTTTGACATAGAAACAAGGGTATTTTCAAACTTCACGAGGCTCTCAAATTACCCATTGTATGGGGATAAAACTTCTAGGAATTGCCTTGTTAATTAAAGTCTGAGATTATAGTTTTATTACCTTTCCATTAATTTTTGTGATATTTGTAATGGCAATAGTTTCAGCTACATTTTGTTCTATGTTCGTTGTTCATTAATACTATATATTTTGATTTATTTTGTTTTTCCAATATGGTAGCTGTTCTAAAATTTCGAACACTAGTTGTCTGCAAAAAGGCCAATACAAACAAAGCAGTCTGATCAGGGTATTCACTGTTTGTAATTCTGACAAGCATTTAGTGAATTCCAGCCCTAAAAGCCAATATTTTTTTTGAGAACAGAAAGTGAAATTTTTTTGAAATTTTAGAACATTTACCGTAAGCAGGTATTTTTTTCAGAATTTGCCATCTTGGCAATCTTGCTTTAACTTTTCGTATTTAATTAATTCCATTTACACAGGTTTAGCTAACCAAAATAATTCAGCGTAAAATTGTAAATATTTTCTTACCCATCAGTGATTTTATTTCGTCATTTTTACCGCCTTATATGGGAGTCATTCCCAATCCAAAAATGTCCTTTATTTTCCCAATTTCATGTATTATAGTATTTATTTTCCCAATTTTTATGATATATTTTCCCAAATATGAAGGAAAAGATAGCTTCCCAAAATCCCAAATAAAATCACTGCCCATAATTTTTAGCATATGTTTTGGATGCTCAAAAGAACCGTCTCATTGAGACGGTTCTTTTAAGTACCCACAACATATATTTTGGTTGAGAAATAAGAAAAGTATTATTTCTGTTACGCTCTCTTAACTTAAGTCCTGCATTTACTATCTTAGACTGTCTCATTCTGTGTGCTCATATTTTAGTTTGTTTTGTAAACGATAATTAATACCTCTCCACATTTACTAGTGTTTGCAATGAAAATATAACTCTTTAGGTGGTGGCATTTTAATGGAATATTCCAGCCGATGAAATGTCTGTTCATCATAGTTAGCAATAATTTATCTGCTGAAGAATGCAAATGAAAAGTCGCTTATAAAATTGCTCCTTGTTGACTGTTGGTTTGTTGACAGCTCAGATACCTAGATTTTGTGGTGTCATGTTATCAACTTTATTGTATCATAGAAGATTCCACCTGTCAAGAAAGGTGAGTATGCAGTTGGATGAATTGTTTTCATGACCAAATGGTTCTTGCGATATATTTATTTTGCCCACATTTTTATAAATAAAATTTGCAGCCTAGGTTGAAGCCCATCTTCCAGTAGTTCAGATAGTCAAATTTATTTAATATGCTCCATTGAACTAGATGCATATCATAATACACTACAATGAACATTTAAAAAACTTCTCTGGTTAACACATTTTAAACAAATGGTATTAAGCCAGATATGTCCTGCAGAACTTCATTTAAAAACAAATTCTTTTGATACTGAAGCCCCCTTTTTGGAGTTGGGATTGTCAATATCAAATAGAAGAGTTCATCTAAAATGAAGGATAAACAAGATAACTGACTTTAAAACTTTGATTTTGAAATAGTTAACTTCCCATTTCTGGAGATGTTCCTATGCTGTATAAATTTTGCAGTCACTTAGATATAAAATCTATAAAACAGACTGTAGTTAGTTTCATAAATTTCATATTAAATACCCGCTCATGACTCATGTAAGATTCTGTTTATCTAAATTTTCTTTACTCAGGATTTTGGGCTCTAAATAGAAACGGTTACAATTTGCCACAGAGGATACTATGACATTACAATTTTGTTGAAAAGTGTTTAAAGATGTGTGGTTATTTCACTTTTTATGACGTGGTATTATCCACTAAAATAGCAATGTTATACAATAAAACTGTTTATACAATATCCAGATATCATAGGTACTGATTAGAGTATGCCCCCACGCAGTCTGTTCAGTGACATTATTGTTCCTGGCCAAGTTGATAAAATAGCTGTGCATATGCCAATTGGACATTTCAAATAGGTGTAATTTGTTCCTGCAGTTAAACAGGCTGGTTTGAATTTTGCCTAGTGGCAATCCCCGAAAGCAGGGTTTCTAATAATTTGCTCAAACACAGATATTGATATTTCTTAATTTTCAAGTTGTTGATAATATTTCTTTTGCTTGTATTTTGAAACTTTAAGTATTAGTATGCATGTATTCATTTTCAGACTGCTTGAAAAACCATGTTATTTATTTCTGCCTATATTTTACATCTGAGTATGAAAATCTATATGTATCACCATCTTTAGGATAAATAAAACTATATTTTATATGGTATTATTTTTAGAAAATTGTATTTTCACTAAAGTTAGCTTTTGTTGTTATATAACACCATGGCAAATATAAACTGTTCCTTTAGATTTAATGAGTGAACTCGTGTGATAATGGTATATATAGGCTCCCAGCTATGGTCCAAACTGTGACAGTTTCTTTTTATTAGTTGATGAGGGGTGAGAGGATCCATATACTGCAAAAAGCGAGCCATCATGGACCAGCCAGCGAAACTCCATTATAATGGTGTTTCGCTGACGTGCCGATGATGGCCAAACATTGAATGCTGGATATGTAGCGTTGTGATTTTTCAGGGGATCCAGACAAATATTGCTAAGAAACCCTATATTTTTGTGATTTTTCAGGGGGTCCGGACCCCTGCCCCCCCTCTGAATCCGCGCATGAAGTTGGACAGACATGTGAAATGTACAAAATACCAACCTGTGCACTTTTGCACAGGTTTCAAATTTTGTACGCTTCGCAAGAATCTGACTGCAAAATAGAACTATCATATGCGTTTTAAACATCTTATTTTTAAAACTTGCTGCTAGCTCTTTTTTCAAAGTATTAACAAGATGAATCTGAATTTCTACTGCAAAATTGTATAGAGCGGCAAGTATATTGATAAATTGAGTGGTTAGGCAACTTTGAATGTTGTATTTTATCAAAGAAAAATCACAATTTTGACAGGAAACCTGCCCCTAGTTCAGATATTTCCAAGCTTTGTTCAGTTTTTACCCTGAAAAAAAAGTCTCCATATTGTGCCAAATATCAATTAGTTTACCACCTTTTTATTAGCAAAAATATTATTCAGCTATTTCTTTTCTTTCATTACACCCCACAACATTTATGTCAAGGGTATATAGTTTTCGTCTTTTGGTTTGTTTCTCTTTCGTACTTCTGTTATGTCAAAAGTTTTGCTTAAGGTTTCTCTAGTGGTGTATATCTCAGTGACCACTCATCAGAAAGCATTCATATTTGGACCATAGTTATCCTGGAGAGTTGGCATTTACATCATGACTTCAGACCGCAGGGTCCCTGCCCCTGAGTGGGCCTGGAGGTCAAAATCTAAGACACCTTTAAAAGGTACGACAAAGTTTTGGTCAAAGTTTGTCAGGTGGTGTATATCTCAGTAAGCATTGATCAGAAACTATTCATATTTGAACATATTTACCCTGGAGAATTGGTATTAACATCATGACTCCAGACCCCAGGGTCCTTGCCCCTGGGTGAAGCTGGAGGTCGAAATCTAGGACAACTTCTAAAGTATGACAAAGTTTTGGTTAAAGTTACTCAACTGGTGTATATTTAAGTAACCACGTATCATAAATCATTCATATTTGAACCACAGGTACCCTGGAGGGTTGGCATTTACATCATGACTCGATACTCCAGGGTTCCTGTCCTGGGTCTCGCTGGGACATCTTTAAAAATGCTATCTTGTTTTTCTGACTAATTCAGATATCTAACCAAGCATTTATTTGAAAGCATTCATACTTAGACCATTGGTACCATTCATAGTTGGCTTTGACTCGATGGCTTCAGACCCGTGGGCTGATGCACCAGAGTGGGGCTAGAGGTCAAAATCTATGACATTTGTAAGATTTTTTATATTTTCTTTTATAGAAACATCAGTTTTTGAAAAACATGTACTATTTAGGACTGACTGTGTGACTGCAGATATTTAGGTTCATGACCAAGGGTAGGGCACGAGGTTAAAATATAGGATGCCTTTAAAGTGCTATTTATTTTTCTGACTTATGCGGATATTTTACCGACCATTTATTAGAAAGCTTTCTACATGTATTTGGACATTTGGTACCATTCATGGCAGGCTTATACTCGACAGCTGGGTTCCATACCCCAGGCTGGGGCTAGAGGTCAAAATCTAGGACATCTTATTGTTTATTTTTTTGGAATCATTTGTATTTGAACAACAGGTACTTTCTCTCTGTGATTTTAGACCCGAGGGATCATGACTTAGGGTTGTGCTAGAGGTCATAATCTAGGACACCTTTCAAAAATGCTTTACTAGTTTTCCAACTTATGCAGATATCTTACCAACAATTTAATTATTAGAAAACATTCATATTTAGGTATCATTCATAGTAGGATTCCAGTCATCAGCTTCAGACTCTTGCATCCATACCCCAAGGTGGGGGCCAGAGGTCAAAATATTGGACATCTTATTTTTTTCATTTATAGAGTCATTTGTATTTGAACAACAGGTACTATTTCTTTTTCTTTCTTTCTGTGACCTCAGACCTTAGGTTTCAATACCAGGGGTGGGGCTAGAGATCAAAATCTAGGACACCTTAAAAAAAGTGCAGATATCTTACTATCCATCTATTAGAAAACATTCAAGTTTGGATAATTGGTTCCATACATGGCTGACTTCCACTGGACTGCTTCAGATGCATGGTTACATTCCAGAGCTAAAAACCTAGACATCTTTTAGATTTTTGGGCGCCGGGGTAAGGGGGAGGGTTGGGACAGTAAGAGCATAGGCTGGGGGTATACGTGCCTCTCAGGGCATTTTTTCTATATTTTTTAAATGAAACATCATGCTACTCTTTCAATTTACCAATATTCTATTTTGCCATTTATTTTGCCATGACTTTTCTCTTGCTAATATTGGCAAAAGGAAAATGCATAGTGCAGTCGGTAACATGCCTGACTGCAGATCCAGGGGCCATGAGTTTGATCCTGGCCTAGTCCAATAATTATATCTATGGCCATTCTCCTCCCTTCTGCTAATTGAAGAAGGGTTGTTGTCAGTTAGGAGCGAAAGTATGTGCACGAAGTACAGGTTAACTGCTTAGTCAAGCTTGCACAGGAAAAAGTTTGGTTAGGTGAACTGACCGCCCAGACATATACATAGCTGTTGACTAGGATGTAAAGCATTATACCAAACCAAACCAAATAAAAAAAGAGTAGTAGAAGCGTGTTTGTCTGTTTAGGTTAGTACTGAATATCCAATTCAACCAGTGATGTATGTGAGTTTCCTGTGTGGTAACCAGTACTAAGCAATGGAGATAAAATGTCTACAAGCTTAACAATAATACCATCACAGCTAATAAATTGAAATAGGCTATCAAATAAATGTTGAAATAAGCTATACAATATATGTTCTGAATATTTTGGGGAATTATGTAAAGACATGACTGGTCCCTGTAAAAGTGCCTTTTTCAAGGACGCAACACAATGCCTCAGTCGAGGCTTAAACCAGGTCTTCTAGTTCTCAGGAATTGCCACAACCGCAAGCCAACCCACAACACCACAAGAAAGAGACTTAGAACACAGACAGCCACACGACAGCAAGAATACATTTAAAGGGAAACAACTAGCCCAATCTTACTCGGCAAGGATTGCCACAATATAAGAACTTCACCGCAAACAAGGACCCAACACTAAAAAACTTGCACAGTGTGAGCAACAACAAACAATCAATAACATAGAATAGACAGCAGATGAGGCTGCTGGGGTCATAAATAAATTTTGTTGGCATAATCTTAGCCATAGATAATGTTGTTTAAACCAAAAAATGTTTAGCCTGCATGGAGGATTTTCAATGTATTATTACAGCGAGCGATCAAATTTAATTAACCTACCGTGATGAAACAAAAACACGTCTCCCAACTAGCAGACAGTCAGAGCTAAAGAAATCCTTAGTTGAGCCATGGTGGACCCACCCAAAGACAAGTATTAGGCACCTACCCGATGATGAAAGTTAGATCATGATCGCCATTCAGCATGACTGAGGGCTAATCCGCCGAAGGCTCATGGGTGAGCTTATAGTAAACCAGTCACTCAGGTATCCGTCCGTTCGTCCACATTTTCAAACATCTTTTCCTCTGAAACCATTGGGCCAATTGACTTCAAATTTCATATAGAGACTCTTTAGGACGCGGGAACGAAAGTTTGTTCAAATGGTCCTTGCCACATGATCAAGATGGCCGCCACGCCCATATATGGTAAAAACACTTTAAAAATCAATTCTCCAGAACCAGAAGGCCGATGACCTTAGTACTTGGTATGTAGTATTGGGGATGTGGAGCCCACCAAGTTTATTCAAATGACGATTCTAGGTTGATCTCAACCTACTTAACGTCAAGGTCAAATTTGCTTCTAATGCATTTAAATGGGAAAAATTCTGAAAAGTTGATTGTTTTGAAAACTTTTGAAGCCTTAGTCATTATTCTCACTTTATATGTTCAACTTAATGAGACAATGTCTTTAAATAAGTTCCACAGGTCAAGGTTGAATTTTGACCTTTCAGCTTAGGTCGCTCATATTGGAGTACCATCAATATATTAAAACACAGTTCCCTCACAAAACATTGACCGAATTGAACTCAAATTTAATGTTAAGACTCCTAATGATAAGTTAGCCGAAATGTATGCATAATATTATGGTTACATGGCCAAGATTACAGCCATTTATGGTAAAAACCATTTAAAAATCTTCTCCAGAACCAGAAGGTCGATGGCCTTGGGACTTGGTATGTAGCATTGGGGATGTGGGGCCTACCAATTTTGTTCATATGATGATCCTTAGTTGACCTTGACCTACTTAACGTCAAGGTTAAATTTGCTTTCAAATGCATTTAAATGGGATTTTTTTAGAAAGTTTATTTTTTGAATACTGATAAAGCCAAAGTCATTATTCTCTCTTGATTTGTTAAACCTAATGAGACAATGGCTGTACATAAGTTTCAAAGGTCAGGGATGACATTTGACATTTCAGCCATGGTAGCTCATATTGGAGTCCCATCAATATATTAAAACATAGTTTTCTCAGGAACCACTAGGCCAATTGAACTCCAATTTCATACAAAAATTCCTTATGATAGGTAAGCTAAAATTGATACAAATTGTTCTGGCCACATGACCAAGTTGGGCACCACATCCAATATTTAAATATCTTATTCTTTGGAACCAAAAGGGCAATGGCATTGGGACTTGGTATGTAGCATTTGGGATGTGGGCCCTACCAGGTTTGCACGAATAATGAATCTAGGTTGACCTTGACTTTATGGCAAGGTTAAATTCGATTCCTTATGCATTTATATGGGAAAAATCTTGAAATATTCATTTTCCTATAACTGTTTAAGCCGAAACCATAATACTTGCAAGAAATGTTTAACTGAATGAGACAATGTTTTTATATAAGTTCCAAATGTCAAGCTGACCTGTGACCTTATATTCCATGCCACTCATTTGGACTGCCACATACCTATCTAAACATTGGTTTGGCTGTTTGGTGGAGTATTCATTAGATTGTTTTAGGTCACTTGACCAAAATGGCCAAACCAATCAGAACAGCAAAGCACCAAGAACGGTGGCCTGTGGGACACCTGTCGAAGCTGGAGCCCAACTTGACTAATCTGTTCACAACAACTCGCTGTTGTCTGAAGCACAGGAAAGAATCGATTCATCCTATTCTATAGTCATGTAAACAGTTAACTTTTAAGGAGTTCATGACGGGTTGTATCGAAGGCCTTCTCGAAGTCCAATACTCATTCAAATGTACATGTATCTACCTGTCCTTTATTGTTCAAAATGTCGTTTCCTGTACTCATTTGTTAAGAGCAAGAAATGCGACGCGACTGGTGTTTCACCCTTGGACAGCACATCCACTCTGACACAAGAGAGAGAAGGCGGACATACTAAACGAGCAATTCTAATCAGTATTCACCAAGGTAAACAGGACCAGCATGCTTCACCTGGGACCTGTGTCTCACTCCTACTGGTGTATTGAAGCTTCTACCCAATCCAAGTAATAAAAATTACTTCTTGAAGCTTCTACTTGGACTGAATTATTATAAAGCCAAATGCACTGACCAGATCTCTTCTAGTTTCCTAAAGCAAATGGCTATGTACTTTACTTACGCCCGCATTAACATTCATCTTCAAGTTTCCCTGAACCAAGGCAAGGAACCTGCTGACTGGAAAGGAGCATTTGTCACACCACGACTGAAGAAGGGGTTTTTATCTACATGCCCATCTCCATCACCCCTTTTGCTGTAAAGTGTTGGAACACAGTGTCCACACTCAGCTGATCACCGAGAAGCACAGTATCTTGACAGACAGACAACATGGCTTAAGGGAGATGAGTTCCTGTGAGACCCAGTTAATTACAACACTCCATGACTTAGCTTCACATGCAATGCATCAACAACAAACAGCAACAGGACATCGTATATTACTCGACTTTGACAAGGTCCTCCACACAAGCGTCTTGCAACCAAACTACATCACTATGGTGTCCGAGACAGAATTGTTGCATGGATCATGAGCGTCATTGCAGATCAAAACCAGCAAGTTGTATTAGAATGCCAATCTTTCAAACCTGCACCAGTTACTCCAGGAGTGCCTCAAGGAATATTCATGGAACCACTTCTCTTCTTGGTGTACACTATTGGCTAATTTTTGCTGACGACAGCATGCTAATTAATACCGCATTATTAATATGGACGTACAATCAGACTTTGAATGTCTTCAACAATGGGAAAACGATTGGCAGATGGCTTTTAACCCGGACAAATGTAAAGTTTTAAGAGTCACCAACAAGAGAAGCTTTAATTATTCCTGCCACCTATTCCAGCAGCTGCAGATGACACCAACAATCAGATATCTTGGAGTCACCATAGACAGCACTTGCATATCGCCTCAATTACAAAGAAGGCAAACAACACACCAGTGTTCATTCGAAGAAACCTATCTATGTCAAGAAGTCAAGGCCACGTGCAACAAATCCCTTGTTCGACCACAACTAGAATAAGCTTCAACAGTATTACTTGACTTTTCGCTTTCCGTAAAGGCGGCGCCTCATGAATGCGTAATTAGGACTGGTCTACTTTAGGCACAGGTAAAAGCTGAAAAGGAGGCGTGGTTTTATTCAAAAGTAACTGTATCATCTTGTGTCACAACCTCAGTCATTATTTAGTCCTTAAAACGCCAACAAAATAACTGCATCTGAAAATGTCTATTTAACATTTATAAGCAGGGAGGCAAACATTGTGGACCCAGATAGGAGCAGTCTGATCTGGATTCACACTGTTTATCTATGAGGCTTCAAATAGTTTAGTGGACGACAAAAACATACATTTTGTGATTATGCGCTATAAAGGTTAATAAATGTGAGTTCAGTGTGTATACGGTTAGGATTTTCATGAAATGCACGCACGTTTGCGCGGCTCAAAAAGCTTATTAACTCTTTACCAAATTATAAATAAAGCCTGATTTCCCTTCCTTAGCAGATGAAATAGCCGAACCACACCCAGATATGAATATTAAAGTTGCCGCCTTTACATTAAGCGAAAAGTCAAGTAATACAGGACCAACATATCCAAGGTTGAAGCAGTACAGAGAATTGCTGCTCGTTTTGTCAGTGGAGACTACAGGCGAATGAGCAGTGTCACCACTATTCTCCAGCACTTGAGATGGATGGAACTCCTTCTTCCCATCCGGCATCATACTAAAAAAAACTCCCAACCTTATTGACGCACCATCCCTCGAAGTATTTTAGACAAGGATGGTTGCCAGATGGAGTAGCCATATATCAAATGTCCGACCCTGCCTCATGTGTTCATAGTTGCCAATGTGCGAGAATGCTCCACAGGAGCTCCACAGTATTAAAAAAAAGAAAAAAAGCTCGAGTCCTGCACAGTATTGGAAGAGGAACAGCCTCCTTTGTGAAACCTTGTTGATGTCTTTGCAGACGCCATGATGGTCAAATATATTTGTTTGTGACCACGATTCATAACCCTTCCATGTTGCTTATGATATTGCGGCACAAACTGAACCAGCTGAGTCTCGCACCCAGATAACATTGATAAGTTGGGCCCACGTGGGCACAATGTGGGTAGTCCACATTCACTTCGTGGGACCAATGTCGGCAACCCACATCAGCCCAACGCAACTTTGCTCGTGGGATCAACGTGGTACCAACATGATTGCTCTGCGTCGGGCCAACGTGTGGTCAAATGTCGTTTCCACGTCAAATCCACGTTTGCAAAATAAAATTGTATAAGTTTATTTAGCAATTCATTCGTTTTATATTAATAATTATAAAGTGTTGTATACGTAGAAGATAACCAGTGTGCTAGTGGCACAAATGTGTTAATACCACCGCATTTCGCATGCAACTTGAGGGAGATTGTCAAGATGAATACTGACTTGCCCTGTATTAAGTACTTAGTCGAAGAAAATATTTTTTCTTATAGGATTTGATTTTTGATAATGCATTTTCGAAAGACGAACGGGGAAACGTTGGAACAATTGTAAAAATGGTGAAACTGAGAAATATGTCTTTAATTAATTTATTTTAGTTTCTACAGGTTGTACTCATCTTCGTGATATAAGGCAATTATGCAATAATTATTTTGAATTACAATGTAGGTAAAGATTCGGTAAGCCCATGCTAAATCCACGCTAAGCCCACTCTTAACCAACGCTTTATCGACCGTTCCAACATGTCGAATTATAATCAAATAGTTTTGTTACTGACACCATTTGTCAACTATATTTAACTTGTTTAACAATAATAAACGTGAATGAACCCGATTCAGTTACATAAGTTCGCATCTCGAAGCAATTTCGAGGTTTGCATCTAAATGTATTTCCTCTCCCACGCAAATGCGACGTTGGCTCGATGTAATCATTTGTAATGTGCTTTGAAAACATAATTTAAACTTCATTTAACATGTATCTAATAGTAAAATGTAGTCTTCAGAATATAGATACAGAGGATGTTTACATTGAATAAATCGTGTGAGAGAAATAGTTGACATTGTTGCATCGGTTGGTCCAACATTGGTATGTCGACGCCCACATCTACGTGGGTCCAACGTATCCTTGCTATCTGTGGCAAGACCCCCTGATTCCGGGTCAAAGGCGTCTTAAAGTTTTTACTTGAACTGAATCCTTATAAAACCACAGGCCTCCCCCAGATCTCTTCTAGTCTATGCTATCAAAGACCAAATGTCTGTTACAGGTAATTCGCAAAGAGATGCATATGAGCGACACCGGTCAGTAATTAGCAGCATCATATAATAATGCATTATAACTGCTTCGGACCGTGACCTTTTTTTTTACATCGTCAGTATCTTTTATTTCTGTTCTCTTTATTTTAAAAGTTTACCATCCTTTTCAGACGGGCATGAAACCAGGGGATGGGTGGGGTGGTGCTATATTTTGATATACATTACGTACAATACACTACTTTTATTGTTCATAACATGTACAATTACAAACAACACCACAACATAAAATGTAAGTGGAGAGATTCCGCCTACCCCTCCGAACTATTCCACGATGGAATAGTCTTTCTCCATTTGTAGTCATTGTCCATAGGCCTACCACAGATGAGTTCTCCTCATTTAGAAAAAACACAGCCAATCTTTCTTCTTTGTTTCTTAGAGTTCGTCCGCTGATTTGTCGGACCACCCGGATAAACCGGTAAAAGGGGGACAATGGATTAAATGTTCTAACTACTAAAAGCACCAACACCAGTGTACACTGTACAATATATCACACGGTGAGAAAACAATTGAAAAATTTACAAACACCACCACAAGAAGTTCTATGTACAACACTGAGCTTTTTCAGTTACATGTAGTTTAATGGCTCGAGAGATTGGATAGATTTGCACAGCCGTTTATGTGAGGGCCAATCTGATCTCTGGCAGTCTTTACTACAATAACTGAAGCTTTTGCAGCCTGCACAGCGACGTAATTCTGTCTGACTTCCTCTTTTCAGACAGCGCACACACTCTATGTCCGAATCTTCACAGTCTTTCAACAAACTACTGGAATGCTCAACTGCAGCCTCTGCAGACAGTTTATTTAAATCCGACTGAACTTGGCCATGCCAACAGTATCCCTTTTACTGGTTAAATATCTGTATTGCTGAGAAACAGCAGATGTACGATCCACGCGACCCGAAACCTCTGGCTGCTTGACCACAGTGACCTGTGGACTGGCTACCGTCTCTGCTTCTTGCAGCTGGTATGACTGGTAACATCAGATGTACGATCCAAGCCGCCGGAGTTCTCAGGCTGGCTGACCACACGCCACTGTGTGCTGGCTACCGTCTCTGTTTCTAGCCGCTTGTAGTGCTCGGCGAGGTTCTCAGCACTAAGCTGTCTGGCAAATTTCATACGTTTCCAGTATCTCTTCCGCCCGGCACGATCCCTTCTTACTTGAGATGGGGGTTTCTTCTTTAACTTTGGCTGTCCTAATTTTACATCGGAAGAATCTTTAATTTTCTTATCCGTATGTTTGTTAGAAGCACGAGTTGAAGATTTGCTCTTTCTACGCTTCTGCTTTCTGTTTGGCAGCTTTTCTTCGGAAGAAACTTCTTTCTTGTCCTGATGAGAAGCGGTTTGTCGGCCGGAAGCGTTGTTCTTCAATGGCGTCGATTCTCCATTCTTGGCGGGAAATTTAGTAACGAGAGTAAAATAATTCCTCTTTCGTATAATCTTATACGAATGACACTTTTCACCTCTCTCAAGAATGCAGATGATCTCTAGAAGGTCTCTTGGCATAAAATTGGAAGCAGTAAACTCCGTTTTATCCATATTTTAATTATCCAAAATCCCCCTTTGAAATTCGCGTGCGGCATCTTTGAGCGCCATCTACATATGATTTCCCCCACATTTTTTTAAAAAATAGCACTCACTTCGTGATGACCGAAGACAGTACCTAAAACATGAAAAGATATCTTCTTCTTTTTTATTCTTCTTGCAGTTAAGTGCATATGATGAATTTCGATATTATTATTTTTTCTGAAAAATGAATATTTTTGAGGGTATGAAGGTTTTTTGTGGATTTTTTTTTTTTTTTTGGGGGGGGAGGGGAGGTCGCCACTAGATTGGACTATATATAAGCCAGATTTTAGACGGACACTGAAAATAAGACCAGTTGATTCATGACATGTCTCTACCCACTCTTAGAGTGCCCCTGTCCCCACGGAACGAAAGGTACCAAGCTTTACACGAAAGCTATAACTTGTCAACTAAGAAACACAACTGTGATTGGTCCACGTTGATAGCCGGAAGTTAGCCGGAAAATGGACTCCAAAATGAAGTTGCTCACAGCTTTTCTGATAATTGCGTTTGCCTGCGTAGCTGTACTTGCTATGCAAAAGAAAAAGGAGGTATTTCATTTGATAGATGAAGAGGCACATATACCAGGAAAGTTTCCAACATATAAAGTCAAACTTACGGAGTTTCCATTTCGATATGTTTTTCTCAACAAAGTGCACATTTTCGGTAGTTGCAGAACTGCGACTTTAGATTTTTTTTTTCGATCTGACTGAATCTAAAGTCGCAGTGTTTTTGTGCTCTATCTTGACCAGTGATGGAGTCCCCTTTTGTTTTGGGAAAAAATCGTTTCCTTGACAATCCAACCTTTCAGACTTCTTCATGTGTTTTACATACACAACCAAAGTTATAAAAATGTTATCATTGACTTCGTTATTATGACATGATCAATGCAATCAGTAATATCATGTTCTTGTTGTTGTTTTTCGGCTCTTCGCAGCCATTTTGCATGCTTTTCACGAGCTAGGGGTGATGACGTTTTTGCGATGAAATTCGGATGTTGAATTGATGAGACGAACTTAATAAAACGTTGAGAAATATTATAATAAAACCCTGTACTGGTTATACTCCCCATGACTAGGTAAGGTATGTCAGCGCTTTTTCAAAAACTCAGTACATTTTTATAATAAGATTAACAGTGGATTTTGGACATTATAAGAAACAAGTAGGTGTTTGAATTTTGAAAATCAGGGCAAAATTGTTAAAGCTATTGATTCTGTTAACTTACTCAATGTTGGTACGCTCGCAGCAGTCACGTTTCTGTATTATTGTGCATTGTAGCGCCCCCTATTTTCTATTAAATTATAACGAGTAATGACCTATTTCAGAAAATGAAAGTCGATTTCCAAGAATGGTTTGATTTCAATTTTATATAGCATGCCAAAGAAAATGAGATACCAGTGACCTATATAAGTCTTATATAGGTCACTGGAGATACTTACTTGACAGAAATCCTTAACAATCACATACCCCACCCGTATAAATCTAATTTTCGGAAAGGAAGCTTTGTCATGTCCCAAAATGTCATAATCAGACCGAAAATGGACTTTTCCAACAAGGCGGACAATTGTTATTCTGATCATGTGCTCACGTGACAAGTTTCCCGCCAAAAGTAGCAAGCTAACGCGAGAGTACATTGACCTTTGAACCGAGAGAGGGTCAGCTTGTTTACGACAAGAAGCGATGGATTGGAAAGATCAGAATCAAATTACTTTTGCACAGTGATCAGTAAGATATTAGTGAAAGAAAATATTTTTTATTTCATGGCTAACCTTGCTGCACGCTAATAGCTTTACTATCACACGCTTATGTTCAAATAGGCTATCAGTTAATACACACAGTTGCTACCCATCGTTTTTAAGGCTCCACGTGAATCTTATATAGAGACAATACAATGTACACCTGCCGATAATGCTCGAAAGCGAGCGCCAGGCAGTATATATATATAGAGAGAGAGAGAGACATTGGGTGTTTTGACCTTCTTTTTGAACATGTGCGCAATGGTTTATGATTAGAATTGTATAATGATGTCATTGTTTGAATATGCAAAACCATTTGGATTTTTTCTATGTATTTCCTGTTAGCGGAAGTGGGGGAGTTCCTTATCTGAAAATAGTCAATTTTCAATCCAGTGACATCCGTCGGAATACAGAACCAGGGTGAAAAATTTGCATACTAGGTTGAAGATTGACCTGTATTCGTTGACATTCATCAAGATATTAAAAGAAAACCTATTACAAATGGTGAGAGAGGTCACCATAAAAATCAGCCTGTATGCACAAAAAAGGATCCCATCCATTGCCATTAAGAACTCCTCGGACACAGTTTGTACACATTCAACTGAGTAGTTCTCGATGGCACAAATGGTAAAAGGCGGCCCCAGTTAGATCGGTAATTGGTCATCTTTTTTTGCAAATATCTACATGTAACAAATGTATGGTGAGATGGTATTGGATTCTTTTAATCTCAACAGACCAGGTACGATCATTTTTAGGCCAATTATGATAATAAGGAAGGTAAAAGAAAACATTATATAAGTCTGATTTTGGTATTTAATGTTGTTAAAACATCTGTGTATTCAGAAAACGGAAAGTAAACGGGTCATTGTCGGTACATTAAATACCAAAACAAATTCGTGCGTGACTTTAGTACCCACAGAAAAAGCATGCTCTTCAGCCCAGAAGACAAAAATGACGCCATGTTTTGAAAACAAATAGTGTAAACATTCTGTGTGGACAGGAGTATTTTATCTTTTTAGAACTAATCAGGTATGCATCAGCGGCAAACTAAATAGCAAAATATAGATAAACCTATAAACATACAAAATGGAGTAGTGTTAGAGGAAGACACTGTTTGGAAATGTGTTTTCAACTTGGTTTACGTCCACGCTAACCGTAAGGGAAAAGATAGAGGCTTTAAAAATCAGGGCTATATGATAACATAAAATAAAAATCCATCATATCGCCCTGAATTCAGTGCTACATTTTCGGACGATACAGTGGTTCACTCAAATTACCCTGAACTGATAACCAGCTCAACTCATTATCATTTTGTTATGCTTATAATAAATGCACCAATCATTTGCATCCATGCCCCCCACACACACCTATGGGGATGGCAGGGCTAATGAGCGCGGTATTATTATCTTTTGAAATTGAATGTCCCCGCAGTGCCCTGTAAGTGCGGGGGTTGTAATTTTCCACCAAGCCCATGATAAGGTTGATCTCAAACGCTAGCGACTCATGCAGTGCATGTGCTCTTTATGTCAGTGGTGTGATAGTCATGCAATTAGCAGATAACGCGCCAAGAAATCAGTACCATGTTATTTTTAAACATAAGAAATTGGTGTAGAAAACTCAAATATTTGTTCAGTACAACCAAGACATTCCGAACAACTCGGCTCTTTTTTAGAATCAAGCTTTGGCAGAGACCATTTAGAATTTCCTAGTTAGAGGTCAACAGCACAAGCACTGCATGAGTCACGAGCGTTTGAGATCAACCCTATCATGGGCTTGGTGGGAAATCACAATCCCACACTTACATGGCACTGCCGGGACATTCAAAAGGTAATAATACTGCTCATAAGCCCTGCCATTCCCCCGCTATCCCCGTAGGTGGGGGGGGCCTGGATTCAAATGACTGGTGAATAAGTCTGAATGAGCACCAAAAACATTTAAACTCCGATGGATAAAAATATACATAATTTTGCGCTAAAAATGATTTTCTGGACTTATGGTTAAAACATGTGAGTCTTTGTCAGTTGTTAAAGAATAGTGTAAAGTCACTAAGGTGTCAATGTACAATGAATTTTGGAAAGGTATTTTTCATAAAATACAAGAGCAGTGGTCCACAACTTAATGTTTTCTTTGGCAAAAATGGCAATATGACTACCCATCTTCTCTAGCGCTATGCTACATGTATCATGTTTGTTTCAGGATTCCATATCAGAGCGGGTCCAGCAGCTTGTGGAGTGGAACAGTAAGAAATCTATCATCAGGCTTAATGGAGATAAATTCCGTCAGTATGTCAAAGCAACACCAAGAAACTACTCGGTCGTTGTCATGCTCACAGCCCTACAGCCAAATAGACAGTGTTCTGTCTGCAAGTAAGTTGTAGTTGGTATCATAAAAATGCTATTTTTTTAACATAGATCCAGATGAGCATAAAATTGTTATTATTTTCTTACCCATCAATTGAAACATGTGTTTTGGATGCTGAACCGTCTCATGTTTTGGATGAGAAATAAAAAAAAATTGTTTGCCAATACGCACTCTTATCTAGAGGCCTGTTTTTAGACTGTTTAGTTTGTCCGGCAGCAACTCAATCCAGATTTATTCACCCGCAAACTTATATGAAACATTGAAGATAGAAGCACAGGTGACCAGGGCCCACACTTTTCACCTTGCAGTCTGTCGATGCATTGTAATAAAATTGAATTATACAGGACTTTAGTTAAAAGTGTGTAACAGAAAAATAGTTTTCTTATTTCTCAACCAAAACATATGTTGTGGGTACTCAAAAGAACCGTCTCAATGAGACGGTTCTTTTGAACACCCAAAGCATATGCTAAAATTTATGGGTAAAAAAACAATTTACAATTTTACGCTGAAAATTTTTGTTTATCTAAACCTGTGATTATACAACTAATTGGCATGAAAACAGATGGTGATGTAGCATGTAGCCAAAGGCTCGATGTGAGCTATTGTGTTTTCCCCACAATGCCCTCTACCAAAATAGCATAAATGGTTCCGCTCTGTTGAACAAAAGGGCCATTAGAGCTGTAGATAAGTAATATCTTTATAACAACATCTGAACCACTGGTCCGAATGCCAAATAATTTCACAGAAATGTTCCTCATAACACCCTCTACTGCAGTTTACTGCACAAATGGTTCGGCTCCGCTGAACAAAAGGGCTTTCAGAGCTGTAGATAAGAAATATCTTTAAACGACCTCTCCTTAACCACTGGTCCAAATTCAAAATAATTTCATAGAAATATTACTTTAAAATATTGCTGCTCGTTATGTAGGGCTAAAATTAGATTTGTTTTTAAACATTAACTCACATGAGCTAAGACTCAGGTGAGCGATCCAGGACCCCAGGGACCTCTTGCTGCCTTTTTTCCCACCAGATAGATGGTTAATATTAAAGGCTGACTGATGGTTTGGAGAAGCATTTTTTTCTGTCAACATGGTCAATAGTTACACAAAACTTAATATAAAAAATCAGTGTTAATTTTGGAAAAAAAGCCTCAAGTATTATAGGTTTATGAATATGAGCCAAGTCCTGAGAAACCACTCACCAGGCCTGTTTTTATACACCCACTTTTCTAATGATACCAAAGTATATTACTGGACCTTTTGAAAATAAATTAATGCTAGTTCAAAACAACAAAATTACGTGTTGGCATTAACTTAGGAATTTCTTAACCTAGATCTTTTTTTTATTATAAAGATATATACCTTTTGGAGAGCTTTTAAAACATACATATACTGTATGACCTTCACCTTTGACCTACTCTTGAAAATAGATACTGTCAAACTTGTGTGAGTGGTGACTGGTCACCTCTAAATAAAGGTCAACCTGTAAACTAAGGCCAAATGCCTGGATCCCAAGAGTCTATTTTATCCATTCCAAATAACAACCACCTGTCATCAAAGGCCAGGACATTTTGTTCCCATGGGTAACCTTTGGTCATAGGTTCAGTATAACTATACTATGAATTGTGCGGAGCCAAGTGGCTCAGTTGGTAGAGCGTTAGACTGGAGATTGAAGGGTTGCTAGTTTGAGCCTCACCGCCCAGGGACTCATGTGTCCTTGGGCAAGACACTTTATCTGCTGCTTAGTACTAGTTCAACCCAGGAAGACCCGTCCTGACATGCACTGGGACATAAAGAATAATATTAAAAATATTATTATGAATAACATATGTTCTAGGGGCATTAGTGTTCCACAAACACACCTGGTTATTGTATGCAATCAAACACTAAGTTGGGGAGTGCAGTGGCTCAGTGGTAGAGAGCTTAACTCACTGATTATATGATTACTGGATCAATCAAAGAAAGTGTCCCTGCATGACTGAAAAAGTATAATAGGTGGATACATTTGTAGGTGTGAGTCTGACTTGTCTCAAACTCCAAAGAAGGTTTTCTCAAGATGAGGTAACTAGGCCTCCAGATAAAAGTGGGTAATTGAAAAATTATTTCTTATTTCTCCGCCAATACATATGTTGTGGGTTAGCAAAAAAAATGTCTCAATGAGATGTTTCATTTCAGCACCCAAAACATGTGTTTCCGTTGTTGGATAAGAAAATATGAGCAATAATTTTACGCTCAAAATATTTTCTTAAACAGTACTTATGGGTACCTTTGTTTTTCAGACAAGCTCATGATGAGTATACGATCCTTGCCAACTCCTGGCGTTACTCTCAACAGTTCTCCAACAGGCTCTTCTTTGCTATGGTTGACTTTGATGAAGGATCAGATATCTTCCAACAGGTTTGTCGACATAAGGCCTCTAGATAAGAGTGTGGAATTAAAAATTAATTTCTTATTTATCAACAAAAACCTATGTTGTGGGTGCTCATAAAGCCCATCTCATTGAGATTATTCTTTTTCAAGAGCTGCCAAAACAAATGTTAATACTGATCGTCCATGGATAAGAAAAAAATATCACAATTTGGTGCTCAAAATGTTTGTTAGTCTGAATCTTTGTTTGACATGTTCCTTAAGCACTTGAGTTATATACCTAAAATTAATGTTTCAAACTGATGAAAAATTAAATGCATTTTTGGTATGAAGGCAGGCTCTCTTTCTAACATTCTCTTAAGTAGAGTAAACACGCTAGAGAACCGCTGTACTCGAAAGGTGAAGTCATCGCGTGGTGGTTGCAGTCGACAAGTGCATAAAAGAGTGTACCTAGCTGTTTAAAAGGGTAATATTTTGGTCAATATTATACTTCTGAAAATATTCATTGCGAAATATTTTCACTTATAAACAGGGCTCTACCTTAACATTTTAACCTACTAGCCCCGTCGGACAAGGACCTTGTGAAATTTACTTGTCCTGACCTAATATGCACTAGCCCTGACCTAAAATGCGCTTATTTTCAAATTATATAGAATTGAAAATTAAAGGAGCCAACGCATGTGCAAGTGTCAAAAAAGCTGTAAACTTGTGTATTATGCAGTTGAGCTCCATAGGATTGGGTGAGTAACATTCTGTACTACATTTGAAAGTTTTTTTCCTTGAACCTGCCCAATCAGGCTACCAGGGCCCAGAATTTACTTGTCCTGACCATGATTCTACTAGTACAGGTACTATAGGAACATGCTTACTGTAGAGCCCTGCTTATAAATCAAGCTATGTACATGTATCTGCTTAACAAAAAAAAGTTGTGTGTTGAGTGATAGTTGCTACAGAGCCAGAGTTATGCCAAAAATGTGACTTTTTCCTGAAAAAGATGATGAAAGAAATTTCTGTTTATGTTCTGGAATTTATGCTTACTTCAGTTAAAATGCAAGATGCCAGTACTTTAATGTGAAAACTTCGAAAACTGAGGCTAGAGCATTTTGAAAATTATTCAAGCTTTTCATACTGTTCGCATAGTTCTGTATATTGGGTGTCCTGGCCCAGTGGTCGGGTTGTTGACTGTTTCATATTGATTTTATTTAGACACTAGACTACTGGGCCAGAACTACCGATATACATAACTTAGCGTACAGTATGAAAAGCTTGAATAACTTCAAAAATGCTCTGTCCTCAGATTTCAAACTTTGTGCACATTAAAGGATTATTATTTGCATTTTATCGAAAGTAAGCATAAATTTCAGAACATAAGCAAAAATTTCTTTCACCCTCTTTTTCGTGAAAAAAATCACATTTTTGGCATAACTACAGCGCCTATCACTCAACCCACACAAATTTTGTTTAGCAGATACACCGCTGGATTTCTTAGTGATAATAATATGTGAGGAATATTTTTAGAAGTAAAAGATTAACCTAAATATTACCTTTGTTAGGTACTTTTTTTGTGCACTCGTCGACTGCAACCAACACAGGACGACTGTGCCCTTAGTGTACAGTGGTTCTCTAGCGTGGTAAATGCCCTCCCTAGAAAAGTTTGGACACCAAAATACCATTTTTAATAATGTACACTTTAAGAATTATAATTTTATGCTTCAAATTTTAATTTGTGTTGTCCTTTCCATGGTCAAAATAGGCATATATATGCAGATTTTAAAGTTCATTATATTAAATTGTTCCGATAAATAAAGGATATAATTCTGCATGTCATGGTCCTTAAGGTGTCCGGAATAGACTGAAAATAGTCAGCAGACGCAAAAAAAAAAACATGAAAAATAACCCAGCATGCAAAGAAGCAGGGAAAAAACTTGAAAATGGTGTCTGCTGCAAGTGTTTGGTGATGTTTTCAGGGTTAACTTTGTTTTCAGTTGAAGATCAACACTGCTCCAGTATTTATTCACTTCCCTGAGAAAGGTAAACCAAAGAAGAGCGATACAATGGACATTCATAGGTAAGGATACTGACTTACAGAGAGCAGACATTTTATAAAGGCACTCATTAAGCCAAAATTAGAAAAAATCCCCTTACCCAAACGACATGAAACTGTTTCCTTGCTAGTGGCTGCAGATCCATCGTGACCTATTGGTATTAACATGTATACAAATCATTTACTATTTTAATATAGCAGTCACACCCCAAAGCTTTTCATGTACAGTACCTATAGCTGCGACTTTTCACTTTTGATGTCTCCTGATAACCTTTGCAAACAGTTGGGACCCAGATCAGGCTGCCTCAAAGTTGGTCCTGATCTTGTTTCAAAATGTTTGCACTCTGATAGTTTTCCTGTCGAAAAATATCTATATACCCCTGTATATAAATGGTGGGTATAAAAAAGCTCCATGAAGTTCCCGAATGCACTGGGATTTGACATAACTTGATTATGTCACCTTAACATAAAGATGATGTCATTTGTCTTCCGAGGTGTGACTGTTGGACTGAACAAAAAAACGTGTCCATATAACAGATTGGTCTTTCAAATGTTGTACAGAAATTGTCAATTTCCTGTAATTCCTTTGCAAAATCAACTAATGCTAAGTTGCACAAAGTTCTCTATGCCTTCAACAGTGTTTGAATTTGACTGTTTTGTATTCTTAAAAGGACTTATTTCTGTTATCTGGGGAAAATAAATTTGATATTGTTTTACAATTGTTTAGTGCAGAATAAAGGCAAAATGATATAGTACTATTTAGTAATATGTTTGCATTATTTCAGAGGGGTAATATTTTCAGAAGTTGAAACAAGCCATTTTAATCAGTATAACCATAAACTAAAGTCCTTGAATAGAATACTGTAGAATATTTCCTTTAATAGTGGTCCTTGAAAATTCCTTGAATTCTACATACCCGATATGAGCCCTGGAACCGCCTAGGCACTACTAAAATGAATGTTACCATCCACATTTAATAAAAGTCTTAACATTATGGAGCAGTCTCCGGCCTTAAATTATGAGTGCATTATAAAAAAATAATTTTCAACCAAAACAAATGTTGTGGGTGCTCAAACATATGTTGTGGGTGCTCAAAAGAACCGTCTCATTGAGATGATGCTTTTGAGCACCCAAAACAAATGTTTACACTGAGCAATAAGAAAATATACACACTTTCGTTTACCTGGACTTGTGTCTTATTGGCTTATCAGATAGAAATAAGTTTATTGTATATCTTTACTTACAGGGTTGGTTTTGCAGCAGAACAGATAGCCAGGTGGGTTGGTGAAAGAACAGATATACAGGTAAAAAGACATGTTTCTTTAACTCCAATATTTTTATTCAGGGTTTGCACAGGCTTGAAAAGTACAGTCAAACCTGTCTTAAGCAAGCGGTCAAGGGATAATCCAAAATTGCCTGCTTAAGAAAGGTGGCTGCTTAATAGAGGTTCATCTAAGCTGGCCATATAATTGAGGACTCGAAAGAATATTCACTTCGAGTTGAGGATACCCATAAACATTTAAAAAGTATAAAGAATAATTAGGTCTACACGGCTGCAGTTATTGCATTTCTTCATAAAATATATAAATGAAAAAAAAACAAACAACAAAATATGAAATAAACAAAATCATGTCCATTCAGTCTAAAGATTTCCATGTATGTCAAAAAAGTAGAGATAGCACTGCTAATCATATTTTTCCAGAAGCTAAAACTTGATTTTTGATAAGCAAATGCATGTTTAATGGCCATCGTACTATTGAACATGAAGAGAATGTTAGAATTGTAAAAATATTCAGGTGAAAAAAATCCGAAAATCGTTCAAAGTTTGTTACTCATAACTTTTTTTTTTCATAAGCTATTGCTTGTTGACTTTTAGCAAAGATTGCATCCTTGTGTAGTAAGTATATGCCTCCAGCAAAGAGTATTACTTTGCATTTAGATTTTCACACATTTACCGTTAAACATCTGTCACGGTATGGATGAATGCACTTTGGCAGCGGCAAAATGCTTTGATATTGACAATTTTATCAGCTGACTGGCTCTTCGACTGGTTACCCACTTGCAATAATGGTTACCAGCTTACAAAAAATCAACAAGTGGTTTTCGTTTAGCGTATTCAGGTTTTTGATTACTGTTGACGCTGTTTTTAATCCATATGTGCTGAATTCCTGATCATGTTGTAGTGTTTCATTAGCGTAAACACTTGAACTTTGTTGATTTTGGCCCTGTTGTGGTTCGACTTCACCGCAAACTTCCAAAAAGTTGGGCCCAATAACGTCGACATAGGGTAGCGGCCGTTGAAGAATTTATTCTGGGAGACACCACTGCTGGGGAGTTTAATTGCACCAAGCATATGACCGGTGCAAAAAAGTTAATCGATGAAATTTAATCGAAACTGGCGGCATCGACGCATAATAATTGGCCGTTTGAGGACACATTTTCAGTGTTTTGGGGCGAATTTCGCCGACTGCTGGCTGCGTTGGACAGGTGCACGCTTAATAAAGGTGCATTTGCATTCAAAATCGTTCGGGGGGCTCTAAACTGGCCGCTTACGGGAGGGTCACGCTTAATAGAGGTGGCCGCAACAGCAGGTTTGACTGTACTTGAATTTGTTTGAAAAGTCATTGCAAATTAAATCTGCCTTGAAAAGTGCTTGAAAATTACTCAGAGGCCTTGAAAAGTCCTTGAATTCTACTATTTTCTGTAGGACTCAACACTGTTTATAGGAATCTAAACAGTATAAAATTATTATGCCTTTATTTGGTGCAGCGTATGCGGCACCAAATAAAAGCACATTTATTTTATACTAATTTTCTAGTGCTAATTTTTCCATTATCCCAGTCTAACATTTCTGAAGTAGAATTTTAACACTTAAATCAGGATTTTTCATATACTGTTAGTCCTTGAAAACTGTAGGATAGTCTTTAGAAGTCCTTGAAAAGTCCTTGAATTTTACTCAAACTTGCCTGTATGAACCCTGTTATTTATGATTCTAGAATGATGAGACTGTATAATACAGTCATCTTGGCAAACAAAACTAACAAACAAGCAGGTTATAGGTCTAGATCCTTTACGGCTGATCTGAGCAATATCTGCTTATGGTGAGCTTTTGTGATCATTAAATTTCCATCATCAGTGCCTGTTTGTAAGCAACTGAGTTAACAAAATCTCCAAAGCAACTAGTTATCATTATATTCAGATTTCCCTGAAATGTGGCATATTCTTTGTCATATTATTGATCTTAAAGGTAACTTGTCCAGCTAGGATTTTTATATTCATTTTATTATCTCCTGAAGACAGAAAATCCAATTTTGAACAGCTTGTTGAAGTTATAAAATTTCCTGCCAACACTGATGTTTAAAGAGGTAAAAATTTGGGCAATAATACTGTTACCACTCATTATAACTCTCGCCAGGGGTCATAGAGGGCAGATCAAAAGGACAGATTATGACTTCCTTACAGGGGCAATAAAGTGGTCCCGTGAAGGGAATAGGTATTTTATGATAAAATATTGATCTTTATCTTAGTGAATGAAATTGTGTTGTATACAGGGAACTCCCCTCTTGAGGCCCTTTAAGTTTGTGAGATACTGAAACTGTCCCTTATCAGTTAATCCTTTAATAATCTCTATATGACAGTAATATAGATGATTTAATACATCCATTCTGTATTTTGAGATTACAAAGCAGCTGATGTCACATTATAAGACATACTAGGTCACATAGCACAGGCAGGTACATGTACATTTATGACTGAATGTCATGAGGTTTAAGGTTAGATCCTTCAGGCTAGCAACATTTTGTAGGAATTTATTATTGAGTTGCCCACTTCTGACAGATCCAGGGGTCGCAAGTTTGATCTCGGCCCGGTCCCATACTTATGTGGAGATTGATCATGAAATAATATCTATGGTCATTCTCCTCCCTTCCGCTGATTCATTCAAGAAGGGTTGTTATCAGTTACAAGTGAAACCATGTGCACAAATTACTGGTTAACCGCTTGTTCAAGCTTGCCTGGGAAAAGGTGTGGTTGGGTGAACTGAATATCTCCCCATGACCATAGCTGTTGACTGGGACGTAAAGCAACATGGTTTTGTCATGACTCATGAGGCGGCATTGTTTTTAGTTCTACATAGAGGGAAACAATGCAAGACCATCATATTATATCCAATCTATATCATTATAATATAATTGTCATTTAATTGTAGATCCGAATATTCCGTCCTCCCAACTACTCTGGGACCTTGGCCCTAGCTTTGCTGTTCTCCCTTGTTGGTGGTTTGCTGTATCTGAAGAGAAACAATCTAGAATTCCTCTACAATAAAACATTCTGGGGTATAGGAGCACTGGTAAGTTTTAGACCAGGCCACGAGGTTATAAAACTTTTTTCATGCTCAACTGAGCATGGAATTTCAACTGCTCACAAAAACCAATATGCTGAAATATAGACTTCTCTCAGATGTTGTATTTATCATGCTAATAAGTGTTAAAATGCCAACAATTGTTGGCATTTTAACACTTATGAGCAAGATAAATTTTATGCTCAGTTGAGGTGAGCATAAAAAAGTTTTATAACCTCAGGTTTTCAGTTGATATTCAGAGCCATGTGTGACCAGAAACACCCACATAAAATTTCCTTATTGGTTCCAATGTCTAGATGTCTATGTAGTTTACCACTCATGTTTTAACATATAAATGGTGAAAAGAAGACCGTGCAGAATATGTAGTTTTAAAGGCATTCAATGCTATTCCAAAATTTGTTTTTATGCCCCCAACTTTGAAAAAGTTGAAAGGGCATTTTGCTTTGGGCTTGTCCGTGACTCCGTCCGTTACAACTTTGGGATATGGTTTTGAAATTTCATAGATGGACTCAGCATCAAAAAATAACTCACCTGTATTTTTTTTAATCTGGATTATCTCCCTTTGTGGAGTTATGCCCCTTTTAAAGGGTCATAATGAAATTTTGTAATCCGGATATTTCAAAAACTATAACAGCTAGGAGCTTCAAACTTGGTCAGCTTATAGAGGATAATGAGTAGATTACCTGGTGAAAATAAAAAACAACAACTTTTTTTTTAGTTATTGCCCTTTGCAAATTTGGACTTAGAAAACTTGATATCTCAGAAACCGTTACAGCTAGGAGCTTCAAACTTAGTCAGCTTATAGAGGATAATTAGCAGACTACTTGGTGAAAATTTTAAAAAAAATCATGTAATTTTTAATGAGTTATTGCCCTTTGCAAATTTTGATAAAGAAAACTTGATATCTCAAAAACTGTTACATCTAGGAGCGCCAAAGTTGGACAGCTGATAAAGGGTAATGAGTAGATTGCCTGTTGAAAAATAAAAAAAAAAAACTTTTTTTTTAGTTATTGCCTTTGCATTTTCTTTTAGTTAATGCCCTTTGCAAATTTGGACATCGAAAACTTCCAATAAAGATATCTTGAAAACTATATATAGCTAGTAGCCTCAGATTTGGTCAGCTGAAGGAGGAGGGTGAACAGGACGGTGGACAAGCTAATGGTTGGGGGCATATGTTTTATTAACACAATTTCTACTTATTATTTCAAACACTTTAATTTGCTTTAACATGGTTTGTTACGAAAGCAAGAAAAAAAACCCATAGATCTAAGATTTCAGTTTCGTAGTAGTATAGAATGTGACTAAGTACTGTCCTAGTCATTGCTAAGGCAGGCAACAAGATTAAATCAAGCCTTGTGATGATTGTTCTATTGAGTACCAAAACAAATAAACACGCTCATGAGATTTTGGTACTTATCATTTATGCAGGCAGTGAAGGCTCGGGTGAGACTGCACACTTTTGAGTCTTCACTGTTCACACACACAAAGAAGAGATGTAGCTGAAGACTCAGTTCAACATAAGACCTTGCCTCACAAGATAACTGCTCATATGCATTTAAAGAGTGATTTTAGGCATATGCCATAGAGTACCAAACTGACTGAAATGTTTTCATTTAGAAATATTAAAAAAATGTCACACAGACCTTTAGTTTAGAGTGCGTAACAGGAAAATAATTTTCTTATTTCTCAACCAAAACATATGTTGTGGGTACTCAAAAGACGGTTATTATGAGCACCCAAAACATATGCTAAAGTAAAAAAATTATGAGTAAGAAAATATTTCTATTTTTACGCAGAAAAGGTTTGTTTATCTAAACCTTTGTCACCATTTTCAGGTTGACAAATCACTGGGCAGCGTAGCGCAGTCGGTAACGTGTCTGGCTACAGATGCGTGTCTGACTGCAGATCCAGGGGTCGCGAGTTCAACCCGGCCCGGTCCCATACTTTCGTGGAGATTGATCATGAAATAATTTCTACGGTCATTCTCCTCCCTTCCGCTGATTCATTCAAGAAGGGTTGTTGTCAGTTACAAGCGAAAGTATGTGCACAAATTAATGGTTAACCGCTTGCCCAAGCCTGCCCAGGATAAAGTGTGGTTAAGTGAACTGACCGCCCCGCAATGACCATAGCTGTTGACATGGGACATAAAGCAACAAAAACAACAAAAAAAAAAAAGGTTGACAAATCATCTTACGTTTTCCCGTCAGGGTCTCTTCTGTTTGTTGAGGCAAAATTTATCTTCATAGAAAGAAATTAAAATAATATACAATTTGTGGCAATTATAACCTGTAACCCTTAATATATACAATGAACCATCCTGCTTTAACTTTATCAAATGTTATGGAAAATTCCATTTGTCTTAAAAGGGTCAATTGTTTTGTTTTCTCTTCAGGCTATAATTTTTGCAATGACATCAGGTCAGATGTGGAACCACATTCGGGGACCGCCAGTGATGCATAAAAACCCTAGCACTGGAGCTGTGGTAAGTTCTAGGAGATTTAGGATTATTTATGTCTTTGCATGACTACTGAGACACTTATATCATAAATGTGAAAAGAACATATTGTGATTTAGTTTGAAAAGAGCTATCAAATGTGTAACATACCTTGTAAGTTGTAAGGCCATTAAAACTCATTGAACATCTGACACTATTTTAAGTAGGCTTTAGATGTTTATGATGCGTTTTGTTCTACCATATAGTAGAAATGTCAAGGAGGACACTATGAAGGCTCGTTTATCACCATGAAAAAGCCTTAATCCACTGGTAAATTTGGTAGAAAAGCATTTGCATGAGAGCTGCTATTCATGTGAAATATCAAGCCTGCTTTGGTTTCTTAAAAATAAAACAAACAAAAATAGAATCTCATTTTCTGCTAATTTTGTGCACAGAAAATTAGCAGAAAATTAGAGTTTTTGAAGGTTTATAGAGAACTTTTTATCATAGTTGAATATTTTCCAATTGAATGTGAATAATCTATTTAAAAGTAACGTGCTGTTAGTGCAGATTCAATGTTAAGCTTGGAGCGGACAATTTACCGAAAAAAAAACAACAACACTAGGAAGTGCTCCTTAAATCTTGGCCAAATCCCAGACAAGTTTTTTTTCAGATTTTTAACACAGTATTATATAATTGAGCCAAGATCTGACAAAAGGGACCTTCTGGCAATAAAAGTCAAAAGTGAGATATGTACAGAAAAAGAAAGATCAAGCTGTTGTGAACAATTACAGAAAATTTGAAGAGATTATCTTTACAAGTAACAAAGATATGAGCGTTTGAACTCGTATAGATGATGCGTTTTGAATGTGGCGCCACTTAACGTTGTTAATGACGTTCTGACGTCATCACCATTGTGCTAACATATGACGCTAAAACAAAGACGCTAGGAGCAATATTTCAAGAATGCTCCATGTTTCTGTAAATTTGATGTGTATGCAATTGCATAGACTGCACAAATAGCCAACATATGCTCACCCCGTGTTTACAAAAGTATTTAAAATGAGGTACCCTGTTTTAAAGGTAATGTAAAGTCTATATGCACAGCTGTTGCCATGGCAACATACATTATACGTATCACTTAAATTTACCAGAATTATTTGCGCCTTTGATTGTATTACATGTTAGAAGCAATTTAACTCCATTGTAAGAACATGCAAAATCTTAAAATTTTAGACGTTTTTGAAATTTTGATTACACAAAAACTGCTAAAATGCCCGAAGGACCCTTTTGTCAGATCTGCGCTCAATTATAAGTATGTTTCAGCACTATATCCATGGAAGCAGCCAGGGACAGTTTGTTGCTGAAACCTATATGGTTATGTTGCTGAGTATCCTTCTATATCATATTCTAGTCCTCTTTCATATGCAGAACTATATACATGACTATACATTATAATCATTCAAGTTTCACAGTCTATCATTTGACTGTAGGCAATATAGAATATGTACATGATCAATTATTGTCAAAGTAAACTTTTGGACTGCCCATAATTCTGATGATAGAAATAGTTAAATATATGAAATGCGAGGCAGTGACACAAAGCATATCTCGCTCATGCAAACAAACACCTGAAAATGTAAGTGGTCACTATTTCCTATACATGATATAAAAGATTTAGTTCCGAAGAAGAAGATTTTACAAAGGGGTTTTAACATAGATTAGTTTGATGTAATTTCATGAGTATTAATTATCTAACCTTAACTCACATGTAGATATAGCAATTGTAGGAGGATTTATAATGATGAGTGAAGCTAATATTTTAAAAGGAGATCCAGGAAAAAAGAGAAGTAAGTAAAGCTGTGTATAAAGTGTGAGGTCTAATGCATGGTTATAAAACTTTTTTGTGCTCTACTAAACTAAGCTTGAAATTTCAACTGCTCATAAAAATTAAAATGCTGAAAAGTTAAGAATTTTCTTGCTTTTTTCTTGCTCCAATGTTGTATTTATCCTGTAAATAAATGTTAAAATGTCAACAATTGTTGGCATTTTAACATTTATGAGCAGGAGTAATTTCATGGTCAGTTGTGTTGTCAGAGGGTGAAATAAAGTTTATACTTTTTACCTCAGTGCCGGATATGGGTATATTGATCATGTTACTTTCCCAACTGAAGTTAAAGAGCTAGGTGTTAATTCTTGGTAGTTATTACTTAAGCGCTTTTCCAGACTTACCTTTACTGCATGGGTGAAAGTTTTCAGGATTATTCATGAATTCAGGACTTTTAGGCTGACTTTCCATGGAAAGTGAGCCTCAAAATCCAAAATTTGGCCAATTATAATATACTATTGCCATAAAGTTAAGTGTATTTTTATACGATGCCGATTTTCGAAGTAATGAAAAATAATTTGAGTTTTGGGTTTTATTTGACATGTACACTTGTATTTTGGCTACCCAATTTGGATAAGTTTGATTAGTTTCAATCACTACTGTCCATGAACGAGAAGCTTACAACACAGTAGTGTCCAGGAGGTGATATGCAAGAATGAATTTTTTTGCTGTTGAGTCATGAAATAGCCTTAAAAAGCGTATGTTGGATAAATCTACAAAGAAAAAAGAGGACAGAATGTGTAAAATTGCCATTAGGAACGCTGGTATGAAACAAGATGACATTGTAAGAGTGTTGTAAGCAGACCTTGGAAGAATATATTGTGGCAGTATTAGAAAAAGGAAACAGTCTACATTGATTCTTGAGTGCAAGGAATTGTTATTGAAGCATAATGGTATGTGGTGCATTATCTGACAACCACATAATACAGTTAAAGGTGGTTACTGGGACTTTGAACTCTCAAAAGTACCTGGACCAAATCCTGGAATTTAGTGTTAGGTCACCCTTGGACTCGCTAGATGGTTAGAACATGGTGCTCCGAGATGACATTGCAAGACCTCACTGTACTCAGATCATCCAGGAATACAAAAATCAACAGAACATCGCTGGTCTTCCACAGCCAAGCTTGTTGCTGGACTTGAACCCTATCGTACAAGTGTGGGACAAGCTCAGCTGATGTGTTTGAAACCGGGAACCAGTCGTATAAAAACAATTGTGAATTTTGCTAGACTCTATTGCATGAGTGGGACAGGATTTCATGTCTTGAACGCATGTACCCAGTGAATTTAATGATGAAAATGTGCCAAGTTGTTACTTGATAGTGTGAAGGCCATACACAACATAAACCGGCAGTAGTTGATAATTATGAGCCATTTCCTGACTTTTTGCACCAGATCCTGAAAGTGTATGCTCCAAAGAGAAAGTTTTGAAGAAATTACAACTATCGCGGCCTTATTGTAAAAGTTTTGCTGACTCTTGGCCTCCATGCTATTTTCATTGAATTTTGTAAAATTTATGGGTAATTTTTGTAAGGTGTTTGCAGCCTATAAACAATTCAGAGATTCCACGGCTTTTTTTACCAAACTGCTGGTATTCTGCTTTTGTTGTCTACCACAATAAATTTTTTGTATCTCTAAAAAGTTTCCGTTCTTACTGTTTCTAAAACCTAAGTGGTGTTATCAAATGGAATATGCTTAACTTTATGGCAATAGTATAGCTTCTCTGATGTAATTTCAGTATGCCTTAAGAAGATTGATGCTTTAAACTCGAAATTGTTATCATTTTGTATGCATGCAGCATGTTTTAAGTTTTGAATTTCAAAAGTTCAGGATTTTCAAAATTTTGATCTTTCATCCAGGTTACTGGATGGTTGAGAGATTTAATAAATATTTCTTTTTAATACCAAGATAGTTCAGGGGAGACTTGGGAGAAATGGTCTTTATAAACGCTCACTTCACCCTATTTTCAACTGAGGGAGAAATTTTAATGTGTAGAACATTATGGGGAATTCCAAATTAAGACCAAAACTTCTCCTTCAGAGCACCCTAACTTCACCCTATAGGAGAGTTCTAGTTTGACCACCTAAAGGTATCACATATATATGTTGTCTTCTGCTGTCATGATATGGACTAAGCTACAGAGACTAGCTAGAAGCTTGTATAATTCTATCAGGATTAGCTATTATGATTTCTAGAGAGATTAACATTGGTCTGGTTCCAGTTATTGTCATTTGCATATAACAAAAGCAGGTCTTGCATAGAGGCCAAAATATAATTCACCTATCCAAAAACGGTGCCTACTTTAACTCTTGTCTTCTAGTGTTTGACACTGATTGTATTCATGAAATAATTTTTGAAAAGGATGATTTTGAAAAAAATCAGTAAAAACAAAACGCATGAAAAATTAACCAGCATGCAAAAAGTTAAATTCACTAACTGTAAGGTAATCCTCAGATTAATTGTGGGAGATTGTTGTTTGTCTCGTGCTAAGTCATTGTTGCATTGGTCAGTTATAGACTATCAGGTGACTTTTGGGTCACATTCTGGGTGTGTTCATGTAATTGACCATCTACTCTTCAATCTGTCATAATATGTGCCAATGTAGACAGCATCTGAAGATAGTTATGTTGTTTTATTGCAGTATTAGCCTTGGTTGGTTTAGGATGTGTAGCAGTTTTCTTCAGTCTACTGTTGTCAATATTCCGCTCAAAGTACTCTGGATATCCATACAGGTATGTTATAGCACAAAATTAGATGCTTTTAATGAAAAAAATATATGTTTGATTTTTGCCACAAAAACTATTTTCCCAATGAGTACCTACAACAGTTGAACCAGTTCATGAGATTTTGATACTTGGGCAAAAGTGACCAGTGAATGCTCAGGCAAACCTGAACACATACACAGTTTTGAGTCACCAGAGACTTACCGGACTTTAGTTAAAAATGCGTAATAGAAAAATATTTTTCTTATTTCTCAAACAAAACATATGTTGTGGGTACTCAAAAGAAACATCTCAATGAGACGTTTCTTTTGAGCACCCAAAAGATGCTAAAAATTATAGGTATTACAGAAAATATTAACAATTTTACGCTGATTATTTTTGTTTATCTAAACATGTGGACTTAGCTGCTCGCCAGTTGGTGAATCAGTCAAACAATAAAGTGCAAATCACTGCTGAAGACAAAGTTTATTGTATTTTCCTTAATTTTACCGTAAATAAGGCTTGCCGTTTCATGTGAATTGTCTGCCTGCAGACAATTCACATGAAATATCAAGCCTTATTTGGATCCTTATGTTAAAAAGGCATTAAAATGCAAAAAATGTCCTCTGCTGCAAATTTTAGATTTAAGGAATAAAGAATGACTTGTATCACAGTATGCAATGCGTTATTATCTTGTGGAGGGGCCGTCATGGTGTTATGGATAAACTGCTTGCCTTGTAAACCAAGGGTCGCAGGTTTGATCCAGTGTGTCTGATGAGACTTTAAGCACTGCCCTGTCTCTGTATTACCTTAGCTGTTGGTGGGAAATTGAACACAAATGTATACTTACTATACTGCTATTTGGTCACTGTATCGCCATGTGGTATGCACTGTCCCGGTCTAATTTAAATCTAATGGAGATGGGAACCAGTTGTGGGCATGGCTAGACAGTGACCCTATGACAAGAACCATATGCACTATTTTTTACCAGGCCTCATAGGGCAGTCGGTAGCTAGTCCGACTGCAGATCCAGGGGTCGTGAGTTTGATCCCGGCATGGTCCCATACTTTTGTAGAGATTTATCATAAAATAATTCCTATGGTCATTCTCCTCCTTCCACTGATTCAAGAAGGGTTGATGTTAGTAACAAGCGAAAGTATGTGCACAAAGTACTGGTTAAACGCTCAAGCAGGCTTGTCCAGGAAAAAGTGTGGTTAGGTAAAATGACCGTCTCGACATGACCTTAGCTGTTGACTGGACGTAAAACCATAAACCAAACAAACAAAACAAAAAACATGCACTATTGACAGGTAAAATAACACAATTTTGCATAAATTTCTGTGGAATCAGACCCCCAGTGCTTCTTCTTGATCAATGCCTGAATTTTGTAAAATGATATGAGATTATACTAGAGGTAGTAGAAAACTGACAGTTCGATGATTTTCCTAGACTTTTTTTTTTTTTAAATTGGGTGTGTCTGTTTGTCTGTCTGAGTGCACAAGAGGGCAATAGTTGGATACTCCTTTGTTGGGTTAGAGACAATCAGTACTACATTGTTACATCAAACAAAAATGTAAATTTTCTCTGTTTTTTTTTTCAGCTTTCTGTTTAAATGAAATCTCTGCCAGCTGATGAATGTGAAGAATAAAAGGATCAGGATGATTGACAGCGAGCTTATCAGACACTAGTCCGAGTTTTCTCTGATGTTTTAATGGCTTTTCTTTATTTTGATATTTGCCACAATAGTGGCTAATATCAAAATATGGAAAAGCCAATTAAACATCAGAGAAGGCTCAGATTAATCAGACACAAGGCCAGAATATTTGTTGATATTTCATCAAAACTGTTATTTTTGGAGTTCAGACATTGACTATATGGTTCAGAATACTGTTTGAGTGAATATTCTAAAATTTCAAACATTTGTTAACTTCTAAACTGTCTAAAGTCTAGACAAACAGTGTGTACCAAGATCAGACTGCTCCTAATGGAGAAACAGCCTGACAAACAGTGACTGCTCCTTTAGATCATGGCCTTCACTTTTTGTATTTCTGACAAGCACTTTGTTGATCAAAGTCCCAATAAATAAAATCGGTGTTCAAATTTTAGAACATTTACAAACTGTAAACTGGACAATGAACTTCCAACATGTCATTTAAATTCTGTTACTTTCTGATTTCTTGATCTGACAATAGGAAATGAATGAAAGTGAAACTCTAGATTAAAGAAATAATGTAAATTGCTTAGACAAATAAGTTTGTTAAATATTCTTTAAGAAAGTAAAATGTTCTTAACCTAGAATGTATGTATCCTGTTTTGTATTGGCATACACTAGGAATCACACACAAGGGTTGGCCTTATGGCCAGCAATGTCTGAATTCTGGATAACAGATCTTGTACAACCACGCAACTACCAATTTAGCAATATGCTCCAATGAAACAGCTCAGTGTAAGCTGTAAAAAGCATAAAATAAGCAGTCTCTAATTGTTATCAAGGTGCATGACTAACTACATGAAAACTTGCCTTTTTCTACATGTTTATTCCACTGAAACAATGAAAATAGTTGAGAATCTGTTTTTAAAAAGCTAATGGTAAACAGCTCATTTATTTAAAAGACATATATTGTAGGGACACATTGGAATAGCCTCTATATATTTTCTTAAAATGGTTAATTGTCCATTATTTTCTTAAAATAGTTAATTGCCCTTCATTTTCTTAAAAGAATATGAAACTTTCTTGATGAGGTGTATATAATAACATTGTCCAAATAAGTACTATGGTTTGCATGGGTATATGATTTATGACTGCAAATTGTTATTACTTTGTAGACATACTGCAAGTTTTGGGATTTTAATTTCTTGAGTTCAGAATTTTGGAATTTTGAACTTTCACTCATGGGTTTGTAATAAACACAGGCAAAGCTAATTGATTTCATTATTGTATGTTTAAGAATATTTTGTTCATCTGTTGTATTCAGAGAAAAGATTATGTTTTTATTTTAGAAATATATTGTCATAAAACATTTAAAATGTATTTTGACTTATTGTTTTATTTATGGCTGATTCATATGTTTTACAAGCATAAGTGTAAAAACAAGCAAATATGACCAGGAATCACCAGAATCTCAGACCATAGACCAACCCATGGCACCATGAGGAAGAGACACACCAGAACACAGGGGTGATAAAGGTCAGGATTAATCAGGATTTCCTGATTGAACGCTCATGCATTTTGCATATAAGGTCAATTTTATTATTGCTGTTATTTGTTTTCAGAACCTATCATGATCTTTTAATCAGATATTTACTATAAGATAAGCATAAACTACTTGCTTTCTATGGATGTTTTGTTCTTTTAAACGTTTTATTGGTGATTTCTGAACATTTTTGGCCAAGTTCAGGAGTAAACTGAATGATTTTCCTGATTGAGAATCTTGGACTGTTACCACCCCTGAGAACAAAGTCAAAGTCACAGACATAAAAGAAAGTCTGCTTATAAATGCTGTTCTTATATGAGACTCCCCTGCACTGAGAAAAGCTCTCCTTCAATAGAAAAAAGTGATGGTGTTTCGACAAAATAGAGAACAACAGTATTTGAAATCAGCAGTCTCAGTTTCATTAATGTTCTTAAAAGGGTATCCTTTGGAAGCAAAGACTGCACCAAAGAACTGAAACCAGAGTGTGCATATTTCCTGGGCCAGACTAGCTTGTTTCTGCCATTAAGGCGTCATCAGTGACCCTCTAATAGTTTAAAAGTTCCACAATGAAACCCATGATCCCAAAGGACAAGAAAATAAAATCTACACTATAGTGAAAGGCAGGGAGACGTTCTACCGCCACCACACAGTCCCAGTCACCAGCTGTAGTGAAGTCAAATATTTTCTTAAAAGGGTATCCTTTGGAAGCAAAGACTGCACCAAAGAACTGAAACCAGAGTGTGCATATTTCCTGGGCCAGACTAGCTAGTTTCTGCCATTTAGGTGTCATCAGTTCATATGAATAAATGGAACGTGCAGCTTATCATGCTCTATTTTATGATAGATCTCACTATTTCCAAAGGACCAGAATATGAAAAAAAATCAGCACTTTACCGAAGCACGGGAAGAAATTCTACAAGCAGCACAATGGTAGCTGTTGTGACATAAATAATCTTGCAAAGCAGGTCCTTTAAACAAGAAAGAACCACAAAGTTTGAAAAAAATAGACTCTGTTTTGAAACATTGTTTAGACTCCCACAACAATTTTTGTTTCCCTATGGTCAATAATTTAGAGTAGAGGTCGCCTTGATTTGAAATGTACCTATTGGCAAGTTTTAATACATCAAGGTGTTGTCTGTTTCTTGGATACATTCTTGAGGATGCCATAAACGCAATTTCATATGTATATAAATAACTTGAATGATGGTCTTACAACCCAAGTCACAGCTAACTGGGCTTTGATGATTGTTAGAATCCTGTGGCCTCAAAAAGACCTTAGGCTTAGATTGACTTGTATATAGTGTGTACATGCCAGCAGAGTATTTATGTGTAGGATTATGTAGTGATTATATCAGAGATCACAGACCAACCTATAGTCAACCAGAGACACTAGAACACAAACATACAAAGCCACACGCATAAAACCAGAATACAACAAGCAAGGCAATCCACCCTCTCTTACCAAACAAGATGATGGTCAAACTATATGCGACACAAAGAAATACATGTAGATATCAAAACATAGACTTAATTTACCTTGTACGAAGCCTAACACAAGTAAATATAGCCTGGAATCGCAACACAGATAGGCCACAGACCAACATTTGGCACCAAACGGAAGAGACGCAAAAATACAGGTAACCCAAAAGACACATATAAGCAAGGTCACAATAATCAGCCCTCACTGACCCTGACTAGTTTTCAAAATAAAAAAAGACACAAAGCGATACATGTTGGAGCGCAGTGGCTCAGTGGTAGAGTGCTTGACTCGAGACCGAAGGGCCGCGGGTTTGAGCCTCACCGGCGTCACTGCATTGTGGTCCTTGAGCAAGGCACATTTATCCTAGCTTAGTACTGGTTCAAGCCAGGAAGACCCGTCCCTATATAACTGAAAGATTGTTAATCAAAACAAAGCAATACATAACAACCCTGGGCTAAACACAAGATTGGACCAACAGAAACCTTTTACTAACCAGGGCTCCATATATGAGCATGCAATTAAGAGTTACCTTTCTTGTTTCACAACCAAACCATATGTTGAGTGTTCTCAAAAGAACGGTCTCAATGTGAATGTTCTTTGACAGGGTTCTTTTGAGCATCCAAAATTTAAAAATGATGAATAAGAAATAATCGCAGTTTTATGCACAAACAGCTCAACAAGAGCGTAAGCAAAATCAGTCACTTGGAGGCCTAAAATGAGTTATTGCCATTGAATGTGCCACGATGGTTTTGTCTCTTACTCTGTGTGTCAAGGCTGGGCGTCGTCTGTGATTGTTGTTGACTTTATTAATACCTTCTTGTTTTGTTTGAAAGTGCTTATAGATAATATTCATTATTGCCTAGCAACCACTTGGTACTGCAAATCAGGAAATTTTCGCGAGAATTTTAATTTCGAGAATAACGTTCCAAGACATACTTTTGATCGGAAAATTTCGTGACTTGGACATGATTCACCTATTTCAGTAGTGGAAATAGTGATTTCACCTTTTTGCGAGGATTTTAATATGCGAAATTTCCCGAAAATAAAACCCTCGCGAAAATGTCCGAATTTACAGTATCTAAGGGCTCAGGATTGTCTTCTGTCCCTAGGGAAGATGGACCAATTTACACATATCCCTTCTGAATGAAACTGACTTATATAATTAAAAAATTAAAGCAAACATTTTAAGCTGTTTAAAGTAAGGAAGAAGGCAAATATCAGGAATCGATACAATCAAGTTCCACACCCGACTCTGAACACATCATGGGGAAGTGACAAAAACGCAAGAAAGCATCGCATACAGGTGAGCCAAGAGAGTCCTCATGTAAACCAAACCATAAACCCCTTGTCCGTTTTATCGATGATAAAACTTTTTCATGTAATTTTGCATCATGTTAGTATTAGGTCTGTTAATCTATGGCATGAAGCATTTTCTGATTGCAATAACTGGTAACCATGGAACCAGTCTAAATATGACTGGCCAGGATTGTTGTATGGAAATTTTATCTTTGATACGTTTTATCTTTGATAATCAATGCATGACATATTTTTGATGTTTTGTCGGATGCATTGCCCTTTATGCCACCCAATAAGTATAATTTTGAACATTTTCAAAATTAGTTAACTCATACCTTGTCAGTTCTTCATATTTCTCATTAATTTTGTTAATTTGTTACTTGTACCGGTGTATGGTTGTAATTTTGGTGTGGTGATATTACTTTTACCATAAAATGGTTTTGATATAGTTTATTTAAAAATTTGCAAATAGTGTGTTTGTGTTGTTGGACTACGACATGTTAGTTAATAATGCAGAGCTCCAGTTAAAACATATTGTTTTTTTCTGAAGGTGTTCGTTTATTTCTAACTTATTTCATATGCAGTGGTTACTAGTTTTCAAAAGAATGTCTCTATGGGATGTTTTTCGTAATAACAAATACACATGATAGGATAGGGCTGTGTGATTTGAAGAAAAATCATAATTTAATTCTGGTCCTCAGGTTATAAAACTTTTTTCATGCTCAAGTTACACTAGCATGAAATTCTTTATCTTCTTAAGTTTCAAATTACGAACCACTTCAGGGGATTTCTGCCCTTCTCTGGGGGCCGAATACTTATGAGAAACAATGACCCATGTCAGTATAATACTTAAACACTTGTGCTTAAGTGGTATGCTTGGCATAATATATCTAAAATAGCTTGATTGTGAGGATATATTTTGCTACTCTTGTTATGCTCTATGTCATTAATTTCTCCCAATTTTGATTTTAAGTCGATCAATTTTTCCAAATTTTGGCCAGGAGCCTTTTCCCAAAATTGCTTGAAAAAGCCCTGCAATGTGGCAATTTTCTTGTTCAGAAAAGCAGACAATATAAGTAATTTGTTATAAATTTATGACAGGAAAAACATGCTAATTTCAGTTGAGCATAAAACAAGTTTGATAACCTCGGGATCTTATTGATTTTGCTAATCTAGGCCTAAACTATAAATCAGGTGGGTGTCCAATCAGTGTTAACGAATGTATGCAAATGGTCCCTAATGCCTCGGTTACATTTGCCTTACGACGAGTATACGATGCCCCTACGATGTCCAAATCACCGTTTCCGTGCGGCCTCCGCAGAGAGACCTTGCGATCATCGTAGGGATTTACGGGCATCGTGGCCTCTACGATTTTGTTTAACTCCGCACAATGACAAATTTGAAAAAATCGTGACCCCGTAGCCCGTAGACACATCGCAATGACATCGTACGACCCCCGTACGGGCACCGCACGGTGATCGTGAGGACAACGCAGGGTTTTAGATTGTCATCTTGGCCCAAAAATGATCGTAGACTCTCGCGATAGTCGTAAGGAGCCCGCAAGGTCGCCGCACGATGCCCTTGCAGGGCCCATTAAATCGTATGGGCATCGGACGGTCATCCTGCGGTAACCCTAAGGCGATGGCACGATGATCGTGCGGTCGCCTTGCGACGTACATGTATCAACAATTTCCTGGAGACATCATTAGCTGTTTGTTTCATTTCAATATTTATCTTCAGTCGATGTCTCTAATACCACCACTCAGTGTGACTCAATATGGACACAGTTCAGTTTGCTGATGGAAGCAGTCTAATCATGGGCGGATCCAGAGGGGGGACAGGGGGCACGGAACCCCACTGGAAAACCACAAAAATATAGTTTTTTAGCAATACTGGTCCAGATCCCATAGAAAATCTCAAATCTCTACACATGTACCAAGCCAGCATTACATAACGGGCCATCATCGGTCCGCCAGCGAAACGCCATTTAAAATGACATATCGCTAGCGGGCCAATAATGAACCCCGCTTTTAGTGGTATTTGGATCCTCATTCCCCTTTATCAACTAAAAAACTAAACAAAAAAAAAAACAGTTGAGTTGGACCCCCTCTGACATAACTTTCTGGATCCGCGCATGCTAATCAATGTTCTACAAAATGTATTTTACTGAAAACGAATGGCAGATGTGCTGACCAGGTCGGGTGTAAGAAACCGCATTCTGGTCAGTACCTTTGTTGTTCGCATGCAACGACTTCATTTTTGCTTATGACGAAGATTTTATGTGTTGCTGGCCGTAGAGTGCCTTTGGGTGAGCGTTTTAGTCTTCGCTGATACAATTAAAGCATCTTTATATTTTCAATTAAAGTGATACTTTTCGAATTATAAAAGTTAACTTTAAAAAAGGGGTTGCAATGTTCTGTGATTTAAACTTTACCGTTCTAACCACAAGTACAAAATCATCCTTGGAACAAGGGGGTGTGCCCCCTATCAAGAGAGAGTATTTATTAGTTTTAAATTACAGAAAGCTATTAAGGCTGTAAAACCAACATAACTTTGAAAGAAGGTACACAGCAAAATTAACACTGAATAAAAGAATTGTAACTGCATTTGCAGTATTTGAAAAAATGCAAGTTGTTAAACATCCTTTCTGGAACTACTCAGAGCTGAAGTTGGAGCTTGTGGTATAAAGTATTTATGAAAACTGCAGAACTTAGAAATTGACAATTAAATATACAAAAACGAATCACGCTGTTCTATACCTTGGGACCCTGTTCAACTAAAAACACTAGCCTTTTCATAGCACGACTTGTGATCACATGACTTTGAAATATAGTTCAAATGGAATGCAAAAATGAACATGGATAGCCATTTAAATACATGCACATAATTACACGACAATTGCACAGTCAGCGTACCGACTCCTTGCGACTTCCGCAAGGTCATCGTACGGGCATCGTGCGATTTATAGGGAGGTCGTGAAGATAACACGATGATTGTACGATAACCTTGCGGTTGTCGTACGATATCCGCAAGGTCTCTGTAAAGTTTTGTTCTTGTTTGTCGCTGAAAGAAATCGTAAGGTGATCGTAAGCAATGTAACCGCAAACGTCGTAGCTTATAGCCGCCTACGATGCCGAAAAAATCGTAAAGAAAATCGTAGACAAATAAATTTTACGACGACCGTAGCAAATGTAACCGAGGCATAAACAGGGAACGCTTACAGACAGCGTAGACAGACCCAGGCACAAAACGTGGCGTCCCATCAGCTTTGCTTCGGTAAACACACTCATGATGAATTGGAAACGATTAAAGCCTAGTATGTGATTCAGGACTTCGTTCACTTTGTTCTAATTAAATAGGTGTTAAACCATGAAAGGGGTTCTTAGAGAAGATGACGCCACTACATCTAATGCCAAAAGTTGATTTAGAGACAGTAACATTGCTTCTCCACATATGTTTTGTAGACAATTCATCAAGAAACCCTCAAAATTGATATAAGAGCATCCAACATTTTCGTTTCAAATATATACGCACATGCGTTGTTGCGTATATGGTAGCCACTCCTCTGATTAGTTTCTGTTCTCTCCGTTTTATTCAAAATATACTACATGTATACTGCATTTTGATTATGTATCCGTTTCTTTAGGGGCAGCTGTAAAAGCTAGTTTGATATCTCGCCTGCCTGTAGTTGACAAATTGGTCTTTTCTCTATTACCTATTGTAGATATATTCTGTTTTATCAGTCCAAAATGGCCGACCACCGTTGTTCGTTTGGGTTTAGTTGTAAATAATGCACGTAGCTTGCTAAAAAGATCGTTCTTCCGTTTAAGTTGCTTTTGTCGTGTTTTGTTCTTGTTGTAGTAATTGTTGAAGTTGGTGGCAATAATAGCTATAGGCATAGACAGTAAAAGTAGCCCACACACACTGCACATTGCCCCAACCACATATCCAGGGGGTGTGGTTGGATAATAATCTCCATATCCCACGGTTGTTAAAGTTATAATAGCCCACCAGATAGATATAGGCACATTATCAAAGTGAGTTGTTTGAAAGAACTCGGCATAGAAGATAACACTGCCAAATAAACATGTTGTAATTAATAACACCAACAGCAGTAGTCCCAGTTCTTGTAAGCTGGCTTTCATTGATAAATAGAGAACCTTCAGACCACTCACGTGCTTTGCTAACCGGAATAACCTAAGTAAACGAAGAATTATAAATCCCTTGGCTACAAGATAAGTCCACAACAACGATCTGTGAGAAGTCATATCAGCGTTGGTTGATTCTATGATAAAGGCAATCCACATTGCAACAACTATTATCAAGTCAACGATGTTTAGAAAGTTCTTGAAAAAGATTCTTCGTTTCGGACAAGTTATAAATCGCAAGAATAAGTCGGTGGTGAAGAAAATAATACAGATCACATGTATATATTTGAGAGATTTTATTTCTTCTGCTCCAGTGACTAGAGCGATCTTGGCATTCTTTTGTTCAGCAAGCTCCCTCTCATATAGAGAGATCGTGTGGGTCTCGTTGATCTTGATGTGTATGTCATCCCGGAAGTAACGATGAGAGCCGAGGATAAACGTGATACACGTTGCTACCACGAAAAGGAAGTACATCACACTGAATACCTGAAGAAGATGAAAGCAAGAGCAAATTATAATACAGCACATATTGTATGTCGGATCCAGATACACAGATAAAACGTTTAGCATCAAATTATGTTAATATCCTTTTCTAACGATCCATTCATATGGATTGCTATAAAGGATATTAACATAATTAATTAACATAAAACATACTGTTTTCTGATTTCTTTAGAAAGCGTTTTGTTGTTGCAGTGACCATTTGGATGAATATTTTTCTATGCCAAATTCCTTATAGGCATAACGCATAAAATACTTTACAAAGAAAAAAGACAAGTACGTTTCAGTATTTTATCATTGTATAGAATAGGTGATATAAGTGCATGTAAAACAATCTCAAATTGTTATATAAGGGGCTCTTGCATGGTATGGGAAATTAACATGGGAGTCTGCCCACGCTTGGAATTTGATAATATTATGTTTAGTAATTGTCTGGGGTATGACTTTTATATTTATGGTGCATTTGAGTTTTTATGCAATTCCATTGCTAATTTATGACGTCATGTATGATATCATTACAATACCTTAGGGTATCCAATTAAAATATTTTCTAAAGTAATTGACATATCATGTAACGGGCGCAGAAATGTTTTATTAAATAACTATATCATTGATAAGTCGTTCATATTACAAATGGCTTTGTATGTATTAGGATAACGGATGGGCATTCATTTTTATGAGACGGTACCCCGATTTTCAACTGAATATTTTGTATTAAGTCAAATTTGGAATTAAAATTTTTACACGTTGCGGTCTTTGTCAAGATACCATTTCAACATATAAACTTTCCATATATGTTAAGAATATGTAGACCAAATTTCATGAAATTCAAGAACCGGTAACATATTTTTTCAACTTGATGTAAACACATGGCCCTAATTCATCGAAATGTAAAAAATACAATAATTATGTTTCAATGTAAAACATACTTGAATAATTGCTTAGTTTGAATCACCATGCTAGTACGTTTATTAATAGAAGTTGATATGTTCAGTGTTTTTCCCTATTACTGATTGGAAAATGAAAAAAAAACAATATTCTTTGATAGTAAGTGCCATGATTCTTATTTAATGAAGTGCTTGCACAATAATATTACCCAAAAACGATACAATATGGTGACACCGGACTTACCACATCTAGTTTCGAACGTTAAAGCTACATCTAACCAATGTTACACTTAATATGTAACATTATTAAGAATTTTAATTCATACAGAAGAGAAACCTTATGACAAGTCAGTTCATACAGGAGAAGAACCTTATATCTATGGTTTTATAATTGTAAGCCTCATTAATAAGCCTGGTTCACAAGAATAACCCCCTGTCAAACCTATTGGTTAAAATTAACCATTTTGGTCACAGAGAACTCATGGCTTCAAAGGTATTGCTATATTAATGCTTAAACCTTCTCTGTTTATTCTGTTTTGTAAAACTTATGCTTTTTTTCATCAAATGGCAACATTTATTCTTTGGCTGACTGTATATTCCAGGCATACAGTTTCGTTTCTGGACCACACATATTTATGTAGAACACTGTTCTATGATACCTTTGATATGACTCTGTTACACTTAATCCTGGTCACGACACCAAAATGTGGTTACTCTAGTTCAGTTGGGATGTAAAGGAAATATTTGGTCTTCTTGTTTTCACACGTTTATTGATAGGATATTATGTTTCTTAAACGATATCATGCAGGACTTGAGGAAGTCTTACACATTGTCTTGGCCCCATAGTGCCATGACATGGGGCCATGACCTTTGGCATTTTCGGCCATTGAATCATTTGAAATTGTCTAAACATGTCTTTCTTTAAGAAAAGTGGAAGTAGATTTAAAAACAACCTCCTTCTGTCGAGTTATTGATTCATTTCAACTAAATAATTGATTTTGCTAAAACTGACCTATACCCATAAGAGGTAGGAAATGACAAAATTACCGGTTTTGGATTTTCATGAAATTTGGCTCAGATCAGCAGGATATATATGGCATGTTTTTGTGATAATATGATATTTTGACAAAGATTAGAACATATCTATCTTTGGAATTTAATGTTGAATGTTTTGTAAATTTTTGAAAAAAAAATATTGAAATTTTATAATCACTTCTTCAGAAAACGTAAACCATAATTTATCCAAATGGTTTCCTGGTATTAATATAATGCCTATGGTATTTTGGATTCAATCTAGATGACAAATCATAGAAATAAACAAAATTATAGATTTAGGACATGGAAATTTAGAGACAGGTGTCACCTCAAAGGTGGAGTACGTCAGGGTTGCTTCCTAAGCGTTATTCTTAACTATCTAATTCAATAAATACATTTTCATAGTTTGTATATAATGAGTCATTATTATGCAAAGTTTAAAGAAAATCCATGCGTGGGCACAGATGCAAGTACCCCTTTAAAAATGCTTTGACCAGAACATATATCCAAAATATTTCTGCTGCGTGCATAATTACCTTCCTCTATAGGCTATTTACTTTCAATGTATCAATCACAATTCCAAGGGCGGTCCAATACTGCTTTTGTTCAACCTTTTGTAAATACATTTCTGGTGCATGGCTGCTGTCTGTTCTAAGGCAGCAATTCTGTTGCTTCTTACTAGTTCTTTGCTCATTGTTGCTGCCATTGTACGAGGAGTTTCGTATTTTCTTGATGAAGTTCAACGTGCCCTGTCTTGTTGACAATCAACTCCATTGGGAAGAGCCGGTTGCTTTTCTTATTGTATATGTACGTGTATTTTCATTCTTTTCTTTTTGTCTCTGTCAAAGTAATGTCTGTAACTCCATGGGTTGATCTGTGATTGCTACATTTCTTGATCAGTTTCGCTTGTTAATTATCCTCACATCGGATAGGCTGCAATCGAAAACGCTCTTACTAATCGACGGGCACGGATAAAAAATGCTAGAAGTGGTGTTTTCGATTGCCATTTGTAGCCAGTCGGGCGACAAATGGCAATCGAAAACTCTGTTGTCAACGATTTTTAATTACGTTCGTCGATCGTAGTAACGTTTTCGATTGCCGCGTATCCGGTGTGATCCTGCTGATCTATTATGTTTTTCCCCTCAAATTTCTGTGTCTTTTGACATGTACTGGTTGAATATTTCTAAGAAATTTTGCCAATTAAAATGGAATCGTCTAATTGTCATCCTTGCTTTTAATCGAAAAAAAAACTTTTAGCGAAAATGTTAGGTTTTCTCAGATAATGCAAGAATGCAATTATAGTAACGCAACCAGCTCTCTCTTCTTCAACAAGATGCTGTTCAACTAAAAGAGGACATAAAGAACTGTATTAAAAAACAAGGACCAAATACAAATATCAGCATTTCTTAAAAGCTTGCCATTTTTCAGCATTTAACTAAAGTGGGTTATCGTCTACTGACTGAAAGTACAGAAGCAATTTGAAAGCTGTTTCAAGCAAAAGTAATGATCTATTAAATGACACACAGAGGCGGATGATACTACCTAGGTAGTATCATCCGCCTCTGATGACACACCAACTTCATCATGAGCTGGGTGGGTCATTTTAGTATTGATACACCATGATACAATGCGTACAGTAATTTACACAAAAAGGCAAGCTCATGCTATACTACTTAGACGGTGCTAGCACCTACCATATAGGTTGCAAGCTTAGTCAATTATAAATGCCATCCTTCAAAAGGATGACAACAAAGCCCCAAACATAACGGGAGAAACAAGAACCAATGAACTAGCTACAAACAGTAGAATCACCACATTTGAACAGATGCCACAGCTACCAGGGTAGGGTGGGGTGTGACATTTCACCTCTGATATAATAATTGAGCCTCGTCGTTAGAAAACATGTCTTCGGGGTTTTCGACAAAGTGATATTCAAACCAGCTTGCCCAGCTAAAACATTTAAGTTTCGCTCGTAGCAAGTCTAAATATAATACTTTCCACTCAGTGAACAACAAAGGCGCTAATCGGGCTGAGTCTTTGTTGTTCGCAAACCCCTGAAGACAGGTTTTCTCGCATCGATGCCTGTGTTAAGTATGGTTTATAGGCCACTGGCTGGATATGGTTTACCTCCCCCCAGGGGGAATTTTGTAGACCATATTTTTCTTAAAGCCAAATGTCTTGCGAAGATTTAGCAACATGTTAGCCTTCTGACAATGGCAGCGTTAATCTGTAACAGCCTGTTATATACGTTACCCTACAAAATATTTGATAATTAACTTTCTTTTTAAGACTTCGGAAAAGTGCAAAAAGATAAGGTAATATTTCCGAATTGGATATATCTTCTAACTTAGCTATTACTGGGCCACAGACATTGACATTTGAAAACAAATATAGTCACCCCCGATGTAATGTATGTTACAATTTTTCATTTAACCCCCTTTTAAATGATGAGTCTAATATAGTTTGTCTTAAATTTTATTTGAACCAGTTTATGTTCATTAATTTGGTATTATATTAAAGAATTTTTATTTACCTTTTCAAAACTGCAAGCATTACGTTTCTATCTTATATACTTTTTGAGTCATTAGATATTGAACATAGTAGCCCCATATCACACAAAAATGTCAAATGTAATTCTCTAGGTTGTGCGCTGGCTATAGTACCCCCTCCCCACAGGGGGAATTTTGTACACTATGATTATCAAATACTACATTATATATGCCACAAAATGAAATATGTTAGCCCTCTGAGAGTGGCAGCGTTAGCGTGTAACACCATGTTACGTACGTTACCCGCAAAATAACATTAAATTCTCCTGAGAATGTCTCCAACATGACATATTCACACTTTTTTTTAAAGTCTGGCACAGGTTTAAGAACTTCATATAACACAGTTACATAGTTTTAGCATTTATTTTAAAAACTCCTTGAGATTTTTGCTGTTGTATATGTTACTTAGTGTTTCATATGTTATTTCCAAGTATCAGTATGGCAGTTATTGAATATACATGTATTATATCCGTCAGTGAATATAGCAAGTCAATAAGGCTGCTATTCAAAGGACTTGAAGTTCCTTATTATGGTGTCTTACACTATTTTATAGCCCAGGTTACATACGTTACTCTCCGAATACCACTAAACGTTCAAGATAAGGTCTCCAACACGACCTGCTTGTAGTTGTTTGCATGCTGACACAGGTCAATGTACTTCTTTTTACTCTGGCTCATTTGCTGAGAAAGTAACTCAAAACATAAACCACCATAAACTCTCTTTTCTTGAATAGAGACATCAAATATAGACATATTAGTTAACATAATACTCATGGAAAGTTTGTAACATACAGTGCAATATGTGAGTAACAACTTAAAAGATCAAAGAAAACCCATCAGGTATAAGTTATAGAGCTGTTTCTTGCCAAGCTAGCAACTCTTCGTATATTATCCAAGGGTTTAAAGAATTTTCCAATACAGCTTATTAATCCTCTATCAGATTCATCTTGCAAGGATTTTGCAATATGCTAGCGCTCTAGTAATGGCACCATTACCTTGTAACAGCCAATTACATATATTACCCATCAACATCTTTGATAATTTTAGTAAATGACATGACTTCTGAAAAGTGCAAACCATAAGGCAAGATTTCCAAATTGGCTATATCATACATGTAAGCTATTTTTGCATCACAGATATGGACCTTTGAAAACAATTATGCACCCCAAAGTGTTACGTATGTTATATTTTTTCATTATTCCAATATAAATGAATTATGAAACTTATATAGTTGATATTTTTTAATTTTGTGAATGTGCTTACTAATTCATTGAATTAAAGAATGTTTACGTACCTTTTGGAAACTGCAAATATTATGTTTTTATCTTTTATAAGGTTTGAGTTCTTGAGTTTTGAACATGGTAACCCCATATCACACAAAATGTGAAATATAATTCTGTGGCTCTTTTGTTAGGGTACAATCAAGTTTTCTTTCACCCAGAGGTACTCGATTTCCTTTCCATTTATTTCCCACACATTTTGTCCATATCTGGAAAGCCTCACTTGTTTTCATGGGAAATACTTGACAGTTCAATCTTTGTATGTATATCTTAAGCACAGAGAAGCAGGATGGAAGTAAGCTCATGTTCATGCCATTTGAAATAGTCAGTATGTGTGTATGGCTTTGGTATTTTTTTTCAGAAACATGTCATACTGCAGCTTATACACATTTACACAAATAGCACATGTTAGGGCTTCATGTAACTGTTGAGTTCCTTAGGCAATTCTTCATTTGTTTTCCTACCCTGCTTAGAATGTAGATGAACTAGTGGGGAGGGGTTCTCTATCAGTTTGATAAGAACAATATTTCCATGGTACTAACACATTGGCATATTGGTAGTGTCACAATCTGTTAAACAGTGTATGACTGTAGATTTCTTCCCCCATATTCTGGCCAATGTTGTTGCATTCATATGGAGCACCTTTTGTTGCATAGACCAGTGTTGAACAAAACATCCAGGTTATCCTCTGCGAGAATGTTTGTAAGACTTTATAGACTGCTGATTATACATTATATATATGTTTCAGTGACAAAAACCAACATGACCTGCGATTAGTGCCTGGTTGAATACCCTTGAAGGTGACAGGAAAAGCTATTATGCTCTGTAGTATGGCATTACAATCGAAGTTATGTGCAGCACTACATGGCCAATCTAATATTGGTTCAATGTGTGATTGCAAGCCATGCAGCAGTTTGGACTTATCAGTTTTGTGGAAATTCTATCAGGAGTTGACAGTAACCATTGTACAGGTCCCAGAAGAGCGGCAATGTCGACTCAATGTCAACATCATGTCCAATAGAAAGAAGGTCACGCTGACCAAAGACGCTCCTTTTAGCTCTCAGCTGGCTGATTACGTTTTGTAAATGGGACAATTTCTTCTTGACCTCGCAAGCCTCAAACTGTATTAGCTTGTAGCATTTTATTGGGTTGTAAAAGACAGATTTTCAACTAAAAGTGAGTCAACAAAGTCTGTAACAGCTTTCCTGCCAATGTCATCAGGCTCAATAAGATCCTTACCTATGCCAGGCTTAGCAGGAACACGGAAAGACAAAAAATACTACACTTCATTGTCTTCAAAAGTAGAACTAAAAGGATTGGTGAAGCCGGAAACTGCCTCTAGTACTCGTTCTACTTTTCCTTGTAGCAGGTTGAATATTTGATTTCAGTGCATTGAAGAGTTGTTTCAACATACTGAGCTTTGATGTGATGAGTAATACACCATTCCATCTGTAGTTCGAAGTGTAGTTCTAGCTGCTGAAGCCTATAACACCTCCTTTGACTTGGCACGGGGTCAATTGTTTGCCTGATAGCTATGTCAAAAGCATTTCTCAAACAAAGAACCAATGATTGTGACACACTAAACCCATTTTGTTAGAGAGGTTCTTTGCGTCTGCTGTGTGTATCAGACAAATTTATTAGTGTAATCAGTTACACAGGTACATATTGTGCATAGTTTTTGTGATTGCGTGCATTGAACATTGGGAATAAGGCATACATTTAGAGCTGACATGCGACTCAAAACTGTTTTCCTTGTAGCCATAATCAGTGTTAACACCATCTGAATAATATACATATACCTTGCCCAGATCTGAGCTGTTTCACAGTGACTGTCTTTCAGAACTTCCTCTTTGAATGCATGGTATCTACTGTTTATGTGACCAAATAGCGAAGGTTGATAGATCATATTATAATAATAGTTTAAACCACCATAACTTAATAAGGAACTTCAATTTATTTCAGCCTTATAAATTTTCTAAATTCTCTGACAGACTTTATACATGTATAGTCAACAACTGCTATACAGATACTCAGAATAACTTATGTATCATTTGGTAACATACATAACAGTTAAAGCTCAAGGCATGTATTAAATAAATACTTAAAATAGGTAAACCTTGTTAAAAGTACATAAACCTGTGCCAGCATGCAAATAAGTATAAACATGGCTTGTTAGAGACATTAACTTGAATGTTTAATGCTATTTTGAGGGTAACATACGTAACATGGGCCTGCAAAATAGTGCAATCGACCATAATAAAGAACTTTAAATTATTTAAGTAGTAGCCTTATAGATTAACTATATTCTGTAATACACATATAGCCATTAAATACCATACTGATGCTCGGAAATAACGCAGGAAACACTAAGTAACGTATACAACGGTAATAACTCAAGATATTTATAAAATTTATACTAAAAATATGTAACTGTGTTATAAGAAGTTCATAAACCTGTGTCAGCATGCAAATATGTACGAACATGTCCTGGTTGAGACATCATTTGGGACGTTTAATGCTATTTTTTTTATTTTTTTTTTTTTGGGGGGGGGGGGGGGGGGGGTAGCGTATATTACGTGATGTAACACATTAACGCTGCCACTCTCAGAGGGCTAACATCTTTTATTTTGTGTCTTATATAATGTAGTTTCAGATAATCATAGTGTACAAAATTCCCCCTGGGTGAGGAGGGGGGGGGGTCTATAGCCAGCTCAAGGCCTATTAGCATCAACTTATGTTAATAGCCCTTATTTTCAATCTGCCTTTCATATCATTAATTATCCTTCTAATTTACTTCTCTGACATCAAACGCTCCTTCCGGTTTCTTTGATTTTTAGTTGTTACACAGTAGTGAAAACTGAAAGATGCCATTTTCGTACATTGGCCAAACCTTTACCACTCATCGGCCCCCTTAAGGGCTCATCAGCTTCGCAATGGAGAAATGCACATTTATGAAATACATAATTAAATAACTTGGCTCAAACCAAATATGAGAAATTGAGAATTTAGGCATATGGAATAAGTCCATTACCTTATGGCCCGGCCTAATTACGTTGATTAGGCTTCCATAAAAGTTATTCCCTTAAGATGTCAACAATTAAAATATGAAACTTGGGCCACGACGCGAGAAAACATGCATATGCGCAACATAGCAAAATATCAACCTAAGTATCTGCACATCAGTCCATTAGTCTGGCCCAAGACCATATCTTTAAAATTTTATTTCTTCTTATGAAGGGACACAAATCTTGAACAGCTCTAAATATTTTACAGGCTTAAGTTCCCTGTCTGAAAAGATAGCCAGTGTTAACAGTGACCAGGAGACATGCTAGGAAAATTACAATAACAATTAAGAGAGGGGCCAGTCTATTCTGTCTATATAGCTGTCTTTTCAACTCTTGACGGATCTATTCGCTTCTGCCATTCTACAGTGGTTATTTATGTTGCATCCTAAATGGCAAGGTTTAAGCTACCAGTGGAGACTGAACTTAAGATTATACCATTGTGCACATGGTGTGCAAAACAAGTGCACGAATTTACTATCATTTGAATTCAAATATAGTGCACATCAAGTGTTTAAACCTTAATTTCAGACGCCACTGACTGAAGTTACTGTACATAGCTTTGTTATACAGCCGCAAACTCCGTGGACTGTTTTTTTATCATGGACTCTGGGACTACATGTGTATAACTGTATTTGTTTGAATCGATGCTTTACATCTCAGTCAACAATTTTTCAGTCATGTCAGCACGTTTTCTGGGCTGAACATGTTCTAAACCGAGGGTAAACATGAATCTTATATGAAAACGGTACCCGTCACACAATTGAGCGAGCATGCACGACAGAGCAATCATTGTCCTCTCAGATAGTATACATATACGGTAATAATAAAACAGTTCCGACAATATAAATAACAATAAAATAATAATGCCTCTGACAAGTTAAATATTGGTCGATTGTATTGCCCAGGAGTGTAGTTTTGGTAGTGACTGTGGTTTACGTGACCAACCGTCAGTTGTAGCAATTGAGCTGAAGAAGTCGACACGTGGACCATAGTCGCTATTGAAACGCATTGGGCCTGGCATGAGAAATTATTTGGAATAAATAAAGTTGAGGAATTTCATCTCAGATTATCAGAACTGTACTTTTGAAAATGAAATTTGTTCATGTTATCAAGCAGAATACTCCTGTTTGATAATGCATCATTGGACGCATTATTAATGCTAAAAATATGTATATATGAATTATGTTTTGCTTTCATTGTCAATGCATTTGTAACACCCATGTTTGCTCTTCACTTGTGGAGGAAATAAAGATTATTATTATTATTATTATTATTATTATTATTATTATTATTATTATTATTATTATCAATCCAGCGGTGTTGTTTCATAATTAATATGGTTTAATATTGCGAATAAAAAAAGAGTGTTGATCCTGAGTTGGACCTGTACTGCTTTAAAAGAGCGAAAATATGCTTAACGATTTTGAAAAGCAATCACAAAGACTAAATCCTTCACCGATACACCAAAGATGACAGCGAGATAAATATCTGACAAGGCGGTGCTTCTTTTGTTGATCGTTTATGTTATTTCTGTCTTGTTTTTGTTATCTGTTTATTGATGCCTTGTGGTCTCCTACTGCTGGGAAAGGGTTGACCCCTTGGCTCTCGTTTGTGATGTCTAATTGTGAAGTTGTCACTTTCCCATTGGTATCCTGGGTCAGGTGTGGTGCTTGATTGTATCGATTCCTGATCTTGGCCCTTTTTCTTACTTTTAAGTGTGCCCTAGAAAATTCATTGTTGTAAAGTTAAGTAAAGGTATTGAAGTAACAGCTTTTATAAAGCAGATGTAGGCAATTTTGAAGGACACCGATTCAGCAGCAAGTTAACCCTCTTTAGGTTTGTTTCCTGGCTCAACTGATATGCGTCCTATGCTTCTTTGACGGTTAAACATTCATCATTGAACGATTCAAAATATATTGACAGTACGGTATGCTCAAATTAATGCCCATTTAAAGATGCCAACACACCCCACCCACTCTGGCGATAAAAATCAACATCTTGAGTCTTTCAAAGTTTTATTTATTTTCGTTTGGTTTTGTTTGAGGAGGCAAAGGCCATTTACAAATGACAGATTCTGATTAAATTATAGTCGTATCGCATTTCTTTTAAAGTGTGCAAGTGCCGTTAACGTAATTTAGACGTTCTCAATCACGTGACACAATAGTTTCTGACATACTTTACAGTAAAACGTAATCAGCATATGTTTGAAATGTAAGTAGTCAATGTCAAAATTGTGAGGGTACATAAAGGTAACTTATGAAGAGTTTTCTGAAAATGAGATGTAAATCGATGTTTTAATTTGACGTTTATTTTCAAAATATTGACATTATCAATTACTATTGATTAGTAAAAGTTAATTAACCGCAATTCCTGTATTAGTATCATACAAGCTACAGTGTAATAAAAAAAATAACGAAACAAGCACCAGCTGACTTTGCAGAAAAGCACTGGATGCTGGATTCTACCATGTGACGTCACCAGCAACGCCTACTTATGATACAGTCAAATCAACGACTGATACCAATTTTGAGTTACACATTTAAAGCTGCAAGTAGCTTTTCAATCGCATTTACCGTTTGCGAGAAAATTGGAATATTATGGTGGTGCGTTTTCAAAGTCCTCTAGTATAGTATGCACAGTGCGCTTATTAGGGGTCGAATATGGTATTTTTTTCTAGACAGTTGCACATGACGCCTACACATGTAAATGTGACAAGCGCCTGTTTTATATCAGACCTCTCATTTATCAAGTTCTAAATCACTACACAAAAGGCCAATAGACTGAAAAGATATTCTGAAATCGACATTGCGCCAAGCAATTGCATTTTCTCTACATAATTGGAACCTATCAAGCAGAATAGGGTGTTTAAAATTAGACAAGGCAGTCGTCTAAACGCGTCTAGCATAAGGAAGGCGATATCAATATAAGAATCCCATCGTGAAACAAAGCTTATACATCGACGAAAACCTGATTTATTTCCAACTTTCTGACTCCTTTGCAATATTGTTATGAAAAGAGTTTACATTATTATATATTCCCATCATTTTCCTTTTGAGTTTCGCTGGTGGGCCGATAATGGTCCTACGTTAAATGCTGGCTTGGTAGCTTTGTGATTTTTCAGGAGATCCGGACTATTTTTGCTAAGAAACCCTATATTTTTGTGATTTTTCAGGGGTGGGTGTCCGGACCCCCTGCCCCCCCCCCCCCCTCTGGATCTGCGCGTGCAAACTAGAAGAGTAAGCAAAGCGACCATCAGCTCGCTCTGATCGAGACGATTACAAAACTAGAAGGGACCGAAGCACTACAACACAAAAACACGACCCCCACTAAGACAATGGGGCAATAAAAAGAAAAGAACCACAACCTTAGACAACGTATGTAGTAAATACAGTTACTGTTAGGGATTATGATTGATTTTCCAATACATATTGATAAGTATGGGACTCCTCATTGTGTACTTTAAGGGGTCGCAGGTGGAATTTTCTAAAGTATGATATGGTTATGTCCCCGAAGGCTGTTTTAATCTTAACTGCGTCTTTCTCCGTTTGCCAAAGTACCTGTTTAGGGGCTTCCGGTCGGTATACAAGGGTTTTATATATTTTCGCCCTCTGTTGTTGTTAAAACATATAAATTGTTATGCTCCCAAAGGTGCTTTCTAGTTTTCTCAACCCGAGCTGCGTATTTGTACTACAGCAAATCTGTTGAAAACGCGCGTAATACGATTCCGAATAGGTAATCAAAACTCGTTACAAATAACGCGTTGAAGTGCGCAGTATCTCATTAACCTGCATGTCTACCAATCAATTCGGCTTACATATAAACCTGTGTCATCGCGTACCAACGCAAATCCGCATCGAAACGCATTGTTGCATAGCCAATCAAGTAAGAAGTGATAAAAGACGTTTTAAAATGATTTGAAGCAAAATAAAACAATTAGATAAGAATTATATTTTTTGCACTCGATGATATAGCAATTTTACAAACTCTAAACCATTTCAATACCTATTTAAAGCAATTTGAGTGGTTAACGCATCAATGCATCCCAACGCATATAAATATTCATGAATCTTACACTACGTTGGTTCGCGTTTTCAACGCACACGTACAACGCTTTGGAAACGCGTACAACGCTTTGGAAACGCGCACATAACGTGTCTTTTGTAGTACAAATTAATGCGCGAGCTGCAGTAAATATGATTTTGATTTTCGTGACGTGGTCGATACATTTTGTAAGTAAAGTCATTTTTCTTCATCATTAGCAAAGAGGCTTGTGTTCTCTTATAATTAATCTTGTAAGCTAATATTGCCTTCAGAGGAGAAACATAGATAATAAATCTGTTTCCCTGAAACTCGAAACATTTATCCCGAGATTTATTCGATGATGGTAAAAAGTGGCACGTGCTTCAAACGAGAAAAGAAAGACTGCAGTCATAGAGGCTTCAAGATCGCCTATCAGAGGCGATTATATCACAGCAACCATTGAATCATCATTACTTGGAAACTTGTGCATTGAATACACTAGTATACAAGTAATGATGACATAACTAATATGGTGCATTTTGCATGTAAGCTAGACTGCTTACCTCGGACCTGGATATACCTGTCTCGATCTTGCGCTCCCCGGCACTATGATTGTCCACCGTCTGATAGTGGTGTAGGTGTTTCGTGGGAATAGCCCCTCCCTTCACCTCATAATAGGTTTACTGATTAAGTGTAAATTAGATAATGCACTCTAGGGACAAGAGCTTTTGAGGGCTCAGATTGGAGTTCATAAATTTCCCCCATAATTGTGTTTATCAACACACTGATATTAAGTGTTTATTTAACTGTGAAGCTATTTAGTTTCAGCATCTGAACTTAGTAATTACCCTGTCATAAGTCTAAAGCTTTATGCAGTTCTACATCATACCCAAGTAAACCCTACATTTTTGATACATGATTGTCCTCAATAAAATACATAAATATTAGACTTATAATTCCCTGTTCGTGACGATTAAACTTCAACTTTTTGTCTTCCAATGACTGTGGTTGTGACATTTCCTCTTGTTGTTTTATTTTCCCAGCTTAATACCACATTTACCAACTTTAGCATAAACTATCTCGTGGTGTGCAAGGTCTACACTGATGTAGGTGGTATATAAAAGTTAAACCATGTTAGTCCGCATGTACGTAGGCTAATCCACTCTCTAAAGCTCGCGGATTATTTCCACGTACAGGCGGACACCCCATGGTATAACCATTACTCAGTCAATGTTTTATCTTTTCTAAACCCGCATAATCGATCAACGCAGAGGAAGACATTTGACACTTTTTCATTGTCTATATATTCTCATTAAGTCAAGAACTATACTACTCAAAACAAGTTTTATAATCTTGTATAGGTTTATGGATCATTTGTGTTATTTATGTCTTGTGTTTGCCATGCTTTCACGCCTTGTGGTCACCTGCTGGGAAAGGGCTGGCCTCTTGGCTCTCGTTTGTGATGTTTAAATGTGTTTTTGTCACTTTCCCATGTGGTATCCTGGGTCAGGTGTGGTACTTGATTGTATCGATTCCTGATCTTTTCCACCTTTCTCACTTTTAACATGATTTTGGAGCAACCTTTTTATTTGTTCACAAATACCTGGAATGTGTGGTGGTAGTGTGTTTGGTACTGAGGTTGTTGGATGAATCCAAACAGAATAACCCCCTAAATGTGTTTTGAATAAATTTAAGTTTGATAATTATTGCTTTTGGTTAATCATTATGGATAATTACATGCAACTGTTTCCGCCAATTTGACAAATTATGTGGAAAAAATCGGTATCTAATCTTAAATTTGGAAAATTGACACATTCAAAATTGTATAAATTTCGTTAAAAATGACATTTTCAGCAAAGTTTTATTTTTTTATGTTTTGGCTGACAATGAAAACTACATGCATGTTTACTTGTTTTTGAATAGTATATCTTACGATCTGAATAGAGAAAAAAGATATCATCTTAGAGAGAGATATTAACCTACTTAATAACTTTAAGAACACCTTTTTCAAATATAAAAATTATCAAAACACGACAAAAGATCTAAAATTTCGAACACTTTTCCTTTCAGTCTGTTCTCACATAAAATGCTGGTTATCAGGGGATTCAACTCACAACATGCCCATCAGAATAGTAAAAAGGTAAGACACTAATCAGACTGATTCTTTAGAAATTTTCAGTTGCTGTTTTTCTAGGCCGCAATTTTAGAACATTTATTCTGTAACAGTTGAACGCGACTCAGTATCTAAGTGATTGTTCGCTGTATTTTTCAAGTAATGCGCTACACGCATCGTCTAACAAATTGAGGGAGGACAAAACAGATATTGCAGCAAGCTTAGGTGACAGCTGCTGTATGTATGGCGTTTTGTCCTTGAGCAAGACACTTTATCCTCTACTTACTTAGCACTTGTTCAACCTAGGAAGTCAGTGAAACATCCAGGCATGACTAAACAATTGTCGACTGGGATATAAATCATCAGTACAAACAAACAAATAAACAAACAGCTGTTGCGCCCTATACCCAGTAAACATATAAAAGAGGGCCACCATTGGCCCGCTAGCGAAACTCCATTTGTTAGCCCGATACTGTATGCTGGCCTCGAGGTTATGAAATTTGAATACAGTCTCAGACCCAAAATAAAGCGCAATGATTGGCTGCTTGCGGACACGTGCCCGCAAGCAGCCAATCGTTGCGCTTATTTTGAGCGAGGCCAGGTTACATAACTCATTACAGATCTGCCGTAAGAAGTGTGATAAAATTGCTACGGAGCTGACATACCCTTGCAGAGCGACTTGAGTCTGGCTTCTCCATGAGATTCCAAACTATACTTTTGACACGGTTCCACTTGCTTGACTGGATATCATCTGGACTGTATTCTATAACTTAAAGAAAGAAACCAACAACATTATTCAGCTGTATCAATAAAACATGGCACTATATCCCTGAAAAAGTGATGTCACATGTCAACTCTCAAATGGTCTGGCGATTCGCAGTCTCAACAGTATAGAAAGTAAATATGAACAAGCAATACCGCAATAGCAGGTCACATACCAGACCATAACACCATGAGAAAAAAGATTTAAGTACACAGGCCTACTGACAAACGAGCACAGAATCAAGGAAAGGAATCAAGCAAAATCTCCAGTGACGAGGAAAGATGCGAAGTCCAAGAACGATTTTAATGTTTTTCCTAAATATGGTCCGTGACGCCATTTATTTTACAAACTCTTGGCTGTTTGTTTGGCAGTTCATTTCTAATAGAAATGAAAGAAAGGCACTATAACACTTCCATCTACCTTATAAACAAAACAAATGTGTAATAGAACTTTACACCTAACATATTAAGTCACATTTAAAAAACCTATCAACCTTGGATTTGGAACAACTTTTACAATCTAGTGTACAATTTGCTTTGGTTTCAAATGCATCTTTTATACCCAATACGTGTTGCAAATATGCTGTAATGGCCCAATGATATTGTACACCATGTATCTTCTGTCTACAGTCAAATTTTCAGAAGTTATGCATGGAATCAACCCATTTCCATGCCCTTGTTTTTAACGATCTGCCAGAGACAAAGTACACCATTGCAATATTCTACCATATTTCCAGTGTCCGGTACATGTATATAGGTATATCTTTACCTCTTTAGAATCGTAAAGGTAATACATTTTGTAAAAGTTTTAGAATATATATATAATGCATGCATTTACTTTCGCTGGTTTTAATAAATCCACAGCTCTACGAACAATACAAATGCCCCTCGTACGTACTATCAAAAATGTATGTATTCTATGCCAAAACATTGCAGTATCGATGAGAAGTTTTGGAAGTGCGCTGGTGCCCTACTATTATTTCAAAACGGCCTAGATATGTCTAGGTGAGGGAACCAGACCACTCGTACTCAATTCTAGCCAGCCTTATCAATTAATTGGACGAGTACGTTTTGTTTGAATTTTATTCATTTTTATTCAAGTTTAAATAGAAAATTCTGTTAACAAACACTCTGATCAGACGTCGCGTTCTTACAGACTCCATAGGCAGCAACACCAGGCTGATCGCAGATGGCACAATCAAGCAATTCACCATTTTCGAATGGGGCGAGGGCAAAAACGCACAATTTCGTACTGCTATCAAATCATGCAACTGAAATACTCAACTAATTATTTAGGCTTAGCTCTATTTTAGAAATGAAAAAAAACATGCTTCATGATAATTTGATGTTTCAACATTCATCTTGCAATTTCGAATCATGAATAGCTCGAACTATCGAGTTAAGAATTTACACGAAATTTTGACTTGGCGTCCAGGAATATTGACTTGACGAGATGACTTTTGAACTCAGTTTTATTTCTAGCTTTGAGTTCATAATTGTGTTAATGACTTTCGTGGTAGAACAATTAATACGGTTAAACCTGTGTAAAACGGTCACTCTCATAAAGACCGTAAATTGGTTTTCAAGACCAATTATCGCAGGTCAAAAGTATTGCAGAATGCTCCAAGGGGAGCATTCTGAAATACTCTCGACCTTCATCACACTACCAATTGTCATTAAAGGGGACAGCAACCCTAATAGTAAGTATGTTTTATCAAAAAGAGCTCTATAAACCATGAATTTTGATACAAATATCAACAGAATCGGTTGAAAATTGGGCAAGTTATGGGCATTTAAAGAATTCAATATGGCCAACATTTAGCCGCCATTTTGAATATTTAATTAGTTTTCAGAGTTTTTTCAACTGCTTAATATTTAGTTATCACTACTATCACATCATCTGTGTTTCAGCAGATATGCAGCTTTATACATAAGGAAAATGTTTCATTAAAGTTAAATGCAGACAATCCATCGGTTTGTCTTTTATTTTGATTACGCATATTAAATTAGGCTGAGTGACGTCACTAAGTCTACAATATGGCCGGTTCAATTACATTCCATTTGCAAATATTCAAACGCCCACAACTTCCACATTTTTCAACCGATTTAGATGAAACTGGTATCGAATTCCATGGTTTATTAAAATCTTTCATATAAAACATAGTAATCATCATGGTTGCCGTCCCCTTTAAGATCTTTATTTTGTCTATTTTTGAGTGTCCCTTTACACAGGTTTTACTGTAAAAGTTACCTGATGATTCAAACTGTAGCCTCAAGTTGTTGCTTACTTCCAATTCGTCTTCAAAGTTGAACAAGTTCGAGATACAGCAGTCTGATATACTGCCAGAGCCTATCTGCCAGAACTCCATCTCATTCCGTATGGCGGCGCCACACACATTCTTGGGAAGATGTAGTTCACCGGTCCTGTAAAGATCTAACACCCAGCTGAACAGCTCCGGGTTCCGATCGAAGAAATATGTGTTTGATTCTTTACTGTATTCTGCCGAGGAGATACTGAGTCCGGACAGGCGCGTGTCAGGAACGTTAGAAAGAGTCCTTGCTGTTGTAACAAACAGCCTTCCTCCAACGTCCAATGTTATCTTCTCCATTTCCACATATGTCCAACAAATCAATTAGTGAATAACAGAAAAAGTGAACCTCTCTCTAATCTGACAGACCTCTAGAAAAGATTGCTTCTCCAAAAACTATTTTTCTAATAATTTCACAGAAACCTGTGCTGTGGGTCCTCTAAAGAATCGTCTCGATGAGACGGTTCTTTTGACCACACAAAACAAATGTGTAAACCGGTGCACACTGTTTGATAATCAACGTGAGAGAGTAATCCTTTTAGCAAAGCTGACCAATATGTGATAATGCGCCTTTCAAATGGGAATTCGATAATTTGGGTAGTTCATCACGGAAACACGTCTGTGCACACGTGACTTCTAGTTGCACCTAAAATAATAGAAATATAACCGTGAGTAAATGATAAAAGATAACAATAGCTTGGTTCTCAGTACATATCAATTAGTTTTTGGTGATCTGATTAGAGCATTGTCCTGATAAGCCATGGTATCGGGTCTTTATCTGGACGTTGGCTGCACCAGTATGATACAAAATAACGTACTCTCTTGATCTGCATATCATAAAAAGTCCCGTACATACATTGTCAATAACAACAAAAGGGAGAGAAATAGAGTGGCTGTAGGGCTACAGGGGGCGGAGATGGGGGAGTAAAGGTACTCTCATTTCAAAAAGTCACATTTTTTCATACAATATGCATTGTTCCACAAAAAGGTCATCCATTTGTATTTTTGTGTGTATGAAAATGTTTCTGACTGCCGTGATTAAACACGAACATACTTCAAACGATTCGCTTCAACCAGACTCCTCTTTTCTGTTACGTAATAGCATAATGACAAACACTACCAGCAGCTAAATCATTGAAATTCGGCTTTTAGTTCAGATTATAATTAGGCAAAACCAAAATGATATCTGTCGAAGCTGAAAAGCAATTTTGTAGCCTCATGAGGACAAAATAGCATTTTGTCAAATAATGTATTTTCTTTCAACATGTTCAACTGCATCTTCTGAACCGTTGGACGATATCAAGAAAACGTTTCTTTGGGATTCAAAGCCGCCAGCTTGCGGTCATGTAGCTACAGAAACAAACAGTAGTCTTTCTTTTAATTTCGAATTAAGTGAGAAATATGCACGAATAGCATTAATGCGTATTCCTCACATGGATACATTTTGTAAAATATTTACCCCCCCCCCCCTCACCAAATCTGCTTCATTTTGCATTCGATTCCAATTCTTCACATGCGTGGCATAATTTTATAAACGTTGAAGGAAATATTTTAATAGGTAACATAGATTCCATAAGTTTTACGGTTGAAATTTCTGGGACAGGAGTTTAGAATGTTCAAAGGAAACTCAATTATAATTGCAGTCCAACGTAACTCTTTACATCACCAACACAATTCGGAAAGTGACCACCAAATCCAGAACCTGAATCATTACGAGCTGTACAATCGAAGCAATTCATAGTTTTAAACATCTAAACATAGGCAAACTAGCATTGGCACACTCACATCGGGTAGGCAGCGGTCACGGACGCACTGAATTTTATGTAAAAAGTTTACGATCGCCAAAACGATGATCATAGAACGAAATTATATAACGCTATCGATCGCCGAAAATGTGCGTTTGGTAATCGGAGACGCAATTTTGTGAGGAAAAAATGCATTCATGATCGCCGCCTACCAGGTGACGATGTTTATCCTTTTCGAATTTTGTTAGTTTCCCTTATCCGAATTTGATGTCGGTTCTGTTGCGCAGGCCCATTTTCTGAAATGTTCATATTAATTGTATATCTCAGTGTCTACGAAGGTTAGTTTTGTCGCAAGAAACATTGAAATGCCACATCTATATGATCAAAGTAGCCGTTTACAACAAGTACAACGTTACAACATTTAAACCGAAAATGCCAATCATGACTGCAGCAGACGACATTTTTGTAATTATTATTTTATTGTTATCATATTCAAGGAACATATGGCTTGATATTTTAAGTGAATCATCTGCCAGTAGACGATTCACTTGAAATATCAAGCGTTATCTCGTATCGAAAAGTTGCATTACACAATTAGGAACTGTCGTCTGTTGCCAATTTTAGGTGGCGCTTTTCCAGGTTAATCTTTTTAGTTATATCTCTCTGCTCACTGCTTATTGATTATGATACTTAACCTAACATTAATCCATTGAAATTTAAAACAAAACGAATAATTTTCAACGTATATACGAGTGGATGCTGTCAACTACAATTGATTAGTAAGACAATCAATATCGCATCTCATGCAAGAAACACAAATTATGCCTTCCTGAAAATGTGGTTTCAGGCGACAGTTTATTGCCAAGAACATGGTTGTTTTATTGCGACTGCGCATTCGACCCTAGACATGCACATGTTCAAATGAGTCGCACTCTTAAAGAAAGGCACTGTCAGCACTGCGGTACATATCGCCAATAGTGCGATCATATGAAACTCTTTAATTACATTGTGTAGCCATGCATGAACGAAATACCAACAAGGGATTTGAAACAGAATTATGCTTGATAACATGGCACTCGTATATATAAAACAGAATTATACTAAAACCAAGTTCTAATCGGTCACCTTACATTTTTACGCTAGTTCAAAAAGTGAAACATATAAAAAAAATTCATGCTTTTTTAAATAAAGCAATACTTTGCAAAGACTCTGCAAGTTATTTCATTTTAAAATGACGTGTTCTTCTTGCACGGGCGAAATTAGAGAAAAGGTACCCTCATTTCAAAAAGTCACACTTTTTCTACGTTATAAACCAAAACACAGAGCCCTAATCAATTAACGTTTTTGTTTGTTTGAAGATGTTACTGGCTACTGTGATATAAGATGAATAAACCTCAAAAGTTTTGTTTCCATCGGACTCGTCGTTTTTGAAACTCAACAACATAAGACAAACACTTTTAGCTGCTTAAACATTGAAATTTAGCTTTAAGCTTGCAATTTACATAGAGATGTGCACTGCTCTGTACGTTTTATTATCAGCGAACGGCATTGACATTTTCAGCGATTATTTATTATCACCAGACGTCACCGTTCTTCTTTGAGAATTGAAAAAATATATAATGCTATAAAATTGATTTTTAAACTCGCACATTGAAACCAGAAGTGTACAGTAGTCGTAAAAGTTTAATCGCCAAAATGGACTTATCAAGTTCTACTGTGTTTGGCCTACAGTGTTCAAATAAAATCAATAGACTTTAACAATTTTACCAGGAGCTACTGGTGAATTTCAAAAATCTAGAAAAAAAATTAAAAATGTAACATTTTTAAAAATGCGTAAAAAATCTACGATAGGCAAAATTTCAATTGTTTGGTGTTTTTTTCAAGTCGGTCAGACCAGTTTGTAACCACCTGAACGTCAATTTTATAAAACTACTACAAAAACACCACTAAACGTTTGCCCATTAAAATGCACATATATAGGCAAAAATCATTTCAATTTTATTAGCGTCTGGTCAGAGATAATGAGTTTGAAAAGTGACCGTTTAGAACTGGCTTTGAGTATATGTAACAGAATTATGCTGAATCAGGTGACACACAGATCCAATAATGCGAGTGCAATGCAAGGTCGAACCAGTAGCAGCATTGCAGCATGGCGCTGCTAACTTTTACGAAACTTGCAATATTATTAAATGCGTTCTTCACGTCTTGGATCGGGGATGACTTACATTATGTAAAAAAGTATTATGCAAAGGCCACAAAAAGTGAAAGCAGCAAAACAAAAAAAAAACAACAACAACACCCCACTGCATTCCCTGTCTAAACCAAGTCCACAGTGGTCATAAACATTCTCGTTGAATTGTCTGAGATGTTGTACCAATTTAAACAGAAAGTGAGGAAAGCAGCTAATATGGGCATTGGAAAGTTCAGGTGTTTGTTACGTGCGGTTTATCTGGACAAATTATTTCCGTTTGCTTGTTTAAATATTTTATCGTTGACATGTTGTGAAGTTGCAAACTGGGCTGGATTTCGATTAATCTATACTTCCACCAGGTTATGATTTTATAACTTTCGATAAAATTATTTTCTGTCCACATCAACCGAAAAGTACGGAGGATCAATAGAGCCAAGCCAAAATTTATTTTTAAGTTTTCGATGACTCATTCACAACATGAAATCACAGAGTAACGACTTTCAATTTCAGAACGACAACATAGAATTTCGGAAACAACAATAATAAGCTCTGATTGTCTGTAAGTTAAGAACCATTTTCTTTGTTTGATCACAGTTAAAGTGTAATAAATATGATTTGATTTGTTTACTGAGATTGTTTATTGAATAATGGGCCTCTGCGCGACCAAACATGTCTTCGAATTTCCTACATAACTAGACTCAAACCAGTCTCCTCAGCTACAGAGACTAGCTAAAAAACTGGAAATAGATATGATGCTTTCCAAAAAGCGAATAACAAAGGCGCTGAACAGACTGCGCGGATGCGCAGGCTGGTCTGTGCCTATGTTGTTCGCAAACCCCTAAGACGGGTTTCTCGCGTCGTGGCCCATATGGTAGGAAGCCACCATGTGTTTCAATAACAGCAGAATATGGGGCGACGATTCGGCCGGTAAGATAAATAAAAGCCCCAAGGTGGCTGTGGTTGCTGTACGATTAATAGGCGATAATTCTGCTGCTGTTAGTTCACATGTCGATTTGCTCCCATCATGTGTAGGGTTGTGTTTGATGTGGTTTTGTGATAAAATTTCGCTGTGTTCATTTTAGATTTGTAATCATCGTGCTAAGAGAGAGAGAGAGAGAGAGAGAGAGAGAGAGAGAGAGCCAGTTGCTTCATTTTAATCGAATTCGTCCTTTTATCATATGACGTCATGCCTGGGAGTGAAATAACGCCATGCATTAAAATCGATAAACCACTAGTGGTTTACAGATTTTCGGGAAAAGGTATGAAATGACGTTCTCAACGCCACGCATATGGCAAAAACCCTAAAGTTTTCACGACAAAAATGAGATTCCAAAATAGTTTTAATGTCATATAATAGGTAGAATCTTACATTCGTGCTCCTGTATTATTGAATTTATTAAACTCGTTGCGAAAAAGCGTTCTTGTGTTTCTTCCTCACAGCAATGAGTTGGTCAATAAACTGTGAATGAGACATATCGTCTTACGCATTCGTTTGGGTTTTTAGGTTATTGTTTACAATCGAAACTGAAATAATTTTTGCACTTCCGTAGAAAACAGGACGAATTCCGTTGCTTATGATGCAGCCGTTGGAACTCGCCCTGGTAGATTTGTACTCATAAAAATTGACCAAACTTACTGCCGAAATTTTTCAGTGTTGTAACAGTTATGCATCACCATACTAGTATGTAGATTGAAAGTACATTGGTAACAATAACGCTCTACAAAACCTGTATGACTTTATTCATAAATCAAGTTTCTGTAAAACAATGACATCAATTTAGAGATAACAGTTGTCTTCTACTGTTTGCTACAGAAGCCGATAAAATTACATGCTCTGACAGCACGATGTCATAACTGAATTTGTATTTTGAAAAAAATCATAAGTAGTTGGAAATTTGTACTTAATGCATTATCCTCCTACTTGTCAGTAAAAAAAAACCTTCAAGCCTTCGGCAACCATCCAAGTACCTCCAAGTTTAAGTTATAACAGCAGCCAAGATTTATGAGCACTATATAAGGATCGACAACTTTTAAAATCGCCTCAACCCCGGCAAAACGTCCGGATTTATTCTGTGATTCAGAACTGGCACCAGTGCGTTTTACGTACTTCTGTTGTAATATTATCCCTAAATATTGTCAAACAGAAAATACAGACACACACAAAAAAGCAAATAGCAAGCAAAATATCTATCCATATTTCAATTTCACTGAGTAAGCTTTCATATACAGTACTTTCTGAGTAGTCACCGGATTCTAGGTTTTATCTCAATATCTTCTAAAATTCGGTGATTATAGCAACTATTGTTTCTGTCTAAATAACAAATATAAACATGTGCATTTAGTAATTAATAAAGTGTTCTATCCACTCACCAACTTTCATGGACCTACATGTAGCTGATGTTGACGGGGACTTGTAAAGAATCAAAACATGTAGCTGAAATACATATTATTTATTCACGGATCATCGATCATGATTTTATATAACATTGTAACTATTTCCATTGCCATAGCAACCATAATTTTTATTAAATCGATAAAAATATACCGTTACAATATCCACATTTCCACATATCCACATTTCTAGCTCTAGCTTAATGAACCTAGCCTACATACTTTTGTAGCTTCATTACAGAATTTTGTGCATTGTTTCCGTTGCCATCGCAACCGCATTTTGCAAAATCGAAAATATAAAAAGTGCCTATTCTCCAATCTACGTATCAGAGTTCATGTACTAAGCTTATATACTTTGGAGTTATTGCAGAATCCAGAATTCTGCCGCTTTGGAACTTTGGATTTACTCTCTGTCCGTCTGCCTGGCGGCTCAATGATCTAACGCCTTAGTTTGACCTTGCTCATCTGCCAGACAGACGGACAGAGAGTAAATCGAAAAAATTCCCTCCAATGAAACTGGATAGGGGCATATTAACACTGAAAGTTTTGCTATGTTTTTTTTTTGGTTTTATGAAACCTCTGGTTTGCAAGGCATAGTAAATCCAAAATTCCCTCTGGTTAAACTGGATAGGGACATATTAACGCTGAAAATTTGCTATTTCTTTTTGCTTTTATAAAATCATATTGGTTATTTGATACTGTGCAGCCAAAGACTGGTGTTAATTATGTCGACGAGGTAGCACTTTCATGAAAACAAGGAAAGTGATTTTGGCAAAATTGACAAACTCTCTGAAAGAGCTGTGATTCTATATTTGCATAAGAAACGCCCAACACCTAAGGATATCCGTAATGATATTATAATACCACTAGGGAATAATGCCCCTCCATATGCTACAATGAAAAGGTGGATGGCGGAATGTAAGTGTAACAGGGAGAGCCTTGAGGGTGACGTCCAGCCTGGAGAGCCTGCACAGTATTAGTAGATAGTTACTTGTAACCTTGGTAGAACAACACGCCTTTACTGAGTTTTCTGCGGCGCTCAGATTTAATAGTTTCTCTAAACTGCTGCATAATATGTATCATTGATTTTATGTCCCTTATGCAGATAATAACGTCAGCATCCCAGAAACCGAGACCATGCTGTCTTTTTTTAGTTATTACCTGTACTACCTAACGCTCTAGTTTTTTTTATCTTGTTCTATTTTATAAAATAATATCTAACGCCTTAGTATGATCTTGCTCTTTCTGTTTAGTTAAAAACATCTAAAGCCTTAGTTTCGCATTGCTCTCTTTTTTAGTTAATACATGTAACATCTAACGCCTTAATTTGACCTTGCTGTCTCTTTTTAGCCAATGCATGTAACATCTAACGACTTAGTTAGACCTCTCTCTCTCTCTCTCTATTTAATAATATCTAACATTTTAGTTTGACCTTGCTCCCTCTTCTTACTTGATAATACCTAATGCCTTAGTTTACCTCGCTCTCTCTCTTTAGTTAATACATGTAACATTGAATGCCTAAGTTTGACATTGCTATCCCTTTTTAGTTAGTAACATCTAATGCCTTAGTTTGACATTGCTCTCATTATTGTTAATAACATCTAATGCCTTATGTTGACTTTGCTCTCTCTTTTTACATGTAGTTAATAACATCTAACGTCTTAGTTTGACATTGCTCTCTCTTTTTAGTTGATAACATCTAACGCCTTAGTTTGACCTTGCTTTCTCTTTTTAGTTGATAACATCTAACGTCTTAGTTTGACCTTGTTCTCTCTTTTTAGTTGATAACATCTAACGCCTTAGTTTGACCTTGTCCTCTCTTTATAGATAAGCTCTCTCTTTTTAGTTGATAACATCTAACGCCTTAGTTTGACCTTGTCCTCTCTTTATAGATAATTACATATCGCCTTAGTGTGAACTTGCTGTCTCGTTTTAGTTAATAACATCTAAGGTCTTAGTTTGACCCTGTCCTCTCTTTTCTCTCTCTCTCTCTCTCTCTCTCTCTCTCTCTCTCTCTCTCTCTCTCTTAAGTTAATAACATCTAACACCTTAGTTTGACCTTGCCCTCTTTTTATGGTTAATAACATCTAACGCCTTACTTTGACATTGCTCTATCTTTTCATTTTATAACATCTAAGGCCTAAGTTTGACCTTACTCTCTCATTTAAGTTAATAACATATAATGCCTTAGTTTAACATTGCTGTCTCTTTTTAGGAGATAACAAATAACGCCTTAGCTTGACCTTGCTGTCTCTTTTTAGTTATTAACATATAACGCCTTAGTCTGACATTGCTCTCTCTTTTAAGCTAATAAATGCATTAGTTTGACCTGTGTGTTTAGTTTCTATTTATAAGAACCATTGCCGCAGTTACACATTGCAGCTATTTACTTTATTTATTGATAACAGCTGATGCCTTAGTTTAATCGTGTTGTCTCATTTTGGATTAATACCATCTTTTGTTTTAGCTTGACTTTACTGTCTCATGTAAGGCTATAAACATCTTATTACTTATTTTGATCTTTCTGTCTGACCTTTTTTATTGACATTAAAGGCCTTAGAGTGATCGTTTCATCTCGTTTATTTGTTCCATCTAATGTCCTGTTTTGCCTAGATGTTTAAGTTTTGCTTAATGCGATCTAATGCATTAGTTTGTCTTTGTCGTATCATTTCTTTATAATATCACCAAATGTCTTAGTCTGGCCTTACTATCTCATATTTGTTTATTACTATCTAATGATTAGATATGTATTTGCCGTCTCATCTTTGTTTAATTGCATCTGATGCCTTTGTTTGACCTGTTTGGTCTAGTTTAGGTATATATCACTTTATGCCTAATTTTGACTGATGTCGCATATTTGTTTTGTAACATATAATGGCTTATATGGTAGTCAAATATACTCTTCAAATCTCCAACTAAATAAAGTAAATACCTCATCTTTTAGACTTGCATTTGTCAATTTCTAGTGATATTGTTTCAACCGAAATATTTGATAAACGTGACGACTTTTAATTTGATATTGTCAATTTCCCATTTTCAGATTGTGATGTTCCCCGCTCTACATCTTATGGAGTATAAATCTCTTAACTCATGCGCTTTGCTAGAGCATCTAGTCATGTTACTGTCTTCAACACTCGCAATAAATTGTTAACTCAGAAATTTCTTAAACAAGGCTATCTGTATCATAAACTACGCCAAACCTTTTCTAAATTTTATAGATGATACTATGATTTGATATCTAAATTTCAAGTTGGACTAAAATCTCTCTCGCTCCAAGGACTTTAAGAACCTGAATTCTATAGTGACTTGGTGTGTAAATTGAAGAAGAGTGTTGGCTCTAATAATTTTCAGCGCAGACCATTCAATTATAAAAAGATTGGCTATAACATTAATGCATTGCAACAGACTGCATATTTGGTGGTTAACCCAATCATTGTTGGCAACTTTGCTTTCCTCTTTAATCGCACGCCAGTGGGTCGGACTTCAGACTCTTTGACGGTTCGGACTTAAAAACTTATCTATTGATGAGATGGTAGTGGCCTGATGCTTTGGATGTTTGTCAGGCCCACCAGATTTACCCGTTTGATTTCTTTTGCTCCGGTAGTCAGTTTTATTTACTGTTGAGTCCTTATCTTTGCTTTATCTCCTTTTTATATCTTGATTTATATGTTCTATGAGATGATGCATTGATAAGCTAGGGGTCTTTCATGCAAACCAAATATCTATGTATCTGATCCACATCTGAATTAAGGGTGAAGTTGGTGTCGTGAAACCGGTTAAAGCACTCCAGTGTATATTTCACTGTCCGTTCCAAGGTGGTGCATCTTTTGTGGCTCGTTTATGTTAGTTATGCTTCCAGTTAGTGTGTGGTGAGATGTCGTGTCTGTTCCTTTCAACCTTGTGGTCACTTGCTGGGAAAGGGCTGATCTCTTGGCCGTCGTGTGTGTTGTGTTTTCTTGTGCTTTGTCACTTTCCAAAATATGTCCTGGTCCACATCAGAATTAAGGGTGAGGTTAGCGCAGTGAAACTGGTTTAAGCCCTCCGGTAAAATATTTTTACTGACTGTTCCTAGGCGGTACTTCTTTGTGGATCATTTATGTTTTTCTGTCTTGTGTTTGTTATGCCTTTGTACTCGTCTGTTTATTTGTGCCTTGTGGTCACTTCCTGGGAAAGGGCTGACCTCTTGGCTCTCGCTTGTGGTGTCTAACTGTGAGTTTGTCACTTTCCCATTGGTATCCTGGGTCAGGTGTGGTACTTGATTGTATCGATTCCTGGTCTTTGCACCCTTACTTACCCAGTTCGATCTGTCTGTCTCAACTTTGTTTGCTTAGTTTGACCTAAGTGTCACATTTTGGGTTATTAAAATCAAAAACCTTAGTTTTTTCTCGATTTTGCTTTATGACATCTTATGCAATGTGATGTTTGGCTTTGCTGTCTCAATTTGGTTTAATAACACCAATTTCTTAAGTGTATCATTTTGAGTTAGTAACATCAAAACCCTTAGTTTAAACTTGCTGTCTCAATTTTGTTTTATGGCATCTAATAATTCAATTTGCCTTTGCTGTCTCACTTTATTTTTTCGAATTCCTTAGTTTGGCCTTAGTTTGGCAACTTCTCAAGGATCATTGACACTTGATATGGGTAAATGCCTATGGTTTTCAGTAAAAATAAAAGTTTGTCAATCGTCCCTCTCTTCACCTTGAAGCTACCCTGACCTGAGTACTTTATGGATGTGAAATCTTTTTTCGATATTAAATGCTTCAAGGATGAAAAATTTTGGGTAGAACAATCAGTATTACATTAAGATGTATAGAAATCCGAAAACATTTTTTAAAGTATCATCCCCCCCCCCCCCCCCGTGTGCCAGCAAAAGCTTTTTCATGTATATGTGTAACCGTATTTTACACATTGTATAGAAGTGGCTTGCTGGCACACGGGGGGGGGGGGAAGATGTTCACCAGCCCTAAAACCCAGGGCCTAAGCCCATAAAATGCCTTTTCTACCAAATAAGAAATTCATGCCAGTAATGAAGTTCTCTAGAGCCAACCCCCTAAACTGCTTTGTATTCTGTGCTAGTTTAATATAAAGTACTTAAAGATTAAAAGTAGAATTAGCAAGGTTTTATGCATTTTTTCATAAGAAAAAATCTCACTGTTATTAAATGACACATTATTTTGCAAACATCCTGTACTTATATGTTTGCATGCTAGGGAATAGTTCATGTTTTTATTTTCGTCTGCTGAC